>JAVRXN010000014.1:3478815-4803815 GCA_033556935.1 Timema podura | reverse complement strand
TATGTGTAGTGCGTGTGTAGTTGATCGGGTAAACACAAATCTCCACTCAACTGTTTAAATTAATAACGACCACAGTGAGCCCATTATTTGAGTTACTCCCAGAAATAAACTCAATTCTTTTGATTAAGCTAACATGTCGCCCTATTTCAACGCGGTATTGCCGAAATTCCGTTGCAATGTAATTATTTACCCGCTACTTGGGTTATTAATTTTAAATTAGTTTTGAAATATTAATGAAAAATGTTCAGAACACTTTAGAAATAGCCCCCAGCGCGCGGCTGTTACCTCTACCAAATTAGAACTGGCAGCCGCGCTATTGTGTAACCACAGATGAATAAATTAATCCAACAAGCTTAGGTCCACGAAAATCGCATGTTTGACAGCAGAGCAGCCAAGCGGCCGGGCTAGTAACTAACACAGTTCGGACACTCATATTTTTATTATTTTGTCATTGTGTCTGACTACCAGTTAGGGTTGTACACATTATATCCATTAATCACGCTAATGTGTTGCGTATATAAAATGTTTAGTTATGAGGAAATGTACCCGCATTTGCTTGGAAGATTAGAGTGAAAACATTCAAGAAATTACATCCGACCAGGATTCGGAACCCTGTCTCCCCCACATTGCGGTAGTGATGCCTTAAACCATTCAACCATAAGTACAGTAGTTCACTTTCATGATGCTCACACCACTAAAGTATAGTATATTTTTCTTAGGTGTTCTGTCTTTCGACAGGTCCATTGCCTTGTCTGAATTATATCCTCCAGCATGTACTATCAACACCTTACTTTTTAATATTCCGAAAGTTCCTCTTCTTGATATCCTACGTAAGGCTATAAAGTATCCTAACAGAAGGGTCTAGAAGAAAGTCACCTAACAAAATGGTTGAGGAGAAAGTCACCTAACAGAAGGGTCGAGGAGAAAGTCACCTAACAAATGGTTGAGGAGAAAGTCACCTACCAGAATGGTCGAGAAAAAAGTCAACTAACAGAAGGGTTGAGAAGAAAGTCACCTAACAGAAGGGTTGAGGAGAAAGTCACCTAACAGAATGGTCAAGGAGAAAGTCACCTAACAAAATGGTTGAGGAGAAAGTCACCTACCAGAATGGTCGAGAAGAAAGTCACCTAACAGAAGGTCGAGGAAAAAGTCACCTAACAGAAGGGTCGATGAGAAAGTCACCTAACAGAAGGGTCGAGGAGAAAGTCACCTAACAAAAGGGTCGAGGAGAAAGTTACCTAACAGAAGGGTGGAGGAGAAAGTCACCTAACAGAAGAGTCGAGGAAAAAGTCACCTAACAGAAGGGTCGAGGAGAAAGTCACCTAACAGAAGGGTCGAGGAGAAAGTCACCTAACAAAATGGTCAAGGAGAAAGTCACCTAACAGAAGGGTCGAAAATAAAGTCACCTAACAAAAGGGTCAAGAAGAAAGTCACCTAACAGAAGGGTCGAAGTGAAAGTCACCTAACAGAAGGGTTGAAGTGAAAGTCACCTAACAGAAGGGTCGAGGAGAAAGTCACCTAACAGAATGGTCAAGGAGAAAGTCACCTAACAGAAGGGTCGAAAATAAAGTCACCTAACAAAAGGGTCAAGAAGAAGTCACCTAACAGAAGGGTCGAAGTGAAAGTCACCTAACAGAAGGGTTGAAGTGAAAGTCACCTAACAGAAGGGTCAAGGAGAAAGTCACCTAACAGAATGGTCAAGGAGAAAGTCACCTAACAGAAGGGTCGAAAATAAAGTCACCTAACAAAAGGGTCAAGAAGAAAGTCACCTAACAGAAGGGTCGAAGTGAAAGTCACCTAACAGAAGGGTTGAAGTGAAAGTCACCTAACAGAATTGTCGAGGAGAAAGTTACCGAAAAGAAGGGTCGTAGAGAAAGTACCTAAACACTCCCTTCCAACACATCCAAGTCAAGAATACCTCGTTGAGACTCATTGTTCCCTCGTCAGCTCTCGAGACAATAGCGCCACTAGACACACCACTCCATAAAGACGCTGCTCTAGAACCTTCTCAATCAGAGAACAAACCAACATCTTTCTAGAAGTGCGCGCGCTTGATATACCTCAGATCAATCCAAGATTCAAGTGGACCTTGATGGATGTCGAGAAACTAGGGGCTAATTAATATTCGGAGGTGATCGTACCCAATTTACTTCACTGTAAGACCAACTTGTACTCAAGTCTGATAAACACTTCAACAAATTTCAGCAAAATTGAAAAATGACACCTGGAAACGGGAATCGAACCCGGGACCTTCCCGTGTCCAGGTGTCACTTTTTAAATTTTCAGAATATGATAGCTAGATGGAGTAATCCTCACTAAAAGCATAAATAATAGCTTTGACCACTTGGTACTTCAACAAAAAGGTTATCTAGTGATACTAATCACCGCTATAATAGTTACTATATTCTCTGTCCAGCCAAGAAGCCCAGAAGAGTTAGGAATCTGTCATTATTCGGACATGTAACCCCTACCCCAAAAGGGTATAGGAATACTTGGTGATCGAAATTTCACAGGTACAAAAAGTGTTGTTTTATAGTGAAATCTCAATTGAACAGTTTATCACTTTCATTGAAGTAAATATTGTATCTGCTATAGAGTTTTTACTTGAAATGCGTCTCCCAGATTTTAAAGGTCACTAAAAAACTATTTCTCATTCGCAGTGGTGTAGTCGTAAATTTAGCAGCGCTGGAACTCAAGGCTGTTGCCACCACAAAGTTGAGGGGGGGGAGGGGTTTGGGGCCCCAACCACCATGGGGGGAAAAAAAATTCAACAAATATAAATGCCTCTAGAGTCTAGAAAATATTTGGAGCATTTTTTTTTAATAGTTACTAAAGCAGAAACTTACTTAGCGCACTTCCTCTAAAATTCTAAGAATTCGCATAGAGCACAGTAAATTTCATCGAAATTTATTAATTCATAGTATGAAAAAAGTTTTAACATATAATATTGATATAAAATCAATTAGCTAACTTGTAATTGCATAGTATGAAAATTTACTAAAAATAAAAATAAAAAAGTTGTATATTTTTCCACGAAAAGCAGTGCTGGAACGGCGTTCCCGATGCATTACAACCCTGCTAGTTCCCGCTCCACTACAACTCTGCTAGTTCCCACTCCATTACAACCCTGCTAGTTCCCGCTCCATTACAACCCTGTTAGTTCCTGATCTACTACAACCCTGATAGTTCCCGCTCCACTACAACCCTGCTAGTTCCCGCTCCACTACAACCCTGCTAATTCACAATTATTGTCCAACAATGCTGATCGAACACATTACACGAACAGAAATGAACGGGTATTATGCTGGTAGTAATAGAAGATAGTTCATGCCATATTACAACCCCTGTATGTGCTACTGTACCAATGAGACACTAATAGAGAAGAGAAGATAGTCCATGCCATCTTACAACCACTGTATGTGCTACTGTACCAATGAGACACTAATAGAGAAGAGAAGATAGTCCATGCCATTTTACAACTACTGTATTTGTCACTGTAACAATGAGACACTAATAAGAAGAGAAGATAGTCCATGCCATCTTACAACACTGTATGTGCTACTGTACCAATGAGACACTAATAGAGAAGAGAAGATAGTCCATGCCATCTTACAACCACTGTATGTGCTACTGTACCAATGAGACACTAATAGAGAAGAGAAGATAGTCCATGCCATCTTACAACCACTGTGTCTGCTACTGTACCAATGAGACACTAATAGAGAAGAGAAGATAGTCCATGCCATCTTACAACCCCTGTGTCTGCTACTGTACCAATGAGACACTAATAGAGAAGGGAAGATAGTCCATGCCATCTTACAACCCTGTGTCTGCTACTGTACCAATGAGACACTAATAGAGAAGAGAAGATAGTCCATGCCATCTTACAACCCTGTATCTGCTACTCTACCAATGAGACACTAATAGAGAAGAGAAGATAGTCCATGCCATTTTACAACCACTGTATTGTCACTGTACCAATGAGACACTAATAGAGAAGAGAAGATAGTCCATGCCATCTTACAACCCCTGTATCTGCTACTCTACCAATGAGACACTAATAGAGAAGAGAAGATAGTTCATGCCATCTTACAACCACTGTATATGCTACTGTACCAATGAGACAAGGGTAAAGGAGAGTTTTGTCTCTTATTGTGGGGTCTGTCAGCAACACGCAAACGTCCCAAAATACTCACCCACTATAAGTGACATCGCGAACCTAGAGGGGGTATGTCTACGCGTCTTCGCCAAACATGTCAACCGGCCCTTCCTCTCTCCCCTTACCGATCCACTATTTACCCTCTTCTTCCTTCCGGGCAGGCCCCAAACACACACACATACACACACATACACACACACAGGGGGCTTAACTAGAATTATAGTCCCAAGTCGTCTGTTCCAGTCGTTTCTCGGCGAAACTACTCCACAAAAGACAGTAGAATTGGAAAGGGTTTTTTTTTTTGTTGGGGAAGGGGATAAAAAGGGGTGAAAATAAGAATTAAGGGAGCTTCTCTTAAATTATCGGTATTAAATATTCCTGTGGATATCAAAGATTTAATACTATTGTCTTTGAAAGCAGTACATACTTCTAGAAGCAGTAGAAACCACTTTTCAACCTTTCAAAAAATTGGAATTAAAAGATTTTTGGTTTCCTTCAAATATATATATAGGTGTATGTAAGTGTGTGTCTGTATTTATTTGAGATTGAAAGTAAAAATTAAGAATTAAAAAATTATCTTCTTAAGGGGATGCGAGGAAAAACCTAGTTTTTTTTCTAATTTTTTAAGGATAAACACTTTTTTTTTGGGGGCCAAAATAAAAACAAATATTGCTTCAGTACAGACATATAATTTAGTCTTCTTCACAGGGTGGTCTCAAAATTTCTTGAATATCTTTCGAGGATGTCCTGGAATTTAATGACAACTTTTCCTCTTCATTTAAAAAGTTTCTCATCTAATACCGCCATGCTCATGACAGATATTCAAGAAATGTTGATATCACCGTGTGAAGAAAATTAAACTATAGGTTTGTACTGGAGAAATATTTGATTTATTTTAACCAAAAAAATGCTTTGCCATAAAAACTGAAAAAAAACACTGGCCTTAACTCGCGTCCCTCCACCCCGCCTTAAACATGATGTTTGATGAAAAAATGGATGTGAATTATTTAACTATTTTTCCACTATTTTTTTTACATATTAAAAATTGCTACATTTTTACTTATTAAATACGTTGAAACACCGACTTGTATTCAGCATTTCAACACACAACATTCCAACACCTTGACTAGGTCGGTTAAAGCGTCTGCTTACTGAGCAAAGAGACAGGGGTTCATTTCTCAGTATGGCTGTTGGAAATATAATCGTTGATGAATATTTGGGCTTCCCCTTTAACAGTGATGAATTAATAACCGGTAGATTAGGTGTTGTGTAGGTTCTAGAATTAAGCTTGTCTGTAGGTCGTCTTAACTCAGTTAATATGATCAGGGTGAACGCCAAATTAAATTAGTATTTACACAAGTATATATATATATAACTGTATTTTACTACCTGTTCAGGTTATACGAATGCATGATAATGGGGTAGAGATGAGGAAGGAAGCATTTTAAAGGTAATCTATCTGAATTTGCATGGAAGGAGAGTGGGAAATCACCCTCAATAGACCCGACCGGGACTTGAACCCCGATCTTCCTGTCATCAGCAGGCCAGTCTAACGCGATAGTGACGCCTTAAACCATACGGCCATTGAAGTGGGTAGAAAATAAATACCCACCACATAGCATAGCTGAACATAAATATATGTACATATATTAAAAGAACATGTTCCAAGCCAGTGGTTGTGTTCCAGTCCCAGTATTTATTTCACGGGGGGGGGGGGGGGGAGAACGTATCGTTTCACCCCCTTTAACCCCTCAAGCTTTTTATTCACGTTTCCTTGCAAGACGTGGCTTCATCCCGCGGTAAATGATCAAAGAAGCTGCTGCAAAAAACTTTCAAGACCTCGCTAAAAAATAAAAAAATTAAGGAGGGTGGTTGGGAACAATTTATTTTTTAATATTAAAAAATATTGACGTATCTATAAACTGTCTGTATTCCAAACAGAGAAGAAACATATCAGTTCCCTACCACACGCGGACACGAGCCTACACTATCATACACATACACTGTGTATAAATAAGCTTAATGTAACAACACAATCGTGCATAACCTCTCATATAGTTAAATGAAGTTAAAAAACAAGAATCTCCAAAATAAGTAATCAGTAGACTATCGTTAAATGTCTACGAAAAATAAGTATACCGTTTTATTTATTAGAGAAAACACTCCCCAGATACCCATTTTGTTCAAACTCGGAAGAGGTATTTTAGAAAAATATCGAATTCCACAAATCAGTAAACTACCCTTAATTTTATAGCTATAATTAAAATCACGATTTATCCTCAAATTATAATGATATAACATCTAAATATAAAGTTTTTAAAAAACCTATTGAATCGGTTAGACTGTGTAGCCCCGGGGACTCGAAGTCAGAATTTTAAGGCCTACATTTTTTTTGGGAGGGGGTACAGGGGTAGGGGGTAACCAGCTCATAAAATGTTCACGTATTACAATACTGTATCTATACTAGAAAAATACAAGGCCGTGCCTATGATCTAGTAGATGTAAACACACACACACACACCACGGGGAAGTGTTGGGGAGTCGTCCAGATTAGAACACAGGACACCAGACACGAACATCCTGCGACGCGACGGGCAGAAGACCCAATAACTGGTGGACCGGGGCCGAACAGAAAAAAATAACATATTTTGTAATTGTGTTTTGTTCTGAAAACCGTCCACCCTCGTCACGAGCAATGTTCATGTTGTTGTTTGTTCTAGTCTGGACGCGGCTTAAGATGTTTTCATTCTCTGTGTTAGATGAAGGGATTGGGGGACTATTGATCTTTGATACAAACATTATAACAGTTTTAGATATTATATCATCAATATTGGATATAGTGTAATTAGTGAGGGAAGGTAGTCGTGAATGGTGTATATTTGTGTTGAAAGTGGTATTGGATAGAGTATAGCTAGTGCCTAAGGTAGAGGCAGATTGAGTATATTAATATATAAGGTGGATGGAGTTTATTAGTGTATAAGTTAGGAGTAGCTTGGGTATATTAGTCTACAAGGTGGGGGTGATGGATTGCATTAGTGTATAAGGCAGGGTTGGATGGATTCATTCGTGTATAGGCAGGTAATGGAGTGATTAGTGTAATAAGGCAGGGGTAGATGGTGTTATTAGTGTATAAGCAGGTGGATGGTAGGTATATTAGTGTATAAGATAGAGGTGGATGGGTTATTAGTGTATAAGGCAGGATGGATTAAGGTAAGGTAATGGAGTGTATTAGTATAAGGCAGGATGGATGGGTTATTAGTGTATAAGGCAGGGATGGATGTAAGGTAGAGGTGAATGGAGTGTATTAATGTATAAGGCAGAGATGGATGAAGTTTATTAGTGTATAAGATAGAGGTGGATGGGATGTATTAGTGTATAAGGCAAGGATATATTGAGTATATTAGTGTATGAGGCAAGGATATGAGTGTATTAGTGTTTAAGGCAGAGGATAATGGAGTGTATTAATGTATAAGGCAGGGATGGATGGGGTATATTAGTGTATAAGGCAGAGGTGAATGGAGTGTATTAATGTATAAGGCAGGGATGGATGGAGTGTATTAATGTATAAGATAGAGGTAGATGGGGTGTATTTAGTGTATAAGGCAGGGATTGATGGAGTGTATTAGTGTATAAGGCAGGGATAAATTGAGTGTATTAGTGCTATAAGGCAGGGATGGATGGAGTGATTAGTGTATAAGATAGAGGTGGATGAAAGTGCTATAGTGAAGGGGTGTGTAGGCAGACCCGCCAAGCTCTCCTGTGACGCGGAATGACTAAGAGCTCTAGAGTCTTGGGTTGGCCAGTGCTAGACCCGAGACTTCTCGTTCAGTCCTATTTCTCCGTGTCCCAGTTCTGTGTTTGGTGATAAAGATAGATGCTTCCTGTCAGACAAAGTTTGTTTTTGTATAAACTGAAGTCAGCTAAGTGAAGACAAACTGGAAGGTTTTTTTATCTCTCTCTCTCTCTTCTTTCCACTCGCGCATGGGCAAAAAAAAAAAACCAAGCTTGATAGATCGATGGAAGACAGTTCACATTTACACTTAAATTCATTTAAAGTTAAAAAAAAAAAAGGAGATCGTTGAAGAAGTCGGATACTATTTTCCGTCAATTTAATAGCTATTTCTAATTTTCTCAACCAACCTCGGTGGCACATGGTCTAAGGCGTCATTCTCGCAGTAGACTAGACTGACGATGACGGGGAGACAGGGGTTAGAATCTAGATCGGGTGTAATTAGGGTGGGTTTTTCCAAAATGGTTTTTCGCCTTCCCTCCAAACAAATTCGGGTACAGTTCCTATAAATATAGCCTTCCTAATCTACCTAAAACCATTAGAGTAGTTAGTACATAAGCTTATAACCCGAACGGTTAGTAATACGCGGTTCTAAAAATGCTGTATTAGGATTTCCTTAATTTTGGTGAGTTCTTATTTTGGTGTTAAAGCCCAGTAGTTCTTACAGTTCTTAATTGTTGAAACTAATCAAATATAACTTCAGTAGATAAATTTAGTTTAATTTCCACTCTTGTTGATATCAACAGTTGTTGATTGTCTGTCGGGAGCATGGCGGACTTTAACAGAATTTCTTATCTCTAACATTATATTGAAATGATTCATTTATCAACACATCAAAATGGTTCATGGTTCATCATTATTAAAATATGTGTTAATGGACACACCTAGACCTCCTGAGTACGTCCAGCTCTATATGAAACCTTGTTGAGGTCTGTGTAAGTCACCTGACTCTCTGTATAGTCCTATCTTCATAGGAAGTATCTATTAGAATACACAAACACGTCATATTATCTTCTACAGGTCAACATTGATAACAATTTTACTATATTATTATTGTTATTTTATAAGTATTGATAATATCTATCAAAAGTGACAAAAGTAGATCACATGACTTTATGTATGAACATGTTAAATCAGATCTAGTATCATTTATAAATGTAAAATAAGGTTTGTCCTATGGATATTGGACGGTAGTAGCTATTATAACAGTCTGATAGAGTTATTCCTAAGAATATTGGACGGTAGTAGCTATTATAACAGTCTTATAAAGTTATTCCTAAGAATATTGGACGGTAGTAGCTATTATAACAGTCTGATAGAGTTATTCCTATGAATATTGGACGGTAGTAGCTATTATAACAGTCTTATAAAGCTATTCCTAGGAATATTGGACGGTAGTAGCTATTATAACAGTCTTATAAAGCTATTCCTATGAGTATTGGACGGTAGTAGCTATTATAACAGTCTTATAAAGCTATTCCTATGAATATTGGACGGTAGTAGCTATTATAACAGTCTTATAAGTTATTCCTATGAATATTGGACGGTAGTAGCTATTATAGCAGTCTTATAAGTTATTCCTATGAATATTGGACGGTAGTAGCTATTATAACAGTCTTATAAAGTTATTCCTATGAATATTGGACAGTAGTAGCTATTATAACAGTCTTATAAGTTATTCCTATGAATATTGGACGGTAGTAGCTATTATAACAGTCTTATAAGTTATTCCTATGAATATTGGACAGTAGTAGCTATTATAACAGTCTTATAAAGTTATTCCTATGAATATTGGACAGTAGTAGCTATTATAACAGTCTTATAAGTTATTCCTATGAATATTGGACGGTAGTAGCTATTATAACAGTCTGATAGAGTTATTCCTACGAATATTGGACGGTAGTAGCTATTATAACAGTCTGATAGAGTTATTCCTACGAATATTGGACGGTAGTAGCTATTATAACAGTCTTATAAAGCTATTCCTATGAATATTGGACGGTAGTAGCTATTATAACAGTCTTATAAAGTTATTCCTATGAATATTGGACGGTAGTAGCTATTATAACAGTCTTATAAGTTATTCCTATGAATATTGGACGGTAGTAGCTATTATAACAGTCTTATAAAGTTATTCCTATGAATATTGGATGGTAGTAGCTATTATAACAGTCTTATAAAGTTATTCCTATGAATATTGGACGGTAGTAGCTATTATAACAGTCTTATAAAGTTATTCCTATGAATATTGGACGGTAGTAGCTATTATAACAGTCTTATAAAGCTATTCCTATGAATATTGGACGGTAGTAGCTATTATAACAGTCTTATAAAGTTATTCCTATGAATATTGGACGGTAGTAGCTATTATAACAGTCTTATAAAGCTATTCCTATGAATATTGGACGGTAGTAGCTATTATAACAGTCTTATAAAGCTATTCCTATGAATATTGGACGGTAGTAGCTATTATAACAGTCTTATAAAGCTATTCCTATGAATATTGGACGGTAGTAGCTATTATAACAGTCTTATAAAGCTATTCCTATGAATATTGGACGGTAGTAGCTATTATAACAGTCTTATAAAGCTATTCCTAGGAATATTGGACGGTAATAGCTATTATAACAGTCTTATAAAGCTATTCCTATGAATATTGGACGGTAGTAGCTATTATAACAGTCTTATAAAGCTATTCCTATGAATATTGGACGGTAGTAGCTATTATAACAGTCTTATAAAGCTATTCCTATGAATATTGGACGGTAGTAGCTATTATAACAGTCTGATAGAGTTATTCCTAAGAATATTGGACGGTAGTAGCTATTATAACAGTCTTATAAAGTTATTTCTATGAATATTGGACGGTAGTAGCTATTATAACAGTCTTATAAAGCTATTCCTATGAATATTGGACGGTAGTAGCTATTATAACAGTCTTATAAAGTTATTCCTATGAATATTGGACGGTAGTAGCTATTATAACAGTCTTATAAGTTATTCCTATGAATATTGGACGGTAGTAGCTATTAAAACAGTCTTATAAAGTTATTCCTACGAATATTGGACGGTAGTAGCTATTATAACAGTCTTATAAAGTTATTCCTACGAATATTGGACGGTAGTAGCTATTATAACAGTCTTATAAAGTTATTCCTATGAATATTGGACGGTAGTAGCTATTAAAACAGTCTTATAAAGTTATTCCTACGAATATTGGACGGTAGTAGCTATTATAACAGTCTTATAAAGCTATTCCTATGAATATTGGACAGTAGTAGCTATTATAACAGTCTTATAAAGTTATTCCTATGAATATTGGACGGTAGTAGCTATTATAACAGTCTTATAAAGTTATTCCTATGAATATTGGACGGTAGTAGCTATTATAACAGTCTTATAAGTTATTCCTATGAATATTGGACGGTAGTAGCTATTATAACAGTCTTATAAGTTATTCCTATGAATATTGGACGGTAGTAGCTATTATAACAGTCTTATAAAGCTATTCCTACGAATATTGGACGGTAGTAGCTATTATAACAGTCTTATAAAGCTATTCCTATGAATATTGGACAGTAGTAGCTATTATAACAGTCTTATAAAGTTATTCCTATGAATATTGGACGGTAGTAGCTATTATAACAGTCTTATAAAGTTATTCCTATGAATATTGGACAATAGTAGTCTTGTAAGGTTTAATTATACTCAGAGTAAACTTGTCCGTTCGTCAGCCAATCAAACGACAACTTCATTACAGGCGTCCCGACGCTGATGCAGCAGAGTCTCGTCTATTCATGTACGGATGGACGCCCAGGACTGGGAGGAGAATTATGACGTATACACGCAGTTATTAGTGGCCGGGAAGTGAGGAATTAATCTCGGAGACTTTAGAATGAAAAGAGTTGTATTGGGGTTTTCGCTTTTCTCCCCCTCAAACCGGTATTTTTTTTCTTCTTTTCATAAAAAAAAAATACTTGTTGTAGACGTCGATTCTAAAAAGCAGCTTTTTAATAATTCTTTTTTTTTATCCCTCTATTTTTTCTTCCAGTACATAAAAGTTAATCCGTCCTTTTTTTTTTATTAAAAGTCTTTGTGGTAGTCTTTTTTTGTCGACAATACATCACATGATGACTATTCCTGTCCACACACTACTTTAAATATAAAACTTTAGAAATAGTTCAAGTTTATTTAATTTTTTTTTGAACTGATTCTTTTAAATGCACAGACAGGTCTTTCAAAATTAATGTCTTGCATATTTATTTTTTCATATAAGAAATTTTATATTTTATACTTTCTCATAGAGAGAGGGTATTGTAATCGTTAACATTAGTGACCTCAATATCGTGATAAATCTTGACGTTTTGTGTCTGCCTCTCTGTCTGTATAACTGTATGTATGTGTGTCCCTCTGTCTGTATGACTGTATGTGTGTACCTATGTCTGTACGTCTCTCTGTCCACCCCTGTGTAATTTTGTTCATTTGTTTTATAGTTTACTAAGTTTCCCCTACTGTAACAAATAACTACAACTTGGTTGTTATTTGTTATGTTGAAAATTAGTGCAACATTGTATTATTTAGTAGGTATTTTCTGATGAGTTATACAGATAGGCTTTATATTTATGTTAATTTGTAAGTGTTTTATTTGTGTTTATTGTAGTGTTTGTGCGATCGTAGTGTTTTTATTATTATTATTATTAGCATCCTGTCTTACTACCCGTTCGGGTTATACGCACTTACGCTAATGTGTAATGGTAGGGTGGTTGTGAGATGAAATGGAGGACCTACAGTTTAACGTGGGATCCGAACCACGGTGGAGGCCTGGCATTCCACACATTCACAAGTTGTGATTAATACACGTCTTGTCAGAGGTGAAGGAAGGGCTTGGCAATCAGATAAATCTGTGCCGGGACCGAGGGTTGAACCCCGGACCCCCAGAACAGAAGTCTGACACCTTAGCCCTAGACCGCCAGGTCACCTTGTAGTGTTTTTTTTTCTTCTAATCAACCTACCTTCTTTTTTTTCCCCAAAAGAAGGCATTTGCCTAGTAGAGCCGTAAAAAATATTAACATTAAAATACTATGTTATATTAGTTCACTGTACAGAACTTTAAGGTGCAAGATTACTATAATCTATTTTTTTGTTAACATCACGAGTCAGTCTTCTCTTGTTTATAGATAAACAAGTACCTTCCCCCCTCACCGTTCCTGGCCCCTCCCATTTCCAGTCACTACAATGTCGCCAAAATTGAAACAAGCAAAAATGTGACCAATGTTTACTGAGCGGGGGAAAGGGGGGATTTGAAACTAACTGAATTGTTCATTCAAACAAAATCCTAATCAACAACACTCCAATTTTCTTGAGAAGGAAATTTAAAAAAAAAAATTACAAACACATATTTTGAGGTCAACATTGATGTGTAATATTAATATTATTATTTTATTTTTTTTAATTATATCTATAAAAAGTGAGTGGTGCAAATCACACGAGTTGACCTATGAATATATGAAAGCAGATCTAGTAACAAGTCTAGATATCAGGTGGGGGTTCTTGCTATTAAAAATTAAACTGTAGTAAATCTTCTAGCTGTCAGATAAGTTCCTTCCTAGGAAAATTTGACTGCAGTAACCTTTTTTTACCTCTTATTTGGTTCTTCTTATAAAAATTAGACTGTAATAACATTTCTTTGAGTCATATAAAACCCTTCCTATGGAAACTGGTCTGTACATGCTGACGTACAGACTTCGGGGGGGGGGGGGGGAAACTCTCTCTGTTTGAAATGAAACCAGCACCAGCCAAATAAAAACAAACAAACAAACAAACAAACGTGAAATTCTACCATGAAAATGTTGTATCCATTAGTAGCGTTAGCACACACCATGTTGCATAAAGGTAACATTAAAACACCGACAGCGCGTATAGTCTGAATCTAGGGGAAAATATGAGCTTAAGGTAGGATTGTTCATTCACCCAGAGGAGTGGGGGGTTTACAGTATTATTATTATTATTATTATTAGCACCGCGTCCTACTAACCGTTCGGGTTATACGCACTTACGCTAATGTGTAATGGTAGGGTGATTGTGAGATGAAATGGAGGACCTACTGTTTAACGTGGGATCCGAACCACGGTGGAGGTCTGGCATTCCACACATTCACAAGTTGTGATTAATACACGTCTTGTCAGAGGTGAAGGAAGGGTTTGGCAATCAGATAAATCTGTGCCGGGACCGAGGATTGAACCCCGGACCCTCCAGCACAGAAGTCTTGACACCTTACCCCTAGACCTCCAGGTCACAATGAATAGAGTAGAACTTGGTTATAACAACCTCGGCTATTCTGTCAACTTGGGCGTAGCGTAATTTTTTGAGCAGTTCGGTCAAACTATCATCTATTAAAGGTATAAAAAAACTCTGTTTTAGTGTCACTACCACTCGTTTGTGGCGTAAAAACTTCTTATATATTTTACTTTAGGCTAAATGGTATTTAATTGTACGTATTTATAAAAAAAAACCTGAAAAAATTGCCAATTCCTACGGAGGTCTATTTTATAGCAAGCTGGGAGTGTAATGGTTATACAGTGCTCTGGTATAATAATGGACCGAATGGCAAAACAAAGTCAGGGAGAGGGTTGCGGAATCTTTGGCGCTTCAAGGTCAAAATGAAGAGAGGACAAACCCCTCCTTCATTGTCACGGAGCTGGCTGGGACTGTTTCGTGTGCGCATCTAAGCTCAAAACTAAGGTGTTTTTGCGTGTTTTATAAGTTAAACTTTAGTTTTGGTAGTCATTATACATAGGCCTACATTTTTTATAATCATGGCAAGTTGTAGAATTTATTTTACAGAAAGTAGAGTTCAAAAGATAATCACAGATTACTCCGGAGAACAGGCCTAAATGTAAGTTATGTTATTATTATTATTATTATTATTATTATTATTGAGCACCGCGTCTTACTACCCATTCGGGTTATACGCTTAAGTACTAATTACGCTAATGGGTTAGGAATTGGGAAGGTTAAATTTAGAGGAAGTGAACCCGCACTTGGTGGAAGAGAGAGAGAGAGTGGAAAACCATTAAGAAAAAACCACCCCCAGTTCACCCGACCGAGATTCGAACCTCGATCTCCCCGTCCTCGACAGTCAAGCTCAACACGACTAGCGCGTTAGCCAACTACGCCACCGAGGCGGGTTAACTTATGTAAATACATTACATGGTTTTTTTTAAATAGTCTTCATCTATAAATTAAATGCAATTTGAAATTTGTGAATTGTCCTTCCTTACAAGCTATTAAAAAGGTTTTCCTGTTGGTACCTCTTTTATAGCGTCACTCTGACGTAACATCAGAAATGGTTTGGCCCCTTTGATGACGCTATAACCAAGTTCGATTGTATACCTCCGCCGTTATGAAACCATCAACATCAACTCTACCTCGGAGCTCAAGAGAGAGAGAGAGAAAGTAGGCCCACATAATGGCTCCATGACGGGGATAAACCAGGTATTACTCGGGTAAAACGGTTAGCCGGTAATTGTGGTTATTACCATAGTAATTAGTTATCAGGGAGATGGATTGGCTCCACTACTGGGGGGACATGTATGCTCTGTTACAATTAAAAGAGCACCTTATTAGAAATGTAACATCTGTCACTTCATATCACCACGTGTGCGGTTCATACACATGTATTGTTACTAGCTACGCTCAGGTGTTAAACGATGAGGAAAGTTCAATTTAGAGGAAGTGTACCCGTATTTGCGTGGAAGAGTGTGGAGCCATTCGGGGGAGGGGGGGGGGGGAGAACTTTAGTACACACGATCAGGATTCAAAACCCCGATCTAGTAATTAGACAGTGAAAGTATGGACGTTATTAATACAATATTCCTCCACACAAATGTGGGTTCACTTTCTCTAAATTTAACCTGCTTAATCCCGAACACATTAGTGTAAATAGTACATATTCATACAACCCGAACTGTTGGTAAGACGCGGTGATAAAAAAAAAAACTGAGGGGACTACTGACAGCAATGACAAGGCTAAATATATATATATATATATATATATATATATATATATATATATATACATACACACAGGATTATTCGAAAAGTTTCTATACAAACTTTAATGGGAGAGGCTCAAACCTTTTTCGTTGATGAATGTTTGTCCACAGATGTCACCCTTTGGTGCTAGAGGGTACTGTTGGTACAAATAAAAGAGATAAACTGTAAACAAAATTTTTATTTACAGCAATTTACATAAAAAAATTTATACCCGCGTCTTACTACCCGTTCGGTTTATACACTTGTGTAATAATTACGCTAATGGTTTTTAGTGATCAGGCAGGTTACGTTAAGAAAATTTGTACCCACATTTCCGTGGAGAGAGGAAAACAATTATGGAAAAACCACCCTCAGTAGACCCGATCAAAGATTCGAATCTCGATCTCCTAGTCATCGGTGGTCTAGCCTACTGCGAGATAAGCGCCTTAGACTATACGGCCACTGAAGCGGGTCTTTATAAATTAAGGTTGATATCTGCGGGTATATATTTATTAACTAAAATGGTTTGTTTTAGCACTTCCTTGTCTCCCATTAAATGTTGTAGAGATTGTTTCGAATCACCCTGTATATATCTGACAAATGTGTCTACTCCAGCGAATCATTTGACAAAAATGAGGGTCGACATAGCAATGAGGGAGGAAAGAGTTATCTTTATGTGTTGCGTTGTGACGCCATGTTTCTATAAGGGTTGTAAAGGGTTGAGGGGGGGGAGGTGAGATGTAATCGCGGAGGATCACGTGACCTGGCATCCTGATGAGCTCCTTCTTGTCCCCCTAGGATAGAGAGGGGTGTGTGGACCACATCTACTGCACCGCCCGGTCAAAAAGCTCACAGGAAGGCACTCTCCATACATCCTTATGGTCCTCTTGGAGGGAGATAATGTCACTGGCTGAGTTCCTTATGGTCCTCTTGGAGGGAGATAATGTCACTGGCTGAGTTCCTTATGGTCCTCTTGGAGGGAGATAATGTCACTGGCTGAGTTCCTTATGGTCCTCTTGGAGGGAGATAATGTCACTGGCTGAGTTCCTTATGGTCCTCTTGGAGGGAGATAATGTCACTGGCTGAGTTCCTTATGGTCTTCTTGGAGGGAGATAATGTCACTGGCTGAGTTCCTTATGGTCCTCTTGGAGGGAGATAATGTCACTGGCTGAGTTCCTTATGGTCCTCTTGGAGGGAGATAATGTCACTGGCTGAGTTCCTTATGGTCCTCTTGGAGGGAGATAATGTCACTGGCTGAGTTCCTTATGGTCCTCTTGGAGGGAGATAATGTCACTGGCTGAGTTCCTTATGGTCCTCTTGGAGGGAGATAATGTCACTGGCTGAGTTCCTTATGGTCCTCTTGGAGGGAGATAATGTCACTGGCTGAGTTCCTTATGGTCTTCTTGGATGGAGAAGATGTCACTGGCTGAGTTCCTTATGGTCCTCTTGGAGGGAGATAATGTCACTGGCTGAGTTCCTTATGGTCTTCTTGGAGGGAGATAATGTCACTGGCTGAGTTCCTTATGGTCCTCTTGGAGGGAGATAATATCACTTGCCGGAGTTTCGGAAAGTTTCATTCTTCGACAGATTCTTTGAATGATAAAATCAACGATTAGGGTTTTTATCAGGGCCGTGCGATGATTACTTTTTAAATGCCAAGTCGAAGGTTTTTGTTGCGGTCACATAACACCAATTTTAATTATTTTTTAAACTATCATTTAGCGAATTTATGTAAAGATAAAAAAAAGAGCACACATTATGTTATGCCAACATATATGAGTATTTATGCTTAAGTTATATATGTATATATATATATACATATGTATATATATATATATATATATATATATATATATATGTATATATATATATATATATGTGTATATATATATATATATATATATATATATATATATATATAACTGCGTCCTACTATCTGTTCAGGTTATATGCATTTATGATAATTACTCTAATGGGGTAGGATGAGGAAGGAAGGATTTTAGAGGTAGCCTACCAGCATTTGCTTGGAAGGAGAGTGGGAAACCCTATTCTCTCGCATAACCCTAATAGCATACTCTAAGGCTAGACTAAAAAGTAATGCATCTTCTTCTTGTTTCAATCCATTATATATTTCGAAAGTATCTGATAAGTAACATCCAATGCCATGCGTATCCGTCAAACATTCTTCAATCAGCTTGACAAGTTTTTGGGTGTCCCAAACTTAAGTGAAATTTCAAATAATTGGTTAATTTTAACTGAATCATGGGTCTTTTTTAAAAATGTATATAAAATCAATGTACCGCCATGTTGTATTTCCACTTTTTTTGTTTCTAATATTTGTCGAATAGTAGAAATCTGATCCTTTGATTTATTTTGTCGAAATCAATACCAATGATCCCCAACTATTTCCTCTATATATGGCGTCTATCTCATTAAAATTATGTTAGATCAAATGTTGTAGCATGCTGTTTGTAGTGAGATAACTGTTTTATCTTCCTTTTTTTTAAATGGGTGTTATTATTATACCTTCATTCCATTCTTTTGATGATGACAAGCTCCCGAACTTTAAGGAATTAGCCTACGTATTTTAATCCTGCCAGTTATAAACGTGAAAATTCGGCGAATTTGATTGTTTTGAATTGTATTTTAGTTTTAATTTTACCCGTTCGGGTTATACGCACTTACACTAATGTGTAATGGTAGGGTGATTGTGAGATGAAATGGAGGACCTACAGTTTAACGTGGGATCCGAACCACGGTGGAGGCCTGGGCATTCCACACATTCACAAGTTGTGATTAATACACGTCTTGTCAGAGGTGAAGGAAGGGGTTTGGCAATCAGATAAATATGTGCTTGAGTGATGTAAAACAAACTAATAATGACTAATGCAATAAAGCTCATTAAAAACTAACTGTGCGTGTGTATAATTAGTAAAGTGTTTTTCTATTGCTTCCTTCATAAATTGGCAGCAAAAAAAAACATTAAATTTAATTTCAATAATAAAATTTGTATGTACGATTAACGTGAAGAAAGAAGGTTTATTCAATGTTACATATTTTCATATTATTACATATTATAACTGGGCTAGCTACATATTTTGTAGGTTAATACTGCATCAGGATCCGGACTCTTGTAATGACACAGCAACATTATTTCCAAATGTCTTACATTGTAGTAAGTTTCAATTTTAACATTATCTGTTGATCAAATATAATAAAACTTTAATCTGACAAAACTAAAATACTAGTATTATTTATAGTGGTTAGATGAGTCTTCGTTTAAAAATTACTTGTGTGTTAGAAAATAATTGTCAAATCTCTTTTTTAAGCAGCCGATTAAAAAAAAGATTACGTACTCTTGTAAAAAAAACACCTTTAACTTCACAATTCCAGTCTGATTTAGACAACCATTTAAAACAAGAGAAGGAATCTTGAGGCTCCAAGTGGCCCAATTCAACCCCATTTCAACCCCCATCTCATGGTTCAAGCAGTCTAGAACCCTTACTGAATTCATAATTACTTACAATTTAAAACAAATTTCAAGGCCAATGGTGAAACCTAAGTAAACTGTAATTAAAAAGTTTCAGGAAGAAATGCTTTTTTTTAACTAAGTTAGAATATATATTTTTAAAAGTAAAAAGTTTGCACCTTCCTTGAGTTAAAAAGGCAGGGGGGGAAATTGGGGGGTAGAGGAGGGATAAGTTGAGGCGATGTTGGTGGTGGTACGTTCATTACTCGATGTCAACAGCCCCCTTAATGACAAAGAGTGATCAACTTGAGATGTAGGTGTGGAGTTTGGGGAAAACTTCCCTTATTATCATATTATTCTAAAACGAAAAGTTGTTCACGCTGTTTGAAGTTTCCTGTGGCTATGAAAAATTAAAAATGGGAGTATTTTTTTAAAAACTTTTTAAAAATAAGATAAAGAAATGTAGAATTATAAATAGAGGAACAAAAGTTAAAATTATTTACCCTTCCTACACCACACGACCTTTAACCCAAAGTATATTTGTGAAGTATGGAAGTTTAAGTATCGGCTGAGATAAATATATTTATTAATTTCATGTAAAATGTTTGAGTTCATATTTTTATTCAGTTTCGTGCAAATATTTGTCTCATACAATTTTATTATAAGTTTGTAGTATGCATTAGTAATAATGAATATGTACTGGGGGTGAACTCGGGCCTGTTGGGAGGGAGGGGGAGCTATAACACACGACTTAACATTTTACTATTATTGTTCGCGCAAACATTTTTGTACCATACGCGAGTACATTTACAATTAAGATTTTTGTATATTACAAAATGCAAAATAAGAATTATGTGAACCAAAACTTTGACTTCAAATGTAAAAAAATATATATACCAAGATTTGTTCAAAATAGGTGACAATAAATACAAATAAAATAAAATATATAAGATATACCAAAATTTCTTACGAATGAATATATCTGACAGCTAGAAAAAAGCTATTAGAACTATGTATTCATACTTCAAGACACGTGACCTTCAGATGTCAATTTTGATAGATATCATCAATACATATAAAATAACAATATGAATATAATAGATTATCAATGTTGACCACAAAAAAATGTATTTCTAAAAGGGAATTCAAATGCCAATTGGTTGGAAAATCAGGGTATACACATATAGTAGATTCCCGATTATCCGTGGTTAACGAGACCTACGCGGACTCGGATAACACGGAACACTATGTAGATCCTTTAAATAGAAATTTTAAAGGTTAGTTAACATTTCATTTTCCCTCTTAACAATACGTGAGCCAACTTCGATATGGTCTAACGCGCTACTCTCGTGTTGTACTAGACTTCCAAAGACTGGGATATCGGGGTTCGATCCCGGTCGGGTAGACCGAGGGTGATTTTTCCTAAATGGTTTCCTCACTCTTCATGCATACTCATCCTATCTCAACCTTCCTCATCACTATCCAATTAGGTTCATTTATTTTCAATTAATTTAGTTGAAGTATTTAACGTACACTTTCTAAACCTACTGATAATTTCGCCTGTACTAATTACATTAATGGTTTTAGGGATGAGGAGCTTTATATTTAGAGGAAGTGTACCCAAACGTTTGTGTAAAGAGAGTGGAAAATCATTTTGGAAAAACCAACCTCGGCAAGCTACATCCGACCGAGATTCAAACCTCGATATCTCCGTCATCGCCAGTCTAGTCTAATGCGAGTGTGACGCCTTAGACCATGCAGCCACCGAAGCAGGTATTTGGATAGTTAGATGCGCGAATATCCTGGACGGATAGTAAGACGCGGTTGAAAAACAAAACTAAGTGTAAACTGAAATGAACTGTGAGTTGTGAAGTTGTTGCACTAAAGTCATGAAGAGTAATTCTACCCGGAGAGAGATTAGATCGACACGAGCCGCAAGACCTGCCTCTGTCCTCCGGAGGGGGGTGAAGTTACATGAAGATGTGCCCGCACGTGGCTGAGCAGGGAAATGGGGCGTCAAATGGCGCACATTGTACAACGTAATGAGTTGAGCCTCCGGATTAACACACCGGAGCCTAGGGATGTTCCCGGAGGTGTACTTTACTTCCCGGAACATGTCCCGGAGTCAAATGCGCGGGAGACGGCGCCCTATTGTTTAGTCTGACAATATCTCTGACGACATCTTGGCACTAGTCAGGACCTAGCTTCCAGGATGTGAGGAAGCTACGCCTGAGAGTATGCCAGACCGCAAGACTTTTAAAAAAAAGATGTTTATAGGTGACGAGTCAGAGGGTTATTTATTCGATTTCGGGCCGAGCCGGTTGGTCAAACTAGGGGCGGGGGTCGTGTCTCGCGAGTTTTATAGTCTTATTGTCACCTCGGTGGTCTTGGGGTAAAGCTCTCGCCTCGGGACCCGATGTTCGTGGGTTCAAACCCAGACGAGGACGGTGGATTTTTCTTGAGCGATAAAAATACGTAGCCCAACTTCCTTCGGAGAAAAGTAAATCCATCGGTACCATGTCAATTGTGGCTTGTAAAATATCCTTGGAAGTTATGTGAAAATACCTTTCCCGGCAAAATTGGTAGCTCCTTTCACTCTTGCCCATAGAAATTCATACTTGCTGATATAATCAGTCGGTTCAGAAAGTGAATGTTAAATAACTAAAATAAATTAAATGAAAATAAATAAATAAATATTGTCTTATTTTTATTGGTCCTCATAAAATGCTATTAGCGACTGATTTGATATTCTTAGTGATCCCCGAACCACTAGTATAAAGGGATTGGCTAATACTCGTTTTGGAAGGCAAGAAGGGGATTAGGGTCAAGGAGGTTATTCTACTGACTAGACAACTAGACCTGGAGAGCAATGGCTGCTTTCAACAAGAAGAGGATGTTACTGACCAGCAAACTGGACCTGGAGATGAGTAAGAAACTGGAGAAGTCCTATTAATGGATCTGAGACATGGACACAAGGGAAAATAAGAAGACATATTAGGAAATCTTTTATGTATGGTGCTGGAAAGATCATATTTTGGATAAAGTGGACAGATAGGATGAATAATGAACAATTTCTAAGAAAAGACAAACCAAATAGAACCGTTTTGCAGTTTATTCTACGAGGAAAGGCAAACTGGATGGGTTATTAAGAGAAGATATGTATTATTGAATAATGTCGTCGAAGGCAAAGTGGAAGGGAGAATTCAGACCAGGTAATACCACAAATGCAACTGATAGAAAACCTAAAAAAAACAGGGAGAGACGATGAAGGTCCACGATATTAAAAAAAAAAAGGAAGTTGCTGATAGGACATGTTGGAGGACTCTATTTAGACAAGACAACAAACCTGTCTAAATTCTGAACCCCTAATAATATATGAAACTAGTTATGTAGCCAAAAAAATATATCCTTCTTATCTAAATCCGCCTGTATTATAGAATACTCTTCTTAAATACTTTGCCAACGGATCCTTAATCCTTAGAATGAGAAGAACTCGGCGTGTCTTATATCTCTCTCTCTTTCTCTTGTTGCGTTATTCCGGCCGACATTGAATTACTACCTCCTCTCTGTTGCTGGTCGCCTACTGCTTGGTTCAATTACACGGCGTTATGCCACACTCTTGGAGCAGGAAAACATTTCACCTGCCTCGAGCAACAAGCGGACAAGTGACAGCAGCATCGTTAGAGAGCGGCTCAAGTAACTTGTCTTGGGAAACATCACAAGTACAGTCCCGTTTTCGTAGGGAGGGCAGCTACTAGCTGTACTTTCAAGTGTTCATACATCAAATCATCTGATCTGAAGTATCACTCTTGATAAATATTACCAATAGCTATAAAATAACACTGTAGGAAGGTCTAATCTAAAGAAAATATATCCGCGTTTGATGAGGAGTTAAACTGGGATTTATTAATTTAGATGAGTCCTCTTTAGTGCAATCAACTTGGATTTGAACCCCGACCTTTCCAAATCAGGTAAACCACGTTAGATTTGTCTGATTATCATCTATTTTCAACATTATTTTATCACCGCGTCTTAATTCATGTTCAAATTATACGCAAAAGATAATTACCCTAATCGGATAAGGATGAGAAAGGTAGAATTTCAGAGGTGATATACCCAAATTTGCGCTGAAGGAGCGTGGGAAACTATTTAGAAAAATAAAACACCCTCAGGGGACCCGATCGGGATTCAAAGCTCAATCTCCCCTTCACCAGCAAACCATTTTAACACGATAGTGACGCCTTTTAGACCATTCGGCCACGGAAGCAAGTTCCATTTAATTAAATCGTCATTCATAAATGAGAAAGTTGGTTCAGGGTGGAGGGTGTAAATTCCATCCATCCGCCATTTAAAACGTTTTGTCTAACATTATAGGATTAATAGGGTTAAATTACAATCAATTGAACCGTCTGATTAAAGGCTGGGCTAGAGAAAGCATGTCCGGAACTGCTAAAAGGAGGGTATGACCCTCGGCGGTCTCTGTCACGTCCAAGTGTGTTTTGTGCGGTTTCTGTACCGAAGGTTCCGGTCCAATTCCACGCATTCCTCCGTCTCTCAGAAGGGAATACAATCATTTGCCCGTGTAATGGCTGGAGATACATTATCCCCCCCTCAACATAACTGCGACATTTCCTCCTTCAAGAATTGGACGACAGATTGAATAGCCTGCCTTGTTCTTGACTCGAGTGTTTTGTCCGTTGGAAAGGGGTACCAGGGGTGTGAAGTAAAATAAACCTTCTAACAAACCAAGACGGGAAGTGAGATTCATTTGTTTGAAGAGGTCTTTTTACTAGATTATTTTTTAAGAAAGGGGAACGGGCAATTTCCCAAATGGTAATCATCCTACTAAATGGATTAATATATTTTAGAAACCGCCCGTTTGTTGGATGAATATCAACATTAGACATTACCCGATTCGGTGGCCGCATGGTCTAAGACTCTGATACTCTTTTTCGCAGTAGACTAGCTTGCTGATAAGAGAAAGATCGGGGTTCGAATTCTTGTCGGGTCTATTCAATGTGGTTTTTCTTAAATTAATGCTAAGGGAGGAAAAGGGGGAAAAGGCACCTTACACACATTTCTCAGGGCAACCAATTTTATACCTCAAACCTCACAAGAACCCCAGGAAACACTTTATACCAACTCAAGACACAGAACACTTTAACAAACATCACAAGAACCCAGGAAACAATTTTATATCAAACTCACAAGTCAGAGAAACATTTATCAACCTCACAAGAACCCCAGGAAACAATTTTATATCTCAAATCAACTCACTCACAAAACCCAGGAAACACTTTTATATCTCAAACCTCACAAGAACCCAGGAAACATTTTATATCTCAAACTCAAAAACCCAGAAACACTTTTATATATCAAACCTCACAAGAACCCCAGGAAACACTTTTATATCTCAAACCTCACAAAACCCAGGAATCACTTTTATATCTCGAACCTCACAAGAACCCAAAGATACACTTTTATATATCAAACCTCACAAGAACCCCAGGAAACATTTTTATAACTTAAACCTCACAAGAACCCCAGGAAACATTTTTATATCTCAAACCTCACAAATACCCCAGGAATCACTTTTATATCTCGAACCTCACAAGAACCCCAGGAAACACTTTTATGTTTCAAACCTCACAAATACCCCAGGAATCACTTTTATATCTCAACCTCACAAGAACCCCAGGAAACATTTGTATAACTCACAAACCCTCACCCAAAGAACCCCAGAGAAAAAACATTTTTATAACTAAAACCTCACAAGAACCCTAGGAAACACAACTTTTATATCTCGAACCTCACAAGAACCCCAGGAAACATTTTTATTTTTATCAATTTAAATATGACAGAAACCTCTTCCAACCAAAATCTAAAGCTCAATAGAAAGATATGACAATTGTTTAGCAGTTGGCAGCACTGACTCAATTTGAGATAAAATTGGACTTTCCCCGTTTTCATCCTGTATCTTTCAAAGGGTTTTCCACTCTCGCCCCAAGCAAATATCTGGTAATTGTTTTGTGTGATAAAGAATAATGTGTCTTGGTTTTTCTAAAAACCAAAACAACTCATTTTAGGGTAGTGTACTGATTTTTTGAAAATGTCACAATCTGTTATAGACTTTATGAGTAAGTGTGTACGATTGTGTAGTAGCGTTTATTTTGAATATTATTTCATAGAAAAAAAAAATCTTAGCACCGCGTCTTACTACCCGTTCAGTTTATATGCTTAGGTTATAATCACGCTAGTGGTTTTAGGGATTAGAAAGGTTATATTTAGAGGATGTGTACCCGCATTTTAGTGGAGGGAGAGTGGAAAAATATTTGGAAAAAGTCACCCTGAATACACCCGACCGAGATTCGAATCTAGATATCCCCATCATCGGCAGTCTAGTATACTGTGAGAGTAGTGCCTTAGACCATGCGGCCACCAAAAACGGGTTCCTAGAATATTGAAAATGTATTTAGGATAAAAATAAAGTGCTCATGTTTCCCTCGAGATGTGTCCTGTTCGGACCTGATATCGGGCCTCAGGTGAAAAAGGGGGGAAGGGATGTTAGAGGAGTGGGAAGGGGGTTACTATTTCTGTTTGTGTGCTAAGGGACAGGTGCCGCTCGTGGAGGGACGGCTTCGATCTCCGCCTGTGGATTATTGCTATCGGAGATAGAGAGAGAGAGAGAGAGAGAGAGGGGGGGAAAAGGATGGGGGAAACCAAACTTGTTCACAAATGTCACTGTATGGGAGGTGGGGGAAGTTCACCCCCAAAATTTGCATATCACGGGCCGTGGGGCCCCCGCAAACACGAGCGTATCGATAGTAGAGTGGTTCGTGGGGGGGACAGGGGTCACCTTGTTTAGATACTGCCGCGAGGCTTATCATCGTCGTGAGGGCGACAAGGGCTTATGTACAGTTTAAATTGTTACGAGGGTGCAACGGTCAACACACAGGGATGGTATTATACGGACAACACCCTCCCCTCTACTCCGCGGTAAAATATAAACCAGATGCATTGTGGGTGGGTTTTGTCACCGTTTAGTGTCCCATGCTCTACCCCATAATAATAATAATAATAATAATAATAATAATACTTAATCCCTTGAAATTCATCAATTTTAAAACGTGTTTCCTACTCACTTCGGTGGTCGCGTTGTCTAAAGCGTCACTTTTGTAATAAACTGGACTTCCAATGGCGGTGAGATATTGGTTCGAATTCCAGTCGGGTGTATTGAGGGTGGTGGCTTTTGCTAGAGGATTGTCCTCTCTCTGTCCAAGCAAATGCGGGTACCATTAAAGTATATATGCGTAAAACCCTAAGAGGTAGAAAAACTAGGTGCTAAAAAAATATGTTTCCTCAGTTTTGAAAATAAAAAGATGATACGACATATATTCTCATTTAATCTAATAATTTGTAGCTAGGAACAGATTTTTTTTATAAATAGTTTATCAGTAAACTACCCTCATTAATATTTTTTTAGAGAAAAAAAGGAAATAAATCTTTATTTATAATGTAGAATACTCGGCTATATATTTTTTAGCAAAATATTTAGAGTTATTTCCAAAACATTTGATTTTTCAAAAATCTTTTTTTTCAGTAAACTCCCTTAATTTTAGGGTTAGAATCAAAATCACAATTATTTATTTATCCTCAAAGTGGGCTCATATAACAATCTATATAATAAGTTTGAAAGAAACATTTCAAAATAATTCGTTGTATCGTAAGGACGTACGGCACAAGGAAGCAGGACAGGAACAGAAAAAAACTGGACAGGGCAGAGGACAGAGACAGAGAACAGAGAGGAACAGAGAGACGAGAGAGGACAGAGGAAGAGCAGGCAGAGGACAGAGAGCAGACAGAGGACAGAGGACAAGAGAGAGACAGAGGGACAGAGACAGAGGAGATAATACAAATGGAAATATGGACAGATATAATTATAAGATCCACTGTTTAATGTTTTGTGACACATAAAACGTTGATCATAATCTTTAGCTCATCAATAATTGTCTCAATTACAATAATTTATCTATATTAAAAGTTTAAAAAAATCATTCACAGAATCATTCTATACAGATTTAAAACACCATAGATCCTGTAAAATTACATTTTCGGTATTAGACCAACTATTGGGGTGTGTACACGCGTGACCCCGTGACCCACGATTGTGGCCTGTGAATGTCCGAGACTTCACTCATAACTAGCTCCGAAATCCATCATATTTCATTAGAATTATAAAGAACCCTTTGATCCTTATCAGTAGTACAGCTCCTTTGTGCTCTTTACCGTGGCATTTGACCCTTTAAACGTTTTTTTATTACGTTAGCAGGAGGTTTTTTTTTCCCCTTAGGTGAGAGCTGAAAAGAGAAATCTTCCAGTTGATAAGAAATGTAAAGTTAAAAGTGTAATTTCAAGCGCCGTTAGATAGATTCAGTATGCAACCCTACCTACATATATGTACTGTTGGATTGCATATACAAACCTTAGTATAAATAGTGTAATAAATAAGATTTTTGTTGGGGAAATCTTTTATAAAATATAAACTTTTTTTTAACCAACAAAATTTATAATTTTTTACTAGTATTATTAATGTAATTTTAGCAGGTATTTATAGTATGCTAGCAAAAATGATAGCTGCAGATCAAATTACTTGAAGTACGATTGCGTGAACGTAGATCAAGTGAATTTTACTAGCCGCCCGATAAGATTATTCGATGAATGATTAAATTGTACATGGATCCGGTATTATAGAAAACCAACAGTCCATACCAACCCACTTAATTACTCTATGGCATTAGGAACTCGAAAGTTCATTGCCATCACAATAAAAGTACGCCACATATACCTATCTTGAACTAGTTCTATCCAGTCCACCTCATTACATCCTATCTCTTTCAGGTCCATCATTCTAATGTTATCTTCCCATCTAAGGCTAGGTCTTCCCAATGGTCTCTTCCCATTGGGTTTGCCAGTCAGTACCTTGATTACGGTTATAGATTCTCCCATTCACGCTGCATGTCCTAGCCCATCGTAATCTGCGAGACTTGATTATCCTAACAATGTCTTGTGATGGGTGAAGGGTATTTAATTCATCATTATGTAACCATTCTCCACTCTGTATCAGCCTAATCCTCCTTGGACCAAACATTTTCCTAAGCACCTTGTTTTCGAACATAAATTTGTTTTCATCATGTAATTTAAGAGATCGCGTTTCACACTCATACAGAACAACCGGTAAAATTATTGTTTTGTATATTCTGAGCTTTACATTCCTTGAAAGCAGGTGACATGTATAACAACTTACTGAGTAATAGCGTGCATTACCCTACTATATTCTTTTCCTGATTACCATACTGTGTAATATTATCAATACCTGGATTGATGGAACGAATCCTGATGTGTGGGGGACAGCTTGGAGCCTTTATCATCCGTAGCCCTTGGAATTTAGGATCACGCCTCTTGGGTCGGCCTGTACACAGGAGTTTTTTTAGAGGGGACCAAAGAGGGGTACAAGCCTTCCCCCCCAAAAAAAATCTTGGATGGGATTTTATTATCAAAGTTGAAGATACAGTGAACTGTTTTATTCAGATAAACAAAAAAAAACCACGGTTATATGACTTTTTACATTAATTCCGTTATAATGACCTTCTTTTATTAATTAGATACCAAATAATTTTTATTTTATGAGTTAAAGTGAAAAGTAGTTTAGTTCTGTCTGTCCTGCCCTCAATTTTCTTTCTATATTTAAAATTCAGTTATGCCCATGACATTGTTTACAGACAAAGGTAATCATCTTGTCAAAAGTTAATAAACTATACGATCAACCGTACAGACTTTACATAAATTATACGTATAACTCTTAATATATGTGAAAATAGATAATACACACTGTTACAGAAACATTAAATTTGTTCTATCGACAAATATATAGGAAAGTATTGATTTTATAAAATATTATTTCGAATTTAAGTTTAATATTTATCTATAAATTTCCTAGAACTTAACAATGATAGGCTACCTAGAGAGGGGCGGATATATGATCGAAATTTGAGATTTTTCTCTTATTAGAAAACAGTCTCAAAGTGATTTTAATTGAAAAATGAGAGCTGCCATTTTGTTTGTAATGCTAAACAGTTATTAGATACAAATTTTAATCAAGATTGTCAGAACCGTTTTGATAAGATCGATTTTTTTTTTTTAATCTTTTCGCCCTTGTAAACTACCCTTAATTTTAGGGTTGTATGGATCAATTTTTTTTTAATCAACACTGGGGAACCTTATGAAAGCAATAGATACCAAGTTTTATCCCGATGGTTAAAATGGTTTCAACTCGCAAGATTAGACAGACAGACAGACGGGCATTCTAAAATCCATTTTTTCGCGTTAAAGGGGTCATGAATCGTATATATTCATCAGAATCTCGAATTATATACATATTTTTTAAGATAACAATATCTTCTCTCTCCAAGGTGTCACGAGAAAGTATAAATAAGACATGATTCTTTCTTGCAGTGTTGATAAAACTTCGCCTCTCTTGCCACGTGTTGTGAAAACTCTCTCCTTGGTTATTTACATACATATTATATGGCTGCAAGATAAGTGTTTACTTAGAGATAATAACACACGTGGACGTATCGCGATACATACTTTTTTTTTAATGGTCAAGGAAATTATAAATGGTTGTTTGACTGTATTATTAAATCATATTACTCGAAATATGTTAAAAACAAATAATACCGGGATAGCGTGACAGTCAAGAGTTGATTAAAAAGAGTTAATTAACTACAATTTTATACTTTCCTTTCCCTTCTCCCCCCCCCCCCCCCCCCCCCCCGCTTTTCCAGAAACTAGCTTATTTTGTTTGTAAACTGTTTCTAGTGATTTTTTTGCTTTCTTTAATTTCTTTCTTTAACACTGCGTCTTACTACCCATTCGGGTTATACGCTTATGTGTTTGTTTTGTTATGAACTAGGGATGAGGAAGGTTGAATTTAGAGGAAGTGTATCTATATTTGCATAGAGATAGAGTGGGAAACCATTTAGGAAAAAGCCACCCCCCCAGTACACCTAACCCGAGATCAAACCCCGGTCCCCCTGTCATCGGAAGTCTAGTCTATTGGTAGAGTGACGCCTTAGACCATACTGCCTCTGAGGCAAGTTATGTTTTTTAGTGTTGTTTAGAGAACAGTAATGATTATATTATCGGTTTTTCAACCATTTTATCATTTATTTTTTCTTTGATTCTTGTAAAACACATAAAACTTATTATATAAAATGTAAAATAGAGTCTCAGAAACTCGACCTAATGTGGACTGAGGTGGTGTCGAGTTATTGAAATGTCGAGTTTTACGAATGAACTTGCAAAAGATACATGTTTACTATGTCATGTTTACTAAACAAGAATGAATCACAGTACAGTATTGAATATTATAGGTACAGTTGTACAGTACTGTAGTATTGTAAGGTACAGTAACGGTAATATATGTACAGTACATATAATATTGTATTGGTTCGAATAACACGTTACTGAATTGGAAAAGTAACAAACACAGCACTTGTAAAAACACCACAGCACGACTGTTACACTCGAGTTACACAAACAAACTGAGAGGTTATACAGTTGAATGACCTTGGATTGCGACGACTGGCACCAACAGCTGTGTTCACGTGCGCGTCGAGTTACACGGAATGTCGAGTTATCGAGACTCTAACTTTACTAACAATTCCAGCGTTACTCCCATCAATTGAGCGTGTGAGTCAAGGCGTCATCCTTGACTAGTCTAGCCTGCTAGTTGTGAGGAGTTCGGAGTTTCAAATCCAGGCTGGATGCACCGAGTCTTTTCTCTTAAATGGTTTACCAGTCTCCTTCCCAGAAAATTCTGGACATTTACTCTTAATCCTAACCTTATTAGGGTAAATATGCTTACAGCCCAGTTGGGTGGTACGCGTCACTCTTGAAAATATAATATATATATATTACCGTGACAGTGGCGGTCAGAGGGGCAGACCAGAAATCAAGAAGACCTTGGTTAGGTCCTCAAAGTGCTCCTATTAATAATTGTTTAGATCTGTCATCAGTGCATGTGTCTTAGGTTAAATTAATTTGTGGACAGGCCAATTTATCAAAATGCCTCAATCTTCCTCTATCTTGCTATCATTCCACCTCCTTAATTTGATTCCATTCTTCTACTCTCCTTCACAGACTTGCCGTTTTCTGCTCCTCCCATCTCTTTCTTTATCCCCCTTGCGGTCTTTTTCCTGCATTCTTTATCTCCATCATTTTCTTTGGCATCCTCTCTTTTTCCATCCTCTTGACATGTCTATACCATCTCAGTCTTGCTTCCTCTACTATCTCATGTACTCCAACATCCTCATTACATGACCATACCATCTCAGTCTTGCTTCCTCTACTATCTCATGTACTCCATCATCCTCATTACTTGTCCATTCCATCTCACCTTTGCTTCCTCTACAATCTCATGTACTCCAACATCCTCATTACATGTCCATACCACCTCAGTCTTGCTTCCTCTACTATATCATGTACTCCAACATCCTCATTACATGTCCATACCACCTCAGTATTGCTTCCTCTACTATCTCATGTACTCCAACATCCTCATTACATGTCCATACCATCTCAGTCTTGCTTCCTCTACTATCTCATGTACTCCAACATCCTCATTACATGTCCATACCATCTCAGTCTTGCTTCCTCTTCTATCTCATGTACTCCAACATCCTCATTACATGACCATACCATCTCAGTCTTGCTTCCTCTTCTATCTCATGTACTCCAACATCCTCATTACATGTCCATACCATCTCAGTCTTGCTTCTAATGTACTCCCTGTACCCCAACACTTTCCCAAAAAAACTCCATTCCTTATCCTGTTTATTCTTGAGTAGCGTGTTATATGTAACCATTCTAAGAATGTTCACGTTTAAAGTGCCCCCACCCCCACCCCACCCCTCTCTCAGTTTGGACTCAATAAAGAGGGAACATTTGTGACGAAGTTAAAAAGCGAGGGTTCTCGTTCTGAAAGATTTAAATCTCTACAAACTTGAAACCTCACTCACGTCACAACTTAATCTCTTTCCAATTACGTTTAGCACAATATTCCCAAGGCACGTAGCATTTAGATGGCGTTACTTTTCTTTACGATATTGATATATATATATATATTGTTATCCAGGGTTCTAAAAAGCTTTCTCATAATTAGTTTCTTGCTGCTGTTTGGTTTAAAATCAACTGATAAATTAATTATTATTATTATTATTATTATTATTATTATTATTATTAGCACCGCGTCTTACTACCCGTTCGGTTATACGCACTTACGCTAATGTGTAATGGTAGGTGATTGTGAGATGAAATGGAGGACCTACAGTTTAACGTGGATCCGAACCACGGTGGAGTCCTGGCATTCCACACATTCACAAGTTGTGATTAATACACGTCTTGTCAGCGGTGATAAAAGTGTTTGATAATCAGATAAATACGTGCCGGGACCGAGGATTGAACCCGGACCCCCAACACAGAAGTCTGACACCTTACCCCTAGACCACCAGGTCACCCATAAAACTGATAACGAGTTCGACTCTACCTTGTAAAGAGTGGAAAGTGAATCTGGTGCTTTTTTTTTTTTTTTTCATATTTAGAACCAGTCTCTTTCTGGGCTTACAATGGGCTATATTAGTTGGAACATTTGCATTTATTCTTTACTAGCAGCAGTATCCGGCTTTGACCGGGGTAACCACGCAATGCATTGCCCAGGGCAATACTTTTCTTTGCTTTAAGCAAACAGAAAAACAACAACTGAATTTTATTCCTTCCGACACCAGTTTTTAATAAATCTAAAATATAGTCAAAAATTTAAAATTCCGGCTTCTAGGTACACATGTTCGTGCATAGGGACTACTTATTTTAAAATGACATACCTCTGCGTGAGGTAATTATCCCTCAATGCTCATGACAAACAAACTCTTCATTTTATTAACATAGAAGTTTCAGGGTCTCCCTGCACGATTATATAAGCTAGGGGCTTATAACTGGTGGTCCACGGGCCACGTACGGTCCACTATACTTTTTTTTACAGCCCACAAACTTTCATAGAAAATTAATCTACTGTTCTGATGTTATTTAGCCGAGAAACTGGAAGTTTTGTCTTGCATGGGATAAATATTTCAGGAAATTCGTTTGATATTTAATTAAACATGTTTAAATTACCACTTCTCCTTTCATTTACAATTAATAGTCTGAGGGCAAGTGTTAATAAAACAAGCCCGTGAGCTCTTTGATGATACAGGTGTGGATTTCTTCTTTTTAATGTGAAGAATAAGAGTATAGATGCTAATAAGCTCAACATTTGTCTGGAGACCTAAAAACAATATGGCGGCCAAAATGGTTGTAAAATTAATTAAAAAAAATTGTGGTTGCTGTGTATGAAAGAAATTGGTGAAAAATAATCAAGAAAAATTAAGTTCAAGGATTTCAAATAAATTATCAGAAAAAATCTAATATTCACAATGGAGATGTTCAACACAGCATCCAACAAAGCCGTCTTGAGAATCAAAATAATTAGTTTCAAATATTCTAAACGCTTTTAACAAAGAAGATGAAGTCAACCTAAAGTAAGCGCATCTCGAATCGGTATCTGCTTTGAAAGACCACACAATTTTAGAGAAACTATTTAATTAATATGTTCCAGTACAGAGGAGATTATCAATAATGTGATACTGGGCTTAACGAAGAGGGAAACGGATTTTTTTTATTCAAATTGATGATATTATTACTAAGCTACGTTCTATAAAAAAAACATGTCTCAATTTTAAATTTGTATATTTTTTGTAAATATATTATTCTAAGCAAACTCCGCACGTTTTATGATACCCCATTTAACTGCTGACCTTGCTTCATTTATAAGTCTAAGTCCAGCCTTGACCCAACTAAGGGGTTAGGATATACTTGATGAGTCTCTGGCATTCAGTGGTAGAGATTAGTAATCATAATTACTTAGATACTTCTTAAGTCAACAACCTGCAGGTTAGTTTGATAAGAGTTCTCTTCATCCGAGTTGGGCAAACACCGGTTAGTGCTGCCTGCACCATTTGGTAGATATACCATGTACTAGGGGAGTTCAGAAAGTGTGGTTGTTCCCACACTGAATTTTTATGAGCGAAAACGAAAGGGCCTACCAATTTTGCCCGGGAAAAGTATTTTCATATACCTTCCGGTGTTGTTTTACACACCACAATCGACATGGGACCGACGGCTCCTACAAAGGAAGTTGTGCTATGGATTTTTAACGCTCAAGAAAATTGAGTTGAACTCGGGGGGTTTGAACCCACGAATATCGGGTCCTGAGGCCGACACTTTACGTTAATACGACTTAAGTCAACACTTAAATGCCTGGTAACAGGTATCTGCAATTTGAATGCGCCCTTTTTGTTGACACTATTTGCGGTCTTTGGACGGGGAAAAAGGGGGGGGGGGGGGGGGGGGGGGGCGGAAAAATTCCCAGTTTGCCTTTTTTTATATACATATCAATGGATTCACATAGCTTACATTTTATTTTTAAAACATTTTATGTGTCTACAAATCTTAATAATATGGTAGTTTATTCCCTCTAAAACCAATTATTTAACACCGTTTAATTAAAACTTCCAGCCAACAGCAAAAGGTGCAGTATACTAAGCAGCTCTAATTTGAATGTGTTTTGTTTAGAGAATACACCTCCAGGTTATAGAGGGAATACGGCCCCTTGTCTCTTGAGTAAAGTTTTATTCTCCTCTATGGGTCTATAGTCTATAATTAACTTAGCGAGTTCTAGACAATGCTTGTGATGGGCCAAGTGGAAAACCCTAGTTTATTAAGTTTATAAACAGTACAAGAGGACTATGTTTATATATTTAAAAAAAATCTAATTCATTACAACTTTATAATAAGCTACGTCAGCTCGGCGGTCTTTATGTAAACTTTGAGAGTTTCCAGGATGGTTAACGTTAGGGCAACTTTTTTTTTTTAAGTATAAAAGGTTTATTAAGATATTTTCTGCTCTAATAATTTTAATGGTTAGCTTTGATGTTTATTTTAGGTACTCAAATTACCCATTTTAATTTGTCCACGTCTTACTAAGACTATCCCCCCTCCCAGCAATCCACCCACATACAGTATTTATTCTATTACGGTAGAGTTAGAGATTAAAATGTCCCTCAGTGGTGGCTATTACATTTAATTTTTAATACATTAAATAGTGTTTTGAGGGAAATAAGGGGTGGGGAGTTGTTAGCAAAGTCAACTTCATCATTTTTTTGATTATCTTAAAATCCAAACAAATATAATAATAATTATTATATATTATATTGATGAAAGCTTTCCCGGTAAAATTTTCAAATCATTAAATCCTCTAATCAATAATATTGAATTATTTATTTATATATCTGGTGCCAAAGCAGACTGTTTACGTTAGTGACACACTCAAACACCGAGCGCTGCCATCGACACGTGAGTGTGAGAAGAAAACTGGATTCGTGTCCAATACTTTATTGGAGCTCTTTTGAAAATGTTTCTGATGCTAAGTTAGTCTGCAAGTCGTGTTCTGGTATACTCATGTGTTCGGAGATACAATGAACCCCACTCCCTCCTTATCACTCTCTCTCTCTCTCTTACCGGCCGTTATGTCCAGAAGAATCATACTAGAACGTCCCTGCAATTATGCCCTGGTAATAGGATCACAGACAAGTCGAGGAGGTGGCGCAACTCGTTGCTCCTTATCATAGCGGCTAGATAGCGATGCGCCCGGCCCCAAAGGGGTCTAGGACCCTAACCCTCCCCCCCCCCCTTTAACGAGGGTCAGATGGTCGTCGTTACCGTTAATGTCAGGACTATTTGGTCCAGTGGACAGCTACCTACAGTTACCAGGATTATGGCAGATTCAATCTTTGTTTGTAATTAGTGGCTGTCTGCGTATTATATCGGCATAGCTTTGTCTTCGTTTACTATGTCATATAAAGATTGTATTGCAATCGGTAAAAAGTTTCTACCTCAAAATATTATGATGGATCTTAATGTTTTATGCGCCCCCAGGCCCAAAAATGTTAGTGTTACAATCCCTCTCTCTGTCTGTTTGTACTACAGCCAATAAGAGTTGATAGATTTTGTTCAAAATTGATATTTAGATGATATTTGTTTATCGTTAAGGACTTTTTTACCTCTCAAATTAAAGGTAATTTACTAATAGCTTTTTTTTTTAATTTTGAGCATTTTCAAAAACTACTTAATGTTTTTGTTCAAAATAGGTAGGCCTATTGAGGTGATGTTTTACATGATAAATAGGCTTAATAATTAATGTTCGTTTTTAATCATTTATAGGACGTCTACAAACATGTTCTCGGAGTCAGGGTGGGGAACCCTTTGGTTTAACAAACACCACAGTATCGAAATCAGTTCCACTATCCTAGCGTTCGGTCAATTTAGGTAAAAGCCCCCTTTATGGTGATACCTAAGATCTTGTTTTGACTCCCAGTAGGACAACCTAGATTAAAGCCCTCTTTGAATGAGAGAGTTGTCTTAACTCCACAACATGTGTGTCCAGCAATTAATTAGTTAATTAGCAGTTAACTAACGTGCACTTTCTGAATCTACTAATTATATCAGAACAGACTTATAAACTAACTTAGAACTGTAAGAGACACAGCACCCAGCCACCCTGTCTTTTATTCATCGCTATGAGAAGGTAAACCCACATTTCACCAATGATAAAGTCTTTGACCATGCCGAGAAATGAACCCGGGACCCTGATCTCAGTAGACAGACACGTACCGACTGAGCTCAAGTGTCGCACTCCTCCCACTGGTTATGGTGGAGATAGGGATGTTTCCTAGCTGTCTGGTGATGACAGGACCGTTGGTAGCCACGGGGTTATCGGGCTCCAAAACGGTCCCTGCGCGCGTTTACGTGCGTGGCTACACTCAAAGGAAACAATCATGATACTGGCTACCGGACCCTACACGGCGGGTGTATTCCTACTTTGAAAAGTCTGACTTAGATAAAAGGTGTATCTCTAATGACGTAGCGGTGTCCTTTATCCTAGAGTTCAAACCTGGCTAGATCCTGAGTCAATGTCAAGCACATCCGCTTCGGTGGCCGCATGGTCTAAGGTGCTACTCTCACAGTAGACTACTTGACAGCCGATGATGAGGAAAGCGAGGTTCGAATCTTGGTCGAGTGTAATGAGGATGGTTTTTACAAAACGGTTTTCCACTATCTCTCTCCCTCCCCCCACGCAAATGCGGGTACACTTTATCTAAATATACTCTTTCTCATACCTAAAACCTTGGCGTAATTAGTTCGCAAGTGAATAACCCGAACGAGTAGTAAGACGCTATGCTAAACAAAGTCATGTGCACACTTTCTTACCGTCAAACCTGCCTCGCTCCTGAGTCGATGTCAGGTACACTATCCGTGTTACGAATACCTCGTGTATTTTGTCCCCGAGCAGCTCAATAGCTGTGAGCCTCTTGAGCTGCGTCCATTACTCACCCGCACACTTGCATAGAATCGATTGGGCGGGCGGGCTCGTAGGGTCATTAATCACTACCCAGATATTTTGGCGGGAAAGCACTGCCCATTTAGAGCAGTGAAAGCCCTCTGTTTGTCAGTAATTTGTCATGGAGCGTGAACAGGAAAAAAAAAAAGAACTTTAGAAGAAGAAGAAGAAAGGCATTTGCAAATTTTTTTTAAATAACGGTTTGTTCAGTCTACTTTTGCTTTGGGCATCATTCTAAGCGAATAGTCAGGATGGGTTGTAAGTTAAGAAATGCCACTGTGTTAATATAAGTTTCTTAAGGGCACCGTTCGTGTGAAAGGGAAATTATTACATCACAGTATTTCTTACGTTAATGACAGCCCTGAATCTTCCAAACCCCTACAAATTACCCTCAATTATCTCAGAATGTTCTGTTGTGCACTTATTTAAATGTAACTTTGTTCGAGGAAGGTTAGATCTGTGCTTATAAACATTTACTTTGGTCTTAAAACACAACATTTCGCGCTGAACGCCCTTGAAAATGAGCAGACTTAACCATTACGACTTCAGTGGGAGAATGATCTAAGGCATCCCTCACGCAGTAGACTGGACCGCCGATGACGGGGAGATTGAGGTTCGAATCTCAGTTGGGTGTACTGATGGTGTTTTTTTTAAATTGTTTTCCACTCTCTCTCCATACAAATACGGGTACACATCCTCTAAATATATCCTTTATAGTCCTTAAAACATTATTATATTTTATATTATTATATATTATATTATTTTATTATTATTATTATTATATAGCACCGCGTCTTACTACCCGTTCGGTTATACGCACTTACACTAATGTGTGATGGTAGGGTGATTGTGAGATGAAATGGAGTACCTACAGTTTTAACGTGGGATCCGAACCACGGTGGAGGAGGGCCTGGCATTCCACACATTCACAAGTTGTGATTGATACACGTCTTGTCAGAGATCCTTAAAACAACTAGCGTAATTAGTGCATGAGCGTATAACCCGGACGGGTGGTAGGACTAGCTTGAAATGTAGTATTGATAGTGAAATAGGGACTGACTTGTTGAAATTCTCTCCTCAGTTATATCGTGAACCGTATTTCGTTAAAACGACTCTGTGATTTTGGACGTCACTGGCGTCTCAGAGCTTCAGTAGACGGACACCTTAATGAGTGGGTGGCTTGTTCCTTCCTGTCTGCGAGCCTGTGTTGAACCACCAGTGTTGAATAGAGAGAGCCATGTTTAATTTCATGCGTCGTCAAATATTCACGCAGCGGTGCAGACCGGCGTGTAAGGTCGATATTTTCAGGATGATTGATACACGAGCGTCGATGTTTGCGTCCGTCCATAACTTGACGCCCTTCAAAAGGACGAGGCAGGCAAGAAACCCAAAGAAGGGAAGGAAGTTATATAAAAAATTCCAGACAATGAGAAAAAGAAAATCAATCAATTCGATCAAATTCTCCGTAGTGTAGGTTTTGATTTTTACCGGCTGACAATTTTGAAACCATTTACCGTGGACGAGTGGTAGGGAAAGGTGAATTGTATGTAAGACCTTGGTTCGATACCATCGGGGATGACTAAACAATTTAATGTTCACATACATTTGAAAATAAAAAATTAATAATTAATTTATGTTGACCCGTTTTTTTGGTGGTAGAACGACCTAAGGCGTAACTCCGGCAGTAGAATTTATTGTCAACGACGGGGAGGTCGGAGTTTGAATTCCGGTCGGGTGAACCGAGGATAATTGTTTTCTTAAGTGATTTTACACTCCCTTTACACGCAAATGAGGATCCACGTTTCTTTAAATTCAACCTTACCCATCAGTAGCCTAGTAGCATAGTTAGTACATAGTCATACAACCAGAGCGGGTAGTAAGATGCCGTAAAAAAATAAATATATATACAAACCATGTGGTGTCTGTCTAGATTTTTATCAAACTTACCGATAAGGTACAAATTTGAACCTTCGCATAGATCACTTAGGTGTGTTGTTTGTTACCCTCAAAATTAATAAAACTGATCCTTTTTTTTTTGTAAAGGGGGTCTGCCCCAGGGGGGGATTCATCAACCCAAGATCACGTGGATAGAGCTATAGATAGAACTTTGGCCTATGGAGCACACGCCATATTAAAAGAGAAAAATCCAGGAATTGGAAAAAAAAAATCCCGATATCTATACAGAGCCATGAACACAAATCACGAAACTTCTGTTTTGAAAAATTTAAAAATAGATCAAAACAACAAGAGAAAATCATCGTGTGAAACCCGAAACTGCGCCGTCGAAAATAGGCCTAACCCTTAGTAAAACATAAACTGTAAAAAAAAAGTAAAAAAACGATACATTTGATTAACTTTTAAACTATTTTAAGAATAGTAAAAAAAACTCTTTTAGAATTATTATTAATATTTTGAACGTAAAAATATATGATTTAATTTACTATGTTAATTATTATATTCACTGATGGGCGTACGTACACTGCTGTCAGTCTCGAGTTTCCTGGTTTGTGAGGTAGGGGTTTGTATCCTGGCAGCTAAATACTATTTTCTATGCACTATTTTTGTCCTCCTTCATTGGTATTTCATTTTCTCTTCACGCAAATGTTGGACCATTTCCTTCTAAAATCTTCCTTCCTCTTCCGTATCCTTTCAGTTTAAATAAGCGGATATCCCAAACGGTTATTAAGACGTGTAGAACTGGAAAACATATACATACATATATATGTCGGCTTATTTACAGTGATTAAAATAGAGATGTAAGGTAGAGTTTTGAAGAAATGTACCACCGTAAAAAGTTGAGTGAAAGTGAAAGATCAATAAGGGAAAGATAAAAATAATTATATTTACAAAACATATATATGTATAATATGTCTGTCTGATATTTACTAAAAAATACTGCCAAAGAGGTAAAAATTAATATCAATTGAATATTAGTTGAATTAAGCATACAAATACAACTCTTAACAATATGTTGGGTGTCTCGTGTTAGTGTCGTTGGGTTGAGTTAGTTTGTAAGTCGTGTGTTGATGCTGCCTCTTGTTTTAAAAGGTACGAGCTGGCTACTCCAGTAATAACAATCTTATCAAACAAATAATGACTGAACAATATACCACGTCTCGACGACAACAACAAAAAGGTGAACTTGTGTCGTTTTACTTCTCTGCGCTATCGAGTCTTTGATCGGCCGATATATTGGCGGGCAGAGGGGCGTGCCAGGTTCTAGATCTCCCGGGATTCGAAGTAAGGTCTCCTTGATCCTGTGGATGGCCTGAAGAGCACGGAGGTAGGGTGAGGGAGGGGAGGACATGCTTGCTCCAGTGGCGGAAGACGGTCGGTCCGAATACTGGAGACTCGTGCGGAAATGAGATGGACACATGACTAGATATTGTATTATTTTATTATTTTATTTGAACTTTCTGAACCGACTGATTATCTCCGCACACGACTTGAATCTAGAACACACACAACATCCAGTTCCCTGGCCGTTGATTCATCACTGTTGAAAGCGGAAACTCACATTTCACCAATGATACATTTTCCGGCCATGTCGGGAATCGAACCCGGGAGCCTTAGCTCAGTAGAAAGACACGCTGCCGAGTGAGATAAGGTTTTATACTGTTTGTGTGTTACAATGTTTTGTTTAAATTATCATCATTTTAAGGATTTAATTCGGGGAACACGAAAAATTCAAGTACAATACAAAAGTGTTACTTGGATTCGTTTTATTTGTACGAAGTTTCCCACCAGAATAAGTGGTACGGTCAACCGCACGGAATGTATCACTCCCTTACCTAAAACTTGAGGCATTTACCTCAAACTTGAGGCATTTACCTAAAACTTGAGGCATTTACTTACAACTTGAGGCATTTACTTACAACTCTTAAGCTATGTGAATCGAAATAATTAATAAATATTATTTTATAACCGCGTCTTACTACCCGTTCGGTTTATACGCTTATGTAATAATTACACTAATGGTTTTATGGAGTAGGAAAGTTATATCTAAAGGAAATGTATCCGTATTTGCGTGAATGGCGAGTGTAAAACCATTTTGGGGGAAAACCACACCTGACCGAGATTTGAACCTCTATCTCCCTGTCATCTGCAGTTTAGTCCACTGCGACGGTAGCGCGTTAGACCACGCAGCCACCGAAGCGGGGTACATAATTTTAATTGTTGCAGAAACACAACGGGGGAAAAAGAATCATTTTCCATCAAAGAGTAGAAATGAAGTAATATGCATCGTTACAGAAACATAACGAGGAAAATAAACTCACCATTTATTATTATTATTATTATTATTATTATTAGCACCACGTCTTACTACCCATTCGGGTTGTACGACTCACGCTAATGTGTAATGGTAGAGTGATTGTGAGATGAAATGGAGGACCTACAGTTTAACGTGGGATCCGAACCACGGTGGAGGCCTGGCATTCCACACATTCACAAGTTGTGATTAATACACGTCTTGTCAGAGGTGAAGGAAGGGTTTGGCAATCAGATAAGTCTGTGCCAGGACCGAGGATTGAACCCCGGACCCCAGCACAGAAGTCTGACACCTTACCCCCTGGACCGCCAGGTCACCCAACTCACCATTTTTCAGACCTAGGTTTAAAATATTTATTTGATTATAGCTAGGATACTATTGGTTTTATAAATATATATTTCAAATAAAAGATTTATATTTATAATAGTACTATAATTCTACAATTATAAGTTATTTATTATCTCGAAGAAATGTAGAGATATGATCAAAATTGGAGATATCCGCTTATTGTGAATGAGAGGCGCCATTTTGTTTGTAATGTTAAACAGTTCCCAGGTAGGAATTTGAATCAAAATTGCTAAAGCGTGTCTCGAAAAAAACTGATCGTTTCTCTTATCCTCCCCTCAGTAATCTACCCTTAATTTTAGGTTAAGATATCTAATTCCATAAACACCTGGGGGAACCTTTTGACAACCTTTGATACCAAGTTATAGCCCTATCGGTAGAATAGTTTCGGCTATAGGATGAGATACATACAGACACACATACAGACACACAAACAGACACACAGATAGATAGACACACATACAAACACACATGTAAACACATAGAATGGCAGACACACACATACAAACAAGACACACAGAGACAATAACAGATACACAGACAGACACACAGGCAGACACACAGACAGACACACAGGCAGACACACAGACACACAGATAGATAGACACAAACAGACACACAGATAGATAGACACACATGCAAACACATAGAATGGCAGACACACACACATACAAACAAGACACACAGGCACAATAACAGATACACAGACAGACACACAGGCAGACATACACACAGAATGACATACACAGACACACAGACATGCAGACAGATACACATACATACACAAAATAGACACACAGAATGACACACACACATACAAACACACAGACAGACACTTATACAGACACACAGACAGACAGACAGATACACAGACAGAAACACAACATCGTAAAAAACGACTTTTTCTGTTTCTGTAGGGTGTCATGAAACATCGAGATGCATCAAAATCTCAAATTAGATATTATTTTTCGGTCACAATAAATCATTTCTCTAAGGAGTCACGATAAATTAAACAATTAATAAAACATTTTCTTACATTAAAAAAAACACAAAACAAACATGACATTCTGATAAAACTCCGTGCCTATTCTTTCGATACAAAAAATGTCTACATACCTTAGCCCTTCTTAGACAGCACGACCACCAGTGCGAATACACACGAAATACATACACCTTTAATATCTATTAGATTTGATTTTTTTTAATAGATAAATTTAAAATACATCTCAAAAATTTCGAGTGAAATTTAAGTATCCACGTGTTAAAAATTTGTTGCCGTATTGTTTACCTAGAGTCTAGCGATAAAACCTATTTGTTATCCAGGACATTGTTTTTGCACCCGACTGTACAGTTTGCGAGCACTGACTGTAAATCTTTGTCTTCTCGTTTCTTCCCCAGGGACCCTAAGACCCCGAAACAGGTATATATATATATACAACGTAGATAGAAAGAGGAAGTTTGAGGGTACATAATTTGACGCTTGGTGCTACGGAGCACTCTAGCGGGAAATAACACAAAGACCTCGTCCAGGAACAAACCCACTCTCCCTTACACCATCCCCCGATAAAAAACGAAGCGTTACAGTAAACTTGTCAGTCAGTCAATGTATCTTGTGCAAATTGTACGCCCCCCCCCCTCTCTCCTTCAATTTCCTCCTCCTCCTCCCCCCCTCCCTAAGTTATATTCCTGTAGCGCGCAACTTCACCACGAAACTTCTGCCGAGTAAATGTTTTGTGCCGCGGGGCCCTAGAGGGAGAGAATAAAGGAAGGTACGCGCGCAACTTGTGAACAGTCTTGTTCAGACGAATGTTCTGGAACACTTTGTAAACAAAGTGTGTTATTCCCCTCAGTCACCCGACTCCTCCTCCTTCGGATGTGTCTGTATAACGGAGATCTACACCCGCCCCCCCCCCCACCCCACCTAGAATTAGAATCTTCTCTGGAACCAATTAGAAGAGTTACGTAGTCCCCCTCCGCCGCAGAATCTAAACCCACAATTCACTTCGGTTTAGAACTTTTAAGGACAACATTCTCTTAGTCACGTGTTCTCTAGCTTAACACTAAGGATCTTAACTAGTTGTTAAGGATGATTCATACGTTTTAAAAAAAATGTATAATGTACCGTCATTTAGTTTAATCGTAAATTAATTTTTGAATAATAAAAACATCTGCTTTTAAAGAACTGACCGTTTGGAAATGTATAATCTCATTGATTGTAGATCCTGTCTTAAGTTGATCTTGCCCCGCTAGATGTCTCTACTGTTTGTTACCTCCTTGGTTCTAGATCCTGTCTCAAGTTGATCTTGTCACGCTAGATGTCTCTACTGTTTGTTACCTCCTTGGTTCTAGATCCTGTCTCAAGTTGATCATGCCACGCTAGATGTCTCTACTGTTTGTTACCTCCTTGGTTCTAGATCCTGTCTCAAGTTGATCATGCCACGCTAGATGTCTCTACTGTTTGTTACCTCCTTGGTTCTAGATCTTGTCTCAAGTTGATCATGCCACGCTAGATGTCTCTACTGTTTGTTACCTCCTTGGTTCTAGATCTTGTCTCAAGTTGATCATGCCACGCTAGATGTCTCTACTGTTTGTTACCTCCTTGGTTCCAGATCCTGTCTCAAGTTGATCTTGCCATGCTAGATGTCTCTACTGTTTGTTACCTCCTTGGTTCCAGATCCTGTCTTAAGTTGATCTTGCCACACTAGATGTCTCTACTGTTTGTTACCTCCTTGGTTCCAGATCCTGTCTCAAGTTGATCTTGCCATGCTAGATGTCTCTACTGTTTTTTACCTCCTTGGTTCCAGATCCTGTCTCAAGTTGATCTTGCCCCGCTAGATGTCAGCACTGCGGTAGAACAGACGGCAGCCATCCTGACTTAGCATGGTTCCTTTACTGTACTGTTGACAACAGGTGAGCTTCAAAACTATTTACTTAACATCTTACCTTAAGTTATATTATTAATAGCAATAGTAGTAATACGCTTCGGTGGTTGAATGATCTAAGGTGTCTCTTTCATAATAGACTGGACTTATGATGACGAGGAGACCGGGGTTCGCATCCCCCTTCAAGTGTACTAAGGAGGGCTTTTCCTAAATGGTTTTCCACGCGTTTTCTACGCAAATGAGGGTACAATTCCTCTAAATGCAATCTTCTCCATACCTAACATACTATCCTTACTTAGTACATAAGGGTATAACCCTAGCGGGTAGTAATACGTGGTGCTAAAGAGAAATTAGTAGTAGTAGTAGTAGTGATTAAAATGAAAAGGGGGTATTAAATAGACACGCCCCATGGAACACGTCGAAAAAGGCGTCAGTCTAGTATTGTCTGGTTCGCTGGTAAAGGAAAGGTCAGGACTTATATCTTATCCAGGCGTACTGAAAAGATTATCTCCTAAATGGTTCCACTCCCCTCGTTTCACGCAAATGTGGGTACACTTTCTTTTAATCCTACCGTTTGTCTCCTCATGATGTTAGTATAGATATTCTGATATCCCTCGCGGAAGGATACACGTAAAGTCCTGACATAAAAAATAAACAATCAGTACCAACATCATAAGATAAAATTACTAAATTGATACAAATTACTTTTAAGCGTCCTGCAATTTTAGTATTTGGGTTTTTATCTGTGTGTGTGTGTGTGTGTGTGTGTGTGAATAAAATTGTGATTTTATGATGGCGATACAAAATTTATAAACAACAACGAAAACAAAATAATACAAAGGGTTGTGTTGCGGGTTGCAGTATATGTTGGTCCTTTATTTTAGCACCGCGACTTACTACCTGTTCGGGCTATACGTTTATGTTTTTAGGGATTAGGGGTTTTATTTTATTGGGGAATATACCCGCATTTTTGTGGAGGGAGAATAAAACAATTTTTGGAAAAAAAAAACTCAGTACACCCTCCGAGATTTGAGCTTTGATCTCCCCGTCATCGGCAGTCTAATCTACTGCTAGAATAGCGCGTTAGACCACGTGGCCACCGAAGCAGGTCGTTGGTCCTGTTGACCGTAGATTTGATGCGCAGTCTAGTGGTAATAAGTCTATTATTTTAACTTTACAGAAACTTTAATTCCCCATTTCGTAGTTAACGGTAATGATGAAAAAAAAAACAATTTTGTTATATAATTAAAAATTGGTCTTAATTTAATTTTCTTATGAAGTTTAATTACCGGAATCAGCCTAATTTTAAATAATTATATTTAATAATTTTTCAATTTATTAAAGAAATGATCAAATCGTCGGTGATTTATTTGAAAACCTAAGTATTTAACAATAACTTATTACGTAAGCTAATTTGGTGAGAATGCCATGTTCTGAGGAGGAAATTGACTAATTTATAAAATACTAATTTAGTGGGTTTTTTTTTTTTAAATGTTTATTATGTGATTTTGAATTTTTTATATTAATTACAAACATTTTATTACAATATCGAAGCATATAGTAAGTATTTAGTTATAAAATGATGTTAGTAAAAAAAAAAAAGCTAGTGATTGTCGCGGTTCGATTCTTGACTGGGTACTTTTAGAGTTGGTACGAGAAAAACACGGCGATAATTCACATGTTTTAAATCCATCTAAATGTTAAGGCAGGCGCATTTTCCTTAAAGTACAAACTAAAACAAGACCGTTTAAAAACTGTTACCCGCTTCGGTGACCGAATGCTCTAACGCGTCACTCTCGTAATAGACTATACTGACAACTTAGGGGAAATCTGGGTTCGAATCCTGGTCTGATCTGTTGAAGATGAATTTTTCCTCAATGGTTTTTTCCCCACTCTTCCTCCACGCAAATGCGGTCCCACAGCCTGTAGATTCAATCTTATTTATCCTTCGCTAATTATCATAATTAGTACATGTGTGTATAATCCGAACAGGTAGTAAGACGCGATGATAAATAAATCTATTGTTTTTTTTAAAAAAATGCGTCTAAATATGTATCTACATTCAACGCTTGCTTTTTATTCTAATTCTTTTAATTAAATTATTCGCTTGATAAAACGTTGATCTGAAACGATTCCAATCAACACACAAGGCTGAACATCGAGGAACATCAAATTCCATCACTTTTTAATACTTTTTTTTTCTACCTCAGTCAAAAATCCCCACAACACATATGAAGAGCCGGTATTTATAAAAAAAATATTAATTAGTAGTTGAATGTCGTAGTTGTGTCCCCCCCCCCCCCCCCCGTGTGGCTGGAAATAATATCAGAGTGTATAGAGAATTCCACTGCGACTCTTTTAGTTTGAAACGTGCGTAATTCTCTGCGAGTTTGTTTTTTAATGCTGCGTGTGGGGTGTACACGGGGTATGAATAGCTATTAAACACGAAAAGAGCAACTTTACAAAGGGCGGACAGATCAATACGACAGACAAAAAAATATTATAACTGTTGTAAGCAAGAGAGTCGTAAGTGTTAGTAACAAAATAAAACACACATGTGTATACGGTTAGAATTTTAGTATAAAACATATATATATGTATAGTCCTCTAGTATAAAACACATGTATATATGTATAGACTTTTAGTATAAAGCACACATGTGTATATGTAGAGTCCTTCAATATAAAACACAAGTGTATTTTAATCGGCAAGTTGAAGTCGGACTTAAGGTTTTTGTTGTTATCAGATAACACTATTTTTAATTTATTTTAACTACCCATTAAATGCATCCAGGTTAATTAAAAGAGCGTTTTAGAGATTTTATTATTTTATGCTGGTATACCTGAATTTATCTCTGTTTACGTTATAGAAGTAATTTAATCTCTAATCTGTGTTAAAATACTGTCTAGTGGCTGTTAATGACTGTAAATATTTAAATATGTCAGAAGATTTCGTGAGAGAAATTCATATCAAAGTTTTCACCTTTATTTCGAAATGTATCGAAGATACTGAGCTAATTATTATTAGTTTTTAAGTTGAAGCGAAGGAGATTTGAGCTTCATCCTCGGCTTTGACATTTCCAAGTTTTCTCACACACCCTTTAATCACCGGTTTTTTTTCTCCTACTCCTCTCACTTCTAAGGTGGGTGCATTTACGTTAAACAATCCTCTCCACCCAAAGCCCTTGGGACTAAACCGTTGATAACTTTGACATTAAACTTATTTATGAGTAATAATAATAATAAACTAATGCTCTATTTTCTTACGATTTCCTATCTATAAGGCGTTTTTTCCTAATATAATCCTAATATATAGTAGGGTTCTGATAAGAAAAAAAGCCTCACAGAAAATCTGGGTGTTTCATTAATTGTCATTCCTGACCAAGGAAAGGAAGGCTGGAGTTTCTACTGGATATTTCTCACCACTCACACTCGTCTAATAAAGGCAGGAAAACGTGAATATGTGGGAGGTAGCGAAGGTTTGAATGGAAGCCCTGTTTGACCGCTGTTGAATGGGGCAGCACAGGCGACATTCAGTGGCGGCAGACAGGTGTTGTTTTGTCTGATGAGGGCGGTAGCAAGAGGAACCTAATCTACGAGAGGCTGGGACTTGCTATTCAATAGCAGGATATTACCAGATTTGAAAAGGACGGGGTCCTTAATATGGCGCTCCAGTTTAATCCTACCTTGGACATATTGCGTGTGAGGGGTAAGGAACGAGGGAGGGTAGAGTGGGGGGGGTAAATATACAGGGTGATACAAAGTATTAGGCGTGCTTAGCTGGACACACATTTTTGTATTTATTTTTTAAAAAATTAGCACCGCGTCCTACTACTTGTTCAGGTTTATAAGCTTACTCGCTTTGCTCGTTGGGGGCTCCGCCCCCAAACTCCCCGTAGGTTTTCTTTGCAAAGGGGTGTAAACTAATGTAATTCTAGATCCGTTTTTTGATAGGTCTTAGCGTTTAACCACAAGAGACCTCCAAAGAAAGATCCACACTGACTTTAAAGTTGCTACAATATTTTGAATTTTTTTCGGTAGTTATAAATTAAATTTTTTAACTTTTTGGAATTTTCCCGTCGGTTACAGGCTGGAAGATATAAGTTTGCCAAATTTCAAGTTTCTAGCTCAACTGGAAGTGGGTAAACATTAATGTCAGTGAGTGAATGAGTCAGCCATGTGGCTTTATAGTGGTATAATGTACTAATTACGCTGATGGTTTTAGGGATGAGAAAGGTAGTATTTATAGTAAGTGTATCCGCATTTGCCTGGAGGTAAAGTGGAAAACCATTTTGGAAAAACCATCCTATACCTACCTCATCTTTACCCTGTTAGTGTAATTCAATACGGATAGCAACACGGATAGCAATACGGATAGTAATAAGACGCAGCGAAAGTAAATGGACCACGGAGCCACCGAATCGGGCCAGGGCGCTATTTTCAAAGTAGAATAAACTGCCGATGATGGGGAGATTTGAGTTTTAAATCTCGTTCAGATGTACCGAGGGTGGATATTTTCCCCTCTCCCTCCAAGCAAATACAATACGCCTCCTCTAAATTCAACCTTCCTCACCCATAACACATTAACGTAACTAGTGCATGATTCACGTGTAACCAATACGGGTAGTAAGACAGGCTGATAAAAAATATAAATTAAAATATTATCACTGTAGACCATTAAATAAATATAGGTGACCTGGTGGTCTAGAAGTAAGGTGTCAGACTTCTGTGCTGGGGGTCCGGGTTCAATCCTCGGTCCCTGCACAGATTTATCTGATTACCAAACCCTTCCTTCACCTCTGACAAGATGTGTATTAATCACAACTTGTGAATGTGTGGAATGCCAGTCCTCCACCGTGGTTCGGATTCCACGTTAAACTGTAGGTCCTCCATTTCATCTCACAATCACCCTACCATTACACATTAGCGTAAGTGTGTACAACCGGTACGGGTAGTAAGACGCGGTGCTAATAATAATAATAATAATAATAATAATAATAATAATAATATAATAATAATAATAATAATAATAATAATAATAATAATAATAATAATAATAATAATAAATAAATATATGTTTGTGTTTTATAAAACAAAACACTGTCCCTTCCATCATATTTTTACCGTATAAGTAATTTGTTATTCAATTAATTTTTTTCCTTTCAAGTTACCGAAACATGCTTTTGTTCGTCTCGCTTTAAAAAAAAACAAGTCCTCACTTTGTCGAACAAGTTACCCCAAGAACCTCGCCCCGGTAGTAATTCAACATTTTAAAGATCTTTTGGTGAGGAAAAAAAAAATAATCTCACCCAGTTAGGAGGTAACATTAATCTCTATTCCAAAAAAAAAAGTCATGGTAATGAAGAAATAAAAGGGGTGGTTAGTAATAAGGGTTGGGGAGTTGGGATTTAAAGGGTTGGAAACGTTTTCCTCTTGTGTTCGTGTTAACGTCACTCTAAACAGATGCCATGATAACATTTTTTTTTTTTCCCCTGTCCTTTCTTTAAGTTATTTTTATCCATATTTCACCCTTTTTTTTACTCTTCCTTCTTTCTTCATATTCAAGTGTTGATGAGGGGTGGGGGGGTGTTGGATGAGGGGAGGTCGCGAAAACTGTCGGAAAGAGAAAAGAGAAATTTTTTTTTAGTGATATTCACCAGCTGTTACATTTTGTGGTCGAATAAGAAGGCGGAAAAAAAAAATTAGGGGTAATTTTATTTCATAGATTTTTTTTAATGACAAAGTGACAATGAATTATGCCAATAATGAAAGAAGTTGAAGCTTTTGTAGTTCCCCATTTTGGTTTGTCGGCAGAATTGATTTGTTCGAATAGATAAAACCGTCGTCTTCCGCGGTTAATTCACCGTCAAATTGGGTAAAGCATTTTAATAAAATATGGAAACCCACCAAGTGATTGTAAGGGATACGTTACAGTCCACTTTTGGTAGAAAGGGTATTTTATTAATACAAACTTGTTTTGTGGCCAACAATTATTATTATTATTATTATTATTATTATTATTATTATTATTACTTAGCACCGCGTCTTACTACCCGTTCGGGTTATACGCTTAAGTACTTATTACGCTAATGGATTAGGAATTGGGAGGGTTGCGTTTAGAGAAGGTGAACCCGCATTTGCGTGGAGGGAGAGTGGAAAACAATTTGGGAAAAAAACCCCCCAATTCACCCGACCGAGATTCGAACCTCGATCTCCCCGTCCTCGGCAGTCGAGCACAACACGACTAGCGCGTTAGCCAACTACGCCACCGAGGCGGGTGCCAACAATTAATACATGTTTTATTATTATTTTTAATTTTATCTTATAGGTACTAATAATACTTATCAAATGGTACCAGTTGCAGATCACGTGACTTGACGTATGAACACATCAGGGCTAACCCCATATCTTCACTCCGAACAGTTGGGATGACGGAGAGAATTTAGGGAAAATGCATCCGAATTTGCGAGGAGGGAGAAATAGAAACCATTCGGTGATAATCCTCCTAATTACAAGTGGATGACCTATTTAGATGGTCAAATTGTCTAAGGTGTCACTCTCGCAATAGACTAGACCACCAATGATAGGGAAGATCTGGGTTTGAACCTCGGTCGGGCGTAACGAGGGTGTTTTTTTTACTCCTGGATGGTTTTCAGCTCCCTTCCTCCACACGCAAATGTGGATACAATTACTTATAAATTTAACCTTCTTCATCCCTAACATATTAACGTAATTAGTTCATACGCGTATAACCCGAATGGTTAGTAAGACTCGGTGAGCAAAAAAAAAATCAAACAAATGAAACAGGGATAATCCCAGTCGGTAGCGTGTCTATCTACTAATTTAAAGGTCCCTGGTTCGACTCCCGGCATTGGTGAAATGTTGGTTTCCTCTTTCAAAGTGATAAAATTAACGGCCGGGGGTCTGGTAGTTGTGTATGTGATAGGTTAAAGTTAAAGTTGTGTGCTGATATAATCAGTCGGTTAAGAAATTGTGCGTTAAATACCTCAAATAAATGATTTTTTTAAAAAAGTAGGGTAGAATACTCAGGTAATCCAGTACAGTTCGAGAGTGACGCGTTAAACTGCGTGACCACCGATGCCGATTCCGCGTTTTACAGCCAAGGCGAGTAGTAAGACGAGGTGGAATAAAATTAAATGTTAATGTTTTTTACGGGGGGGGGGGGGGCGGAAGGGGAGTAAGGTGAGAATGCCTTGAAAACCTTTAAAAGGCAACTTGATAAAAAAAAATAAAAAAGGCTCTTTTCTTCTCATCCCTTTAACCCTTCACTCGATCAAAGTGCGAAGAGACGGAATGGAATATAAAGTGGGTCCGTGAAATAGGAAAAAGGGCGCGCGTGTGTTGCAGGGGGGGGGGGGGGAGGCGGGTATTTTACACGGGTGCGTTAACATTCTCTTCTTACTGATTTGAATAAGTTATTCCAGAAATAATATCTCTAGAACATTTCGAAGAGATGATATAGCATTTTGAAAGTTGCAAGGAAGGGGGGGAAGGATTTTGAAATTAGGTGGGGAGAGGAGGGGAAGATTATCATCTGGTCAACGAACAAAAAAAAAACGCATCAACATTTGCTCAGTTTTTTTTTTATCACCGCGTCTTACTACCTGTTCAGATTAGACACAAATACGATAGTTATTTCTAATGGAGGGGTAGGAATGAGGTAGGATTGGTTTTAGAGGTGATATACCAGCATTTTCGTGGAAGGAGAGTGGGAAACCATTTAAGAAAAACCACCCTCAGTAGACCCAACCGGGATTCGAGAGCCAAGCTTCCTTCATGAACAGACCAATCCAATGTGAGAGTGACGCCATAAACCATGCGGTCACTGAAGTGGGTCTAAGTTTTGTTTAGCATCGCATCTTACTACCCATTCTGATTATACGCTTATTTACTAATTACGCTAATTTTTTAGGGATCAGGAAGGTTATATTTATCAGGAAGTGTACCCACATTTGCGTGGGGGGAGAGTGGAAAACCATTAGGGAGAACCACCCTTAGTACACCCGACCTATATTCGAACCCCAATCTCACCGTCATCGGCAGTCTAGTCTACTGCGAGAGTAGCGCTTTAGACTATGTGGTCACTGAAGTGTATCACAGGTTTTTTTTTGTTAGAAGATGTTAGGGGATACATTTCCGGATATTAGTGGCTTACTATTTAACCTACGGGAAGAGGATGAAGTAGGTTAATAAAACAACAAAAATATATTGAGTATATCACACTAACTTAATATCCATCCTAAGCCCGCTTTACAATAATGATATATATAATTTATTTTCACTCTACGATATATTAAGGCAGTTTCAAGCCTTCTAACCGCGACCTTCACGCGTAATCCGACCGAAGAGGAAATTTTAAAACTGTCCACGTTGACGGACTGTTGAGGTTTCCGTCCGACAAAACGTTAGTCGAAAGTTTGACAGACTCGAAACTTTTGACGGATGACGTAGCTTTTATATTTGATTGAATCAATGTGTTGATTTTTTTTTATATAACTAGCTACGAGTGGTACACAGGTGAACGATCGTATAAGTCAACTTGGTCGCTTGTCCAAAAGTCAGGATTTGTGGTAAAAAAAAAAGAGCCCAGAGTAAGGTCAGACTTTTGTGAGTTTTTTTAAGGAATCTACTGTTCAAGATATTTTTTTTCTAGATCTCAGACATTTTATAACGACATTGAGAGCCCTGTATTAATATCTTCCATAATTCATCGACTATATATATGTCAAAAACCCGAGAGTTAGCTTAATATGATTTCTAACCATTCAGAGCTTCCTTTACACATAACTTCCAGGGTTCATCTACATGCTACAATTGACATTTTAAAGATGGCTTTACTTCCGCTCGGAAGGAAGCTGCTCAACGATTTTTTTTTATCTCTCAGTAAATATCCGTCAACTCCAGCTGGGTTTTAACCCACGAACATCGGCTCACGAGGCGTTGTTAGTACATAGGCGTATAACCTGAATGGGTAGTTATACGTGGTGCTAAAGATAAAATAAGATTATATATGCATATGACTTACAAACTAACATAGCTCTAAAGCAAACACGACTATTCTTTTAGCCGTCAATTAGTAATTTTGAAAAGAGGAAATCGGAATTTCAGTTATTATAAAAAAAAACACTTTGAACTTGCTGGGTATCGAACACTGTGACTCTTAGTTTGATAGGCAGACATGCTACCAACCTGGTTAAGGATTCGACCATCCTTTATTAAAATAAATATATCACACATATGGTATCTGTAAGCAGTCCCCCGTACTTTGGCGTAACTACAAGAAGGTATATCCTCCGGACAAAAGCTCATTATACAGGGTGGCCCACGGAAAAGTAGCCCACCTCCTATATCCAGCAAGCGCCTCACTCTGAATTGGAGGAGATCAATCCCCTTCCACTCATATTGTGACATGAAGAATGAGCAAGTGAACTGCTTATTGAAAGCACAAGACGGGGTGGAGGGAGATTGACCTCCTCCAATTCAGAGTGAGGCGCCTGCTGGATATAGGAGGCAGGCTACTTTTCCGTGGGCCACCCTGTATAGAAAAAAGTTACATTAACACCCATCTACCTCCCCTAAAGCTTTGTATCATTTGTTCATGTACACCCTGTATATAACAATAGGTATATGTTCGACTGGTCTAAGAAAGAGACACCTACTTATACCACTCTTGCCCCGAGGGTTTGTCTTGTTTTTGTGCATAATATGGGAGCACTGTTGGGCCACGGTCCATTAGGCTGACCAAGCCACCCCGCTAAAACCACATGCCCCCCCCCCCCCGTGTGGGGAGGGAGGGGGGTCAGCAATCATTTGATTGGCTGGGTCCTATCCCGCAACTGGGGTTGCATCAGAGCGTGAAGTTGTATTACAACATGTCAATATCGGTCCGGGCTTAGGACGGTAATAAAACTTGTCATTTTTACATTTTAAAATAAATATTATGTAACTTTAACGATACATCGGATGTATTCTTTATAAAACATCCATCGCTTTAATACGAAAGTATATTTCCTCGTTAGACCCAATATCGACCTTTTTTTTTTATGAATCCAAATTGACGAAATGAGGGCATTAATCAGAATCTTATGTCCACCTGGAGATGTGAAACCGAGATTAAAATGTCAACAATTTTTTCACCCAAAAGTCCAAAAGGCCACTACTTTCACCCCACCCCCTCAAACGCATCTTCGGAACCAATGAGGCTATGGGACCCATCTTTTTTAAACAATGGAGTGAGAAAGTCCGTGTTGAGCTCCGTACCATTAATTTTTTTTTCTCTAAGGGTATATTTATAAAGTAATATACTTTTTAAGACGTTCTTACCACCGATTGTGAAGGTATATTAAGGGATTTACCGGTAATTCTTCTATTCATCCAAAAAAGAAACGGGGTTCTGATAGAAGAGTTTTATATGCCATGTACGATTTCTTGGTAGCCATCCAAGGCTCTGCCCGGACTTAGACAGTTATAAAAAGAAAAGAACAAAAAAAAAAAAAGAAAGTAGAGAAAGCAACCTTCTTTCAACGACACTTTTTTTTTTAGTTTGATCGCCTTACGTCATCTTCCCTCACCCTCCAACCCCCCTCAATCCCCAGCCAGGGAGATAAGGGACTCCGAACCACAAGGAAAGATGGAGAGAAAAATAATTCTTATTATTACTTTGTGTGTGAGAGAGAGAGCAATTCCTTTCTCTCTTTCCTTCATCTTTCGTTTAGTTATATCGGTTGCTTTTTTTTTTCTCTCTCTCTTTCTTTCTCAATTTCTTCTTCAAACAAGGGATAAAATGTTGGGGAAAAAAAAGGGGGAGGGGGGAAATCCGATGAAGCAACCGTTTTGCTGATTTTCCAATAAGATCGTTTATCCTGGTGGAGTCTTTGTGAGTATATCTACACCTCCCTCACCCCCCTCATCTTAAACACTGTACCTCTATGTCAATACAAGGGTGGTTCATCCCTTATAAGGTACGACACGATTTCATCATCTTCCCAACAACAGTAATATCTTTAGAACGGGTTTATTCTCTCAAAGTTGTTTTGACGATTTCTTTTTTAAATCTATAATAGGATTTTACTGTTTTCTTCCCAAACTAAATATTTAAGGACTCGGATCATAGATAGGTACCCCCCCCCTTTCCCCTCAGCTATTTTTCAACCCCTCACCGAAATACAGTAGCATCATTTTTTTTTACCATCTTGTCTTATTTTACCTGTTCAAGTTGTACGCATATATACTAATCAATGTGTTAGAGATGAAGAAGGTTGAATTTGAGAGGAATTGTACCCACATTTGAATGGAGAGAGAGTGTGTGGATCCATTTTTAAAAAAGCACCCACAGTACACTCAACCAGGGTTCAAACCCCCATCTTTCCGTCACAGCTGATCCGGTATATTGCGAGAATAACGCCTTATATCATTCGGCTTCCAAAGCGGGCTAACATATATATATTTTTTTTACCTGCATCTGTGGACAAGTGGTCTAGAAGTCAGTCTCATATACTATTTATTTTACCGGTGACGATAAGCGATGGGTTCGAATCCCATCTGGATGTACTGAAGGATTTTTGCCCCCTTAATAGATCACCACTCTACAGCAAATGTCCCACCTCGGTGGCGTAGTTGGCTAACGCGCTAGTCGTGTTGAGCTCGACTGCCGAGGACGGGGAGATCGAGGTTCTAATCTCGGTCGGGTGAACTGGTGGTGGTTTTTCATAAATGGTTTTCCCCCTCTACCTCAACGCAAATGCGGGCTCACTTCCTCTAAATACAACCTTCCCAATTCCTAATCCATTAACGTAATTAGTACTTAAGCGTATAACTCGAACGGGTAGTAAGACGCGTTGCTAAATAATAATAAATAAATACAGCAAATGCTGGTAACTTTCCTTAACAATTCTGCCTTCCTCATCCTTACCCTATTAGCGTAGTTAAAATAACACAGCTTGGATGGGTGATAAAACGTCGTGGATTTGGTGTTAATTAATCTACACAATCTACACTGCTTCGGAGTCTACATGGTCTAAGGCTTCACTCTCGTGTTAGGTTATACCACTTGGGGTGATCTGGGTTCGTATACCAGTCGGGTGTATTTTACTAAATGGTTCTCCATTCTCTCTATCCATGAAAATGCGAGTACACTTCTTCTGAATTTAACCTTCCTCATCCTTAACTCCCTAGTGTAATAAGTACATATGCGTACAATCTGAACAGGTAGTAAGACGTGGTTATTAAAAAAATACACAGTAACAATTCTACTAAAGCTGATAACACCGACTGTTTTATTATATTAACTGCCTTGACTGTACATTTGGGGCATATTTTAAGAAATACAAACATATTTTATTGCAGTTTATCAATGATAAAATTTTACTATATCAGTATTGATACATATATAAATAAAGTGGTTGGGTGACCTGGTGGTCTAGGAGTAAGGTGCTGGGGGTCCGGGGTTCAATCCTCGGTCCCGGCACAGATTTATCTGATTGCCAAACCCTTCCTTCACCTCTGACAAGACGTGTATTAATCACAACTTGTGAATGTGAGGAATGCCAGGTCTCCCACCGTGGTTCGGATTCCACTTTAAACTGTAGGTCCTCCATTTCATCTCACAATCACCCTACCATTACACATTAGCGTAAGTGCGTATAACCCGAACGGGTAGTAAGACGCGGTGCTACTACTACTACTACTACTACTAACAATAATAATAATAATAATAATAATAATAATAATAAAAGGGGACAGCTTCAGGTCACATGATTTTACGTATGTGTATTAAAGTAGTTTTAAGTTATGGGCCATTTGTCAGAAAATTGGGGTATAGTTCAGGTTGCCCAAAACTTTAATTAATTTATAAATTTAGAACGAGTAGGAGTAAGTCTAATAATTTATCAACCATCCGACAAATAATTCAAAAAGAAAATACTAGGAGATGTTTCACTCAAACCTACGTAGTCAACTCGCCAACGACACATTTGTTGAACACCTGAATATAGCTCCCAACTATTTGTTTGTCCGGAGGGGTAGTAATTATCATCATTGCAACCAAACATTAATTCAGACATTGATATGTGTGTTGTTGTTGTTTTTTTATATAAAGTGACGAGCACAATTGATGGTTTGTGATTGGAACCTCCTCCTTCAATGACGTTTGCCTGAGGTGGGTGATAGAAACCGTCTCCGTTTGTGTAATTAACCCCCTCCCCCCTTTCATGTGATAATAATACGTTTGTCAGCTTGGTTTACTCGTACAATCAGTGCTACCACACTGACAAGCTACCATTTGTTGTTGTTGAAATAACATAATATTTACACTTGTTTGTTGAGAAACAAATTCCGTACAGAGCACAGAAATAATCACGTTTGCAATATGGCATGCATGCCCTCCGCACTTTTACTTATTTGTTTGACGAGGAAATATTGTGTACAGGCCACAGAAATAATCACATTTACAATATGTAGATAGAGTAGCATATGCTTTCATTTTTTTTATTCGTTTGTATTATGTATATACCACATAAATAATTACAATATGGTGATAGAGTAGCATATGCTTTCAATTTTTTTCATTTGTTTGTTTGTATTAAGTACATACCACAGTAATGATAGTACTTACATTAACTCGGTAATATTTATGTAAATACGTCAACCATTTTATTATAACATATTTAGTGTCCATAAATTCATAGATTAACGCAAGTTATATATAATATATATATATATATATATATATACACACAAAAAGTAAGTTTGCAATTTAACTGCACCATTGATAACATTGGAATTGTGGGTGGCCTGGTGTTCAAGGGGTAAGGTGTCGGAATTCTGTCCTGAGGGTCCAGGGTTCAATACTCGGTCCAGGCAAGATTTATCTGATTGCCAAACCCTTCCTTCACCTCTGACAAGACGTGTATTAATCACAACTTGTGAATGTGAGGAATGCCAGACCTCCACCGTGGTTCGGATCCCACGTTAAATTGTAGGTCCTCCATTTCATCTCACAATCACCCTACCATTACATATTAGTGTAAGTTCGTATAACCCGAACGGGTAGTAAGACGCGGTGATAATAATAATAAGAAGAATAACAACAATAACATTGGAATTACATCAAGGTTGCAATAGCCCAATATTATGTATGTAACTGTTATTTTAATAAGGTGTTTCAATACTATATTTTATTATTACTAATTATTATAGCTTAATATTGATGTGAGATATTTCAAAAAGCTTAACTTAAAGGAAAATTTGATTGCATGCATAGAGCAAGCAATTTTCACAATTCCTGGAGAGAAAAAAGTTAAACCAATAGTGTTACAAATTTAAAATGTTTTAAACAGCTTTGAAAGTTAAGTTTATTTGACATTTTTTATATATAAATTTCATACATTAACGTCTACTATGTAAAAAAACTATGACTGCTTATAGCGAGATAGGTGAATGTATATATGAATAGAGAGAGAATTTCCACGTATTTTTTTCATAAACGCATAAGTAATTCTATAAATTTCGATAGTAAAAAAAACTTTTATTCAGTCTAAAAAATGCAAGGTTTGCAAACGAGAAACAAAATCCTTTACTTAAAAACTACTCCCTTTTCTTGGAAAAATTGTCTTACAACTAAAGTAATCCAATTTAACAAAATCGTCCTTATATACATAGAAAAAGTTTGAGTCTATTTATTCTCAAGGGTAAAGTAGTTTAAGTAAGTTGTAAGGAGATAAAGTGGAAATGAAGAAAATGTTTCTTGTGACAGGTCAATTTCCTTTCCTTCTTTACGTTCCATTTGCTTCTGTGAGCATTTTTTAAGATCCTTTTTCTCATCCCCCTCACCCCTGTTTTTCATCTTTTCTTTTGGCTTTGATTCAGGGTAAAGGAAGGTTGAAATCGGGGGTAAGAATATTGAGCCCCCCCCTCCCCCTACTGTAGAGATTTTGAGATCACGTTTGTTAAATCTCATCATTTGGTCGAAATACTTCCCTGCCTCAGCGGGTACAACACAAATTTGACAAAACCTGTTATCTGAAAGTTTCAAACCCTGTTGTTTAGTTTTAAAATATTTTAATTTTGAAATTTTAAAATTGACACTTAAGACATTGAAATTAAACCCGGGACCTCTGGCTTAGTACCACAGTGCTCTAACCACTGAGCTATCTTCTAGGCACCAGGTCATTCTTCCCCCAAATATGAAGTCAATTTAAAGAATATGATATGTAGTTGTGGCTATAACCGTAGCTAATAAATACAATAGCCTGGCTATTTAATACAACACGATAGGCACATTCGTACAGTTGTAATTGTACCAGTGGCAGTATAAAGCCCTATCGAGTCTAAGATGGCTGAGTTATCTTAATTGATCACTCATATGTAGCTGACGATGTCCACATGTCCATCACAGACTCTGCTTTCAAATAAATCAAAGGTTCAGGGTTCAATTCCCGTGTACAGGTGTAATTTTAAGAATCCTATATACATTATTTATTATTTCTGTTGTCAACATCCCTTTTTCTCAAATAATACAAAGTCTACAGCGATGAATGAGATATCAGTGGATAGGATCTTTCACAGACTTCAGACATTTTTGTATCAATTACCGAAAATAAATTCTCATTATTTTGTGTATATACTTCGCTGAGTAGTATTTAATTTAAACAACCCAAAAAAAACTAAATCATCTTTTTTTTTTGGGGGGGGGGTTGAATATGCAAAACTTTCGCACGGGTTTACTGGTATATAATAATAAGATTCAGGTATATCAAATTATAAAGGCTGTGTTCAAGTCATGAGCTGATACACATATTATTTTAATCACCGAGTCTTGCTACCCGTTCGGGTTACATACGCTTATGTACTAACTACCCTAATGTGTTAGGGATTAGTGCGGTTCAATTTCGAGGATTTATACCCACATTTGCGTGGTGAGAGGGTTGAAAATTATTTAGGAAAAACCACCCTCAGTACACCCAACCGGGATTGAAACCCGATCTTCCCATATTCGGCAGTCTAGTCTATTGCGAGCGCAGCGTCTTTGACTACGCGACCACCGAAGCGGGTATTAGCTGATATGTTTTTTATAAGCTTACGAGATACCCAATAGTATTTGTAATTAAAATATATTCATGAATGCACTTGCAGCAGGGTTTCGAAAATATTCCTAAAAGGTTTTTAAATATTAATATTGAATATATTTTCAGTCGAAACTTTTTATTTGCGGCAACTTTGTAAACATCCAGCTGTTGTCGGATCCCACCGGTCTCTTCACGTTCCAAGAGAAATTGTTTACTTCACTTAAAATAAGAAATATATATCCTGTCGAGAATGAAGCATATGCTAATTATATATATATACATACATACATACATACATACATGCACCTCAACTCACGTATGGAGGGGTACAGTACATTCTCAAAGGAATTAAACTTCAAAGTATAGCCATTGCTGCAGAAATATTATGTCTTAAAACTATTTGGATACGTGTAAATACTATGCTGAGGTAAAACAGAGATAAAAAAAAGTTATTTTAAGGGGGTTGGGGGAGGTGGGGATTATTTTTTTCTCATTTGAAGTAATTATTATTATCGTGAAAAAATTTCTATCAAATAATTATGATGGATTTTGACGTTTTTATTTGCCCCTTAGTAGGTCCTCCATTTCATCTCACAATCACCCTAACATTACACATTAGTGTAAGTGCGTATAACCCGAACGGGTAGTAAGACGCGGTGCTAATAATAATAATAATAATAATTAAATATTTGTGATGGTCTACCCCAAGTTGTAATAAAGTAAAAATAAACGAAGCTTTTATAAAACATTCCAAAATGTATTTTAACATCAAAGTTGATTAAATGTTTTTGTTTAAACTCTGGTTTTTAACAGAGTTTTTGAATCGATTATTTCCCCCTATAGCGGGAATAAGAGAGAGATAAAAAAGGGAATTTCTCCTTCCAGACCTAAACAAAAGCCGTTTGCTGAATGCCGCCTCCTCTTCCGTCAAAGGGTTTTCTGACAATTCCCGACCGTTGAATTCCACCGTTTGAAGTAGTCTTTTTTTTTCCCCATTCTGCCCTGTAGCAGGTACGATACCTAGGATATAAATTCACCCCTTCCTCCTTCCCCTACAAGTTAAATACATTCAGTGGTTCTATTCACTAGACTCGCTGATTCTCAGAGTCAATGGTATCATATCATTTATGTATACGTCACTTCATTCGTCTTTAGAAAACAATTCACTTAATTTTCTTCTTGTACTTCTAATAACATAAAGAAACTCTTAACTGTGTCATTTATTTAATGGGGTAGGCCTAATTAGTTCTATAAACAGAGGTATTATATAAGAGTTAGCCTAAAACATCACTGCCAGTTTCACCCCACAGATAACACCTAACTTAGGTAGGTAATACAGCTAGAACCAGACGTCTTAAGAGCCCGTCTCACTCCACAAATAACACCTAACTTAGGTAGGTAATATAGCTAGAACCAGACGTCTTAAGAGCCCGTCTCACCCCACAGATAACACCTAACTCAGGTAGGTAATACAGCTTGAACCAGACGTCTTAAGAGCCCGTCTCACCCCACAGATAACACCTAACTTAGGAAGGTAATACAGCTTGAACCAGACGTCTTAAGAGCCCGTCTCACACCACAGATAACACCTAACTTAGGTAGGTAATACAGCTTGAACCAGACGTCTTAAGAGCCCGTCTCACCCCACAGATAACACCTAACTTAGGAAGGTAATACAGCTTGAACCAGACGTCTTAAGAGCCCGTCTCACACCACAGATAACACCTAACTTAGGTAGGTAATACAGCTAGAACCAGACGTCTTAAGAGCCCGTCTCACTCCACAAATAACACCTAACTTAGGTAGGTAATATAGCTAGAACCAGACGTCTTAAGAGCCCGTCTCACCCCACAGATAACACCTAACTCATGTAGGTAATACAGCTTGAACCAGACGTCTTAAGAGCCCGTCTCACCCCACAGATAACACCTAACTTAGGAAGGTAATACAGCTTGAACCAGACGTCTTAAGAGCCCGTCTCACCCCACAGATAACACCTAACTCAGGTAGGTAATACAGCTTGAACCAGACGTCTTAAGAGCCCGTCTCACCCCACAGATAACACCTAACTTAGGTAGGTAATACAGCTAGAACCAGACGTCTTAAGAGCCCGTCTCACTCCACAAATAACACCTAACTTAGGTAGGTAATATAGCTAGAACCAGACGTCTTAAGAGCCCGTCTCACCCCACAGATAACACCTAACTCAGGTAGGTAATACAGCTTGAACCAGACGTCTTAAGAGCCCGTCTCACCCCACAGATAACACCTAACTTAGGAAGGTAATACAGCTTGAACCAGACGTCTTAAGAGCCCGTCTCACACCACAGATAACACCTAACTTAGGTAGGTAATACAGCTTGAACCAGACGTCTTAAGAGCCCGTCCCCCCCCACGAATAATATTGGACTACACCCCCTTCCTCTTTTCCTCAGTACAACTTTTTGGAACTCGGTACCACAAATTGTGATACTCTACTTTACTCATCCTGTTCCCTTTATATTTTAAATATCTAGAAAATTATGGCCGACAACTAATAAGTTTTAAAATGAGATTAAAAAACCCCACTAAAAGACTCATACTTCGTGAAAACAGAAAGTTCTCATATTCTCATTTTTATAAAACGTTTTATAGTTTCAATTCTTAGGACGTACCTTCAACCAAACTCGCGATTGTGGGTGAGGGGGGAGAGGGGGGAGGGAGATAACTTCATAATGGAGCACCTAGCTTCCCCCTATACCCCTACCTCTTCATCAACCTACCTCCCCCCTTCCCCCCCCCCCCCCGCTTAAAAGCTTTCCATACTTTCTCCGCCTCAGAACTCTCTCTCTTTTCTTCACCCTCTTTCAAGAAACCTAAGTAAAAAGGAGGATGGGGAATGGAGGGGGGGGGGATGAAATTGAATAACCTGGTATGACGTCTTAGTCGCAGGGGCCTGTGTAGTGTAATATAGAGAGTGTCTTTCTCTTCTGGTGTTTCATTCGCGTCTAATACAGTTTGTGTCTCGTCTTCAACGGCAAGGGGGGCTGGAAATGTGCGTTGCGGGATGCAGAGTGATCTCCAAGGGGAAAGCGAATAGAAACATGAAAGATGTGATATATATATATATACGATGAGAGAATTACATTTACAAGGATATGTAAAGAGAACAAAATAGGTTTCAGGTTCTATTTTTATTATTATCTATTTTTTTTTTTTACTTTCTCTTTTCGTTTAGAAAAAGTATTTTAATCGTGAACATTTTTTTTTTTTTTTTTTTGTAATTCGAGATTTTGTGCGAGTCACTAAATGTAAAAAAAAAAAAAGTGAGTCTTGAAATCTTGTCCGTCTGTCCTTGCGGCTGTTAAGATGTTCTATGGTCATACTTGAGGCTTTTTTTTTTATTGTTGAAGTTAGCTCTTGAATAATGTCTAGCTTAAATTGTATTTGAAATTTTTCTGAAATAGCTCGAAGGATTTTGTTTAAAATGGATATCTGTCATGACAGAAATAACACTATTCTTTTTTTTCCGGCGAAACAGTGGTTTTAGGTTAGTTTAATAATGACTACTTTTTGAAAGTTAGAATTTTTTTCAAATTGGTAAATATGGTGTTATCTTAAATGGATATTTGCGACGGATTTTAAATCATAAATAAGAATGTATTCTTTGTTTTTGTTTTTTATAAAAATAAAAAAATGTTAAAATGACTAATATCTAAAGATTTGATTTTTTTTTTAATGGCTAAATAATTTTGTTCAAAATTAATAATAAAATAGTGGTTCATATGACTAGTTATAAGGATGACTTTATCTTTAAACTTTTTGTTCTTAATTATAATATGATATTAATACAATAATGCACACTTGCACTGTAGCACACATTTTATCTGTCGTTCTTATTATGTTATTTATTTATTCGCTGTTTTGCCAAGTCTTGTTCTGTACCCCGGACGTGCTATTCTCGGTTTGAGGGGTAATGCCGGTTGAGGGGTAAAGGGGGCAATCTGTTTACCCGATGTAGATCCTTGATCCTGTTCATCTCTCAACGTGGATTACTCCCATCCTACGTCGCTGATGTAAGGATGCTCACAAACAAAATTATAATACATTTCAGATAAGATATTTAACAACGTTTGGATCGGATTTGCAAACCTTTGAACTGTGACAAAATATGTTCTGTGAATACATTTGAGCTGCGGTGACGTTTGAACTGTGACCAAATATAGTCAGTGACTACTTTTGAGCTGCGACTACGTTTAAACTGTGACAAAATATGTTTTGTGACTACATTTGAACCGAGACAGCTTGTTGAACTATTCTTTTAATTATTTTTCGGTTAAATAAGTAATTAGGTTGCAATCGTTACTGGACAAATTTGGTTGCCCCGGTTAATATAGTCCAATTTTCTTTGGAAGATTTATCTGAAAGTTAAAAATGTTACTAGCTCTGCTTTCATGTATTCATACGTCAAGTCATATGATCTGCAGCTGTCAGTTTTGATATTCACTATCAATACATATAAAATTACAATGATAATAAATTATAGTAAAATTTTATCAATGTTGGTCGCAAATAAATGTGCTTGTATTTTCTAAAAAGAAAATACCCTTTATATGAAAATTAGACTGTACCGAGAAGCTTATTCCGAACTGCTTGAAGTGTATAAATAATTTCTAAAAGGCAACACACACACACACACCTGTCATATGTCAGTACGTCTGAATTTTTGAATAATGATCAAGTTGAAAAGGTGAAAAGGCGGAGGAGGTAAAAAAAAAAGTATTTGTTAAAAAAAAACCTTTCATTCTTTACGATATTTATTCCTAAAGAGGACCGCGCCATATTTAAAATCCTTCTCCGATAAACTACACACGAGATTAATTAACTGCTCTGTTTATCAGCTCGTGATCAGCTAAGTACAGATAAGAGGTTGGAGGGGGTTGGAGGTACACCTCTCCAACCAACCTGGGACCTTGTCCAGATTGATGACTGGAGGAACTATGTCACGCGGAGGGATATTAATCAAGACGACGCCATAAAGAGTGTCTAGCAGCAGATGACTTGGGGGCGATAATTAGCTTCTCGCGTGAAGCGTATTTTGTAGAAGAGTCCCGCACAAAACCGTGGCGCTTAAGTAGATTAACCGAAAATCTTCTTCTTTCTCCATTTTTTATTTTACTTTCTCTCGACTCCTTGGAGAGAGAAAGTATTGTGATCGTTAAAAAAATCGTCACTCAAGATTTTGATAAATATCGACGTTTCATAGCCACCTGAAATCGAAAATTTTGTTCACGCGATTCCGTCTGTCTGTCTGTCTATCTTTTGGCTTGGAGTCAAAACAATTTTACCGATTGGGATACAACTTTGTATCTATAGGATTTTTTTGGAATTATATATCCAAACCTAAAATTAAGGGTGGCTTACAAACCAATAGTTTCTGATCTATAAGCAAAAACGTATTTTTATGAAGTTCTTTGACAATTGAAATTGTTTACGCTCTTTGGTGGACAAAGATGTTCCTCTTTTCTCAATGCTTATTAACGGTTTATATTATATTATTTTTGTTCTTTGGTTGAGTGTTTCTGCAACAATGTATATTATTTCGTTTGAGTTTTTAGTAAATGTCTCTAATTTAATACAACCGTATAGTTTATTTGTATTTCTTTTGTTTGCACACTCTTAACCTAGATACCACTCAATAGGGCGGGCAAGCAGACTTAATGTCAGGCTCGTCTAGTCTCGTTTGCTGGTAAAGGGGTGGGTCGGGGTTAGAATCCTGGCTTGGCTTACCGAGGATGGTTTTTCATCAAAACAATCATTTTCATCCCCTCCCTCCACGCAAACAAGGGTGCATCTTCTTAGTTCTGTCTTTCTCGTACTTACCTCCACCAGTGAGGTTAAAACATGAGCATATCGCGGATGGGAAGTAAGACTTGCTAAATATATATAAGTATAGATGATATATAATATATTAGATTTATATAGATAAAAATATATAGATATAAATAGATACATAAATATATATATCCACTTTGGTGGCCGTTTAGTCTAACGCGCTAATCTCGTGTTGGACTAGCCTGCCAAAGATGGGGAGGGCGGCGGTTCAATCCCGGACGGTTGCACCGAGGGTGGTTTTCCCTAAATGGTTTTCTATTCTCCTTCCAAGCAAATTCGGGTGCACTTCCTTTCGATTAAAACTTCCTAATCCCTAAACCATTAATGCAATTAGTACATAGGCGTATAACCCGAGCGGTTAGTAAGACGCGGTGCTAAAAATAAGGATATATATACATATAATTATATGGATATAGATAAGTAGCAATGTAGATAGATATAGATAGATAGATATATAGATAGATATAGATAGATAGATATATAGATAGATATAGATGTAGCTACTATGAGAAAAGTTTTAAAATACACCATTTTCTCCCGCTATCTGCTACCATCGCGCACATTAACTTTTACTTTGAGGACTGTACTATTTACGATTTGAATTCCAATTAATATTCATTCGAATATAAATATACTCATACAATACGAACAAAAACGAAAAGTGTTAAACAAAAAAAAAATTGGTTGATTACTTTTTTTCAATAAATATGCGTATGATAAAGTGAATGTACTGTCGAATAGATATATCGTCCACCTCGTATAACCATTTCCACACAAAAGAGGATGTTTAAAAAAAAAAAGTTGAATTGAAATCTACAGATAGAAGGGAGAAGGGGGCTATAGCCAGGTATATTTTATCATCTGTGATACAGTGAAGTGACAATGTTCTGCAGATATCCTCTCTGGTCGGGTGCAAACAGGAAACTAATAAATAGCGAGAGAGAGGCTCTGATCACAGAACAAGGAGGAAGAGATGTATCGGTTATTGGTTTCATTGGACAAACCACAGAACAAGGAGGAAGGGATATATCGGTTACTAGTTTCACTAGACAAACCACAGAACAAGGAGGAAGAGATATATTGGTTACTAGTTTCACTAGACAAACCACAGAACAAGGAGGAAGGGATATATATGGTATTAGTTTCATTGGACAAAACACAGAACAAGGAGGAAGGGATATATATGGTATTAGTTTCACCAGACAAACCTCAGAACAAGGAGGAAGGGATATATATGGTATTAGTTTCACCAGACAAACCACAGAACATGGAGGAAGGGATATATATGGTATTAGTTTCACCAGACAAACCTCAGAACAAGGAGGAAGGGATATATATGGTATTAGTTTCACCAGACAAACCTCAGAACAAGGAGGAAGGGATATATATGGTATTAGTTTCACCAGACAAACCACAGAACATGGAGGAAGGGATATATATGGTATTAGTTTCACCAGACAAACCACAGAACTTGGAGGAAGGGATATATATGGTATTAGTTTCATTGGACAAACCTCAGAACAAGGAGGAATGGGTGTATTGGTTATTAGTTTAACTAAACATGTATTTTGAATACACATGGTGACTATTGGGCGGTCATAAGATTGTCCTACCCCCTACACAAATAAAATCAAGGAGGTATAAGGCACTTTCAAGCCCTCAGGTTCCTGATCCCCTGATACTTAGTGTTTGTTAATCTTGTTTTACATTCAGATAAATAAGACCCAATTTAAATCGGGCAACATTCCTCAAATACTTGGATCGTCATAGATATAATATTTTAGATGATATATGTATAACCCAAAAGGGGTATATAATATCGACCAATAAACGGTCCCTATTTGGATCTTATGTTCTAAAACAACGGGCTTAAAAAAATGTGGTCAAAAAAGAAATTAAGGTTATGTATGGGGGAGAAGGTTACATAATGATTAGTGGCATACCTTGTAGACAGACAATGTAAGGGTAATCACATCTCGCAGGTAGTCGTGGGCAGGACACGCGGCGTGAACGGAAGTAACTTATCATCGCTTTCAAGGTGTTTACTGGCAAACTAAATGAGAAGAGACCCTTGGGAAGACCTAGACGAAGAGGGGAAGATAGCATTAGATTGGGTCTGATAGAGATAGGATGTAATGAGGTATACTACATAGAACTAGCTTAAGATAGGGATAGGGTGTAATGAGGTACACTACATAAAACTAGCTCAAGATAGGGATAGGATGTAATGAGGTATACTACATAGAACTAGCTCAAGATAGGGTTAGGGTGTAATGAGGTAGACTGGATAGAACTAACTCAAGATAGGGATATGGTATAATGAGGTATACTACTACATAGAACTAGCCCAAGATAGGTATAAGATGTAATGAGGTAGACTGTATATAACTAGCTCAAGATAGGGATAGGATGTAATGAGGTAGACTGTATAGAACTAGCTCAAGATAGGGATATGGTGTAATGAGGTATACTACATAGAACTAGCTCAAGATAGGGATAGGATGTAATGAGGTATAATACATAGAACTAGCTCAAGATAGGGATAGGATGTAATGAGGCATACTACATAGAACTAGCTCAAGATAGGGATAGGATGTAATGAGGTATAATACATAGAACTAGCTCAAGATAGGGATAGGGTGTAATGAGGTGGACTGGATAGAACTAGCTCAAGATAGGGATGAAGTGTAATGAGGTGGAATGGATATAACTAGCTCAAGATAGAGATAGGGTGTAATGAGGTACACTGGATAGAACTAGCTTAAGAAAGGGATAGGTGATGTACTTTTGTAAGTCCGGAAATGAGCTTTCAATTTCCTAATGCCATAGAGTGATTAGTTAAGTATTTAAATGTTAGAGCTTTAAAAATTATTTGTGAAGCTAAAAACTGCCGAATGCAATTGCACAAAGCATATATAGTTTTTTGAACCAATAAAAATGTCTTATTTTATTGTGATATGACTATACGTAGCTATAATGAATAAAATATTAATATATAATATTTAATATCCCGGTTTTATTGCAGTACAAGCAAAACCAATTTAATCCTCATATGTGAACTGTGCGGTAATAAACATGTGTGTTCTCCTAATACTTAGTTGAGTGCTCCATTCATGTGAGATTAATATGGATACAGGAATACCGCCGGGTAACCTACAAAGCTTGCTCACTGGAGGGTATTCTGTAGAGTTAGCTCAGCGATAGCGTGCTTGACACTCTACAGAGAGAGTTCTAGGTTAGAATTCTGGCTGGGGGCAATGTGGAGGATTTATTCAATTAGTGGGGTTTAATCTTCTCCCTTAGTAAAGTCTGATTATTGGATTATACTAGGAATAATTACTAGTAATTATAGAATGGATAGACTAGGGTTATATTTAAATATAGCATTTGGCTTACATACATAAAGTATTGGTTATATCAATTTTTCTTAAATAAGAAGTGATAAATCACAATTAGTTTCAATCTAATTTTATAATATTAAATTATCCTTTTTTTTTAGCACCACGTCTTACTACCCATCCAGGTTGTATGCTTATATACTAATTATGATAGTGGGTTAGGGATGATGAAGGTTGTATGTAGAGGAAATGTGGCCGCAATTGCTTGGAGAGAAAGAGAATGGGAAACCATTTAGGAAAAAAAATTCTCAATACAGCCAACTGGGCTCGATTTCCCTAATATCGACACTTTTCTTTATTGAGAGTGACGCCTTAGACCATACGGCCACCAAAGTGGCTCTTATTTTACTGATCGAAACCAAATCTCGGAGTTTTACTATGGTTAATGATAATATTGAATAATTAATTCGAATTAAGGAAGATTGATGTTCATTATTAAAGCTGATAACTTAGTCTTAAGGTGGGATGGAAGAAAAGGGCAGCGTTTTTTGCAGTTTTTATGGCATTTTTTTTTGGACAAAATAAATAAAATTTTGCTCCAGTACAAACGTAGAATTTAATTTTCTTCACATGGTGACCTCAAAAATTGTTGAATATCTGTCAAAGGTGTTCTGGAATTTAGTGATAACTTTTTCTCTTCATTTAAAAAGTTTGTTGGATAAGGCTGCCATCTTCATGACAGATATTCAACAATTGTTGATAACACCACGTGAAGAAAATTAAGTTATATGTTTGTACTGGAGCAATATTTTATTTACTTTGGACAAAAAAAAACTGTTTTGCCGTAAAAAACGCGAAAATAAAAAACTTGGACTTTCCTCGCATCCCCTCCCGTCTCACCCTAATGGTTTGATTCTGTTAATTCTTCCATTTAGAGCCGTTTGTGGTCTGCGGGCCATACGGTGGGAGGCACGAGCGGTCCATGCAACGCGCATGCGCTCTACTTACCCAGCGGGGCGGAAGTTTACCATTAGGGATGCTCTGCTCTCGTATGGTTTCAAAAAGACGAAAGGGCGGAATGGAGGATGTGTTCTTTTTTTTCCCTTTTTATTGACGATGTTTTTTCCTTTACTTCCAATGGAAAAACTTTAACTCAACTTTCGCAAACATATTCCCCCCCCCCCTTTCCCAGTTGCATAAAAAATACTGTTTTTTTTTTCTTTTTCTACTGTGTTCTTAAATTTAAAACTTTATTCCGAGTTTTGGGCGTCGTCTTCCAATAGTAACTTACTTATTACTAAACAAGTTGTTTCAAATTAAGGCGTAGTTTTCCAGATTTAAAAACACGTTACGCCGCACAAAAATAATGTAGCATGCCGACAAAGGCGTCTGTCTTGACTTGTGTGTTTTAGACGTTAGTTGGGTAGGTCAGGGTTTGAATCCTGGATAGGTGTAATTAACGAGTTTCCCTCCTCCACCCTAAGTGGTTCCCCAGTTTTTATCATCGTGAATTCGGGTGCAATTCATCTACATTATAGCCTCCTCGTCCTCTACAACCCAACAGAAGGGAAGCCCTGATGGGTGGTTTGTAGTGAAGCACTTTCAAAATATTGTTTTTACATCACCCACACTTGTGGTCGAGTGGTCTAAAGCGTTGGACTCGCATTTCCCCTTTTGTTTGACGTTTAGGATTAGTTCGCGTCTGGAGCCACGGCCCGGTGACTTGATTTATCATTCTGGTTCACAAATTCTCTCTCCACACTAATGCGGGTGAAATTCCTCCAAACTAACTTCCTCATACTTATTACTCTTAGCCCGTTAATAGCCCTCGTTTTGTTTTAATCGTACTAATTAAAAATAAGGCCTCTCACTACTTTTACTAACCGTCAGGTTTGGACTAGGGGTTAACACTCCTGGCTACAATCGCATACGTAATGACAAAACACAAATCATCACATGACCTGAAACTAACACTTCACCAGCGTCAGGAAAATATAATAATAGATTTTATTTAAATAAATGAGCTTTTTTTTTAATTTCACAAGCTTTCAAATCGTGAATATTTTCGATCTTGAAATTTTGAAGTGTCTTGACTTTTCATGTGTCCCCAAACTATAAAAGGTGTGTTTAAAAATTATGTATGTCCCCATGCCTGTCTGTCTACCTGTCCCCATGTCTGTATGTCTATTCGTCTGCCTGTCAGTCTGTTTAGCTTTCTTTTCCTGGGGCTACAGCCTATACTGTTTTAAACATCCAACTCAAGTCAATCCGGCCGGCTCCCTCAAAGCTAGATTCAGGTAGCGACCCAACCCCCTCTTCGCATCATCTTATCTCACAACGAGCTTACTAAGATTACAATGGTCCCTTTGCGATGAACATGTTAAAAGTGAGTCGTCTAACAAACTGCACATCTGTAAGTGCTTTTATCACAGAACATTGACACTAGCGAACCCCAGTGTTGATTGACGCAACTTCCATAAGGCTGAGGATCTGGTGTGTCCTTGTCTGTGGTCAGGTCTGAGACGAGTAGAACTTGCGTTTGATGTTTATTGGACAGCACAGCGACAAAATATGATGGTTTATAGATAAATATTAATTAAAATAGAAACAACCTTAGAGTCGGGGGCCTATGGCTAGCAAACATATCGTGTCGGTTACGTTATAACTGTTGTTCCTATCCGGACCCCTATACAAGGGTCCACCCTCGAGACTCGCTTACAACCCTTGGGGTTTTTTTAGTGCCACGTCTTACTAACCGTTCGGGCTATACGTTTATGTACTAATTACGCCAATGGTTTTAGGGATGAGGTATACGCGCATTTACGTTGAGGTAGAGTGGAAAAACCATTCCGAAAAAAAACACCCTCAGTACACCCGACCGAGATTCGAACCTCGATCTCCCCGTCATCGGCAGTCTAGTCTACTGTGAGAGTAGCACCTTAGACCACGTGACCACCGAAGCAGGTAGCACTTTACCCGCCTTGGTGGCGTAGTTGGCTAACGCGCTAGTGTTGAGATAGACTGCCGAGGACGGGGAGATCGAGGTTCGAATCTCAGTCGGGTGAACTGGAGGTGGTCTTTCCTAATTGGTTTTCCACTCTACCTTCGCGCAAATGCGGGTTCACTTCCTCTATATTCAACCTTCCTAATTCCTAACCCATTAGCGTAATTAGTACTTAAGCTTATAAACTGAACGGGTAGTAAGACGCGGTGCTAAATAAAAAAAGGTAGCACTTAGTTGAAACGATCAATGCTCACTCAAATCCCAACCATGGTTTAGTACCCACGCCGTCCACACACTCTTAATTATAGTTTCCACAAATGTCAGACATGACAGCTACTCAACGAGCACAAACCAAAGATACATTACGAGAACATTTTAAATACAATATAGAAGACAAAAGACTCAAGTCATAAGAGACCAAAAGACAAGAGAAGCTTCTGGGATTCAATATTCAACACCAAGAACGAGACTGCTTCCGCCTTGCTGTAAATGTTTGCATTACATAAACATGAACTAGACCGAACATTGGAAACAGGCAAGCGTTGCGTGGGCGCTTACATATGCAATGAAAAGCCTTTAATAACTAAACTCTTGCTCTGCTAAATATAACCTTGTTCTACAAAATATCTGCTTCAGAACCCTCTCCAGCCTAGTTACAGTCTCACCAGGAATGTGTAATACCTCCTTCAGAAGTAATAGCTACCCTCTCCAGTCTAGTTACAGTCTCACCAGGAATGTGTAATACCTCCTTCAGAAGTAATAGCTACCCTCTCCAGTCTAGTTACAGTCTCACCAGGAATGTGTAATACCTCCTTCAGAAGTAATAGCTACCCTCTCCAGCCTAGATACAGTCTCACCAGGAATGGGTAATACCTCCTTCAGAAGTAATAGCTACCCTCTCCAGTCTAGTTACAGTCTCACCAGGAATGTGTAATACCTCCTTGAGAAGTAATAGCTACCCTCTCCAGTCTAGTTACAGTCTCACCAGGAATGTGTAATACCTCCTTCAGAAGTAATAGCTACCCTCTCCAGTCTAGTTACAGTCTCACCAGGAATGTGTAATACCTCCTTCAGAAGTAATAGCTACCCTCTCCAGCCTAGATACAGTCTCACCAGGAATGTGTAATACCTCCTTCAGAAGTAATAGCTACCCTCTCCAGTCTAGTTACAGTCTCACCAGGAATGTGTAATACCTCCTTCAGAAGTAATAGCTACCCTCTCCAGTCTAGTTACAGTCTCACCAGGAATGTGTAATACCTCCTTCAGAAGTAATAGCTACCCTCTCCAGTCTAGTTACAGTCTCACCAGGAATGTGTAATACCTCCTTCAGAAGTAATAGCTACCCTCTCCAGCCTAGTTACAGTCTCACCAGGAATGTGTAATACCTCCTTCAGAAGTAATAGTTACCCCCCTCCCAACACAACCCTCTCCAGTCTAGATACAGTCTCACCAGGAATGTGTAATACCTCCTTCAGAAGTAATAGCTACCCTCTCCAGTCTAGTTACAGTCTCACCAGGAATGTGTAATACCTCCTTCAGAAGTAATAGCTACCCTCTCCAGTCTAGTTACAGTCTCACCAGGAATGTGTAATACCTCCTTCAGAAGTAATAGCTACCCTCTCCAGTCTAGTTACAGTCTCACAGGAATGTGTAATACCTCCTTCAGAAGTAATAGCTACCCTCTCCAGTCTAGTTACAGTCTCACCAGGAATGTGTAATACCTCCTTCAGAAGTAATAGCTACCCTCTCCAGTCTAGTTACAGTCTCACCAGGAATGTGTAATACCTCCTTCAGAAGTAATAGCTACCCTCTCCAGTCTAGTTACAGTCTCACCAGGAATGTGTAATACCTCCTTCAGAAGTAATAGCTACCCTCTCCAGTCTAGTTACAGTCTCACCAGGAATGTGTAATACCTCCTTCAGAAGTAATAGCTACCCTCTCCAGCCTAGATACAGTCTCACCAGGAATGGGTAATACCTCCTTCAGAAGTAATAGCTACCCTCTCCAGTCTAGTTACAGTCTCACCAGGAATGTGTAATACCTCCTTCAGAAGTAATAGCTACCCTCTCCAGTCTAGTTACAGTCTCACCAGGAATGTGTAATACCTCCTTCAGAAGTAATAGCTACCCTCTCGAGCCTAGTTGCAGTCTAACCAGGAATGTGTAATACCTCCTTCAGAAGTAATAGCTACCCTCTCCAGTCTAGTTACAGTCTCACCAGGAATGTGTAATACCTCCTTCAGAAGTAATAGCTACCCTCTCCAGTCTAGTTACAGTCTCACCAGGAATGTGTAATACCTCCTTCAGAAGTAATAGCTACCCTCTCCAGTCTAGTTACAGTCTCACCAGGAATGTGTAATACCTCCTTCAGAAGTAATAGCTACCCTCTCCAGTCTAGTTACAGTCTCACCAGGAATGTGTAATACCTCCTTCAGAAGTAATAGCTACCCTCTCCAGTCTAGTTACAGTCTCACCAGGAATGTGTAATACCTCCTTCAGAAGTAATAGCTACCCTCTCCAGTCTAGTTACAGTCTCACCAGGAATGTGTAATACCTCCTTCAGAAGTAATAGCTACCCTCTCCAGTCTAGTTACAGTCTCACCAGGAATGTGTAATACCTCCTTCAGAAGTAATAGCTACCCTCTCCAGTCTAGTTACAGTCTCACCAGGAATGTGTAATACCTCCTTCAGAAGTAATAGCTACCCTCTCCAGTCTAGTTACAGTCTCACCAGGAATGTGTAATACCTCCTTCAGAAGTAATAGCTACCCTCTCCAGTCTAGTTACAGTCTCACAGGAATGTGTAATACCTCCTTCAGAAGTAATAGCTACCCTCTCCAGTCTAGTTACAGTCTCACCAGGAATGTGTAATACCTCCTTCAGAAGTAATAGCTACCCTCTCCAGTCTAGTTACAGTCTCACCAGGAATGTGTAATACCTCCTTCAGAAGTAATAGCTACCCTCTCCAGCCTAGATACAGTCTCACCAGGAATGTGTAATACCTCCTTCAGAAGTAATAGCTACCCTCTCCAGTCTAGTTACAGTCTCACCAGGAATGTGTAATACCTCCTTCAGAAGTAATAGCTACCCTCTCCAGTCTAGTTACAGTCTCACCAGGAATGTGTAATACCTCCTTCAGAAGTAATAGCTACCCTCTCGAGCCTAGTTGCAGTCTAACCAGGAATGTGTAATACCTCCTTCAGAAGTAATAGCTACCCTCTCCAGTCTAGTTACAGTCTCACCAGGAATGTGTAATACCTCCTTCAGAAGTAATAGCTACCCTCTCCAGTCTAGTTACAGTCTCACCAGGAATGTGTAATACCTCCTTCAGAAGTAATAGCTACCCTCTCCAGTCTAGTTACAGTCTCACCAGGAATGTGTAATACCTCCTTGAGAAGTAATAGCTACCCTCTCCAGTCTAGTTACAGTCTCACCAGGAATGTGTAATACCTCCTTCAGAAGTAATAGCTACCCTCTCCAGTCTAGTTACAGTCTCACCAGGAATGTGTAATACCTCCTTCAGAAGTAATAGCTACCCTCTCCAGCCTAGATACAGTCTCACCAGGAATGTGTAATACCTCCTTCAGAAGTAATAGCTACCCTCTCCAGTCTAGTTACAGTCTCACCAGGAATGTGTAATACCTCCTTCAGAAGTAATAGCTACCCTCTCCAGTCTAGTTACAGTCTCACCAGGAATGTGTAATACCTCCTTCAGAAGTAATAGCTACCCTCTCCAGTCTAGTTACAGTCTCACCAGGAATGTGTAATACCTCCTTCAGAAGTAATAGCTACCCTCTCCAGTCTAGTTACAGTCTCACCAGGAATGTGTAATACCTCCTTCAGAAGTAATAGCTACCCTCTCCAGTCTAGTTACAGTCTCACCAGGAATGTGTAATACCTCCTTCAGAAGTAATAGCTACCCTCTCCAGTCTAGTTACAGTCTCACCAGGAATGTGTAATACCTCCTTGAGAAGTAATAGCTACCCTCTCCAGCCTAGATACAGTCTCACCAGGAATGTGTAATACCTCCTTCAGAAGTAATAGCTACCCTCTCCAGCCTAGATACAGTCTCACCAGGAATGTGTAATACCTCCTTCAGAAGTAATAGCTACCCTCTCCAGTCTAGTTTAGTCTCACCAGGAATGTGTAATACCTCCTTCAGAAGTAATAGCTACCCTCTCCAGTCTAGTTACAGTCTCACCAGGAATGTGTAATACCTCCTTCAGAAGTAATAGCTACCCTCTCCAGTCTAGTTACAGTCTCACCAGGAATGTGTAATACCTCCTTCAGAAGTAATAGCTACCCTCTCCAGTCTAGTTACAGTCTCACCAGGAATGTGTAATACCTCCTTCAGAAGTAATAGCTACCCTCTCCAGTCTAGTTACAGTCTCACCAGGAATGTGTATTTTATAACCAGACAAGCAAAGAAGATACAAACTTCATGACCTACATCAACTTCTCATTCAGACAACTGTGGGTTGGAAACATTTATGTTTGAGTATTTATGGATTTATAAAATAAACATAGTATTTAAGAATATACTTATTCAACATTGATGCCTAAATTGACTAAAAAAAATACCTAAAAATGAACCAAAAGGAACGAAAAAAAAAATGAGCTGGAAATCTAAAGTGACAAACAAATGATCAAAAAATAGGACCTATAAAAATATTTTCCACAACCAGGGAATCATGAACAAAGTTTATCTACACACGAGCATTGTTTGTGGTGTACAAAATATGAGCCCTGGTTTATGAGAGTGTGGATACGACTGTGTCTGAAAACCTGTTTTTAATAACTTTTATAAAGTTTTGTAGCTAACCGCGACATCTTGTGCTACGAGACGATACTTTCTTTTTTTTTACAAGGGATGGGTGGAGGAATCGTTTTAAGGGGCTGTAAGAAGGAACAACAGGTGTGTTTCTTTCGTCAAGCAGCCCTTACACTCTCGTGACACTAGAGTGATGGTAGGTTGGTGGGGAGAGGGGTGGGTCTGAGAGAGGTGGGGAAAGGGCTCTGAACTAAGTGTGAAGTTGAACGCCCGCGGGCCAAGATGGGTTCTAAACAGGAATGATAAATAATAATAATATTTCGCTGACGCCAACAGGAGGAAACTTGTTTCTTTTTTATTTATTTTTTTAATTTTTTTTTAGAGAAGGACAGACGCCACCGCGTTGGTGGCAGTGACAGGTGCGCTCCTGGCGGAGGAACTTGGGAATGCTCTCAGCCCCCCTCCCCCCTCTCACTGATGACGTGTCGCTCGTTGTACCTCACTCAACTTCGTCTCAACTTCAGCCTCCCCACAATAAACTGATCTGCTCACACGAGAAGGGCGCGAGAGATTGAACAAAATTGGAGTTATCCCCCCCCCCTCACTCTTTGGGTCACCGGTCACCGTGTCTTAACAGCCACCCGGGCTATTCTAGAATTTTACAACTTTTTTTTTTTTCGAGCAAGATCATACATTTATATTTATTAAGTAAAACACCCCCTGGATATCTAATTTGGACAAAATCGTTAAAGCTATTTCCGAAACATTACTCTACCCGGTCTAGAACTAATATCTCAATTACTCCTCGACGTGTGATCATATAACATTTAAATACCGAGTTGGAAACAAGTCCATGGCTATAGCCTCAAGTATAGACAGAGGGACAGATAGACAGATCCAGAATAGTACAGAAGCGAGGACAGACAGAGGGACAAAGAGTATACAACAGACAGGGGACAGACAAGGACAGACAAGAGGGACAGACGACAGAGGGACAGTCAGGGGGACAGATATACAGAGAAAGAGACAGATAGACGGATTTGTAAAATCTACTTTTTTGGGTTGGGGGGGGGGGGGCCACACAAAACGTAAAATATCCATCAATTTCAAGGTCAAACATTTCCACGATTACAATAAGTTATCAGTATAAGAAAGTAAAAACCCTCAGAGATACATTTTCGACGTAGTTTGACTGTGAATCAATGTGTTGATATAATATGTATGTTTAGAAAGTACACTTCACATATCCCAGCATAAAAGAAACTAATCCTTGAGTGTAATATGGACAGAGGGTGGGGGGGGGGGAGATTTACAAGCGTTTCCGAGTTCACTATAAATGGGTTATCAACCCCGTGTTGTTTTTTTGTACAGTTGATATCACGTGTGAAGGCTAGCGTGTCTGACAACGCCTGCACTTAGTTTCTGATTATGCAACTGTATATATTCCAAACTGCACGAGGTATTTCAGAGAGAAGTAAAGTTTGGGTTTTTTTTTTTCAAAGATAGATCTTGATGATCCATACCCTACCCCTTTTCCACGTTTCACTATTATACCTTTCCCTCGCTTTAAGCTCCACCCCCTCCTTTTTCCCAAACACAGCCCCCAGATCTACATAACTCACCCAAACTGACCTTCCGCAATATATGGCTTTTATCTCGCATCTCCTAGCGCGTGAAGCCATGCAATTTACAGGGCGGCCTGGAACAACGAGAATAGGAAGCAACTGTTACTTGCCTTATCCCTAGAGACTGACTGGTTAGGTGGTTTAGCGTGCCTGACTCTGTCCAGGGAGCTAGGGCTAGGTCCAATACTCACCATAGTGTTACTGGCAGGTTTGGTGACTGGTTAGCGTGCCTGACTCTGTCCAGGGAGCTATGGCTGGGTCCAATACTCACCACATACACTAAGGATATCCCCCCCACCCCCTTGCGGGGTAAACTGTAATTTTCTTTCCTCTCTTTGTATTTGTATATTAGCGTCTAAGTATGATAGTGCTTAGACTGCTTAGGTGTACCAATTTAAGATGTAACCCACTTCGCAAAATAACTTGGAAATCTCCAAGTAGGTGACGTCGTTGAATTCATGCGTCGTTTGGCATTAGATTCCTTATTTAATCACCTGGAGAGGATCTTTTACCTCTCAATGGTCAAGCTTCTTTTTAAGATTATTGTTTTAACATGTGCGGTAGCTAGATTATTCAACACCGAATAATTAAACATACTGTAACCTTTTGTTCAGATTTATTATTGTTTATATATTGAATGCTGATGTTGCTGACAGACTACTTTGACAATATTTACAATATAAAATGCGATCAGCAAAAATACTCCTTAGGCAGTTGCAATAGATTGCTTTCCTAAGAAACGTCGTGGGACTCCAAAAAAAGGGGGGCGGGGAGGGCATCGTGGCTTGCCGGTTGGAAACTTCTGGTATAGCTTATAAGATAGGGCCATATGTAATCAATCAAGGTTAGATAGCTCTCTTCCATGGTAGAGAAACTAAGCAAAATAAAGCCGACCTAGTAACGATCCCTGGGTATCTTAGTGATAGAATATTTGTACTCCAAGACTAGAGTCCTGTGTTAGTTTCCGTGTAACAGGCCTCATTTTCTAAAATGCACTAATATATTATTTTTAAAATTAGTATTATTAGCACCGCGTCTTACTACCCGTTCGGTTGTACACACTTACGCTAATGTGTAATGGTAGGGTGATTGTGAGATGAAATGGAGGACCTACAGTTTAACGTGGGATCCGAACCACGGTGGAGGCCTGGCATTCCACACATTCACAAGTTGTGATTAATACACGTTTGTCAGAGGTGAAGGAAGGGTTTGGTAATAGATAAATCTGTGCCTCGACCGGGATTGAACCCGACACCCCCAGCACAGAATTCTGACCCCTAGACCCAAATCACTAATAGTTTTATCTAATGAGATAGATGTAATTTTGTCACACGACTAAATGCACGTCCAAACTGATCTGAAAAGTAGTACTTCTAAAATGCACAGAGATAAGGAAAAAAGTTTTAAATAAATTTAATGCACCAGACTTTACTGAGAGAGAATATTAAACCCCACTAATTGAATAAATCCTCCACACTGCCCCCAGCCAGAATTCTAACCTAGAACTCTCTCAGTAGAGTGTCAAGTACGCTATCGCTGAGCTAACTCTACAGAATACCCTCCAGTGAGCAAGCTTTGTAGGTTACCCGGCGGTATTCCTGTATCCATATTAATCTCACATGAATGGAGCACTCAACTAAGTATTAGGAGAACACACATGTTTAATATCCACTAGTTCACATATGAGGATTAAATTGGTTTTGCTTGTAGTGCAATAAAACCGGGATATTAAATATTATATATTAATATTTTATTCATTATAGCTACGTATAGTCAGATCACAATAAAATAAGAAATGTATAATGTTCAAAAAACTATATCTAACTTTATGCAATTGCATTCGCTAAGTTTTTAACTTACAAAACAATTTTTCAAAGCTAAATTTAAAATATTTAACATACTTCACTCTCTAGCATTAGGAAATTGAAAGTTCATTTCCGCACTTACAAAAGTACATCACCTATTTCCTATCTTGAGCCAGTTCTATTCAGTACCTCATTACACCTTATCCTATTTGAGTCTAGTTCTAATGTTATGCCTCCATTACATCCTATTCCTTATCTTAGCTAGTTAATACCATTTCTATCCTCAATTCACACTTCATTCCCCGAACTTGAGCTGGGTTCTATGAAAGTCCACCAACCATTAACACTATCTCTACTTGAGCTAGTTATATCCATGATCCACCTCATTAGCTTATCCTATCTTGAGCTAGGTTCTATCCAGTCCACCTCATTACACCCTATCTCTATCTTGAGCTAGTTATATCCAGTCCACCTCATTACACTTCATCCCTATCTTGAGCTAGTTCTATCCAGTCCACCTCATTACACCCTATCTTCTTCAAGTCCATTCTACTGTTATCCTCCCATCTGCATCTAGGTTTGCTTCTACTCTCATCGGGTTAAGCAGTTAACACCCTGAACAATCTTCTAGATTCTTCAATTCATGCTGCATGTCCTGCCCACCGGAAACTGTGAGGCCTGGGTATCAATGAATGCACCCAAGGAGGCCTCAACAGTTAGGCTCAGAGGTGAGGCCTGAGGAATCAATGAAAGCACCCAAGGAGGCCTCAACAGTTAGGCTCAGAGGTGAGGCATGGGGAATCAATGAAAGCACCCAAAGAGGCCTCAACAGTTAGGCTCAGAGGTGAGGCCTAGGGAATCAATGAAAGCACCCAAGGAGGCCTCAACAGTTAGGCTCAGAGGTGAGGCCTGGGAATCAATGAAAGCACCAAGGAGGCCTCAACAGTTAGGCTCAGAGGTGAGGCCTGGGGAATCAACGAAAGCACCAAGGAGGCCTCAACAGTTAGGCTCAACGTGAGGCCTAGGGAATCAACGAAAGCACCAAGGAGGCCTTAGCAATAAGGCTCAGAGGTGAGGCCTAGGGAATCAATGAAAGCACCAAGGAGGCCTCAACAGTTAGGCTCAGAGGTGAGGCCTAGGGATCAATGAAAGCACCCAAGGAGGCCTCAATAGTTAGGCTCAGAGGTGAGGCCTAGGGAATCAATGAAAGCACCCAAGGAGGCTCAACAGTTAGGCTCAGGAGGTGAGGCCGGGGGATTCAATGAAAGCACCCAAGGAGGCCTCAGCAATAAGGCTCAGAGGTGAGGCCTGAGGAATCAATGAAAGCACCCAAGGAGGCCTCAACAGTAAGGCTCAGAGGTGAGGCCTGGGGAATCAATGAAAGCACCCAAGGAGGCCTCAACAGTTAGGCTCAGAGGTGAGGCTAGGGAATCAATGAAAGCACCCAAGGAGGCCTTAGCAATAAGGCTCAGAGGTGAGGCCTGGGGAATCAATGAAAGCACCCAAGGAGGCCTCAACAGTTAGGCTCAGGGTGAGGCCTAGGGAATCAATGAAAGCACCCAAGGAGGCCTCAACAGTAAGGCTCAGAGGTGAGGCCTGGGGAATCAATGAAAGCACCCAAGGAGGCCTCAATAGTTAGGCTCAGAGGTGAGGCCTGGGTAATCAATGAAAGCACCCAAAGAGGCCCTCTTGAAAGCTGTGTGGTGTCCCAGAATACCTGCCCCGGTTCACCTCTGATCTTTCCTCCAGCAGCAGTGCGTGTTTACTGCCCCCAGCCCCGGCACGAAGAGGTTCAATCACGATAAAAGCACTTCACATGGAAAGGATGGTCCGGGACGTTTATTACCAGCGGATATATTTCTTAGGAGATTTATGTGGACCACTTTCCTTGTCAACGTGAACCGCAACATGAATACACTTTTACCAGGTTTATAACACGTGATTACAGGCCTCAAGTAACACTATCACACGGGATAACCGGCCTCAAGTAACACTATCACATGGGGATTACAGGACTCAAGTAACACTATCACATGGGATAACAGGCCTCAAGTAACACTATCACATGGGGATAACCGGCCTCAAATAACACTATCACATGGGGATAACAGGCCTAAAATAACACTATCACGTGGGATAACAGGCCTCAAGTAACACTATCACATGGGGATAACCGGCCTCAAATAACACTATCACATGGGATAACCGGCCTCAAATAACACTATCACATGGGGATAACAGGCCTCAAGTAACACTATCACATGGGATAACCGGCCTCAAATAACACTATCACATGAGGATAACAGACCTCAAGTAACACTATCACATAGGGATAACAGGCCTCAAGTAACAACTTCACACTGACATCTTGCTACCACAACTAAAAACAAGACTAGAATAAATATTTTAAAAGTACTTAGGAATGGTAATAAGGGTGTAACGGGGGTGGTTTCTACAACATGGGTTTCCTCCATCCCCTCTTTAAATCAACACACTAATCCCCCCAATCTACCAACTCAGGTATTTAATATGTTTTAATACAAGAGTTATTAGTCTTAAACCTACGTGGTGAAGAGGTTTATAGCTAGAAAAAGTTCACCAACATTTGCATTGAGAGGAGATGGAAACAATTACAATGATATAACCTATCATTAAGTTCTCCTCATTGCACCCGGATCAGACTAAAACCTATATCTACGCCCTGAACCACGTGACCACTGGTGTGAGAGATACCCCCAGCGCTAAAGTGTGTGATCATCTCTTGTTGCAGACCGCCCCCGCTAGAGGAGGATGGCGCCGCCCCGCCTCCACCCTCTGCTGCTGCTACTGGTCTGGTCGGCGGCGGCCGCCTCTCGGAGGCAGCACCACGGCCGACAGCAGTACCTGGACGAGTTCTCCGGCCTGGGGGATGGCGAAGGGACGCCCCTGCTGCGGAGACACGGCGAGGAGGAGGCGGCCCCCATAGACGCGCTGAGCAGGGAGAAAGACGCCGCCCCCATGTTCATGAGCCACGGGGGTTTGGGGGACCGACTGGAGGCAGAGAGGCGGGACGCCGACCTGGACTTCTCGCACACGAGACACTCGCTGGACATGGACCGGGGAATCCCGGTGGAGTTCACCCACGAGGACGCCAAGTTCCCTGAGGAAGGGAGTGGGGAGGGGGAGCGCCAGGACTCGCTGGTGGTGGACACCAACAAGGGCAAGGTCAGGGGCGTGACCTTGACGGCCTCCACCGGCAAACTGGTGGATGCGTGGCTCGGGATCCCGTACGCGCAGAAACCTATAGGTGAGAACAGGTCTATACAGGTAGAAATAGGCCGATACATGTTGATACAGGTTTACACAGGTCAATGTAAGGTCTATATAGTGTAATATATGGTAGCAAAGGCCGAAACAGGTCATTACAGGTCAACACACAAAGACACAAACATGTCAATACCTGCCGATACAGGTTGACACAGGCAGTTACAGGTCGATAATGGCCGATACACGAACGCGAGTTAAGGTCCATATTTGTACATTGTTTATTTAAAAAAACTTTTTGGGCCAAAAATAAATAAAATATTTCTTATATTATACTTTGGTGATATCAACAGTTGTTGACGGTCAAGAGCGTAGCGGACTATGAATAGGAGTTTTTAAATGTTCCCATCAAATTTCAGTATTCTCATGACAAACATTAGAGATCTGTTGTGATATAGTGTTATATAGCACTATATGTTTGTATCTTGTAAAGTCCCTTCTTGCAGCACTCTCACTATATGTTTGTATCTTGTAAAGACCCTTCTTGCAGCACTCTCACTATATGTTGCTCTGTCCCTGCCGTTGTCCCCAGGATCCCTGAGGTTCCGCCACCCTCGCCCCGTGGACCGCTGGGACGCCAACGGCGAGATACACAACGCCACCAAAATGCCCAACAGCTGTGTCCAGATAATCGACACGGTGTTCGGCGACTTCTCCGGCGCCGAGGTGTGGAACCCTAACACTCCCCTCTCCGAGGACTGCCTCTACATCAACGTCGTGGTGCCTAAACCGAGACCCAAGAGCGCCGCCGTCATGGTGTGGATCTTCGGCGGCGGTTTCTACTCCGGCTCGGCCACCTTGGACATCTACGACCACAAGATCCTGGTCTCGGAGGAAAACATCATCCTTGTGTCGATGCAGTACCGGTTGGCCTCCCTCGGTTTCCTGTATTTCGACAGCTCCGAGGTCCCGGGTAACGCAGGGATGTTCGACCAACTGATGGCCCTACAGTGGATCCACGACAACATCCACAACTTCGGCGGGAACCCCAACAACGTGACGCTCTTCGGCGAGTCGGCCGGCGCGGTCGCCGTGAGCCTGCACCTCCTGTCCCCTCTCAGCCGCAACCTGTTCAGTCAGGCCGTCATGCAGTCCGGGTCCCCCACGGTCCCTTGGGGGATCATCAGCCGTGAGGAGAGCGTCCTCAGAGGTCTGAGACTGGCGGAAGCTGTCAACTGCCCCCACAACAAGACAGAGATACACCTGGTCATCGAGTGTCTCAAGACGAAGAACGCGACCGACCTAGTCTACAACGAGTGGGGCACCCTGGGCATCTGTGAGTTCCCATTCGTGCCCCTCATTGACGGGGCTTTCCTCGACGAGACACCCCATAAGTCGCTGGCCGTGAAGAACTTCAAGAAGACCAACATCCTGATGGGGAGCAACACGGAGGAGGGTTACTATTTCATCCTGTACTATCTCACCGAACTGTTCAGGAAGGAGGAGAACGTTTACGTCACCAGAGAAGAGTTTCTTCAAGGCGTCCGGGAACTGAACCCATACGTGAACAACGTCGCGCGTCAGGCCATCATCTTCGAGTACACGGACTGGCTGAACCCGGACGACCCGATAAAGAACAGGGATGCCCTGGACAAGATGGTCGGAGACTACCACTTCACGTGCAACGTGAATGAGTTCGCGCACCGCTACGCGGAGACGGGTAACAACGTGTACATGTACTACTTCAAGTACCGGTCCGCCAACAACCCGTGGCCCTCTTGGACCGGCGTCATGCACGCTGACGAGATCAACTACGTGTTCGGGGAGCCTCTCAACCCGGGCATGAACTACCTCCCTCAGGAGGTGGAACTGAGCAGGAGGATGATGAAGTATTGGGCCAACTTCGCCAAGACTGGGTGAGTACAACATGGTTCACACGGTCAAAAGGAGTAGTCTGGCTTACACGGTCACAAGGAGTATTCTGGTTTACACGGTCACAGGGAGTAGTCTGGCTTACACGGTCACAGGGAGTAGTCTGGCTTACACGGTCACAGGGAGTAGTCTGGTTTACACGGTCACAAGGAGTAGTCGGGTTTACACGGTCACAAGGAGTAGTCTGGTTTTCAAGGGCATAGGGTGTAGTCTGTCTTTCACGGTCACAAGGTGTAGTCTGGTTTACACGGTCACAAGGAGTAGTCTGGCTTACACGGTCATAAGGAGTAGTCTGGTTTACACGGTCACAAGGAGTAGTCTGGTTTACACGGTCACAGGGAGTAGTCTGGTTTACATGGTCACAAGGAGTAGTCTGGTTCACACGGTCACAGGAAGTAATCTGATGCACATGGCTACAAGAGTACTCCTGTGCACATGGTCATAGGAAGAAGCCTGGTTGACACGATCATAGGAGTATAGCCTGGATCACATGGTCACGGGGCTTAGTCTGGTCCACACGATCATAGGAAATCTAAAATGTAGTCTTGTCCACATGGTCATAGGGAGTATTAATCGAGTCTGGTCCACACACATTCACAGGGAATTAATAGTAAAGTCTAGTTAACATGATAGAGACGTTGTGAATCCAAACTATCGCAGAAAGTAAAGAGCGGTATCAACTTTATAGGCTTATCGAATTCACACGATCACAGATTACATTTTAAACGGTATGAAATATAAGAGGTGATGGAATGGGGAGGAACCTAAGAACAAGGGGGGCAAGAAATATATTAATATCTATTTTGAAATGTGACCAATAAAAATGTGTTCAAAATTTTCTACCATCAAATCCCAAAGAGGCGAATCTGCTTTCTAGCCAAAGTGTGGTTGTGGTTTTGTTATTACTAACTAATATAAAATTGAAAACAAGTACCTTTATCAATGTGTAACAACTTATTTTCACTATCGGTATGATGTTTGATTATATCACTGTTGATCTATTAATATACATACCTATTCCGTTTGAATTATATCGTGTGTGTGTGTGTGTGCATTTGTGCATGTATGTTTGTGTGTGTGTGTGTCAATAGCTTCCTGATTAATCCTGACGGATACATCGAAGAGATTAATATGAAGTGGGCATATGCAAAGAGTACATAGATATGTGTAAGCTCGTATATATATTCATGGGTAGTCACACTCTGTTCTCATCAAATACGAGCCCTTGGGCAATTGATGGTAGAGCCTCATGTATCCGAGTAATGCCGTGCATTTGTACAGCAGTATCGTGTTTTATAGTGTTGCCAGGGTAAGCAGAGCTTGTTACAACTGTACCTGTGATATGTTCTCCCCCACTCTGTCTCCATTTGACCAATCATACATAGACTCTGCTCTACACACCTCACATGGGAATGTATCAGTGTCGTGTAGTGTTGCCAGGTTAATCAGAGCTTGTTAAAACTGTACCTGTCATATGTTATCCCCCACTCTGTCCCCATTTGACCAATCATACATAGACTCTGCTCTACACACCTCACATGGGAATGTATCAGTGTCGTGTATTGTAGTGTTGCCAGGGTAAGCAGAGCTTGTTACAACTGTACCTGTGATATGTTTTCCTCCACTCTGTCCCCATTTGACCAATCATACATAGACTCTGCTCTACACACCTCACATGGGAATGTATCAGTGTCGTGTATTGTAGTGTTGCCAGGGTAAGCAGAGTTTGTTACAACTGTACCTGTGATATGTTTTCCTCCACTCTGTCCCTATTTGACCAATACTACACGCATTTTAATTACATTAATGCTGTAGGTATATTTATTAGAAAACCAAATTGGTTACACACGGCCAAAACTCAAACCCCAATCTTCCATTTGCCTGGCAAACAATTATAAATAAGCCTGTAATTTTAATCAGCAAGCCCACCGTTGCGGGTAGGGTCTATATTCAATTTAAAAACTCTATCCATACAAACTTGTATGTTACACATTTTAAGTGGCTGCGGAAGAAACTGTTTGAAGAGGATTGAGACCGTTTGGTTTCCCTTTTGAAGTTCTTGACTCCCACCTCTAAAATGGCGATTTAGGGTGTTTCAGCGCCGACAGACGTCGGAGCGCCGCGGGGCGCCAGAGTTGGGTAATCTTCTTACAGACCCGGCAGCGTCTGTCATATTTACCACAAAGTGGTGCACTCAGCAAAGCATCGCTATGCTTGGTAAATCTACCACCTCCTACTTTTGCTGATCTCCTGATAATAATACTTTCTGTTCCAGCAGTTATAGACAGGATCAGTTTCGTAAAGAATTTTAGCAAACAAAGTATGTACATACATACCCCCTCCAAGGTCCAAATAATTGAAATATAACAGCTCCTACTTTTGCTGCTCCCCTGAAACTAATCATTTGTTTTCCAGTAATCAAAGAAAGATAAGAAAATGTAGGGAGGGAGGTCTACTGTTCACAGAACTACTAGTAAGAAACTATAATAACATGGAGGGAGGTCTACTGTTCACAGAACTACTAATAAGACTGTAGTAACGATAATAACATGGAGGGAGGTCTACTGTTCACAGAACTACTAGTAAGAAACTATAATAACATGGAGGGAGGTCTACTGTTCACAGAACTACTAGTAAGACTGTAGTAACGATAATAACATGGAGGGAGGTCTACTGTTCACAGAACTACTAGTAAGACTGTAGTAACGATAATAACATGGAGGGAGGTCTACTGTTCACAGAACTACTAGTAAGACTGTAGTAACAATAATAACATGGAGGGAGGTCTACTGTTCACAGAACTACTAGTAAGACTGTAGTAAACGATAATAACATGGAGGGAGGTCTACTTGTTCACAGAACTACTAGTAAGACTGTAGTAACGATAATAACATGGAGGGAGGTCTACTGTTCACAGAACTACTAGTAAGACTGTAGTAATGATAATAACATGAAGGGAGGTCTACTGTTCACAGAACTACTAGTAAGACTGTAGTAACGGTAATAACATGGAGCGAGCGAGGTCTATTACTAACAGCACCAACTACTAGTCAAGTCTATTGAGCACCGAATCAGTATAAATGCCTCTCTACCATGTGACGATCCCATTTAGAGAGTATGTTCGTACAGAGTTTGTTAGCTATAGGAAAATTTAGGAAGGGGTAGGAGGAGTACCGCAGTTAGGAATTCATGAGGGTCCTCTTTGGTGGTTCTGCAAAGAGCCACAGCAAAGGGGGTGGCACTGTTACTGAATATTTGACGGTTTCGGGCTTTAAGTTTCACGTCCAGGTGTGTGGGGGGGGCTAGGGCGAATTTGAACCCCAAGGTACAACAATCAAGCTCAACTACTTTGGATCAAAGGAAGAGAGGGGCATTGGCTGAATACATCCTAGTTTTAAACCAGCTTCCGTGGCCGAGTGGTCAGGTAGACTGACTACAGGTCTAGAGGACCCTGGTTATATCCTTTCTGTCTGGTCAGGGAGACTGACTACAGGTCTAGAGGACCCTGGTTATATCCTGTCTGTCTGGTCAGGTAGACTGACTACAGGTCTAGGAGGACCCTGGTTATATCCTGTCTGTCTGGTCAGGGAGACTGACTACAGGTCTAGAAGACCCTGGTTATATCCTGTCTGTCTGGTCAGGGAGACTGACTACAGATCTAGAAGACCCTGGTTATATCCTGTCTGTCTGGTCAGGGAGACTGACTACAGGTCTAGAGGAAATTATACTATATTAAGTAAATATAGTATATATATATATGGTAGTAACATTATTATGATTTCATATTAGGAGGCAATAAACTACTATGTTTAAATTAAAATTAGCTGGGTTTTTTAAACATTATTTACTCTTTCAGGCAATACAGTATTGCATTAAATATTCTTAGGTATTGTTTGAGCCAAAGTTTAAGTCAACAAGTTATAATATTTTAATTCATGATGATAGTGCACTTTTTTATAATCAATATCCAATGGTGATAAAAATTCTAAACCAAAGCTTTAAATGTGGACAACACAAAAGTATTTATGGATAATATTTTACTTCACAGTTGATGAATTGGTTGTTTTTGTGTACAAATAATGATTTTAAACTGGTAGTATTATTATTATTAGCATCGCGTCTTACTACCGTTCGGGTTATACGCACTAAACTGGTAGTACCTATATTAATTTTACTTAGCTAAACTTAAACTTTACTTTTAATACAATAAAAAGCTGTTTTTATCTGTTATCGTCGTTATTAAAATTGAATTATAATTTGAAATTTTAATTCTAAAGAGACAAGAATAAGTTTGTGAAAGAAGAATACGTTTATTTTCAATAAAGTTTATATCATTTAAAAGAGTTTTTTTTGAGAAAAAAAATTCAAACTGCTAATAATTCAAAAAAAAACAACCAAAAACTAAATTAAAACCATATTTTCACAATCCAAACGTTTTTGAGGATATATTTCACCCTAACTTTCCAACCCCTAAAATACTTTATTCTCCCCTCGCCAGCACGCGATTATTTCCTCTCTTTTTTTTTTTTTATGCCTTTTTCATACTCTATAGAAGTTCAGTTTACCTGTCCTTTTTTTTTTTTCAAAGACAAAGTTTTCATTTCAAAGAAGAGGTAAATTTATTGTTTTCGTCTTCTTTTTTTTTAAGTTGGTACGTACCCATTTCAGTCAACGTTAAGTCATCTGCTTGTGTGTTTTTTTTTTGTTAAAAGTTTGTAATAAAGAGGTAGTGATAGTATGGAGAGGTCTGGTGGGGGGTGGGGGTAAGGGTGACATGGTTTAAGGAGGTGAGCAAGATGGAGAGCGCGGAGTTCTCAAGATAACTTTCTAGAGAGTAATCAAACTGTGCCTCTGCCTGTATTTCGCTCGACTGCTAAGGAAGATTAAGGAGATCCAATTAGAGAAGGCGCGTTTACTTCTTACCCCCCTCTCTACCCCCCTACCTAACTCTCCTTTCTTTGGTCTTTACCTTGACTAGAACAAAAAAAAAACCTCTCCGCTTTTGTTGGTAATAAAACTGTTGACTACTTTTCTTCCCCACCTCCTCCTCCCTTAGCCGTGAAGCCATGCTATTGGCCATTATTTTCATCTCAATAGCGCCCCTGGCGTTCGGTTCTAAAACTTTTCGATAAGTGTCGTCGGCTCTGTGGAGAGGTGGAGATTAATTGGGGATGAGAGTTGAGGGTGAGGGAGGGTGGTCTCAGTCCCTTTATTGATCTAATTAATGATTAGTATGAGAGTTGTGTTTTCCTAGAGGAAATAACGAACAAATGACGGACTCCAGTTCGACGCCAACCCAATTCATTTCAACCAAAATATATGAACTTAATTTATAATATTGTTAAGTGTTTTTTTATATAAAATAAGGTTGGTTCAAGTCTATATGATTGGTAAGTACGTCTAACTCTAACGGACGATTTTTTTAATCCCCAGATTCTGTAATAGTTTTTTTCGTTGAAATCTCCCTCATGTGTTTTTTACTTTATTGTATAAAGAAAGTGTCTTGAATCGTGAACATTTTAGACCTTGATTATATCATGAAATTTTACGTTTTATGTGCCCTTGAACCAAATTTTTTTATAGCTATCACTATGTATTAGGTCTGTCTGTCTATCCCCATGTCTGTCTGTCTCTCTGTTTCAATGTATGTCCGTCTGTCCCTGGGGTTACAACCAAACTGTTCTACTAGTTTCGTTCAAACTTAATATGAATGTAACATGCTAATACCTAGAGACATTTTTCATTTTCATTCCAGTCGTTGATTTTTGAAAATTCTAACATATTCGAAAATGACTATAACTTTTTTGTTCGCGTTGGGTTTTACTCGATGGACAATAATCTTTGTAAGTAATCAGTAAACTGCCCTTAAGGTGGCGGATGTGTGGAAAGCGAGAAAAGGCCAGTATTTTCATAATTTTTATAGCAAAACTTTTTTTATCAAAATAAATAAAATACTGCTCCATTAGAAATACAGAGTTTAATTTTCTCCACACGGTTATATCAACAGTTGTTGAATATCTGTCGAGGGTGTCCTGTAATTTAATGACAACATTTTTCTCATTTAAAAAGTGTCCCATCAAATTCCGCCATTCTCAAGACAGATATTCAACAACTGTTGATATCACCAGGTAAAGAAAATTAAACTCTGGTTTTTCTACTGGAGAAATATTTGATTTTTTTTGGTTTTTTTTTTTAGTTCAGAGGCAGACGAAACATCAGGATTCGTCGTAATCTCAAGGTCACTAATTACAATACTTTCTCTAAATTATTACGTAAAAAATAATTGGAAAGGCATGGCCGCGCAGGGAAAGTAAAAAACACTGATTGTGCAATGGAAAATGGAATGAAATTAATATGTATGGAAGCCAAAAACTCTCTCATACTTGGTGATTTTCTTAGCGACGTCTTTCATTTATTTATTTTTTTAAAGCTTGCGCCTGGGGGCTGGACTTTCTAGCTTAAGGCACCAGGATGAAAACAATTGGGAGGGGGAGAACTGGATCTAAGTGAGGTTTGAACTCAAGTCCTCCGGTAGATATACAGGCTTTCTATCAGATCACCCGAGCCTACTTCTTCTTTGCCGGTTGATAAAGTGGGCATCCTTTAACCTCCTACTTCCATCTCCTCCGCCTTAATATCGGAGAAACGCGTCAACCACTCCACCTGATGGACCTTATACGAGCTCAGTAACTCACCGCCTGAGCTTGGATTCATCCCCTTAACCCCCGTTTGTTAGTCCACCCGCAAGTCACGAGAGACGAAGGGGAAGCCGCACGTTGCAATTAAACTGCAGCCATAAATACTGGAGTGACGTCAGTCAATCTTCCGCCTGGAGGCCGAGGGGTTTTCCGGACACAGAGGTGCGCATGCGTGGATACATGTTGAAGTAACAAAGATATATGGGAGAGGAGAGGGGGTGATTAAAATGTATCGACAAATTTGTCACGGCATAGAACCAAATACTAAAAAAATCAGCCATCGATAAAATACCCTTAAAATAAATATGTATACAGTGCTATTTTCCATGTAAAACGCTTGCAAAAAACCCATTTCGAACAAAATCGATAGAGCCCTTTTCATACAAATCTTAAATTTTAAATAAATCAGTCGGCAGTAAACGAACATTAAATATTTTTTCCTCCGAATAGCTAGCATACAATGCTATTCAACATCCAACATTTTTTAAAGAAAAATCTTGTTAAAAGTTACTAAAACTATTTTTATACATTCATACGTCAATTCGTTTGATCCGCAGTTTTCACTTTTGATAAATTTTATCAATATCTATAATATAGTAAAATGATAACAATTTTGACTACAAAAAACACATGTTTTTATTTATTTTAGTAAGGTACTACAAATTACCATTCGTAATAAAATCAAGGTATTAAATCCCGGCTGGTTTTTTCCCCCCTTAAAGGTCTTCTTCTCTCCTTCCACACAAATGCGGGTACATTCCCTCTAAATTATACCATCCTCATCCCTGTCCCGTTGGCTTTATAAATATATATTATCCGTATAGTCCAACGAGTAACTGTGGGGAAAAAAATAGTTTCCATTCAACTACCCCATTTGTTCCTCTTTAATAGCAACCCCCTCTACTGCCTCCCTTTTGTTCATCCCCTAGCACTACAATCCCTTCAAGCCTTGAGATTATTATCTTAGTACCAGCCCCTCCCCCCTGTGGTTCAGTAGGTCCCGGTAACTAGTAGCCTTCGTGCGGTACGGACGCACAAAATTATTCATAATCTTCCAACATAATTCCCTTGGTCTTTAACAACGTGTGTTTCTAACGTTTATAGACTAAAGGGGAAACTCATGATTGGAGAAACTCGACCTCCTGATATAAGAACCTTGGTTGTAATAATAAGCGCTCTTAGTGTCTCCAACCATAACTAAATTGAAACCAATAATTAGAGTAACATGACCTTCTAATATATTAACCTTGATTGTATTAACAAGAGCTCCTAGCATCTCCATCAACAATTAAATTGAAACCAATAATTAGAGCAACATGACCTCCCTAATATAATCTTTATTGAAACAACAAGCGCTCCTAGCGTCTCCAGCCCCAACTAACCAATGGCTGTAGCAACATGACCTCCTGCTACAATGAACTTGTTTGTTACAACAAGCGCTCCTAGGTCTCCAGCCCCAACTAACCAATGGCTGTAGCAACATGACCTCCTGATACAATGAACTTGTTTGTTACAACAAGCGCTCCTAGCGTCTCCAGCCCAACTAACCAATGGCTGTAGCAACATGACCTCCTGATACAATTAACTTGTTTGTTACAACAAGCGCTCCTAGCGTCTCCAGCCCCAACTAACCAATGGCTGTAGCAACATGACCTCCTGATACAATGAACTTGTTTGTTACAACAAGCGCTCCTAGCGTCTCCAGCCCCAACTAACCAATGGCTGTAGCAACATGACCTCCTGATACAATGAACTTGTTTGTTACAACACGCTCTTCTAGCGACTCTTGACATAACACAAACGAAGACTCGACCGAACACTGCCTCATTCCCACACAATTTCCACATACCCTCCCTCCCTCCAAAGAGGTAGTAAGAACATCTCGTTCCCTGCATTTGCCGGCTTTTATCGGCCTGCTCCTCGCCTCTTTATTTCCTTCCATTATCTCTTTATGGCCGCCCGATGCCTCCTAATGCTCGGCGTCACTTTAGAGCGGGAACTGGGAAATTGTCCTGTTGAAACAGGAGAGCAATAGAGAAGAAGACACGACCACCCCCCCCCGGAAAGTTGGGAAAAAGGATTCAAAGGGCTTTCATCTGGAGCTGGAATCTAATTCTATTTGTGAAAATAAGGTTTCAATATAATAAGTTACTTGTGATATTTGTCAGTATTATTCACAAACGTCCTTAAATATAATCATTTTAATTTCGTTTGGATTTCCGTGATCAAAGTGTTGGCTGGTAGTATAAAGCACATAAAACAGGCAAACATTAATACATAAAAATACTTGATAATTAAAAATCAATACAAAATATTACACATGTTTACATTTAATAAGATTAACGATACTAAATACGGTATTATTAAAACCTAAAAATATATTTTTATACCTAAATTATTTAAGATAAAAGAGAAACGTACCGTCTTTGATCATGGGGGGATGTTTCTTAAATAACTATCTGAAGTTTGGTTTTTCTTTTGTAATGATAATTAATTTTATGTCTAATACATGAAACTTAAATCAGTTTAATTTTATATTGAAAGATATTTGACCCTGAGATTTTAGTAAAATAATATCCTATTTATAAGCCCTTGAATACATTAAAAAGTTATTGGCTTGTATGTGTGTATATTTACACATGTTTATGTGAATTATATATATATTGTATGTGTATTTGTATTGTATATTTAATACTACTAACATTATTCGAACTTTAAACAAAAAATAATTTTTTTGTAATATTCTACGCTATTCCCCCCGATCTGAACCCAAACCTCTTGCTTCCCAGCCTCACCACCAGTAGCACTGGTACTGTGTTTACCCTCTTGGCAGCGCCACTGTTCGGGGAACCACCGGTTCCCCCCCTCCCTAGAGGAACAGAACGCTAACAGCAGTTAACATCGTCATCAATATATCAGTTGGTACGGATACAATATATTGACGCAACGGGTGCAATTGGTTGAAGGGGTATGCCTTTCTGAGTGTGTTTGGTAGGCAACAGGTACGTGAGTTGGTCGCTTAGTCCTACTCCAGTAACTCAACATAGCTGTACTGTGCGGTTTACCTACGGCAGTACCATTTATCGTAACAGTTACAGTTTTGTGACAAACCTCCTCATTTATTATTGTAACTAAGTTTACTATATTAACGTAGTACTCTCAATACGTAGCTAAAGTATCATTGAATATTTAAACACAGTCTACTAGTAGTTCTGTGAACAGTAGACCTCCCTCCATGTTATATCGTTACTACAGTCTTACTAGTAGTTCTGTGAACAGTAGACCTCCCTCCATGTTATATCGTTACTACAGTCTTACTAGTAGTTCTGTGAACAGTAGACCTCCCTCCATGTTATTATCGTTACTACAGTCTTACTAGTAGTTCTGTGAACAGTAGACCTCCCTCCATGTTATTATCGTTACTACAGTCTTACTAGTAGTTCTGTGAACAGTAGACCTCCCTCCATGTTATTATCGTTACTACAGTCTTACTAGTAGTTCTGTGAACAGTAGACCTCCCTCCATGTTATTATCGTTACTACAGTCTTACTAGTAGTTCTGTGAACAGTAGACCTCCCTCCATGTTATTATGTTACTACAGTCTTACTAGTAGTTCTGTGAACAGTAGACCTCCCTCCATGTTTATATCGTTACTACAGTCTTACTAGTAGTTCTGTGAACAGTAGACCTCCCTCCATGTTATTATCGTTACTACAGTCTTACTAGTAGTTTAGTGAACAGTAGACCTCCCTCCATGTTATTATCGTTACTACAGTCTTACTAGTAGTTCTGTGAACAGTAGACCTCCCTCCATGTTATTATCGTTACTACAGTCTTACTAGTAGTTCTGTGAACAGTAGACCTCCATCCATGTTATTATCGTTACTACAGTCTTACTAGTAGTTCTGTGAACAGTAGACCTCCCTCCATGTTATTATCGTTACTACAGTCTTACTAGTAGTTCTGTGAACAGTAGACCTCCCTCCATGTTATTATCGTTACTAAGTCTTATAGTAGTTCTGTGAACAGTAGACCTCCTCCATGTTTATATTTCGTTTCTAATAACCTCCTCATTACTTCGTTACTCATCTTATTATGTTCTGAACATAAGATTCCTGAACTTAACTCTCTCCAGTTATCTTACTAAGTCTTAACAGTAGATCCCTCATATGTAACTCTCGTTACTTAACGTCTTACTAGTAGTTTGTGAACAGTAGACCTCCCCCATGTTATTATCTAACAGTCTTACTAGTAGTTCTGTGAACAGTAGACCTCCCTCCATATTATTCGTTACTACAGTCTTACTAGTATTCTGTGAACAGTAGACCCCTCCATTATTTATCGTTACTCAGTCTTACTAGTAGTTCGTGAACAAGACCTCCCTCCATGTTATTATCGTTACTACAGTCTTACGTTACTACAGTCTTACTAGTAGTTCTGTGAACAGTAGACCTCCCTCCATGTTATTATCGTTACTACAGTCTTACTAGTAGTTCTGTGAACAGTAGACCTCCCTCCATGTTATTATCGTTACTACAGTCTTACTAGTAGTTCTGTGAACAGTAGACCTCCCTCCATGTTATTATCGTTACTACAGTCTTACTAGTAGTTCTGTGAACAGTAGACCTCCCTCCATGTTATTATCGTTACTACAGTCTTACTAGTAGTTCTGTGAACAGTAGACCTCCCTCCATGTTATTATCGTTACTACAGTCTTACTAGTAGTTCTGTGAACAGTAGACCTCCTCCATGTTATTATCGTTACTACAGTCTTACTAGTAGTTCTGTGAACAGTAGACCTCCCTCCATGTTATTATCGTTACTACAGTCTACTAGTAGTTCTGTGAACAGTAGACCTCCCTCCATGTTATATCGTTACTACAGTCTTACTAGTATTTCTGTGAACAGTAGACCTCCCTCCATGTTATTATCGTTACTACAGTCTTACCCCCCCCGGGGGGGTTATTATCGTTACTACAGTCTTACTAGTAGTTCTGTGAACAGTAGACCTCCCTCCATGTTATTATCGTTACTACAGTCTTACTAGTAGTTTCTGTGAACAGTAGACCTCCCTCCATGTTATTATCGTTACTACAGTCTTACTAGTAGTTCTGTGAACAGTAGACCTCCCTCCATGTTATTATCGTTACTACAGTCTTACTAGTAGTTCTGTGAACAGTAGACCTCCCTCCATGTTATTATCGTTACTACAGTCTTACTAGTAGTTCTGTGAACAGTAGACCTCCTCCCATGTTATTATCGTTACTACAGTCTTACTAGTAGTTCTGTGAACAGTAGACCTCCCTCCATGTTATATCGTTACTACAGTCTTACTAGTAGTTCTGTGAACAGTAGACCTCCCTCCATGTTATTATCGTTACTACAGTCTTACTAGTAGTTCTGTGAACAGTAGACCTCCCTCCATGTTATTATCGTTACTACAGTCTTACTAGTAGTTCTGTGAACAGTAGACCTCCCTCCATGTTATTATCGTTACTACAGTCTTACTAGTAGTTCTGTGAACAGTAGACCTCCCTCCATGTTATATCGTTACTACAGTCTTACTAGTAGTTTCTGTGAACAGTAGACCTCCCTCCATGTTTATATCGTTACTACAGTCTTACTAGTAGTTCTGTGAACAGTAGACCTCCCTCCATGTTATTATCGTTACTACAGTCTTACTAGTAGTTCTGTGAACAGTAGACCTCCCTCCATGTTATTATCGTTACTACAGTCTTACTAGTAGTTCTGTGAACAGTAGACCTCCACTCCATGTTATATCGTTACTACAGTCTTACTAGTAGTTCTGTGAACAGTAGACCTCCCTCCATGTTATTATCGTTACTACAGTCTTACTAGTAGTTCTGTGAACAGTAGACCTCCCTCCATGTTATTATCGTTACTACAGTCTTACTAGTAGTTCTGTGAACAGTAGACCTCCCTCCATGTTATTATCGTTACTACAGTCTTACTAGTAGTTCTGTGAACAGTAGACCTCCTCCATGTTATTATCGTTACTACAGTCTTACTAGTAGTTCTGTGAACAGTAGACCTCCTTCCATGTTATTATCGTTACTACAGTTTACTAGTAGTTCTGTGAACAGTAGACCTCCCTCCATGTTATTATCGTTACTACAGTCTTACTAGTAGTTCTGTGAACAGTAGACCTCCCTCCATGTTATTATCGTTACTACAGTCTTACTAGTAGTTCTGTGAACAGTAGACCTCCCTCCATGTTATTATCGTTACTTCAGTTTGTGTCTAAGGTTGATATTTTTCCTTAGTGATCAAGTTGAACAAAACATAAATTAGTATTATATTCAATAGTACATATAATCTCATTTATATGGTTTATTGGTGATGAGGAGGTCGGTGTTTGACTCATGGTTAGGTGTACTAAAAGTGGGTTTTTTACAATGGGTTTCCATTCTCTCTGAGCACAAATGTGGCTACACTTCCTTTTAAATACAACCTACCTTATCCCTAATATTTAGCGTAACTAAGTACATATGCATACAACCCGATTGTTTAGAAGGAAGCTCTGCTAAAAAAAAATTCTAATAATATTGTCAAAATCTATTTTAAACTTTTCAAAAAGGGAGGAAAAAAATCGTACTGACAATTTTCGTGGAAATGTTTAAAATTACATCAATGTCAAAACGTTATTACATTATTTATCATCCATGTATAGCGTATGAGCTAGCCCCAAATATAAATATTTAGTAAGTATTGTCCCCGGGGTCCGGGATCTCTTCCATTTTAAAGCAATTTTTTCAATGTCCAAAATTCAAATTTGTTATGTTTTATTTATATTTTTTTAAGCTCGGTACAAGTTGTGCTCCAGTTTCCCTTTATTTAAAATAACACAGATGAATATAAAACAACATCCCCGCCCTGACCTCCCTTCCCCAACCCCCGTTCACCCCAAAAAAAACATGTTTTGACACAATCCCGTGACATTTTAATTACGAAAGTGTGCGTGCATTTTTTTAATGAAGTAAAATGTGTTTCTATTAAAACTTATCTCATTTTCACATACAAACTAAAGGTTAATGAACGATAACTAAGTAAATTCCCTACATATAAAATAATTAGTATATCATGTAAACTTTATTTTAAAAAATATAATACTTCCAGTTCTCTATCTTTTTTACAAGGAAAAAAAGAATCATGTAAAACAGTTAATATGGTTAGAATTCTTCTAGCACAACATATTTTATGATTAAAATGTATGTCTTTTAATTATTACAAGTAGAGTCATGCTATTTGTTTAACAAGTGGGAGTGAAATTTGGGGTAGGGGTAAGTTAAATTTATTTTGTAAAGACTGTAAAAAAAAATATTCGGGTGAAAATATTATTTTTAAAGGGGGGGAAAGTGAAAGAAAACGATGGAATATATAAAGGTGTAGTTTTTCGTTTCTTCTTTTAACAAATTATTATTATTATTAGCACCGCGTCTTACTACCCGTTCGGGTTATACGCACTTACGCTAAATGTGCAATGGTAGGGTGATTGTGAGTTGAAATGGAGGACCTACAGTTTAACGTGGGATCCGAACCACGGTAGAGGCCTGGCATTCCTCTTTTAACAAAGGTCCAAACTGGATGAACTACATGACATAACATGTTAGTTAGTCCGAACATACGTCAGACACTTCTGTGTTCAACAACATAAATAATCACAGTATGTTACGTATGAAACATTGGGCTTATAAAGTATCACAGATTTAATTGGAGGAAAGAAACACAAAAATGTCTTTGGAGCAACAATTTTGGCTCCCGCTTCGGTGGTCGGGTGGTCTAAGGCGTTAGTTTAGCAGGAAACTAAATTTACGATGATGGGGAGGTCGAGGTTCGAATATCGGTCGGGTGTACAGAGGGTGGTTTTTCTTAAATAGTTCTCCACTCTCCTTCCACGCCAATATGGCTAAACTTCCTATAAAAATATAACATACCTAATCCCTAAAACCATTAGTGTAATTAGTATAATTAGTATATGAGCGTATAACACGAAGGATAGTAAGACGCGGTGCTAAAAAAAGAAAAAATTGGCAGAGATATTTTACTTAACATTCCATTAGAGAGAGTATGTATTGTTATAGGATTAGTAAAAAAAACAATATTTTAAGGGATGTCAATCTTTTATGACACCCTGAACCAAAAAAAAAGTAGTTTCCTCGATGCCATTTGCCTGTCTGTCTGTCTTTATCTCGGCCTAGAGCTGAAGCCATTCTACCGGTCGGGCTAAGACTTGATAGCTAAGATTTTAATGAGTTTCCCCAAAGGAATTTTTGGAATAATATATCTAGCCCTAAAATTAAGAGTGGTTCACTTAAGGGTTAAAATAGAAAATATATATATGTTTTCTAAAATCAGCTCGAACTATTTTGATTAAAATGCGTATTTAGGCATAGTTTATATTACCAAAACATAAGTTCATATCTCATATTTTACTTCAAAATGTCTCTAGAACATAGAACATAAGCAGATATTTCCAATTTGGCTCATATCCCCGCAACTATTAAGGCGCGTGTGCAAGAACGACACTAAACGAACGGTTCATGTGAGTGGGCCCTAAGTGATGTTGGTCGGCTTGCGTCATCACCGTGAGTGTATGCTCGGGACTACACTAACGTGACACTCAGCATCCACTCACACTCATACCGCCCTAAATATCACATATGAAGTCAAAGTCTCAAAGCTGTTGTTTTTATCAGATGACAAATATTCCCGGGAAGGATCTGACATCCAGTAGGTGGATTGTGTTTAGACTTTTAGCCACTCTGGTGGCATAGAATGCTGCCCCTTAGAGGTTGTCTACACGTCGGACCCGCAATGAGAGCTCCCCATTTAAAAAAAACCCAAATCTAATGGCGTTAAATCATATTAACGCAGAGGCCAAGCCACGACTGATCCATCTTCCAGGAAAATTGATATTAAGCCATTTCCGAGGATCTCTGCAGAAAAATGTGTTTTTATTTAGTTTTCTTGCTGTTTGCGCGAAAAGGAAGCTAAAATGATTAAATCTTCTAAATACTTTTTGAGTTAGTTTTTTCTTATTCACTACCACTTCCCAAAGTTTAATCGTTTAACCCGAGAGTGTAATATGCAAGTAGTTGATGTCGTCAATAATTTATAGAAGGTTTATGATTTATTGGTAAAATACATTTGAATAAAGTCTCCCGTCACGGGCCTTTGACTTAGACCGTTGTTGTTCTGACTTGATAAGAACCCGGGTACTCAAACTGGTAGAGCGGAAGCACAAGCATCCAAAGGTTCATGATTATTGGTTTATTATGTTCTAAATTTGTTGGTTTATTTTGTCACAGACTCTTACCACCCGTGTGGGTTGTACGGATATGTACTAATCGTGCTAATGGTTTTAGGGATTAGGAAAGTAATATTTAGATTAAAAGTATCCGCATTTTCTTGGAGAAAGATAGAGTGGAAAACCATTTTATAAAAACAAACCTAAGCACATCCGACCGAGATTTTAACCTCGATCTCCCCATCATAGGCAGTCTAGTCTACTGTGAGAATAACGCCTTAGACCATGGGGCCACCTCGTCTTCTTTCTTCCTGTTTTGTAGCTAGTGCTACAACGTCACATGCATATTCTTGAGGCACAGGAATGACGCCATTGGCAGGTAGCCAGCCGGGCATCGATACCTCTACTCCCTCCCCCCTCTCTCATCCCCAGGAATGACGGGAAACTGCCTTCAAATAATTCAACGTCGCGTCGCGGTGAGGTGTGTGGTGACAGCAGCCGGGGTGTTACCCCCCTCCCCTTTACTGCTCCGTGAATAATCACGTGTCAGCGGGGCGTGCGACCTTCTGGGACAGTTGACCCTAACCGGTGCTGCTGGACTCGTGCTGCGGAGAGATTCGTAAACTGGACACTAGGGGAATAGGAGGGGGGAGTGAAAGCTTGCAGCCGGGGATTGTGATTGAAGGTTCATCCTAGGATGTTGAAGTTAGGTTGTGACCCGACCATGAATTAAAGCTACCAGATATTTGGAAATCCAGATTATGGAAGAGAAAGGTCGAATTTAGAGGACACACATATATACATACACGAATTCGCAGGGAAATAGGATGGGAAATCATTTAGAAAAAAGTAAGCTTCAATACACATTATATGGAGGATCGAACCCCCAACATCTCAGTCATCGGCAAACCAGAATGTGTGAGACTGGAGTCTTTAGCCATGTGACCACCAGTCATTCGCCACCTAAACACGCTCGGATGAGAGGAAAAAAAAAACTTTGTGGACGAAACTAGTTTTGATGTACGGTCCAATTTTCTTATGAAGAACCTTATCTGACAGCTAGAAAAGTTACTAGATCTACTTTAATGTATTCATACGTCAAGTCAGCTGTCACTGTTGATATAAAATTATCAATACCTCTACAATATCAATGTAGATCACAGCAAAATATGCTTGTATATTCCATAAGTTCCTTCCTGTGAGAATTAGACTGTGGGTATAGAATATTATTTTGAGCCCCTGGTGGCTCTCAGACCACTGTTTGGGAATCACCGGAGTTAGAATTGACCCTAGTTGGGGATTCTCGTTGACATCAACAGATGCGTCCCCTTCTTACCCCCCCCCCCCCCCCCCCCCCACCGGTCCAAAGTTTTGCCTGACCGCACCAGCCAGGCAGTGGGTCCAGCAGCCTCTGACCTCGCAAGAAAGGGTTTTCTAAGTGACAAGTTTCATGCAAGCACTTGGGACAAGAACATACGAGTCTGTAATCAACAAAGGCTTAACTACCATCAACAACCTGCACCCTTCTACGTAGCCGAGTGGTCAGGGAGACTGAATAAAACCGGGGTTCCCAAACTTTTTAAACCCAAGGAGCTCCTTACATCAGAGAAAAAATACATGCTGGAGCGCCTTACATCAGAGAAAAAATACATGTTGGAGCGCCTTACATCAGAGAAAAAATACATGCTGGAGCGCCTTACATCAGAGAAAAAATACATGTTGGAGCTCCTTACATCAGAGAAAAAATACATGCTGGAGTCCTTTACATCAGAGAAAAAATACATGCTGGAGCTCCTTACATCAGAGAAAAAATACATGCTGAAGCACCTTACATCACAGAAAAAATACATGCTAGAGCTCCTTACATCAGAGAAAAAATACATGCTGGAGCTCCTTATATCAGAGAAAAAATACATGGTGGAGCTCCTTACATCAGAGAAAAAAATACATGCTGGAGCTCCTTACATCAGAGAAAAAATACATGCTGGAGCTCCTTACATCAGAGAAAAAATACATGCTGGAGCTCCTTACATCAGAGAAAAAATACATGGTGGAGCTCCTTACATCAGAGAAAAAAATACATGCTGGAGCTCCTTACATCAGAGAAAAAATACATGCTGGAGCTCCTTACATCAGAGAAAAAATACATGTTGGAGCCCTTTACATCAGAAAAAATACATGCTGGAGCCCACATAAAATTAACAAACAGAAAACCACATTATGTAAATATCCTTTATTCAGATTTTTTAAAATTGACAATCCTAATTATTAATGCTATCTTTGAGTGTGGACACCAATAAATAATACTCCGTAATTTCCTCCTGGAGCCTGAGATAAACAACTATGGTGGAGCACAGTTTGATAAACGGCGGACTAAAGAACTACCGAGCTATGTTCTTTGTGCGTCATCTCTTACCTCCCATTTTGATAGCCTCATATAGTTATTAAACTATTTAAATAGGGGCGATAAAGGTAGAACTACAGAATAAATGTGCCATTATTTTCCTGGAAGAACAGGAACGAAATATTAGATAAAATTAGATAAAACCACCCTCAATAGACTCCCCCGGGATTCAAACCCGGATCTCTCCATCAACGGAAGTCCAATCTATTGTAAGAGGGATGATTTTTGCCTTATTTTCTTTACTTTTTTCAAATCAAGTGCTTCATTACCATAAATTCATAACATAAATTTAATATTTATTAATTTTTAGCTCGAAATATTTGTAACCAAGCAAATTCTAGATCAAATTCTATTCATCGATTTGAAAATTAATAGTAACTGACCTTAATACTTAAAGTAAAAAATGGGGATTCTCTCCAAAAAAAATTGCTCTAATGATTCTAATTACACACATTTAATCAATATGTCAACACTCCTTTCCAGATCTAATAATACTGCAATCCAATATGAATAACCTTTTCTGACAGTTAAAAATTAACTATTAATCTACATTTATGCATTCATACGTCAATTCATGTGAACTGTAGCTGTCACTTTTGATGTATATTATCAATACCTATAAAATAACAATAACAATATAACAAAATGCAATAAATTTCAACCGCAAACAAATAAATATATGTATGTTATGCTACTTCAATAAGCTCGCTCCATTTAACTGCTCTAGGGATACACTTACAGCCTTTTGGTCAAATAGGGCCTTAAGTTTCCCTCAGTACTTCCTGCTCCCTTGTTTAATATCTCCGTGCAGAGTGCTTGAGCAGTAAACACGATTATAAGCACAACATCTTAAGGTGGGGATTTAGGGGATGCAAGAAAATAACAGTGTTTTTGTATCAAAACTTTTTATGGGCAAAATAAATCAATTATCGCTCCAGTAGAAACAACGAGTTTAATTTTCTTCAAATGATGATGTAAACAGTTGTTGAATATCTGTAATGATCATGGCGGCATTAGATGAGAAACTTTTTTTAAATGAAGAGAAAATGTTGTCATTAAATTCCAGGACACCCTCAACAGACATACTTTTGATATAACTATATATTTAACTATCAGAATTACATTAATTTTTAAAATTAATATTGAAATATACCCCACCTCGGTGGCGTAGTCAGCTAGCACGCTTCTTTCGTGTTTAGCTAGACTGCCGAGGACGGGGAGTCGAGGTTCGAATCTCACTCGGGTGAAATGGGGGTGGCTTTTCACTAATGGTTTCCTACCCTCCTCCACGCAAACGTGGATTCACTTCCTCTATATTCAGCCTTCCTAATTCCTAACCCATTAGTATAATTAGTACTTAAGCGTATAACCCGAACGGGTAGTAAGACGCGGTGATAAATAACAAATATTGAAATATAAAAATCATCATCACTAGACTGGACCTATGATAACGGGAAATCAAGGGTTGGAGTTCCCGTTGGTTGCACATAGAATATTTATTCCTGAGGCGTTTACCAATCTTCCTGGAACTATATGTGGCTACATTTCCTCTCACTCCTGCCTTCATTGTCCCTGCGAATTGTTAACGTGATAATGCGAATAGCACTAGCGGGTAGTAAGAAGTTGTAGATGAAACACACTAATAAACCGTTACAAGTGTTTCCCATTAAGAGATACATTTGTGAGTTGTGTAGCTCTCCAAGCGGAGGTTCTATGTACTAATACGTTCCCCCCTCCCCTTTCCCACCTGACTCTGGATCAAAACCTCAGCTCCGCTAGCCTGGGCCGTCAGACGCAATGCGTGTAGGACTCCCTCCCTTTCCTTGACGCGTGAGACCGCAACACGTTACCCCCCACCCCCTTGACACGGGGCAGGCGTCCCGACGCTGCTGTGTTGTAAGCCAACTCATGTTTGATTCAGAGCGGCGAGGTCTGGGACTGGGACGGACGCTGTGGGACTTCTGTGAGAGAACCAAGGTCCGTGTATGACGAGGGTATGTCGGGTCATCTAGTGTAGGACATCTGTGAGAGAACCAAGGTCCGTGTATGACGAGGGTATGTCAGATCATCTAGTGTAGGACTTCTGTGAGAGAACCAAGGTCCGTGTATGACGAGGGTATGTCGGGTCATCTAGTGTAGGACCTCTGTGAGAACCAAGGTCCGTGTATGACGAGGGTATGTCGGGTCATCTAGTGTAGGACGTCTGTGAGAGAACCAAGGACCGTGTATGACGAGGGTATGTCGGGTCATCTAGTGTAGGACCTCTGTAAGAGAACCAAGGTCCGTGTATGACGAGGGTATGTCGGGTCATCTAGTGTAGGACCTCTGTGAGAACCAAGGACCGTGTATGACGAGGGTATGTCGGGTCATCTAGTGTAGGATCTCTGTGAGAGAACCAAGGTCCGTGTATGACGAGGGTATGTCGGGTCATCTAGTGTAGGACCTTTGTGAGAGAACCAAGGTCCGTGTATGACGAGGGTATGTCGGGTCATCTAGTGTAGGATCTCTGTGAGAGAACCAAGGTCCGTGTGTGACGAGGATGTGTCGGGTCATCTAGTGTAGGATCTCTGTGAGAACCAAGGACCGTGTATGACGAGGGTATGTCGGGTCATCTAGTGTAGGACCTCTGTAAGAACCAAGGTCCGTGTATGACGAGGGTATGTCGGGTCATCTAGTGTAGGACCTCTGTGAGAACCAAGGACCGTATATGACGAGGGTATGTCGGGTCATCTAGTGTAGGACCTCTGTAAGAACCAAGGTCCGTGTATGACGAGGGTATGTCGGGTCATCTAGTGTAGGACCTCTGTGAGAACCAAGGACCGTATATGACGAGGGTATGTCGGGTCATTTAGTGTAGGACTTTGGTGAAGATCAATAAAGGCATATACTTATTTATATATAGGCCTATGTATATAGGTATATATATGATGACGCCTTGTCACACTATATAATGGGAGATTTTTTTTAGATCCAAGGTTCCTGTCTGTGTGACAATATTCTACCAAGTCTTTTTTTTTTATAATTTAATTTGAAACATTCATTCATCATTCATTTATTCAAGTTTTCACAGCAATGGTTAAATGTAATATTTTAAAAAATCAAAACGGTTAACTTTTAAGATAGGATGAGGAAAATCATAAAATAATATGTAGAAATTATTTACATCTTAAATGAGAACTTAAGAAACTGTTATTGAACCTAAGTATATCGTTGAGAAGAATACACCTTCTTAAAAGTTTTTAAAGAATTAGTCTCATCATCTCAACTCCAAAAAATAAATTTATTTATTAACGAGAAACAAGACTAACAGAAAATGAACGACGCGATCTAACCTGGCGTTTAAAATACTTTGAGTCATACTAAGCGATCACAGCGCAGAGTCCTGTCTAGCGGTGTGTTCAGGAACCTCTATCAGTCCTGTTACAGTGACAAATGACGGTATGTAAATCCAAATGGAACCATGAAAACAGTCACCTTCGATTCAAGTCTAATTATATCAGTAGAGGGAGAAATAGCTTCTTTTTTTTTTATTTAGGGTGCGATGTTATTTTAGACCCTGGACAGAAACAAATCTATTAGTAAACTGGTTCCTATACTGATTACAGTGAAGTATTTTTTTGTCAGTTGCCACATTGTAAAATTATTTAAAAGGTCAAAGGTATTTTGGTCAACACCAATGAGTGTTTTAATTAGATTTAAAATCTCACGATTGTACATCAAACTAGCATGTAATAAACCACACCACACCTCCAACCCTTCCCCCGAGTTTCCAATCTTCCGTTAAATTGAGGATCATAGTTATAAATCATTCCATAACTCCCTTAGGTGAGATGATAGCCGATCTGCCAATAACTCCCCTGCAAGCTGATTCAGTTAATAATGACTAATTGAGACTATCGGACGGTCCAGGAAATTAACTGTCCTAACTTTTGCAACCACATACCCCCTTTTTTTTTTATTCCTTCCCATTTTACGTTCAATATCAGTTAATTATGAATAATGTTACCTTTTGTATGTGCATTGCGTTAATCAAAACTTTGAATGTTTATTACTGTGGCATTTTATCTACACGACCTCAAATATCAGTGGCCACGCAGTCTAAGGCGTCATTCTCACGCTATACTGGCCTACCAATGATGGGGAGACCTGGTTTCAAATCCCGGTTGGGTTTTACTTATGGTGTTTATTCCCTGAATGTTTTTCCCACTTTACCTACAAACAAATGCGAGTACATTTCATTTAAATCTTCCTTCCTCATCCCTAACATATTAGCGTGGTTCATATCCAACTCGAACGGGTAGTAAGACGCGTTCGAAAAATAAAAATGAAAAATAGAGAGAGAATCTTGTTTCCATCAGGGCTCAGTTCCAAACACGCTAGATGTAGTAAAGCTCAAATTCTACAACCGCTGCCCAAGCAAGCCCAACTCTTCTTGGGATTTTTCCTCCCAAAAAACTCCACCCTCTTTCATAACTCACCCTCTTATCAGATTATATCAGGGCCGAGGGGTCGCAGCCACGCCAAGAATAGGGCGTACCGGGTTTGTAGGGAAAAAACAAACTTGCTTTTCATATTTCAACTTTAATTGGATGAACTACACAAGGGTTTGTTTGGTTCTAGAAACGAGGGCAGGGGGGTAAATAATTTCAACCTCTTGCACCCTAATTTCTACCAGATTGCTCACTCAACCCACCTGCGGTAATATTAGTAGCAGTAGTAGTATTAGTAGTAGTAGTAGTAGTAATAATAAAACATCCAACAGACGCGCTGCGCTGGGCGAAGAAAGGTAATGAGATGAAAAATATTAGTTAACAATAAATTTAATTTTAATGCATGGATATGCGGTTGAAGTAATTAAATTTTATGCGAGCCATAGACCTTGGTTTGGTACCAGGTAAATATGTTTAGTACTCGTTAATATTAGCTTCTCATTATTTTCAATAAACCACACTTTTAGCTACCGGGTAACAAAATATCGCATGGCTTTAATTTTGTTAGATGGTAAGCACATCAATATGTGCTGTATTAATAGCACTCTGTACTATCTCACAGTAGGAATAATTCTGTATTATCTCACAGTAGGAATACTCTGTACTATCTCACAGTAGGAATAATTCTGTACTATCTCACAGTAGGAATACTCTGTACTATCTCACAGTAGGAATAATTCTGTATTATCTCACAGTAGGAATACTCTGTACTATCTCACAGTAGGAATAATTCTGTATTATCTCACAGTAGGAATACTCTGTACTATCTCACAGTAGGAATAATTCTGTATTATCTCACAGTAGGAATACTCTGTACTATCTCACAGTAGGAATAATTCTGTATTATCTCACAGTAGGAATACTCTGTACTATCTCACAGTAGGAATAATTCTGTATTATCTCACAGTAGGAATACTCTGTACTATCTCACAGTAGGAATAATTCTGTATTATCTCACAGTAGGAATAACTCTGTACTATCTCACATTAGGAATAATTCTGTATTATCTCACAGTAGGAATAACTCTGTACTATCTCACAGTAGGAATAACTCTGTACTATCTTACATTTGGAATAATTCTGTACTAACTCAATTTGGAATAACTCTGTACTATCTCACAGTAGGAATAATTCTGTACTATCTCACAGTAGGAATAATTCTGTACTATCTCACAGTAGGAATAACTCTGTATTATATCACAGTAGGAATAACTCTGTACTATCTCACAGTAGGAATAACTCTGTACTATCTCACATTAGGAATAATTCTGTATTATCTCACAGTAGGAATAACTCTTTACTATCTCACAGTAGGAATAACTCTGTACTATCTCACAGTAGGAATAACTCTGTACTATCTCACATTTGGAATAATTCTGTACTAACTCACATTTGGAATAACTCTGTACTATCTCACAGTAGGAATAATTCTGTATTATCTCACAGTAGGAATAACTCTTTACTATCTCAAAGTTGGAATAACTCTGTAATATCTCACAGTAGGAATAACTCTGTACTATCTCACAGTAGGAATAATTCTGTACTATCTCACAGTAGGAATAACTCTGTACTATCTCACATTAGGAATAATTCTGTATTATCTCACAGTAGGAATAACTCTGTACTATCTCAAATTAGGAATAATTCTATATCATCTCACAGTTGGAATAACTCTGTATTATCTCACAGTTGGAATAACTCTGTATTATCTCACAGTTGGAATAACTCTGTATTATCTCACAGTTGGAATAACTCTGTACTATCTCACAGTAGGAATAATACATTTGCAAGTCTTGATGTTTAGCTACATCAGCAATCTTGGGAGGTTTTTTTTATCACCGCGTCTTACTACCTGTTCAGGTTATACGTATATATGATAATTATTCTAATGGGGTAGGTATGAGGTAAGAAGCATTTTATAGGTAGTCCACCCGCATTTTCTAGAAAAGAGAGTGGGAAACTATTTTAGGAAAAAACTACCCTTGGTAGATCCAACCAGGTCTTGAGCCCCGATCTTCCCGTCATCAGCAAGCAGGCCAGTCTAGCACGAGATTGACACCTTATACCGTTCGGCCAAGTGCAAGTTTTAAATACCTCAGATGAAATAAAAAGTATCGACGAGTGCTTAGCACTCCAGTTCCCTCCAGTGTCCCAAGCACCACAGTGCCTAGCACTCCAGTTCCCGCCAGTGTCTCGAGCGCATGCGCCGAATCATACGTGATAATTATCCTTCTCTCCGGGCAGCGAGTCTGACGGATCCAACGTCGCGCGATTATACTCACCCGTTGTCAGGGTGGGAACGTTAATTAATTACAACATTTCAGGCTAATCCTTCGAGCTGAACAGTTTCTGGTTCCTCCCCCACTGAGTTTCTCATAGGGGGGATGAGGGGGGCTGCGGCCCCTTCATTTATCACTATCGATCAGATATCGTCGTTACAAATATTAATATTCATGGCAGCTGTTTCAAACAAGTTTGATTTTTATTAAACTATCCCTTAATGATATCGGAAAGTCCGGGACAACATATTGCTCGAGTGTATGAAAGGGGGGAGGGCAGGGATTTGTTTGTATCTAGTCGGATTTTCATATGTTCATACTTCAAGTCATGTGATACACAACTGTCACTATTGTTATATATTATCAAAACATATAAATAACAATAAAATTATATGGCCTAGGCTAGCAATCAAGCCATACCGACCGAACGGACACCGTCTGTTGGCGATGATAGTGACAACTTTGGCGGATAGAGGGTGTCATGTGGTCAGCACAAAGATCCCTCCGGCCGTTAATTATTACGGAGCTGACGAGCTCCCCACGTCCATTACAGACTCTGCCTTAAAATATGGAGACATTCCTAGATAGCTCAGTGATAGAGTAGAGTCACGTTAGTTCAAAGGTATCGGGTTCGATTCCTGTGCCAAAGTGTCATTTTCTTAAACTAATTAAATCTAATCGAGGTATGATCCAAGCAAAATGTTTATATCCATTTCCACCTTTTGTAATTCATTAAGTTTTTAGTTTTTATCCAAAAAAAAAATCCAAAGACAGTTTGGGATGGACAGAAGGCTTATATTGACCGAGCGGATCGAGATCCTGTTTCGACTCAACCGTTTTGGTATTCCATCCGTCCGTTGTACGGAAGAATGTTCCACGATTACCGTGGAATGCGTGGACCAATTCTAACGAAATTTGACAAGGACATTCTTTGAACCTAGGCCGAACGAAGTATTTATATAATTTTGAGATCCGATTATCCGTTTAAAGAAGGCAGCCTCTCAAAAAGTGTTTCGTTTAAGGAGGCCGTCCCTGTAATTCTACGATGCTTTATTTTAAAATATGGTTCATGCCAAAATAAAGTCGAAAGATTCCAACAGGGCTTTTTTTTTCCCTGAACAAATCTATATTTTGAGTTTTATAAAATAGAACCAATCGTTGTTTCTCCACCCTTCACCCCCCTCCCCGGCCAGGTTAATCATGAATACAGCAAAGGTAGTTTCAACACACGCACTCACGCATTGTTGGAATGTAATAATTAGTACCCGTACATATTCAGAGAGATCTGACTAGCGAGGAATTCCAAACCCCCCCCCCCCCCTCTTTAACCCCGCACAACACGTTTTCCTTCTCACGACCACAGCCGCGAGGCCAGTTCTGTATTGCGACGCAGGTATTTATATTGCGTTTTATTCCTACCGGTCTGAATAGCGGCGAGTTGTGTCTGACACAAAGCTCCGGTTGTGTAATAATGGGGGTGCCCGGTATTTATAATTGTACTGGTGTGGAATGTTCTGATGAATCGCCGGGACTTCCTGAACGGTCTAGTCTCAGCTCTCATTTGTTATAGTTAGTTTCTACAAATAGCTTTTTAAGAAAAGGTCTTTTTTTTGCTATCAGAGCCCTACTATATAGTTGGATTCCGGTAGGAATAAAGGCCTTCCAGTAAGAAAATCGGGCTACACTTAGATGTTTGAATAACGCCGTAAGATGTTTGTGAATACTAGATGTCCTTACAGTTGTGCTGTGTAGGTAAGTCTATCCTGTATATGACAGGGGCATCTGCCTACGTAGTTATATATAACGCCGTAAGATAATTGTGAATACTAGATGTCCTTTACAGTTGTGCTGTTGGGTAAGTCTATCCTTATATGACAGGGGCATTGTGCCACGTATTTATATATAACGCCGTATGATGATTGTGAATACTAGATGTCCTACAGTTGTGCATGTTGGGTAAGTCTAACCTGTATATGACAGGGGCATTGTGCCTACGTAGTTTATATATAACGCCGTAAGATGATTGTGAATACTAGATGTCCTACAGTTGTGCTGTATGGGTAAGTCTATCCTGTATATGACAGGGCACTGTGTCCACGTATTATATATATAACGCCGTAAGATGATTGTGAATACTAGATGTCTACAGTTGTGCTGTGTGGGTAAGTCTACCCTGTATATGACAGGGGCAATCTGCCTACGTAGTTATATATAACACCGTATGATGATTGTGAATACTAGATGTCTTACAGTTGTGCCATGTGGGTAAGTCTAACCTGTATATGACAGGGGAATGTGCCTACGTAGTTATATATAACGCCGTAAGATATTGTGAATACTAGATGTCTTACAGTTGTGTTTGTGGGTAAGTCTATCCTGTATATGACAGGGCCACTGTACCTAAGTAGTTATATATAACGCCGTAAGATGATTGTGAATACTAGATGCCTTACAGTTGTGTTATGTGGGTAGTCTATCCTGTATATGACAGGGGCACTGTGCCTAAGTAGTTATATATAACGCCGTAAGATGATTGTGAATACTAGATGTCTTACAGTTGTGCTGTGTGGTAAGTCTACCCTGTATATGACAGGGAAATTGATCACGTAGTTATATATAACGCCGTAAGATGATTGTGAATACTAGATGCCTTACATTGTGTTATGTGGGTAAGTCTACCTGTATATGAACAGGGCAACTGATGTTCTACAGTTGTGTTGTGTGGGTAATCAATCTGTATATGACATGGGCCTGCCTAATAGATAACGCGTAGAAAATTGTAATACTAATGTCTTACAGTTGTGTTATGTGGTAGGTCTACCCTGTATAAATCAGAATAATTGTTACTTCATATATAATAAATATCGCCGTTATATAATTTTAGACATGCCTAGCAAATAAGAGGATGGAGTATTTAATATTTTAAAACCCTATTTGTAATATTTACAACTATAAAAATAATTACATATCTGAATTAGAATAAACTGTAGTAAAAGCAAGTGCTAGCTTTCTATTGGAGTAAATTTAAAATAACTGGACTCATTCGTTTAATGTATATAGGTTATAATGTAGAACTTTTTATGAGCTATAAATAATAAAGAATATATCTTGATACTTTTTTTACATATCTTTTGGAAACGCTCCTCTCTGTGGTATTAGTATTTTAGTCAAATCTCATTCTGTCTGTCTCTGATCATTTGATAGTTATGTAAAATACATCAGGGAAATATTTTTTTAAATTTAGCAAATGTTTTGCGTCCTTTAAATTTAATAAAAAAACTGACATGTTTTAAGTGTATTCGACGTATTTATAAATGTTAGTTGGTGACTTATACAATACACAAATATGAATCCACCAAACATTTATAGATAACTGTTTTCTAAAATAATGTGTTATCAAAGCCAGTAACTCTGGAAACTTGTGAAAGCGATAAAAGAGAAGCTTTTGAAGCCATGGCGTCTCGACCTTAAAAATATTTCATTCCTACATGGGTTCACTGCAGTAGCGTGTCTTGACCATGTCCATTTCCAATAACCCTGAACCGTGACCCGAATGTGATCAAGATTACCTCGGTCTCCCCTATATCGACAACCCTCCCCAGCCCTAAATAACCTCCCTTCGTACTCTTGGGGCATTGAGGGTGAGAACTCTTTTGATAATAGGTAAGGGGTTGAGATGGGTACAGGGGAAGGAAGGGGTATCATAATAGTTAATTATTAGATGAATAATTCAATTTATCTGGATAGTGGGTTTTAGCACTTCCCTTTTTTTTTCCCAAAACACTATATCTGAGGTATTTTATTATTCACCACAGGTGTTGGCAGGACTGGTTGAAAACTGTTGGAGGTGGTGTGATGGGGACTGACTCGAATCTTCACTCTGTAGTTGGGCGGAAGGGCCAGGGTTGGCGGCGATCACGTGACCCAGCCATCGGCTAACGATGTGGAAAGGGTCTTGCCCTGCCCTCCTCCCTTGCCCTTCCGACGTGACTCGCGTTATAAAGTGAAACGGGAGGGGGAGGGGGGTTTAAGGTGAGACGTAACAATAGTTCCCCCTTTTTTTTATTTCTTGCACCAGGGGGTAAAAAGTGTTGGTGGGGGGTGTAGAACTATTCTATGGTCACGTGTGTTGGATTTCCACTTCCCGGCCCCCGTCATATGATTTCGTTTACTCAGGTTAAGGCAGTCGATGTTAAAAAGGGGGTTATAAAGGGGGCGTAAATAAAGAAAAAAATTGAAATTTGTATTTAAATGTGTTAGAAAACTTTCTCGACACATTTTTAAATTCTTTGTTTTTATAACACCGTGTTTGGAAAATATACCATATATATCTCTAATATATTTTACCATTGAGTCTTAATGCAATACAATTTTCAAATAAATGAACTTTTAGCATAGACATAGAAAGTCTGTGGTAGGGAGGAGGGTTTCTGCTCCTCCCTTAACAATTTTGGACTTCTCTTGCTTATAAAAAATGTAATAAAGTATGGGATTTATTTAATATTACCGTTTACTCTATATGCCACTGTCAAAATACTAATTAGTTATATAAAGTTACAGACGAAATAGGGGGAAGAGTCCAATTTTAACTCAAATTGAGTTTGTGCTGCCATCTGTTAGACAATCATGAAACCTTTCTAATACACTTTATGTTATGGTTAAAAGAGGTGTCTGCCATATTTAAATTATTATTTTTACGTTATTTTCTGCGATCCTTACAGGGTTTGAGATATAAAAGCTGTCCTGGAAAATTTGTTTATTGTGACCATCCCCGTTTTTCCCTAATACCCTCCAGTTATTTTAACATTCCCCTTCAAGATGCACTCTTCATAACCTCCAATGGCAAGAGTAGGCAGCTCTGTCAACATTTCAAATAACAGAGTGTGAGAGAATGTTTTATAAACTCTAAGATTATACTTAAGACAAACTCTTACACCCCCCTCCTCTAGTATGTACTGTTATATCAACCCGATATCGACATATTACGTCAAATCAGGGGTGCCGCCCCCTTCCTACTGAGGAAAAAAAAAATTACGATCATAACTTTTATAAAATACAATTTTTTTTTCCTATCAACATTTTAAACATTCTATTATACTATTAGTGTAGTTTTATACGTATTTATAATATCTATAAAAAGTGACAGCTGTTGATCACATGACTTGACGTATGAACATGTTAAAGTAAATAAAGTACATTTTCTAGATGTTAGATCCATTGGGGGGAGGGAACATGTTTGTGTACACTGTCTATAAAATTCTCCCTTCCTGACCCCCTTATCTTATTATTGTACCTAATTAAAATGTATACATTCTGGACGGGTGGTAAAAGGCGTTGTAAACAAAATTAATAATATTATACACTGATTATTCACTTCTGATAAGATGGTTCATATCCCGACAGTGATTAAAATTTAGTCTTCACCATCACGTGTTTCGAAAAAAAGAGATGGTGAGATGGTAGGTGATTCGGAGTTCACTGATATTGGGGGGGGGGGGTCCCTGGTGCTAGTATATATAACGTATATTCCCCCTGTACAAAGATAATGACACTTATATACTTTAAGTTATTTTTAGAATCGCGTCTTAATAACCATCCGGGTCATGTAGCTAATTACGCTAATGGTTTTAGGGATCAGGAAGGTTATATTTATAGGAAGTGTACCCGCTTGGAGGGAGAGTGGTAAACCATTTGGGGGGAAAAATCCCACTCAGTAAACCTGACCGAGATTCGATCCTCGATCACCTTGTCGTCGGCAGTCTAGTCCACTGCGAGAGTAGCGCGTTAGACCACGCGGTCACCGAAGAGGGGTCACTTTATGTTAATATAGATATGTTCGATTGTAAGTCACAGACGGCGTCGTCGAATCAGAAGCTGGAATTGGGGATAGTTGGGTGGATAGGGTAGGGTGGGGGTTATATCAAGTTGAAACTCTTCCCCCTTCCCTTGATATCCCCCGAGTACACATTTGCATGGATATAAGAGCCGGTGATATTTTCACGACTGACGTGTGTCATCCTGCCCCGGCAAATATGTGACGTGAAAACAAACGTCACAGGAGGTCGGGACACGAAGTAGGTCCGGGACCACCAGAAGTACACTCTGTTACAACTACAACTTGACATCTTAGAAGGTTGTCAAGTTATAGTCCGTTACAAACGACACGGATAACTTGGTGGGAGGATACCTAACCCTACACCTACTAGGAATGTTAATAATTCTAGTAGACCTAGTTGGTCTTGGGATAAAGTTCTCGCTTCAGGATCCGATGTTTGTGGGTTCATACCCAGCTGAGGTCGACGGATTTTTCTTGAGCGTTAAAAGTCCGTAGCACAACTTCCTTCGGAAGGGAAGTAAAGCCGTCTGTTCCATGTCGATTGTGGCTTGTAAAAGAACCCTGTATGTTTAACATTAGCATTGCTAGAAATTGTTACATTATACGAATATAACCAATACATATAGACATCATGCAATATCAAAGATTTACAACACCTCACTATGTCTAAAATATGTGCTTTACTCACTCGTTGTATCTTCTGGCTTAGCACGAGTTTCATGTCCGACTAGTTCGCACTGAATTTGATGATGAAGTGAAAATTGACAAAGCTATGAAAGATGCATCGACAAGTCACTTCATTGAGGTTATCTAGACCTACGGTGATCGGCCTAGCCGGCCGATAGACGAACCTCACGCGATCTTAACTGCCAACTAACCAGATTTCCGGTCTACGTGTCTAGGTGACGTGTCAAGATTATGACGGTTGTTAACAAGAGAGTCATGCTGCTAGCATGTGTTCGCAACGTGGCGTTATACTTTTAATATGAAGATTCCCCCCCCCCCCATATCCATCAACTAGATCTATATAAAGCTGGTGCTCAGCTAACATGGTTGACTATAAAATCCGACACAACCACGAGAGGTCATCGTCTGGACGTGGACATAATCGCTTCAGGATGACAAAATATAAATTCTTTGTATTTTATTAAATATTTAAATATAATCGACCTATAATGGGGTTGAGGTGTTTGTACACTTAGTTAATTATGTGATTAAAATCGTTCAGTATAGGCGTCAGTAATATCTAACTAGAAGATTTATTTTGGAAAGTAAAATTGTTTTATGGAACACTTAATGTTTCCTTTTGCCACTTGGGCGCTAGTGTATTTTGTAATATTTAGAATTATGTGTTGGTAGCCACCTTTTTTATTTTTTTCCCTTGCTTGGAATATTTAGTTTAAATATAAATTGTATTGCACTTGTGACTTCCAATAATAGTTTAATTTTAAAATTTGATAAAGTTTAATTTATAGATAAAATTTTGTAGACGTATTTTGTTTGAAGAAATTATAAAAGTAATTTATTTTTGTTGGTTTATAAGTTATAACTTTAACAATAACTGATTCATTTAGTGAGAAATTACCAGTATTCTAATGTAATATTGCTTTGTTTTCTATTATAATGTTAAATATTAACAAGTCAGAATATTCTCGATTACTCCAAAGGTGGTGGAAGTAATAGTCCCACAGGTTTGAGCTATGTCGGGAAGTCAAACCTTTGTGTAATTTATTTTGATCAGAATTGATAGTTAAAATTAAATGTAATCTTAAAATGTAATGATTTAGTCGGAATTCACAATGGTGATTCAGGCGCTTTGTTAACCGTTTATAGGAGCTCTTTAAGCTCTTTATTATTTTATTAACGATTTTTGATTATTATTGGGTCTCTTCCAGACTAAGCCATATAAATAAATATTTTATGTTATTACTCGTTTGTTTTAAACGTATTCTTCGTCAAGGACTACTATTACTTTGGGATTGTGTGTGCAAGCGCAGTTTCTGCCATATTTATATGTTTTTCAACATTCTCCAGTTTGCCTTGTGAGGCCATGTATTATTTATTTACCTCTGTTGTTTTACCTTGAACAAATAATTCAAATATTTTCTTAAACTTGCAAATGTTCCTATTTTTGTTAAATCAAATTCCTTATTGTTACCTCCCACTCTCTTCCCGGCTATTATGGCCTCTAGCGGTTAGAGTTGGTGAACGGTACATATGTGAAAATACCCTCTCTCGGTAAAATTGGTTGGCCCTTTCGCTCTCGCTCGTAGAAGTTATCGTGTGCTGATATAACCATTCAGTTCAGAAAGTGCATGTTAAATACATAAAATATAAATTTAAAAGTCCACAAAACATAGACAATACGTAGAACAGTTTAACCTACGCCTGCACCTACTAATGATGTGCTGTCTAAGCATCTAGCAAGTGTGTTCTTCCTGTATCGAAGGTGGTCTAGTTTCACCCTCTCTTGAGTGTACGTCTCTATAGAGCGGAATTGTTTTTTAGTATGCCTGGCCTGGTCTGCCCCCTACCTCCCTCCCTACTCCTCAACAGGGGGGAGGGGGGAAGCACGTTCCCACATCTTGACCCTCTAGCTCTGGGCATGAATAATACAAGAGAGACAGGCTCCGAGCCCTGGGTACCAAGTTCTATTCCCATCTCCACACCTCATCATTACCAAGTAGTACTTAGAGGAAACCTCCACCTCCCTCCTGTATTCTCACCCCGTCTTCATGAATATCCTCCTCACCCCGTCTTCATGAATACCCTCCTCACCCCGTCTTCATGAATATCCTCCTCACCCCGTCTTCATGAATACCCTCCTCACCCCGTCTTCATGAATATCCTCCTCACCCCGTCTTCATGAATACCCTTTACCCTCACCCCGTCTTCATGAATACCCTCCTCACCCCGTCTTCATGAATACCCTCCTCACCCCGTCTTCATGAATACCCTCCTCACCCGTCTTCATGAATACCTCCTCACCCCGTCTTCATGAATATCCTCCTCACCCCGTCTTCATGAATACCCTCCTCGCAGTAATAATGACGCCTATTGTGCGTAGTTGAAAAGTAATCCTAGAAAATGTGACCTTTTATTAAAAGTTTTATGCTATCATTAATACTCCTTTATCAAATATTTAAAAGATAAATAGCGCCTTCTCCACGCCAATTCGAATACAATTCCTCTAAATTTTCCCTTCTCACAATCTCTCAAAAAAATAAGGGGATATATATCGTTTAAATCCAACCTTCCTCAAACCTAACCAAATAGAATAGTAAAACCCACTTCGATGGTCAAAATGTCTAATGCGTCACTCTCGCAATAGAATGTACTTGCTGATGAAGTGGAGATCAGGGTTCGAATCCCGGTCTGGTGTAATGGGGTGGTATTCACCTATTCGGTTTTTTCACTCTTTACTTCCACGCAAATCCAAATTCAAACTTCCTCATCCCTAAATCAGTAGTATAATTAGGATGAGCTGGCGGTCTAGGGGTAAGGTGTCAGACCTCTGTACTGAGGGTCCAGGGTTCAATCCTCGGTCCCAGCACAGATTTATCTGATTACCAAACCCTTCCTTCACCTCTGACAAGACGTGTATTAATCACAACTTGTGAATGTGAGGAATGTCAGGCCTCCACCGTGGTTCGGATCCCACGTTAAACTGTAGGTCCTCCATTTCATCTCACAATCACCCTACCATTATACATTAGCATAAGTGCGTATAACCCGAACGGGTAGTAAGACGCGGTGCTAATAATAATAATAATAATAATAATAATAATAATAATAATAATAATAATAATAATAATAATAATAATAATAATAATAATAATAATAATTGTAATTAGTACATAAGCGTAAAACCCGAACTGGTCATCTCTTTAACTTGTCATCCTCTAGGACCGACTCCTCTTCCAGGCGTCGTCGACGAATGATTTCACCAAGCAAACAATTTAACCGAGGACTGGTGATACCCGAATCACTGAGTCAATTTTAAACAAACACACTCCGTCTATCTGTCTACCCTCTACCCATTTCCCACCCCTTCAGTCGCGGGGGTGTGGAATGGTACAGGAAGTACGGCAGGGAGAAAGTCCTACATACCCTTTTAACAGAATACATTCTGTTCCCACAAGTCTCATCAACCCTCAGCCGGTTGTGGGGGTGGAGGGGGTGGAGGAAGTGGAGAGATGCGGGGGTGGAGGGGGTGTAGGAAGTGGAGAGATGCGGGGCGGGAGGGGTGGAGCGGGAATTGGTGGAAGCAGCTCGCTTCTCGATCAGTCACAAAGACAGTCAGACCTGATATTATCTTATCGTTAAAGGGAGATGTGGCAACCAATCAGAGTGATATACTTTAAGATGGGATATGGAAGGGAACGAAGAGTTAAGGTAAATTTATTTTTATTGTTTGTTTTTTTTGCCGTTTTTATAGAGGGAAAAAACTAATAATTTTGGACAAAATATATGAAAATATTTCTTCAAAAGATACGTTTAATTTAATTTTCTACACATGGTAATCTCAAAAGTTTTAGATTATCTGCCTAAAACATCGTAAAATATGAACAGGATTTTTTTGTCGTAATTGTTTTTTAATCACCGCATCTTACTACCCGTTCGGACTATACGCATATGTACTAGTTACACTACTGTGTTTGTATTTAGATAGGTTGAATTTAGATGTAGTGCACACACATTTTCGTGGAAAGAGAGAGAGAATGTAATACCATTAAGTAAAAATCACCCTAAGTAAGCCCGATCGAGATTATAATTCCGATCTCCTGCCATTTGTCAGTCCACAGCACTCGTTAAACATATAATTAAAAATAATATATTTATTTATTTAGCACCGCGTCTTACTACCCGTTCGGGTTATACGCCTTAAGTACTAAACACGCTAATGGGTTAGGAATTGGGAAGTTAAATATAGGGGAAGTGAACCCGCATTTGTGTGGAGGGAGAGTGTAAAACCATTTAGGAAAAAACCACCCCCAGTTCACCCGACTGAGATTCGAACCTCGATCTCCCTTTTTTTTTTTAGCACCGCGTCTTACTACCCGTTCGGGTTATACGCTTAAGTACTAATTACGCTAATGGATTAGGAATTGGGAGGGTTGAGTTTAGAGGAAGTGAACCCGCATTTGCGTGGAGGTAGAGTGGAAAACCATTTAGGAAAAACCACCCCCAGTTCACCCGATCGAGATTCGAACCTCGATCTCCCCGTCCTCGGCGGTCGAGCTTAACACGACTAGCGCGTTAGCCAACTACGCCACCGAGGCGGGTGATCTCCCTGTCCTCGGCAGTCGAGCTCAACACGACTAGCGCGTTAACTAACTACGCCACCGAGGCGGGTAAAAATAATATAAAGCTGGTGATATAATGAACACTTTTCAAAACTAGGCACTACACCTTTTCACTGTGAATCATCCTGTGCGCTCGTGGATACAAACCAGCCTCAAGAGTTGATTGGTTGCTGCTCGTAAGAACATTGTTTTGTATTACAGCGCTCCTATCCACGCCCTGGTGAACTATTGTGTTCGTGTTGCTCGCTATTACATCTGCTCATGTTTAGTCCGTCTCGCACTTACCGAGACATCCGGAACAGGCTCTGAGCAGCAGCGAACACTGATTGGTTCCTGACCTCCTTTTAGGGGTTTTAAGGGCAGGGGGAGGGGTGGCAGTAAACGTCACCGGCCACTTTGATTCCCCCTATACTTAGACTGGGCTGAATACACTACACTGGATATCACCTCTGAGGGAACTGAATGGCCACTATTGTGAAACAGGGCTATCATCTCTAAGGGAACTGTATGACTACTATTGTGAAACAGGGCTATCATCTCTGAGGGAACTGTATGATTACTATTGTGAAACAGGGCTATCATCTCTGAGGGAACTGTATGACTACTATTGTGAAACAGAGCTATCATCTCTGAGGGAACTGTATGACTACTATTGTGAAACAGAGATATCATCTCTGAGGGAACTGTATGACTACTATTGTGAAACAGGGCTAACTGAGCTTTGAAATCATCTTGAGGAACTGTATGACTACTATTGAACAGAGCTATCATCTCTGAGGGAACTGTATGACTACTATTGTGAAACAGGCTATCATCTCTAGGGAACTGTATATTACTACTATTGTGAAACAGAGCTATCATCTCTGAGGGAACTGTATGACTACTATTGTGAAACAGAGCTATCATCTCTGAGGGAACTGTATGACTACTATTGTGAAACAGGGCTATCAATCTCTGAGGGAACTGTATGACTACTATTGTGAAACAGGGCTATCATCTCTGAGGGAACTGTATGACTACTATTGTGAACAGGGGCTATCATCTCTGAGGGAAACTGTATGACTACTATTGTGAACAGAGCTATCATCTCTGAGGGAACTGTATGACTACTATTGTGAAACAGAGCTATCATCCTAGGAACTGTGACTACTATGTGAACAGGCTATCATCCTGAGGGAACTGTATGACACTATTGTGAAACAGGCTATCATCTCTGAGGGAACTGTATGACTACTATTGTGAAACAGGCTATCATCTCTGAGGGAACTGTATGACTACTATTGTGAACAGGGCTATCATCTCTGAGGGAACTGTATGACTACTATTGTGAAACAGGGCTATCATCTCTGAGGGAACTGTATGACTACTATTGTGAGACAGAGCTATCATCTCTGAGGGAACTGTATGACTACTATTGTGAAACAGAGCTATCATCTCTGAGGACTGTATGACTACTATGTGAGACAGGCTATATCTCTGAGGACTGTATGACTACTATTGTGAAACAGGCTATCATCTCTGAGGGAACTGTATGACTACTATTGTGAAACAGGGCTATCATCTCTGAGGGAACTGTATGACTACTATTGTGAGAACAGAGCTATCATCTCTGAGGGAACTGTATGACTACTATTGTGAAACAGGGCTATCATCTCTGAGGGAACTGTATGACTACTATTGTGAACAGGGCTATCATCTCTGAGGGAACTGTATGACTACTATTGTGAAACAGAGCTATCATCTCTGAGGGAACTGTATGACTACTATTGTGAACAGAGCATATCATCTCTGAGGAACTGTAATGAGGCTAACTATTGTGAAACAGGCTATCATCTCTGAGGGAACTGTATGACTTACTATTGTGAAACAGGGCTATCATCTCTGAGGGAACTGTATGACTACTATTGTGAAACAGGCTATCATCTCTGAGGGAACTGTATGACTACTATTGTGAAACAGGGCTATCATCTCTGAGGGAACTGTATGACTAACTATTGTGAACAGAGCTATCATCTCTGAGGGAACTGTATGACTACTATTGTGAAACAGGGCTATCATCTCTGAGGGAACTGTATGACTACTATTGTGAACAGGGCTATCATCTCTGAGGGAACTGTATGACTACTATTGTGAAACAGGGCTATCATCTCTGAGGGAACTGTATGACTACTATTGTGAAACAGAGCTATCATCTCTGAGGGAACTGTATGACTACTATTGTGAAACAGAGCTATCATCTCTGAGGGAACTGTATGACTACTATTGTGAAACAGGCTATCATCTCTGAGGGAACTGTATGACTACTATTGTGAAACAGGGCTATCATCTCTGAGGGAACTGTATGTACATGTGAACTAGCTATATTGAGGAACAGTAGAGTACTATTTGAACAGATCATCTCTGAGGGAACTGTATGACTACTATTGTGAAACAGGGCTATCATCTCTGAGGGAACTGTATGACTTACTATTGTGAAACAGGGCTATCATCTCTGAGGGAACTGTATGACTACTATTGTGAACAGGGCTATCATCTCTGAGGGAACTGTATGACTACTATTGTGAAACAGGGCTATCATCTCTGAGGGAACTGTATGACTACTATTGTGAACAGGAGCTATCATCTCTGAGGGAACTGTATGACTACTATTGTGAGAACAGAGCTATCATCTCTGAGGGAACTGTATGACTACTATTGTGAAACAGGGCTATCATCTCTGAGGGAACTGTATGACTACTATTGTGAAACAGGGCTATCATCTCTGAGGGAACTGTATGACTACTTTTGTGAAACAGGCTATCATCTCTGAGGGAACTGTATGACTACTATTGTGAAACAGGGCTATCATCTCTGAGGGAACTGTATGACTACTATTGTGAAACAGAGCTATCATCTCTGAGGGAACTGTATGACTACTATTGTGAAACAGGGCTATCATCTCTGAGGGAACTGTATGATACTATTGTGAAACAGGGCTATCATCTCTGAGGGAACTGTATGATTACTATTGTGAAACAGGCTATCATCTCTGAGGGAACTGTAATGACTACTATTGTGAAACAGGGCTATCATCCTGAGGGAACTGTATGACTACTATTGTGAAACAGGGCTATCATCTCTGAGGGAACTGTATGATACTATTGTGAAACAGGGCTATCATCCTGAGGGAACTGTATGACTACTATTGTGAAAAAGGGCTATCATCTTGGGAACTGATGACTACTATTGTGAAACAGGGCTATCATCTCTGAGGGAACTGTAGATATGAAACTATTTGAGGACTTCAGGAACTGTAAAGCTACTATTTGAAAGGGATCATCTCTGAGGAACTGATACTACTATTGAACAGCTACATTCTGAGGAACTGGCTCATTTGAGGACAGAGCATCATTCTGAGGGACTTAGATCTTGTGGAACGAGTCACTATGTGAAAAGGGCTATCATTTGAGGGACGTAGCTACATCTCTGAGAACGAGCTATCATCTCTGAGGGAACTGTATGCTACTATTGTGAACAGGCTATCATCCTGAGGGAACTGTATGTTACTATTGTGAACAGGCTATCATCTCTGAGGGAACTGTATGACTACTATTGTGAAAAGGGCTATCATCTCTGAGGGAACTGTATGACTACTATTGTGAAACAGGGCTATCATCTCTGAGGGAACTGTATGATACTATGTGAACAGGCTATCATCTCTGAGGGAACTGTATGATACTATTGAAACAGGCTATCATCTCTGAGGGAACTGTATGATACTATGTGAAACAGGGCTATCATCTCTGAGGAACTGTATGACATATTGTGAACAGGCTATCATCTCTGAGGGAACTGTATGACTACTATTGTGAAACAGGGCATCATCTCTGAGGGACTGTATGATTACTATTGTGAACAGGCTATCATCTCTGAGGAACTGTATGACTACTATGTGAAACAGGGCTATCATCTCTGAGGGAACTGTATGACTACATTGTGAAACAGGCTATCATCTCTGAGGGAACTGTAGTACTATTGTGAAACAGGGCTATCATCCTCTGAGGGAACTGAATGATTACTATTGTGAAACAGGGCTATCATCTCTGAGGGAACTGTATGATACTATGTGAAACAGGCTATCATCTCTGAGGGAACTGTATGACTTACTATTGTGAAACGGGCTATCATCTTGAGGGAACTGTAGATACTATTGTGAAACAGGCTATCATCTCTGAGGAACTGTATGATACTATTGTGAAACAGGGCTTTCACTCTGAGGGAACTGTAACTACTATTGTGAAACAGGCATCATCTGAGGAAATGTCGACTACTATTGTGAACAGAGCTATCACTCTGAGGAACTGTAGATACTATTGTGAACAGGGCTATCATCTCTGAGGGAACGTAGATACTATTATGAACAGGCTATCACTCTGAGGAACTGTATGATACTATTGTGAAACAGGGCTATCATCTCTGAGGAACTGTATGATACTATTGTGAAACAGGCTATCATCTCTGAGGGAACTGTATGATTACTATGTGAACAGGCATCATCTCTGAGGGACGTAGATACTATGTAAACGGGCTATCATCTCTGAGGAACGTATGATACTATGTGAAACAGGCTAAATCTAGGACTGTTGATTACTATTTGAAACAGGGCTATCATCTCTGAGGGAACTGTAGATACTATGTGAACAGGCACATCTCTGAGGAACTGTATGTTATTGAAACAGGGCTATCATCTCTGAGGGAACTGGTTGTACTATTGAACAGGGCTATCATCTGAGGGAACTTGTACTAGACACTATCATCCTGAGGAAGTAAACAGGAACAGGGCTATCATCTCTGAGGGAACTGTATGACTACTATTGTGAAACAGGGCTATCATCTCTGAGGGAACATGTATATGGAACCTACATTTAGGAACGTATGTACAGTGAGACAGAGTATCATCTCTGAGGGAACTGTATGCTACTATTTGTGAAACAGGGCTATCATCTCTGAGGGAACTGTATGACTACTATTGTGAAACAGGGCTATCATCTCTGAGGAACTGTATGATTACTATTGTGAACAGAGCTATCATCTCTGAGGGAACTGTATGGCTACTATTGTGAACAGGGCTATCATCCTGAGGGAACTGTATGACTACTATTGTGAAACAGGGCTATCATCTCTGAGGGAACTGTATGACTACTATTGTGAAACAGGGCTATCATCTCTGAGGGAACTGTTTACATGGACAACTATTTGAGGACAGAGCTAATCATCTCTGAGGGAAGAAACTGTAAAAATTGGATTATATTACTATTGTGAAAATCCAGTGTTGTCATTTCTCTTGTTTTAAATGAAGGTTGCCAGTAGCTCCTTCTTACCACAGCACACCACCATCAGAAATAACCGAGAGCGAGGATATTTGGCAACAGCTAACAGAGAGAGAACGAAGATAAAGCTTTTCTCCATGAGACCTGTAGTTCCCTCAGCGATGGTATTCAGTGTAGCCCGGTGTTTCCCAAAATTTCTCCAGCCACCTTCCTTTTTTGTAACCACGACTTTTTTTTCATCCCTTCTGTATGTTTGTGCGGATCTTTATACCAAGATAACTGCCGAATGGGTCGACCAATTTAAACTAAGATTCTCGGGAACATTCTTTCGGCCTAGGCCAAACAACGAGTGTACCCTTTTTACCCTGTAAGGTAGCAAACTCGCCTTGAATTATTCCACTATGGTTTAGGCTATAAGAAACGGCCATAGTGTAATATAGCGGTCGGCAACCTACGGCCCACCGACCTATTTTTATCTGACCCGCAAAATATTTGGCAAACAAATAATAGTGTTCATAAAAATAAACTAGTAACTAATGTCTATATGAGAAATATTGAGTTTAGATATTTTTGCTTGATATTCTTTTAATACGACCCACGAATTTATTTATTTTTTTAAATCCAAACGGCCCACAGTATCCAAAAGTTTGCTGACAGCTGGTGTAATTGTTCAAAGTAAGATTGCGTTAACTTTCAGGGTAAACGAAATATACCTCTTACAGATTGTCTTAAAATAAATGATATGACAACATCGTACGTATTTCCTCTTATCGTGTATTATAGTTTATGACCCAATTTTTAAAATTTAGTGAACTACACTTTGAACAAGTTTAATTCCCGGAAACAAGTGTACAGTGATATTTTCTATATCACCCTTTAAATATCAAATTTAAACATAGTCAAAAGAGCCATTAAAAAAAATCTGTCATCAGTATCCTAACACTAATTTGAGGGCTCAAATAAAAAAATTAAAATGTACCCTGAGACACTAATTAATAACAACTAAGTATCACGTTTTAACAAATTAAATCTTGGATGAAGTCACTAAAGTGATTATTTAATATAAATAGTTTTTCTTCCTCTCGATAGAGTAGTGATGGTGCATTTCATTGAAAAATTCCTTCGTCTTCCAGAGGCAACTAAGAATGTTAGCAACAAAGAAATTATAGGACAAGTCTTTATAAATAGGATTATTTGTTTTTCAGTTGAGATTAAAACACAGCCCCCTTCGTTGGCCATATGGTCTATGGCGCTATTCTCGTAATGGAATAGACTGCCGATGACGGGGAGATCAGGGTTCAATTACGGTCGGGTGCAATGAGGGGGGTTTTCCACTCTTCCTCCACGCAAATGCTGGTAAACTTCCTCTATATCAAACATTTGCAATCCATAAAACATTAGTGTAATTAGTCCATATAGCCCGAACAGGTAGTAAGACGCGGCGTTGTAAAATAAAAATAAAAATAAAACACAGTTCTGCACTTTATCATACACATCCTCAATCAAAACCTAGTACCAGAGTCGACCATCTCATGAAAAAGTTTATTGCATCACTTTTAAAAATAACTACCAAAGCTATAGATAATAATAATATTATAAAGTATAAAATAACCTCAAAGGGCGAACCAAACGACATGGTTTCATCTTGCGCGGAGAAATTATCTTTTGTTTTCTCACGTTTCCACCATTGAGACTTCCCTGTCAAGGTTTATATTTTTATCTCTTGTCATCATCCTCCAAAGTTATCACCTTTACAACCCTTTTCTTTCTCCCCCTTTCAACCCCCTTTCACCCCCTTTCCAGCGACAAAAACTTGAAAAGATGGAGGGGTATTGAATTGAATGTGTTTGTATGTAATGTATTTAGGTGTATATCTATTGTATGAATATACTCACTTTGCTTGTTGGAGGCTCCGCCCCCAAACCCCCTGTGAGTTTTCTTTGCAAGTGGATGCAAACTACTATAATTCCGTTTTTTGATAGGTCTTACCGTTTAGCCACAAGAGACCTCCAAAGAAAGGTCCAAAGAGACCTCCAAAGAAAGGTCCACACCGACTTTAAAGTTGCTCCACCATTTTGAATTTTTTCGGGGGATAAAAATTAAAATTTTTAGCTTTTTGTAATTTTATCGTCGGTTACAAGCTAGAATCTATAAGTTTGCAAAATTTCAAGTTTCTAGCTCATCTGGAAGTGGGTAAACATTAATGTCAGTGAGTGAGTGAGTCAGCCATGTGGCTTTATAGTAGTATCTATATGCATAAATTCAAATTTCCACCATATTTTCGAAAGCTTGTAATTGCAAAGTTATAATATAAATGTATATATATATATGCTACAGGTAAAGTTCGAACTTGGATAAAGTCAAAATTATAATGTTAAATAATCATAATGTTAAATGATAAATAGTTGTTTATTCAAAGTTCATCCGCTTAATATTGACTTTACCCACCCGCACTTGAATAATGTCAAAATGTTAGGGTTGAGGTTAGGTTAGGCTAGGTTAGGCTAGACTATGTTATATAAAGGTGATTTTAGACTATGTTTTTAATTTAGGTTGGTGGAAAAGAAAGAATCAAAAAATGAGGCATTTCGAAGGTTAGTGCATTGTTATGAATCAATTTCAGAGATAAAAATGACGTTTAAAAAAATATATAATCCGTATTCACACGTGCTTAGTTTTACAAATAGTAGTCAACTTTATCCAAGTATTGCTGGTTAATGTCAAGATTATCCAGATAAGGTAAAATATGAGTTAAATTGCTTTTTATTTCTGACTATATCTCCTACACTTGGATACTTTTGACATCTCCCGGCTAATCTCGACATTATCCAGATTTCACATACTACCCGTAACCTATACAGTGTATAGATATATATGTATTGTACATATATATACATTTACCAGTCTATATATATAGGTAAATTATATATGTTATTGGTAAACATACCATCAGTGAGTTTTAAAGTGCGGATAAAATTACTAACATGTCTGTCTGTGGATCCAGCTCGTGTATTTTGGATTTTTAAACTAAAACTTTGTATCTGGACCAAACCGGAATCTTGTATTGGAACATACAAAGACATTCCCCAAATTTGGATTTTCTCGTCTTATTTCTATCAACAATTTTTTTTTATTGACTGGGTGTGTTTCAATTTAAATATCTCTTTATAAAAGGTAACATAAAAAAGTTTGTTTACGCTTTAAAAAAACGTTATTTTAAAATTTAAGTTGAATCTACTACCCCTTTTTTTTTTACGAATCCAGAATCTCAAATTATAATCCGAATTTTGGAGAGAAAATAAAAATATTAAGATAATCGGGAAATGGTAGCAAAAATGTGAAAACATATGTCAAGTCATGTGACCTGTAGCTGTCACTTTTGATTTATATTATCAATATAATTATATTAAATAGCGATAATAATAATAATAATAGCGTAGTAAAATGTTGACCACAAGGTAAATAGGTCTGTATTTTCTAAAAGTTCCTTTCTATCAGAATCCTGCGAGAGTGAGAGCCCTGAGTTTTTGTAGGTCCCGGAGAGTACCAAGAGGATAAAATAACAGCCCCTAGGCGAGGGAGGTCTTAACACCTTCCCCCTCTCACCTCCCCCAGGGATGAAAACTTGTGGCGCACTTGAAGCCCGCCCTTCAATCACTTGAACCTCTCTTCTCTCACAGTTTTCAATTCTCCAGACCGAACCAACTTTATACTAAGATTAGAACTTCCCCCCCCCCCACCCCTCCTTAAGTTTAAGACGTGGCTTCTCGTCTAGATCTTCTTGTCAGCCAGTTTACTCGGGACTGCGGGGGGAGGAGGGGGGAAGGGGCCTTTTAATAACTCATCACTCAATTAACGCCGAGGTACAATTAGTTTTTTTAATTAATTTAATTTTCAAGCAACACTTATCACTAACATCTCGGGTTGTAGGCACATACGATAACTCCGCTTTTGTGTTAGCTATGAGCAGGGTTAAGTTTATAGGAAGTGTACCAATATTTGCGTGGAGAGAGAGAGTGGAAAACTGTTTCGAGAAGACCACCCTGATTGAATGTATAGGAAGTGTACCAGTATTTGCGTGGAGAGAGAGAGTGGAAAACTGTTTCGAGAAGACCACCCACATTACACCTGAGTGGGATCAAACCCCGATCCCCCCGTCATCAGTAGTCCAGTCCATGGTGAGAATGACGCCTTAGACCATGCGGCAACTAAATGCGAGTGACGAACCATTATTATTATTATTATTATTATTATTATTATTATTATTATTATTATTATTATTATTATGACGATAAATGTTAATAATCCTACAGCGGTGATGATGCAGACTAAACGTCCGGCTCGTATGGTCTGGTTGGAGGTTGACGTTATAAATCCTTGTCGGGTGTACCACAGTGGGTTGTTTTGCTACTAAATGAAATGGTCTCCTGTAGCGAAAATATGGGTACATTTCTCTTTAAATTAACCTTTCTCATCACCTCATTAGACTAATAAGTAAATGTGGGAATTCTGGATCGGTATAGCGGTGTTGATTTTTTTATTGTTAATAATAATAAACATAAGCAATATATAATGTCAAAATAATTTATTTTTTCTGATACTGGAACTGTAGTTTTTTTTATAACGATCTTTTTTTATTGTGTCATATTCTTTAAATATGTTCTGTCTTTTATTTAAAGGAAATGCTTAGTCACATATGTAATTTGTCTTCTATCATTCGACTTAAATTTTCCAAACAGATAATTTTTGGATTCTCTGTGGTTATATTAGATCGGAGGGAGAAAATCAACCAAAGGAGATAAATTAGTTTTGTATGTTTATGGTCATGCCGAAAATAAACGTTCAGTACAATACGTTTACGTAATTTGAATAGATTAAAATTCCAAATTTTCAAAACTGTTCCTATTAAAAAGAATATAGAAAGAGATGCCAAGAAAATTAATTAAAAATCAGGTTTATAATAAATAATGATACCTCTATTCTAAGTACGCTCTCAGTTAAAAGCTATGGCTAGCGCCGTGAGATGATCCTGAATACTATAGTAGATACAGTGCTGTAACGCGGGAGAGTCTACTTTAAATAGTACAGGCGTTCTTAATCACAATTTCTCTCGGAGGTTTTCGGTGCGTAATGATTATCAGTGATATTTATGTGCTAGAGCCCTGTTACAGTCCATTTTTAGTATTAAGTACCTTTTAATAAAATACAAATACATTTTCTTGAGGCTTAAATTGATAACATTTTATTTATTGATATTTTATATGTATTGATAATATTTATCAAAATTGACAGCTGCATCCAACATGACTTGACATATGAATATGTGAAAGTAAATATAGTAAGTTTTAAATGTCATTTAAGGACCTTTCTATGAAGTTTGGACTGTACATAGGTAATTATTTAAAATACATCTCATGAAACGTGATTTAAGTTCCACGCTACGCTTTTTATTTATTTTTAGCACCGTGTCTTACTACCCGTTCGAGATATATGATTGCGTACTGTTTACGTTAATGGTTTATGGATGAGGGAAGTTGAATTTAGAGGAAGTGTACCCACATTTGTGTGGAGAGAGAGAGGGGAAAGAGAGTGGTAAACCATTACGTGAAACCACTCTCAGTACACCCAACCGGGATCGAACCACGATCTACCCGTCATCTGTAGTCCAGTCTATCACGATGGTGACACCTTAGACCATTCGACCACTGAAGCGGGTCAGTAAATATTTAAGAGAATATAATGCTTAACATTAACACTGCTTTGTCAATTTGTGCAAATAGCTGCCGCAAAGTTATGATAAATTAATTAAATATAATATATTTAATAATAATCTTATTAACTACTGTAACAGGGTGGCCCACGGAAAAGTAGCCCGCCTCCTATATCCAGCAGACGCCTCACTCTGAATTAGAGGAGGTCAATCTCCTTCCACCCCGTCTTGTGCTTTAGACAAGCAGTTCACTTGCTCATTCTTCATGTCATAATATGGGTGGAAGAGGATTGACCTCCTCCAATTCAGAGTAAGGCGCCTGATGGATATAGGAGGCGGGACACTTTTCCATGGAACACCCTGTACAATAAAGAAAATGAAACTAGAAAGCTCAACATCGAATAAAGTTTATTGTAAATACCGAACGTAATTTAAGCTAAATAGTTAATAAAAACATATTATGTTGATTTTGTGTGATAATCAGTTAAAATCCATTAATGTGTGCGTACATTAAATATATTTATATTAAATTAATGTATTTAATAATTTATAGTGGTATGAATTTGTAACAAATATTGATTGTTTTAACTGGAGAACAAAGCAAATATTTTAAGTTGCAAAAAGTAAATATTAAAATTTGATTATATATAGTAAAATTGTAATATTTATTGTGAAGAACTTTAAATATTAGCTTTATTCTATCTAGTTAAAACCACGTTTGTGAGTGAATTCTCTTTTCATATAACATTTTTTATAAAGGCGCCTATGGCGTGAGCCCACAAGTGATCTATACCGAACGAGCGGCCGCCGCTGTTAGCGATGACAGTGCCAACATTTGTAGAAAGGGGGAGTCAACACTACAAAACCTCCAGCTGTTAATCTCAGTTTTCTAGACCGGAGCTGCTATTTATTTATTTATTTGGGAATATCCTCATTTGTCCTCTTGAGGCTGAGTTCAATCTCGTTCTTAGACTCAACACTTCAAAGAAAGTTTCTGAAAGCACCAGGGATCAATCCCGGGACCTCTGGGTATGTAGCCATGATCTCTTACCACGGAGGAGGTAACACACATTACATACACAGTACAAACAATTGTTCATGTGGTTTCCTCGGACTTACACACAAACATTAGTTCCGTCATAGCTTTCCTAACTTGGTTGAAATGGTTTCAATTTGTAAACAACCTGTTAAGGCGATTGGCCCTTTTCATTTGGCATAGAAATGCAGAGCCGTGGGAACAAACGACTATCTTCAAAAAATGTTATTGTTTTGCAATTTTCTTTTCAGAAACGGTTTGTTCAAGAATAGAAGCATGTTGATTAAGTTTGACCTTTTTATATCCACACTTCCTCTATAATTTTAACAGTGATCAAATATCAATAATTTTGACATTTTTCAATAGAAAACTTCCGGATGAATAACAAAAAATAAGAAAATGTAACACCTAATAAACATTTATACATTATCTTTGAAGAGGTGTTGAAAATATTACTAAAAAAATTACGCTCGTTCTCGAGAAAACTGGTATTCCCCAAAGTATGATTTTTCCTCAAGACCTGTCCGGTTGCTAGCGTCATCTACGGTTTTCGTGATCCATCTGTTTTTTGTTGGCGCGGAAGGATACTATGGTCGGTTGTGAAGCAACGCCACGCCTTTTAACCTCTAACGTACCATCCCTTAAAATAGGTTTTAGACTTGCACTCGACAGGGCCAGGGGCCTTAATATCAGATGATCTTCACTATACAAACAAGACTTGTCTTGTTAAAGGAAAGCTGTCCTTACCACTGACATGTTTGTGAAAAATAGTTCTCTTTACGTCCTTCTAAGCGAAACAGTTACGTTTGTAACATTATTTTATTTTCCCATGAAAGGATATTTTTGTTTATCTTTTTTTTATATAGAGAAGAGCATTAGAGTTTTTTTTTAAACCTTCATCTCTTCTTTCTTATCTTTTATTTGTATTTATTTGTCAGTTGTCTCATCTTTCTTTTGTTTAACTGTTCATATTTGTCAGTTATTCAGTTCTTCTCTGTCGTACGTCGGTAGAGTACTCAGAATATTATGTTCCAAGGAGGGGGGATAAAGAGTTAGGGAGAAGGGGGGACTGTCTCCCCAAACAAACTTCAAAAGAAATGCCTCATTTGTTATGGTTAAGCGGGCAAGTCTTTTCTATTTTATTGTTATGTTTAGCGTTTTAGTCTTCCGAGCATTTAGATAAAATTGAAAAAAGTAAAAATAATAAAATATGACAGTAAAAAGAAGCTTTGCGTATTTCTTTTACCTCAAGCTTTTAGTAAATTCATCTACCAAGAAATTGTTATAAAAAAGGAGGTATTAAAGCTTTAAAAGAGTTTGATAAAAAAAATTAGGAGGGATGGAAATACTACCATAAAACATTGTCACACACTACTGGAAGTACTATGGTAATATAATTTGTGGTAAATACATTTTGACCCACTTCAGTGGCCGCATGGTCTAAGGCGTCACTCTTGTGTTAGACTAGACTGCCGATTACAGGGAGATTGGGGTTCGAAAACCGATTGGGTGTACTGAGGGTGGTTTTCCAAAATGGTTTTACACTCTACCTCCACGTAAATGTGGGTACACTTCCTCTAAGTTTAATCTTCCTCATCCCTAACTCACTGGCGTAATCTGTCCATATATGTATAAGCTTAACAGGTAGTAAGACGCAGTACTAAAAAAACTACTTTTAAACCTACACCAGTGGCTGCGTGGTTTAAGGTGTCACTCTCACGATAAACTGGACCGTAAATGACAGGGAGATCAAAGTTCAAATCCAGATAGGGTGTACCTAGTTTTTTCCTTAAATGGTTTTCCCACTCTTTATTCACGCAAATTCGGGGTAATCTTCCTCTAAATTCAACCTCCTCATACCCAACACAGTGTAATTATTATGTATGTGTATAATCCAAACAGACATTGTCGCAAAAACGAACTATTTGTAAAAAAAAGTGTATATTTAATAGTATCAGCCATTGACTACATGAGAATAACTGCAGACGTTTAGAGATCCCAGATTATTCATGGAGAGTTTTGATATTTATTAATATTGTTTTTAAATAAAATCTAAGGAAAAGTTCTGACCAGCTAGAAAAAAGTTTAAAGAATTAAAATTATATATATTAAATTATAAAACAATCCCACGTTATCTTAAAATGTTCTGTTGTGCCCTATAAAATTCCGACTTTATTAATAGAGGAAGGCTAGATCTTGGTTTATGAACTTTTGTATTGTTCTTAGAAGTACAAATAATTATGTAAAGCGACGTTTAATAATTATTGGTTTCTAATTTTATCTCAATATTTAAACTTTTTTTAACTGGTCAAAAACCTGCTGATTATTTTCACTTACTTTTTTTTTTATATTTTTAAATAGTAAACTACTTCTACCATGTAGCACCCTTAAGGTGGGGGTGTAGGGAACATGATCTAAGGGCACTGTTTTAACAATTTTTAGAGAAACATATTTTTTTGGCCAAAATAAATCAAATGTTACTTTTATCAATAATTGTTGAATATCTGTCATGAGTATAGCGGCATTAGATGATAAACTTTTTAAATGAAGATAAAAAGTTGTCATTAAATTACAGGACACCCTCGACAGATATTCAACAACTGTTGATATCACCGTGCGAAGAAAATTAAACCCTAGATTTCTACCTGAGAATAGTTTGATTTATTTTAAACAAAAGTATTTAACCATAAAACTGTAAAAACTACTGCTCTTATCTCGTGCCATGTCCCTCCTCCCCCTTAAATAGAGTTATTTCTATATTCATCGTTCTGGCGGGTTGTCTACCTTGATATGGACTAAAACGGTTACAGCTGGCGATAGCTGGCACCGCCAGTCTGTATACAGGGTGCACCAAACTTTGTGGAGATACAGGGGATAGATGATAATAATATACCTTTTCTTTAAAGTAACCACAGTAGTGATTATCCTAAACATTTTAAATATTCATCAAACTTTTATATTGGATTCAAGCCAAAATCAAGGTGAATGAAATTTCTTTAGTATAATATATATATAAACCAATCAGCCCTTTAACGCAACACGTAACGACAGTTTTCAACTCCCGAGCTTTATAAAATCATGATCATCACCCATCGTGCTATCTCCCCCACTCTGCCCCCATTTGACCAATCATACATAGACTCTGCTCTACACACCTCACATGTGAATGTAACAGTGTAGTGTAGTGTTGCCAGGGTAAGCAGAGCTTGTTACAACTGTACCTGTGATATGTTCTCCCCCACTCTGTCCCCATTTGACCAATCATACATAGACTCTGCTCTACACACCTCACATGGGAATGTAACAGTGTAGTGTAGTGTTGCCAGGGTAAGCAGAGCTTGTTACAATTGTACCTGTGATATGTTCTCCCCCACTCTGTCCCCATTTGACCAATCATACATAGACTCTGCTCTACACACCTCACATGGGAATGTATCAGTGTCGTGTCGTGGAGTGTTGCCAGGGTAAGCAGAGCTTGTTAAACTGTACCTGTGATATGTTCTCCCCCACTCTGTCCCTATTTGACCAATCATACATAGACTCTGCTCTACACACCTCACATGGGAATGTATCAGTGTCGTGTAGTGTTGCCAGGGTAAGCAGAGCTTGTTAAAACTGTACCTGTGATATGTTCTCCCCCACTCTGTCCCTATTTGACCAATCATACATAGACTCTGCTCTACACACCTCACATGGGAATGTATCAGTGTCGTGTAGTGTTGCCAGGGTAAGCAGAGCTTGTTAAAACTGTACCTGTGATATGTTCTCCCCCACTCTGTCCCTATTTGACCAATCATACATAGACTCTGCTCTATACACCTCACATGTGAATGTATGTTCGTTGATACCTGACCAATGAGTGTTCTACTGAATGATTAAAACAATTAATAGGTACAGTTATAAAAAGCTCTGTTTACCCTGGCAACACTCCACGACACGACACTTCATAAATTAGATATTGGTGGGAAATATAATTTAAATCGGTTCGGTAAAACTGTCGTTTTATTAAATCAATGATCTTCTTTAAGGCGTTCACTGTAATTTAATCACAAGCGTGAAGACCTTAATGTTGTTTTTGTTCACCAAGATAAAGGCATCAACTCCATCAGGACGATCAAGGGAAATAAATAATAATATTAATAATAAATAAAATAAAAGTTCAAAGTCGTGTTGACTTTACTTGTTTGTGTCGTTTGTTTTCCCCGCGGTCCTTTTAAAACTTTGCCCTACCTTTCTTTTTAGTTGTTTTCCTTACCGAGGTGCAGCGCTAGAGAGAGAACTTCTCTCTGTGTGCGCACGGGCTGTTATTCCCTCGGGAGATAGAAGGGTCCTGTTGGAGGAGTCCTGGCGAAGGACCCCAACTCCTCCTTCCTCTCAAACCCTCACGGATTAACTCGGGCCCCGAAGATTCAGCAAGACTCTCGCCCACTGATCCTCCATCTTGTTTTTCTTTCATCCTCTTTCCCTTCCCCTCGGATCTTCTTCTATATCGTCGCTTTATTCTTCTCCTTGGAGCTACTTTGTATGTAGATCGTGTTGAGGATTCTGGACGCGCATGCGCTGTACGGACAGAGACGCTCACAGCTCGCTCTCAGCTCGCTCTCAACTCTTAGTTTGAGTCCTCTTTTTATATATATATATATATATATATATATATATATATATATTAGACACACACCACACTCGATCATTTTATGGTAAAGAGGTCCGGGTTCTTATCCCGCGCAGCTGCGACGGGAGTAGTTTTTTGTATATTTTATTTTTTGGATGTTCTATCTTATTCTGCTTACTGGCAGCTTCACAATAAGCAGTGATAGTGTATTTGATACTATTACAAATCTATCCTCAGCTCTTGGATCTTCTGTCTTGTCCTGCTTCCTGACAGCTTCACAGGAAGCAGTGAGATAATATTTGATACTATTACAAATCTATCCTCAGCTCTTGGATATTCTGTCTTGTCCTGCTTCCTGGCAACTTCACAGGAAGCAGTGAGAGAATACATGATCTATCTACAAGTCAAGCCTCAGCACTTGGATGATTTGTCATGTCCTGCTTCCGGACTGCTTCAAGCAATAGCTTCCAAGAGGACGTCTGACCTCATTACGAGTCTCAACCTGTTGCACTATATCTCCCGCCATCTTGGTGTCATCTTGTGGGGGAGGGGGTGTAGCCTGGAGCAAGGAGAGGGGGGAAAGTTGCAAGACCAGACACAGTAGTAAAGAATAAATCATGACACGAGGACGCGGAGGGTGATTTACAACCGACGCCTTGCGACGGCGTGACGCACTCGGAGGAGGAGGGAGGGGAGGATGGACGTTCCAGCCAATTTAAGGGGTTTCTGAGGGAGCCAGGGAGCAGATAAATCAAGAGTCCTGAGGGACTCTCGTCTCCCCCCCCCCCTTTAATTCCACGTGTGTGGGAGGAACTGGAAGAGCTATTGCGTTTCCGGTCAAGTGTGACATTCACTTCCAGGAGAAAGACTTTGCATCACGAATTTTGTAAAACGTGATTTAGCTATATATGTTTATTGGTTCATCTCAGAATCAGAGGACCAACTTAATCTTTCTTAACCTAAGTTCGCGATATCATCACAAGCGAATGATTCGAGTGAGTTTGCTAGTGTCTTTTAGAAGAAATCGAGCTATACCGACAGAGCGGTCGCCGTCTGTTGGCGAATATTATAGATAGTGTAGAATTCCGTGGATAGAGGGTGTTATGTTGTCAGCACAACAAACCCTCCGGTCGTCAATCTCAGTTTTCTAGACTGGAGCCACTACTTGTTTATTCAAATGGCTCCTCATTTGTCCTAATGAGGCTGAGATGATCCCGTCACAGACAAATCTGGAAGCGCCAGACATGTCTTCTCTTTCCTTCACAAACTAAATTTGTTTCAGAGATTTAGGAATCGTGAAAGATCACAAATATGGATTTTTTCATGTCTAAAAGGAAAAACTCTTTTCGCTTTATGAGGTAGTTTTATTATATTAGGAAGAAGCTACAGTATCCCCATGGGTTCTTTGGTGCTGACTGACAGCTCACAGCTGACTTCTGACAGTCAACATTTAGGTATATACCTAAATTCTGACTGTCAGAAGTGACAGCTGCTAAACACATGTTTTTTGCAGATCATATGGCTCGGCGTAGCGATATATAATTTGGTCCGGTAGCTTTTCAAAGCCGTCAGCTGTGAGCTGTCAGTCAGCACCAAAGAAGCCATGGGGCTACTGTACAGGAAAGGTGGATAAAAACATATAAAAGGGAAGAACACAATATGGCTTTTACAATGAAAAGAAGAACACAGTTCATACTTTACATTGCTGCCACTGGACAAAGAGGTAATGGTTGCCTCTTAAAGAAAATCAATCACTACCGCACAATCCCTCCACCTAGGTTTCATTCTATCGGAACTCATCAGGGAAGAGTGGGGAAACGCGCAACACAACTTCCTAAAAGAGGAAACCAAAAAAAAAACCACAAAAAGGAGAGAAAGGAAAATTGTAAAGAACGAAAGGACACTTAGATAAAGGACAAACATCCTTTGTCTATTTCCCGTGTTTGTCCTACTCTCTCGTGATAGACTGTCCTGCTGATGATGAAGAGATTGGAGTTTGAATCCCAGGCGGGTCCATTTAAGGTTGGTCTTTTCCTAAATTGTTTCCCACCCTCCTCTCATATAAATATGGGTAGATTTCCTCCAAAATTATTCCTTTCTCCTCCCTATTTCATAAGAGTAGTTTTAATATATCCGTAAAACCTGAACAGTTAGTAGGACGCAGTGATTAAAAAAACAGTAGTAAGATGTTTTGTAAAAAATATATATATTATCTTCGAAAATGGAAAAGTACAGATTAAAAACTCTTTGAATCTTTTTAGATTCAGAATCACATCTTCTTGGAGGATGCGACCATCCCTCGTAACAACACCAGTAACCAGGGTAGTTGTAAAATATATCCGTACTAAGGAACTCGGCCATAATAACACCCCTTCCCCACCCCCCGTACCCCCCCAGATCAGTATTACCGAGCCTGCTTGTCCCCAATATTTCCCGACCGTATATCCCGCTAAAGTCTTAGTAATAATTTAACCGGAGGATTACAGAAGAGCAAGTACGACCAACATAATCCACCGTGAGGAGGACCGCTTTACTTGCTCTACAAACCACAAATTCGATGGCTTACACCATGGTGGGGCGGGGGGCGGGCATTACGGGGGGGGCACGTACACCCCTGTACCTTACAACGCCACGGGGGGGGGAGAGGGTCAGACTCTATTCAAGAGGGGTTGGAAAAAAAGGATTTCCCACGAACACATTATTATATCCCACGGTAAATAATTCCCCCCTCTCCTCCTCCGCTCATTGGAATGGACCACTATGGGAATCCTCGGTTATTTATTCTTGTTTTTGAACGTCCGAAACGGGGGCACCCCCCCTTCTCCGTCCCAATGTCCCACGTCGTATTACACTGCTCTTTGTTCCTCGGGAAACTGATGCATTCGTTTACCGTTCTATTCCTGCTGTGTAGAACTGGGGGGGGGGGGGGGGGGGGGGGGGGTGATGGGATTTGTATGAGTAGAGTTTAATGGTCCGAGTCTATGTTGTAATACGCCGGGTTTATATTCCTTTGTTTCGTGGTTCCATTATATTTACAAGTTGGAGAATATGTTTGGTGTAAGCTGGAAATAATTCGCGTTTATGTATTACTCAAGAGTTCAGGTTTATTTTATTAATCGCTTTTAATTTTATTTTTCTCGAGACCCCTCGGGTAGAGAAAGTATTATGATAGTCAAACAAAACCGTATTTGATATTTTGATGAGTGACAACGTTTCATGAACCCATGAAACGGAAAAAGTTGTTTTTGAGTCCGTCTGTCTCTCAGCCTGGAGCCGAAACCATTTTACCGAACAGACTAAAACTTGGTATCTAAGTTTTCATAAGGTTCCCTCTGAGTATTTATTTGGAATTATACATCTAACCTTAAAACTAAGGGTAATTTACTTTAGGGTGGAAAGAGGGAAAATCTATTTCCTGAAAATATTTTCTAACGATTTTGATTAAAATTCCTATCCATGGAACTGTTTAACATTACAAATTAGGTGATGCATCTCATTTTCCTGGAAGAAAATTGATTACTTTACTTTACATAAGCGGATATCTCCAATTTTGTGTCCCCGAGAATCGTTTAGGTATGAAATAACTTATGTTTGCAAGGTTTTAGAACTATTAAAAAAGCTTTTATTATTTTATCCAGGAACTCTGACCACTAGACCACTAATTTTAAATAAACTCCGTTTGATAATGTAAAGTTTATAAAAAGACGAGGATATAAAGTTGACAAAGCTGACGCCTTATCTCAGTCGGTAGCGTGTCTGTCTACTGATCTTAGGGCCCCTGGCTCGATTCCTGGCAATGCCAAAAAATATATTATTGGTGAAGTGTGGGTTTTCCCTGTCACATTGATAAATTAACGGCCGGGGGACTAGATGTTGTGTCTGTTTTTAGAATTATGTTATTGTATAAGTCGTGTACTGATAAAATCAGTTGGTTTAGAAAGTGTACGTTTAATATATCTCAATTTTTTATTTTTTTTATTTGAGATATTTAACGTACTTTTTATTATCAAACTGATTTTATCAGTGCACGAGAATTTCTATGAGCGAGAGTAAAAGGGCCTTCCAGTTTTGCCGGGAAAGGTATTTTCACATACCACAATCGACGGCTTTGTTCCCCCCCCCCCTCCCCCCCCCCTCCCCCCGATGTGCACCGTCCCAAACTTGATATGAGGTCAGGTTGAGAGAAGGGCTATCGGGTCTGGTTAAGATGAGGGGGGAGGAGGAGTCACACTCTCGACTGAGGAACTATCGACCCGGCTAACGGGGGGTAATTAACCTCCAAGTCTGAAGGAGCCAGAATATACCTCGTTTGTTTGTTGGGTACAGGCCCCCTTACCACCCCCCTCACGCGTGCTACCAGAACAGGGTCTGTAGGTCCAAGGAGGGATTTTTTTTCTACCTCTTTCACTCTCAACATTTTAATACCCCATCCAGAATATATACATATCTACATTAATGAACAGTGTAGTGTTGCCAGGGTAAGCAGAGTCAGTTTAAACTGTACCTGTGAACTGTTCTAACCACTCAATAGAAACTCATTGGTCAGGTATTAACATACATACCCATGTGAGGTGTGTAGAGCGGAGTCTATGTATGATTGGTCAAATGGGGAACGAGTGGGGGAGAACATATCACAGGTACAGTTGTAACAAGCTCTGCTTACCTTGGCAACACTACACGACACTGATACATTCCCATGTGAGGTGTGTAGAGCAGAGTCTATGTATGATTAGTCAAATGGGGACAGAGTGGGGGAGAACATATCACAGGTACAGTTTTAACAAGCTCTGATTACCCTGGCAACACTACACGACACTGATACATTCCCATGTGAGGTGTGTAGAGCAGAGTCTATGTATGATTAGTCAAATGGGGACACAGTGGGGGAGAACATATCATAAGGGTTTTTACACGGTGCTGCTTTTGATGGTATTAGCTGAATTCTTTTGACCCAATTTTGACGCTTTCCCTGAGCGAATATCTGGCTTAAAAATTATGACGCGAGAGAATAAAAGAAGCCGCGTCTTTAGAATATCTTACCAGTGACTTCACCAGCTTATAAAGAAGCTCATCTTTAGAATATATTACCAGCTAATTCACCAGCTTATAAATAAAAGCTTGTTCAGAGCGAATAAAAGCGGCATCGTGTAAATCACCCTATAGGTACAGTTTTAACAAGCTCTGTTTACCCTGGCGACACTCCAAGACACGACACTTATTTATTCATTTTTATATCACCACATCTCACTCCTATTCTGTTTGTACACATATGAACGATTTACTCTAGCGCAGGGGCTTACAGTATTTTGTAGAGTTTGACCCCAACTTATCACCCCGAGACCATCGTGACCCCTTGATAACCCACAAACTTTCAAATCTTACTACCCGCTCTTGTCACAGACAAATCAAAGCCTAACGTTTAGCTCACGTGCCCAGCTATGCTTGTTTTAATTACTATAAATTGTTTATATGAACGTGTCTATAAGGTTCTAAAAGAGGATAAACAAGTCCGGGGTGGGGGGAGGGAAGTTAGCTATCAGCGTCAAGAGTCTGTTCCCGTAAACTAAGTTGGCAAGAAACCGACTTTTTTACCAATCCAACCACTTACAATTCTATTTGAACTTCGAACCTTCCTACTATCAGTAAAAATCACTCGAAAAAAAGTAAAGATAAAGCCCCGAGACTCTCAACAAATATTGCGACCCCACCCGAAACATGCAACGACCCCCAGGTTGGGAACAGCTGCGCTATTTTTTTAGGTATATGAGAGGAAGGTTGAATTTTTAAAGGAAGTGTAACCCCGTTTGCGCATGAGGGAGAGTGGGGAAAACATTTAGGAAAACCCCGCCAACCTATTATATGAGCCACCGGCACGGGTCCCAACATAAAACAAATCAATATCTCCTTTTATTCCACCCCACAGGCTCTGCAGCCACTGGGTCATTTAGTTTTGTAAGGGAGTGTACCTCGAATGGAAGAAGACCTCACACTTCGTAAATTGAATTACTGGACGTTTTCGTTTAATTTACATTCCTTGGGGCCCCCCTGGAGACATCCGGGGGGGGGGGGGAAGGGGAGGTAGTAACTCGTAGACACAACCCTGGTTTGCGAGAGTTGGGCCCCTAAATGTGAGCACCTCCTTCCCCCACTTTCAGGCCACCGTTCTGCATACGAGGCCCGAATTGGTTTCAAGAGTTATTTAATATATAATTGGGGAGTTAAGAAAGGGGGAGAGTGATTTAGGGTGCATATTTCAAGTTTTTATGACAATAAACATTTTGTGGTCAAAATCAAATATTGCTCCAGTATTTTATTTTATTTTTATTTAGCACCGCGTCTTACTACCCGTTCGGGTTATACGCTTAAGTACTAATTACGCTAATGGGTTAGGAATTGGGAAGGTTGAATATAGAGGAAGTGAACCCGCATTTGCGTGGAGGGAGAGTGGAAAACCATATAGGAAAATTTCTCCAGTAGAAACCTAGAGTTTAATTTTCTTCACACGGTGATATCAACAGTTGTTGAATATCTCTAATGAGCATGGTAAACCTTGAAAAGGAATTTTTTTTTTGCTCTTCACGTGACATTAATGATTCTTATCTTTGAAATCATCGTCAAGAACTTACATTCAAGTTATGGGGGGGGGGGGGGGGGAACCACTCTGTAATTAGTCAGGAAAGGCCATTAAAACTTCTGTTAATCAAATATTTTACTAAGGACGATATTTCTTTAAGAAAATAAAACGTTCTCTTTGGCCTTAAAGTCAATATAATGACTGGTTAGAACTGAGGATTGAGGAGGCTCCGCATTTGGAGCTCCTTTATTTTATATTAAATGTGTCCTCTCTTTGAATGCATGATGGTCGCGTCCCGAGTAAAGCTCCATTAAAAATGTTTTTGTGGTCCTCTCAAAGGTATTTAAGTCTCTCTGAACCAGACCATAGATTGATATTAATATAACCTTATCAATGGTTTAATCCGCTTTTCTACGAATCTGAAACACGAACTCAAATATTAATTCCACCCACAAATCCTGAATTTTCATTTTATATTCATTTCACCCACGAAGCGTTGTTTTGTTTGTTTATTATGTTATAAATCTTCACACACACACAAAATATTCTAATTTGCCACCTTACCCCCTTCTTTGGTCACGTGGTCTAACGCGCTACGCTCGTGTTAGACTAGATTACCGAAGATGGGGAGATCGGTGTTTGATCCCGGTCGAGCGCATTGAGGTTTTTTCCTAAACAGTTTTCCACTCTCCCTCCAAGCAAATGCGGGTGCATTTCCTCTAAATCAAGCCTTAATAATCTCTAAAACCATTAGCATAATTAGTACATAGGCGTACAGCCCAAACGGGTAGTAAGACGTGGTGCTAAAAAAAATGTACTACCACAAAATATCTTTAGAAGTATGTTTTAATTTGGTTATTTAGTTTATCAATTCTACTGTAAATTATTCGTTTCCCGTGTCAGCAAGTTTTGCAAGGACTGTATCAATAAACATCTCACCCGCCTCGGTGGCGTAGTTGGCTAACGCGCTAGTCGTGTTGAGCTCGGCCGCCGAGGACGGGGAGATCGAGGTTCGAATCTCGGTCGGGTGAACTGGGGGTGGTTTTCCCTAAATGGTTTTCCACTCTCCCTCCACGCAAATGCGGGTTCACTTCCTCTAAGTTCAACCTTCCCAATTCCTAATCCATTAGAGTAATTAGTACTTAAGCATATAACCCGAACGGGTAGTAAGACGCGGTGCTAAAAAAAATGTGCTACCACAAAATATCTTTAAAAGTATGTTTTAATTTGGTTATTAGTTTATCAATTCTACTGTGAATTAGTTATTTCCCTTGTCAGCAAGTTTTGCAAGGACTGTACCAATAAACATCTCCTAGTAACACCCCTCTCAATATCCATTCGATCAACCACACACACAATAATTGATTTTATTATTATTATTTAGCACCGCGTCTTACTACCCGTTCGGGTTATACGCTTAAGTACTAATTACGCTAATTGATTAGGAATTGGGAAGGTTGAATAGAGGAAGTGAACCCGCATTTGCGTGGAGGGAGAGTGGAAAACCATTTAGGAAAAACCACCCCCAGTTCACCCGACCGAGATTCGAACCTCGATCTCCCCGTCCTCGGCAGTCGGGCTCAACACGACTAGCGCGTTAGCCAACTACGCCACCGAGGCGGGTCACAATAATTGATGGGGTGTATAATTATTGCACTTAAAAAGTTACGTTCGAAACTTAATGGGAGTAAACAATTTAGTAATACAGTCACGTAAAGCCTAGTTTTCCTCGGAAACAATCCCCCTCTCCCTCAGTCTGTTTAATCCACCTAAGATAAACATGTTGTTGTAAACGCCCGCGCAATCCTTGTTATGTCTTCTTGTACGATATAGTTAACAATCATGTAATGTAAACATTTGATGACTGTATCAACACTCGGTAATTATAACAGTTGACAAACAAATACATTGTGTTTTGAATGAGCTCGTCGCTTTGTCAGACTTGGTTTGACGCAATAATGACCTTATTCACCCCTCTTCAGAGTGCCTGGTTCCCATTTGATTGGTCTTACAGCCTCCTTTCAGTTGGTAAATACTAATAACTAAACACAGGGATGGGAGCCTTTTGACAATGGAAGGCGGCAGCACTTTTTATGAACAGTTAATTTTACCAAAGTCATAAAGACTAATTTACCTTGATATAAGTAAAAAAAAATTTAGTGACCCATAAAAGAGCAAACGTATTTTTAATCTACTTTTTTCTTTTTTTACTAAACGAAGACCAATTTAATTTTTTTACATATTTATTATATTTTCTTAGAGGAATGCTTTTTTTTTTAAAAAAAAAGAATATATAAATTATAAAATATTTGACCTAAGAGGTTTTGTTTCACTTTTTATCGAATTTGTTCTCCGTGGATCTTGGTTCATTTTTAAAGTCAACTAGACAAGCACGCTTAGTAATATATATATCAGCATGTAATAAATAATATAAGATCTAATAGAAATTCAACCAAAATGAAGTTCTACAAACATTAACCATTAATAAAACAATTATTTTTATTATATTTTAGGAATAAAATTTGAGACTAAGAATGTATAATTTATAAACTATAAAGATACATAATAAGAGAAAATATGCGAAAAGGCTCGAACCGAACACCTCCAAAATCCGCATCGCTGCCTTAGAGGCTTCGGTCTCGAAAGCTTTTTGTTTTGTTTTAGCACCGCGCATTACTACCCGTTAGGGTTATGCGCTTATGTTCGAATTACATCAACGGTTTTAGGGATTAGGGAGGTTATATTTATAGGAAGTGTACCCGAATTTGCCTAAAGAGAGAGTGGAAAACCATTTTTTGAAAAAACCTCAGTACACCAGACCAAGATCTCCCTGTCATCGGCAGTCTAGTCTACTGTAAAAGTGACGCCTTAGACCCTGCGTCCACCAAATCGGGTGACCGTTATATTAAGATTATGGTTAGCCCTTTACTTACTGTGATGGGAAAAAAAATTAAACTGGTGCACATTTAAGTCTTATTCAAATATGCGTTTTAATTGCGGTTTTTACACTTTAGTTGATCTTTTAAAAAACAAAAATGTTTATTTATATTTTATGAAAGAGTTGATATCGCATTTGATCAAACATGTTTTATTATACTATATCAGCTATATTTTAATGTATGTGCAAATATACGTATGAGATTACAAATATTGAGGTCCATCATGACAAATGTACCTTGAAAATTAAAAAAATATATATTCACCATGGTTTCCCCATTAATTAAAAGAAAAACAAACACTTGTTCTATATAATGTTACGTTTGTGTCATACAAGAACATAATATTCTTCTCATTATGTACACTTTTCTATATTTTGACATTTTATTTGCTAAACCCCTGAGGCATGTTCCATAAATCTTAATGTTTTATCTAAAAAAATTGTGAAATATATTATTTTATGAAAGCTCTGTATAGTTTTATAAATTTACAAATGATTTTGATTTCATAATCCGGAAATAACCTCATAACTTTATCAGTCCACTATATTTTCTGTATTCTTCTCCAACACCATATTTTAAACGCTTCTATCTGCTTCCTTAGTGTAAAATTAAATATTTAACTACATAGCGTGTCCATTTTAATCTTTCAAATTTCACCATTTTTCCTTGCGTGTTCTATAACGATGTAAATGTTTTGTTACCAAATATCTTCAAAAGTTACACCATATTTCTCTCGTCAAAGAACTTTTTAACAGATTGTCTACAGAATTATGTAAACCATATTTAATGACTTTTCATAACCTTTATATAAATATTCATGACTATAAAGTGTTAAATAAAAGTCATTAACTATCCCCTCAGACTTAGATTTTCATTCAAAATTTCATAAATTCTGATTTTCTAAGATTTTCTCATTTCATCACTGGGGAGTTGTTGAAAATTTAACATAATTTTGAGAAAAGTATTTAAAAAAATAATAGCCATTACTAACTACACAATGAACTTGGCTCACAAAATTTCGTGACCTGAAAGCTGATTGATTCAATGACTTTTTAATTACTTTCATTACTTTAACGGGGCCGTCTAGGTAGCTGAGATATAAGTTATATTACCATTCAGATGTTACAATTAGGTTAAATATTGAAAAAACCTTCAATAACATGCGAGTTTCTTAGTTTCAAAAGTCGGAATTTTTCACTCTGAACGGTCAAAACTTCAAATATTTCGGTTGATCACTAAGAGCTAATTACCAGAGAAAACAAAAAGTAACTGGTCTATGAGCGTATAATGGATCTTCGTGTATTGATCGGTGTAATTTAATAGTGGGCTACAACACACAGTGTATTGTCATTTGTATTTTACACCTCTCCTGTTTGTTCTCCTATTCAGTCGGATAAATGCCCCCAGGAACGTTATAAACCCACTTTTTTTCTGTTATTTAGGAGAACCCGCCTCGGTGGCGTAGTTAGCTAACGCCCTAGTTTCAATTTGAGCGCTTGACTGCCGAGTACGGGTAGATTGAGGTTCGAATCTCGCTTGGGTGAACTGGGGGTGGTTTTTCCTCAATTGTTTTCCACTTTACCTCGACCGACGCAATTGCAGGTTCACTTCCTTTAGATTCATCCTTCCCAATTCCTAACCCATTAGTGCAAATAGTACTTAAGAGTATAACCCGGAAGAGTAGTAAGTCTAGGTTCTAAGTATTATTATTATTATTATATGTTGTTTAGGAATTTCTGCTCGACTATTCTAGCAACTTAAAGTACTTTAATGACTAGTAGGACACCTTGTTTTGTACTACCAATATGACAAGTGTAGTTTAACTCTAAAGTTGGATTCACACTGAGAGGACTGTGCGCCGACCGTGCTCTGACCGTACTCCGACTGTACACCAACCGTACTCTGACCGTACTCCGACTGTACACCGACCGTACTCTGACCGTACTCCAACTGTACACCGACCGTGCTCTGACCGTACTCCAACTGTACACCGACCGTGCTCTGACCGTACTCCGACTGTACACCGACCGTACTCTGACCGTACTCCGACTGTACACCGACCGTACTCTGACCGTACTCCAACTGTACACCGACCGTGCTCTGACCGTACTCCGACTGTACACCGACCGTACTCTGACCGTACTCCGACTGTACACCGACCGTACTCTGACCGTACTCCAACTGTACACCGACCGTGCTCTGACCGTACTCCGACTGTACACCGACCATGCTCTGACCGTACTCCAACTGTACACCGACCGTGCTCTGACCGTACTCCGACTGTACACCGACCGTACTCTGACCGTACTCCGACTGTACACCGACCGTACTCTGACCGTACTCCAACTGTACACCGACCGTGCTCTGACCGTACTCCGACTGTACACCGACCGTACTCTGACCGTACTCCAACTGTACACCGACCGTGCTCTGACCGTACTCCGACTGTACACCGACCATGCTCTGACCGTACTCCAACTGTACACCGACCATGCTCTGACCGTACTCCAACTGTACACCGACCGTACTCCGACTGTACACCGACCGTACACCGACCGTACTCTGACCGTACTCCGACTGTACACCGACCGTACTCTGACCGTACTCCGACTGTACACCGACCGTACTCTGACCGTACTCCGACTGTACACCGACCGTGCTCTGACCATACTCCGACTGTGCACCGACCGTACTCCGACTGTACACCGACCGTGCTCTGACCGTACTCCGACTGTACACCGACCATGCTCTGACCGTACTCCGACTGTACACCGACCGTACTCTGACCGTACTCCAACTGTACACCGACCGTGCTCTGACCGTACTCCGACTGTACACCGACCGTACTCTGACCGTACTCCGACTGTACACCGACCATGCTCTGACCGTACTCCGACTGTACACCGACCGTACTCCGACTGTACACCGACCGTACACCGACCGTACTCTGACCGTACTCCGACTGTACACCGACCGTACTCTGACCGTACTTCCAACTGTACACCGACCATGCTCTGACCGTACTCCAACTGTACACCGACCATGCTCTGACCGTACTCCAACTGTACACCGACCATGCTCTGACCGTACTCCAACTGTACACCGACCATGCTCTGACCGTACTCCAACTGTACACCGACCATGCTCTGACCGTACTCCGACTGTACACCGACCATGTCTCTGACCGTACTCCGACTGTACACCGACGCCGTACTCTGAACCGTACTCGACTGTACAACCGACCGTACTCTGACCGTACTCCAACTGTACACCGACCATGCTCTGACCGTACTCCAACTGTACACCGACCGTACTCTGACCGTACTCCGACTGTACACCAACCGTACTCTGACCGTACTCCGACTGTACACCGACCGTACTCTGACCGTACTCCGACTGTACACACGACCGTGCTCTGACCGTACTCCGACTGTACACCGACCGTACTCTGACCGTGCTCCAACTGTACACCAACCGTACTCTGACCGTACTCCAACTGTACACCGACCGTGCTCTGACCGTGCTCCAACTGTACACCAACCGTACTCTGACCGTACTCCAACTGTACACCGACCATGCTCTGACCGTACTCCAACTGTACACGACCGACTCGTACACTCTGACCGTACTCTGTAACACTTCCGACTGTACACCGACCGTACTCTGACCGTACTCCGACTGTACACCGACCGTACTTGACCGTACTCCGACTGTACACCGACCGTACTCGACCGTACTCCGACTGTACACCGACCGTACTCTGACCGTACTCCGACTGTACACCGACCGTACTCTGACCGTACTCGTCATGACTGTACACCGACCGTACTCTGACCGTACTCCGACTGTACACCGACCGTACTCTGACCGTACTCCGACTGTACACCGACCGTACTCTGACCGTACTCCGACTGTACACCGACCGTACTCTGACCGTACTCCGACTGTACACCGACCGTACTCTGACCGTACTCCGACTGTACACCGACCGTACTCTGACCGTACTCCGACTGTACACCGACCGTACTCTGACCGTACTCCGACTGTACACCGACCGTACTCTGACCGTACTCCGACTGTACACCGACCGTACTCTGACCGTACTCCGACTGTACACCGACCGTACTCTGACCGTACTCCGACTGTACACCGACCGTACTCTGACCGTACTCCGACTGTACACCGACCGTACTCTGACCGTACTCGATGTACACCGACCGTACTCTGTGTCGTCTTGGATTGCTTCAAAAGTGTTCTCCCAAGGTCACGGTCCAGCACGGTTGGTGCGCAATCAATCCTGTGAGTGTGAACCCACGGCCTAGGCTCGACTCTCTGTTCCAAAACCTGGCGGGTCATCTGTTACAGGAACCCCAGTATGTCCGAGGACGGCACATGGACGGCCACCTACTGGCCAGTCCACACGGCCTACGGGCGAGAGTTCCTCACCTTGGACGTCAACTCGACGGAGACTGGACGCGGTCCCAGACTCAAACAGTGTGCCTTCTGGAAGAAATACCTCCCGCAACTCATCAGTGCCACGCGTGAGTGTATCCTGCCCTCTTCAGGGGATATTTGTTGTTGTTGTTGTTGTTGTTGTTGTTGTTGGGGTTTTGTAATCACACCGCGTCACATCAAGGTGGTATGGAAGAGAGCGACAGCTTAGGGCAGTATTTTTGCAGCTTTTATAAAAATTAATATAGTATTCATACAATAGATCCGTTTATTTTAGTTTTCTAATCATAGTGGGGGAGGGGGGGCTAATTAATGCTCTAGATATTCACCAATCGACCTTATCTTACCTCTGCTCTCGTTTCCGAGGTTGGGCACCATTATGGTGAATCCCACTATCCCAGATGGTAGGACGGTACGTGAGAATGTTTAACGTGGGATCCGAACCACGGCGGGGGGGCTGGTATTCCACACATTCACAAAGCGTGAAAGAACACACTTTGCCAGAGGTGAAGGAAGGGCTTGTTGGCGTGAAAGAACACACTTTGCCAGAGGTGAAGGAAGGGCTTGTTGGTAATCAGATAAATTCGTACCTGGACTGGGATTTGAACCCCCGGACCCCTAACACAGAAGTCTGACACCTTTCTCCTAGACCACCAGGTCCCCTCTTTACTCGTAGTAATATCAACAGTTTGTTGAATATCTGTCTGTCATGTGCTTTATTAAATTCAATCAGTACTTTTTCTCTTCATTTAAAAATATCCTGTTCTAAGTCCGCTATGCTCGTGACATTCAACAACTGTTGATATTACCAAAAGAAGAAAATTAAACTAAATTTATCTAAATACATCCATTCCTGTTTCCAGCCTGTGGTCAGTTTTTTATTCAAGCCATATATTTCCCACTACCGGCCTGCTAGGCCTGTCGTAGCTTCATATGTCTTATAATCTGATTTAAGACTAGGACAGGAACAACATCCAGTCCTCAAGCCGTTAATTTATCACTGTGAAAGGACAAACTCATATTTTCATCAATGATACTTTTTCGGCCATGCCGGGACTCGAACCCAGGAGCCATAACTCCATATACAGACACGTTACCGACTGATCTAAGGTGTCGGACTAAATGTATCTACTGGGGAAATATTTTATTTTGTTTGGCCATCCATTATTTTTGTTAGAAAAAACTTTAAAAAAAATATTGCCCTAAGCTCTTATTATCTTCCATACCATCTTAAGGGGTCATCCATAAACCACGTTAAGCTTTTTTTTTCTTGCCTTATTTGACCCCCTCCCCCCACGTAACATCAATTAGACGTTAAAGTTCCCCACCCAATTTTATGGTGGCATGGTCTAAGGCGCTACTTCCGCGATAGATCGGACTGCCGATGACGGTGAGATCTAGGTTCGATCCTAGGAGGTCTTCCTCCTAAATGGTTTTCCACTCTCCCTCCACGCAAATGTAGGTACACTTCCTATGTATTAAACCTTCCTCATCCCTAAAACCATTAGCGTAATTAGTATATAAACGTATATCTTGAATGGGTGGTAAGACGCGGTGCTAAAATAATAATTAGTTTCCCCCCCCTTGCCCCTCTCAACAAAGTTACATGGTTTATTGGATGTTGGTGTTACACGTACGTGTTTTGATTGACTAGCCCGACACCTTAGCTCAGTTGATAGCGTGTCTGTTTACTGCGCTAAGTGTCCCGAGTTCGATCCCCGGTCATGGTCAAAAAAAATTATCATTGGTGAAATGTGGATTCCCCCTTTCACAATGAGGAATTAACGGGTGGGGGCCTGGATGTTGTGTCTGTTCTAGATTTAATTTAAGTCATATTCTGAGATAATCAGTCGGTTCAGAAAGTGGACGTTAAATATCCTTAAATTAAACGTCAAGGATGTGTATATATATACATATATCAACAAGTGTATAAATTATACTAAACACAAGCAATCCCACACGGCGTTGCCCGTGACCCACGATGGTTTAAAAAATTATATAATCCCCCCACACACAAAAATGGTTTAGAATTACGGTCGATTTCATACACTTTTTTTTTTCCGAGGAGGATGCTGTATATTTTCTTCAAAAATTTGTTAAAAATAGCCTAATTAAAAAGATAATTAAAAATTTAAAAATCCGGCTTCGAGGTGCATTCGGACCCCCTTCCGTCCACCTATGTTAAAAATGACAGATCTCTCCGTGCCGTAGATTCGGCTGGGCATCACACACAAACAAACAAACAAACAAATAAACACTTTCTTTTATTCTTATAGATATCTACTCACACAAAATCACTATAGATTTGGTGTTAACTATATAAAAATATATATTAATCTTCCTTTAATTTTAGATCTAAAATTTTAATCATGATTTCTCCATGAAGTACGTCGATGTAACTTATTTATACAAAATTTAAATGAAATCCATTCTATCATTTTGGCTGTAGCCCAAGATACAGACAGACAGACAAAGGGATAGACAAGCAGACTTGTAAAAATTTTCTTTTTTAATCCGGCGGAAGAAAGGGGGATAATCACACCAACATCTCCACCTCAAAAAACTTTTACGGATACAATAATTTCTATATGTGGAAAAGTAGAAGAAAAAAAAAAGTAATGTGAAAATGCCCATAATTTTCTCTCACTGAATGAACTCTTTATGTGTTTTTCTACCCCATTTCAGCTTCAGAGATGTTCACGTGACATTGTGAGGGACAGAAATATATCCTTACGAGTTCCCTGGGCCACAGATCTCACGAAACCTTCCTCACAGACATCCCGGAGTAAAAAAAGGGAAGATCATACGAAGCAAAACTTTTTGACATATTACGGAATCAATGTCGTCGACAGAGAATGTATGTTGAAGTAAAAAAAAATAAGACGAAGAGGATCTATTCCACAAAACAAAATGTCAACATGGCGTGGACATATTTCATTCCGAAGATTCCAAGTATCGGAAGTTTTTTTGGGGGACAAAACTTATCCAATAAGTCAAGCTATTGATTTTCTTTTTTTCCTTTTTCACACACAAACACACTTTCAAGCCACGTCATGTGTGTGTGTGTGTGTGTGTTGTGTGTGTGTGTGTGTGTGTTTTTAGTATCGTGATGCTTCATATGTGATGTCTGCTTAAGAGCCTGTATCCCCCTACCACCCCCCCCCCGGAATAAAACATAACTTAGAAAGGTAACACAGCACGAGCCAGACGTCTTAAGAGTCTGTATCACCGTTGGATAACACCTAAGTTTAATTACACTAAATGAGTAGAGATGAGGAAGGTACAATTTATCCGTGAATATACCCGCATTCGCATGGAAGGAGCAGGAGAAAGCACAAAGGAAAATGCCACCTTGTATAAAGATGAAAGAGGACGCGAGTATGTAGTTTTACAATTTTTATATTTGAAAAGAAATATATTGTCCAAAACAAATAAAATTTTGTTCCAGTAGGTACGTTTAGTTTTATTTTATACACATGGTAATAGTAGCCATGTCTGTTCAAAGTCCGCCATGTTCAGAACAGATATTCACCAACTGTTGATATCACGAGTTGTGGAAAATTAAACTGAACATCTGCTGGAGCAGTGTTTTATTTGTTATGGCAAAAAAAATTGGGTATACAAACTTAAAAGTCCTTATATTAATTTTAATAGTCCTATATATAAACTCAGCCGTTAGCGAGCCTTCATACTGAACTAAGAGTCCCGGGCTCGATTCCCAGTATGGCTGAAAATTTATCATTGGTGAAATGTGGGTTCACCCTTTCACAGTGCTGAATTAACGGCCTAGGGACTGGATGTTGTGTTTGTCCTAATCTTGAGTTATATATAAGTCATATGAAGCTACGACAGACCTAGCAAGCTGGTGAGGGAAAATATATGGCTTGGATAAAAAACTGACCACAGGCTGGAAACAGGAATGGAGATAAAATATTAATTGTATTATTTATAAGAGTAATAGATCCAACTTAGTATTATGTTGAACACGTTCTTAAAAGGTGGTTCGCGACCTCTTGGCAGTGCAGCGAACCCTTACAATTGTGAGTAAATTAAATAATTACCATAGAACTATCGAGATTACACCACAACCTTTCATTAAATATTTGTTTAGTTCATTGCAGAGATAAACGTCTTCAGGCATGATTACAGAACACAATTATTATTATTATAATTCGTATAATTAACTAAGATAAACTGATCGTTTGTATTGGCTATCCAAAATGTGTAAAGTTTGTCAGATATAAGAAAATTAACTAATATTGTCAAATATAACTGCATGCGTACCCGCTTCGGTGGCCGCATGGTCTAAGGCGCTTCTCCTACAGTGCACTAGACTTCCAATGACGGGGGAGATCGAGGTTCGAATTTCGGTCAGGTGTACTGAGATTGGTTTTGCCATAATGGTTTTCCACTCTCCCTCGACATAAATTCGGGTACACTTCCTCTAAATATAGCCTTCCTAATTTCTAAAAACCATTGGCGTAATTAGTTCGTAAGCGTGTAACCCGGATGGGTAGTAAGACGCTGTGGTAAAAAAAATAGGGTGAAACTAAATACATAGCCCTAACATCGGCCTACTGCGAGGAGCTAACCCCCCCTCCCTCCGGCCGGTCGCAGCCCAGACGGCCGGCACGTCAAATGGGGCATGTTGAAGAGTCACGGGCAAGCGACTCGCCCCCAAAAAACAATCCAAGAACTTAAAACAATTCAACCAGAGACATTGTACAAAGCTATGTCAAGATTTGAGGAGCACAAAAAAACAATGGATTGAATATAATGGTGGACATTTAAGGACTTTTTTTAAAAAAAATTCAAGATTATATAGAAAATCGTCAATCATTTATTTTTATTTTTATTTTTATTTGAAGCATTAATTAGTAAAAATAGTAAATATATAGCGTTTTTAAATGTGTCAACACTTTCTGCCCCATCCTGTATCAGAACCATTACGTTGGTAGGACTGGACCTGGAACGAGCATCGATATATACTGGCGAGTTTCTCCGATATTTGTTATGATACATCTTGAAACTAAATAATAGGTAAAAGAATCTCTTGATGGGAAGTGTGGGTCTCAGAAGAGAAGGGGAGGGGGGGGGAGGTATAAAATGATAGGGAGCGTGATTTCTCCTGGGGAGAAAAACTTTCCCCACCCAAACTATTGGAGGGCTGCAATAAACCTTTAAAAGAAGAAGAAAAAAAAAACTTCCTCTCTCTCATCTTTCCTTCGTTTTCGTTCGTTTTTTTTTTTTCATTTAATGTGAAACTCATCTGTAAAGTTAGTATCACACACACACACACACACACACACATGACTCGTGGTATGGCGTCTATTGTTCAAGCGCCACGACGCTAGCGGTAAAGGAGTTAGTTGAGAAAGAGACGACTCCGTTCAAGTGGAAACTTGGACCCCCTCGTGCCCCCCTATTCCCCCCCAATCCCCCCCCGTGTCTTCTGTTTGGGTCTGAGCGTGACCTCATTGTGTTGTCTCAAGCCTATGTCGTACCTTCTTTCTCCTCACATTTATTACTTTCTCACAGAGAGAAAGTATTGTAATCGTTTAACTTTCTGACCTTAAGATTATGATGTGTCTTGATAATGACATTCTATGCGCCCCGAACTAAAAAAGTGCGGGTCTTATAGTTCTGTCTGTCCCTTTGTTTATTTGTCCCTCTGTCTGTCTGTCCCTCTGTTTGTTTGTCCCTCTGTTTGTCCCTCTGTTTGTTTGTCCCTCTGTCTGTTTGTCCCTCTGTTTGTCCCTCTGTTTGTCCCTCTGTTTGTTTGTCCCTCTGTCTGTTTGTCCCTCTGTTTGTCCCTCTGTCTATCTGTCCCTCTGTTTGTCCCTCTGTTTGTTTGTCCCTCTGTTTGTTTGTCCCTCTGTTTGTTTGTCCCTCTGTCTGTTTGTCCCTCTGTTTGTTTGTTCCTCTGTTTGTCCCTCTGTTTGTTTGTTCCTCTGTTTGTCCCTCTGTTTGTTTGTCCCTCTGTTTGTCCCTCTGTTTGTTTGTCCCTCTGTCTGTTTGTCCCTCTGTTTGTTTGTCCCTCTGTTTGTTTGTTCCTCTGTTTGTCCCTCTGTCTGTCTGTACCTCTGTCTGTCCGTCTGTCTGTCCCTCTCTATGTCTGTCCCTCTCTATGTCTCTACCTCTGTCTGTTCGTCTGTCTGTCCCTCTGTCTGGCTGTACCTCTGTATGTCTGTACCTCTGTATGTATGTACCTCTGTATGTCTGTACCTCTGTATGTCTGTACCTCTGTATGTCTGTACCTCTGTATGTCTGTACCTCTGTATGTCTGTCCCTATGTCTGTCTGTCCCTATGTCTGTCTGTCCGTCTGTCTGTCCTTCTGTCTGTCCTTCTGTCTGTCTGTCCCTCTGTCTGTCTGTACCTCTGTCTGTCTGTACCTCTGTCTGTCTGTCCCTCTGTCTGTCTGTACCTCTGTATGTCTGTCCTTCTGTTTGTTTGTCCCTCTGTTTGTCCCTCTGTTTGTTTGTCCCTCTGTCTGTTTGTCCCTCTGTATGTTTTTCCCTCTGTATGTTTGTCCCTCTGTCTGTTTGTCCCTCTGTCTGTTTGTCCCTCTGTATGTTTGTCCCTCTGTATGTTTGTCCCTCTGTCTGTTTGTCCCTCTGTATGTTTGTCCCTCTGTCTGTTTGTCCCCCTTTCTGTTTGTCCCTCTGTCTGTTTGTCCCTCTGTATGTTTGTCCCTCTGTCTGTTTGTCCCTCTGTCTGTTTGTCCCTCTGTCTGTTTGTCCCTCTGTCTGTTTGTCCCTCTGTATGTTTGTCCCTCTGTATGTTTGTCCCTCTGTATGTTTGTCCCTCTGTCTGTTTGTCCCCTCTGTCTGTTTTGTCCCTCTGTATGTTTGTTCCTCTGTCTGTTTGTCCCTCTGTCTGTTTGTCCCTCTGTCTGTTTGTCCCTCTGTCTGTTTGTCCCTCTGTCTGTTTGTCCCTCTGTCTGTTTGTCCCTCTGTCTGTTTGTCCCTCTGTCTGTTTGTCCCTCTGTCTGTTTGTCCCTCTGTCTGTTTGTCCCTCTGTCTGTTTGTCCCTCTGTCTGTTTGTCCCTCTGTCTGTTTGTCCCTCTGTCTGTCTGTCCCTCTGTCTGTTTGTCCCTCTGTCTGTTTGTCCCTCTGTCTGTCTGTCCCTCTGTATGTCTGTCCCTCTGTATGTCTGTCCCTCTGTATGTCTGTCCCTCTGTATGTTTGTCCCTCTGTTTGTCCCTCTGTCTGTTTGTCCCTCTGTCTGTCTGTCCCTTTGTTTATTTGTCCCTCTGTCTATCTGTCCCTCTGTTTGTTTGTCCCTCTGTTTGTCCCTCTGTCTGTTTGTCCCTCTGTATGTTTGTCCCTCTATCTGTTTGTCCCTCTGTTTGTTTGTCCCTCTGTTTGTCCCTCTGTCTGTTTTCCCTCTGTCTGTTTGTCTCTCTGTCTGTTTGTCCATTAGCAGAGTATGAGATCACCACTTGGTGTAACACCCCTCCTTTATTTAATGTCGCCCGGCCGGGACTCGAACCCCCAGACTAAACAGACCCGGAGACATTCAGACGCTCTGTTATCTAATGTCACCTGGCTGGGACTCGAACCCCCAGACTAAACAGACCGGAGACATTCAGACGCTCTGTTATCTAATGTCACCCGGCCGGGACTCGAACCCCCAGACTAAACAGACCCGGAGACATTCAGACGCTGTGTTATCTAATGGAAGCCGCTCCGTGTTAATAAATCACTCGAGATACTCCAAACAACGGCTACAACATTCAAACACTGTTTGAAGAGTCTTGGATCGCGGGGGAAGGGGAGGGAAGAGTTTATTTAAGTAATTAACTTTCCTCTGCTATGAAAGGGAAGCTGTATGGAGCCGGAAAGGATCTTAGGGAGAGATCTCTTGAAGCTTAAACACAGTTTTAAAATGTTCACCCCTCAGAGAAAGGGTTTATTTAAGTGTGTGTGTGTGTCGGGGCCCTGAAGGTTGGGGGAGGGGGGGTTTCAATTAAAACTGAGAAGGCGTTTCTTGGAGGCTAAAACTGGGCCGGGTTTTGAAAACGGAGCCCATAATAATAAAAAAAAAAGGGACTGTTTCATTTCTCAAGTTTCATTATTCTTTCCGAAAAGAGAGATAGCTACAGCCGTCAATTTTAAGGTGGGATTAAAGTCACAGGAGTTAAGGTGGGATGGAAGTCACCAGAAGTTAAGGTGGGATGGAAATAACCAGGAGTTAAGGTGGGACGGAAATCACCAGGAGTTAAGGTGGGACGGAAATCACCAGGAGTTAAGGTGGGACGGAAATCACCAGGAGTTAAGATGATAAGGAAGTCACCAGGAGTTAAGATGATAAGGAAGTCACCAGGAGTTAAGATGGGATGGAAATAACCAGGAGTTAAGGTGGGACGGAAATCACCAGGAGTTAAGATGATAAGGAAGTCACCAGGAGTTAAGATGATAAGGAAGTCACCAGGAGTTAAGATGATAAGGAAGTCACCAGGAGTTAAGGTGGGACGGAAATCACCAGGAGTTAAGGTGGGACGGAAATAACCAGGAGTTAAGGTGGGATGGAAATCACCGGGAGTTAAGAATATAAGAAAGTCACCAGGTGTTAAGATGGGACTGAAGTAACCAGGAGTTTTTTAAGATGATAAGGAAGTCACCAGGTGTTAAGATGGGATTGAAGTCACCAGGAGCTAAGATGAGAAGGAAGTCACCAGGAGTTAAGGTGGGATGGAAATCACCGGGAGTTAAGCAACACGTAACCATGCAAGCGCGTAAATAAATCATTTAAGAAAATTAAATGCACCCTAAAATTTCAAAATTGGAATGCAGTAACTGAAAAAGGGTGGGTAAGAGCTGGGTATTTCCAAAATTACTATAAAACCTTCTTTTCGGCATAAAAGAAAATTTAAATTGACCAAGTTTGTAATAGGACCACCCTCCAGCATCCATAAAAGTTGGAAAAGTTTGGAATTTAATAGTAGGGGGTGGTAAATGGCTAATATAAGAAAGAAAAACTTCTCGTTATAGTAGAAATTTGGAATTTGGTATAGGCAGGCGAGAAAAATACTAATACAGAAATTAAATATTATCTTAAAGGGGATCCATTAGCGTTGCTATAATAAAGCTAAAAATCATAGGATAAATAGCGCTTACCTAGCAGTGAAAACTTAAAATAAACAAACTCTCTCCTTTGGAAAATAAACGGTTATCCTCAAGAATTTTTATTGTTTTGCAATTTTCTTTTTGGAAACGATTTGTTCAAGAAAAGAACTTTTTATATACACACCTACTCAATCATTTTAACAGTGATCAAATATCAATAAAATTGACATTTTTTTATATAAAGCTGCCGGCTTCATAACCAAAAATAAGAAAATTTAACAATTAATAAACATCGATACATTATCCTAGAAGGGGTGTTGAAAATATTAACATAAAATGTTCACTCGTTCTCGAGAAAACTTACATTTACAAACGTATGATTTTTCCGCAAGACCTGTCCGGTAGCTAGCGCCATCTACGGTTTCCGTGATCCATCTGTTCTTGTTGGCGCGGAAGGATACTATGGTCGGTTGTGAAGCCACGCCACGCCTTTCAACCTCCCGCCCACCATCCCACAAAATAGGTCTTAGACTTGCACTCGACAGGGCCAAGGGCCTTAAGTATCTCGCCATTGAAAGCGATAGAGCTGGAGCTAGAAGGAGCTTTCAAAAGTTATAGAGTGAGTGGTGCTATAAGAGAGAGGGAGAGAGAGTTTGTTTGCACGCCTTAGCTACCGCGAACAAAGGAGCATCACTTCTCCTGATTGGGTGGTAGAACGAGGTCCGGCCTTTTCATTGCGATCCTTACTCTTCTTAGGAACTCTCGAGAGAGAGGATAGGCAAGGATCGCACACACACACACACACACACACACACACACACACACACACACACACTAACGATCGTCTTATGAGGTGTATTTGGAAGACGTTCCAAGATCTTTATTTTTATTCCGGAAGGAAAAAAATGAGTATCTTCAGACAAACATTGATTTGAGAAGATCTCAAAGAGGACGTGTTCCAGGAATACGAAGTCCTGTTCCTAAACACGGTGGACTGGCCCATAAAAATTTAGGCTTGTCCAAGACACATCAGGCCTGTTCCAATAAACACGAGTACCTGTCCCAGAACCACGAAGGGCCTGTCCCAGGAATACGAGGTACTGTCCCATAAAAGTGGTGGTTTGTCCGAGAAACGTGATGGCCTGTCTCAGAAACATGGGGTTCTGTCCCAGAAGTTATTTAATTAGAATTCAACCAATTCAAACGATTTCCCTCTAACTTTATCCGCTCTTATGTAATAACTGACAAAGATTATTTTTTATCAGCAAAGCCCAGCCTTCCATGCGCTTATCAATAGTATTTAATCTTTTTAATAAAAGCGTTTATTTCAAGAATCATCATATCAAAGTTTACAAACTTTAGATAGCGAAGCCTTTATATATATATATATATATATATATATGTATGTTAGAATTTTATATATATATATATATATATATTATATATATAATATATATATATATATATATATGTATGTTAGAATTTTATATATATATATATAATACTAACGTAAAGATGACGTTAAATATATATATATATGCCGTTAGTAATATATATATATGCCGTTAGTAATATATATATATATATGACGTTAGTAATATATATAGACTATATAAATAGTATTTTATATATAAAAATGAAGCTATATATATGACGTTAATAAAATATATATATATATGACGTTAGTCGGTGAATATATGAAGGCTATTAATTATGAAAGGGCTCCTGATATTGAAAAAAAAAAAAAATTGTTAAGAGCTTTAAAAAATATCTTGAACTGATTTTTTAAATTATTATTTAGCGTGCACTTCATGAACCAACTTATAAAATAAATTTAAATCTAGAACAGACACAACACCCAGCTCTCCACCCAACATTAATTCTTCAATGTGAAAGAGGAAAGCTCACATTTCAACAATTATAAATATTTCTATAAACGAATCGAACTCAGGAGCTTTAGCTCAGTACACACATAAGCTACCGACTGGCGGACTTATTGAGCTGTAGATCATGTCAAAAAAATCATAAAACATCTGAGCTTAATCTGTACTGACTAAAAAACAACCCGTGATTCGGACGAGAGAGAGAGTGGACTTGGTCAGTTTATCAACTGAGGTACCACGACTAATAATGAGAGAATGTTTAAAGACCTAGTGACGTCACGATGAAGATGAAGTATCCGACCAGTCGTGGTCTTGGGGCATGCGATCCTAATATCGTATAGAGGTATATATGTTCACGTACCCCTTCCCACATCCATCCACCAGTGATGTGCACATCCAATATGAGAGTGATTAGTGGTCTGCAGACCGTGGACAAGAGTTCGATCCTTGACGGGTGGTTGGAAGGGGTATGATTGATGAATCACAGTGTGGTTACCATCAGACATCTTTTACTGGAGCATTCACTAGTGGTACAGTCAACAGCAAATGATTGTTACAAATATAACTGGAGCATTCACTAGTGGTACAGTCAACAGCAAATGTTTATTACAAATATAACTGGAGCATTCACTAGTGGTACAATCAACAGCAAGTGTTTGTTACAAATATAACTGGAGCATTCACTAGTGGTACAATCAACAGCAAGTGTTTGTTACAAATATAACTGGAGCATTCACTAGTGGTACAATCAACAGCAAATGTTTATTACAAATATAACTGGAGCATTCACTAGTGGTACAATCAACAGCAAGTGTTTGTTACAAATATAACTGGAGCATTCACTAGTGGTACAATCAACAGCAAATGTTTATTACAAATATAACTGAAGCATTCACTAGTCGTACAGTCAACAGCAAATATTAATTACTATAGATGTACTCCCCAAACAGATTTATCATATTTGTTGACGCGCTACGCCGATAGAACGAAGATGTCCACAAAGTTCGCTGATGCAGTTTTCATCCAAAGACACAACGGCACCCTTAAGGAGCTTAGGGACGACTTGTTGAGTTTACAGATTGTCGAAGGGGGGGGAGGAAAGGCAAACCGTTTCTCTCCCAAACAGATTGGTCGACATCCTTAGTTTTTCAACCAGAATGGTACAAGGGGGAGGTAAAAACATTGTTGGAGAAACTTGAGGTCCCAAAGTTTGCGTTAAGACAATTCCCAATTAGTGTCCCGGAACCGCGGACCCTCTTTAGAGGCTATTATTCCTCTCTATTTTTGTAGATGTAATGATGCGGTACTGGGATGTGACGTCACGAGGGATGGGGTTTGAAGGTCTGAGTTGCCCTGAGAACTTGGGCGGCGCTGAGGAAGTTACGTCACCCGGGGGGAGAAGACGCGACCTCTGTCATCCGTCACAACGGAACGTCTGACTCACTAGAGAGGAGGGAGGGGTGCTAGGGAGTTGTGGAGGAGGGGTGCTAGGGAGTTGTGGAGGAGGGGTGCTGGGGAGTTGTGGAGGAGGGGTGCTAGGGAGTTGTGGAGGAGGGGTGCTAGGGAGTTGTGGAGGAGGGGTGCTAGGGAGTTGTGGAGGAGGGGTGCTAGGGAGTTGTGGAGGAGGGGTGCTAGGGAGTTGTGGAGGAGGGGTGCTAGGGAGTTGTGGAGGAGGGGTGCTAGGGAGTTGTGGAGGAGGGGTGCTAGGGAGTTGTGGAGGAGGGGTGCTAGGGAGATGTGGAGGAGGGGTGCTAGGGAGTTGTGGGGGAGGGGTGCTAGGGAGTTGTGGAGGAGGGGTGCTAGGGAGTTGTGGAGGAGGGGTGCTAGGGAGTTGTGGGGGAGGGGTGCTAGGGAGTTGTGGAGGAGGGGTGCTAGGGAGTAGTGGAGGAGGGGTGCTAGGGAGTTGTGGGGGAGGGGTGCTAGGGAGTTGTGGAGGAGGGGTGCTAGGGAGTTGTGGGGGAGGGGTGCTAGGGAGTTGTGGGGGAGGGGTGCTAGGGAGTTGTGGAGGAGGGGTGCTAGGGAGTTGTGGGGGAGGGGTGCTAGGGAGTTGTGGAGATTGTGGAGGAGGGGTGCTAGGGAGTTGTGGAGGAGGGGTGCTAGGGAGTTGTGGGGGAGGGGTGCTAGGGAGTTGTGGAGGAGGGGTGCTAGGGAGTTGTGGGGAGGGGTGGATTTGGGAGGGGTGTGGGGGAGGGGGGGCTAGGGAGTTGTGGAGGAGGGGTGCTAGGGAGTTGTGGGGGAGGGGTGTTAGGGAGTTGTGGAGGAGGGGTGCTAGGGAGTTGTGGGGAGGGGTGCTAGGGAGTTGTGGAGGAGGGGTGCTAGGGAGTTGTGGAGTTGTGGAGGAGGGGTGCTAGGGTTATGGAGGGAGGAAGCTCAAGGGTGCTTCCCGGCAAAATTGGTAGGCCGTTTCGCTTTCGCTCATAGAAATTCTCGTGTGCTGATATAATCAGTCGTTCAAAAAGTGCACTTTCAATACCTCAAATAAATATAAATAAAGAATTACGCCAGTGACCCGCTTCGTGGCCGCATTGGTCTAAGGCGTTAATCTTGTAAAAGTCTTTACTGCAGATGATGGGGAAATCGTTGTTGATACCGTTTGGGTGTACTGAAGGTGATTTATCTTAATGTTTTCCCACTCTCTCTCCTTGCCATGTGGATACACTTCCTCTAAATTCAACCTTTCTCACCCTTAGCACATTAGAGTAATTAGTACATATACGTATAGCCCGAACTGGTGGTTTAAGATGTGGTACTAAAAAAATACGCTAGTGATTTAGGAATTGGGTAGGTTGAATTTAGAGGAAGTGAGCCCGTATTTACGTGGAGGAGAGTGGAAAACCATTTAGGGAAAACCACCCCCAGTTCACCCGACCGAAATTCGAACCTTGATCTCCCCTTCCTTGGTAGTTCATTATATTGCGAGAGTGACGCCTTAGGCCATTCGACCACCGAAGTGGGTCTCTAGAATGTATTAGAGCTAGCGCGGGCTTAAACATAAACAGACAAAATGTCAATTCAAAAACAGCCATACCCCTACAAACTGCCCTGAAATTAAATGTAGAGCCATCATAATAAAACTGCTCAACTATTTCAGAGCGAAAAGTCAACAAGTTAGTCCGTAGACTACCTAAATTAGTCTCATAAAAAAAACGTTCAACGCCTTTCATTTAGCAGAAACAAAAACTGGGGCTGGATGCTGAAACCCAAGCAATTTAAAAAATGTCTCTAGCGAAGCATTTATCCGCCTAAACTGCATGACCATAGGATATGGTCGGCGCGTAAAGGGGTGGGGGAGGGGAGGAGGAGGAGGGGCGAGCACGCGCTTTTTTATTTTCGCTGAAATGCTGACAGCAACCAAATAAGAATATGTAAAAAAATAAAATAGTAGTAAAACAAAACGAAGGTCATAAAGACTGCCCGTTTACCCAACAGAATGCGTTGCTTGTAATTGGGCGGTCTGGCTGACCAAATGCGCATATTGGGACAGAAACTGTTACCCGTCCCGTCCCCCCCTCCCCCTTGCTCGTAATTACAACAGATATGAAACAACAGCACAGCGTTTTATTTCTGTTGATGAGGGAATAGGGGGTGTAAAAGGGGGTGAAGGGGAGGACGAGATAATTATTCCCCTCCCCTAGGAGATTGTGACGAGGCGCTCAAACGTAAACAAACGTTGTAATTGCAACAACACCGTAACAACGCGCTGTTGTGTTTTCCCACGTGCAATTATCAAGATATATTCTTATAGCGGGATGCATGCGTGTGGTCCGTTTATAAATTAGTTTATCACCCCGTCCAGCACCCATTTATCTTAACCACCCTTATCCAAGTAATATATTCTCCACTACCGGCTTGCTAGGCCTGTCGTAGCTTCATATGTCTTATAAGGTATCTTTAAGTCTAGTAACAGGAACAACATCCAGTCCCCGGCTGTTAATTTATCAATGTGAAAGTGTAAACCCACATTTCACCAACGATAAATTTTCGGCCATGCCGGGAATCAAACCCGGGATTCTTAACTCAACGGCAGACATATACCGACTGATTTAAGATGACTTAATTTTTGGAAAACATTTGAAAAAAAGTATTGTTAAAAGAAAAAATTGTGTTTATTTACGAGAAAGTGTTGTATTTTACACGAGGAGTCAGACACGCTTCTGTGGTCGCGTCGTCTGAGACGTCACTCTCTCGCAATAGACTGGATTGGAGAAGGTCGGGGGTTCGAATCCCGGTTGGTCGCACTGAGGGTGGATTTTCTTTTTAAATGTTTTTTTCACTCTTCTTTCACGCAAATGTGAGTACACTCCCTTTCGATTGAGCCACTCTACAATTAGTGAAATATGGCTCCGGTTTAGACACGAGCCAGGATGGTTCAGTGGTAAAGCATCGGCCCGCATAGCTGAAGGTCCCGGGTTACATTCCAACGTCCAACTTGTCATATTTTACTTAATTAGACTTATTTTTTCTTTGTCCCGCGTTTTATTTCTTGTCCGGGATATAAACACTCAATTACACTCGTGAAGTAGGAATGAGGACAGTAAAATTAGTGAAATGTACACGCATTTTCAAAGAGGGAGATTGGAAAATTATTTTATAAAAAAAACTCTCAGTACATCCAAGCGAGATTTGAACCTGTATCTCCCCTTTGAATATTTTTTTAATTTGAAATTTTATGGACACAGCCCGAGTGTCTACCCTTTTATTCAGAAAATCAATAGATAAATATTAAAATTGGTTTGTGTGTGCTCTGGGAGTTACTGTTGAAAATAATCACTTAAGATAGATATATATAAAAAAATATAATCAAAACCATACACTAAGCTAGTACGTGTATATATAATAGTTTAAATTTAAAACTATCAAACAATTGTATCAAAAGATATCCCTATTGCCAAATTTCGTAAAATGAAACACTTAAAAAAAACCTTTGTTTACCGCTTGTACCAAAGGTTAAGAGGTTGGTCAGAAAAATTTGAAAATCTAAAGATCTGCACAGATCTTAGTGCATTCATATTATTACAGTGGGGGGGGGATTGGGGGGCCTCTATCTCCCCCTCCCTTCCCCCTCTAATGAGACGTGAAGCACAGGGAATGTTACCGGAACAATCTACACAGCTTTCTGTCCCTTAGCCAAACAAAGCGCATCCCACCTCTGACACCATGGTTAGGGGAAGATATACACCCCACCCCTTAAATCATCCCCCTTCCTCCACACATAAGCCACTTCAACTAATTTTTCTAACCCGGGGTTACACTAAAAAAAAAAGTACTATACCTTTAACCAATTAATATTTTAATACGTATACATGCCACTACCCTTAAGGGATTTCATAAAATTTTGAGGGGATGGCGGGTTTCCATCCACCTCTGCTCCCATCCACCCCTTCACCCTATTCCACGCCCTTGTAAACCAGGGTAGAGTGCATGAACTTGGGAAGGGTAAGCAAATAATACAACCAATTTGCGTCATCGGTCCCTTTTTTTTTAATAAATATATATCTACACCGTCCTACCCCATTTCCCCAAATCCAAATATGGATGAGGGTGTGACGGGAGGGGGTGTTCCCGTGTGGGTACACCGAGTCTATCCTCCCTATATTACCCCCCTTTATGCCCCCCGGCACCCTGTACAAACACTAACTAACCAACAAACAAGCGCACACAGTCAACGTCACATGAGAGTCAAAGTCAATAGTTGTAACATTACTGGCGGATAGTGCTGACGTGCCCAGAGGGATTGTTGACTGAGTGGTCAGGGGTACCAACTGCTGTCTGGTCCACACCACGCTGGCGTCATATTGGCATGGGAACAACATTTATACTAGTGTATCTCTGTGAACAATAAGTGTGGGGAGAAACTCGTGTTAAAAACTGCGTCATGTTAGTATAGTTATTACAATATTAAAATGTATCTTTCAGTTCAAGTTGAAATACCTCCTGTAGTTTCTCCTTGGATTCAAAGATGAAATACCTCCTGTAGTTTCTCCTTGGATTCAAAGATGAGATATCTCCTGTAGTTTCTCCTTGGATTCAAAGATGAAATATCTCCTGTAGTTTCTCCTTGGATTCAAAGATGAAATATCTCCTGTAGTTTCTCCTTGGATTCAAAGATGAAATACCTCCTGTAGTTTCTCCTTGGATTCAAAGATGAGATATCTCATGTAGTTTCTCCTTGGATTCAAAGATGAAATATCTCCTGTAGTTTCTCCTTGGATTCAAAGATGAAATACCTCCTGTAGTTTCTCCTTGGATTCAAAGATGAAATACTTCCTGTAGTTTTCCTTGGATTCAAAGATGAAATACTTCCTGTATTGTTTCTCCTTGGATTCAAAGATGAAATACCTCATGTAGTTTCTCCTTGGATTCAAAGATGAAATCTCTCCTGTAGTTTTCCTTGGATTCAAAGATGAAATACCTCCTGTAGTTTCTCCTTGGATTCAAAGATGAAATACCTCCTGTAGTTTATCCTTGGATTCAAAGATGAAATCTCTCCTGTAGTTTCTCCTTGGATTCAAAGATGAAATATCTCCTGTAGTTTCTCCTTGGATTCAAAGATGAAATACCTCCTGTAGTTTATCCTTGGATTCAAAGATGAAATCTCCCTGTAGTTTCTCCTTGGATTCAAAGATGAAATATCTCCTGTAGTTTCTCCTTGGATTTAAAGATGAAATACCTCCTGTAGTTTCTCCTTGGATTTCAAGCTGAAATATCTCCTGTTATTCCTCCTTGGTGATCGAGCTAGACAGGAAAATAAATTAATACTTTATTCAATGGTATATTATATTCCTAGGGAATAACTGTTGTTCACATTGTTTAGGATGTCCGTCACGTAACATTTGTCACAATTTAAAAACAAAAGTTTACATAAGTTGTTTGTCCGAATTTTAAAGAATGTGTCTGCCAGATTTTGTTCAATTTTACCACGCTTTTGTTAGTAACATACTAAATGCCAAAGATTGAGTTAAAACAAGGACCTAGCTCCACTCTTATCATTTAAATGTAGAGCAACCAGATTTGATCAAAAATGTCACCACTATATTTTTATCTCGGATCTGTTGAAATGGATGCCCTCCTTTCCTCTCAAAAAGTGGGAGCAGATTTAATGCGTAGGGTTGGCGTATGAGCACATGAAGGCATATTCAGAGAATGTAGGGAATTATAGGCACGCAGTTAAGACCAGGGGTGATGGGGTTTTTATTTATATAAAGAACCCCCTCTTAAGATATCAACCAACATTAAATTTACTTATTTTTAATTTAGTTTTATCTGAGGTATTTAACGTGCACTTTCTAAACCGATTAATTATATGAGGACATGTACGACCCCATACTAGGATGGAAACAGTCTTAATGCAGCAGGTAAGCATCAAACTCAGTACTTTCCCAATCAGATCCTGTCGATCAATGTTCTTGTATTTGTTATCGACATACAAAATAGAGCGACTCCGGGTGACAGGTTTTGAGGGCCCCCCCCCCGCCCCTCTAACCCCTCCTGATTCATGAAATAGGTAGGAAGGGTTGCTACCCCCCCTTTTCAATCCACTAGCACAAAGCCTCATACCACCCTCCTCCAAAACCCAATTATATATTCATGACCAGGGACCGAGGAACACAAAACATCGATATGGAAATTGCATTTCTCGCCTTCCTTCTCTTGCACCCCCCCTCACCCCCCCACGAGGACGAGTGGTACACAACAAGCTCTGTTTGCAATTAACTCGGTTACGAAACAGTTGGCAACACTGCATGAGGAACTGGAGTAGTTACCGTCGTGTGTTATAACGAATTGAATTGGTAGATCCGGGAGACGTTGAAACATCACACAGTTGTAATTATATCGTGTTTATTTAACATTATTGAAATTAGTTTCTAGATGTACCCTTCGCTTACCCTGAAAGTCTTACCTTGACTGATTACACTATGACCCTATCTTACAAGCTACAACATAGTGGAACCAAGCAAGGTAGCAGTCTTACCTTGACTGATTACACTATGACCCTATCTTATAGCTACACCATAGTGGAACCAAGCAAGGTAGCAGTCTTACCTTGACTGATTACACTATGATACTATCTTATAAACTACACCATAGTGGAACCACGTAAGGTAAGCTTCCTACATCTCAGGGTAAGAGGGAGTTACTTATTTTCAACGTAATGTTCGATCTTAAGCTGTGTCTCCCCTGGAGTGACCTTTTTGTTGACACAATGTTGACACAATGTTGTAAGATGTTTCACGTTTGAAAATTACTTGATCAACTTTAGTCAACAAACTGTACACACTGGAATAACGTTATCACGTCGTGTTGGTATTTGCTTTTTATAATTATTTAAACTAGAAGCAACACTCTGTCAACATTGAAGAAACTGTTGATAGTATGTGCCAACATATTGGATAAAAAAAATCTGTTTTAATGGCGGCCCTGTATTTGGGGCTCAAAATACACAGATGCTGTTTGTAACAATCAATTTTATTTTATTTTTAGAACCACGTCTTACTACCCATTTGTGTTACAAGATTATGTACTAATTACGATCATGGATTCAGGTATTAGGAAAGTAATATTTAGAGAAAATGTACCCAGATTTGCGTTAAAAATTGTTTTGGAATAACCACCCTCAGTACACCCGACCTAGATTCGAACCTCGGTCTCCCCCTCATGGGCAGTCTAGTTTTCTGCGAGAGTAGCGCGTTAGACCATGCGGCCACGGAAACGGGCTATCAATTGATTGAATACAATTATTCTCTTAACTCCATCTGAACGCAATGCAGATGAACTAAATTGTAGTGCAACCTTTTTTTTCCTTTTCTTAGCTACAGAATGTTTCAGTCTCAACTGAAACAAATAATCAAAACTGAAGAAACATATTTTGTTCATACCGACTGAATGTTGATCAAGAGTTTTATATTTTGTTTTGATAATCAACCGCGGGACGGATACTTGCAACAAACACTCACTTTTGTTTATTGAGACATCGACATGATACAGTATGGAGCAACTTAAATCAACAAACGCACACTTTTCCTATGCAACCATGTTGATGTTGCTGTTGCTTTAAGTTGATTTGTGTGTCTATATTGGAGAAGCAGCTTTATAAAGTAATAATTAATAGCCTATCCTATTATTTATGCTTATTAGTGGGAATTACTCCATCTAGATATAATATTCTGAAAATTGAAAAATGACACCTGGACACGGGAATCGAACCCGGGACCTTTGGCTTAGTACGCCAGTACGATAGCTCAGTGGTAGAGCATTGGCGTACCAGGCCAAGAGTCCCGGGTTCGATTCCCGTGTCCAGGTGTCATTTTTCAATTTTCAGAATTTATAAAGTAAGTTAGTGTGGAGATGGGTCTCTATGTATCTAGTGTAAGAGCAGTAAAGTAAGTTAGTGTGGAGCTAGGTCTCTATGCTCACCGCCTTATCGTGCCGACTATTACCACGTGTGTGAACATGCAGACTCAGGCGTGGTCAAAGTTACCGCGTGGACCGTCCCCCACTGTTGATGTACAAAAAAAACAGTTGCCAACCGCTACGTATAAACCTTCCTGATTGGTTGAGATGAATCATCCGAAACTTCATCACCCAATTGTAGGATTTAACGAGCACTTACTGAAACGACTGATTATATCAGCATACGACTTACAAACTAACTTAAATTCAGATCCCAACGCACAACACCCTTGCCGTCAATTCGGTGCTGTGAAAGGAGGAAACCACAATCTCACCATTGATATAACCCGCCTCGGTGGCCGCATGGTCTAAGCCGTCACTCTCGCGAAATACTGGACTGCTTATGATGAAGAGATCTAGGTTCGAATCCCGGCCGGGTGTACTGATGGTGGATTTTTCTTCAATGGTTTTAAACTCTTCCTCCACGCAGATGTAGGTGCACTTCCAATAAATGCTTTCTTACTCAGCCCTAACGTATTAGTGTAATCAGTACATATACGTATAACATGAACCGACAGTAAGACGCGGTGATAAAGAGCTGTCCATGGGGTCAACCCGTCAACCACGTCAGGCTTTATTCTAACCGTTTTTATTACCTTCCCTCCTTCCACACCTAAGTAACACCAAGTGCCCCCTTACCCCTTCCAACCTGGGTTACGTCCCTCCCCCCCCCCCTCCAACTTGTGTTACGTAACTTTTCCCATCAAGAGTGAATGTCATTACTTCATTTGGGAAACCTATCTCTAAAATAAGTTTACTAACGGTAGAAACATTAACAATTATAAGGATTATTTTTTTAACATTTTTAAGTAAAGGATCCGCGTTACGCAACACGATGATGTACCCCCTCTCCCCTCTTAACTGCTTTACGTGGTTTATGGATAACCCCCACACCAGGAATCGAACACGGTACCCTTAGATCAGTAGGCATATACGCTACCGAATGAGCTAAGTTATAGGATCCTGAAAAATTATCACCTTAGAGCTTTTGTTTTGTTATTATTATTTTGTTATTATTATTATTGTTATTGGGTGTTCTGTCTTACGACAGGTCCATTCCTTTTTTCTGCCTCCTTCAGCTCTCAGAATTTTCTTCTCTCCTTCAAATCATCTAGTATTTGAATCCTCCTCCTTCCTAAGTTCCTCTTTCCCTCAACTTTTCCTTCTATGACGTCATGCAGAAGACAGTCCCTCAGATGCATGTCACGTGGTTTATGGATGAGAGAGAGAGAGAAGAGAGTGACTGTACTTGTCCTGTCCACAGAACACTGCCAGGCCAGCGGTCCGGAATGTCCCAACATAAGCTCCAGGTCGGCAGCCTCCAAGGGGCTCCTGATGACCTTGACCCTGATACTCGGTGTGACCCTACTCTGCTTCGGCGGCGTCTGCGGCGTGCTGTAGTACTACAAGCGTCGGCACGAGGATGAGCGTCCCGACGCCACGCCGCAGTCCGCCGGGGGTATCGGGTGTCTGCCAGACCACAGCCACACGAGCTCCGTGTTCTAGCACGTAGGGGGTGGGGTGGTCAGAGCGACTGTCTCATCTACCACAGGAGAGATGGTTAGGTTTACTAGTAGGTTAAGAAGCACCCAGGCTCGAACCACGTACCTAGGCAGTTAAACAATAAGACAGTAAGGAAGCTGTAAGCCCACTCACAAAAAAAAACTTTTTTTTTTTGTTTGGAAGTTAACACACCATATCAAAGAAAGTTCAATATCATAATTATTGTACAAAATAATAAATTTGAAAACTAAAAAAAAAAAAAAGTACGACAATCTATGTCATTTACTAGCCCACATCAAGATAACGGCAGTTTTTTTTTTCTAGTCCCTAAATTTAGGTATTTCATAATTAACATATCAAAAATTATTAAGTGGAATACAATTAACTTTGAAAAAAACAACATATCGTTGCTTTGTTTACAAAACTTCTAAAAGATATTATTTTTTAAAAATATCAGAATATTGGTTTTTATGAATATAAATTTTTCATACTTTACTATTTTACATAAACTTATCTTTAATATATTTAATAAAATATCCATCGAAACGACAAATTGAGCTGAAATAACATTAATATTGTGTAAGCAAAAGAATAATTATAAACGCAGTATTGTTACATATCCAAAAAATAATAATAAATGTATCAACAACTATGAAAATCTGTATCTAATTTGTGGGCATTTAAAAAATAATGTATTACTATCGAAAAGATAGAAAATGAAATACATTGTAAAAAAAAACTAGCTTTAATTTTAAGAAACGTAAATCTAATCATACAGTTACAAAACCTCTAAAGCGTGGATATACTCTAGAAACTCTTTAATTAATATCAAGATAATCAAGTTTTTCAAGTGGAACCTTTCTAATCTGTTTACCTTCTCTAACAAGCATTGCATAAATTTGCAAACATTTTAATTTCATGAACACACTTTTGTGCCTAAAAGATTAGTAATAGATTATTAAACTGCTTAATAAACTATATTAAACCTTCCAATAGGAACAAAGTAATATCGTTCATGGATTTCGTATTCCAAGTAGTACTTAAACAAAGCTTTCTAGATTAAACAAAAAAAAAATATGGTTGATGGTAGTTATTTTATAAATCTTCATACTTCATATTATTTATTAACTACGAAGTGGATCATATCATTACCACATTCTTGTTATTTATGCTAGTTCAAATGTTGATGGATCATGAAGAAATTAGGCTTCTATAACCTTAGGCTATTTTGAAATAAAACTAATAATAATTCCTAATTAAATGGCCCCGAATATAAATTATTTTGTTTCGATAGCTTTTACAAATATTACCTTTAGTAGGTTAATGTAACATCATTTATAAGCATAAGGGGCACATACATATGTAATCAATTGATCCTGTTGTTCTTAAAACGTGAAATTGACAATAGTAATAAAAATGTATGAAATGTGTTAAAAATATGTTAACCTTATCGTAAATTTAATCTTCCAATAGTAGTTCTAGTACTGTAATTTGTTTTAAATGAATTAACAGAGATTATTAATTTATATAATTTGAATCTATATACATATTTTAAATTGAGTAAAGTATGCATATTCCAAGATATTTTTCAAATATGATATAAATATGTTACTGGTACTTAAACTGAATATAATTTTGTTGACTATTTCCTTTATAAAATATCATCTAAACGTTATTGTTATTTAATATTATAATTCTTTAAATAATTCTTGTTTATATTCAAAATAAACGACTAAGCATATTATAGAGTTTGTCAAAATTTTACTACGTTATATGAATTATCTTCACCAAACTGTTGACAACTCACACATTCTGTTTACTATGGCCGACAGTATGATTCTGATAATTATCTAAATCATAATAATAATAATAAATAATTGTTCGGAGTATTTGTTTCTACAACATTAAGTATCATTCTACTAGAATGTTCTAAAGTTGTCGAGTGAGATTAAATAAACAAATATGTTAGTGGGTTTTTTAAAACCTGTCTAACAAATTTTCGACTTTTTGTATTTTTTTTTTTTTTTTAAGAATCAACGAATAAGTATTCACATATTTCAAAATTATCAACATATCGCAAGATAATAATCATATAAATTAGTCGAATTAATTATAATTTTTCGATGTAAATCAACTTTTTTTAAAAAAAATGAAGTAGATCTTTTGGAATACACCAATGCGACACATTGAAAATTTAATTTAATTTAATTTGTAATTTTCATTCCAAATTCGCTTGTCAATAGACCAAATACTTAAGGAAAGGTATAAAAAAAATTTTAACTTGGAAAGAAAACTAAACCAATTGAAGAGCTGGATGGATTATCATGGTATGATTCGAAACGTCAATTATTTGGAGGACAAAAAAACCAACCTTAGAATGCAAAATATATTCCTGTTACATTGTTTTTACTCTGTATAGAATTTAGTGTACATTTATGTTAAGTACTCAATGGTTATGCTAATGTGTTAAATAGCTTCACATGAGATGTAAATACGTGTAGAGTGATTGCGGTAAGGAGGATGTAGATGGAGACACATTGTTCACGTGTATAAACACCTTCACACATGTTGCGCGAAGGTTCATTTGAAACACACGGATACAGGAGTGGTGTTTACTAACGTGTCTAGCGGAGTACGGGAGTGTGTGTGTGTGTGTGTGTGTGTCTGAAGTGAATAGTGTAATATTATTTTCGTTTTTTAACTTACATAATTGTGACTTTCCCCGATCCTAAATGGTGACGGATTCCTTCTGGAGTACTAAGGCAGATCCATATCATAAAAAGGTGTAGATTTTTTTTAAGAGAACATTTATAAATTCAAAATATCTCTTATAAAGATTAAACTAAACTAAAGATTTGATCCTCATATCACTTGGATAGCAGTAAAAAGAATGTATCGGCTAATTAATATCAGTAGTAGATTTAAATAGGATCCATTCTTCTTTTCTTTTCTTTTTTAATCTCACAAGAGAAATAACAAGCTGCCAGACACGGAAGTTCAATCAGGGAACTTGACTCGCTGATACAGTACCACTGAGTTATCCAAGATTTTCGTGGTTTGATGATGATAATAAACAACAACCTTATAAAGGATTTAAATTTAGGAGCGGGTGACAGGGATGGCCGCACGGATAGTATAGCCGGGGTTTCAACCCTCACGAATACACTGAAGGAATAATATATTTTATCCAAACCAAAAAAAGATTCTACTATGTTCACCCTCATCATCCTATCGTTTTAAGCTAGAAACTATAAATCAGAGCTACCCAGGGTTAACCCATAGTTTTTGTTCACAAAGGTTAAATAGTTAACTTTGACGATGATCTCTCTCTCTCTTTCTCTCTCGCTCTCCATCCTTTTCACTTAAGCTAAAAGGTTTTACGTCACCGGTGAAAAAAAACAGATCTTTCTCTCGCTGTTTTCCGTCTGACTATGTTTCAGCCGTTCTATCAGGAGAAAGCTTGCTTGACATGCATTTCTAGAATACGCGCCCGCCCCTACCGGCAACTTTAGGAAGCACTGGAGCTCGCGTCGCGATGATAAACCGCCGATTGAATACCATTTCAAGGATAGACCATGGTCTACTGTAACTACGAACTTGCCTGTTGCTTTCACGGACACAGGAAGGGGGTAGATTAATGAGGCCAGTATTGGCTGTCAGCTGTTTAGAGGCAAAACATTTGGTGGCGAATACTTTTTTTTAATGTTTTTAATTAAATAGTGAAAGAGATTTTTTTTATTTCGTTTTCTGTTTTCAATTAGGAAATATTGAATATTACATTTTAACATTAAATTGTTATAAATTGGTTTTTAAATCTATTCTATACATAAAATAAATCCACCCGGTTTTATTGGTAAATGTTCCACCCCACCCCCTTCCCCTCCTGTATAACATATATTTTCTACAGTTCACTTATATTAAGCACCGTTCAGCCATGCCAGAATTTTTTTTTTTTCATTCTGCCATTGGTAGTGCATTATTTCTTGCCCCTAATCAGCTGTCTCAGTTAATGACTTCAAACCCAAGCTACCGTGAGCAATCTACAGCCCGGTCCGTACACGTAATGTCCGTAGTCCTTAAGAAGAGATAGATTCAGCAGTAACAGATTGTTATGTACACAACAGAGTCCCGATCCGTAAGGTAAACAGTCCGTAACAATACTTAGAATACTTTACAGACTTCAATTTGTTTACGGACTGCGGGAACCGAAATGAACGCATCAAAAATAGTAAAGAAAACGGTTCCGTGTTTAAACGTATTGTATTTTATTCGATCCATCTTCTAATAGCAATTAATTTAAAACTTCTAATAGAACAGGGCCATCGATATTTTAGGTAAATAGATTAAAACGAAAGTATATTAAATTATTCAAAAAGTTGATGGTGTTTGTAGAATTTATCTCAAATCGATTTGTTTCGACGAATTTGATTGGTTAAAGTGTTTTAACTCCCTAGAGGTCGACACGATATCACGTGATTAATGACACGGAGTGTGTACGCAGTGTTGTAATTCATACGGACTCAAGGACTAGAAGAACTCGGGGCTGATGTCGTCCCATTAGTGATGGTTTTTGTATAAATTGTACCAGGTATCGCATCCGATGGGTTTATTATGTTGTATGTCATGTATTTTTAACTAAGGCTATGGTAGAGCTACTGCGCTTCGATTTAAGGGGGCGCCTCCTCAGTAAGGGAGAAATTACCACGCATATATTCAACTCCAACGATATATTTATTTCTACGATGCGTTATTTCAAAATATGGTTCACACCAGAATAAAGTTGAAATATTCCAATAGGGCTCTTTTTCCTTAAAAACCCCTATAGTTTTAGTTTTAGTAATAGAAAAAAAAATTGTGAAAATGTGACATTTAGCTCCTTATCAACGACTTTTTAAGCACATTTGCGAAGCTATGAGACTTGATTAAACAAGACTCTAGATTTATCCTCCCTAATAACAAAAATTCAATAATTATTTGGTAGGCTAACAACAGAAAATTTTAAGATATTCTAGAACTAACAGCGAGCTTTCCTCTTTTCCTTGAGAATGACCTGGTGGTAAGGTGTCAGACCTCTGTGCTAGGGAGTTCGGGGTTCAATCCTTGGTCCGGCACAGATCTATCTGATTGTCAAACCCTTCCTTCACCTCTGACAAGACGTGTATAATCACAACTTGTGAATGTGTGGAATGCACAGGCCTACCACCGTGGTTCGGATCCCACGTTAAACTGTAGGTCCTCCATTTTCATCTCACAATCACCCTTCCATTAACCATTAGCGTGTGTAAACCCGAGCGGGTAGTAAGACGCGGTGCTAATAATAATGATAATAATCTTTTCCTTGAGATAAGAAGTTTCATATTTTATTTCCTCTCTTTATTATTCACATGACAAAGAGTGGTTGTACGTGAAGGACCTGAGAATACACTTGTACAGATTCTAGAATATATCGCTAAAATACTTTATTTCTTATCAAATATTCGTGACTTAGTTTCATCTGTAAAATCATTCTTTGTTTACATCACCCTGAAAAAAACACGGTGGCAAAATTTTTTATATAAAAGGCTGCGAGATTCCCTAGTTTTAAAATAAATATAAATTATCCTCACTTTAGAAACTCTATCGATGCCCGATGTTACTTCCCATCTTCCTTTTAATGACATAGAATTATAAAACCTCCTTATATTACCTGGGCGGTCATTAATCATATCTTATGACACATTTTCACTCGGAACATGGAAAAAAAAAAAGTTTCTGTAAATATCAATCCATTCACGTCGGAAGAGAAAATTATTTTAAATGGACGTCGATTCCTCTCGACTTGAAATACAATTAACGTCAACTTTTGTGTGCTTTCTACGTCATCCTTGGATCTAATTTTGTAACTTATTTGAATGAATAAAAAAATTCGCAAAGAAAAGAAATAACTGTTTTTAAACTTAAATAATAGAGTTATTTTTTATCGTAAAATGATGGGTTCATCATTTTATTATTAACGTCAATTCTTATATTTAATCAATCGCCTATTTTAATGTAACGTAGACTCCTTTGTTAGTCTGGACACAGAATTATATCAGCTAGGTTTGAAAGTTTTAAGTTAAAACATGATATTCAATCACTCACATTATTGATCCCTTATTGTTTTTTGTCTCCATTTGAAATATATCCTTGTCAAAAACCGGCAGTTGACCCTAGCCCTCGGAGTGTTTTTTTTTTTGTATCGCTTGATTTAGTTTCTTTGATACGTATCCATAGAAAACGGTTTAGTTTACCGTGAATGAGCTATATAGGCAGGAGTACATTTGTTTGTTAAACTTTAAAGGAAGCCTTTAAATTTAAACCATGAGAAGAGCACAATGTTTATTGGGTTGTTCTATATTTAAGGCCGTGCTTATATTTTTATTTATAACGCATAGTAAATAACAAATATTACGTAAAACATAATGCGCAAGAAGTTTAAAAAAAAGTTCAATGATAATGTTTAGAATTGATATATAGTGAATAATACTTAAACGCATAGAAATAATATTACTTTTAACTTTGTTATGCGTTATGCATGGACTCTAAGCATATACGAACCTTGGAAATTTAGAGGTACCAGCCAATGAGATTGCGAGCTGAAGCTATATCCAAATAAAATCCAGTATTCACAGCAGAAGGAAAACATATCTTCTGTTTGAAATTAATTGTGGTAGTCATAATTGTTTGCTATTAGGGTTTTTTTTGTCAATAATTACGATTAAAAATTAAGGGGGGAAAATTACATACTTGAGTCTGTTATTGATAAGTAGATCTACCAGAGTATTCATGACAATAATAAAATAGTAACGAAATAAAAAATTAAATTTCATTTAACATTATAACTATTTAGATTATATTAATTTTATATTTAAAAAGATAGTGTTTAGTGAAAGTTGTTTTCTGAGTGAATCCTTAAGTGGAGTATTTTTTATTATTTCTCTAGTAGAGTAATCTCCATAAATTGAAGACAGTCGATTTAAGTAAGACTTTAATCATTGTTTGATTATTATTATTACCACGTCTTACTATCCGTTCGGGTTGTACGCACTTACACTAATGTGTAATTGTAGGGTGATTGTGAGATGAAATGGAGGACCTACAGTTTAACGTGGGATCCGAACCACGGTAGAGGCCTGGTATTCCAAACATTCACAAGTTGTGATTAATACACGTCTTGTCAGGGGTGAAGAAAGGGTTTTGCAATCAGATAAATCTGTGCCGGGACCAAGGATTGAACCCGAACCCCCAGCACAGAAGTCTGACACTTACCCCTGGACCACCAGGTCACCATTTTAAACCTATAATTCTCGATGTAGTAAAAGTAAACAAGATAAAATATGTATCGTCAACATTAAATGTTACGGCCTCAAACACATGAAGAAAGTACATTTAAGTCATGTGACATGTGTGACTTACCTTTAATTCATTTGGTCCTACCCCAAAAAAATTTCAAAAATAATTTGATCACAATTAATAATAAAAATATATTAATTTTGTGATAGTATTATAAAAAAGTTGATGCGAATTTATTAATCACAACTCTCACCTAGTTGCGACTTATTAACACCCGCAATTAAAACATTTTATTAACCTGTAATTAACAAGCCATGATTTTGTTTTTTCATTAGATAAAGGTTTGAAACATATTATTTTCGTAATTAATAGTATAACAATTGTAATATTTCATTTAATTTGAATAAATACTAATTAATATCCGGAAAAAAAATGGCTGACAGTGGTGCTCACGGCGTTTTGTAATACTGTAATCACTAATTAATCACGCTAATTACTACTCTACTGCACTCTTTTTTAATATCAGCTCGTTAAAGCTGGCCACGATTATCGCTGTAAATATCGACCAATCTCGCTTGCATGAATTGTTATGTATCGTTAATTGTTAATTAGTCCATTTAATTGGCATCCGGGACCGCTTTCTTAGATAGGACTTGTCAACACGGTAGTGGCGTTCCAGGAATACTTTCAAAAGAAATCGCTTTACGCTCTAAATATATATCTTATATTAGAGACGGGATGATCTAAACTTCGAGTTTTCGTATCCCTCGAGCCCTGTGGAAATCAAGAAATTCGAGATTCATAAAAATCTTTTTTTTAACAAAAGTATCTGGAATACAATTATCAAGATCTTGATATAACAGTTTTAGAAATTGGAAAACTGAATTGTATAGACTTGTGAAGTTTAAGGAATAACAAAATCACAGCAAAAAAAATTGTACTATTATTGTAGTTGATATAGTTAATTTACTAAAAAAAAATATTATCTTTGTCGTTTGTGACGTAATAAACATGACAAAAAAATATTATTTTTCAGTTTAAATATTTTCACTTCAACTACAATAATAATTGTACATTTTTAAAGATTAGAGGATTCGAGATTCGAAAGAAAATTTAAGATTTGGATTCGAGGAATATCGGATCTGACCCATGTCTAATATATATTTTCTTGAAATAGTTTTCGAAACTAATAAGATATTCGAATATTTAGAAACTCTTGAAGAAATTAAGATATCATTAAATCGTAAAATAGGCTGACACTAACGATCCAGAAGTCAAATCTATTATTTGTTTACATATAAAAGTAATTCATTCTTTATTACAAGATTTAATTTTGTATAGGAAAAACAAAATTGCATGATAAAGTATATGTATTTAAAAAACAAAAAACAATCAAATATTTTGCATGGTAATAGAAAATACTCCATCAGAAGTGCTGTATATTTTAAATTTTAGGGGTGGGACTTCCAAACTTATTTTTTTCCTCGAATCCTTTGTTTTTAGATAAGTTGGAGATTCGAAAATATAGCAAAAAAAATTCTCAAATCCAAATTTGAAAACATTGAATTTAAATCACAATTTTATATAATGATTGGTAGAATAGATTATTCTATAAACCCTTATATTTGGAAAAACACAGTTTAGTTTATAATCCACCCAAAAAAAGTTCTATTTTTTATAAAACATAAAAAGATTACAAATAAACAGAGTAGCTAATATTGAGTTGGTCACTTAGACTAAATGTCAAGCTCATTTATACTTTTTTTAGGCCACTGTGAGGTTGGGGTTTGAATCCTGGCCCGGTGTACTGAATGGGTATTTTTTTCCTAAATGGTTTCCAACTTTATATTTCAACACAAATGGTGCATTTTTTCTAAATTTTATATTTCTCATAACTATGGGTAGTAAAATGCGGAGAAAATTTTTATGATTTTCAACCAACTTTAACAAACAAAAAAATTAATCTTGTCCCGATATTAGTTTTATAAACAAAACCAAGTGTAATTTTCTGTCGCTTACCAATAGACTGATCTTGCAAAACAAAACACTTGACACAGGTTAGGTTGATTTTTATCTAGACGGACCATGACTGCTACAAAACTATCAAATGGGTAGATAAATATACAGGGAAACCAGCCTTTAACGGACCCTTTATTAAAAAGAAATTTGTCTTAAATGGAAATATTTTTCGGTCCCGTGACTTTAGGGCTGAAAAACATGTTAAATCCCCTGGAATAAACGGAAAACTGTCTAACGCGGAAACAGGAAATCAAAATAAGCCTTTTCACGGAGAATTTCCAATAACCCGGAATGCGTCGTTTAGAACAATTTTAGGCATCCTATACAGTCTACAGAATTTTGTTTTATTTAACTCTTTCATTATTTCACGAGGAGTCGAAATGTGAAGACGGGTATATTTCCTTTCTTCTTCTTTGTTCTTTTGTAACTTTGCCTACATAATTGTGTACTGTAGATGTTATCTCTGTTCTTCCAAGTTTCCGACGCTAATGACTTGTCAATCACCTTTGGAATTCAGCCTTTGACGGTACATCAATACCTGTATCAATTGTTTGCCCCTTCCGGAAATTTTACTCAATAAACACAAATTATAGTGTGAATAAATCAGGGGTATGTTATTTTATTTTATCACAATTACGACTATAATTGCCCCTGGTTTAAATTATATACACTCCTTCTTCATGAAACGTAAGTCTGGCTTTAACGGGCAAATATCCTGGACCCTTGCGGTTCCGTTTAAGGCCGGTTTTACAAGGGTTTTTTTTTTAATCCATTCCTAATTTTATGATAACCTATTTTTTCAAATGTACAAAAAAAAAAAATTTCTAAAGATTCAGAATTTATATTTGTATTATAAATCCAAAATAAAATGTTAAATTCGGATTTAAAAAAGTTTTTGGACCATCCTTAATTTTTAACATTTAGAGTTAATATGGATAAATCTAAATTATGTTTATTACTTATTAGATTTATATCTTTAAAATTCAATTTTTAAATATTGTAGTCTCAAGCCATTTCGTTACATTCTGTTAACGAATTTCATAAATAAGTGCATTTCTATTTTACAACGCAGCATCGATTTTTAAAAGAGTTCTATTCAAAATATAACTTTTTTAAGGGAAATCTTATTCTTATACCAAATAAGATCATACCCCAAATGATTTTGAATGAATGAGTGGAATGTCCTGTCCGACCTGGGCCGAACTTAGTATTGTTGAACAGTTAAATACGTTTATTTTTATAATAAACCCGTGCGAAGCTTCGAAATCTCGAATTTCAAATCTGAATCTCGTTTGTATTCGTATTTTGACTTGAAATTCATTTTTAATATTTAGTAGTATTTATATTAGATTCAAAATTTCAAATTCAAATAGACCGCAAATGCAATCGAGTTTAATCCGAAATTCGAATTTAAAAATCAAACATTTGAATAATTTACCTTTTAGAAGAATTTAGCATTGATCTATTTTTTTTGAGTTGAATATATAAACTTAAGAATCATGTAATATTTAAAATTTAGTCAAGTTTCATTGACATTTTTTTAATTTAATTCAAATATACAGAGTGGCCCAAAAGTCAGTTTACACTTCTCTTAATAATTATGTAAGGGGAAACTTAATTTTGTACCAGCCTGTACAACATAAAATGTGTGTAGCTTAGGCTGATATTAGGTGTGGAGGTAATCACGTTCCATTTTAAAAATTTCTATTCGGATTCGGGTTAGTAATCAATTATTTTAATTAAATTCTAAATGGGAAATCTTGGATTCGCAAAAGCTTGGTTTTTTTTTAAAATTATTATTCTCAATAATACCTACTACATAAGAACCAAAAATGTCAAATAATATAATAAAATGATAAAGTTGTAACTAAAAATAAACTTACATAAACTAATATAACCTCACCAGTGGGCATGGTGATAGAGGCGTCAGTCACATCTTATTTAGTTTTCCGATGACAAAGTTTGTAATTTAGTGCCGGCTCCATGTACTGAAGTGTTCTTTCCCAAATGGTCGTTTCCCCTACACACTCTCTCTTTCTTTCTCTCTGTATCTCTCTTTCTTTCTCTCTCTCTTTCTTTCTCTCTCTCTCTCTCCATAAAAAATGCAAGTACATCATCTCTAAATTCAACCTTACTCATTACTCACGCTTCATATGCCTACAGCCCGAACGAGTAGGGAGAAATGGTGATAAAAAAAATTGTAAAGGCCTACGCTCCTAAAAATAGTTCCTATCTTTCTGTTGTGGCCAACCAATTCTTAATCCATTATATTTACAATAAAAAAATGTACCACATCTGAATTATTGTGAACTCGGAATAAATTGTTTTCGTTTAAAGAGCGAGCTACCAGAACACGCTTCGTTCTAACGCGCTATTCTCATGTTGGACTAGACTGCAGAATACGGGGAGATCGGGGGTTTGAGCCCGGTCGGGTGCACTGAGGGTAGTTTTTCACAAAATAGTTTTTCACACAAATGTGGGTACGATTCCTCTAAAAATACAAAATTCAACCTACTTCTTCCCTAACTCATTTGAGTAGTAAGTATATATGCGTATAACCTGAACAGGTAGTAAGACGCGGGTATTAAAAAACAAACAAAAAATTATCTATATAATGCAAGCCCGATGACAATGAGCGATTTTCTTAACGTAGTTTGTAAATTAACGCGATTTTAAGTACACATTTTTTGTGGTATTTAAGACCAAAAAATAAACTCTTCTTTTTAGCCAAAATAAATAAAACATTGCTGCAGTACATAAGTATAATTAAATTTCAATTTTTCCACACATGGTAATATCAACAGTTGATGAAAATACGTCATGGACCTCACGTAATTTGAACAAAATCTGTTTGGATGAAGGTGAAAGGAAAGTCGTGTTCAAAGTTCAAACAGTGTTCATGACAGCTATTCAAGAACTGTTGATATTAACTAGTGTAGAAAACTATCATTAAAATAAACGTGTCTATTGGAGCAGTGTTTTTATTTTGACTAAAAACTAGTTGTTTTTTAAATTGTAAAAACCACACTAAGCAGGATAGGCGTATCCATGTTTCAAACCTTAAAAAAAAAATTATATATAGCTTGGGGGAGTTTACAAATGCAATTTGAATTTCACTTAGGCCTAAAAATACCCTAATTATTTAATATATAAACAATTCTTATATAGTTTAAATGTGTATCGTAGAGTTTATGAAAGATTTTTTTTCTATAACTAGTAGCCTGAATAATTAAATGTAAGAATCTACCCCAAAAAAAGTTGAGTTTGTAAACAAAAAAAATACCTTAAGGAAATCAGATTTTTAAAAATTACTTATGTATGAATTTTTCTTGTAGTATTAATAACTATACGTGCTTTTTAATGTTAAGAAAACAAATATTTTTTAGGGGAAAAATTGATAAATTTTGATAAATTACCACAAAAGTTAATTAATTAATTTATTTTTTATAGCTAGCTATGATATTTTTTTTAACCTTCTTACTGTGGTTAACACATTGAGGTACAAACTAATTTATTTATTTGTATGTTTGTGAACAATATATATGTATAAAATGCGGCGATCAAAAAAATTATAAAAAAAAATATAAAAAACTTGTAGATAATGTTAGTATTGAGCCTGTGAAATTAAATTAAATTAAATTAAATTAAATGTACAGTTTATTTTAAACCGCCAATTAACTCTTGGACGCTTGGTAACGAAGCTTTAAGGCAAAACATTCGAGCTAGCCCGCACCATTTCTAAGTTTGGCACCCCCAGCTTCTTGAAACCACACACGTCCCGACTAACTCCTTCATCGCCAGGATATCATGTCAAGATGGCTGGAGGGAAGTTTTTAAAACTTGTAACTCCTGACCTATGACCATGACGTGGAACCGTGTGACTGCTGAGGCTTCTCCAGGAGGTTATGTAGATGTTGGACTGATGGTGGTTCGAGGTTCATAGCTACACTGGATATCATCTCTGAGGGAACTGCATGGTTACGTTGGAAAACAGTGATATCATATCTGAGGGAACTGCATGGTTGCTATTGGGAAACAGTGTTGTCATCTCTGAGGGAACTGCATGGTTACGTTGGAAAACAGTGATATCATATCTGAGGGAACTGCATGGTTGCTATTGGGAAACAGTGTTGTCATCTCTGAGGGAACTGCATGGTTACTGTTGGAAAATAGTGATATCATATCTGAGGGAACTGCACAGTTACTGTTGGAAAACAGTGATATCATATCTGAGGGAACTGCACAGTTAATGTTGAAAAACAGTGATATCATATCTGAGGGAACTGCATGGTTACTGTTGGAAAACAGTGATATCATATCTGAGGGAACTGCATGGTTAATGTTGGAAAACAGTGATATCATATCTGAGGGAACTGCACAGTTACTGTTGGAAAACAGTGATATCATCTCTGAGGGAACTGCATGGTTGCTATTGGGGAACAGTGATATCATTCTCTTGATTCGTTAGGTCAAACTTCTCTCAAATATAATACAAGTTTCATAGTGGGGGTTAGTCTATGTCACCAGTAGCTCCTTCGTACCCCAGCACGCCAACTTCAGGCATAACTGAGAGCGAGGAGATTTGGCAACAGTTAACAGAGATGGAAAGAGCAAAGATAAAGCTTTTCTTCAAGAGACCTGTAGTTCCCTCGACGATGATGTTAGATGTAAATCCATGGCCGGGTAAATAGTGTTATAGTTCAAAGCCAGAGAGCCTGGGTCCGGATTTTATAATATGTCACCATCATTTGTTAGTCAATGGTGATGTGAACATAGGCTTAGTTCTTGATCCCTTGCCATTAAATATAGTTTGAATTGCCACTACCAAATTCTTTGTGTTTTTCGGAATTTTCCGAAAGGTATTTTCATTTTTTTCCGAAAGGAATTTTCATTTTTTCAGGCAGCTTAGATTGAAGAAAAGAGTAATAACAAATTCAATGAGCATTGAAACACAGCGTGAATCAGGGATGTATGTAGGAATGTTTATATTTAACGAAATGCTAGTGTTTATTTGTTAAAGACAGTATTCCAACAGTAATCCCCTGGAGACCCTCAGTCAGCCAGTATTACAACTGTAATCCCCTGGAGACCTTCAGTCAGCCAGTATTACAACAGTAACCCCCTGGAGACCCTCAGTCAGCCAGTATTACAACAGTAATCCCCTCGAGACCTGCAGTCAGTCAGTATTACAACAGTAACCCCCTGGAGACCCTCAGTCAGCCAGTATTACAACAGTAATCCCCTCGAGACCCTCATACAGTCAGTATTACAACAGTAATCCCCTCGAGACCTGCAGTCAGCCAGTATTACAACTGTAATCCCCTGGAGACCCTCAGTCAGCCAGTATTACAACAGTAATCTCCTGGAGACCCTCAGTCAGCCAGTATTACAACAGTAATCCCCTGGAGACCCTCAGTCAGCCAGTATTACAACAGTTATCCCCTGGAGACCCTCAGTCAGCCAGTATTACAACAGTAATCCCCTGTAGACCCTCAGTCAGCCAGTATTACAACAGTTATCCCCTGGAGACCCTCAGTCAGCCAGTATTACAACTGTAATCCCCTGGAGACCTTCAGTCAGCCAGTATTACAACAGTAATCCCCTGAAGACCCCCCAGTCAGCCAGTATTACAACAGTAATCCCCTGGAGACCCTCAGTCAGCCAGTATTACAACAGTAATCCCCTGTAGACCCTCAGTCAGCCAGTATTACAACAGTTATCCCCTGGAGACCCTCAGTCAGCCAGTATTACAACAGTAATCCCCTCGAGACCCTCATACAGTCAGTATTACAACAGTAATCCCTCGAGACCTGCAGTCAGCCAGTATTACAACTGTAATCCCCTGGAGACCCTCAGTCAGCCAGTATTACAACAGTAATCCCCTGTAGACCCTCAGTCAGCCAGTATTACAACAGTTATCCCCTGGAGACCCTCAGTCAGCCAGTATTACAACTGTAATCCCCTGGAGACCTTCAGTCAGCCAGTATTACAACAGTAATCCCCTGAAGACCCCCCAGTCAGCCAGTATTACAACAGTAATCCCCTGGAGACCCTCAGTCAGCCAGTATTACAACAGTAATCCCCTGTAGACCCTCAGTCAGCCAGTATTACAACAGTTATCCCCTGGAGACCCTCAGTCAGCCAGTATTACAACTGTAATCCCCTGGAGACCTTCAGTCAGCCAGTATTACAACAGTAATCCCCTGGAGACCCTCAGTCAGCCAGTAGAACAGGTTTGAATTTTAACATCCATGTAAAAGTCCAGCACTCTAACCGTGGGGCTAATCTGGCGGGAAGGACTATTGAAAGAGTCGAGATAAAAAAAAACAATCAACTACTTAAGTAAATTATTTAGTTTGTTCTAAATTGTACATAATGTGACAGTGAAACTTGAGTGTAAATAACTGTGCAGCCATTTCAATTGTTTATATTATATAAGTTGTGTGACGTCACATATATATCACCATAGTTCATGTAAGTATTCTAGATAGTATGTCCACTATAAGCTCTGCTTATTTAGCTTTACTCGTAAATATCGATCAATTAAGCACCTATTAAATGAGCTTAACTTCAAGTCACTTAATGTAGCTCATTAGTAAAATTACACTAAAATTATCGAGTTTTTCTAGTTTAATTATACTTAGTGTTTTTTTTTTTCTAAAACGACGGTTTCAAATTGTCCCATACCAGTGGCGGCTCATGGTTTTTTACCAGGACCAGCCATACTTAATAGGAATGTACTAGTCAACAGTGACCCCCTCAACAATCTTTTATTCACTATTCATTTATTTATTTAGCCGATCACATACACAATAATGTAATTAAACCATATGTGTTTATTATCCTTACAGATAAAGTTTGAATTACTTTTTTTTGTTGGAGGCAGAAACAATAATTTATTTGTACGTTTAGGGCAAGAAGGTACTAAGGGCACACTCCAACAAAATGTAATTTTTTTTAATGTTTAAAAAAATAATTATTTGAATAAATTAATAAGCTATTATTTTATTTATAAATAAAGAAACTCTAGATATTTTATCTGATATTAAGACTAAATATATTTGTGATATTAATTAACAACTTAATCAATCATTTTTATGGTTTTATGACATTTGGGGTACGTTTTGTCTAAGAATAAAGTTTTTGATATTTAGTTAAAAATCTTCAAAAAATATTAAAAGAGAAAAGGAATGGAAAAAGAGATCATATTTTTTGACACATTGATTAGAAGGGAGGGGGAGGGTTCACCCCTTTTATCTATCTGTTTTGTACCTGATAGACACCCTTGGACTGGTCCTGAGTACAGTCCTGTCAAGACTATCTTGACTCGGTAACAACCCATTAGCCGCTAATGTTGGTACCATCCTGTATATTGAGAATAAACTTTGTGGATTATATTTTTAACGGTTTAAAAAGGTTTTATATATATATATATAAACCTTTATATAGATTATATATTAATACTTATTATATATTAAATAGGTTTGGCGAATCACAAAATCTGTAATTTAGATAAATACTTTCACACCAATCACTATCCATATAGATTAGCTTTTTGAGTATATTAACCTCAAAGTAAAATTATGTGGAACATATTTAAATAGGTTGCTTTGAAAGCTGTTATTATTATAAAATAGATTATTCACTATAATAAAATAAAGAAGACAATAATATACTGTATTTTAATATTTACTACCTAATTATACAAAACTAAATTTACACTGCGAGTAAAACGTGTACAATGATATCATAGCGTAAGTGGTAATAAATATAGTTATATTTTAATGAAAATTAAATATTAGGCGATAAACTACGTCATAGCCGCAAATATATATATATTTTTAAGTAGAACAATATGCTTAGTAACCTAATAAACTTTTGTTTTATGAAAACTATGGAATTAATTTTAAACATTCAAACTATAATTTATTTTATTAATATTAATGAGACCTATATTTTTTTTTAGCAAATTCAATACAAAAAACATGTATCTTACAAAACAACTCACATTTAGGCTTCTTAAAAATATAGAAGAAATAATATACTTTAGAAAATTATGTCTTTATTTTTTATACAACTATTTGAGTTTAAATTTTTAAGATGTTTTACCCTCCTCTGCCCCAACATCACGGCCTAAAAAAACTGTCGGGCAAAAACTATTAACAAGATTATTAAACACATTTTAAATCCTGAATCACAAAAATATTTGTATATATATTTTATCATTGGTTCCATTCTTTCACAGCAAATAAACGCGGCTATATATTAGTAAACACGTCTTACTACCTGTTCAGGTTATACGATAACTATAAATCATAGGAATTATTGACCATAATGTGTTTTATTGAACTCTTATAAAATTCCTTGTGAACTGAAAAATATTCTCGCAATATATTACGTCGAATCAAACAAAAACACTCGGTTGCATTCAGCCTGGAATCGAACCCCGACCTCCTTCCGCCCCCCCCCCCACCAACCGATAAACTAGATCAGACGAGACTGACGCATTAGTTTGTGTGACCACAAATACAGGTCCTTAATTCCATTCACACCGGATGGTCGCGGAGAGATATAGAATTGTGTAAGACACAATCGTAAATATGTTCTCATAGTTGGGGACATAATTTTTTCGGAAAATCTTGTTATACAGTAAACTGCCTTTTATGTCAGAGCTAGCATAAAACATATGTTTATTAATACTCTCGAAGGTATAAAACATATAAACATAAAAGATCATGTTTAAAGGAAATCCACCAAACTCTTTAGACTGCAGCACCAGGGAAATACAGAAGGACAGACAGAAATGTAAAGCCCATTGGGGGGAAGGGGAGGCAGATAAAACATCAAGAGCATCCATCATTATCTTGAGGTATAAAATTTTAACGACTATAATAATTTCGCTTTATGATAAAGCAACTAATCTATTGACGATACATTTCCCCCTCTCAGGTGAATTAACCCTTCGAGAAATATTTGTATAGCCGCGTTTCACTAACCCGTCCGGGTTATACTAATTACAACTTGCGTGTTAGGGATGATTAAGGTTAAATTTGAGAGGAAGTGTACCCGCAATCACGTGGATGGATCGTGAAAAAAAAAACATTTAGTAAAAGTCAACACCAAGTGAAAATATCTTGAATTGTTAGTCGAGGAGAAATTCTTAAACGATAGAAACTAAATGTGTTTATAGCGATATTGTGTGTGGAGATGTCTGACAGTAGGAGAACAAACAGGAGAGGAGGTAAATACACAGTACAATTTGTGTTGTGCCCCACTATTAAATGGCATCATTCGATTCACACAGATCCATTAGAATCTCCTATAGAAGCTACTTTTCATTTTCCCGAGCATTTAGCTATTAATTATCAACCGAAATGTGGATTTTTATATTTTTAAAGTGAAAATTTCATTTTTTTTTGTATGTTTGCAAGTCAATACATGTATAACGTCATAGAAAATATTTTTGCTATCCAAATTCCAGTAAACAAAAAACTCGGGTACTGTTAAAGGTTTTGTCATTATTTAACCTAAGCGCAACACATCTTAATTAATTTTAATTTTAGCACCGCGTCTTACTATCCGTTCGGGTTATACGCTTAAGTACTAATTACACTAATAGGATTAGGAATTGGGAAGGTTGAATTTAGAGGAAGTGAACCCGCATTTGCGTGGAGGGAGAGTGGAAAAAACACCCCCAGTTCACCCGACCGTAGATTCAACCTCGATCTCCCCGTCCTCGGTGGTCCTACACGACTGCGCGTTAGCCAACTACGCCACCTGAGGCGGGTAATATCTCTCTTACCCAGGCCTTAGAGTCACGTGGAGTAGCGGGACCTAATTTAATACGCGAGCTCTTATAATGAATGTGTTCCCGTGTTTGTATCGTCAAGCTATTGATTATAAATCAACCCTTTTAGAAACGAAAGGACTAGAAGTTGGTCTAATTGATGTTCCATTAGTGAGCAGACTGAAAGCGCGCAAACCTGGAGTTTAAACTCCACGAACAAACAAGTTGTGTCACGGGTTCGATGACCGCGAACATACAATCGCCACAGTGGAGAGTGTGGAAATAGTCTAGGCTCGGTTAACGCACAAACAGGCAGGATAATTTGGGCAGAAATTATCATTTAACGGATATTTCACTCGATTCTTAGCTATTTAAAATAGTTTAAAAACTAAAGGCTAGGCCTGTCTCGAACCAATGTACTCTTCGAGTTTTGAGCAAATCTGTTTCACTTGTTATTTTGATACAATTTTAGATTTTTAACAACATTAAGTTATCGTGATTTATTGAGGGTACAGGGGGTGAATCGATCCAAAGAACATACAATTCAGGGGGTAGTTATTATTATTATTATTATTATTATTATTATCACCCGTCTTACTACCCGTTCGGTTTTACGCACTTACGATATGTTAATGGTAGGGTGTTTTGAGATGAAATGGAGGACCTACAGTTTAACGTGGGATCCGAACCACGGTGGAGGCCTGGTATTCCCACATTCACAATTTTTGATTAATACACGTCTTGTTAGAGGTGAAGGAAGGGTTTGGCAATCAGATAAATCTGTGCCGGACCGTAGGATTGAACCCCGGACCCTCAGCACAGGTATATATCGATGCCAACATAGCCTACGGGCATATTCTCATGAACCTACCCAAGTATCTGGTGTTATCTAACCGAATTATTTAATATAGCGCCACATAAATTTCATTCTCTCCAGGGTATTTTTTTTTCTATCGCCGCGTCTTACTAACCATTCATGGCTGTATCCATAGATGATGATGATGATTAGTCTAATGGGTAGGGATGAGGAAATTAGAATTTTAGAGCTAATGTACCCGTATTTGCGTGGAAGGAAGCGTGGGAAACCATTTAGAAAATAATCACCCTCAGTAGACACGATCGGGAATCCAACCCCGATCTTCCTGTCATCAGCAGGCTCGTTTAAGCATGAGAGTGATGCCGTAGACCATTTGGCCATTGAAGAGGGTTCTTTGGTATCTGGAAGAGGGAAGACGAGCGCTGGAAGAGCAGACAGACAGACAACAACGGACGGACAGACGATGTATACCGCATGGATTTTATATAATATGAATTTTTTCAGTCCACCGAATTACTATGTTAGCCATATTTCATGACTTTTCATGACCTATAAGTTACATAATATTCATAACCGAACATTGTTAAAAAAAAGTTATTAACTATCCCCCTCAGATTGAGATTTTCATTCAAAATTTCAGAAAATCTGATTTCAAATTTTTTTGGGTTTTTTTCATTTCTGAACTATATCATCACTGGGGAGTAGTTGTAAATCTAAGATAATTTTGGCAAAGTATTAAAATAAACTATTTTTACTGAGCTTGGCCCACAAAAATGTATGACCCGAGAGCTGAATTTCATGAATTTTTAACGACTCTTATGAACAAAATCTCATTTCATGAGTTCCATGACTATTAGATATCCTGTAATGTATTAACGTCGTAGCATGCACGTATATATATATATTATATATATGTATATGTTATATATATATGTATTATGTAGTATGTTATATATATATAAATTGAGAGTTTGCAGTTAGAAGGTTGGTTCGATGCTCTTGCTCATCCATCAGGAGCATTCAGCCTTTCGTCCGGTTAGTACCACCCACCCACACCATCTGGGAGAAACACACATGTACTAGGGAAGTCGTGAATAAGTGCGGTGGTTTCCCGTCGAATTCAGCACTGAATTCATACGGACGAGCGAGAATCGGATAGTAATAAATATTTTAGGTAAAAAAAAACCATTATGAGACCGGGATTTGATCCCTAAGCTCCCCGTTATTGGCAATCCAGTCCAATACGAGAGTAACGCATTAAAACCGCGCGACCATCGATGCAGGTCGAATTTATTCAAGATAGTCGTTTTTAAAGACCGAAATCTACATCATTCATCGTAAAAAAACAAAACTCTATTCAAGAAACAGAAGTTTAAGGAGGTTTCCTATCCGTGACGTCACGATGTGTCAAGCTAAGATTCATCTTGTCAGTCTATTTATGTTTTATTCTGAGAGTTTTATAAATATATAACATTGAAACAAAAACTATTAGCAATTAAATAACACTAAACATCGTGTTACATTGACACTGAATTATATTTTGGTTCTTTAAGTAGTTATTATTTTGTGAACGTATCTTTGATGTATTTCACGAGATTTCTGAGAAACAGGATCGGTGTGACAAAATGTGACGGGATGAGAAACGAGAGAGTAAGAGGAACAGTAGAGGAAGAGACAGGACAGGACAGAGAAGGCACGACTAAGGAGGTATGGCCGTGTGAGGAGGATGGAGAGGGAAAGGAGGATATGGAGGATATGGAGGTGGGGGAAGTAGGAGTGGCCGAGAGGAGGACCAAGGGACAGATGGCTAAACGGAATAAAGAGGACTGGACGAGAGGACTGGACCAAGGTGGAGGAAGAGAGGTGGTTGGAGGAAAGGAGGCGGTGGAGAGGCTCGTGTTCCAAACAGACCCAGCCAGTGGCTGGAAGCTCTTTATGATGATGATGATATTTTATTTAAATATTCACAAAAATGGCCGGTGGGAATCTTCCTGCCATGAGGTAGATTAAAAATGGCCACCATTTGTCCATCTAGAATAGGAAACAAGATAAAGGTAACTAAATGCTGTTCAGGTAAAAATGGTGAAGTGAGTGTTAAGACCCGTCAGCGGAAAAGGGGGGAATGTTATCGGCAGTTAAATTAGAGGCCTCGCTGGGAGAAGAACCGCTTCTTTTATTCCCTCTCTATTTCGCACATTTGCGTATAAGTGTGATAGCGCTTATAGATTGCTTAAGTGCGTCGAGTTTGGATGCAACCCGCTTCGTAAAATAGTTTCGAATTTAACCAAGTAGGCGACGTCTTTAAGATGGGGTGCTAGTGAGCGCGAGTTTAGTGCATTAATTTTGCACTTTTTATAGCATAAACTTTTTTGGCCAAAATAAATCAAATATTTCTTCTATAGAAACATAGAGTTTAGTTTTCTGCACGTGCTAATCTCAACAGTTCTTGAATATATCTCATGAGCATAGCAGCATTTGGTGACAAACTTTTTAAATAAAGAGAAAAGGTTGTCATTAAATTCCAGGACACATCTGACAGATATTCAAGGACTGTTGAGATTAGCACGTGCAGAAAACTAAACTATATGATTTTATAGAAGATATATTGGATTTATTTTGGCCAAAATACGTTTACGCTATAAAAACTGCAAAATGAATGCACTAAACTCGCGCCTACTAGCACCCCATCGAAACTACTTCTTGTTGCGTTTATTGAGGGTTTTTTTTATGAATTGATGCATGCGCGGATGTTTTTTCGCTGCCGTCTAGACTTGCCATTAATAATGTTCCAGTAGGGGGTACACCCAGACCCGGGCTCCTCGGATTCTCTGAGAACTTTTCGCACCCTCCCAACCTTCCCTCCTCCTGAAGAACAACCAATAATTCACGAGCTTGCTTCAACTACGCATAAATATTACCAACTTGCGCTCGTGGAATAGTTTCGTCTTGTAAAGATAAAGAGCGTGGAGGAGTTCGAGATCAAGGAAATTTTTCGACGGGGGGAAATATATTGTGGTATTTTAATTTTTAATTTTTTTTTGTTTCAGAAGAAAGAAGTTGGGGTGGATCGTGAAAAAAAATATTATCTGATTTCTCGGACGTTAGTATTTTGTTGATTGGTCTGAAACTTAAAACGTGATAGTAATAGCATTACGGTATTTCTCCTCAAACTAAGATGGTGGCTTTTTCTGTTTTTACTGACTCTTCTTGGAATTAATATCGATTGTAATCCTTCTATCCTGCATTGAATTAATACAGTGCAAAACATTTTATATTTCCTCTCTAATATAAATCCTCCTTGGATACCGTCTTCAATTCGCCAACGTATATTTCCTCTCCAAAATAAATCCTCCTTGGATACAATCTTCAATTCTCAAATATATATTTCCTCTCCAATATAAATCCTCCTTGGATACAATCTTCAATTCTCAAATATATATTTCCTCTCCAATATAAATCCTCCTTGGATACAATCTTCAATTCTCAAATATATATTTCCTCTCCAATATAAATCCTCCTTGGATACAATCTTCAATTCTCAAACATATATTTCCTCTCCAATATAAATCCTCCTTGGATACAATCTTCAATTCTCAAACATATATTTCCTCTCCAATATAAATCCTCCTTGGATACAATCTTCAATTCTCAAACATATATTTCCTCTTCAATATAAATCCTCCTTGGATACAATCTTCAATTCTCAAACATATATTTCCTCTCCAATATAAATCCTCCTTGGATACAATCTTCAATTCTCAAACGTATATTTCCTCTCCAATATAAATCCTCCTTGAACACTCTTTTAATCCGTACCGTCCTCTCCAGCAAATATTCTCCAACATTTCCTTCTCGAGGACTTGAAGGATATTTACAAAGTCCTTCAATCAACATCCTTGACATATCGGCCAGAGAGAGATGTTGACACGACAAAGGACATGGACAAACATCCTTCAATTGATCCCGCGCCATCTTGGCACAAATTGATCGGACATTCTCACTTCGTGTCGGAATGATAAACAAATACACACGCCGGCGTTATTTGTATTATTGACCGGTTCCTTTTAGACGGATAGGATGAGGAGTGTGATAAACAGTAGAGTCCCCGGCATTTGTCTGCAAGGCGGGTGTAGAATAACTGATAATTAAACAAACATAACATCCGATCAAGAACAAACCAGTCTCTTCGCTCTTGGATGTCAAGAGTCAGGCGCGCTACTCATGCGTCCAACCCTGTCAGTGGAAATAATAAAGTAAATATAGTAGGATCAGGTTAAGAGGACCTTTACAAGTAGCCAGCGTCTACAATATCGTACACATTATTAATTTCAAAATATCAGTGACCGAATCAAAATCAAAAACTTTTGTTCGTTCATTTTTGTCTTATAAAAATGTCAGTTTCGATAGAAACCAAATATAATTTTCATAACGTTTTATTTAAAGAAACCTGTTTCAACATATTTTGGCCTAAGATGCTAAATCAAGATACTAACCCAACATTGACGTGTTGGTGTTAGCTATTTTGCAAGTGACTGTACTAGTAGACTGCTTACTACCCCTCACTAGCCATTTTACTAACACACACACACACACACACAATAGTGTAATACAAGCGAGTGTGTGTTTATTGGCTTTAAAAGGAAGATTGATACTGTACGGGGTGGAACAGTTTGCTAGTACAGTCACGTCAAGTGGAGATAGACTTGGAACAAACCCAAACCAGGCAGCTGCATTAATGTGTGTGTGGCTAGTATAACGGGCATTGAGAAGGAAACAGTTTATTGGTACAGCCCCTTCAAGCAGACTAGCCCTGGAAACTACCTGAAAACATCCCCTGGTAGTGAGTGAACCTGAAATGTTTTTGTTATTTTTGACCAGATTATAAAACTTAAATGTCAAATTGTAGTCTAATTTTATTTAATTGGGGGAGGGGTTGTTTTCCATGTCTATTCAAGCTGCACTATATGTACTCTATTTTGTACATAAATCTCTCCGGAATCACAACCTTAGCTCCCGAGACAGGTTAAGTGCTGGTCTGTGAACGTCGATAATCCATTCTCTTGGGATTGTGGCTTCTTTCTTCCTTTATCCATGGGATTGTGATCCATTCTCTTGGGATTGTGGCTTCTATCTTCCTTTATCCATGGTATTGTAATCCATTCTCTCGAGATAGTGGCTCCTTTCTTCCTTTATCCATGGGATTGTGATCCATTCTCTCGAGATAGTGGCTCCTTTCTTCCTTTATCCATGGGATTGTAATCCATTCTCTCGAGATAGTGGCTCCTTTCTTCCTTTATCCATGGGATTGTGATCCATTCTCTTGAGATAAAGATTCAACTCTTACTTTATCGATGGGATTGTAATCCATTCTCTTGGGATTGTGGCCCCTATCTTCCTTTATCCATGGGATTGTGATCCATTCTCTTGAGATGAATCATCTCTTCCTTTAACCATGGGAAAGTGATCCATTCTCTTGAGATAAAGATTCATCTCTTATTTTATCGATGGGATTGCAATCCATTCTCTTGGGATTGTGACTCCTATCTTCCTTTATCCATGGTTGGGATCGTCGGAGAAAATATGATAGTTTCCGTAGCTGGGACAGTTTTTACAGCTTTTGTAAATAATATCGATCATGTAAGTGTAAATTACCGTGTGACTGTGATATTTGTTTGAGAAAAAAAAATATCGTATGTAAGATTGTTAATATGTGTGCTTGTGTAATTTGTAAATAAAATATGTAATTAGGTAGTGTGCTGCATTAAAATAAAACTAACTATTCAAACATTAAAATGTAACAATAATAAAATTAAAACACACATGATTGTAAAAGTGATCAATACTTGTTAATAATTGTTAGATTTTTTATGCTTCATTAAAATCAATTTTCGCTCTGTGTTACTCATGTCAAAATGGATTGAAACTGATACAATTTTAATTGTAATAGCTGGAGAGAACTATATGAGGGGGCTTTGTATTTTCATGGTGTCCGCTTTTAGATGTAGCTGAAGTAGCGCTTCATTTTTTTTTATATATATATATTTTGAGATCAATATAAGCTTAACTTCCTGTGCGTGAATGTAATCCAGGGTGGACACAAAATCTAGGAAATAAAAATTCCCCGACTTTCACCTCAGCCAAAAATCCAAATTTCCTTGACTAAACCCCGCATCAACATTTTATTTATTTTTAATTTTTGAAACATAATAATAACATAGAACCTTGTTAATTCGAACTAATTGGGACCGAAACTTGTTAGGACTAACAAGGTCAATACAGGAATACAGAATTTTCACACATTTTTAAGTTATAGTCGAAATTTTCATTTATTTAACTGATGTATAAGGGTACGGCCAGACTGGGCGAGCGACTAAAATATAATATAGAACGCATTGCTTGTGTGGCCAGACTAGAGTGCGCGAGCGAGCTTGAGAGATAGAACTGGTTCGGTTTTTCAAGCGCGCGCGCTCGAGACGGAACAATCTAGTTTACAGGCGCTAGGCAATATTATCATCGAGTGCTAGGAAAATATCTCGATTTCACATGATGTTTGACTCTTTTTTTTTTATTATTGATAGGTTTAACACACTTGCTACTAACGGCCTAATTTAATTGGTAAGACCAAAGATAATAATAATGTATATATGTAAACCCGATATGTTAAAATACTTCAATATTATAATCAAAGTAGGCCTTTACCAATAGGAATCACCATAGCATCCGCACACACTCAACAATCTATCTGGGTAGCTTCTCAGTTGTTGGTATGACTGGTGGAACTCACCATACACATTTCTCAATTTATTAATTGGATGTACTTCTACTTTTTTCTTTTTTATATATGCATAAGAATTTTCGGGTAGCAGAGATGTACCAAATGTTTTTGACAGAGACATTTTCTCTGATGAACTAGGATCAGTCTGAAAAAAATTACGCGCTCCCTCGCTCGCCAGTCTGGCCGAACCCTAACACATCATACGTAATGTAATTATTGTTAGTTACAGGAAAACACATTGTGTTGACTACAACATGTGAATATTAAACATTTATCATCAGATATCAACTGTTCCTTACAATTATCTTTTAACTTTGAGTTTGTTAACCATTAAAATATATATTTAATTTGAAATAATATTTTCCCCCATTTTCCGAAAAGTGTTTTTAGATTATCCGGAATTTCAGACTATCGGGGTTTGGTCTAACGAGGTTTTACTGTAATTAATTTGTTATAGTTGGTAATTTTTTTATAAATTTACTAAAAATATACATATCCTTGGATAAAAACAGTGTTTAGTTAGGATGTAAATAAGATACCTCTTCCCTAGGCAGCCAAATATACCATTTTACCTTATCTAATATAAAATTCCCTTGCATTTCCCCGTTTTCCCCTGACTTTTCCAAGTTTTCCATATTTTCCCTGGCTGAGGCCACCCTGTAATTGTTTTTTTAATACCAAATGGTGATGAGGTCTATCGATCAATACTCCCTATGGGACACAGCCAACTTAACACTAAAGTTCGGCGTTGATTGGTCCTTGGATAGTATTTAATATGAAACAGTGTGCTACATCCTTGCGCGAGATATCTGAAAGGTTGAATGACGTCACCATAGGCTCATTCATCGTCAAACGTATATAGTTTATTTTTCTTCTTTCATTGAAAAAAAAAAATAGTCAAGCAGTCTAAGACGTAAGGCTCGAAACCGATATTGGCGTTGGCAGTATGTTGCCTAGGTCCATGTCCCAACCGAGTCTATCGAAGGTAAATTTTCCACGGCCTCTCTCCACGCGAATGCGGACACTTTCTCCGCCCCGTGTCTGGGGCTTTTTGCATATTTTACTAAACAATGGGTAGGGATGAGAGGTTGTATTCAGAGAAAATCTGCCAGCATTTGCCTGCAGGCAGGAGAAACTTTTTAAATGAAAAAAATATATATAATTTAGTAAACATGACCGGGATTTGAACATCGACCTCACTATCACCAGAAAACCAGAGTATATGAGGCTGACGCCTGTGCCCACGTGACCAGCAGTGGGGGATTTGTTTGTAATTCAATCCGTTTGGTTATTTGATGGCTTAGCTCTACTTAATCTACACAGTAAGGACGAAGAGGATATATATATATCAATCACCCCAACGAAGCACGCCCTCAAAGGCAACGGTCTGTCTCGTCTGGTCCACTGGTGACTGGAAAGTAGTGATAAAATACCAGCTGAATGTAACCTGGCGGTATTGTTTTAATGTTCCTCCACGCAAATTTGGGGTACATTTCCTCTGCATCATCCCTAATCCTTTGTTGTAGACACGCGGATAATCCGAACGGGTAGTAAGGCGCGATGATAAAACCAAATAAACATTCTAATTTTAAATACCCTCGAACCTTTCAAATATCTCGTTCTAAGAGTAAAAAGCTGTCTACGTGTTGAACAAACATAAACAATTTTGTGATTTTAAAATCAATACTATTCTAAAAAAAACACACTCAAATGGTACTTTACTACTTTTAAGTGGATCATTTCTTTGTTCTTTGTGTAAATAAAATAAAATAACCTAATTTAATGTTTAACGTAATTACCTTAAGTCGTTTCAAACACAGAGTCGAGGGTCGATAAATCGGACGTCAAAATTACGAAATTGATCGTCGATAGTCCAGATGGCCAATTTATAAAAAAAATAACAACAGTGGTATCAATACAAACCGTCAGAAAACGCAAGTCAACCTTTGTTTAAAAAAAAATTGGAGCTTTTTTCCTTTCTTAGATTTATGCCTTATTATATATTCCTTCAGAATTAGTGATATTTAGCAACAACAAAAAAACAATGTTCGGCTCATTGTCAAATAAAGTGAAATTTTTTTCCACCCTAACACTGAGTTTTCGTAAATATCCTGGCTATGCTTATTTTTTAATTTTTGGTATAGGTGCTGTATTTTAGAAATCCAGACTGGGCCGAACCCCAATTAGTCCGAATTATCGACGCTGTATGTATATTAAACTCCCGATTATCCGGTTTGAGGATTATCCGTACATGTTTCCTCAAAATATGACTGCATACAATAGTTTATGTAACTCAGTTGTAAACGTGGTGTTAAGAACGGCTCTTTAAAACATTTCCTCACAACCACTACCCCCTCCTCCCTATCGATATGACTTCACCTCCAGTACCACGAAAAATTAAAACTGTTATAAGAAAGAACGTCAAGAGAAAATAAACGATAACTTCAAAAACAGATGTAGGAGGAATAATAGCATGATGGCTGCATGTAAACTATTATCTACGCTATAAATACAGCTCATACGTAAACATTAAAAAATAATATATAGGTATATCCCTCGTGGTCCAGGAACAGGTATACCCCTCGTGCTCCAGGAACAGGTATATCCCTTGTGCTCCAGGAACAGGTATATCTATCATGCTCCAGGAACAGGTATATCCCTCGTGGTCCAGGAACAGGTATACCCCTCGTGCTCCAGGAACAGGTATACCCCTCGTGGTCCGGGAACAGGTATATCCCTCGTGGTCCAGGAACCGGTATATCCCTCGTGGTCCATGGACAGGTATATCCCCCGTGGTTCGGGAACAGGTATACCCTCGTGACCCATGAACAGGTATAGCCCCTCGTGGTCCGGGACAGGTATATACCCTCGTGATCACGAACAGGTATACCCCCCGTGGTCCGGGAACAGGTATATCCCTCGTGGTCCCGGGACAGGTATACCCCTTGTGGTCAGGGAACAGGTATGCCCCTCGTGCTCCAGGAACAGGAAAAGGTACAGCACTACCCAAACCCGAAGTACTACCACTCGCGAGGAAGTCACAAGGAAACTAGTGAGGTTGAATGGTTTAGCGGCTGCCACGTTTTCTTCAAGTGCGAGAATGTACGTAATAAATAATAATAATAATGAATATGTAATAAATACACAACACACGGTAGACTCACATTGAATACAACATATGACCACACGTTCCCGACATCAATCCCACAGACTCGTTAAACCGGCCCTCTTGCACGCGTGGTAGTCATAAACACTACATTCGTAACAACTAGAAACGTCAAGTGAAGACCGACCACTACAAAAGAGAGATGGTAAAGAGGGAGGGGGGTTTTACAATCCCAATCCCACCAACAAAACAAAAAAAATAGAATTTCCAAACAAGAAAACGGCCACATCCATTATTTGTGTTTTTTATTTTCCGTGCATTCTCTTGTACGGACTAACCCGGATAATCGAGAGTTTGGCTCTAGTTCATTTGACCATACAAAAAACAGCCAAGACATTAAATTCATATCATCAACAAACAAACAAAAAAGGGAATTATTACGTTGTTTTCCTAGTTTAACATTCATTGAAATTTCATAAAACACTTGTTGAAATCGTTTTTTTATTATTATTTAATTGATCGATTATATTCATCTTTCTGTGTTTTATATTTTTATAGTTATTTTTATTATGTACTAGTACTACCAATAATACTAAAAGTTGTAAAATAGTTCAAACAATAAAAATAAACTTTCTCCCTTTTTATTTCTTGAAAAGTGTATGATATATTTCCTTGTTATGGACGAACATTCTGGTGATATTGTGTGTATGTATATATTATTAAAAGGATCAATAATTTATTAATATATTTCTCGTAAATCTACGAGCTATTAGATTTGTTTTTTTAATTTATGGTCTAACGTTGGTTGTAACCCGCATATCGTCTTTGGGGCCTAAAAGTAATAATATTAATTATAAAAAAAACTCTCGTATTTTCGTGTATTGTAAATTGTGTAGTAAGGATACGTCTGTCTTAACTTGTAGATCTGTTGTAGATAATGCAATTTGATTATATTATATTAAAACGCTTGTAAATAAAAAGAAAAGTGTCATTGTGTTTTATTTACGCTGCCTTACCCACCAGTTTATTCCAGTAAAAAGTGGGGCGTTATGTCTGTCTGTCTGTCTGTCTGTCTATCCCACTATCACGTGAAATAATTTTAACAACATTAATCAGGAACATTCTTTGAAACTAAGCCGAACGATATGTGTCATCTAAATGTTTGTATTTTTTTTAAATTCTTACATCTACTGAAGTTTTTAACCATTTGAATAGAGATTATTCTCTAGTGTGTTTTTTTCAAAATGGTTTTCCACTTTTCCTTCATGCAAATGCGGGTGCACTTCATATAAACATAAACTTCTTCATCCCTAAAACCATCAAAGTAATTAATACATGAGCGTATAATCCGAACGGGTGATAAATATATATATTATAATATTAATATTTGTTGTTCTTTCAATTATGTTTTTAAAATTGATTCGTGTTATTTGACTTTTTACTTACTAAGCTAATGTATTAGGGATGAGGAAAGTTGAATTTAGAAGAATTGTGCCCACATTTGTGTGGAGGAAGAGTGTAAAACATCAGTTCGGCTGACCAGGATATGAACCCCAATCACCTCATCTTCGAGCAGCCCAATCTATTGCGAGAGTGACGCCTTATACAATGCGGCCACCGAATGAGGTGAAGCTTTTGTTAACTCTTTTGACTAACTACAAAGTTTACGAAGGAAATAAAAACTATTTCAGCAAAGGTTGAAATTAATGATTTTCTGTCGATGTTTACAAAGAAGAATATATATTTTTAGGTCCTAAAAAAAGGAGGGGTATTTGTAAGAGAATTTAGTAGGAACCAGTATGTAAGAATTCAGAGTAAATGTGTCCACATTTGCGTAGAAGAACGAATTGGAAACCATTTAGTAAAAAAAAAAAGTTACATCCAACCATGATTCGAAACCCAACCTTTCAAGTAGAAACTGTTCCTTGTTTTATTTACGGATAGGATGGAAATTTTAAACACAAATAAAAGAGGTATTTTATGTCACGTACCATACCAGTAAATTAACTTAACCTAAAGCGGCACCTAAAAGACAGCAGGAAGGGCGAGACAACCACAAACATCAATTGAATGTTAATGTTGGAGCTGAACGGAAGCCACTGTTTTCAGGAGAAGAGCGTGACGACTGACCTTGCTGCGAGGATGTGGGACTGGTTCTGGTAGATTAAGTATATGAAGGCTGTTAACCGGTCGGTAAAGACATGAGCGCAGTATGGCTTCAGGGGTGGCCACACAGGGCCCCTTGATTTGGAGGGCCCACGCTTACTTGGGTGACACGAGGGGGAAAAAAAACAAGTTGTGGAGGGAAATTGTTGATTACACGCTCGTACAGTTGGCTCCCTGTATTGGATAAACAAATAAAAACATAACCATGTGGTTTGATTTATCGAACGAGTGAAGCGGGCTCTCAGTTTTAACTCGACAGATTTGTCTGTGGTGGATATGTCTCACGATAATTTTTGAACGCATTAACCGATTTAACTCAAACTTGGCACATTTGTTCTTTGTGCCTTTATACATATCAAGTTCGTTGGGGAATAAAATCCAACCAAAGGGTTGGGGATAAACCAACCCTTATATGTATAAAAACACGGATTCTAGCATTAATTATTATATATATTTACCTTTTAGGGCATTTCCTGACACTTTATACGGCTGAAAATGTGTACATATAGGTGCAAACTACTGTAATAACATTTTTAAAAATAAAATTTTTTTATTATTATTTTATGTAGTGGAGGAAGATAGATGGAGACTCCGCAAACAATGTTTACCAAGGTCCCCCCCCCCCCCCCCCCCCCCCCCGTCTGCTGAGTGCAGCTGGCAGTAGTTCATCATACACTCACCTTCAAAACAACCAACAATAAAAAAAACTATATAGAAACATAATACAACCCTTCATTTACGGCATAAAAAAATAACAATAAAAAACTCAAATTGGATTTTTTTTTTCCCGGTCGTCTGCAGGATAAAATAAAACGCAATGTTAGGGAAGAATTTCTATATTTAGAAAAAAAATTGTCAAAAAAATAAAATAAAAGTGTACCGGTCTCGCCAGTAACACAACGTTGCCCCAGTGGACGTGCGTCCTTCGCGTGTCTGTTTTTTATTGTCTGAGCTAGCGCGCGTCACGTGGTTTTGTGATGTTAAATATTGTTGGGTGTTTTTTTAAAAAAAAACAGAGGGGTTTCCGGGCGTTGTAACACATGGAAATTAGTTAATCTTAACGGGTGTAATAAATCTTCCCCTCAACCGCCAAGCTCGTCCAAAACACACGCTTCATACACAGCTCACACGAAAGAGGAAAAGGGGGGGGGGTTGGGGTTGAAGGGGATCATATCCCCCCTCCTGACAAATGTTCCTGTTTATTTAGAGGGAGGGTAGATATGTGCTAAGGGGTGGTGACATTATCCCCCTCCCCATATGAATATAACTGCTAACATATTCGAGATAAATTTCATCAAATGCTCGTAGGGTGACCTGGTGGTCTAGGGGTAAGATGTCAGACCTCTATGCTGGGGGTCCGGGGTTCAATCCTCGGTCCCGGCACAGATTTATCTGATTACCAAACCCTTCCTTCACCTCTGACAAGACGTGTATTAATCACAACTTGTGAATGTGTGGAATGCCAGGCCTCCACCGTGGTTCGGATCCCACATTAAACTGTAGGTCCTCCATTTCATCTCACAATCACCCTACCATCGCACATTAGCGTAAGTGCGTATAATACGAACGGGTAGTAAGACGCGGTGATAGTAATCATCAAATGCTCGTCAGCCGCGAACCGCAGTTGAAAGTAATAAAATATGTAGGGGGAGAGGGGTAGGGTGTATGTAGGGGGAGAGGGGTAGGGGTGTATGTAGGGGAGAGGGATAAAAAATATTAATTTAGAGGACGGGGAGTTATAATTAGTCGGTTTCGCCAACTCATCAATTTTATAGCGAAATCAGGTTATTTGAATAATGTTTTTAGCACCTCGTCTTACTACCCGTTCGGGTTACACGCGTATTTACTAATTATTCCAATGTGCTAAGGACTAGGAAGGTAGAATCTAGATTAAGTGTAACCGCATATGCGTGGTGGAGAGTAGAAAACCATTTAGGGGAAACCACCCTCAGTGCACCCAACAGGTACCCGTCATCGGCAGTCAAGTCTATTGTGAGACTAGCGCCTTAGACCATTTGACCATCGCCGTACATATTAATCGCGCTACTATGTTAAGGACGATACAATTTTTAAAATGTACCCGCATTTTAGTGTAGGTAGTGTAGGAAAACCCAAAAAAACTAGTACACCCGAAGCAGATTTCGAACTCCGACCTCTCCGACACAGGAAAAACAGACTTGATGAGCTCGACGTTTAGACTGCGTGACCACAGGTGCGTGTGAGGAGGAAGTGTTTTGTTTCTCTAAGGGTGCAATCATCCTCAGTTTGTCTATTCTCAACCAGGACTCCTACTCACACTGGTGGTCGCGCCGACAAAGGCGTCCTTCCCTTTGGGGTTTTTGTTATGCCAGTAATACAGAGTTCTGGGTTGAAATCCCAGCCGGGTGTATTGGGGTGTAATTTGTTTTCCTTAAATGGTTTCCCACTCGCCCTCCACGCAAATGCCTGGTACTTTCCCCCTTAAATCCCAACTTCCTTCTCCCTACCTTGCTAACACGTGTGGATTTCAAGCGGAAATATCTCCTGTTATTCCTCCTTGGATTTCAATCTTAAATATCTCCTGTTATTTCTCCTTGGATTGCAAGCGGAAATATCTGTTATTCCTCCTTGGATTGCAAGTGGAAATATCTCATGTTATTCCTCCTTGGATTTCAAGCTGAAATATCTCCTGTTATTCCTCCTTGGATTGCAAGCGGAAATATATCCTGTTATTCCTCCTTGTATTTCAAAGTGAAATATCTCCTGTTATTCCTCCTTGGATTTCAAGCTGAAATATCTCCTGTTATTCTTCCTTGGATTTCAATCTTAAATATCTCCTGTTATTTCTCCTTGGATTGCAAGCGGAAATATCTTCTGTTATTCCTCCTTGGATTGCAAGTGGAAATATCTCATGTTATTCCTCCTTGGATTTCAAGCGGAAATATCTCCTGTTATTCCTCCTTGGATTGCAAGCGGAAATATATCCTGTTATTCCTCCTTGTATTTCAAAGTGAAATATCTCCTGTTATTCCTCCTTGGATTTCAAGCTGAAATATCTCCTGTTATTCTTCCTTGGATTTCAATCTTAAATATCTCCTGTTATTCCTCCTTGGATTTCAAAGTGAACTCTCCTGTTATTCCTCCTTGGATTTCAAGCGGGAATATCTCCTGTTATTCCTCCTTGGATTTCAATCTGAACTATCTCCTGTTATTCCTCCTTGGCGACCAAGTTGGACAGAAAACAAATTCATACTGTATTAAATGGTACGTTATATACATAAAGAATAGCCGTTGTTCACATGGATTAAGACGTCATTCTCGCAATGTTTGCCAAATTTTACAAAAACACACACATACGTAGTTCGGCCTACGCTCGAAGAATGTCCTTGCCAATCTTTACTAAAAGTGGTCCAAGCATTTCGTATTCGACACCTCAGCTCAGTCAGTAGCGTGTCTGTCTACTGAGCTAAGGGTCCCGGGTTCGATTCCCGGCTAAGTCGAAAAATGTATCATTGGTGAAATGTGGGTTTACCATTTCACGGTGATGAATTAACGGCCTAGGGACTGGATGTTGTGCCTGTCCTAGTCTTAAGTTAGGGGACAGGCCTAGCAAGCCGGTAGTGGAAAATATATGGCTTGGATAAAAAACTGACCACAGGCTGGAAACAGTAATGGATGGAAAGTAAAAATTTGGCAGTATTTGTGAAGCAAACAACATAGAGATGAAATGCCAAACAGTTGAATTAAAACAGGACCTCGCTAAGACCTTTAGTTAACATAAGTTACCGGAGAAAGATAGTCCTAAAATTAATGTAACGACTAAAAGTGATTTAAAATTGACAAGAATGAGTGCACATATTTGGAAAAACAATTTCTTTTCAAATAGGGCAGTTAAGATCAACGTTAAACTTGAAATTTTAAAATGTTTTAAAAATGAAATTGTTTTAGGTTTCTATAAATCGAATAGTGAAATTATTAAAGGACATTTTTGCGTTTTAAAATTTTCTTTTAGCGTTTCTTTGCTTCATATATAAATCTTCCTCTCTTTATTTTTTGTAGGCCTACTTGTTGGCAAACATTCGTCTGGAAATTATTCTTCCACGAAGTCTTATGGTTCAATAATTAATCTTTCATTCACGCTGCAGAGCTGCAGTTTTCCGTGTACTAAATTTTTTACTTCTCTAAGTGTCCAGATTATTTAATCAATTTTGTAGTTTTTTAAAAATCTTTTAAATTGTTAATAAATTCATTTGTCTTTCCTTTTTTTATAATTTATTTTCTTCCCGGTAGATATGATGTATCAATTAATTTATGACTTTTCTTCTTCTTACGTCAACAACCCTATGGTTGGTTCGATGTGATTTCTACCCATCCCTTAGGATGGCTAGTGTTGCCCGCAACATCCGGTAGAAATCCCATGCACTAGGGGATTTCAGAAAGTGTGGTAGTTTCCCTGTTATATTCCACACTGAATTTCTACGAGCGAGCTTTAAAGCTCCTACCAATTTTGCCCGGAAAGTTATCTTCACATAACTTCCAGGGTTATTTTACATGCCACAATCGACTTGGTACCGACAGCTTTACTTTCCCTCCGAAGGAAGTTGTGCTACGGAATTGTATCACTCAAGAAAAAATCTATCGACCTCTGTTGGGTTTGAACCCACGAACAACCGGTCCTGAGGCAGACAATTTACCACAAGAGTTACTGAATTATGATATTATTCCTTGGTAAAAAAAAATGGAAACTAAAAGACTTAATGGATTAAAGCAAAGCTATTATTTTTGCTAGTTTCGGTTATTGCCGCATCTAAATATCATATTCTTTCAATTTAAAAATGACACCAGGACACGGGAATCGAACCCGGGAATAATCTACCCACTGAGCTATCCAGGAGTCGTCCTATGATCAGGGACATTCATCACTCATATTTTAAGGCAGAGTCTGGGATAGACGTGTCCATGTGTCTTTTTTTTTTTCAATCTAAAGGATGTAAAAAACTTAAGATTTAATTTTTTTTTAAACAGGATCAAGAGGTACGAATCTTAGACAAATGCACCAACGTTCGTCCTGAGAAGGTCCTACAGGTGGGAACCCTGATAAAACTTGTAGATATTTGTTTCAACCCCAACCTGGAGACAAACCCCCAAGCTCTCGACTGAAAGAGATGAGTCAGTAGTTTCCTTATTTGTCGAGAGTGTCGTTCAGAGGGAGAGTGGACCCTGACGTTAGGTTAAGAGAGTGCGTCGTCTCGGGAATGTTCACTTGAAACTGGACCATGATTATTATATTGGATACCATGGCGATGATAATCTGGAACATAAACGTTACAATAATATATTATTATGAGAAGGTTCCTAGAGCACTTTATATAAATAGATAAAACATTGGGAGAATGTCTCGTATGTTATGTTTACAAGAAATATTGCTTAGGGAGTGTCGTGTCATGTAGTGTTGCCAGTATAAGCAGAGCTTGTTACAACTGTACCTGTGATATGTTTTCCCCCACTCTGTCCCCATTTGACCAACCATACATAGACTCTGCTCTACACACCTCACATGGGAATGTATGTTCGTTGTTACCTGCCCGACGGTTGTTCTATTGAGTGATTAGAACAATTATTATTCACAGGTACAGTCTAAACAAACTGATGACCCTGGCTAAACTAACGTTAACGGTTCAGTTGATCGTCACCCCCGGAATGATACTCACAGCTGTAATGAACCCTCTGTTGAGGGTGAGGAATCCTCCCAGATTGATGGTCCCAGGGTCCTGTACCATCGTCTGAACCAGCAAGTCCAGCTGTACACAAGGGAACAGCCGCTCTTAGAGATGGACAACTCGTGTGCATTCTCAATAACAACATTTCCCATCATTGGATTACACGGTGAAAATAGGATGTATTACAGGGGAAGAGGATGTATTACAGGAGAAGAGAACTGTTATCTCTATCATCACTGTTATTGTAAATCATCTGATAATATTCCTAGTATTAACGTCCTCGAGAGAGATTAAACTGAAGCGGGTACTTGGAAACTTGAGATATCTCAAGTTTATTCGTTACATTTAAATAGATGAAACTTTTTTTTAATAGAAATTGGAGGCAAATTTTTCAACTATTCAGATATTTAACATAATCTTCTTAGTGGCACAGTAAGAATGCTTTCAGGCGAAGGGGAGGGGGTCATGGTGGGGAGGGGGGTTGTAGCCCTGAAACTCTTTAGTTGAGAAATCCCTTTTAATGAAGGGCTTTGATTCCAATAGAGCTCAACTCGTAACAGCACCGCAATACGGTAACTGTAATTGTCGCGTCAGGAAGGACCTCAATAAGGGCCATATTAAGGACCACAATAAGGACTATAGTAAGGACCATAATAAGGACCACAATAAGGACTATAGTAAGGACCATATTAAGGACCATATTAAGGACCACAGTAAAACAATATTAAGGATTGCAGTAGGGACCACAATAAGGACAATATTAAGGACCATATTAAGGACCACAGTAAGAACAATATTAAGGACTGCAGTAGGGACCACAATAAGGACAATATTAAGGACCATATTAAGGACCACAGTAAGAACAATATTAAGGACTGCAGTAGGGACCACAATAAGGACCATATTAAGGACTATAATAAGGACCATATTGAGGACCACAGTAAGAACGATATTAAGGACTGCAGTAGGGACCACAATAAGGACCATATTAAGGACTATAATAAGGACCATATTAAGGACCATATTAAGGACCACAGTAAGAACAATATTAAGGATTGCAGTAGGGACCACAATAAGGACCATATTAAGGACTATAATAAGGGCCATATTAAGGACCACAGTAAGAACGATATTAAGGACTGCAGTAGGGACCACAATAAGGACCATATTAAGGACTATAATAAGGACCATATTAAGGACCATATTAAGGACCACAGTAAGAACAATATTAAGGATTGCAGTAGGGACCACAATAAGGACCATATTAAGGACTATAATAAGGGCCATATTAAGGACCACAGTAAGAATGATATTAAGGACTGCAGTAGGGACCACAATAAGGACCATATTAAGGACTATAATAAGGACCATATTAAGGACCATATTAAGGACCACAGTAAGAACAATATTAAGGATTGCAGTAGGGACCACAATAAGGACAATATTAAGGACCATATTAAGGACCACAGTAAGAACAATATTAAGGACTGCAGTAGGGACCACAATAAGGACAATATTAAGGACCATATTAAGGACCACAGTAAGAACAATATTAAGGACTGCAGTAGGGACCACAATAAGGACCATATTAAGGACTATAATAAGGACCATATTAAGGACCACAGTAAGAACGATATTAAGGACTGCAGTAGGGACCACAATAAGGACCATATTAAGGACTATAATAAGGACCACAATAAGGACCATATTAAGGACCACAGTAAGAACAATATTAAGGACTGTAGTAGGGACCACAATAAGGACCACAGTAAGGACCACAATAAGGACTATAGTAAGGACCATATTAAGGACGATATTAAGGACCACATTAAGGACGATATTAAGGACCACAGTAAAAACAATATTAAGGACTGCAGTAGGGACCACAATAAGGACCATATTAAGGACCACAATAAGGACCATATTAAGGACCACAGTAAGAACAATATTAAGGACTGCAGTAGGGACCACAATAAGGACCACATTAAGGACCACTGTAAGTACCAGAGTAAGGACTACCGTAGGAGTTTTGGTACCCACCTCGTGGCGCACAAGTTCATCTTCCGTCTCGGCTCGAAGGACCTGCACCTCGTGGAGGAAACACAAGTTGACCTGACGAAGAAACAAAACCAGACGAGCGGTTAGCACGCCGGACTATCTCACGACCCATACTCTGTTGGCTCCAAATCTCCCTAAACCAGCAGGGCATCCCCCCACTAGGAGGGTAGGTATTGTTTAGGTAGAATTAGGTGGGATTATACCCGTATTTGCGTGGATTTAGAGCTGAGATAAATGTTTTAGGGGAACAACACCCCCAAATAACCGTTCGAGATCCGAACCTTGACCTTCCCATCCCAGTAAAAAATGACCAGACCCATTTTACATATTTGACAAAGCACCCATCGAGGATGTGTTTGGTTCTGCGCGGAGGATTATGATGAAGGGGTGCAGGTAGACAAATAATTTGAGTATAGACTCTCGTGACCCCCTGGAAATATGCCGAGGGACGCCACTGAGGATGGTCTCCTCACCTGGTCCGTACTTGTGTGCGCCGAGTTACTGAAGAACACGAGGAAACACGCCAAGAACACCTCGTGCAGCATTACGGTGCGGAATATCAGGGTGTCGTTTTTGATGAAACTGAGGCAGTACAAGGATAGGACCCCGTAGACCATCAAGTGGAACACGTTCAGGAGGCAGTTGAACGCCAGGACATCCCCCGTCTCCTCCAGGAGGTCCTTCAGCTGCAACCACAGCGACGGAAGGGACCGGAGCACCCTCCACCTCCCTATAGACGCCGTTTCAACCGCCGCCCGGGTGCAGCATCCAAGCAGCCGACGGGCAGACACGGAGACGGCGTCGCACTGCGAGTACCACAGCGCGACCCCCGTGAATAACTGGAGGTCTGACAGAAACGACGCCGTCATCCTGAGCCGGTGGATCCCGTTGAGCCAATAGACAGTGCAGGTCCCACAGGATGTGAGTACAAGGGTCGCCCACAGCGTGACAGTCGTCTCCGGTCGTCGCAACTCGAGGCTCTCGCCAGTCGTCGCCTGGTACGACGCCTCGAAGCGTCGCCAGCGCCTCAGGTGGTGGCAGAGGCGTCCCGTCTGAAGCCAGAACTTGACCGGGATGATGTTACAGACGAACCTCGCGGCGCTGAACATGACCTGGACCACGTAGAGGAAGGCCGAGCTGTACCGGTCGTTGATGAACACGACGTTTTCTAAAGAGCTGAACCAAACGACGTTGTAGGATAGGACGATGACGGAGGAATAGATGATGACGCAGAGCTTGGCGGCGGTCAGAGGGGTGCAGAAACAAGATGTGAAGGTACCGTCAGTCCGAACAGCCGGGAAGCAGCCAAGGACACGAAGAATATTAAATATTGGATTGAAATATCTGACGACCCCCATCGCTTAAAGCGATCGAGGAAAGAAAAAAAAAAGAACCCAAAAAATTCAAGTTTGATTCACACTTGAACCGGAAATTGAGAGCTGTATCCGTTTGAGTGGAGGGGCAATATGTATCGACCCACGAAGCTATGCAGCCCAAACAAGAAATAGTTGAGCATCAACAAATTCTGGTTAACGAGTGGATAAATAGATCCTTCAAGTCAGTGTCACCTTATTTTAAGGTGTTTTGTAGATGCAACACACACTCGCTCCGTTTTAAACGAGTTGTTTGAAACACTGTCGACGCGGGCTGTTGACTCTCCCGTGGTCACACGGCGCATGCGCCGTTTGGCTACGACGAGCAAGTCGTCGCGGCGTAGGGACCAACAAAAAGAAGAAAACTACTTAAACTCGCACACAATCGGACAGAGCGGATGGTTTTTTTTTTTTTTTTTTGAAAGCTTGTGATTTGGTTTTCGGAACTAGTCACGTGAAATCATTTTTCTGTTCTTTTGTTATTCGGTAAAAAAAAAATCCGAAGAAGAATTGAACGCGCCAATCGTAACGATGGTGACCCCAGTGCAAACCACCAGTACAAGATACATCCAACTTATTCCTAATTACCAAACAAAAATTTATTTCTCACTGAACAGTAATTAACAGTTCTTTTAGAATATTTAATCGCCATCAGCCGCCTGTCCTCGTGAGAATGTTAGGACAATTAAGCACGTCCTGAAGAATTCATGTTTACCGTTTGAAATCCTTTATGAAACGTTGTGATGACACGTGCTGTCAATAGACTCGTCAAACTTGACAGCTCCTGTCACGGTAATAACGGGTATTATCCCTTTTTCCCAACGACACGTTCGTTTTAACCACCGGTACGAATTTGGCCCGCTAAGCCGACGATGAGGGTCGATAGTTATCTTGCAATTAAGGTACGCAGGTAAAAATCTGTCAAGGACGTATTCTGCCCCTGATTTGCAATCTGCTACCAGTAGGTTACGGGCTCCTTAATAACGCATGAGTCAGCAACAAACACGTAAGAGGGCAAGCTAAATATTATCGAACATGATACAGAACTAATCCGACAACCTTAGATCAATAGACAGCTCAAAATGGGTTATAAAAAATGTATAATTGGAGAAAACTAGGACTTCCTCTTTCACAGTGGAAAAGGGAGGGTGAATAAGACGAGATGGAAGAAAAGAACCTCAAAATTGCACAAACTAGGTGATATCATTGGAAGTGTAAGTGTTGAGGGTGGGTGGTATGACGTAAAAAAGCGTTTACTAGAAATATCGGTGCAGAAAGTCGGTATTGTGAAGCGGAAATTAAAGAAACCAAGGGTCACACAAGCAATGCTCGATTAAATGTCGGAAAGAAGGCAATGGGAAAAAATAGCAAAGGTGGACAAAGAAGAAAAAAATTATAGGAGGCTGAACTCATAAGGTTAAAGAAGGTTAGAGAAGAGATTGATAGTGTTCGAGAAAAGATAGTGATAAAACCAAAGAAGAAAGATTGATAAGGCGAGAGAAGAAAGATTGGTAGAGCAAGAGAATAGAGACTAACATAAGGAGAGAATATAAACTGATTAGACGATAGAAGGATATTTAAATTAGAAATGCAACGAGATAGTTGAATTACAGATTAAGATGATATTTCAATCTTGAAAAGCAGGTACTCACCTGGTCCGTACTTGTGTGCGCCGAGTTACTGAAGAACACGAGGAAACACGCCAAAAACACCTCGTACAACATTACGGTGCGGAATAGCACTGTGTCCCAGTTGACGAACAACAGGCAGTACAAGGATAGGACCCCGTAGACCATCAAGTGGAACACGTTCAGGAGGCAGTTGAACGCCAGAACATCCCCCGTCTCCTCCAGGAGGTCCTTCAGCTGCAACCACAGCGACGGGAGCGACCGGAGCACCCTCCACCTCCCTATAGACGCCGTTCCAACCGCCGCCCGGGTGCAGCATCCAAGCAGCTGACGGGCAGACACGGAGACGGCGTCGCACTGCGAGTACCACAGCACGACGCTCGTGAAGAACTGGACGTCAAACATGAAAGACGCCACGACCCGTGCCAAATGCACGTCGTTGAGCCAATAGACGGTGCAGGACCCGCAAGACGCGAGGATCAAGGCCGCCCACAACGTGACAGTCGTCTCCGGTCGTCGCAACTCGAGGCTCTCGCCAGTCGTCGCCTGGTACGACGCCTCGAAGCGTCGCCAGCGTCTCAGGTGGTGGCAGAGGCGTCCCGTCTGAAGCCAGTACTTGACCGGGATGATGTTACAGACGAACCTCGCGGCGCTGAACATGACCTGGACCACGTAGAGGAAGGCCGAGCTGTACCGGTCTTTGAAGAGATTCATGTTTTCTAAAGAGCTGAACCAAACGATGTTGTAGGATAAGACGATGACGGAGGAATAGATGATGACGTAGAGTTTGGCGGCGGTCAGAGGGGTGCGGAAACAAGATGTGAAGGTACCGCCAGTCCGAACAGCCGGGAAGCAGCCAAGGACACGAAGAATATTAAATATTGGATTGAAATATCTGACGTCCCCCATTGCTCAAAGTTATCGAAGGAAAGACTCCCAAAAAGCTAAATTTTGATTCACGCTTTCAATGTAAATAGATAGCTGTATCCATTTTAGTGGAGCGGCCACGTGTGTTGACCCATGATGCTTTGCAAACTAGACAAAAAGAATATCTGAATATCAACAGGTTTTGTTATCGAATCGGATAGACAGAACTAGGAAGTTACAATCACCGTAGGTGTTTCGCCTATGCTACACAGCTCGACATATACCAACGCACGCTCGTTCCTTTTTTAAAAAAAGTTGTTTATCGACACACTCGACGTGGTTAGTTACACAGCGCATGCGCAATGAAGAGCATTGGTTGGCTTGTAAACGTTGATTGGCTCTCGCAGACAGATTGTATCGGTGTGGAGCCGATCAAGATAGAAACCTGATTTGACTCGCTTTGAGCTGACACCGCTGAGGTAGTATGGACGGTCACGTTGCCGTGTTTCCCGTCGTTCTATTTTTTCTCGGTGACGGAAGGCGGGGATCCACAGTAACCGTTTCTTTTTTCATTGGTCACCTGGACAGTAAAACCGGGCAAGAACTGAACGCTTTGGTCGAAACATGGCGACGTACGTATGTTATAACTTATTCAAAATTATTAAAACACGCAAATAAACTAATTAATTTCTCACGGGACAGTAATTAACGGTTATTTTAGATTGGAATATTTAAACGCCATCAGTCGCCTGTCCTAGTGAGAATGTTAGGACAATTAAGCACGTCCTGAAGAATTCATGTTTACCGTTTGAAATCCTTGATGAAACGTTGTGATGACACATGCTGTCAATAGACTCGTCAAACTTGACAGCTCCTGTCACGGTAATAACGGGTATTATCCCTTTTTCCCAACGACACGTCTGTTTTAACCGCCGGTACGAATGTGGCCCGCCAAGCCGACGATGAGGGTCGATAGTTATCTTGCAATTAAGGGACGCAGGTAAAAATCTGTCAAGGACGTATTCTGCCCCTGATTTGCAATCTGCTACCAGTAGGTTACGGGCTCCTTAAGAACGCATGAGTCAGCAACAAACACACTATAAAGAACCAATTCAACATTTTGGGTCAATCAGAGTGGATGTTTACTGAAATAAAGAGTCCCAGGTTAGATTACCGTCATGGCTAAAAAATGTTTCATAGGCAACGAATTAACGGCCAGGGGACCAGCTGTTGTGTCTTTTCTAGAATTAAGATGGTTTGTAAGTCGTGTTCTGATATTATCAGGAGGTTCAGAGAATAAATATCAGTTTTTTTTTGTTTTTTTACACGTCTGGGGTATCTGCATATTTCTACTAAAGAGGTAGGAATGATGAGAGAAGTAGAATTTTGATGATGTGTGTCCACATTTGCACAGAGATGAATAGAATAAACAAACACCTGAATACACACAACCAGGATTCAAATCCCGTCCTTTCATCTATCCAGTAATTTATACTAATCATCCTCTTATACCTGTTGTATTAGGTCAGCTACTTTAAACCTATGATAGCCAGTACTCGCTATCCCCCCTCCCCCCCAGATTAGACAGCTTGAGTCACCGAAAGTCAGCATTAGCGACATTCCCTCTCCTCTTCCTGATCCTTAGACTAAAGAATCTGTTGAGAGTAAGAGTCCAGACAGAAAAGCCGTGTTTCTGTTCCCCGTGTATTAAAACAATGACACGGATATTAATTATTAGCTCCCGTCTGGACCGATACAAGGCCTCTAGCTATGTCCGTCTCGCGTTGTGTGCTAAAAAAAAAAAAAAAAAGATCTTTCACGATCCTGAGGAATTAATTAAAGCTCCAGATATTTATGGAACGCGCCAGGTAACAAGTGACGGAGCTAATAAACCAAGCGTGAGAGGTAGAACTATACAGGGTGTGTAATACGGGCGTTCGCACAGGACGGCAGATAGATATGGGCAAGTGAATTATTGAGGGTGGCTGATTATGAGAGTGACTGAATATTATGGGGATGACTGAATATTATAGGGACGGAAGATTAAGGGGGGGTGATAAATTCATCATCATGATGAATTGTTTCTAGCCTGGGGCCGGGTCTGTTTAGTAGAATGCCTCCATCTCCGTCTGTCCTTACATCATTCTTCCTCCTGCACTCTCCTCCTCTCACTTGCACACTTGCTGCTATCTGTTCCTCCTATCTCTTCCCTACATACTTCATATCCATTAATCTTCTTGGAATCCTCTCTCTATGGGTGGTATAATCTGAGGGCGGTAGATGTGGGGGGCGCCAAATTATGGGGGTTGTATATCTATGGGTAGCATATTTTGGGGAGGGGAGTGGGATGGATTATTCTGTTGTGTTGGGGGACGGCAGTAAAAAGTGTCTCCTAGGTTTACTCCGGCAACAGATATATTCTGATGACATCACAGTTCGAGTGCCGGTAGAAAAACAAACCTATCTCAGCTGCCGTGTTTGTGAGATTTCCCTTTCTTTCTCCCTATGACTGTCGTCTTTCAGTTAAATGAACCCCTCTTTGGTCCATTTTACTGTGCTTGGTTTCTTCCCTCGACGTCCAGCTACAGCTTCTCCAAGTCACGGGGTTCGCATCTCAAACACAGTTCGAACCTTAGACCACTGAAACCAAATACCGACTAACTTAAATTATATATTGATCGCGGCTTAGCTATTGTCAATTCTTTTTAAACTTCGATGTGATAACCCTCAAAATAAGTATTTTATTTTTTAAACTTAAAAACAGTTTAATTATAGATCTGGTAATTACTGTCAAAAGAGTTTGTCGTTTCCTGAAATTGCTGGTTCCCCTTTAGAATTTTTTTTTTTAATTTGAAGTTTTTAAGTACATCCACCGACCGGTCTAAAAAATTTAACTTAAATTTATTTCCATGAAAAAAATTGGTTAAAACCCCGGGAATATATTGTCAAAGGGAATTAATCGGAGTTTTTAACTACACGAGAGTCGCGATTATCCGGCCCAAATTGGCGACATTCCGCACCGGAACATTCCGGATAATAAGGAATCCGAGTGTAAATAACGTTCAGTATGGGTTTGCCTCATGTAGCTACGCCTCGTGCACACCTTCCTTGACACAACTTCTGTTTCCAGCCATATCAAGACAGTGCTGCTATCTACACCTCCCTTGACACAACTTCTGTTTCCAGCCATTTCAAGACAGTGCTGCTATCTACACCTTCCTTGACACAACTTCTGTTTCCAGCCATATAAATACAGTGCTATCTACACCTCCCTTGACATAACGTCTGTTTCCAGCCGTATCAAGACAGTGTTGCTATCTACACCTTCCTCGACACAACTTCTGTTTCCAGCCGTATAAAGACAGTGCTGCTATCTACACCTCCCTCGACACAACTTCTGTTTCCAGCCATATCAAGACAGTGCTGCTATCTACACCTCCCTCGACACAACTTCTGTTTCCAGCCATATCAAGACAGTACTGATATCTACACCTTCCTCGACACAACTTCTGTTTCCAGCCATATCAAGAAAGTGCTGATATCTACACCTTCCTCGACACAACTTGTTTCCAGCCATATCAAGACAGTACTGCTATCTACACCTCCCTTGACATAACGTCTGTTTCCAGCCGTATCAAGACAGTGTTGCTATCTACACCTTCCTCGACACAACTTCTGTTTCCAGCCGTATAAAGACAGTGCTGCTATCTACACCTCCCTCGACACAACTTATGTTTCCAGCCATATCAAGACAGTACTGATATCTACACCTTCCTCGACAAAACTTCTGTTTCCAGCCATATCAAGACAGTACTGATATCTACACCTTCCTCTACAAAACTTCTGTTTCCAGCCATATCAAGAAAGTGCTGATATCTACACCTTCCTCGACACAACTTCTGTCTCCAGCCATATCAATACAGTGCTGCTATCTACACCTCCCTTGACACAGCTTCTGTCTCCAGCCATATCAATACAGTGCTGCTATCTACACCTCCCTTGACACAGCTTCTGTTTCCAGCCAAATCTAGCGCATATATATATATATATATATATATATAAGAGGGGGTGATTGTCAGGAACAGGTGGAGTTATAACGTTCTAACTACCAGATATAAACATGCGTATTATTTGTTTCCGTTCAATTTAACCTTCTCCCAACCCTTTCACCAAACCCATTAATCTCACCAGCTGTAAGCCGATCTTACCCTTACTCGAAGAAACCTTTCCGATAGTCTTGGACCGGTATTGAAACCAACAACCTTGCCCCCTTCATCCTTCCAATCATTTTCACATCTAATATCAAACTACGACATTCCTTTCCAATCCTTTTACCCCCCCCTCCCCTCCACCCACTCGGCAAGTTCGAGTGACGTAAATCAAACAGGTAATTTATTTTTTTGCGTGTCGGTTACATGGAAATACTTTTTTGTTCCTCCCTCTCCCCCCCCCCCAGACCTAGCTTAAAAAAATGTCTGAGGGAATGAAAACGGTTGGAAAAGGGGGCGTTAACCCCCCTCTTTTTACACACAATGATATACTTTCAATAACATGCTCTCATGCTCTAAGTTTTCATTGGACCCTCCTCACCCGATGTTTGGGAAATAATGGAGACGTGATAAAAGATATAACTTTCCCACGTTATGATTTAATATCGGGGAACTTAACCTGAGGGGGACATCGGCTATTGGGAACTTTCACCATTTTCCAAAGGAATTTCTCCTGGTTGAAAGTACCCCTAACAACCATAGATCAAGATCCAAAAAAAGGGTTCGAAAATTTCCTAAAACTTTCCGTCCAGGAAAACCTTAATTTCTACTCGGTTTCCTAATTTATTTAATTTTTTTTTAGCACCGCATCTTACTACCCGTTCGGGTTCACGCGCTTATGTACTAATTAGGCTAATAGTTTTTAGGGGATTAGGAAGGTTTTATATATTTTATAGGACGTGTACACGCACCAGCGTGGAGGGAGAGAAGAAAAACCATTTTGGAAAAAAACACCCTCAGTACACCCGACCGAGATTCGAACCTCTATCTCCCCGTCATCGGCAATCTAGTCTAGTGCGAGATTAGCGCCTTAGACCATGCGGCCACCGAAGAGAGAAATTCCCTAACTAACCGAGATCATATACAGGGTGCTTCCAAAGTCTGTACGCTGAATCACAAAACAGAGAAAAGGAATGACGCGCACCAGTTGAAGCAAGGGCGGCCAGAAGGCGCCCCCCCCCCCCTCGAATTTAAATACCCTCCCTAGGAGGATAAGGGGTCCATATATACGCATAAAGACATGTGTTGAATAAACGTATAAAAATATTTTCTGGCGAGAATCTCATCCCTAGAAAGATTAGCTTTCTACGCCCTTTGGTAGAAGTCGCTCGGACGAAGGCATTAGTCTCGTCTTGTTTAGTTTATCGGTTACCGCAAGGTCGGAGTTCTAATACAGAATATTATATTAAACTACTTAATACTAATTACATTCCAGAGTATCATATTACATTATAATTAATGATTAATTCTCCCAGCGCTACAATATTAGCTCGTTTGAGAAACTCGACCTGCGTCTTGTAAGCTCCACATTTTAACCTCCGAACTGACAAACTTACCTTGACTTATTACACTATGACCCTATCTTATAAGCTACACCATAGTGGAACCAAGCAAGGTAAGCTGAATGCCAACTTTCTATGTAAACGGAGGGTACGTTTCCTAATTGACGTTCCCACGACCATGTAAACACAGCTGACAGTGATAGTACCACCATGTAAACACAGCTGACAGTGATAGTATCACCATGTGAACACAGCTGACAGTGATAGTACCACCATGTAAACACAACTGACAGTGATAGTACCACCATGTAAACAGAGCTGACAGTGATTGTATCACCATGTGAACACAGCTGACAGTGATAGTACCACCATGTAAACACAGCTGACAGTGATAGTACCACCATATAAACACAGCTGACAGTGAGAGTACCACCATGTAAACACAGCTGACAGTGATAGTACCACCATGTAAACACAGCTGACAGTGATAGTACCACCATGTAAACACAGCTGACAGTGATAGTACCACCATGTAAACACAGCTGACAGTGATAGTACCACCATGTAAACACAGCTGACAGTGATAGTACCACCATGTAAACACAGCTGACAGTGAAAGTACCACCATGTAAACACAGCTGACAGTGATAGTACCACCATATAAACACAGCTGACAGTGAGAGTACCACCATGTAAACACAGCTGACAGTGATAGTATCACCATGTAAACACAGCTGACAGTGATAGTACCACCATATAAACACAGCTGACAGTGAGAGTACCACCATGTAAACACAGCTGACAGTGATAGTATCACCATGTAAACACAGCTGACAGTGATAGTACCACCATATAAACACAGCTGACAGTGAGAGTACCACCATGTAAACACAGCTGGCAGTGAGAGTATCACCATGTAAACACAGCTGACAGTGAGAGTACCACCATGTAAACACAGCTGACAGTGAGAGTACCACCATATAAACACAGCTGACAGTGATAGTACCACCATGTAAACACAGCTGACAGTGATAGTATCACATATAAACACAGCTGACAGTGAGAGTACCACCATGTAAACACAGCTGACAGTGATAGTATCACCATGTAAACACAGCTGACAGTGAGAGTACCACCATGTAAACACAGCTGACAGTGAGAGTACCACCATATAAACACAGCTGACAGTGATAGTACCACCATGTAAACACAGCTGAGAGTGATAGTACCACCATATAAACACAGCTGACAGTGATAGTACCACCATGTAAACACAGCTGAGAGTGATAGTACCACCATATAAACACAGCTGACAGTGAGAGTACCACCATGTAAACACAGCTGACAGTGATAGTATCACCATGTAAACACAGCTGACAGTGAGAGTACCACCATGTAAACACAGCTGACAGTGAGAGTACCACCATATAAACACAGCTGACAGTGATAGTACCACCATGTAAACACAGCCGACAGTGATAGTACCACCATGTAAACACAGCTGACAGTGATAGTACCACCATGTAAACACAGCTGAGAGTGAGAGCCCTGCCACAGTCTCTCAGAATGAAGATGTTCGATGAAAAGCAATCCCCAAGAAGAAAAGAAGCAATGGTTTGTAGGTGAAGGGGGGGGGGGGTAGAGGGAGGAAGATGGTAGGAACCCCGCAGAGCAGAGACGGGCCAAGATGGAACATTTGAATTTTAAATGACGCTACAGGAAGATGTTGCGACTTAAGTCTCTACGGTTACTGTCCTTCTCCCAGAGACCACACGATGTAGGATTCTTCTCCCCCCGGGGGGGGGGGGGGTCGGAGGGCGGTTCATACGAAAATTGAACGTATATTTATTTATTTTTGTCCACACGAGTTACGACTAGGATTCTCTCGTCCCTCTCTTATATAAATCCGGAGTGAATACTATTTTCATCCCATTAAGAGTTGGTGGACCTGGTGGTTTAAGGGTTGGCTTGGGGGGTTAGGGGGGGACTATTCATAGAGATAGGATCATGTACCTCCAAATTTTCACGTTAAATAAACCCAATATGCGCTTACTTTACTTAACTTTGTTTGGGAAATTAACGTCTTAAGAGGTCAAATTTGATGTTCTAACTAATTTATTGGTAATTAATAAGAGTATGCTCCTTGTACTGATATTACGTCATCAGACGCTCAGTGTTTCCCATAAACCTCAGCGAGAGAGCACCTGGCCGGCTCGCGGAGGGCTTTCTTCCGCGGGAAGAAGTAGTTCCGGTTGTTGACGTGGGGACATAACATGTGTTACACCGTCTCCATTGCCTTCTACTTAACGACCACAATTAAATAAAAGGGAGAAGGTATAATCGACATAAAGGAAAATATAAGCAGAATTAAAAATATAACAATAATATAGTTTATTCAGTATAAACGTAGATAAAGCAAAGTACAGTGGTCTCATTATATCATTCTGAATAATGCTGAAAATAATAACGTGAAGCGCAGAATGTAAACATCCCATGTTTACATTTATTACAGGTCGTCTTTAAGAGACACAAAATTACGTAGATTATAACATCAAAAGCGAAGTTAAATTACCAAAAGTGAAGTGAAGTAAGATATCCACAAAATGAAACAAACATTAAATATTCTTGCCTGATGGGCTCCTCAAACAATTACAAGTTACAATACGAAAATTTACAATTACATAAAACATAACGCGAGAGTTTGACTTCCAGACGCTAGTCAAAATCTCCCGGGACTAACTATATCTTAGAAAAACTAAAGAATGAAATTTAGAACAAAATTAAATTATATAAAAAAAATAACAAGCTTAATTTTAATTCTACAGTCGCGTGAAATAGCAAAATACAAAAGTCCACACATTTTAACAATTTACATTTAAATTCACTCAATACAAAATTACCAATGGTGGATTTCAAACCAAACTAATAAACTAACAAACTAACCAACCGCGCCTAAGTGGTGGCATACAAGTTACATTTATGCGACTGAGATAATAAAGCAAAAAGTTAAATATTAAGCAAAACACAAAATAAAGATTTTAACACGAAAATATTATAAGTTGAAAATGAATAGAGTTCTTTATAAGTAACATCCATAGTTACGTTCCAATTTATGATGTATGAATGTTTATCCGATCATTGTCCAGGTAGACGACAATGATCCGTCCTCGTTCGTAGATTTTAGATAGTCAAAGTTTTTAGACAATGTCAGCCTGTTTTATAGTGATTTTCGTTGCACGGAAAGAGGGGAGGTAATTACTAGCACGCAGTTGCTAGCTGTCATCGGTCACGTAGTCACTTTGTAGGGTTGTTCCATCGGAAAATTAGAACAAGTCGGCGATCATTGGATGTTTGTGTTGTTTGGGGAAGTTCATCTGACATCCGTCAGAGGGCGGGTGGATTGTTGTCTTCTAGCGTGCTCCATGTTGTCATTCCTTAGTTTCAATCTGACTAGACGGAGAATGACCACGCGTTGATTGTAGACTCTCGTTAGCTCGGCCCCATTCTTCACATTGGCTGCACGGTGTAGTTCAGCTTTGGTGGCGGCTAGTGATAGAAGATTTCAAAGGTAAGTTCCTGAACAAATATGAGTGTAATATTACAGAAGATTGTACTGTATGAAATATACTGTGTCGTATTATCTTTCCGTATTAGCCTACAGGGACTACAACAGAGAAATGTACCATTGTAGGGATTCTATTTGGGTCGGAATTATTGAGCGGGTGGTATGAATTCTTGATAGTTACGTATCAACATTATAACGGGATGGATCCAATTGTAACTAACTGTAAGTTAACGTTACAAATCTCCCCCCCTTGACCAGGAGAATAAGAAGATGCAGCATCCGTCCTCAGCAAGGCGGAACATCAAAGGGCTCAAGTTGTCCTTCTTGTACATCATCTTCCCAAACAGCATGAGATGATCCATTTTTTTCAGCTCTAGATTCCATCATCTAGAGAAGCAGTCGGTACCACTACGTAGACATTACCAGAAACCAGGAGAGAAAGGAAAACAGGATGCGCAACGAAAAATCATATACAACAAGTCTGTTGTCGAGATGCAAGTGGTGTTAAGTCACACACAACCACATGTCTAATTGTCTGTACGAACACATGAAGAATCTCTTCTTTCTTCTACGTTCAAACTCAAGTTCTCACAATAAAGTTCACTAGACTACAAAGTCACAAAAGTTTATCATCATGAAATCCTAAAATCCTATAGAAATCCTACATAGATGTATCGGAGGAGCGTCCCCCCCCTCAACACTTTTGAAGGTTCCTATTTAAAGGTTTAAGAGTTTCAAATGTTATATCACCATAATCTCACTATATTCTATATAAGTCCATTCTCAGCACTCAATCTAGAATAGAGTGTCTCAAAACATAGAATAGAGAAAGTTACGTCATAATTAAATCAAAACAACATTTGAATTCGTGATCCAAATTCCATGAAGTGGAACATCAACAAATTCGTGCCATAATAATCTATAAACTATTCACTTATTTCATAAACACATAATATCCACAAGTTCAATTACGGTTCAATACCTGTAAATAACTATACACACGGCCAACAATATATATATAACAAAACACTATATCTACAAACCACTGATATATAACATATCATAAATGGTAAACAAAATTTAAATTTTAAACACGATTTGGCTCACAGCCATGGCACAATGCCATCAAACAAAACTCAAATTAATAAGGGATGCCAAAAGATTAATTATAGGTCCCCATATACCTATAAAAATTAGGCATGATTCCACATTATTATTAAGAGTATGAATAAACCCGGTCAATATTATAATTAACAAAATGAGATTACGTTAATGACCGTTCATTAAATGACTCAACAATAGTCAAATAATATCAAGACACCAAGTCTTACACAAAAACAGGAATACCAAAAAGATCAAATACAAGTCCCCATAAACTTATAAAAAAATTTCTTGGCATCCTACATTTACCTAAGTAAATCCAAAATGGAGTAATTAAATCTGTAAGTACAAAAACTTACGAACATTATCCATTAAACTATGACATTCTAAGACGTCGGTATTAGTTTAAGATGGCTCACATGAGCTCTTCGCGTATCGGTCGGGTCTGTCTGGCACATCAACCTGACCGACACGGGTGATAAGAAAGATTCAACTGACCAGGGTCTATCCCATCTGGGAGAGAGCCTGGCAGATATTTAATTAAAGCAAGACAACATAAAGAAACAAGCACAAGAACTACAACGGGGGAAGGGGGGCATGGAAATGCGCTTGACTCGTAAGACCCATGATTCTTACGGCGCACAACTAGTTTCCTGAACTACACTTGCTCTGGACATGTCCTAACTGTTTACATTTAAAGCAGCGAATTCCTGACAAAAACTTACTATCCAACGCTCGCGGGCCAATATGGTTCTTCTTCACAGGTTGCACACCCAACTGAGAAATCGCAGGATTATTCCTAGACTTACCACAATAACTAGGATTCGAACCCACGCCTGGATTGTCAACAATAAAAGGCGCATGATTTTCCAGAAACTCATTTTCAGACAACAAAGTACCTTCAATTAGGGAAGCTAGCTCATGTAACTCAACTATCGTACTAGGTTGAGAAGTAAATACAAAATGACGTCGAGACAAGGGCGACACATTCTCCAAAATAATATCTACTATCTGACATTCAGAAAGATCTAACCCTTCAGAAAATAAACGAGTTAAATATCCAGAAGTTTTACCTAAACACAATGCAATAAACTCGGACTCAGAACCGATATTTAAATGACAAATCCTTTGAACCTCTATTAAAAATAAAAAAAGAGATGAGTTGTCCTGACCATCACACAGTGGTATTCGATTTACAAAATCAACGAGAATTTTACTTTGGATTTTATCACTCACCAAAACGCGTGACATTTCAATTGGATCTCCAACCCTCACCGGTACTGAATGACGATTCTCCACTCCCACTGTTGCCTGGTCTCGAGACGTATCGCTCTCCGAAAGGATTCCCACGAGAACTGCACGAAGTCTTGCTACGGTGGTTTTTGTTGAACCTTGCAGTCCACGCTTAGCAAGCTCGGAGATAAGGCTTTCTTTATTGAGTCGGTAAACATCAGATTTAGACAACACGCTCGGCTCGCCAGTCACTACTTCCCCAGTCGAAGCGTCCGTAGTCAAATTGTGTTCCATTATGAAACAGAAAGAGATACAAGGTTAAACTCAGGCTATGATTTCACAACAACAACAAAAATATACAGTATAATTTTCCAACATTTTTCAGCAATGATATAGGTTATTAATTAACTAATTAAACAGGAAGATCAGTTAATTAAAAGGACAGCAGAGTTGCGCAGTGTTACACCGTCTCCATTGCCTTCTACTTAACGACCACAATTAAATAAAAGGGAGAAGGTATAATCGACATAAAGGAAAATATAAGCAGAATTAAAAATATAACAATAATATAGTTTATTCAGTATAAACGTAGATAAAGCAAAGTACAGTGGTCTCATTATATCATTCTGAATAATGCTGAAAATAATAACGTGAAGCGCAGAATGTAAACATCCCATGTTTACATTTATTACAGGTCGTCTTTAAGAGACACAAAATTACGTAGATTATAACATCAAAAGCGAAGTTAAATTACCAAAAGTGAAGTGAAGTAAGATATCCACAAAATGAAACAAACATTAAATATTCTTGCCTGATGGGCTCCTCAAACAATTACAAGTTACAATACGAAAATTTACAATTACATAAAACATAACGCGAGAGTTTGACTTCCAGACGCTAGTCAAAATCTCCCGGGACTAACTATATCTTAGAAAAACTAAAGAATGAAATTTAGAACAAAATTAAATTATATAAAAAAAATAACAAGCTTAATTTTAATTCTACAGTCGCGTGAAATAGCAAAATACAAAAGTCCACACATTTTAACAATTTACATTTAAATTCACTCAATACAAAATTACCAATGGTGGATTTCAAACCAAACTAATAAACTAACAAACTAACCAACCGCGCCTAAGTGGTGGCATACAAGTTACATTTATGCGACTGAGATAATAAAGCAAAAAGTTAAATATTAAGCAAAACACAAAATAAAGATTTTAACACGAAAATATTATAAGTTGAAAATGAATAGAGTTCTTTATAAGTAACATCCATAGTTACGTTCCAATTTATGATGTATGAATGTTTATCCGATCATTGTCCAGGTAGACGACAATGATCCGTCCTCGTTCGTAGATTTTAGATAGTCAAAGTTTTTAGACAATGTCAGCCTGTTTTATAGTGATTTTCGTTGCACGGAAAGAGGGGAGGTAATTACTAGCACGCAGTTGCTAACTGTCATCGGTCACGTAGTCACTTTGTAGGGTTGTTCCATCGGAAAATTAGAACAAGTCGGCGATCATTGGATGTTTGTGTTGTTTGGGGAAGTTCATCTGACATCCGTCAGAGGGCGGGTGGATTGTTGTCTTCTAGCGTGCTCCATGTTGTCATTCCTTAGTTTCAATCTGACTAGACGGAGAATGACCACGCGTTGATTGTAGACTCTCGTTAGCTCGGCCCCATTCTTCACATTGGCTGCACGGTGTAGTTCAGCTTTGGTGGCGGCTAGTGATAGAAGATTTCAAAGGTAAGTTCCTGAACAAATATGAGTGTAATATTACAGAAGATTGTACTGTATGAAATATACTGTGTCGTATTATCTTTCCGTATTAGCCTACAGGGACTACAACAGAGAAATGTACCATTGTAGGGATTCTATTTGGGTCGGAATTATTGAGCGGGTGGTATGAATTCTTGATAGTTACGTATCAACATTATAACGGGATGGATCCAATTGTAACTAACTGTAAGTTAACGTTACAAATGATGTATGTAAATAGTCAGTGTTGTTTCGTTTTGTTTGTACATTCTTTCCCCCCCCCCCCCCCATCAAAAAAAAATTGCCTCATAGGATGAAGTGAATATTTTTGTTACCATTTTTTTAAATTCAGATTAAAAACCAATATAAACTGTCAAACGTCAATAATTACAAAAGGTTACCTAAATTATTTGTTTCAGAATTAGTAAGCTGGTGACAGAGCCATGCACTGCCTGATAAAAACTACAAAATGTTAATGCCAACTACACAAAATAATGTAGAGTCCCGATTATCCGAGGTTAACGGGACAAAGGCGGCCTCGGATGAACAAAAACTCGGTTAACACGGAACACTATGGGAAACTCCCCTAAAAGTTATCAATAAGCTGCAGTCGTGACGCTCAGTCACAACTGACCCATTATTCGAGATCCTCTTCGGTGGCCGCATGATTTAACATGCTACTCTCGCAGTTCCGTCGATTACTGCATGCATACCCGCTCCGGTGGCCGCAATGTCTAAGGCACTTTTCCTGCAGTGCACTAAACTGCCGATGACGGGGGAGATCGAGGTTCGAATCTCGGTCGGGTGTACTGAGGGTTTTTCCCTCCCAAATGGTTTTCCATTCTCTTTCCAACCAAATGCGGTTACACTTCCTTAAGAAATAACCTTCCTAATTCCTAATACCATTAGCGTAATTAGTACATAAGCGTATAGCCTGAACGGATAGTAAGACGCGGTGCTATTGGCGGACAATATTATTTACGGCACCACAGTACACTGGAAACGATCAATTCCCCGATGATTCACCCGAGCTACTCACTAGACGGCTGAACCAGTCTAATGAGGATCATTTCCTTGACAATTCTCACGGGACATAAGGTGCGCGACCATCTCGGACAATACGTAGCCCCGGTTGATCGGGACTTTATTGCACGGAGATGTTTGAGAGTCAATAATTGTATTTTCATGGCGTTTTGACTCGTCTAGAGCTGCTATCGACACTTACCTTGGCCTAGCGCAAGCCTAACAATGTCGGTCCTAGCTATTGGCCTCACTCACTCACCTACTTGTGTATATTTGTTTTCTGCGGTAAGCTTAATATACATTCAACTGTTAAGTGGTATCCATGGGGTGAGACGGGCTCTTAAGACTTTAGTTCTAGCTGTATTACCTACCTAAGTTAGGTGTTATCAGTGGGGTGAGACGGGATCTTAAGACGTCTGGTTCTAGCTGTATTACCTACCTAAGTTAGGTGTTATCTGTGGGGTGAGACGGGCTCTTAAGACGTCTGGTTCTAGCTGTATTACCTACCTGGGTTAGGTGTTATCTGTGGGGTGAGACGGGCTCTTAAGACGTCTGGTTCTAGCTGTATTACCTACCTGGGTTAGGTGTTATCTGTGGGGTGAGACGGGCTCTTAAGACATCTGGTTCTAGCTGTATTACCTACATAAGTTAGGTGTTATCTGTGGGGTGAGACGGGCTCTTAAGACGTCTGGTTCTAGCTGTATTACCTACCTAAGTTAGGTGTTATCTATGGAGTGAGACGGGCTCTTAAGACGCCTGGTTCTAGCTGTATTACCTACCTAAGTTAGGTGTTATCTGTGGGGTGAGACGGGCTCTTAAGACATCTGGTTCTAGCTGTATTACTTACCTAAGTTAGGTGTTATCTGTGGGGTGAGACGGGCTCTTAAGACATCTGGTTCTAGCTGTATTACCTACCTAAGTTAGGTGTTATCTGTGGGGTGAGACGGGCTCTTAAGACATCTGGTTCTAGCTGTATTACCTACATAAGTTAGGTGTTATCTGTGGGGTGAGACGGGCTCTTAAGACGTCTGGTTCTAGCTGTATTACCTACCTAAGTTAGGTGTTATCTGTGGGGTGAGACGGGCTCTTAAGACATCTGGTTCTAGCTGTATTACCTAACTAAGTTAGGTGTTATCTGTGGGGTGAGACGGGCTTTTAAGACGTCTGGTTCGAGCTATATTATTTACCTAGGTTAGGTGTTATCTGGGCGGTGAGACGGGCTCTTAAGACATCTGGTTCTAGCTGTATTACCTACCTAAGTTAGGTGTTATCTGTGGGGTGAGACGGGCTCTTAAGACATCTGGTTCTAGCTGTATTACCTACCTAAGTTAGGTGTTATCTGGGTAGTGAGACGGGCTCTTAAGACATCTGGTTCTAGCTGTATTACCTACATAAGTTAGGTGTTATCTGTGGGGTGAGACGGGCTCTTAAGACATCTGGTTCTAGCTGTATTACCTAACTAAGTTAGGTGTTATCTGTGGGGTGAGACGGGCTCTTAAGACGTCTGGTTCGAACTATATTATTTACCTAGGTTAGGTGTTATCTGGGCGGTGAGACGGGCTCTTAAGACATCTGGTTCTAGCTGTATTACCTACCTAAGTTAGGTGTTATCTGTGGGGTGAGACGGGCTCTTAAGACATCTGGTTCTAGCTGTATTACCTAACTAAGTTAGGTGTTATCTGTGGGGTGAGACGGGCTCTTAAGACGTCTGGTTCGAGCTATATTATTTACCTAGGTTAGGTGTTACCTGGGCGGTGAGACGGGCTCTTAAGACATCTGGTTCTAGCTGTATTACCTACCTAAGCTAGGTGTTATCTGTGGAGTGAGACGGGCTCTTAAGACGTCTGGTTCTAGCTGTATTACCTACCTAAGTTAGTTGTTATCTGGGGAGTGAGACGGGCTCTTAAGACGTCTGGTTCTAGCTGTATTACCTACCTAAGTTAGGTGTTATCTGTGGAGTGAGACGGGCTCTTAAGACGTCTGGTTATAGCTGTATTACCTACCTAAGTTAGGTGTTATATGTGGGGTGAGACGGGCTCTTAAGACGTCTGGTTCTAGCTGTATTACCTACCTAAGTTAGGTATTATCTGTGGGGTGAGACGGGCTCTTAAGACGTCTGGTTCTAGCTGTATTACCTAACAAAGTTAGGTGTTATCTGTGGGGTGAGACGGGCTCTTAAGACATCTGGTTCTAGCTGTATTACCTAACTAAGTTAGGTGTTATCTGTGGGGTGAGACGGGCTCTTAAGACGTCTGGTTCGAACTATATTATTTACCTAAGTTAGGTGTTATCTGGGCGGTGAGACGGGCTCTTAAACCCCTATATAACCACTGCGAGTTATGTGTCTGTAGTAAATGTTTTTTTTAACATATTTAATTTACACAGAATAATAACTAATTTTAATCTCGCTGTTTACTTTCGAAAACAAGGGTGTAAGCTAATTATTTAGTTCCAAGGCTGCCCCAATGGCAGTAAAGTCTTGAATTAAATTTAATTCCATGCAAAATGCCTACATTCAGGAGCAGTCGTTGATATTAGCCTTCTACCCAGGAGTCCTGTTAATGAAATATTACCCCGTGCCCCTCCCCCCTCCCACTGTACACCAATCTCAAGGGTCCGCGCCCCTTTATTTTATGAGAGGGAAGAGGGAGGCGGGGTAAGGTATGTTAGCCCTCTGAAAAGGTAGCTCAGAAAGTTTGTGTAAAGTGTTATAATTACTTGGTAAGAGTAGGTCCATGGGTGAATAGTCTGACGTACGCGGAGCTTGGAACTTGGGTTGAACAGAAGAGGTTATTTATATGCTCTTGGAGCCAGAGTAGTTTAGCACTCGCCTACAGCGGATGTCCGGGTAAATAGATCTATATTTCATGTGGCTCTTTCCTAAGCACCGCGCCGTAATACCAGTTCGGGTTACACGCTTATGTACTAATTACACTAATGGATTAGGAATTGGGAAGGTTGGATTTAGAGGAAGTGAACCCGCATTTGCGTGGAGGTAGAGTGTAAAACCAACCTTATTGAATTTATAGGAAGTGAACCGGTATTCGCGTAGAGAGAGATTGGAGAACCATTTAAGGACGAAACCAAGCAAACTGAATTTATAGAAAGTGTACCCACATTTGCGTGCTGGGAAGCCCTCCCCCATTATAATAAATATTCGGATAGTCTAGACGGGTGGTAAGATAAGCAGAAAGGAGGGGGAAAACATACAAACTTTAAAAAAAGAGGAGTTTTCGATACATTTTTGTTTGTATTCAATATCGCGAAGATCCGAAGTCTCAAAGCCTTATTTAAAGTTCCGCTGATAAAAAAAAAACAACAACAGTGTGTGTGGAAGACAGTTCCATCTGCTTTGTAACGAGGTGACATGCTCCTGGAGAATCTTGTGTTGACTATTTTCTCCGCCAGGGGAACAGAGTCGCTCCTCCGTAATAGGATACGTGCCCCCCCCCCCCCTCCATCTGATGCAATATATTAGTCTCCCGGTAGTGTAATATATTTCCTCGTGTTTTTCTTTCAGCGCGGGATTGAATCCTCCCTGAAGCCTTCAGGATCTTAGCCCCGCCCACTCAATCCCAGGTCTACTTGAAATAAAGAGTCTCAGTACATACCTCGCCTGTTCTCGTATTCTGTTTGTTTGGGGAATACAGGGGGACTGAGAAATATACAGCTACAGGGGGACTGAGAAATATACAGCTACAAGGGGACTGAGAAATATACAGCCACAGGGGGACTGAGAAATATACAGCCACAGGGGGACTGAGAAATATAAAACTACAGGGGGGACTGAGAAATATACAAGGAGGCGTTTACCAATCTTCCTAAGGCCTTTATTCCCGTTCAGGGAAAGTTAGAACAAAAAAAGCACAAAGTGATGAAAATGGTTGATTTTGTTCCTAAGCCCATATCTATGTACTATTTGTGCTAATGTGTTAGGGATGAGTATGGTTGAATTTAGTAGAAGTGTACAAGCATTTGTGTGGAGGGAGAATTGGAAACCCTCTGTACAACCGACCAGGAGTCGAACCTCAATCTCTCCATCATTGGCAGTCCAGTATTTTGCGAGTGTAACTCCTTGGATTGTTTGACCACCGAATCGAGTGAGATATAATTGAAAAGAATAGATTTATAATTGGTGAGCTTTGAAATGTGGTTCTGGAGAAGACTTGAGAAGATCAGGTGGACAGACAGACAGACAGGGTGACAAATGAATAGTGGGTGAGAAGAGAACCATTTTGGATGTTATTCTTTGGTACATCCTTAGGAGGAACTGTCTTCTGCATGATGTCATAGAAGGAAAGGTTGAGGGAAAGAGGAGATTAGGATGGAGGAGGATCCAAATATTGGATGACTTGGAGGAAAGAAGAAAATTCTGGGAGCTGAAGGAGGAGGAAAATTACAGGGAATATTGGAGGTCTAAGTTTACTGACAAAAGTAATGGACCTGTCGTAAGACAGAACAACAGTGACAGTGACAATAATGACTGCCTTCCAATGAACAATTCAGGCCAATGCAACATCTGGATCGAGCTGTATTACTTACCTATATTACAAGTTATCCATGTGGTGAGTTCTTAATGTATGCAGGACTTTTATTAAAACAAATTCATAAATTACTGACCATTTTTTTTTATTTTGAAATAAATCATTTGTCTAATTGTATACGTATTAAAAACATTAATCATTTACAGGCAATTGTTTTTACAACCAAACGTTTAAACAAATTCTAAAAAATATGATGATCATGAATGTAAAAAGTAATAATTAGCGAAGGGATGCTCGAATCCTCGACTCCTTGAATCCTAAGGCATTCGAGAGATTCGAGATTTGTAAAAAATAGCTCAAATAAGTATCTCAGATAAAATTATAAAGACTTGTGAAGATGAAGGAATAACAAAGTCACAAAAAAAAAATTATTAATAAAATTAATTTAGTAAAATAGTATTTTCTTTTTTGTTTATGATATGACAGACAAAATGGAAATAAAAAACTTTTTTTAAAATAAATTTTAAATCTTTAACTTTAACCAAAAATGTAAATTTTTAAAGATTCAAGGATTTGAATTTAAATTTAAGATTTGGATTCGAGAAATACAGGATCTAACCCATCCCTAGTATTAATTTTAATATTAATTAGTCTTTAATTTTATACTAAAATTGAATAGTTAAAATATCACAGAATGGCATATTACAGACACACACACACACACACACACGAGGGAATTTTTTGTTAACAGTACTGTTGCAATCCCTTCCCAGCCCTTTCGGTTTGGCCACGGCGAAATTGTCCGGCGCAGCTTGGTCCGCAGGCTGGCCACGGCTAGCCTGAGAAGAGTGGGGATCCATGAGGTGCCAGGGGATTGTATATACCGCTCACTTGATGGCAAGGTTAGACCAAGGTTAAGGGGACAGACCCGATTACTCGTTCAATGATTAATTTGGAGGGATAGCTGACCTGGTAGTCTAGAGGTAAAGTGTCGGACTTCTGTGCTGGTGGTCCGGGGCTCGATCCTTGGTCCCGGCACAGATTTATCTGATTACCAAACCCTTCCTTCACCTCTAACAAGACGTGTATTAATCACAACTTGTGGATGTGTGGAATGCCAGGCCCTCCTCCACCGTGGTTCGGATCCCACGTTAAACTGTAGGTCCTCCATTTCATCTCACAATCACCTTACCATTACACATTAGCGTGTGTATAACCCGAACGGGTAGTAAGACGCGGTGCTAAAAATAATAATAACTTGGAGAGAAAAGACTTGTTGTTACTGGAGTCGATTGTTTGTACCGAAATGTTGAATGTCTCACCATCATTTGTAAAGTATGATACAGCAAACAATCTATCAAAATGTTCATACAGCTTTATTTATATTGCAACCTTTACAACACAAACAAAGTTCGAGTGAGTGTGTTGTGAATTGGTTCGTTTTCATTTATCTCCGCGTGTTAGGGGACACACGTGTATCATGTAGCGCACTTGAAAGGTCAGTTGTAACATTACGATGTGTGACATGGGGGAGGGGTGGGTTTAGGCTAGCCTAACATAACTAAGTTTTAGATTATAAAACAAACCATTAAATAATATTTTTTTTAATTTATCAAATTAAATTCATAAAAATAGGTATGATATTAAAAAGTGTTTAATTCAGCTTTTAATTAGTAGTTCATTTATTTATTTATAGGAGAACAAATACAAACATCTTTTCATACGCAATTCCGAAGATGTGATCAATCATATGACACTGTCATGTCCTTTTATATCAATGTGAATCAATAAAACTACAATCGACAGGTTATAAGATCCAACATAAAAATAACTAGTCTACTAAAAAAACCAGTCCATTCAAAAATGACATGAGGAAAAGGTGCTTTTAGTTAAAACTGGAAGTGTTACGTAACTTAAGGGGGAGGGGAGTCAAAAAGGGGCTAAACTTGTGTTACGTAATACATGTATGGCCCCTTACTACCTGTTCAGGTTGTACACACAGATAATTACAGTAATGAGGTATGAACGAACAAGAAAGCATTTTAGAGGTAATATACCCGCATTTGCATAGGAGGAGAGTGAGAAAAAATTTAAGTAAAAAAAAAACTGAGCAGACCCGACTCGTATTCGAACTCGAGATCTCCCCGTTATCAATCTAACACAAGAGTGACGCCTTAGACCGTTTAACCAATGAAGCGAGTAAGAGGGAAATAAATTGTGCTACGAAAGAAAAGAAAGCCATTATTAGTTTTGTATATTTAGAGTCAAACTGGTATTTAAATAGTTATATCAAAATGCTCCAAATGAATATCTAATTATTTTACCTTCGAGATGTTAATAATTCCGGGGGGGGGGGGGGGGGGGGGTCGTATATTTAACAGCCGTTGTTTAACTTAGAGCACCAATCAAGTTTTCAGACCTAAAAACACAATTTTCTGCCGTCCAAAGTTATTGCTATAACCTTCAAACTCGTTAAGATATAAATTCAAACATTAATATGTATTATAATATTCACAAATTTCTAGTGTTAAGATAAAAACAATATTGTCTCTATATGAGAACTACTTTGGGGGGGAATGTATATCTATATATATGGAATAAGGTACAGGAAAGATGGAGAGAGATACATAAAAAAGAAACAAAGTTCATTCTTTGCTGCCACTGGAAGAACATTTATCATCTCCATACAATCCCTCTATCAAAGTTTCTTTTAACGGAACTCATCCAGAGGGAGTTACAAAAACGTGCGAAGCAACTTCTTTAAAGAGGGAACCAAAGAAATATGATTTGTCAAATTAAATGAGCTCTTTGAAACGTTCAAAAAATTTTACATTGGAAAAAAATATTTTTGGAGTTATTTTTTAAATAGAGATGGGCCGACGTTCGAATCCTCGAATCCTATGGCATTCAAGAATTTCGCGGGAAAAAAATCTCAAATCCAAACATAGAGGCCTTTGATTGAACTCAAAATGCAATTTTTCAGGACTTAAATAGATTTGTGAGGTTATAAAAAAAATTACAATTTAGCTTCAATTATTTAAAAAATAAAATAACGAAATCACCCTTTTATTTATTTTTATATATATATATTATTTTATCTATGTCAATTTGTTTGCTTTTTTAAAATATACTTTTCAATTTTTTAACAAACTAAAAATGTCTTTTTGAAGGTTCGAGGATTCGAATCTGGATTCGAGATCCGAAAGAAAATTTTGGATTTGGATTTGAGAAATATAGGATTTGATCCATCTCTAATTTTAAATACTAAGGATTTAACATTTTTAGGAAGTCAAATTATTTAAAAATTAAATTTAAACGACTAATTACATGGATAGATTTAGTATTAAAAATGTACTCAACCAAAGGTTGTACCTACCTTTGAATTAGGAAATTGTATGAGTTGATTATATTTAACTTTTTTTTTTAATTATTTCGGATTCAGAGTTTTGTTTTGTTTTTTATCTAAACAGCAGGCATCAGAGAGAATAATTTCCTATAAGTATCGGTTATAACCAGGCTATATCAAAGTTTGTTTCCGTCTAGAGAGCCCCACTAACTAAACGATAGAGAATGAAGCGCAGGAATGTGACAGTGTGAGATCTAGGACTTGAAGACACCGTGCTGCGCCGCGCGCCGGATAAAGTCCTTCACCACGTGGTCCTCCAAGGCAAGGAAGCCCGTTGTCTGGGTGATGGCAGTCATGTGGTTCAAGGAGAACAGGAAACAGAACTCCTCCAGCTCCTGGGGACACATCCATTGTTTTATTACAGCGAGGGCCCCAGGTGCTATTAGCCCAGGTGGTTTTACTGTGAAACTGGTCTGTTGAGGTCCAGGTGCTATTAGCCCAGGTGGTTCTACTGTGAAACTGGTTGTTGAGGTCCAGGTGCTATTACCCAGGTGGTTCTACCGTGAAACTGGTCTGTTGAGGGTCCCAGGTGGTTCTACCGTGAACTGGTCTGTTGAGGGTCCAGGTGGTTCTACCGTGAAACTGGTCTGTTGGGGGTCTGGGGTTCAATCCTAGATCCAGGCACAGATTTATCTGATTGCCAAACCCTTCCTTCACCTCTGACAAGACGTGTATTAATCACAACTTGTGAACGTGTGGAATGCCAGGCCTCCACCGTGGTTCGGATCCCACGTTAAACTGTAGGTCCTCCATTTCATCTCACAATCACCCTACCATTACACATTAGTGTAAGTGCGTATAGCCCGAACGGGTAGTAAGATATAATAATAATAATAGTATAATAATAAAATATAGTGAAGGGTTTTCTAATAATTTAAAATAATCTTCCTTTTCAGAGAAATCTTGAGAGCTAGGTTGTTATCAAACTGGACAAGAACCGAGATCAGACGAATGTACATATATATTGTAATGTGGAGAAAGATCCATACACACATTAATTTCAAAATAAGACATTTCTATTTTATTAGCATATGCGCATAAACACAGACGAATATGGTTTGTATTAGATCAACTGCCCTTCATTTTTTTTCTGGCTCTCCATATTAATTTGTGAAGAGAGCGCAGCCTTTTAAAAACTCTCGTTTGTGAAGCATTTTAAAATAACAAGTTCGGTTCCCGACATGATAGAAACATTTATCACTGGTGAAATGTGGGTCTACCCTTTCAGAGTGATAAATTAACGGCCGGGGACTGGATGTTGTGCTTGTCCTAGTATTAAGTTTTATATATAAGGTATATGGAAGCTACGACAGGCCTAGCAAGCCGGTAGTGGAGAATATATGGCTTGAATAAAAAACTGACAACAGGTTTGAAACAGTAAGGGATATAAAAAAATAAAAGTTACCACCACTCCTATGCTGGATAGACTGTATGCATTCAACACGAAATACTAAGACTCAAGTTAGCTACTAATAATTTCCATGTTTGCATCTTTCCATTCAACCTGGCTCTCTGTAGATTTATACTAACACTATAGGGATGAGGAAGGTATTATTTAGAGAAAGTGAACCCACATTTGTATGGAGGTATAGGAGAAAAAATTCCATACATCCGCCTAAATAATGATAGTTAAAAAAAATATAAACATTATAAGGGAATCCCTATACCTGTTCTTTCCAAACTTTTGAGTGTCTTTTACCCCTTTCGGGGTTACGGCTTAACAGATGTACCCCTTCCAGGTCTCTATGATAAATTAAACTCCATACCACCTTGTAAAGTATAAATGATTAATTCCAGAGAGGAAAGTAATTTTCGGCAGTAAAATAAAAGTTAAAATAATTCACACACACACACACATTCTTCGGGGAGGTATTTGTGCCGAGGTACGTATTTAAAAACCTGTGCCGGCTCCCTCATTAGCCGTAGCAGACGCTAAACAGTTTTATATACAGTCATTAAGACACCTTAGTGCCTGCCGAGCTTAATGAGACTTCCAGTGCAGGCAACAGCTGAGAATAATTACCAACATAGTCCCCTGCCCCGTTCCCCCTTCGGATCAATGGCACCAACCGTATGCGGAGAGTATTTAAACTGCAGGGAATTAATGTTGTAGAAAACCAGTAGATAATTGACTTGCAAAATTAAAACGTAGGGGAAAATATTGTTTCAATTACAGTTGGACATAAATTGTACCTTTGTACTTAATAATGCATTATAAATGTAATTTTGCGTGGTAATCGTGTTAACAGTCATTTCCATAAAAATTTGTTTTTCTGAAAAATTGATTTAATGCTAATTAAGAGTTTGGAAGGATTTTACTTAACATAAACTTTACTGAACCAGACCATTTTCAAGCTGTAGAAATAATATTTTGTAAAAAAGTGTTGAAGGGTGGCCTAAAATAAATTAGAATGAAAAAGAAATCGCTAGAAATGTTTCCGGTTATTAGGCTGTTATACTGAAGAAAAAGATATACCACTGACCTTTCTTTATTCTTGTGCCTTTGAAAGGTTAAGGTTATGCTGTTAGTTTTAAGTCAGAAATATTATCGTGAAAAAAAAAAAAAATTCTCTAATTAAAAACAACAAAAAATAAACAGACATTTTTGAAGAAGTGATTAAATAAATTCTCAATGTATTGTTTTATGACAACTCCCCCCCTCCCCCCCTCAAAAATTGTGTATGTACACGAGTACCTTATATATTAAACTTGATTTGTTTCACCAGTTACTTCCTTGTGGCCTATTTATGATAGTAGTCGCTTTGTTTATTCTGCTCAGTAGCATAATACTAGAAGAGTTGTCTACTAGATAATCATTATTTTTATAAAATATTATGAGTCATCGGTTTTAGCAAAGATACATCTCCCCGGGCACAACATGGATCCGATCAGAGTTATAAGACAACCTCGCTAAAACTGATGACTCATATTCTTTTTATAGAATAGCGATAAAATAAATAAATTTACATTTATTTTATCATCGTGCCTTACTACCTGTTCAGGTTATACGCTCATGTTAATGGTTTTAGTGATGAGGAAGGTTATATTTAGAAGATGTGTACCCACATTTGCACTGAGGGAGAGTTGAAAACCATTTAATAAAAACCCGCCTCAGTACACCCGATTTTAAGATTTTAACTTGATCAAACAATCTCGAGAACAATGTTCTTTCTTTATGGAGATCAATACAAGGGAGGAAGTATACAGTCCCCACCAATCACAAGAGAGACCTAGAACTGACAGGACTCTACAGCCCACGAGGGAGACCTAGAGTTGACCGGACTCTACATCTACCCTAACAAGTCTCAGTGGTAGTTATGTACAGACTAATGTAATGATGCTCTCGTCCAAAGCAAAGCCCTGGGCAAGTGCTATTGTAGTCATGACGAGAACAAGTGTCACTATCACCAATATTAAAACCCCTGGGCAAGTGTTATTGCCGTCATGACGAGAGCGAGTGTCGCACTCACCTTGGCCTGGTAGAGGAGCGCCGTGGAATACAACATGGCAGCGTTCTCCACGGTGATGCCATGTTTGATGATCTGCTCGCAGCGCCTCTTCAGATGGGACTCACAGTAAGCGTTGGCGAGATCCAACAGCTCTGGAACCCACATCACTCGTACAGACACTCGCCTCGTTTAGCAATTATATTTTATAGTTCCCCCAACAGCTAAATAAAATGATTGGATTTTTGTCAAATAAAAAGTTGGATTTCGGTATTTATTTCGGTATTTTTGGTAAGAAATACTCGCAAATAAACTTTTATTTTAATGGGTTTAGTGCAACAAATATAAAAATAACAGCTAATTTTTAAACACCTAACAAATCAAATACATCTTTATAAGGAAAACCTCTTTTCGCTTTATGAGGAAATTGTATTATATCTGTAAGAAGGTACAGGAAAGGTGGATAGAAACATATAAAAGGGACGAACACAATATGGCTTTTACAATGAAAAGAAGAACACAGTTCACACTTTACACTGCTGCCACTGGATAACCAAAATCAGACTAGAGCTTTCTTAAGATGGGGTGCTAGTGAGCGTGAGCTTAGGTCAGTATTTTCGAAGTTTTTATAGCATAAACATTTATTTGGCCAAAATAAATCAAATATTTCTTCTATAGAAACATAGAGTTTAGTTATCCGCACATGCTAACCTCAACACTTGTTTAATATCTATCAAGAGTGACCTGGAATTTAGTGACAACTTTTTCTATGCATTTAAAAAGTTTGTCACCAAATGCCGCTATTCTCATAACAGATAATCAAGAACTCTTGAGATTAGCATGTGCAGAAAGCTAAACTCTATGTTTCTATAGAAGAAATATTTGATCTACTTTTGCCAAAAAATGTTTATGCTATAAAAACTGCAAAATTAATGCACTAAACTGGCACTCACTAGCACCCCATCTTAAGCATTGTTCCTTTCCCTTCTTCTGTATTTGGTCACAAAATGGTGGATATAGTATCCTGTTGGTACACATTTTACCAACGTTCTTTGGTTAAGAGAAATAAACTTACTAAGGCCGAGAAAGGTTTGTTTTTTACTGGATGTTATCGTCTAATCACATTTAAAAGGTCCAGTAATCAATTTCACGAAAATAATCAATTTTGTGCATGTATTATGAATCCAAAAGTGCTACAATATACTATGGTTTCATAGTAAATTTAATGTTCTAAGTAAAAGTTGTTAAAAAAAATAACGCCTCGCGATATTTTGAACCCGTTGAGAAGTAGCGACTCACCCAAGGCACTCTCTGGGGGCAGGGAGACCTGGTCGGTGTACAAGTACTCCAGGAAAGCTCGGTACACGTTGTAGGAATATTGGTTCATTTCCAGGACGCTGCAAAACACGGTACCGACATTAAACACCCCTTGACTTACACACACAAACAGATGCATACAACTTCTGAATAGTTATTTAAGTAAACTTTGTTGTAAAGATGGAACAGTTAAATCCTTCAATATTCAAGGACTCAAAAAAATGTCAAAATTCTAGATTAAAAAAGTTTTTTTTTTCATTCAAATTTTCAATTGGAATTTAAGAGTTCTAAAACTGCTTATTTCGCATCTTACTATTTGTTCTGGTTATTCACATATGTACTAGTTAGACTAATGAGTTAGGGATGAAGAAGGTATAATTAAGAGGAAGTGTAGCCACATTTGTGGAAGTAAAGTGGAAAATCACCCTCGATGGGACAATCTCCCCATCATCGGTAGTTTGATCTATGACGAGAGCGACGCCTTTGACCATGCGGCCACCGAAGCTCTTAACTGAAAGTATTAACATTATAATAAACTACCGCTCACCTCAGAGTGTCCTGCCAGTGATCTTGGAACATGGACTACCCACCCTATCACTAGCCGCTCACCTCAGAGTGTCCTCCTGCCAGTGATCCTGGAACATGGACTACCCACCCTATCACTATCCACTCACCTCAGAGTGTCCTGCCAGTGATCTTAGAACATGGACTACCCACCCCATCACTAACCACTCACCTCAGTGTCCTGCCAGTGATCTTAGAACATAGACTACCCACCCTATCACTATCTACTCACCTCAGTGTGTCCTCCTGCCAGTGATCCTGGAACATGGACCGGAAGTGTTGGCAACGGATCTTCAGCAGCGACTTGTGGACATGTATCGGCTTCCCTTGGACCGTGACGGTGAGATCGCTGCTGCTCTGCCGGGACAACATATCACATTCATCTCTCTTATCCCTTTACCTTAGATTACAATACATCCGAGTCGCTGATAGCCAACACAATGGTTACAAAGAAAAACAGTGCAATGAGATTCTAGCTTAGTGACTCATATACTTTTATTTTGAGATGATACCTTTTAGAGCCACCAAGAAGGGGTGGTGTTTGAGGGGAGGGGGGGGGAGTGGTGGCTTTCCAAGGTCTCCTCAGCCCCTCAAACATCTATTTTACAGTCACAATACACGAGAATAAAAGTTAAGGTTGCAAAAAGCCTCAAAAAGTATTCGCTAAAAATTCACTTAAACAAAAAAATTCTGGCTTCGACAAAAAAAATTGAGAACTAAAATATTTTATATATATATATATGTTTAAAATTACCACTCTGGGGAGATATTTAACCTTCATTTACTGTGGATTAAAAAGAAGTAGAACAGAACATGCTCACATGGTTATTTCTAAACCAATCGCAAGATTTCCACCTTAACTGCACGAGATGTTCTGCTAAAGTTTAACTCATCTCTACTTCATCCGCTCTGCCTGAGATGTTCGGCATTGGAAAACCAATCAAATCTTAAAACCAACAATAACAAAAAAAGTGTCCATGCGCATTTTAAAGCAAATGCGCTCTACAGCAAAAAGCAAGCAGACAGCTTTGTTAGCCGTTGTGAGGTGATTTGAAATAACCAGTTAATGTAAAGCGTGTTTATCGATGTATTGGATTATGCCACGACACGGCGTTATAATATGTAAATATCCATCGGGAGAATGATCTAAAATATATGTTTATCAACTAGAAAATAAAATACGTTATTATTATTATTATTATTAGCACCGCGTCTTACTACCCGTTCGGGTTATACGCGCTTACGCTAATGTGTAGTGGTAGGGTGATTGTGAGATGGAAATGGAGGACCTACAGTTTAACGTGGGATCCGAACCACGGTGGAGGCCTGGCATTCCACACATTCACAAGTTGTGATTAATACACGTCTTGTCAGAGGTGAAGGAAGGGTTTGGCAATCAGATAAATCTGTGCCGGGACCGAGGATTGAAACCTGGACCCCCAGCACAGAAGTCCGACACTTTACCCCTAGACCACCAGGTCACCTTAATAATAAAATATGTTGATAATCAGCTGTTTAAATTTACTTTGCAATGCATCATGGGTCAACAAAAAGCGCATAAATTTCTGTGCCACTGAGGCAGATTCTGCTTTCTATTTTCGGTGAACGTGTGAATCAAGCTTTAATAATCGAAGAAAACTTTTTAATATTTTCTTTACATGTAAATAACAAATCAAAATTAATAAATCACCCCTTGAGTCATCCGGGCGGCCCTGCTACCCACACTGTAGATATGTCTCACCTGGTCGTCAAAAGCGTTCCTGAGCGCATCCGAGAGCTTCTCCCCGACGTCCAGCTCCACCCTCATCGGCCGCCACATCACGCTCGGTGTGGCGAAACAGGCGAACACGTCGTGGAGACGCGAGAACGGCGTGAGGAACGGCGTCGACACGCTCTGACCTGCGGACAAAACACCCGCTTGTTTGTCCCAGTGTGACACGAGGTCAACTTTATTTTATTATCGATACATTTTATTGCAACTTTTTTTTTTAGTGTAAAGTTGGGTCAGATCCACTAATTTACAAACTCAAATTTTGCATTTTAACTAAAAATCTTGAATTTGAGTCAGAGAACTTGTAAAAATGATGAACATAAGAGGAAATATAAATGATTTTTTTATTCCAAGCAGTGTCTTGCTACATATTTGGCTTATATGTCTATGTACAAATTACACTAATGTGTTAGGAATTAGGAAGGTTATATTTAGATGAAGTGCACCCGCATTTGCATGAAGGAAGTGTGGGAAACCATTTAGGTAAAACCACCATTAGAGCACCCGACCGGGATCGAACTCCGATCTCGTGTTCGGCAGTCTAGTCCAACACAAGAGTAGGGCGTCAGACCACATGGCCACCAAAGCTGGTTGAAAGAGAAAGAGTAACTATGGGGCACCCATAGTAAATAACACCTGCTTCAGTGGACGCATGGTCTAAGGTGAAACTCTCGCAGTAGATTAGACTGCTGATGACAAGGAGATCGAGGTTCAAATCTCGGTCAGATGTACCGAGGGTAGTTTTTCCAAGATTGTTTTCCACTCTCCCTCCATGCAAATTCAGGTACACTTCCTCTAAAAATAACCTTCCTAATCCCTAAAACCATTAACGTCATTGATAAATAAACGTATAACCTAAGCGGGTAGTGAGACACGATCCTAAAAAAAAATCGACACATTTACTATAATTATTATTGTTATTTTATATGTAGCGATAAATATCTAACAAAAGTGACAGCTGAAGATGGCATGGCTTTACGTATGAATACATGGAAGGTAGATCTAAGAACTTTTCTAGCTGTCAGATAAGTTCTTCCTAGACTGAAGCTTGGTCTTATGAGGCCCCTTCACTATCAGTCAGACCGTCAGTCCTAAGAATGACAGCTCGAATGTCAGTATTTACAACAGACAGTACATCGGTCAGTCTTTGCATCAGTATTTGTATCAGTCCCAGCTCCTGCGTGCAACAACAGGATGATAGAAAAAGGCGTGCGCAGTCCGTGTTTACTACTGAGACTGAAGGAAATACTGATGAGCGCGCGCGCACACGGTCAGTACTACTGTCAGTCTCTCCCACCACTTGCAAAGGACTGAGTGTGTGATCAGAAAATACAGGATTACATCAGTATTTTAGTCAGTACTGCCCCTACACGATCGGTCTGACAGTCTTGACTGATTTGTACGGGGCCCTATTAACGTTTCTCACCTCTGCACTGTCCCCACATGTAGACCTTGGAGCTCTGGGTGATGGCCGCTGATATGTGGTTGTAGTGGGTGGCTGCAATGTCCACCATCTGAACATATTATAGAATAACTTAGTTAATAATAATATATATAAAAAGTATATAAATTTAAAATTTAATAGTATATGTCGGGTGAAAATACGCACTTTCCTTCCCTTCTCCCTAACTATAGATTAAACCAAAACTATTTAGATAGATAGTACGAAACCTAGGTCGGGGATTGGCAGTAATGATAGCTTTTCTGCAGGAGGCGGCCGTTATCCTCTTTGTCCAGTGGCAGCAGTGTAAAGTGTGAACTGTGTTCTTCTTTGCATTGTAAAAGTCACATTGTGTGTTGACTCACTTTATTTGTTTGTATCCCTCAGTTCCGTAACTTCTTCCATAAAAACAAAATGTACCTCACAAAAAAAAAAGTAGAGGTTTTCCTTTAAGAGCTATTCAATATATTTAATAATAATATAATAAATAAAGTTTAAAAAGTTGGACACCATTTGCATGCTCATTCATTTCTTATAAATCTCAAATTATTTCAAGAGCTCCTTAGTTTATTTGACGATGGGTGACTTCACTCTTTTGAGAAAGAGAATGACATGACACAGAAACGAAGAATAAAGATAAACCTGTAGCACCACAAGTTAAAAACCCATAACCTGGACTTTATAATCGCTGTTACTCCTCCAAGGTGGTCAAATCCCTCGACAAAGAAATATGCAACGATTCACGACTAAGGATACGGGAACTGGCACATCAATATATCAGACCCTTAACCTCGACTTTCAGAGGATTACTCTCCTTCCTACCAGCACATTTATTATTATTATTATTTTCAATGTAATAATAATTATATACTTACAACACAACTTTTAGTTTTTCTATCTATCCATACAGTGAAACATTTAACAGTATAGAAACAATGTACAATAATGTAAGTGAAGGAAGCCAATCTGAAAGGATAGTTAGGTAGATTTTTTTTTTATTTAGCACCCGTTTTACTACCCGTTCGGGTTATATGCTTAAGTACTATTTACGCTAAGTTTGGAATTGAGAGGTGAATATAGAGAAGTAACCCATTGCGTAGAGGAGAGGGAAACCATTAGGAAACCACTCCCAGTTCACCCGACCGAGATTCGAACCTCGATCTCCCGTCCTCAGCAGTCGAGCTCAACACGACTAGCGCGTTAGCCAACTACGCCACCGAGGCGGGTGTTAGGTAGATAGAAAAACACAATTCTCTCTCATTTAATTCTCTTCTTTTTAAACTATTACACTATAACACTTCTCCAATTACACATTATTTTAAATTTTCGTAAATATTCCTTCTTTGAAGAGACACATTGAAATCACACAAAACACAAAGAAAGATGTACTATTGAACTACATTTCATTTACCGGTTAGTATGAGTAATTAATCAGTGGATCATTATGTAAGGTCCATATGAGTATAAAAACTTTAATTGACTAAAGGTGTAGTAAAATTCTCTAGCGAACCTCTCCCCTCTAGAAAAGTCATCGTCCGGGTTTTCTTTTCACAGTGATGAGTTAAAGGGTAGGGGCTGGGTGTCGTGCCTGTTCTATATTTAAGAGAGCCCCTCGTACCTGCCGATGTCTGCGCCGACCTGCACCGGGACGCTGATGTTGGTCTTATTGCCGTCCCCAACTGTCCGTAGCTGTTGGCCCCCCACACGTAGAGGCACCCGACATCGGACACGGCCATCGAGTGCGCGTAACCACACACTATCTTGGTCACCACCACGCCGTGCAGGTTGGTCACCCGGCTGGGGTTCAGTTGGTTCACCGTGTTCCCCAGTCCTAGCTGACCGTTGCCGTTGTACCCCCAGCCGTACACCTGCCGCAGGACACACAACAGGACACTCCTTGAACTTAGGCCTTGATGCAGGTCCAAGGTCAAGAGTGAATGAATCCACCAAAATATTCCGGGTAAAGACGGAGAGGATTGTAAAACCCAATTTTTTGTGTTCAGGGGCACACAAAACCTCATCATCCATCATAATATTAAGGTCAAAATTCATCACGATTATAAAACTTCTCTCTATATGAGTAAATACAAAAGATTAAGGGGCACTAGAATGAACAAGCTTGAGTAGATACTCAGTATATCACTAGTGTAGGCATGTAGTTAGATGAGTAGGAAGACTAGATAGCACTACTCAGCATCGTGGTTCCAGCCATCTACATCAAGTTTGTCCTTGAACACAGTCCTGAGATGCACCAAACCTCACCTCTCCGCTATCCACGACCGCCATCGATGAGGTCTGACCGCACGCTATGGACACAACTTTCTTCCCACCTATGCAAGAGTTGACCTTCCTCGGAGCGCTCTGATTGGTGCTCATGCCCGACCCTACCTGGCCGCAGTTGTTCTGCCCCCACGCGTACACCTAGGACAACACACCACTCTGAGTCTCAAGGTCACAGACAGGAGTACATAGGGGAAAACATTTCGAATTCTCAAGGATTGAAAATTTCGAGATATTTTAACGTGCACGTTCTGAATCGACTGTATGTCAGCACACGAGCATTTCTATGAGCCAGAGCAAAAGAACCTACCAATTTTGCCGGGAAAGGTATGTTCCATACCTTCCAGGGTTCTTCTACAAGCCACAATAAGACATGGGACCAACAGCTTTACTTTCCCTCCGAAGGAAGTCGTGCTACGGATTTTTATCGCTCAACAAAAATACGTCGACTCCGACTGGGTTTGAACCCACAAACATCAGGTCCTGAGGCGAACACTTTACCCCAAGACCATTAAGGTTAACTTTAAAATAGTTAATTGCAACATTAGCGCCTGCTGTAGGTGTATACATTCGTTAATTACACTCGGGTGTACAAGCATGGGGAATATATCTGCATTTGAATGAAGCCGGGAGAAACTATTTGGGAAGAACTTCCTAGTAAACTTAACCAGAGGGTTCGAGTCCCAGTCATCGGTAAACCGGATCAGATGAGAGCCACTTCGGTGGGAGAAGGGTCTAAAGGGTCACTCTAACAATATACTGAATTTCCGATAACAGGAGAGATCGAGGTTCGAATCCCTGTCGGGTGAACTTTGGATGGTTTTACACTCTCCCTACATGCAAATGCGGGTTCACTTCCTCTAAATTCAACCCTCCCAATTCCTAATCCATTAGCGTAATTAGTACTTAAGCGTATAACCCGAAAGGGTAGTAAGACACGGTGCTAAATATTATTATTATTATTATTATTATTATTATTATTATTATTTATTATTATTATTATTACATGCAAATGTAGGTAGGTGCACTTATTCTAAATTCGACCTTTCTAATCCTTGACACATTATGTTTATTAGTTCATCTGCGCACAGCTCTAAAACCGGTAGTGAGACGCGGTTATAAAATAAAAGACGCCCAGTTTGTGTGCCCACGTGATTGGGTTACTTGACGGTCCAAGGAGGGTTTACAAATTACAATATCGCTGCGAGCTGTTGCTCTCCTCACCTCTCCGTCCCTGGTGAGGGCCAGCGTGTGGTGGCTGCCGCAAGCCACGTCCACCACCTCCTTGCTGACCGAGGGGATGATCTGTGTGGGGACGAGGCAAGGGTTCGAGGTCCCGTTACCCAGCTCGCAGTACCCGTTGTTACCCCACGAGTACAGGTCACCGTTTTCCGTGTAGGCCACCACGTGAGGGCCCGTGCCGTACGAGAACCCTTATGCAAAAAAAAAAAAAGTTTCAAAAATCAATCCTCAGTGAACTTACCTTGTGTTTAGGTCTAGAATCGAACCCCCCCCTCACCCCCTCCAATTTGTCCGTGGTATTTGAAAATTTTGGACAAATCTATCAAAACCATTTTGGCTGTAGCCCCGGGAAACATACAGGAGGACAGACAGAATTGTAAAACCATTTTTTTTTTTTAATTAAGTGCAAAATTACAACCTGGACACGAGAATCAAACCCAAGACCTTTGACTTTGTATGCCAATGCTGTACCACTGAGCCATCCTGGTTCATCTTGTATCCAGAGGCCACGTTTACGAGACAAACCAGGAGAGCTCAGTGGTACAGCATTGGGTGGCAATGACAAAGGTCCTGAGTTTGATTCCTGTGTTCACACAGTCATTTTTTCACATGACGTGATACACATGAATTAGAAACATACGAGTTTGACGGCCTACTATCTCAGGTCAGAAATGTTCAGGATTACAATACTTTATCTATATGATAAAGTTAAAAAAAGAGGTACATGCAAGGTAGGCTAAATGTGTTGCAATCCTTCATTTTTAGGAAATACCACGCATTGAAGATAACCTTCAAGTTGTGTATCCAAAGGGGAAAAAACAAAGTAAAAAAGATAAGTCTCGTCACAGAGATACGAACTAGAGAGCCTCAGCATGGTCAGAGTGTTGTTTGATCACGCCAGCAAGTTTAGTGTCTGAGTGATGCAAAAGAAGGGGGTAGCTGAATGAATGGTTGGAAGCTCCGTGTAACTGTGGTCCCTGTTCAAAGACAAGGTAAATAGTACTATACACCTAGCCTTACGGGAGTTTAGCTGCGCTCCTTGGGCCAGTTTGAGCGCTTGGGCACCGAGTAGTGCTAGTTGCAGTTCTCGGCGATAACAGCACTTGCAACCACAATAGTTCAGTTACCAGCAACCCCCCTCCCCCCCACTCACCCCTTGCCACCTTTCAATGAACAAATCGAATGCAAGTATATGAAGATTGTTCACAACTAAACACTTCACAAACATTCACTTGAACAAAAGAAAAAAGAACAAATGTAATTGATATATTTTCTTTGTAATTCGCAGTCTGAGTAAGCTCATTTTGGGGGAATGATTTATGAGTAGGTTGGTGGAGCCGCTACCTGAACCTACAGTAGCCCCATGGCTTCTTTGGTGCTGACTGAAAGCTCACAGCTGACGGCTTTGAAAAGCTATCGGACCAAATTATGTATCCCTACGCCGAACCATATGATCTGCAAAAAACATGTGTTTAGCAGCTGTCACTTCTGACAGTCAAAATTTAGGTATATACCTAAATGTTGACTGTCAGAAGTCAGCTGTGAGCTGTCAGTCAGCACCAAAGAAGCCATGTGGCTACTGTAATTTTGTTAAAGCAGGTTTATTGTCATTAGAAGGCAGTTTTTGTCTTCTCTCTAATAAAACCATCTTTAAAGTTTAAAGTTGAAAAATATGCTTGCTTGATAGCGATGTTGTAACGTGGGACATAACGTAGCGATCCCTGTGTTGAAGGACTCTAAGTGCCCCCAACGAGTGCAGCCATTTTAACCTGTAGGGTCTGGTGTACCCCTTGTCTGTGTCCCAGGTCAATATTGGTGGTAGCAGGTGATAGGTCTACACACTAGAGGTGTTGTATGGTAGAGAACCGAGACCCGATGTAGACGTTTAGAAATTTTCCACATTATTTAAAAAGTGATTTGATATTTTAAAATAATGTTTTCAACAAAATGTAGGTGAAAATTATTAGCAGGTTTCTGACTTGAGTTAAAAAGATTAAATTTAGAGTTTTAAGGTCCAAACAAAAAAAAAAATCAATGACGATTTACGCGAAAATTTGTACCTCTGAGATTAAAGTAAAAGGCTAGAGACCTAGATCTAGAAGAAAATTTTTTTAGATGTGGAATTTTTTTTTACAGGACTTTATGTAAGAGATCATAAATTTTTTTCCAAATAATTTCAACTTATAAATTTAAACTTGTTTACTAGTCAAAACTTTCGCCTACTTTATGATGAAATCAATATTAAAACATATCTCTTCATAAATAATACAAGATTTCTAAAACGTCTGCAAGCCGTTGCAGTGCTCTAGATTACAGGTCTATTAAACCTGAAGAGATAGACCTGTCTTTTACCTTTAACCCGCTTGTGGCAGAGACTATCGACCCTCTTGGGGTTAAGGGTGCTGCGCAAGTCCCCGAGACCCAGACACCCGGACGAGTTGGAGCCGATAGAGAACACTTCGTCGTTCTTGGTAACTAAGATGGCTTCGTTGCCAAGGTTACCTGAAATAACACAAGTCAAATTGGTCAACTATTTTAACAATGGCCATCCAATCGGCTGTTTAGTTACGAAGACACCGGAATATTGGGGAAATGTTTGACGATGCAAAAAGGAGTATGTGTGTGTTTGGGGTAAGTACATGGTTAAATTTAGAGTGTATCCACATTTGTGTACGAAGAGATTGGAAAACAATTTAATAAACCACTCTATGTACAACCGAACAGGATTCGAATTCCAATAACCTAGTCATCACCCAATCTGTTGTTTGTTTTTTGTGATAGTAACGCCCTAGACAAGTGCTCTGCAAACTTTTTAAGTACATGGTACACTTAATAAGCGTAAATTTTTTGTGGCAAACTGTTTTGTTTTGGGTAAACCTACACCCAGTGACATGGATGTACAATAAATTAGAATTAGTAAAGTAGGCATATAGACTAATTTTTTCCAGAATAATATAATATAATATTTAGCACCGCGTCTTACTACCCGTTCGGGTTATACGCTTAAGTACTAATTACGCTAATGGATTAGGAATTAGGAAGGTTGAGTTTTGAGGGAGTGAACCCGCATTTGCGTGGAGGGAGAGTGGAAAACCATTTAGGAAAAAACCACCCACAGTTCACCCGACCGAGATTCGAACCTCGATCTCCCCGTCCTCGGCGGTCGAGCTCAACACGGCTAGCGCGTTAGCCAACTACGCCACCGAGGCGGGTTTTTCCAGAAGTAACTTCAAATGTTCCAAGATTAAAGGTTTAAGTTATTTTTTTTCTGAGCTCGTTTCTTTGAGTAGGAATTAAGAAATTCGGACGATGTGCAGCTTCCACTCGTACCCATTTCATTAGTGTTCTTACTCAAGAGTGATGTGTGGTGCCCTAGGCTGTGGATGCAAGGCACACCTAATTCACCGTGTAGTACACCGGTGTGCCGAGGCACACTGTGTGTGTGGAACAATGCCTTAAACCATTCAACCAATGAAGCAGATTTTTTTTAATAGTAGTGTTTCATGTACTCTACTATTAAAGTTTAAATAGCCTATTCCAACCACTTACCCCTTAAATTGTCAATAATATTTTAAGGGTGACGAGACAAATCCGTGTCGCCTGCAAATTTCAATTTTTTTTAAGAAATCAAACCGCAAAGGTTTAAACAAGTGCACCCTAATGCAACCTACCGCACTATCTGGTCGTCGATGCAACACAAATCTGTTTTGTAATAACAGCTCTCGTGTGTAGCGTTTAGAATTTAGAAATGTAAATTGGAAATTAATATATTTTAATCTTAATCCCAAATTAAAAATTTACACTTCTTAGAATAGATTTGAAATGTTGGGGCACATTCTTTATGTTTAAGCTTTCTTTTTTTAAAAAAAAGTTTGAACTCCAGGAATCACTGTCAAAAACAATCACTTTAAAGTATAAAAAATATAGATGTTAAAGGCCTAATACGATAAAGTCATGAATTCCCACTTTTTTATAAATAAATAAAATGTAAACTATACCATAAACGCAAGCCATATCAATGGTTGCAGCGAATTCTTTGTCTAATAAGCTGAATAATGTCCAGTTTCGAATATCCATGTTTCAGAGAATTCCGCATTAAACCTGTAACAAAAAGCAATTATTTAATGGGACCAGTGAGAATCTTAAATGGAATGTTCAAGAAAACAACAAACAAAAAAGATTTTGAATGCAGGTTTATCTCCTATATTTATACTATTATGACAGATATTCATTACAATGTACACTTGATTCTTCTTACTTTAGATTACTTTCTTAAAGATCTCTTTAAAGAATGTTAACGAAAGTTACAAGAAACTGACACTTAACAATTTAAAAAAGCAGCAACTTAGCTGTCAAAATTTGATAGAAAGCAGTTTCACCAACCTTCCAACAAACAACTTTACTCAAATAAACTTTTTTTCTCTCTCTATCAATAAAACAAGCGTTGTTGCTTTTTTATGAATAAGAATATCGTTTAAAAGAATGCAATGAAGCTAGATTTTTACGCTTTGTGGAATTTTTTCTTTATCCTGTTTCTTTTTGTTTTGTTGTACTTTTTGTTTCGTTATTAAGGGCTACGCCCACATTAAGTATTAAAGTTGTTTACGACGACTATAAAGTTTGGCTGACACTACCGGTGGCCAATAAAATATAATGTTGACTCATTGTTATTGCATAAGTAAAAATATGTCATAATTTTTCTGTTCGGTGTTACAACAGTTTTCCTTCTATACAAGTGAAGGTTTGATTTGAAAATGTCACTTTACAGGAAACGCCGTGTGGTTTTTAAAAGGATGGCAAGAATACACAAAGTAAGTACCGGCACCAAAGTCATATCTAGACCAATTTTCATAGGAAGGGCCATATCTGACGTAGCTAAAAAAAAGGTACTAGACATACTTTAACGTATTCATACGTCATGTCATGTGACTCACTTTTGTTTGAAAGAAAATAGAAATATATTGTAAAATGTTAACTGTAGGCCTATCATTGTTGGACACAAAAACAAAGTTTGTATTGTCTGTTTGACACTTGTTACCAAAATTGCACTGCAGGCCTAAGCTATCAGTTTTTTATTCTACACTTTAGGACCACCTATCAATTATTTAACTCCCCAACACAAACCTAAATAAAGGGGATAGAGAAAGGAAATTTTGTGAAACTACTTGAATATTTCTCTATGATGAGAAATAGGGCAATTAATTAAAACCCAGTTGACCTCGGTTATCTTGGGGTAAAGTACTCGCCTCAGGACCCACTGTTTGTGGGTTCAAACCCAGCTTGGTTCGATAAGTTTTTATTGAGCGGTTAAAAATCTGTTTCTCACCTCCCTTCGGAGGGGAAGTAAAGCCGTTAGTCCTATGTTGGTTGTGGTATGTAAAAGAACCCTGGAAGATATGTGAAAATACCTTTCCTGGTAAAATTAGTAGACTTTTTTTATTCGCTCACTCGAAGTCGAAAGTGATGCCGATTTCAAAAGATGAAGAGCCGTTGAAAGTCAAAATTGGAAACAAGGAGTCTGAAAACATACATCAGTTTAAGTACCTGGGAAATCTGCTGACAAAGGATGTCTACTGCACCAAGGAAATAAGGTCGAGGATCACACTGGACAAGGAAGCTTTCTACAAGAAGAGGTCACTGCTGACCAGCAAGTTGAGTTTGGAACTGAGGAAGAAACTGATGAAATGCTACATTTGGAGCGGAAACTTAGGACTCTCAGGAAGACGGAAAAAAATACTCAGAGAGCTTTGAAATGTGTACTGGAGAATACTTGGGAGATCAAGTGGACAGACAGACAGACAGGTGAAAATGAAGAGTGGGTGAGAAGAGAACCATTTTGGATGTGATTCTTCGGTACATCTTTAGGAGGAACTGTCTTCTGTACGACTTCATGGAAGGAAAGGTTGAGGGAAAGAGGAGCTTAGGAAGGAGGAGGATTCAAACATTGGATGACTTGAAGGAAAGAAGAACGTTCTGGGAGCGAAGGAGGAGGCAGAGGACAGGGGTATTGGAGGTCTAAGTTCACTGACAAATTTAAAGGAATAGACATGTCATAAGACAGAACACCCAATAATAATAATATATGGTTTTTCATAAGAAAACCGAGATATATGAATTATATTAGCTGAGTCTGCCTCTTCCACTCCCAAATGACCCCATAAAACAAGTGTTATCAAACTTAAATACATTTTACAAGGTTTTGCCTTTAACATGACATGTTTATTATATTTTCTAGGGGAGGATACCAAGTGGCTTCGAAAAATTTCTCTCAGACAGATTTAGATGTCGACTGCTCGGGAAGAATATACATGATAACAGGTAAGTACTATCACATTTATTCACTCAGGACCAATTTTTTTTTTTCTTTAAATCCATGGCTTCAACTCATGAGCGAGCTATATCGACTGAGCGGCCGCCACATTTTGGACAACATTTACAGATAGATAGCGTCATGTTGGTCATCACAACAAACCCTCCAGCTGTTAATCTCAGTTTTCTAGATCAAAGCCATTACCTGTTTATTCAAGTAGCTATTCACTTGTCCTCAAGAGGCTGAGTTGACTCCGTTCCAAACCTACTGCTTCACAAAAAAATCTGGAAGCACCATAGATCAAACCCAAGACCTCTGGATCTGTAGCCAGGGTCTCCACCAGACCGCACTTTTAGTAGTCGGTAATTTTGTATATAGATATAAATGTACAAATTTGGAAGTGTCTTACGACTCTGCTGGTGAGGTTATTGATGAAACTCTTAGACCTGTGCAACCAACAAGTTGTACATGAATAATGGTTTACCTTTATATTGGGATCACAACTAAACCAACTGTCCATATTGTCTGTCCAAAAAACATTTCCTTGCGGTCTAGTTTATTCTGCATTTTGACGGCATGAAAGCTTCATAGATCGAGTGATAAATATGTTTTTTTATATGGTAGTAGCAAAGCTTTTCTTATGCTACAGAGAGAGAAATAATATTCTAATTTCTTTGCTCTACACTAACTACATTATCATCATTCCTCCATTCTCCGTTCCCTGTGCAGTACAATTAGACCTGTGACCATCATTGCGGGTTAAAAATAGTGTTCGTAAACTGCAAGATCAAATGTTTGATACCCACTTCTCTGGCGCATGGTCTAAGGCGTCACACTCACAATAGACTAGACTACTGAAGACAGGGAGATACAGGTTCGATCCCGGTTGGGTGGGGTTTGTTTTTTTTCCTACTAAATGATTTTCCACTCTTCCTCCTGACAAATGTCGGTACACTTCCTCTAAAATTTAACCTCGCTAATCCCTAAACACATTAGAGTAATTAGTACATAGGCATGTCCAAATGGGTAGTAAGACGCGATGATAAAAATAAAAAAGTTTGGCGATCTTTGTGAACCGGATGGTTCTGTCGCAGGGGCCAACAGTGGTATCGGGAAGTGCGTGGCCCAGGAGATAGCCCAGAGAGGCGGGACTGTCCACATGCTCTGCCGCAACCCGCAGAGCGCAGAGACCGCCAAGAATGAGATCTCCGAGGCGACCAACAACCAGGTGAGTCCCTCGGACAACTCGCTTCCCTGGTCGAACTGTCTGAGCAAGATATCGGCAACCTTTTTGGGTCTGATCCACCCTTTCAAACTCATCAAAGCTCCCTCGATCACGCACCAGTTCCTCCACTTATTTTTTTTCCCCCTCTATACATCTTGTATTTATTCCTTAGAATAAACTCTCCTCAAATACTTGTGTTACCAACTTTCTAAAAAAAGATTAAATAAATAAAATGTACATTTACATATTAAACTATTTAATTTTCTTATAACACAATTAAGTACTTTAATATTCGCTAGTATAGAAGACTCAAATGATGCGATCGATTGAGAATTGGCGCGAGATAAAGAGTTGCCAACCTCTGATCTAAGGTGTCGCTCACGCTTTAGACTGAATCGCCAATGATGGGAGTTGATGGGGTTTGAACCACGTCAGGTGTACAAAGTTTTTTTTTTTTTTCCCTAAATGGTTTCCCAATCTCCCTTCGTGCAAATATGCATACACTTCTTAATTAAATCCTTCACCGTCCCTAACACATTAGAGTGATTAGTTTGTAACCATACAACCTAACGGTAGTAGGACTCGGTGCATTAATAATTTAAGTATTATTTCAAGTCTGAATGACTATCATTTTTGATAGTTACTATTAGTATTATTTTATAAAATGATAATAATTATAGTAAAAAGGTTATAATTGTTGACCTCAACAAAATAGGTTTTTATTTTCTCAAAGGCTCTTCTATGAAAATGGTACTCTATCTCTAGAAGAGAAGGTTTGTTGGATCAATGTTTTTAGGATGTGTAGTAATAAACGTTGTTGTTTGTTTTGTGTAGAACGTGTATGTACACATTCTCGACATGTCGCAGCCGAGGAGCGTCTTCAAGTTTGCTAAAGAATTTGAAGCTCAGAATGAGAAGTTGGATGTTCTGGTAAGTCTTGGAGAACTAGGTATTGTACAGTCCAGTTCAGATATTTATACTGACAACTTTATAAAATATATAATTAAACTTTTTTTTTCCCCGTCTCTACTCTCATAAAAAAAACTACACTACTGTTTTAACCTACCAAGAATAAATAATAGCTAAATTCAATAGGTTATTTCTTTTAATTTTTTTAAAATTTTGTTTGGATATTATTAACTTGAACTTTCTGAACCATTGTGAATACACATAAACACACAACTTACAAACTAACTTATATTATAGAACGTATACAACACCAATTGAGCTGAGACTGTCCTCGAATCTTTTTTTTTTTTATGTGTGTGTGTTGTTCATTGTGGCCTCTGCGTATCTGCTAAGAGCAATTATTCATGCTTAGACCTCGAAGATTTCCCTCGTGAGTGATTTGCCATCTACAGGATTTGATCTGGGAACTTTGGTTGGGAGTCTCTTTTGGGATGCGCGGGATCAAGATTGGTTCAGAGGTTTTTACTCTGAGGCGGGTGTCTTAGTATGGAGCTCACCTGAGAGTGTATCGACCGATCCCAGTTAGGGCGGAAATGAACTATTTAATTTCCCCACACGCACGGGCGTGAAGACTTTGACTGTTCCCGATTGACCTTGGGTTTTGTTTTAAAACCTGAATAAATCTTCATATTTTGTTAGTACTTTCTTCATGCCAACCCCTCCATAACGCGTCTCTTTGATCGCGCCTTGGGTCTCATTGGTGTAACCGAGGTGTCCCCATGAACGGAGGAAAATTGCGCTCACCACCCCCTGGCAATTAATTTATCACTGTGAAAGGTGAATACCAATTTCGCTAGTGATCTATTCCTCTGCCTTGCCGTGAATTGAACCCAAGACAAACGTGCTACAGACTGGCGCTTTAATACCAATTACACTAATGGTTGATTAGGAAGGTTGTATTTAGAGGAAGTACATCCACATTTGTGTGGAGGGAAGGGTGGGAAACCATTTAGGAAAACCACCCTAGGTAACGCCACCTGTATTTGACGCAACCCCTAGAACTGAGACCGACAACTTGTACCACCGGTATTGAAGCAGCCCCTGGTTCCAGGTGAACAACGCTGGTTGCATGGTGAACAGCAGAGAGGTGGATGTAGACGGACTGGAGAGGAACTTTGCGACCAACACTTTGGGCCTCACATACTCACCAAGCTGCTCATACCGGCGCTCAAGAAGTGAGTACACTTGGTCACAACTGTTGTAATAGTACCTTGCAAGTGAGTAGCACGCTAGTATCTAGCATCAGGTTAGTTCTGGATCGTACTGGTTGTAGCGGACACAGAACCACTCAACTGATTCACTCTGGTTCGAACTGTTCAGTTATTAGGTGGTAATTTTTCATCTTTTTATTTTTGAGTGTCATAATCTCCCCCTCAGGTCAGATAAACCCCGCATTTTGATGGTGTCCTCGGGAGGGATGCTGGTCCAGAAACTGAATGCAGAGGACCTGCAGTTTGAAAAGATGGCCCCATTTGACGGCACGATGGCTTATTCCCAGAACAAAAGACAACAGGTAAACGGCCAGTCATTGACTTTATGGAGTTTTTTTTTCTTCTCACAAGTTCACATAAAATACCTTGATTCAAACAAGTATTTAACTCTTTCACAAAATTTGTAAACAGAAAAAAAAGATAATGGCTCTTTAATCGCTGATATAAAAAATACACAATATATGTTGTCTGAGAAAATGACTTTAGCTGATGACTTCAGGCTGAGCTCTAGTTTCAGGGTGATACCAACTTGACAGTTCTTTAAGCAGGAAAGGTGGATAGAAACATATAAAAGGAACAAACACAATATGGCTTTTACAACGAAAAGAAAAACACAGTTCACACTTTACACTGCTGACACTGGACAAAGAGGTAATGGCTACCTCTTGAACAAAATCAATCGTTACCACCCAATTCCCCGACTAGGTTTCATTCTATCGGAACTCATCAGGGAGAGTGTGAAACGTGTGACACAACTTCCTAAAAGAAGAAGAAGAAAAAACACAAAAGGAGAAAAATGGAAAATGGTAAAGAATGATAGGACACTTAGATAGGAACATGTAAAAGGTACACTTAAAGGACAAACACAGGAAAAGGACATTGGATGCGGATATAATAATATAATATATTAAACCTAAGTCGGGGATTGGCAGTGAGGGTTGATTTTCTTTAAGAGGCATCCACTACCTCTTTGTCCAGTGGCAGCAGTGTAAAGTGTGAACTGTGTTCTTCTTTTCATTGTAAAAGCATATTGTGTTCGTCCCTTTTATATGTTTCTATCCACCTTTCCTGTGCCTTCTTACAAATATAACACAGTTACCTCAAAAGTAAAAAGAAGTTTTCCTTATAGAGATACATAACAAATTATTATTATTTGAATATATATCTCAAGATAGTTTTGAATGGTGAGCCTACGTTCTGGCGGCCATGAAATTTCGAGTCCTTGAAGGCCATAAGAGTTAATAGGCTGGTTATGAAACTGATGAGTTTTAATCATAGCGTCTATTCAGGTTCATAAATTTTAAAAATGGCGCCTGGACGGGAAATCTAACCCAGGACCCTTGTCTTATTGCACCTATGTTCTACCACTGAGCTCTCCAAGATTTGTCCCCTGCTCCTGGAGTTATCTTTCACTCATATTTTAAAAGACGGGGTCTTTTAAAGGCTCGAGCTCGGAATTCGAGTTTTCACAGGCCACCTTATTTACATCCAACCCCACCGGTATCTGACGGTATATTTCGTGCAGAGACCACCGGAGTCTCATGGTGTGCCCGCGCTGTTCACCAGGTGATAATGATGGAGTGTCTGGCGCGAGAGCATCCCGACATCTTCCTGGCGGCGATGCACCCCGGGTGGGCCGACACCCCGGCTGTCAGATCGGCCATGCCAGACTTCTACCAGCGCATGAAGGATCGGCTGCGCACCGCCGAGCAGGGGGCAGACACAGCGGTGTGGCTGGCTATATCGGACACTGCCCTCAAGCACCCTAGCGGACTCTTTTTCCAAGGTCATTTCACCTACATCTAGTCTTACAACTTGTTCGGGTTATATACTAATGTGTGAGGGATGGTAATGGTTGGATTTTTGAGGATGTGTGTCCACATTCGTATGGAGGGAGAGCGGAAAATAATATTTTGGAGGGAAACCACTCATAGTTCACCCAAGCAGGATTCAAACCCTGATTTTTCCGTCATCAGCAGTTCATTCAATTGTGAGGGTGACACCTTAAACTATTTGACCACCGGAGCGGGTAACATTTATACTAATTACACTAACGTAGTAGGGGTGACAAGGTGTTTACAAAATAATGTAAATCATATTTCATAAATATTTAAGACCAAAATAAAAGATAAAAGGAAAAGAGTAAGAAAAAAAATGCCCCCCCCCCCCCCCTTCCCTCACATCCTTGAAACTTCTGTTTGTCTCCTCTTGCATTCTTTCTAACTCTTTTTATTTTGTGTCTTGTAAAATTAAGCAAATTTGAAGAAAAGTAATAATAAAAACTATTCTTACCCGCACATTGAACTCTGGCTCACAAAAACTTATGACCTGAAAGCTAATTTCAGGACTTGTAGACACCCTAGGTGAGGAAGGTAGAATTTAGAAGAAATGTATTTGCATTTGTGTGGAGGTATACTTAGTGGGTAACTAACTATCTAAGGAAAATCAACCATCCATATATTCAATTAAATGTTAAGGTAATGTTCTGGGTTCTGGTTGTTAAGCTATTCCCATAATTATGTTGATGAACCATCAACTAGCAGTATTAGGAACCTAAAACAATATTATTATATGTGTAAACGGAATATAATGCAAACCAAAATGTTTCGTTATTTCGAGAAGTTAAAAAAAAGCATCCGTCTTGTTATAAATCTGGTTGAGTCGTCCTGTGAAGTTGAGGTTATGTTCCAGACCGCAGCCCAGTACCCACACACCTGCCCCTCGCTTGGACCAAGACGACCAAGGACCAGGACGAGCAGTTCATCACTCGGCTGAACGAGCTTCTCGACAAGTTCAAGGACTAAATCCATCTTGCCACCTCCATCAGACAATGACAAACTTTGACTCGTCAAAAAAAAAAAATCGAATCAAAAATTGAAAAGTTCAAATTCATATTTGAAAAAATCACAAACCCAAAGAAAAAAAAACTCTAATCTAGACCTAAAGCCTTTAGTTGAACAATTTTATTGGATCGGTAGCGTAATTTACATACCTAATCACGCCGTTACCGTATGTGGTAGGCAAGAAACTGTGCATAGCTCAAAAAACAACAACTTCCTATTAATCCATTCCTCACTAACTTTCTCCAAACTTCCCTATCCTTGGATACTCCCTTCAACATCCATACACATAGTCGTAAATGCTCTTTTATTATTAAAACTCTTACTTTTCTGTTTTTCACACATTCGTCTACACCATTTAGCCCACGTCTTACATGGTCTACCCTCCTTTGACCCACACACTCTACCTTCATATATTTGCATAGACATTTGAGCCACACTCATCCTCTCAACATTCCCAAACCAACGAAAAGACGCTTCTTTCACATTGACCTACTGGATTCCCTTTTCAACCGCACTCCTTCATTACTGATTGTCCATGCGAGTTTTTCCACATACATTTCTTAGATATATCTCATTTCAACCACTTTGTTTTATATTTAAACCATATTTGAGTAACTGTTTTTTAACGTTATTAATATTCCTTCTAAAGAAAAGCTAGGTTCTCTTGGAAATTCAGGAAATAATGTTGGGGGGGGGGGGGGGGAGACAATGTCTCCCCGTTAAAGAATGGTAATGTTATGTATGTATAGCAATGAATATAAATAAGGAAAATAATGGATAATGGAAGTCAAATATTCTAGAATAGTAACAAAACCTATCCCAGTGTTATATTTTTCTAACTAAAAAAAAATGTGATATGTATGTAAAATACAGTTAAAATTAAAACAATGGAAAAAATTTATTTTGTATAGATAGTCATATTGTAATGCAATTGTTGCAAGTAAAAGACATGTTATTATTAAATATCACCTAGTCTTACTAATGTTTCGTTATATACAATATTACAGCTAAGGGATTTAATGCTTTATATAGTGAGATCGAAATGGAGGACCTATCAGAAAATTTAACGTGTAATTGTAATACACAGGTGAAGGCCTGCATCTCACATACTTACAAAATACATGTTAAGTTGATTAAATACTATTCTTAGTTCAGAAAGGTTCTTAATAAAAATTACTTATAGAACAGCAATTTGGACTATCAAACAATTACATTTGCCAATTTGTATCAGAAGGACCTTTTAGGAGATACAAACTATTTTTACAGTCAACATTTTACTGTATTAAAAGTGACAGCTGCACATCACATGACTTGACATATGAATACATTAAAATAGACCTAGTAACTTTTCTAGCTGTCAGATAAGGTTCTTCCTGTGAAAATTGGACTGTAGTAGGAACCACCACGCTTTCACTAGCACAAACAAATTACACTTTGCCCGATGAAACTGCCTGAGGCAGTGAAAGATTAAAGTTATTGTATGGAATTTTGTGTAAATACAATAAGTTAAGCATGTTTACAATAATTTACAATAAAATAAAACCTAGCTCTGTACCGTCAAGAATAAAAACAAGTGTTTAAAATGTGTTTGACTTTGTGTTTGGATTTAATATCAATTCAAGTGAAGGGGAATCTAGAATTTGATTTCAACTGTCTGCATAGCGGAGATTGTTCATTTGTTTGATGATGTGATTTCCAATTTATCTTACCAGTTCCTTTGTTAAGTAGTTTAGTGTAAGGAAGGAAGCCGACCTGAAAGGAGAATTAAGTACTTGATACTTCCGCGTCCATCTTCCGATCACTTTTCACAGTTACACACGATTCTAAATATTTGGAAATATTACTTTTTCATCGCAAAGGTGAATAGAAAACATAATTTAATAAGGAAGAACATCAGTTCACACTTTCACCTGTTGCCATTAGGACAAAGAGGTAATGGTTGCCTCTTGAAGAAAATCAATCGATACCACCTGTCTCCTGACCTAGCTTTTATTCTATCGGAACTCATCAGGAAGGGGAGTGAAAAGCTCAAATCAACTTCCTAATAGAGGAAACAGAAAATCAAAACGGAGAGAAAGGAAATGTGTAAAGAATGATAGGAATAATATTAAGAACAAACAGGGTAAATGGACATTGAATGTGAATATAAATATCTTTATAAGAAAGACATAAAAACATATACATTGATAACTTTTTTTTTTTGCAGCAAGATTAACTAAGAAACCACCAAAAAAAAATTTAATAAACTCAACTTTTTTTTTTTTATGGAAAGAAATATTTTGAAAACTTGAAATAACGTATAACTACGAAAGTGTGGAGAAGGTGGAAATGTAGAAAACTAAGAGGAAATTTATTTTTTCAAGTTTAACAGGGCATACTTTCTTCCTTATCATTTATGGTGGGGGGATGTGTGTGGAACCCGGCGAAAGTTCAGTGTTTTTTTGCAATTTTTATAGCAAAACTTTTTTTTTTTTTGCCAAAATAAATAAAATATTATTCCAATACAAACATGCAGTTTAATTTTCTTCAGCTATTCTGTACTGAAGCAATATTTTATTTGTTTTAACCAGAAAAATGTTTTGCTGTAAAAACCTGGCCGTTTCTTGCGTCCCCTACATGGTGGGATCTCTATAGGGCGAGGGGGGAAAGTGTTAACTTCTCTTCCAAACGCATTAGCGCTACTGTCGAAGAAATAAATATTTTCTTTAATTTTTTATATTCAAAATCTCAATTCATTTGCATTCACCATTTTTTCTATAAGTTGCTTTAAAACCATGAAAATTGGAAATTTAAAATACGCCATTATTATATTCAGAGAGTGGTTAATTCCTTTTATCATTTGGGCTGGCGCTTGCTTGTTTTCTTATAGTGCATTCAAACATTTAAAATATAACTCAATTCACATTTTAAATGTAATCAATAAAATATTGATGGTTAAAATCTGTACCTTTTATAATTTAACTATGCAGTGTAACATTTTATAATATCAATGTTTCTTATGGAAAAACATTTCTAAATGAAGGCTGTTTTTGGGGGGGAAGGGGCCTATTTCAGGGGATATATTGTATTATTCGAAATAATAAATTCTCGATTTTGTTTATAAATTTCTTAGGGCGTGAATTGGGCATCCCTCCTTTCACACTTAAAAAAAACCATGAGAGTATTTTTTTGTTCTGGCTATTCCATGTAATTAGAGTTTTCGATAGTTCTGATAGTAAAACGTGGGGTTGGGCCTACTTTAAATTGAATTCATAAAAACTTATCTTTTTTATGTATTAAAAGAAAGTCTTTAAAAAAAATCATATTATAGGCAGAATTTTTTTTTAAATAATATTTAATTTCTAATAAATTTTAATTTTCATGTATTACTAAAGAGTGTTTTGAATCTGAATTTAATCCCTAAAAAACTCAAAAATTGCATTAATAGCGGGCTCTGCTATGTAGTTTTTAAAGTGTGGTGTGTTTTTTTATACCCGGGGCAGATAGATTAATATATTGTAATATAATAAAAATATACAGGGAAAAAAACGGTCTTGTCATTTGGTGATGAAATATAATACCCACTCATTGCTCAAATTTTTATTTTAAAATTGTAGTGTCAATAATTATTTAAAGTATATTATTACAAAATATATGTGTCTTTCCAGAAATATTTTTCTTTTTTAAATTGCAAAGTGTTTTTTTTTTAAAAATCATACTACCAACCTAACCTTAAAACATATATGTACATTAATTAATTGTCGTAACTTTTCGGGAGCATAAATTTTTGGTAAAATCTAGTTTTTTTTTAACAGTCTTCCAATTAAATATCAGACTTTACACTCATTTTTGTTACAATTTGATTATTTTACACATTAGGAACTAAGGATCAAGCCATTTGAAATAATTTAACTCAAGGCTGCAGCCAGGGGGATGAGAGGGGGTGGGGGACAAAGAAAAACCTCACCCCAAAGGCAGGGGTTTATTATTATTTTTAAACCAAACTTTGTTTTTTAATCACTGCGTCTTAGTACCTGTTTAGGTTGTACACATATGTACTAATTTTGCTAGAAAGTTGGGGATAAAGAAGCTTCAATTTAGAAAAAGTGTACCCACATTTGCATTAAAAGTGGGGAAAACCACCCTCTGTACACCCAACAGAGATTCAAACCCCATCATCGGTAGGCCAATCTAAATTGAGTGACACCTTAGACCATGCAGCCATAAAAGCAAGTAACGTATTTAATGAAACATTTATAATGCTGGCTACAAGAAAATATATATTCACATGTAACACTAATTTTGATTTTGTATAAATGATAAGGCAATAATAATATTTTGTTGAGTTGGGGGGGGGGGGGGGGGTGAAAACATTGGGATTCAAACTCTTAACTTCCCCTCCTTGGGTACTGCCTTGTTTTTGCTATAAAATGATAAGCTAATTTTAAAAACAAACTTAAGGTCAATATGCTATCAATAATTAATTTATGTTGCTCATTTCTAAACAAAGAGTTCAAAAAGGGGTTTGATGTATTTCAACAAACTTATAATTTATCTTGTGACACGGTTATGTTATTCTATGGACCAGTCTGCCCAGTTTTTACAGCAGCTCGGCAAGTCTTTTATCTTCTTCCTCCTCTTTTATGGTTATGATAAAAAAAAAAGTCTTATATCGAGTTGTAAAATCAAATTTCCCTTTCACACATTAGTTATTTTCAAATAAGTGAAAATTAAAAGTGTGACGGCTTGTTCAGTCGAAGAATAGAAAACACAAACTAACAAAAAAAAAAGAAACGAATCCAAAATAAAGTGTAATTATTTATATTAATATAATAAAGAGTTTGTTTGTCATGAGCGTTGCACGATATCTACTGCACGTAGAGGTCTGAAATGTTAACATTAGTATCCCCTGTGTACAAACATGTTCACCTAGAAGCAGGAATTTTAAAATTTGGATTTGATTTCTTTAATACGATTAAAAATTTAGTCGGAAGAAATAAAATGAGACTTTTTTTTTTCTGTCCGTTCGAAGCAATTAAATAAAATATCATCAAAGATTAGAAGGTTTGTGCCATGTGCCATGTGCCATGTATGTTACAGTGATAAATAATGTAATTAGTGCACAATTCAATCCCAAAAGCGGTGCAGAATGACAGCGCAAGTTTTAACTTGGGATTCGAAAACTTCCTAAAAAAAAAAACATCTAAAGTCAAAGAAGCAAAATGTCATTTAAGAGTGCCGCCCATCCAAAAGGAAAAGTCTTAGGATAGCTATTAAGTTTTTAGCGTGAAACGTTTGGTAATTAAAAATTTGATGACTTTTTCATATCAGTAACCAACCCTTTTAATTACTACTCACATTTATAGAGTTTTGTAATTTTAAGAAGGGGACAAGGACCAGGGGATACAGGGGAGGGGGGGAGTGCAATCTTATACCTCATGTTTATTATTTAGGTATAGCTGCAACATGAAAAAATAAAAAGGAATCTGGGATTGTAAGAGAAAAAGAAACTGTACAATGCAATAATTAATGAATTTCAGCCCGTTTCGACACATTCCACTCCCTCGATTTGTAATCGACATCGCCTAATTTGGACTAAATGTTGTAAACGTAGGACAGGCTTCACTACACGGCTCTTTCTCTCAATCCGCATTAACTTCAAGAACAAAAGTGCCGTCGCGGTCTCCTCGTGGTCTAAGGAGCTAGCTACTCTCTCGCAATATACTAGACTGCCATTGTCGAGTAGATAGTGGTTCGATCCCAGTCAGGTGTACTGAGGGTGGTTTTCTATAAATGGTTTCTCACTCTGTTGTGAATACGGGTGCACTTCCTCTAAATTCAACCCTCCTCACCCTAGCTCATTAGCGTATAGCCCGAATGAGTAGAGAGACAGAGTGATAAATAAAACTGCAAAGACCGATATTTTAGTGCCCTTGTCTTGAATTATGTCAATTCTTGCTTTTATCAAGTTTTTTCTACCTCCCTCCCCCCTTTTCCAACCTATCTACCCATTCTGGTAAAAACGCACTTAAATTATGATTATGTGGGAGGGGTTAAAGTAACATTTAGAGAAAATGTACCCACATTCGCATAAGGGGTGAGTGTGGAAAACCAACCTTAAAACACCACCGAACCAGACAAGATGGCCCTGACAGTTAAGTACATTTGCCCGCCGATGCCGACCTGCTTTTAAACAAACTATCGACATATGTTCTTAAAATAATAAAATCTATCGCCACAAATAAGACACTGGCGGCACCCTCAGTCAGACTTCATGGTCGCTTCAAATAATCGAGATACAGGATGCTGCCCGTGGAAATAGTCTGAGACCCTCGCTCGACACAAACCTTCTTCGCGCCGTCTTTCCCCCGCCAGTTCCACGGGAGACATCCCCACCGTGTCCGAACCTACTCTGCAAGGTGCTCATGACTTCGGAAACAAGAGACTCGGGCGAGGTCGCGTCTTCTAACCCACGAGCCTGCAGAGCTTTCAGCAGACACGCGTGAACGGTGCTCAGGACATCTCCTAGCTCCTCCGCAACAGCGTCGGTTGTACCGGGAACGTGGCTTTCTTCTTCGCGTTTAGTAACCTCGTGTGAACTTGCAAACCTCATTTCACCGATGTTGCAAATCTCAAACCAACTCGATTCGCTCACACCCTCTGCTAAAGCTTCCGTCTCCTGTGTCTCATCCCCATTGATATCCGCGTGTTCCGTTTGGAGTGAGAAACATCAATATGCCGATCAGGCAGATAAGAAGCACTAGCAAGGCACGAATTCTCGTTCCTGAGATTTGAGCAACTTCTGGCAAAAACATCTTCATAAGAATCGTCTTCGGCTCCCCAATCTTTGTTCGTTTCTGTTTGTTTGGTCGTCCTCCGCGTTCTACATTCATCTTCGGCACAAACGTTGGCTCAACATCTTTGGCGCCATTTACTGACAGCTTGACAAGGGGTCCACCATTTTTTGAGGAAGCGCTAGTGGAAGACTCATAACTACCGAAAGACTCGTCGCTACTGAAATAAATATCACCTGCGTACTGCCATTTGTATTTCCGGCTACTGGTGACTGCAAGCTAAGGTTTTTAACCTGAAACACAAATTGCCAAATTATCTTAGAGAAGGGAGTATGTTGTAAACAGTAAAACTATAACTTGTAAAGTCTTGTAATAGAACTCACCAATTGCTTGCGTACGGATGAGACGATGTTCTGAGCAGAGCAGTATTCGACGAGTTTGGCGTATCTGTCTTCGAAATGTATATTCATCGCATGTGTCGAGATCCGAACCAAAGAAAACTTTGGACACTTTGCTCTCAAGGTTTTTGACAAACTTCAGTCTTTGTCCTAGAACAAGAATGACCGTACTAAACAACTTGAAACGAAATCAACAAACTTTAATTTTTTGTTTTGTTTTTTCTTCCCTTCAATATATTTTAGTCAAACTTGAAACTTTCCTTTCAAAACTTTTTTCCAAATACCAATACCAATAAATACCAAAATATGTTGAAAATGAAAATCTACTAGTTGTTTAACAAACTACAATGGCTGCCAAAGAGCTGAAGGACTGTAATTTATTCAAACGACACTTTGGAATTACTTATATATTAAATACAAACAAAGTTTAAATAAATGTATTGTCATCAATTTAAAAATGTTTTCAACTCTCTCATTGACTTTTATATTGATTTAATTTATACTGTCAGAAGTACCCGACATTGTCTAGGGTAGCCGCAAGATGAATTGCGTGGTTACCCCACACACTTCTCTTTGCTTCAAAACTACAAACAACAAACAAACAAAATCTATCAAGATTTTATTTCTTCCGGCCCAGTTTTTAGTAACTTTAAAAAAATCTAATCAAAAATTTTAAATTTCTACTTCTAGGTGCACAGGTTCGTCCACAGGGGATATTAATTTTAAAATGTCAGACCTCTGTGTGGGGTAGATATCGGGCATGCACATGACAGACAAACAAAAAACTACAATTTTGTTAATATAGATGAAGTACTATTTGTTTTCAATGTATCTATAGTATTATTGGGTTTTTAGCACGCATCTTATTACGTGTTCAGGTTATGTGCATTATTATTATTACTTTCATTAATTAACTATATGTTTTCTTAATTGTTTGTAAAATATTTTAATTTGTTCTATCACTAATATTTTTTTAACTGACAATTTTTACTGTTTTATGGTTTTTTATATGGGCCAATACTAATAAAATTCATTTTCTCAATAACGGTACATTTCTTTTCACTTATATACTAAATATTAATATACTCTACTTTATATATTATTTCATATTTCTACAAATTTTTTAATATTCAGCTATAAATTCGACTGTCATAACCTTTCTTATTCTAGCCTTGTATTTTTTAACGTTTTTAATTTGTTTTGTGTTATTTTAGCTGAGGCTATATTTTAATTCCAAAAAATCTGTTAAATCAATTTTAATTAGATTTAATTTTCTTCCTGGAGTTTTTAAATTAATCTTCACTTATTTGTAAATTTAATTTCAATTTTTTATCCTCAAGTCTTGTAACTTATTATCTTAAATAATGCTTCTTAGTTGTTGTGTTTTGTTTTTTTTTTATACTATTTTAAAATGCTTTCACTGTGCATTTAGGAATATATTTGTTTTTGTACTTTTCTCAGAATTATCTTAGATTTACAACTAAGCCCCAGTAATGACATGGTTTAAAAATGAGCAAATATTAGAGCTCAGAATTTATGAAATTTCCAATTAAAATATAAGTATGAGAGGACAGTTGAAAACTTTTACTCAGAACTTTTTGGTCATTAATATTTACATTTCAGTCATTAAAAGTCATTAAATATGGTTTACATAATTCAATATAAACCATGTGTTAGCAAAAAATTTAAGGTATATTAGATCAATGAGTAAGTAATCCCTCAACCAGTAAATCTAACGACCGCTATGTACTACTACCGTAGTTCTTCGACTCTTAAGATGCACTTTTTTTTTTCACATTTAATCGTCTCTAAAAACGAAATGTCTCTTCGAATTACAGTTCTTTTTCAACCAACTCTCTCGATGGCTGAGAAGAATCAGAGACTGATACTGATTCAGAAGAGAGAGATGAATAATATAACTAGGTACTGATAAATAAGGTACAATGCTTGTTAGTAGATTATTTATTTTGGTAGAGTAAGCCCTTTTTTTCTGCTGGTGGTACTGAAAAATTAAGGTGCGTCTTAAATTGATGGTGTCTTAGAATCGAAGGTATGCGGTATATCAATGAGTGTTAGGAAGATTACTTTACCTGGTCGAAGAACTTTGGTCATATCCAAATTTTCCAAAGTGACCCCAAACAGGAAAGCACTTTCTCTGTGGAAGAACATCCCCAGGTGTGCCTGTTCCTCGTTTGAGCACACCCAAGTCCTCGAACACATAAGCGAGTACGCCAACTTTGACAGGGAGCTCCGTCTGCATTTCGTTCACCTCTTTCTCGACCATTTTCCAACATTCTTCCCCTGCCCACGAACCAGTCTCCAACCCTTCGCGCGAGACCCGGACAAAAACAGACTCTCCGACCGTCACGTGGCGCTCCATCAGTTCTTTCCAATCTAAAGTCTCGCCGTGCCTGGCGTGGGAAAACTTTTGATTGGCCACGGTCACACCGTAATCTTCCCCGTTCTCCGTCACATTGACGAGGAAACACTTGGTTAACACTTGAGTTATCTTCCCTTTGTAAACGCAATCTGGATTCAAACCCATCTTTTTTCTAACAATGCTTGCGTCTGAGTAGCCGTTGTTTGTCCAGAGTCGAATCACTTGAACACAGCGTGAAGCCCCGTTTGTGACAATATTAGCGTCGAAGTTAGCGCTTGAACCCACAGGCAAATATTCCTTCAAGGACAAGTTCGATCCCGGTGGAAGGCAGACACAATTTCTGTTAAATTCTGATCTTAAACCGATGTTGTTAACTCTAAATTCAAGTATACCTTCAATATCCGACATGTAATACACGACAATGCCACAATAGTTGAGCAGATACTTGGGCAGGACATCTGTATCGAACAGTCTCATTCTGATTGGTGGTTTTTGTGATTGCTCTCTTTTTGAGTGTTGCTTGAAATGGCTGTAGAGTGTCACTAAGGCCCGTAGATCCGCCACCCAGCCTTTCATTTGTTTTGACTGTGGATTTAGCTTCTACCTTGTGTGCAGATTTTAACACAATGTTTGTCTCCATAGGTTTAAAAGACATGCCCCCCGTACCAACCACCTGGCTGTACATCTTGTGGCACACCTGTGTGTCGTCACTCGCGCCGTGCCGTGCCGACTCGACATTCGATGTTGTTGAAGCCGTGGTGACAGGATCTGAACTATTATCTGTATGAGGTGAAGATCCTGATGGGGTAACTTCCCCAATATTTCCTGCGACACGGTGTAAGTTTTTAATCTCCGAGTTTTTACCTGTCCAAAGTTTTGTAATAATGATATTGCTATAGTCTCCGGGCCTAGTTAAATTGGCGTTGAAATAAACAGTTCCCCGATAGGCAGATATTTCTTAAGTGGTTGTTTTACTAAATCGGGAAATAAACCAATTTTTTGTGAAACTTGGCCATGTATCTTGTTCCGCCGAGAGTATATTCAACTATCGCTTCAACATTAGAAATGTGCTCTCTCACTATAGCGCTTCGATTTATTAGAACCAACGGGAAGCTTTTGGCGAAAGGTTTCGTCTCACTTTGAAGTGATGGATCGATTGTTTTATCGTCGCCAACATTACTTAGACTAGGACTGGCGCCCCCACCATCTCGTGAAACTCTTGGTTTTTTACCGACCCAAAGAGACGTTATATGGTGTTCTCCATTTGAGTTTATCACAGCATCATAGTTAACATTAGTACCGGCAGGAATTATGGACTGTAGCATCCTATTTTCATCCTCTTTTGATACATAAACCACACTTCTATGGAATGAGACTTGAACCTTCTCGCTTGAACCTGACGGCCTGACTTCGAGCACCCCTTCATCGACCGAAATGTAGTGACTCACTTTAGAACTCCAGCCCGTGAGAGTCACAAGAAGCTTCCTCGGCGAATCCCTCGGTGAGTTTTTCACAACAGGTTTTTCAGGTCTCAGCTGGAGGTGCGGCACGGTGTCAAACCTCAACGCAGAAGTGGGCGAAAATGACGTGGCAATGTTGTGATCAGAACATGTCAATTCTTTTGAGCCTTTATGTTGTAAGGCCCCTCCAGCGAGACAGGTCCCCTCTGAGCTCATATGTGAAGAGCTCGATTCATCTCCAGCAGTCACATATTCTTGTCTCAGTTCAGATTCTGCCGATTCCATTGGCGGTGATGCGGCCTCTAGTGTTTTATCTGAATTGTTTTGAAGGCTTTGTTTTATTTCATTGGCTCCGTCATTTTGTACAAGGTCAAATGACGTAAACCCAAATAAGTCTAGCTCTTCTGTGATATCTCGGTATTATTTTCACGGCTCGACCGTGGCACCAAGGGTACTGTAGTTGCTACAGCACTACCTTCACTAAATGAATCTGTTCTGCTTTATTTTCTGCGCAAGGTGACATCCCATCGAGAATAACATTTGATGTTGGAAGTGATACCCCTTTGCTGTACCTTTTCTGCGTCCAAACTTTAGTTATTGTAATGTTATCATAGTCCCCAGGCTCCGTCAATGTGGCGTCAAAGTACACCTGCTTACCCTGGTGCAAATACTCCTCCAAACACAGATTGTTGAAATTATGTGGCAAGCAGACAACATTCTTGTGAAAACTTGCGTCTTTAATTTTACCTTCTATAGGAAACTCAATTACGCCTTCCCCTTCAGAATTGTAAGACTTTACCTTACCGGATCGATTATGCAAGATATTTGACAAGCTCGCGTTCGATGCCTATTTGATTCCAGTGACGCGACACTGACGCTGTCGTCAATAGGTGGTGCAGTCTTTACTTCTGTCCATTGTTTGATCTAAGAGCGTTTTTAACAAATCAAAACTATGGGGTGAACCATTCTTGGGTTCCCTCCTGTTCCATAGACATGTCACAAGAATATCTCCCGAAGACAGGATTTGTGCGTCCAGGTGTACTATACTGCACAGAGGTATGTAGGTCTGTAGACACACTAAGCCATCCGGGAGACAGACCACGTTTTTATTAAACAGTACACTCCTGGTTCTTCCCGCCAAGTTTGCTTCCACAATACCTTCGTCGTCAGAGATGTAAGATATCACCACGCCGGATGTACCGTAAATATACTCTGGTGTTTTTATAGTAGTTTCTATTTTGAGAGTATCAAGTGTTTCCGAGTTTGTCCTTTCAGAGACGTGTTCTTTATACTTCTTGCCTCTCCACAAACACGTTATGTATATTGCCCTAGAAGACGCGAGTTTGGCGTCAAAACAGACCACGGAGCCGACAGGTAAAACATGCTCCAGAGACTCGTTCCTCAAAAACTCTTGGTCAAGAACGGCGTTCGGTGGAAAATAGCGTCTGTCCCCAGCGAAGAACACTCGACAACGCCTCGATTCACAGAAAGGTAACTTTTGATTTTACCGCAGCATCCACGGACATAAGTGACAGACGCGTTCTTCTGCTTTGATTCTATTGAGTCAGCCCCTTGAAGCTGTGTTTGACATAGTGAATCAACCTCATCGACATTTGTCAACACATCCCGTTTACATCTTCCGATTTAAAGAGGGAGTTGTAATATGATATGGGGCAGTCAATTTGAACATCCGGTTGTTGCTTAGGTTTCTTGCCGACCCAAATGCTGGTTATCAAAATGGTCGAAGAATCGAGTGTTCCCAATATTACCGCGTTGAAATGCACCACTTGCCCGACTGTTAGAAAACTTTGCAGTGTTGCGTTTGGTTCATTTCGCAGGTTATAAATCGCAATCTTATGAAATGCCAACTCAATTTTCCCGTACTTCAACAGGCCAATACTATCAGAAAAAAAACTCAGCACTATACCGGTTTGTCCGGAAATTTGTGTTGAGTATTCGGACTTTCCTAAGTCGGTACTACTTGCTAAATTAGAGGAACCGTTTGAGTTATTTTCATGCGAGTTCGAGGTTTCCTCTGCAGAAGAATATGTTGCATCGAAGTGAGGTGGCGGCTGGCTTGTATATTGTTTGTTTATAGTCCTCGCTAAATTTTCAACCGAGAGCACCTCGACAACCGTTGCTTTGAACTTGGCTTCAGCTTTATTGTCGCCGGGAACTACATCCATTGACACCAACATCCCTACTTTCAAAACGTTATAAAGTGACATTTTTGAGGTTAGTTTCTTACCCTCCACTAAGAACTTGTTTTTAAAGAAAAAGGCTCTCTCGATCTTCCCGCATTTTTCGAACGAGACAACGCCAAACATCGGCGTAAGCGTATCCAAAATGCCAAACGTTCTCGAACTGGCAACCTGCCTGTGACGTTCAAACGGAAGTAAGGACCACTCAGAATTGGGTTTACTTACAGAGGAAGTGTCACTCACCGATGAACCAAAGCTTCGGTTCTCGGTAGTGTCTGAGTTTAGAATATCGTTATTGTGATGCTCCATGGTCACTCATCAACTCAATCTATCTCAGTATCTACTTCATTTACTGTAGATTTGAATTAAAAGGCCAATTTGCATCTGCCAATGTTAATCCCAGGGCTTTAGCAAGTGTCATTACGATATGATGTGTGGTTGTTTATCAACAATCATTTGACAAATTTCGTAGTTAGCGCAACTAGGAACATTTCTTGAAATGCGGTTTGTTAGTCCAATTGGCGGTGCTCTCGTCACATCGGTGATACCTTAAAAAGAGAAATAATCGTATAACTATGGGGCTCTAAAACATAATAACCACGGCCTTGTCAGTTATTTTCTCGGGTACACTCAATACGTTTGGGTTTATACCACCCAGGCACCTTTCGACTATACTGGACTCAAGCCACCGGTATTTGGCATGACTTATCTTCATTTGGACCTACCAAACAATATCGAAATGATCCATATGGTCTGACTCATCACTCTCATGTTATACTGGATTGTAGGTGAGATGAGTTCGAGTCCATGTCGGGTGCACAGAGGGTATTTTTCATAAATAATTTCCCGCTCTCTCTCCGTGCAAATGCAACTAGGCTACACTAGAGTCGTGATTATCTGGCCTAAAGTGGCGGCATTCCAGGCCGGATAAAAGAAAAACCAGTTAATTCAAACTTAAAAACGAATGTCAACTTGTCCTTCACTGTACGGCTGTCATATCTATGAGTGCGCAATGCGCACACAGCTCGTGTAGCTAAGCCTTACGCACAACTCCCTCGACAAAGCTTCTGTTCCCAGCCCAATCATATCTACACCGATCAAGTGCATGAGAATGCAATAACGCCAAATCCATGCATAGCAGTTATGTTTTGATGTCTCCAATGTTACAGTTGTATGGCATTTGAGATAGATTTTTTTTTTTATTAAATACTAATGGATACATACAGGTTTTTTAATTTTAAAATTCAATTGTTAATTCCGAGAATTGGGCCGGATAATTGCGACTCTAGAAGTACATTTCCTCTAAGATTCCGCCTTCCTAACCCATATTCAATTAGAGTAATTAAGGTATTAGTGTAACCTAAAAAAAAGTTGGCCAAAAAAAAGAACTGCAAAAATACTTACCTTAAGTAGGATTTATTTTCCTAAGGTAGTGTTTAAAAGTACGATAAATATGGAGAAGTTTTCATTTTGTAAAGTGACAGAGAGGGTGAGGGAGAAGACGTGAAAACATTCTCCGGGGGTAGGTTTTACCCCTCGGTAGAAAGGTTCGAGATCGGATTCCTCTCGCTCGGGGTCGAGTGAGTGGTACACTTTACAAAGTAGGGTTATCACATAAGAGCCTACCGACGAGGCGGTGACATGCGGTGAACCAGCGGTTACGGCTCGACCGGAGTTCGGAGCTACCCTTTGGCCGATCAAAGATTCCTTGAATTGTATAATATTTGTACAATAATCCAATGAGGTATATTTAATGTTCATAGGTTCGTATATGTGATTTAGGAGGAACAGGGAAGGGGGGATGTCCAAAGCACTCGATTGAGGGAAGGAGAGGAGGGGAAGTAGTATTCGCAGGCAAGGAAAAAAAACAGCTTCTGCTGAAAAATAATTCCTCAAACGAGTTAACAATCATCAAAATATAACTATGATGAAAAACAACTCAATTTGTTAATTGCTTGTATTTTTTACTTGCCTTGAAAAGGTGTATTTCCATTAAGTTTTTTCTTAAAACCGCATCTTACTAACCATTCAGGTTGTATGCATACCTATATTCCCTTCACGGTAGGAATTACTCTCTAAAAGGTCTTTTTTCTTACCAATATCCTACTATATAATAGATTTCTATTAGGGAAAAAGGCCTTTCAGAAAACAATTCCTACGATGAACAGACTTTATATATTGATTACGCTAATGTGTTAGGAATGAGGTTAGGCTGAATTTAAGGGAAGTGCACCAACATTTACGTGGAGCGAGTGAAAAACCACGAGACTCGAACCTTATCTCTGGCCAACCAAAGGTCGATAATAGACTGTTTATATTGCATTTGATGTTTTTAATTAATATAATAGGCCTATTAATTTACAATTATGTGAGGGTCGTCCTTTGCTATGCTACTGTTTGTTTATAAGCAAGATTTGTGTTACATGTCTATATGTAATATTTAAGTGCGTACAACTTGTGTGATTTACTACTAAAAATTATAAATGTTAAATGAAAATATGTATTTAATTAAATATAAATACGTGATTAGCTGCCAGTTTGCAACTATCAAATCCAGAATTGATTATTCAACGAAACTTACAATCTTATCTATGGCTTTCCAGTTTCCTCTAAATAATATCCAGACGACAGGCAGTGAGTGATAAGAGAGTTTCTGGATTTCCCCGTCTCATTTTAAAATAACGTAAACATAAAATATAAAAATAAAAACAGACTTAATACTTCTAGACAACAGCCAACAGGAAATTCGATCAACAACAATGTTGAATCTAATGACGTCATAGTGATGGTGCAAGGTATTACAAAGCCCAATCCACACGCAACGTTTTATTACACAATTACCATGTACCTAATTATGATTGCGCAGGCAAAACTGTGAAAAAAAAAAAGTTGCAGTTCAAGGGTGTCCACAATACAGTTTTCAGCACCGTTTTTCTCATTCAGTTCCGCAGAATCCATCATAAAGAAAATGCTAGTCTAATAAATTGTTGTACCAATTTGTCTTACAAAAAGAAGGCAGATTAAATATCTTAAATGGAAGCGATGTTCAAGATGGTCCAGACATCGACTTCTTAAAAGACATGAGTTCATTCATATCCGTAAGAAACAGAATTTTTCGATCCATTCCACGCAAAGTTTTGTCTGCAACGTCTTGAACTGCGCAGGTAAAACTTTGTACAAATCCTTGTGTGTGGACCGGGCTTTAAGTACATATTATATAATTTAATGTCCTATTAAAGAATATCAAGTCTAAAGGTGCGTACACACTAAATCAAATTTGCAGTGAGGCAGATCAAGGCCTAAAGAAGGTATGCCTCACTTTGATGTACTGACACAACTGAAGTCAAGAGACTATTGCTGAAGCAGCCTCTATTACAATTTGCCTTAAATGAATACCCGCCCACTTTAATTATAAAAAGGTAGTATGCCAATACTAGAATGAATAAGAGTGAAGGGTGAGAGAGAAGAAAAGTGGCATTGATTTGGTTGCTATTGGACCGTCTGCACGAGCTCAGCCTGCTAGATTACGAATCAACGCCATTCACTTCTAATTCATCCTTTTCACTTTTTATCATTCTCTTTCTTGTATACAACATGTCATTAACCCGAAGAAAAAATCGTTGCCACAATATCAGATTGCTCTGGCCATTAAGTCCTTACCCGTAAGTCCTTACTCCGTAGAAGTTACCCAACTTTAACTTTCTAAGGACTAGTTTATACGGATTACCAATCGCAGCCGAGTAAATATGTGCATTGGTGATGGGTCGAACCAGCTCGTTGACGCGAGCTTGCTCAGATAAGCTCGCTCACTCAAAAGAGTCTAGAGATGGGTTGTGAAATCACAACCTGCTCCTTTGTCACTGCTCCTCTGACGTCACATTCACAACCTGTTCCTGACAGACGAAAGGAGCTGTTCCTTTTTGTCACTGCTCCACGGATCAAATACACGCTGTAACAGGTCCGAAGTAAATTTGTTCCTCGTCTCTCTGTCACAGGCAGCGTTGGAACTGGTCCCAAGTAACCTTGCTCCTCGTCTCTGTCACAGACAGCGCTGTAACAAGTCCGGGGCAACCTTGTTCCTTTATGCTCTGGAGATATTTTGGAGCAGTCGTACAGTAAAAAGGAAGTGGATGCTTTGTGTTCTTGTCACAGCACTGAGATCAGGTCCGGCGCAACCTTACTTATCTAACATAGGTCTAGTTTAGAGTTGGTTTGGGGAGTCACAAATGAGTTTTGAAGGGGAAAGCTTTCGTAGTACAAATTATTATTTCCACAATACAAGCACAGTATGTGATGTATTCTCACAATAAATTGTTACGTTGATGATTAACATTGAAGGGACCCGCTTGGTGGTAAAATTATTTAAGGCAAGGGTCAGAAATCTACTAACTGATTTTATCTAGCCCACAAAATATTTAGCAAACAAACAATTTGTTCAAAAAATGGACTTAATAGCTAATCACTAATTGGTAAATGTAAAATTGAACTTTTTTGCTTTATTTTTTTTCAAATTAGCCAAACTTTTTTTAAACCCATAAAGCCCGTGATAGCAAAAGGGTTGCCAGCCTCTGGTTTCTGGCTTCACTTGCACTAGAATGGACTGCCGATGACAAGGAGATTGAGGTTCGATTCCGGTTGGGTGCACTGAGGGTGATTTTTCCTAAACATTTTCAACTCTCATTCCAAACAAATGTGGGTGCACTTCCTCTAGAATCAACCATCTTCATCCCTAACACATTGACGTAATTGGCATAAATGCGTATAACCAGAACGGGCAGTAGACGCGGTGCTTAAAAAAATAGGCTGTGAGTAGGTAAAAATATAGTAACTGTGACAAAAAGGAGCAGGTAAAAGGAACAGGTCCAGTGGTGGAGCAGTAACAGATTACTCCTGCTCCACTAAAGGAGCAGTTTTTCCCATCGCTAAAAGAGTCGTTCATATGAGTCATATCGTTCACCGCATGGCTGGCTCGATCCCAATCCCTTCAGGCCTTCACCCCTTCAACCCACTAACTTGACAAGCGAGCGCTAACTAGTTATCACAATTCCCGTTCCGAGCGTGCAAATCTGTCCCTTCCCTTTTAACTTATGAATGAATTAAGATTTATGTGTAATTTATCCGAAGCCTATTGCGTTTTATTCTTTAATCTTATTACTTACTCATATTACTTATAATAACTAACCTTAGCATATAGCTATTAGTGTCTAATTCACAGAATTATGTCTATTGATGTTAAGAAATAGTTTAATATTGTAGGCAGTGCTGCTATCTAGTAACGATAGTAAGTATTTGTAGTTGATTTTTTCGTAGTAGTGAACGAAGAATGACAGAAGAGTCATGAATGACAAACATTACTGTCTCTTTCTAATATAGTGTGTAATGGCGGTGTGAACGACTCGCTCGCGAAGCGAGAGTCGTTCGTTCACAGCTCTCGTTCAAGAGTCGTTCAATTTGAATGACTCGTTCACGAGCGACCCATCACTACATAGACTAGGTGTTGAGGAACCCGAAGTACGGACTACGGATATTGAGTCTGTGTCGGGCCCTTTAATTGTAGAAAATGCTCATAATTACTATCAAAGCAGAGCTATTTTTTCTTTCGCTTTTTATTAGATAGCTTACATTAAAGTCTCTTTACATAATTTACTATATATCTAGTACGTTAGGCTATTATATTAAGCAAGACGGTTTGAAAGAACATACAATTTAATACATAATTAGATAAGAATGCCCTTCAGGCAAAGGTTCAAAACCCAAACATGAAGCTTTTGCAAAAATCAATCTATCTATTTATTTAATAAAATATTAGCTATACATGTAAACTTTTTTTTTTTAGAAATTTACGTTGGCATCACCAAATGTAAACTAGTGAAATAGTAGTGTTTAGTAAAGGGGTCGACAAAAATATAAATAAATATGATTAGTTTTTTTGCAACTTAATATAAACGTGTTGTGTGGTCAACTTTACGAAATTTTTTCTTGTATTTTGTTTTAATGCAGATAAATATATGTTGAACTTCGTTTGTACGTATGCTGGGTAACAAGCTCAATGTGATTAAAGGGTTGTGGCCATTGTGGTCTTGCAAGGTCACCCCTGACGAACCTAACCTCATCCGTCACTAAAAGTTTGAATTCATCCCCTTCCCTTCCCTTTCCATATTCTTTTTTTTTTTTGTAATGAATTAAATGCAAAATGAGTGATGATGATAGTAATAAACAATTGAAATGTTTAATCTGTAATGAAGATATATCTGTGAATACAAGCTATAGTATATTTTACACCGTAATACCACACAGTGGAACCCTTTTAGCGAACTCGATTCAGAAAGTGATTCGTAAAAATGTTGACAAGTCTAGCTTACCGAGTACGTTCATGTGTACTAAGTGCTTTTCCCTTTTTGAGGAATTGGACTACTCTGACGAAAAGTCGACCAAGCTGAGAAAAGAGATCTTAAGCTCTTTCAAAAAAAGCTGCCACAAGAACGGGTACAATATTGACAGTGTCGAAGTTCAAGGTGTAGGATGTCAGACAGAAGTGCTCGCTTCGATGAAAGATGGAAGTAGTCGAGACTCGGAGGATTCAAGCGACGTTAAGAGACTTGAGGCTTCCAAGGAAACTGACACATCTCAAGAAACAGTAAGTTGCCGTGCTTGTACCTAGCTTCTTTCGATAGCCGCATGGTCTAACGCGCTACTCTCGCAGTAGACTAGACTACCGATGACAGGGAGATCGAGGTTCGAATCTCAGTCAGGTAGACTGAAGGGTGGTTTTTCCAAAATGGTTTCCCACTCTCTCTCCATGCAAATGGGGGTACACATCTAAATATAACCTTCCTTATCCCTAATACATTAATCCAATTAATACGCGAGTGTATAGCCCAAACAGGTAGTAAGATGCGATGTTGTAAAAAAAAAAATTAAAGTACAGCTCATATGACCTATAAAGCAAATAGAAACTCGGCTAGGCCTACCTTAAATAAATATTGGGGATAGTACGCAAATTGGGCAGGCGTCTTTAATTTATTTCTGTGTCATATAATGAGAAATATTTTTTTACATCTCTATAGGCCTACACAACAGCAATTTACAAACTTTTTCAATAATAACAAATTAATTGTAGTGAGATAGCTTTTAAATAAAACTAAATAAATGGCATTTTAGTTCAAGATATTTTAGGATCTCGGAATTTCATGAAAAATAAGTTGTTGACACCTGAAGGCTTGCTACATAGCTATTGCATAGCTAAAATGTTTTTGGTGCCATGTTTTGACATTCTTTTTAATAACTACCTTCAAAATATTAACGTTCTTTTGTGATTAAGTTGAGTTAATTTTTAAATTAGGTCTATATATAGGCTACCTAATTGTTTTATTTATTAATTTTTACCATAGTTGAACATTTGCTTTTGTGTCTTTAGATGATGAAAATAAAACTCTACAACAGTAACTGTATATGACGTAAAAAAAATTAAATAATCCCGCCCTCTTTACGTAATATTCCCCATTTAGGTTAGGCCTGATTACATTCCAGACCAAAGCGAAAATATATTATTGTTTGAACAACAAATAAATGTATTCAAACAATGGTTTTAAAATTATATTCTTATATTGACAGTAACAATTTTAAATTGTTTTTATTTCCAACTCCTCTAACCGCAATGTCACCATTGTTAGAAAGGCCGCTAGATCGGATGTCTTTGTCAATAAACTTAATAAACACTTACAGGGCAGGGCCTACCAAACCTGCTACAATATATGTTTACTATTATTCTTAGGTGACCGACGATGGGGCCATCACAGAAGAAGTTGACCAAGTCACTAAGTCCATACCAAACAAACAAGGTAAAAAAAAGATCCACCCTCGGAAAAACAATAATTCTGACCTCGCGGTCCCAAAAGAACCCCATGAAAGTCAAGCTCCCGAGAAGCCAAGCGCAGACAGCAAACCCAACAACGCGGAGCCCAAGACTAAGGACGCCCGACGGAAACGTCGCTATGTCCACCCCTGCCTGCTCTGTGGCCGGCTGTTCCGGCGGCCGTGCGAGGTGAAGCAGCACCTCCTGTCTCACGGCGGGGCCAAACCCTACCAGTGCCAGGAGTGCGGGAAGAGGTTCGGGTCCAAATCGGGAGCGGGGATCCACGCCTTGAAGCAGCACGGCAAGGACATTTCCGCCGAGAACATCATCAACGTGTGCCACGACCCCATGGACACGCTCGAGGTCACCATGGTCGACGGGGACGAAGAGGTGAAGAACGACACCGCCAACAATAACAGTGATAACTTCAGCGGTAGCGAGGACGACGACGACTTTGAGTGGAAAATGGATGATACCGAGTTTGGTTTCAACGAGGGCAAAGATGTGAAACTGGAGGTGTCCGATGGAGATTGTGAAAAGGGGGGAACCGAGCATCACATTGACGACGATGACGACGAGGATGACGACGATGACGACGAGGATAATGATGAAGACGAGAATGATGATGGAGATGAGGACACGAAAGACAGTAAAGATGAAGGAGAAATAAACGAGGATAAAAAAATATCGCTAGAATCAGTAGTTGTTAAGAAAGAGCTGGAATTTGAAGAGAGGGACCTTAAAGAAACACTCAAAGTTCCTCGAATAAAGAACGAACAGAACTCTCATAATTTGAGCGGCTCTTCTTTGCAAATCAGCCCGCAAATCCTTCAAGGCCTGTCGAAGAACGAGCTGAAGAACGCCCGCCGGAGGGAGAGGCGTAGGAGGCAGAAGAACGACTCTTTCCCCAAGCCGCCCAAGCACAAGTGCGAGATCTGCGGCAAGATGTGGCGCACCACGAGCGAGTACAAGTCTCACATCGCGACCCACAGCGATGAGCGGCCTTTCATCTGTGAAATATGTGGCCAGGCGTACAAACACAAGACTGCGCTGGACGTCCACGTCGGGATGCACAACGGCATAAACCCGTTTAGCTGTCCGTATTGCAACAAGGCGTTCACACAGAAGGGGGCGTTGCAGAGACATCTTCCTATACACACCGGCGAGGCACCTTATCAGGTAACAACAAATATAGCTTCGACATTAATAAAGTTTGACACCTTGGCTCAGTCGATAGCATGTTTTCATACTGAGCTTAATCTCTTTGGAGAATCTAGGTGTCGTGTCTGTTCTAGATTTAAATATTAGTTTATAAGTAACATGGTGATATAGTCAGGTGGTTCAGAAAGTGCATGTTTTATAACTCATACATAATCGGGGCTTAGAGATAGTTTTTTTTACCTGTATTTAACATGACTTTGGGCTAGAAACACCTCCTCCCTCCCCTCTCCCTCCACAGGTGTACAATTTCCAGAAGTCACTAGAAATTTTTAAATATTTGATGAGCTTATGTGTATTTTTCTGTTAGTTTGTAATCAGGGTTGTTGATTCGGAGTTGGAAGCTATTTTAGATGTAGTTTTGAGTCGATAAAAAATGTACCGACTCAAGACTTCAAAATAAAAACCTATAATTTTATAGCAATATTTTATTTTAAAAAAATTATTCTATAAGACCAATTATTGTAATTTGGATTGACAAATTTATTTAATTAGACATACACAATGTCAAAGAATTTTGGAGAATTTTACTTCAGTCAATTTGTTATTGCTAATTAATATACTTTAGCAATTTAGGAAGGAGTCTGAGTCGAAGAGTAGGAAAATAGAGGATACGGAAGAAAGTAACTCTATACAATTAAGTAGGACTTTATATATGAAAGGCAAAGCTCGGGGCAATGAATGATTATAATTACGGATATGAGCTTGGAACTCGCAACATATTTGTGCTATTGGCAGCACAACCGATGATTCGCCAGTGGCTTTGATATCAATGACATTCACACGTCCATCACAGACTTTGTCTTAAACTACAAGCGAGAAATTACCCTGAGCTAGGGGACAATCCCTGGATAGCTCAGTGGTAACGCTAAGCCCAAAGATCCAAGATTTGATTCTCGTGTCTAGGTGTCATTTTTCAATCGATTCGAATAAAAATAGAGGAGCCTGACTCGAAGGGCTTGCCATACTGATGACTCCATTGCCCTGTTTGGAATGTAATGTGTATTTGCGCACTTTGTGACTGTTCATGCTGTTGTTAATTTACTGACTCATGAACGTAAATAAACCCAACTTCTAAGTGTTAACTCTATACCCTTAGCAGGGTTCTAACCTTGTATCTTCAGAACACTTGCCAAAAATGTATCTTCAAAGCTGTGTCCTTTTTTAATAAATGTCATATATATATATAATGACAACTTGAACACGGGAATCGAACCTGGGACCTTTGATTTTTGCACGCCAATGCATAACACTGAGCCATCCTGGTTAATTTTGTATCTTAACTAGTGAAAGATGGCCCTGGCTACGAGATAAACCAGGATGGCTCAGTGGTAAAAGTATTGGCACGCAAAGCCAAAGGTCCCAGGTTCAATTCTCGTGTCCACGTTGTAATTTTTCACTTAAATTGGATTTTGTTCAGTTCTCAGGACTGATCCGGCGAATAACCAACCATTACATGTGTTTGTGATACACGTGAATTAATATATGTATTTAGGATAAACCTGCTTCATTGACTGCATGGTCTAAGGTGTCACTCTCACAATAGACTGGATGGGGGTACAAGTGTCATTTTTATTATATGGTTTTCCTCTCACCCTTCACACACAAATGCTGGTACATTTCCTCGAAATTAAACCATCCTTATTCCTAACACATTAATGTAACTAGACTAGTACAAATGTGTGTACGATCTGCAGGAACAAAAAAACAAACTAGAATAAGTTGTTAACGTTCAGAAATAGAGCAATAGTATTAATCCAGTATGTTTCTATCGCTGTGCACTTAGTGCGAGCTGTGCGGCAAGAGGTTCGTGCACCACACCTCCTTCAACATGCACACCCTCGCGCATACGGGCCAGAAAAGCTACAAGTGTGCGGTGTGCGGCCTGGCCCTTTTATCTGGGTCCCACCTCAAGCGTCACTCGCGCGTCCACACGGGGGAGCGCCCCTACCAGTGCCAGACTTGCGGCAAGAGGTTCGCAGAGAGGTACAACTTGGTGGCCCACACGCGGGTCCACGACCCCCTGGCTGGCGGTGGGCGCGAGAGCGCCAAGAAGATGCACAGGTAACGAAACAACTTGTGAAACCCGCAGTCTTTAGAAGGGGTTTAGTTTAAACACTAGGATAGAGAGCGAGATACTGTTATAAATTACAAAATTACAAGTTAATACAAACAGGAAATCAAGCATGCAGAATTCATATCCATGTTCATGTTGTTTACATTTTTTATTTGGTTTTGATTCGATAACAAATGGATGGGAAATTTTAAACGCCCCACGAAATGTTTTTTTCCGCAGATGCCAGCTTTGCGGGGCTAGCTTCGACCGCAAACCTAAACTGGAGGATCACATGGCCCTCAGCCACAACAAGATCAACGACGCGGACGACAGCCGCAAGTGGCTGGGGTTCGGCCACCTGTTCAACGCGGCCGACGTGAACCACCATCACCATCACCAGGGCATGTCGGGCGTGCAAGGCAACTCCCCTCCCCAGCAGTCGGCTGCTGCGCAACCCTCTCAACGGCTACCCCCTCCTCCGGTTCACACCCCGCCCGACCACGACATCAACAGCTCCTCCTCCGCGCACTCGCATCATCAGCAAGGGTGAGTCCGAAACAGGTTGAAAGATGACAATGACTTAGAGCGGGGCTTCCCAAACTTTCGTCAGTCGTGTACCCCTTTTGGGCCCATGGTCTAACCATTGTACTCGCTCCCTATCTTCATAATAAAAGGAAACAAATATTTGCAATTTTGTAAAGTATAAACGGTCGTTACAAATGTTAATAAAGCCCTAGTGATAACTAAACAAAGCTGTGATCGAGGGAAAGAAAGGAAACGAAATCTGCGTTAATTTGTTCGTCAGACTTACTCTTATCAAAAATCAAGGGTACATATACCACAGTTTGGGAAACACGGTGTGAAGTATTAAACACATGACTAAATTCCAACAAACACATTCCCGTTCCAACCCTTATTTGACATTTGTCACTTCTGTCTCCAGATGGCATCACATGCTCTTTGGCAACAAGCTGGAGAGCGACATGATGGACGGCTCGGACAAACTCATGCTGGAGAGTCAGCACAGGCTGCTCTCAGAGATGTCCGTCCTCGGAGGGATGGGCCCCGCGCATGGGAGGAACATGCTCGCGTCGGGACTAGCACCACTCCTCGCAGGCGCTGCATATACCCGGGGCGCCCAACCCTCACGCCCTGCTACAAAGTCGGGTCAACATGTTCTCGCCGGACAACAACTGAATCAGGACCAGTGAGAGTAATGTGTGATCTTGTGCGCCCAGCAGCGCAATCGTTGGACCAGTGGGTGTAACCTACAATCTTGCGCACCCGCAGGACAGTCGCTGGACCAGTGGGTGTAACCTACAATCTTGCGCACTCGGCACAGTACAGTCGCTGGACCAGTGGGTGTAACCTACAATCTTGCGCAACCCAGCAGGCAGTCGTTGGACCATTAGGTGTAACCTACAATCTTGTGCGCACCGGGCAGCCAACACAGTCGCTGGACCATTAGGTGTAACCTACAATCTTGCGCACCCAGCAGGACAGTCCTGGACAAACGGAAGGTTGTGTTTCCTTCGTGAGTGTGAGGACTAAATTACATAATAAAACGTGTTGATAATCAAAATATTATGATAAAAAATCATTATTTTCAGTTTTTTTATAGTAAAGATTTGCTCCTTTTTGTGCCACCAATCTTATACTTTAACGTTGAATTACAAGTTTTTATTTTTCACGGCATTGGTGTTCGTTAATTAAGTCATGAATCGGATCCTCTTTACAAACAAGATGGCGAGGATAAACAGATGTATCCACTGTGTCGCACAAATATCATGTTTATGACTGAAACTAAAATCTGATAAGTGTGTGTGAAACTTTGGACTTTGCTTCAAATATTCATCAATCATCATATTCGACTTTGACAATTACAAAACTTGCTCATTGTTTATATTAGAGTTCGGGGCCGAATCCACTATTTTACAAGTTTAATATTTTTATTTTAACTTGAATCTTGAAATCAAAATCTTATAAAAATTATGAACTAAACCAAACCTAAAACAAATTCTAATTAATATTTTTGAAAGATTTTTTTTTTACTGTTTCAAATTTCGAATTCGATATTTTCCAGAACCCTCAAATGTAGAATATCTCAATATAAATTGAATTTATTTGGTTTCGATATTTTTTATCGTAGAAACTTCATAATTGTCAAAGCCGAAGTTTATTTTTTGAAATCAAAGTTGAAGTTTTGTAGCTTCACACACCTCTATCTGATATTATTGTTTGTATGGCCAATTTCAACTAAGAATTTAAATTTGATTCCCTTGATTCTTAATACTTTAAATTCTTATACCTCAAATCCCAGGAAGTTCTGGCATTTAAACAAAACGGCATTGGTCAGAGTTTAGTAATTTTTCTTTGTGACCGTTATTAGTTCTTTTACCGTGTCAATTTATTACCGGCAAATTGTAAATGTGCTAAACATAGTGTTTACTATTTGCCCTTTTTTTTAGTTTTTTAAACCACATCACAGTATAATATGAACGCCACGGTGGTCTAGTGGCCTGAGTTCTTGGATTTAGATCCAGAGGTCCTGGGTTCGACCCTCGCGTTTCTGGGATCGACTGATATTTTTTGAGCGATAAAAATACGTGGCACAACTTCCTTCGGATGGTCCCCGTGTCAATTGCGGCATGTAAAAGAACCGTGGAAGATAGGTGAAAATACCTTTCCAGCAAATTGGAAGGCTCTTTTTATCTCGCTCATAGAAATTCTCGTGTGCTGATGTAATCAACTGATTCAGAAAGTGCACGTTAAATACCTCAAATAATTTTTTTTTTTAAATGGTACTAGTGCACTCGATCGAGTTTAGAGGCTGAACCCTCAGGTACCGGTGATTGGAATCTTGCCATCCTCGAACGGAACCACTGAACCAAGTCTGCCGGTCACAGCCCTACCAACTGTTCCAATATAAGGTCACAATAATGAATGCTGGGTCACAACTTTTAAAAATAGATCCTATTCTCCGGTGTGTTGTGTAAAATATTTTACTCTGCTGCTTTAATTTTTATTTTAAATGAAAAGCTTTAAAACTATTTTTTCTATATCATATTTTTGTTAAGGATTGTAAGCAAGTTTAAAGTGATAAGTTATTTAATATATACAATATTGTTTTTAAATATTTATTGAATTGGTAAAAAAAAACTTTATAAATAATGTTACCTTTTTAATAGAAAAAGGTGGGACGGTTTTTTAAAAGGCCTTTAAAAGTGTTACGCACACAGTTATTTGGAAATTTGAATATTATGAAACTGGAAATAAAATTCATAAAGAGTCTAGCTATCGAAATGACGGCATGGAAAGGGAGTGTTAGTTTGCCAAGAAAGGAAAAAGTTTCAGGAACATTATATTTTAAAACGGCTCAAGAAACACGAGTCGAAAATCGTTCATATCCTAGAATAGTTGGGCTCAAACGCTGTGAAAGTGCGCGTGTGTATTTCTGAGGTTGTGGGTAGTTGAAGTGGGCGCACGGTGAGACGCCCAACAGCATTGAACCCGGACCCTAACCCTCAGAGGGAAGAACAATTGAATTCTCGCATTCCCACTCTGGTTTTCGCCTTGGCTTTCAGAAGAACAACTCTGTGATGATCTTTGTACAAATAGTAATTAAAGTGTCACTGAGGCGAGAGTTAAAATCTTTGTGTTGATTTTATCGACATCACGGGTGAAAGTCGTTAGTTTCATTTTTTTTTTCTCTGGTGTTTAAAATAAATACCTTCTACCTGAGGATGCTTTCGGTATACGCGTGTCTGTTTAGTGATGTATCAAACAAACAAGTAGCGCATAAATCATGCTGGTATTTAGGGTAGAAACAAACCCAACATGACTTTTACAGTGAAAATAACACAGTTCACACTTTACACTGCTGGCACTGGACAAAGTGACAGCTGCCTCTTAGAGAAAACCAATCACTAATGCCCGATCCCCTGACCTAAGTTCCATACTATTGAATATATTCACATCCATTGTCCATTTCCTGTATTTGTCCTTTATGTTACATGTTCCTTTCTAAGTGTTCTATCGTTCTTTACCAATTTACTTTATCTCTTTTTTTGGTGTTTATCTGTTTCCTCTTTTAGAAAATAGCACTGCCTGTTTCATATTCTTTTTTAGAATATTTCCGGTAGAATCGTACCTATTTTGAGGGATTGGGCGGCAACGATCCATTTTATCTAAGAGGGCAGCCATTACTTCTTTGTCCTGCGGCAGCAGTGAAATGTGAATTGTGTTTTTCTTTTCTTTCTAAAATCCATATTGTGTTCGTCCCTTTTATGTGTTTCTCTCCCTTTTTACTCCGGCTTCTTCCAAATATAACACAATAATAGGTTATTTTAATGATCCAACATAACTTATTCTTAAAATCACGCAACTCGGCTTTCAGAAATATATCCACAGTTAATCTGCGTGTGCCAACTGCGCATCCAAGGTCAACATTTATAGATCTTTAAGGGGGTGGGTGGAAGAAGTAGGCCTAGCTTACCTCTCTTTGCCTTTTAAATTGACGTGACGAACAGAACTATACCATGTGACAATTATGTAATGAAATTCTATAAACCAATTTTTGGACTTAAAAAAAAACAGGGTGAAAATAATGTGGAGAAATACGTTACCCGCTCACCCCTACATCGAACGCTTACTAAGTGGTCCACTATCGGGAACCGATTGAGGCCAGGCCATAAAGATTCCTTTAACTCACTAACAAAATAAATTTTCAAATATTTTGGCTCATTTCCATTTCTTAGTAGAGGTAGGTGGCGTACTTTTGTACTATCGGGTTGAGTAAATATGGATCAAATATTTTTAAATGAAAATGTTTTGAATCGAATGTTAAGCTAAATTATTAATAATTTTTTTGAGTCTAATAAAAAATAAGGTTGCTAAATTGTGTTGAAATAATGAATAAATTTTATGTATTACAAGTTTCTTTATTTAACTTGCATAGTTGACCCATGCCAACTTCTTTTAAAAGTTTGATATTGATTTGAATTAAATTCCATCGAATTCAAATATAGGATCTAGTTTGGTTTGAAAATACACGTCCTCTTAAGACTCATCCATATTATAAATATAACATTAGGTTCAGATTTGGATTCAAAATGTCGAAACTTTGCACAGGCTAACTTTGAGAAACTTGATCTCATTTTACCTCGAAAATTACTCCTTACTCCTTGATAACAGTGAGCATCCTTAGTATGAAGTGTGTTTGTATTCTTCTTCTTCTTTTTAAAGAAACATTACTGTACTAAAAAAAACTTATTTGTTAAACTGTTCTTTAAATTTAAGAAACTGCCAAATATTTTAGAGCAATATGAGATGTCTAAACTTTTATTTTATCTCGTATTTGTAAGTATTTTACAACTATGGTTATTTTTATTGAATATGTAATAGTGAAAATTCTACAAATTTTACAACAAAAAAAAACCGTCTTGCTAGACTTTTCTGAGTTGGTTTTATGTTTTACATGATCGAACAGAAGTGACTTGTTGTAAACGGCGGGGTCAATGTTCCTTCGGTCCCTTTATCAAATATTGTACGGTTGTTTTATTGTTGCACACACTTTTGGATTATAAGATTTCTAAATATGATGTGTCAGAGTTAAGGCTAAGCTTCTTTGGATCTTTAAAAATGTTCAAGTTCATTTTTAAGTTTTGAGTTGTCATTTGGAACTACATATTGATGGTAAAATCTAATATAAACATAGGTCAAAATTAATAACTAGAACCCGGATTAATAATTTTAGTGTTGGGTTGGATTTTACGAATTCAAATCTTCATTTTACTTTTGAATTTGAATCTAATGATGAACATAAGAGGAAATGGGAATATAATATAATAATTTTCATCCATCCATTACTGTTTCCAGCCTGGGTCATTTTTTATTCAAGCCATATATTTTACACTACCGGCTTGCCAAGACAGGAACAACATCCAGTCCCCGGACGTTAATTCAGCACTGTGAACGGGTAAACCCGTATTTCATGATTGATAAATTTTCGGCCATGCCAGGAATCGAACTCGGGGCCCTTAGCTCAGTAGACAAACACGCCACCGATTGAGCTAAGGTGTCGGATCGGAATATAATATAAAATATAAATATTAACTAGATGTTAACTCTTCTATTATTTAATGCATTTATTATAATATTCATACTTTCAGTTCAATGTTTAATTTATGGTCTGAGAACTGGTTGTTGAGTTTGTTCCATAATTATGTTGGATCTTGATACTGGAATATCCATAATGATTCGAAGTTCCTTAATTAATTTACCTACCACTTAACTCAATGTATTAATTTCTATTTTCTATAACAATTTAAAGATCAATGTAGTAAAGTGAACTTTTTATGTCAAGCATATTTTCTAAAATTCAGATTCTAGATTCGTTGGTAAATGAAGATTTGGATTCTATTCATCTCCAGTTGGAATCAGAAATTTTCGAATACATGTTTTTTGTAGCATACAAAATGTTAATCTACTTATGACTCATCGACAACCAACTGCGAGCGCATCCTTGCAAGTCACGCTGTTTATTTTCTACGTAAACAAAGGCCACATCTACAATAAAATGTCTATTAAGTTATTACTCTTACTAAACAATTTAAAATGCAATACCTTTTACTATATGTTTCACGAACCGTTGTCTTTGACCGAATAACTAATTACTTTAGTTGAATATAGTAGTGCACCTATATTTGATTGGCTGAACGCAAGAGATGGACAGTATTCACCTCTTTTCGACATCGAATGTATGTGCTATTGTAGACAGAATATATTACGAGTGTTTCGAGTCAGACAAGTGAGTGACCAGTTTTAAACTAGTTCTAACTTGGTTTCTTTAAAATTAATTTGTTTATGCCAATATTATTTTACAAGGTTCGTGTAAATGGTCCTGTTGCTTAGAGCTACACTATTTTAAAGTTGTGTTTCAACAAACATGCACTGCTTAGTTTTTGAGGATTCGGAGGTCCCTAGTTATTAATAATTCGTCATGCCCGAATATTAACTAGTCTTGACTATTATTTTGTTTTTTGTCTAGATATTTTTACCTACAACCGTTATACCTTTAGTAAAGTTAAAAGAAAATTCCAGAGTTCTATTCGACTTAATAAGGTGGGAGAACGCCAGTCATTCGATTTTTTTACTTTTTTTTTTTTTGGCCAACATATATCACATTTAGTTTAATGTTCTACACAGCTTAGTGTCAACAGTAATAATTGTTGAATATCTGTCAATGATCATGGAGAAATTTTAACAGAAACCTTTTAAATTAAGATTAAGTTCATGTTCAAAGTCTGCTATGCCCATGAAAAATATTCAAGAATTTTTAATATTATCCAGTGTAGACAATTATAACCAAACATATACTTATTTCCCACTCATTCCTGTTCCCAGCCTGTGGTAGTTTTTTCTTATTCAATCCTTTTCGACTACCAGTTTTCTAGACCTATCGTAGCTTCATATGTCTTATAATCTAACTTAAGACTAGGACAGGCACAACATCCAGCCCCCATCCCCCAGCTGTTAATTCATCATTGTGAAAGGGTCAACCCTCATTTCACCAATGCCATGCCGGGAACCGAACCTGGAACCCTTAGCTCAGGAGACAGACATGCTACCGACTAAGCTAAGGTGTCTGATAAACCAATTGGATCTGCTGGAGTCGTATTTATTTTGGCCCAAACAAAAAAAAAGTGTTAAAAACCGACCTTAACTCACATTCCTCGGTCCCACAATAAGGGTTTAGTTTGGATACGAACTGTGTGTGCTGCTTTAATATCATTAGCTTACAGATTAAATTTGATCTATGGAGCTAATCAAGGAGGGGTTATGGAAAATATAAGATTTGATACTGGTACTTGCAAGGACATTTACCACCTTCTATGATCACGCTTTAATTATTTTGGGTAAGGAATTTAAAAAAAAAAAGTTTAAATCATTGACTAAATGTATAATATTAGGAAAGATAAAACATAGAAGTCGTTTTTTTTAAACGATGCTATAGTGTTACAATAAATTCATTTATTATTGTAGATGTTGTACATTACATTTTTTATTAAATAAATTACTATTATATTATTACTATTTTGTTTTTGTTTTATGTCTATAAGTAAATTATTTCACATGTGAACTGTTTGGTAAATCATTTATGTGGCTGTATGGTCTTAGGTCTTTCGCAAGAGGCTCAACTGCCGATGAAGGGGAGATTGGAGTTCAAATTTCGGTCAGATGTACTCGGGGGGGGGGGGGTGATTTTCCTTAAATGGTTTCCACACACACACTGCATGCAAATGCGGGAACACTTTCTATAAATTCAACCTTACTCATACCTTACATATTAGCATAGTTATTAGTACAAATGTGTATTTTTCACTTTGAGGTAATTGTATGATGAATTATAAAAGCCATATTGTGTCCGTTTCATTAATATGTTTTTTAATCCACCTTTGCTATACCTTCTTCCAAATATAATACAAATGCATATAAAAAAATCAATGACATCACCTTATAATCTCCATTTAATTTGTTTATCAGACTTTTACTATCAAAAATTATTTTATTAGTAATAAAACTCAGTGATACTTAATGTACCCCCTGAAATCTTTGTTATTAGGTCTTTCATCTTACGACAGGTCCATTCCTTTTGTCAGTGAACTTAGACCTCCAATGCACCCTGTCCTCTGCCTCCTTCTTCAGCTTCCAGAATTTTCTTCTTTCATTCAAGTCACCCAATGTTTGAATCCTCCTCCTTCCTAATCTCCTCTTTCCCTCAACCTTTCCTTCTATGACGTCATGTAGAAGACAGTTCCTCCTAAAGATGTACCGAAGAATCACATCCAAAATGGTTCTCTTATCACCCACTCTTCATTTGTCCCACTGTCTGTCTGTCCATCTGATCTTCTCAAGTCTTCTCCAACACCACATTTTAAAGCTCTCCAAGTATTTCTTTTCCATCTTCCTGAGAGTCCAAGTTTCTGCTCCAAAAGTAGCATTCCATCAGTTTCTTCCACAGTTCCAAACTCAACTTGTTGGTCAGCAGTGACCTCTTCTTGTTGAAAGCTTCCTTGTCCAGGGTGATCCTCGACCTAGTTTCCTTGGTGCAGTAGGCATCCTATTGTTAACAGACTTCCCAGGTACTTAAACTGCTGTACTCTTTCAGACTCCTTGTTTCCAATTTTGGATTTTCAACAGCTTTTCATGTTTTAAAATAATCATCACTTCTGACTACACAATAATGATCTCCATGAGCCGAGCCATCATTTCCTTTTAACTCCTTTATTTTCGGCCAGCAATGCTGGATCATCTGTGTATTTTTGTGTCGACACGTCGTCCTATCCTTAAATTGCCACGTCCCTCCAGGGCTTCCCTGGACCAGCCCCTCTCCATAAAAGTTGAACAGACTGGGGGACAGACAGCGGCCCTCCTACCTCTACGCTGTTGGTCTCTACCATCATTCAGCCTTACCTTCACTCGCTGTCCCCGGTACAGGTTTACAATCAGCCAGCTCAAAATATTTGCTTGTATTAAATCTCAATACCACCAACTGTACCAATAAAAACCAGAGAGGATTTAGGGAGGAAAAACCACACAGGTGACTTAAAAGTTATAATTCATTTTATTTCAACATATTTCACAGTTATAACATAATTATTACATCTATAACTTGACTCAGAATGTCATAAACATTCTGATTAATATATAACATGTCTAAGTAAATGCCAATTTTTCTGTTAGAAAAACAATAAATTTAGAACATAGTTATAAATTTTTAATATATCGGCACGAAACTCGGTGGTGAGGACAAGATGGGAAATTACTAAAACCATATTTAACACCGAGACAAGTCCCGCCGCTAATAGGTAAAACGTGAACCAAGCCAAATATTCCAGGTGTTTTCTTTCTTCACCAAAGTCTAAAAACTCTTGGTGTCAACAAGTACTGTACTTAGCGGAGCTCTAAAAGGTTTGATGTGGTGTTCATAAATACATGTCAATAAAATCATCAAGAGAAAGAGATCGCATTAACACCCGGAAGCCAATTGAAAATTTTTATTCTAATTTCTTAACAAAAATACCAGTAATATTTATTTTGAGAAAAGAATTGAATAATTTTTAAACTCTTAACTAGCTTATATATTAAATTATTCTTTATATTGAAAAATTATACCTGGACACTGGAATCAAACACAGGACCTTCTGTTTAGTGTGCCAATGCTCTAGCATAATATAAAAGCTCGGATATTAATCCATTAAGACTTGGTCATTCATACAGTTGTAACTGTACCATTGGCAGTATAAAAAAAACCTCTCGAGTCGAAAGTGGCTGCGTTATCTGATGGCTTGTGATCTTAATTGATCACTCATATGTAGCTGACGTTTCCGCATGTCCATCACAGACTCTGCCTTAAAATATGAGTGAAGAATTAGCCTGAAACCGAGATAGCTCAGTAGAGTATTGCCATACTAAGCCAAAAGTCCCGGGTTCGATTCCCATGTCCAGGTGTCATTTTTCAATTGAAAGAATTTTATATTTAATTTAGATGCCGCTATAACTGTAATTAACAAATATAATAATATCTTAGCTATTTAATCCATCATTAAATATTAACAAATTACATTTAAAATTAAATAAAACTCTATAATATTATTATTTACAATTGAATGGAATGGCAGGTTTTGAACCAAATTATATTCCAATAATTTCACTAAACTCTGGTAACCGCGGTTACAAATTTCAAACATAGATTAACGTTTTCTTTAATCTTAATAATAAATATGAGTATTTCTATATTCACATAATCTATATATTAATTAAAACATAAGATTTATTTTCCTGATTTATCTTAACAACCTGAACAAAATTTAAAATGTGGACGTGCCTTTATAAAGGTATGTGGTCGCAAGAGATAAAAAATGACAGGTTTTCAGCAGGTTCAAACTTAAAATGGAACTGTTCCGACATCACCAAACCAACCAACATCACAAGCTATGATATTTTAGTTTTCTATGAGTGGATAAAATAATGATAATCTGAAATAAAAGGAGGCTTCGAAGTATTGTGTTAAAGAGTGTCGTCATTGCTTTAAACTACTCCATTTTACTCAATCTTCACTGAACATTTAAGAGTAAATATTTCTTGAACTATTAAAATGGGGAGGGGGGGGGGGGGGGGGGGGGAAGCTTAGGAAATCGTTGTTTGAATAAAATACAGGAAAGAAGGATATATAAAACACAACATGGATTTTAGAATGAAAAGAACAAACACAGCTCACATTTTACACTGCTGCCACTGGACAGAGAAGAAAACTGGTTGTTACAGTGCAACACAACATCTTAAAAATAGAGGAAAGGTTGTTGCTTGTTTTCAAGCTCCCTCCCGATGAGTTCCAAGAGAATGAGTGCTAGCGATCGATTTTCTTCAAGAGGAAGCCATCACCTATACGTCCAGTGGCAGCGGTGTAAAGTGTGTACTGTGTTATTTTCATTGTAAAGGCCATATTGTGTTTGTCCCCTTTTATGTTTCTATTCCAACTTACCTGTACCTTCTTCCAAACAACAAATGTACCTTAAACAGTGAAAAGACTTTAAAGAGATAGTGTCTATATTTAAGAAACACTACGCAAGACTAAATATAAATACTCAATTAATTTTCAACCAAAGTTGACCTAAAAAGATTTACCATATTACACGAATAAGTTAACATTCATTTCATTGGTTTGATAATTGCACCTAGGTATTTGGCAACACCGCCTACCTAAAAGTATATAAAACTAATTCCTACCATGAAATATAAATACACCTATGTACAATTTAAATAAGAGTATCATCACATTAAAAAAAACTAAACTTAGTCCCAATAATTGTAAGAGTTCACATTCCGAAAAAACATCAATCGAGACGACTTTCCAACATTTCTGATCAGACGCAGCCGAAATATCTTCCAAACAAGGAAATATAAAAAGAAACATTAAACCATGCTTTGGGAAGAAAGAGACAGTGTAATATCATATTGTATCGACAGTTATTAACAGTGAACAATTTGCCACCAATTTTGTGATCATCATAATCATCATGAACAGTTTACAGCCTCTCCGACATTTTTCCCCCACCAACTCTCCTCTCAAACCTTCATCCATCTGTTCCTCAGTCTTCATCTTGCCTCCCACCCCTCCACTTCAATATCCAACATCTTCTTTGGTATCTTCCTCTCTTCCATTCTCCTCACATGTACTGTACCACCTTAGTCATGTCTTCTCTATCCTGTCCTGCACTCTCTCTCTCCTCTCTCTCTCTCTATCTATTCTCTACCTTTATCTATCCTTCACTCCTCTAATACTTCACAGGCTTCCATCCTGCTCCTTCATAATGTTGCTGATATAGAATATTATCTAACATTCGCAAATAGCAAATTTAAAAAAAACTTCATTTACGCACTATATACAGTGGTGAGCAGACTCATCAGATAGTGAAGTGCGAAAACTCGAACATGATAACTGTTTTTAATTATTGTAAATTAAACCTAATGACTGAAATTAATATAAAATTATGTGGTCTATTAAAAAAAATAGGAGACGACAACAGCTTAGTGAGTATTAAATAAAGGTATTAAAAGTAGTTGTATATGTAATCATGGCAAGCTTTCTTAGTCAGACTTAGTACGCCTCAAGTGCGGCGCTATAACTGACTAATTACAAGACGACGCCCATGACAAAATGGAATGGGAGAGTTTCACAGGCCGTCTGATTGTAAGTGGCCTTCATTCGAGTTAGTAAGTGCTGGCCCATTCCATTCGAGTTTAGGTAAGTGACCGGCCCATTCCCTTCGAGTTTAGGTAAGTGTTATCAATCCTCGTTTGAGGAGTACTAAGTCTTGACTATGAAACTGGCTGGCACTTTATGTAAGCAGTAAGCATATTCTTTCAAAATATTACCAAAAATCGAGTACAAAATATGTCCAGAAAGTAAACATTACGCAACCCTAAAAAAGGCATACTTCACATTATTTCTTTACATAATAGTTAGTAAAATTCTAAAATTCATCATATCAAGGACGGAGTTTATAAAAACTCAAATAAAGGAAATTCTTAGTCAAAATTTTTTCCCCCCACACACATCACCATTTGTTTTACCTCTCCATCGCTGCCCCAATTGCTGACCGTCTCTGAAAATCTCTTAAGATGAAGAAACAAGACTTTTCATCGAAATTTTACATTTTTCTGGACCAGCAATTTGTCGTGATCAAGGATAGATGTAGCTTCGATTTTAAACACACACTCATGCAACTTTGTTAAACAGCCTTCACCACTTTCTTCGTCACATTTTGACACCCACACTTCGGTGATTTGATCATGAATTTTGATCCGATGAATATTCTTAGAATTAAAAAACTGTATCACCGTAGCTCACACCGAGATTCTTGTTTCATCGTAGAAATGTGATAAAGAGTCGATAAACAGATGACTACAAGAAAGTAGTCATGACGGCTACTAGAACTAGATAAAAAAACGAATGACCTTGACCAATTTCTCTGTTCTTAAGCGTGTTTGGTTCCTATGACCTGGACGTGTTTAGTATTTAGAAGCACTTACAATATTAAAGCCACTTCTCGCAAACAGTTACAGCAGAAGCTTACAGGTCCAAAACCGGCCGAAGCCGACGGATTATTATCGGAAAGTGAAAATCCGTAGCACAATTTCCTTGGATGTGATGTCCATAGTCCCATATCTTTGAAAGACCCCTAAAATGCAGGATATAAGATACTTTTCCTACAAAATGTGTAGTCACATATTTGCTCGCTGCTCATATAAATTAAGTGCTGGAGGGAACAGGAAACTGACGCACTTATTCGTGAATTCCCTAGTACATACATTTCCTCCCGGATGTAGTGGGTGGGTGGTCCTGCTATGCGTCAAGGACACATGAAACCAACCTTCACGTTGTTAACTCTAAAAAAAAATTAATAATAATTTGAGAAGATATGAGAATCCCCGATCCTTATTCCAAAGATTTCTAATGAGATTCTAAACAACGAATTTAAACAACATTTCCTATAATTTGAATTTAAAAAGCCTGTCACTAAACAAATTGAGCTCACATTAAGGAACCTTCAAGGATTCCTCAAGGAACTCTGTTAAACTTTCAAACAGTGGAAGACAGTAATAATTGCACGATTAAAAAAAAAAAGTGTTACTTACAATTGAAATAATTATAATCAGGGGTGTCAAAACTTGATTCCTTGGCCCTAAATATATTAAGAGTATCTAAGACTCTTAATCATGATACTCATTTTTCAAAACTCAAGTTTTTATACTCAAACAAATCAGAACTAATCCAAATGAGGTAATTTTTAAATAATTTCTTTTCTATTTCACTTAAGTGTCTGAAAATTGTAAATGGAAGTTAAGATGGTTTATCTTATGTTGTTGTGTTGTTGATTTTGCAAATAGATCATAGTATGGTATAAAAATAAATAACACATTTGTTATGCAAGTTTGGATGCATAGAAAAAGATTGAAATTGTAAATGTGTAACGAATCAAAAACAATAATTGAATAATCAAGGCTAAAATTCAAAGAATCAAAATCGAGAAAAACAGGAATCACAATTCCAAGCAATACTGCATTTTATAGCTACATGTTACGTGTATGTAGGAAATAACCCCATAAAAATCCAGCAAGAACAAAGAGAAACTAAATGCGACTATTCGATATTGCACTTTTAGAATTATATCCACACCTTTCTGCCTGGCATCACCCACGGTAGGCCTCCATGTCGGCAAACCTTGAATTGGAACAGGTTAGCTTTTATCGTTTAGTTAGTGTAAAGTCCGCTAATGTTTTTTTCGCTCTGTCTTTGATTTGATGACTTGATCGAACAAGTTTTCAATATTTCAAGAGTGAAGAATGGGTGGGTGCACCCAAGAAAAGTTACCTTCATCAAATCATAAACCGGTCCGCAGCTCGTGTAAATGATCAATCACCTTGTTTGAACACTTCTTTAACCGACAATTACGTGTTAATAACTGACCCAAGGCGCGAAGAAGTTTATTCAGGACGTGTTGGCAGAAAAGACCCAAAAAAAAACACGGACTTTTGAGGTCACTTGCCGGTCCCGTTCACCTGGTGGCTGTCCTCAGGAAGACATTTTTCCACAGTTGGTTGTATTTGTGCCCAGACGTCTGCCAGCTGTGGAAAAAGACAATAAGAATAAATAACCTCGCAGATTGTCTGTGATAATTGGTGGGATAAGAAAATAGTCCACATCTTAAGAATAAAATCGGTTAAACAGTAGGACTGGGAGGAGGCCAACTAACAATCCTGTCGGCGATCATCGGAGAAGGGGGGAGTGGGGTGATTATGGAGTAACAGATGTTCGAAAGGACAGTCTAGATGTGACTCATTCTTGGTGGCATAAGAGTGAGACAGATATTGCTAAGAGGGTAGATTTCAAGGTCAACACTTTGTCAGGAAAAAAGGTGTTTTTTGTTTTAAGGATGTACATAGTACACTATTGAATTAAGGTGTACTTGATACCATCTTGCATTAAGAACTCATCTCTTATTTTATCCAAGCCTCAAACTCTCTTCCTTTCGTCAACAAAACAACAGTTTATTTAGTTAATGACCTTGACATTTAAATGGCCATCTACTGCGCACTAGCTTCTTTGTTAAGTTCAGCAATCCCCGGCCTCCCCCCCTTAGCAGCCCTATAAACTTCATCAGCACAAAACACATCCCAAAAAGGTAGAGAGAAGAAGAGTAACAATTAATATCCACTCACACAAGGCAAGGCAAATAAAAAATCTTTTTTTCAAGGAGCTAAAAAGTGTGAGCCCTAGTTCAGAGTTATCTATTTAAAGCTCAGCTCAAAAGATTGTCAGTCATATTTCGAGACATATAGTTTTGTAAGTACCAATATTTTGCCCAATATGTGTGAATTCGTACAAGTGGGATGAGCTGGCTGTTTCTAAACTAAGTTTGTTGACAACACAAAACAAACATGCGGTAAAATGTCCATGCTACTAACCTTGAACGAACATTCACCTGACGGCCGCAAAAATACAACAACAATATTTATATCCACATTACACTCAAACTGTATTCCAACATGGTTATTTAAAGGTCTAGATTTAAACACTTAAAATGACAAAACAAACTAAAAATGGCACCAACCGGATCTTTTTTAGAATTAAAAAGAGGATGGACAGGCAAGGCCCACACACTCATTAGAAAACTGAAGGCCTCATAGTTCACAATTAAAACACAATAATTACATCTGTCCTTCTTTCAATGTTTAGTTTAAAATTCTACCATCTATTATATGCAAGTCTTAAATTAAATACTAAACTAATTAATGTTATTTGGAAGAAGGCACAGGAAAGGTGGATAGAAATATATAAAAGGAACAAACACAATATGGTTTTTACAATGAAAAGAAGAACACAGTTCACACTTTACACTGCTGCCACTGGACAAAAGGTAATGGCTGCCTCTTGAAGAAAATCAATCGTTACCTACCAATCTCCTGACCTAGGTTTCATTCTATCAGAACTCATCCAGGAAGAGTGTGAAATGCGCAACGCAACTTCCTAAAAGAGGAAACAAAAAAACACAAAAGGGAGAAAAAGGAAATTGGTGAATAATGATAGGACACATAGATAGGGACATTTAAAAGGTATAATATGGCAGCAGTGTAAAGTGTGAACTGTGTTCTTCTTTTCATTGTAAAAGCCATTTTGTGTTTGTTCCTTTTACAGTAAAACCTTGGATGGCGAGTAACTTGGTCTGCGAGTGTTTTGTAAGACGAGCAAATATTTTCAATAAATTTTAACTTGATAAATGAGCAATATCTTGCAATACGAGTAGTACTATGGTTACGCTTTGTCTGCTGGGCAGTGTCATTGGATAGGTTCTTTGTTAAAGTCGCACAAAAAGAAAAAAATTCTAGTGAGCCAACAAATAGCAGTGATTCTGTTAGTGACAGTGAAAGTCGACCTAAACTATAACCCACCTCCTCCTCTCCTCTCTCTCGTCTACCTCACACCAGCCACGATTAAATTTAATTAATAAATTTGATTACAGTACAGTTACATTTAAATAACGAAAATAAAAAAAGGTATTAATCATTTTTAGATTAAATATTTTTGGGTTGTGGGACGAATCATCTGAGTTTCCATTATTTCTTATGGGGTAAATTCACTTTGATATACAAGTGCTTTGTATTACGAACACGTTTACGAAACGAATTATGCTCGTAATCCAAGGTTTTACTGTATATGTTTCTATCCACCTTTCCTGTACCCTCTTACAAATATAATACAATTACCTCATAAAGCAAAAAGAGGTTTTCATTATAGAGATATATTAATATATTACAGATAGTTAAAAAAATATTTATATATACCTTTTGTATTGTATTCTTTAACTTAAATTCTAGGAGAGTAAGATATTTCTCTATATTATTCAGAGAGTAGGAAAAAGAGTGAAAGGAGACCGTGAAATAGACAGCAGACAGCAAATGTGCAAGTGAGAGAAGAAGAATGGAAGCAAATATGGGTGTGTGAAGTCCACATTTTAAATCCCAAGTCAACTTGAATCAAATATATGAAAAATTCTCGAAGCCGAATCAAAGTTGTAATAATATTTGTTAGTTGTTTTATGCTTGAAAAAATATATTATTTTGATTATTTATAGAACTTTACACACTAAAATTAATTGACAATTTTTTTAATTGCTCAATTTGTTTATAATATTTATTTTGATAAATCAAGTTTTTATCACAAATTACAAATTCAATTACTTCAGATTTTTCCCCTTTAAATATTAATTTCTACTGCACATAAAGGCTCAGACTGGCTTTAATTGACCATTACTGGTGAAGATTCATAATTGTCGAGGCAGGAATTTTTTTTGAAGCGAAGTAAAAAGTTGATACCTGTTTCGAAGCCAAGTCAAAGATTCAAAGCTTCACACATCCCTAGAAGCAAATAAAGGAAGAATAATTGTGGTAGGACAGAGAGCCCGGCCACAGGTTGGTAAAAGTTGATGATAATTCAGATAATCGAGTCACCTTTCCTTTAAAAGGGTAGAGGACCTCCCAATCTTTGAATATTCCCACACCATTACCCTCAGTACACTCGACCGGAATTCGAACCCTGATCTCCCCGTCATCAAAAATTCAGCCCAACACGAGAGTGGCGGATTAGAGTGATTCAAGTCCAAGGTATATTTATGCTGACCTCGGAGTGTCCTCTGATCTGTACGCTGACCAGGGTACTGAGCACGGTGGCCAGGATCTCCAAGTGAGCGTGCACCAGCTGAGTCTCCATGTGCAAGCAGTGGAGGGAGAAATAGTTCCGGAGCTCCATGTTGGCTATCACATTCTCCTGGTCCATCATCTTGGATTCGAGTTGATCCACCGACTCAGCCTGGAAAAAAACATAACTGCTTGGTCCGTTTGCAAGGTTATGTCAATATAGGCTCGGTAAAAGGTCCTCGTAAGTCTGGTAGTATCGGCTATTTTCTGAAAAGTTTCAGGCAGGAAACAAAGCGTGATTAGTCTTCTGGCAGCTACTGCGAGCGCATCACTGTCTTATTTGTTCTGTGGCTAACATTTTACTACTATAAAGCCACATTGCTGACTCACTCACTGACATTAATGTTTACCCACTTCAAGATGAGCTGGAAACTTGAAATTTGGCAAACTTATAGCTTCTAGCCTGTAACCAACGGGAAAATTCCAAAGAGTAAAAAAATTTAATTTTTTACCTCCGAAAAAAATTAAAAATGGTGGAGCAACTTTAAAGTCGGTGTGGTATATACAATACAATACAATACAATACCGGTAACTACTCACTGGGGGTTTGGAGGTGGAGCCTCCAACGAGCAAAGCGAGTATACATATACAAGTGGCTCAGGCCAGTCTCTGAGTAAACAACCTCGAGTGGTACTCACGTCTGTACCCTGTATGACCCCTTGCATTTGTCTCTTCTTGAGGGCCAACATCTTGGCAAGGGCCTTGGCGTGGTCCTGGGCAACTCCCTTCTCATGCCTGTCACAGAGTTCTCGGTGCGCAACCAGCACGTCCAACAGCAGGTTCAGCTTCTCGCACACCTCGTCCTCTTCTCTGGTCGCCTGCTGGCTCGCATGGCTCGACAGTAGCGCAAACTCTCTACACAGGACAAAGACACATTAGCACACTCTCTACACAGGACAAAGACACATTAGCACACTCTCTACACAGGACAAAGACACATTAGCACACTCTCTACACAGGACAAAGACACATTAGCACACTCTCTACACAGGACAAAGACACATTAGCACACTCTCTACACAGGACAAAGACACATTAGCACACTCTCTACACAGGACAAAGACACATTAGCACACTCTCTACACAGGACAAAGACACATTAGCACACTCTCTACACAGGACAAAGACACATTAGCACACTCTCTACACAGGACAAAGACACATTAGCAAACTCTCTACACAGGACAAAGACATTTTATAAGTGATTTTAGTGCATAGTTATATAAATAACCCTAATATAATTTTTACTAGCATATAAAATTAACAAAAAATATCCAAACTTAAAATAGACTTGAATATTTAACTCAGGTTCAGCTTTGCGCACACCTTATTTCCCCGAGACGCGAACATACTTTTAAAAATGGTTACATTTAACTGCCGATGCGACTCACTTGGAAATAATGTGGAAGCCTCTCTTCATATCGGCCCACACCCTGTTGCCCCCCGTGGCCCACAAAGATGACCCATGGGGTTCACTTGCCAGCGCAGTCAGTTGAGAGCCCAGCTCGGTCATGTCAGCCGCGTATCTGCCAGTAACAACATTTCACACACATGAACTACAGGAAAATATTGTTCCAGTTTGAATATGGAGTAAAATTCTGAATAGTAACATTAGGAAGTATAAACCCTATTTTTTTGGCACCACAGCACACTACTCTTTTGGAGTTATACTCTAATGTATTATTATTATTATTTATTATTATTACCGCGTATTACTACCCGTTCGGGTTGTACGCACTTATGCTAATGTGTAATGGTAGGGTGAGTGTGAGATGAAATGGAGGACCTACAGTTTAACGTGGGATCCGAACCACGGTGGAGACCTGGCATTCCACACATTCACAAGTTGTGATTAATACACGTCTTGTCAGAGGTGAAGGAAGGGTTTGGCAATCAGATAAATCTGTGCCGGGACCGAGGATTGAACCCCAGACCTCCAGCACATAAGTCTGACACCTTACCCCTAGACCACCAGGTCACCGTCTCTAATGTACTAATTACACTAATTTGTTAGGGATGAGGAAGATTGAATTCAAAGAAATGAACCCAAATTTGCGTGTAAGGAGAATGTAAAGCCACTTGAGAAAAACCAGGATTTGAACACTGATCTCCAAGTCATCGGCAGTCTAGTCTATTGTGAAAGTGACTCTTAGACCATTTGACTACTGAAAAGGGTATATTTTAACAAGTCAACATATGAGACTCCTTGAAAACCTTTAGTTTAATATGAGCACATATTTAACAGTGTGGTTTACTGGTGATATATTTTTCTGAAATTCTACCTTCCTAAACCATAAAATGAAGATATCCTAGACTGATAGCGAGACATGGTTAAAAAGAACAACTTAAAACGGTAATTGAAAGAAAATTTACCATCTTATTTTTTTTACGTATATATTCACAGAGCTCTCATTTTAAAATGGATAGGAGACATCAAACGAGGATAATGGAGATGAAGTATAGAGGAAAAAGAACACAAAGGAGATCAAGGAAGAGATGGGAGGAGCAGAGAACAGCAAGTGTGCGAGTTAAGAGTAGAAGAATGGTGGGAGGACGGAGGAAGATGACTAAACTGAACCGGCACAGTCTGGAAACAGTTGACGATGATGTGTGATATTCCACGCACTCACCCGTGTGATCTCTGGGCGAGTATGTCTGCAATCTGTTTGAGTCTGGACACACCGTTAAGGATGACTCTGATCTGGTCCCGGCTGTTGGCGAACTCTGTGTGAGTGTCCAGGGGGACCAGCTCCTAAACAACGTACGCCAAGATTAACAACAGCGGTAAATTATTTCTTATAGTCGGAACATAAAAAATATATATACAAGTGACATGAAGAAAAAACATTGAGGATTTATAGTAGTATAAGAGTATTAAATCGTGTGGAATGAAATGTCTGTGAAGTACTATTGACAAGAATAGAGAGGAGGAGAAATGGGAGAGAATAGTTGAGGAGGAGACAGTGCAAGACAGGATTTAACAAAATTGTATTATATTTGGAAGCCGGTACAGGGAAGTGGATAGATACATATAAAAAGGAACAAACACAATATGGTTTTAGCAGTGAAAAGAAGAACACAATTCACACTTTACACTGCTGCCACTGGACAAAGAGGTAATGGCCGCTTCTTGAAGAAAACCGTTACCCCCAAATCCTCCTGTACCTTCTTACGAATATAATACAATAACCTCATAAAGTGATAAGAGATTTTCCTTATAAGAGATAAAAATTGTATCGATGTATTAAAAAGTAACCTCTTTGTTGTTTATGAGGTAATAAACATGACAAACAAAGGAGCATTTGTCAGTGTGGCCAAGCTTTAACTTAAATTGTACAAGTTTCAAAAGGTAATTCAAAACATTCAGATCTGAGATGAACACGTTCTAACCCGTCTCTAAATGTAACATTTTGTAAAATGTCGAGTTTTAAAGCGAGTTTTCGCGATTGACTTGGTTATGTCTTTGTATCGATTGTTTTCGACCGACTGGTTCTGACTAAGGTGGAGCACAAAAACAATTTTGAGATGTTTTTACTGAACAAAAATGGTGGTTAGGGTGGAATAGATATAAGAGATGGTGGGTTATTTTATATAATCCTATTACATGTACTGCAAATCGATGGAAAATGGGCTTTTTTAATCTGAGTCTTACTTAGATTTGTACTTATTTTGACTAGTCCTAATAATTACACAACATATCACGCTAAACGTATCTTCTGATAAATAACCTTAAGAAAATTAAGTCAGTATGTAATATTAAATAGGCCTAGACCATATAGTATTATTCTCTTTTATCCATAACTAAACGGTTTTTAAGTACCTACTTACTGTCTTGTACTTCTAGCTAGTAGTTGCTGTCCATTTTAATTTACATGAACTTAAAATTCATTGGCTATGAAGTTATAATTGTTTAAATCTAACATAAGAAGTGATAATTTGGGGTGGACGGGATCCTGAACCCTCGGGAATATGTTGGGAATTTATCTATTCCTGTTGGGGGGCGGGAATGACCCTTTCCTGAAAAGTTTCGGCGGGGAAACAAAACAATGCTCCAAAAAAACAAAACAAAGGGCGGATAAAAAAATGCTATTTGTGCGCACACGTCTATTTTATAATGCTTTTATTTTCTCCCTTTAGCGATCTTTTTTTCACCCGGTCTTATTACTTGCTCTGGTTATACAACTATGTACTAATTAATTACTCTAGTGTGTTAGGAATGAGGAAGATTGAATTTAGAGGTGTACCTGCATTTGCGTGGATAGAGTGGGAAACCATTTAGGAAAAACCACCCTTAAAACATTCAGCCAAATTCAAACTAAATATCCCCATCATCTAGTCTATTGCGAGGGGGATGCCTTAGACCATGTAGCCACCGAAGTGGGTTTTAATAATATTATAGCTTTAACAAGTCTTACAATATTAGTTTAGAAATCAATATATTTTAAATCTAAGATTATTCTAAAGAGTAATTTTAAAATTTCCCGTTCCTGTCCCAAATCCCAATATTTTGACTAATCTCCCGTCTCGTTCCCATCCCGAAATAAAAAAGTCATTCCCGTCCATCCCTAGTGATAATATTTTGAAATTGGCGCGCCAATTCTCGACTCATTCGTAGTAGACATACTCTTTGGTCTGGTCAAGGAAAGCTTTATACCAAACAGAACTCTGGTATCGTCTCGTTAACATCGACACCAGGTCAAACGTGAATACGCTGAACACATCTCCTCACCTTGGCCTTGGCGGCGAGCTCGGAGGTTGTGAACTCGTCAGGCACCCTGCGGAACACCTCCCGGATCTTGTGCTGCACGTCCGGGCCCGTGTAGGTCAGGAAGAAGTTGAGCAGCGGATCCTGGTTGAGGGCCGGGTGGCGTGCCACCAAGGTCAACCACCGGCGCAGGGACTTGCGCCGGTCCTCAATGAACAGAGAGTCCACTGACAACAGATAACCTGCACGGTTGAAACAATTCGCACACTTGGACGCGAGTGGAGCCAAATATTGCAACTCTACTTCTAATTTTATGTCGACGACTGTATAATAGAAGATAAAAAAATGACAGAATAATATAAGATACAAATAGTAACTAAATGTTAACCATTCATTCTTATAATCCCTTCATTATAATATTCATATTATCAGTTAAGTGTTAAATTACTGGTCTGGGGTCTGGTTGTTGGGTTCATCCTATAATTATAATTGGGTCTGAAGCACCAATAAGCAGTAAATTAGAGCTTTAAAATAAAGTGATGTAACGGGTTCCTGTTATTCCCAAACCACAATTCTTAACTTTTTACCTTTAGTTTTAGATTCGCAATTCAATTTCTCGACATTTACAAATCCAATCTCTTTTCATTCATCAAACCTTGCACTAAATATACTGTATTGACCCAAATATAGTATGACCTCGCACATAATACGAACCTAACATTATAAAGGTGTTTTAAATGAACAATAAAAGGTCTCGAATATAAGATCTTGAAGTAAAAACCTAATAAATCTGACACAGTTTTATTAGTTGCTCTGAATGTATGTATTGATGTGCAGGAACTCCTTAAGAATTTCATTCCCCCCTCCCCCGCCAAGTCGAATACTAGCCTCGGGAACATCAAACTTGTTAGTGGGTTGCACGTTATTTTGTTTGATGCACCGCCCGCGTATTTCTTTTGATTTCAAATTTATATCATAGCTTTCTCTCATTCCCTTATTCTTTAGAAGCCGAGGAATCCTTTCAACACTAACACTTACTAGCGGATCTGTCACCAACTAACACCGACCAATTGAATCACCAGTTCACCGACATTGAAAGGTAGAAATCCTCTCTTGCCCTCTTCATGTTGACCTTGAGTTTAACATAAGGGTAGAAATCCTCTCTCGCTCTTTTCATGTTGACCTTGAGTTTAACATTGAAGGGTAGAAATCCTCTCTCACCCTCTTCATGTTGACCTTGAGTTTATAATTAGATGCTGGCAATGATTCCCACCAAACAGCTGGTAGAGTTCCAGCAAGATACAAAATAGACCTCTGTATGATTCTGACAGTTTTTTCAATGAAAAAATTAGGTTGCGTATATAATACCGTAAGTAGAGTTTTCAAAAGGACATTTTAAGGATAAAAAATACCACCCTATATTTGGGCCAAATATGGTATGTCTTATTTATATACAGTTCCATAATACAGTTGGGAAAAAAAAATATTCAAAGATAAAAGATTTGCTCTAAGGGGTTGCATCCCCTATGTCTCTCACCTCCCACCACCCTCTTGGGGGGTAGTTTGGGTATCAGCCTGTACGGAAACCTGCCCAGAAGCAGCTCATGGAGCGCCACAAAGTCGTTGTACCTCCGGCGAACAAGAGCACCAAACCTCTGGAAACAGCACAAGAGGTTTAGTTTTAAATGTGATGTTGAAATGACCCTGAGGCAGTGGGCCCGACAATAACTTATATATAAATACATGTGATATATACAGGGTGTCTACTACGAGACTCAAACATTTTAAGCAAATACAGTTCAGTAAAGAGAAGTTTCATGGTGGACACCCTGTATATATGATTTTGTCTTGAGTTCAGTAAAAAAAAAAAATTTAGTAAAGATTGTGTTTAAAAGTGAAAAGATTATTTATCTATATTAAGAGATTCCCAAGTTTAATTTACAGATCAAATAATAGATCTATTGTTAACTTCTTTAAAAAATTAAAAACTATTTAAAAGTCTTGACTTCCATACCAGAATGAATCAAATTTGAGCATGTGCAAGGCTTCAAAATTTGTAATTTGAATTTAGCCTATACTCAAATTTGAAATTCAGAAACTTAACAGGAAATCAAATTTTGAATCGAAATGAACCCCAAGTTTAATCAAAATCATTCTTAAGGGCGGTTTAACACCATCATATTTATTTTGTAAAAGAAAACTATTTATTTAAGCATAGTATTAGAAATGTCTTGATTAAAACAGTCGCCCTATTATAAATGGTGTAATTGTTCTGGCGGACATTTTACCTTGCTGGACACCTGGTACTCAACGTGTTTCAGGAACAACCCCTTCTTCTCGGGGACCACGTCCAGCTCGATAGAGTCCAGCTGGTACAAGTCAGGGTACCTCAGACCAAGACGGGTGGGGTTCGAGTCCCGATGGGTCAGCTGCTTCAGGTCGGTCAAGTCCCCTAGTTCCGGGCAGGGTAGCTCTGAAACACCGTCTTCGCTAGTTAGCTCAATTCCTCAATAGAGCATGTTCTTAGGAGTCATCCATAAACCAATTAACACTCTTTTTCTTACCCCCCTATGTAACACCAGGTATACATTAGAGTTAGCCACTCATTACCCCCTGCAACTGTTACTTGGTTTATGGACGGACGACCCCTTACTGGTATCAAAAGAAACAAGAGCGATCTTAATATCACCATTTTATACATCTCGATTCTTCGTTCTCAAATCACGGTGAATAAAAGTTCTGGCATTTAAATAAAACTTAAATAGTCAGAATTTGATCAATTATTCACTGTGACCATAACTAGATTTTTTATCAAGCAAGTTTGGTTTAATTTTGTATTACTATATTTATTATTTAGACATTTTAGTCTTCTTAGTACATTATGGATAGTAAGGGCCTAGTTACGTAAATATATAAAAATATGGACAAGTTAGGTATATAAAAAGAAGATTGGAATTTAAAATGCTAAGCAATTGGAATCAAGTTTCGAAAAAAAGGTGGTGAAAACTTTAATCAGCAAAATTGAGAGAAATAGTAATTGTGAAATATTCTAGTATTTAAGTAACGAGAGTGCTGGTAGTTCCTTGTGGAGTTACCTTCTCCCGAGAAGTTGTCAAGCAGCTTAGCGCTGGGCTGCCGACCTTGTTGCGCCAACGCCACCAGAGCTAGTGCTTTGTAGAGACTGCTGCGCGGTAAGAAACCCTGCTTGGCGTCCACCAGTTCCCAGATCTGGGAACAGAACCCAATGTCGCATTCATCAAGGTCGGTAATCATTGAAAACGTCGAGCTGAAGCAGTGGGGTATAAAGTACCCCAATTTAATATTTGTTACTGTGGTAGCCCTGTCAGGGCCCCGAGGAGTGTTACTGTGGTAGCCCTGTCAGGGCCCCGAGGAGTGTTACTGTGTCTTACTACCTGTTCAGGTTATGTGCATTATGTAATATTTACGTTAATGAGGTAGGAATGAGGAAGGTTGAATTTAGAGGGAATATACTTGCATTTGCATGGAGGGAAAGGGGATAACCACTTAGGAAAAACCAGCCTTTGTACACCCGATCGGGATTCTAACCTCTATCTATCTCCCTGTCATTGGCAGTCCAATCTATTGTGAGAATTACACCTTAGACCATTCAACCACTGAAGCAGGCTTAGCATGCTACTATTTCTATTTGTTTAGTGTGGCCTTGACTGTCTGCTGGTATAGTTGGAAGTTAATTAATTTAATTAAATGTCTGTAGATTGAAACCAATCCGTTCCACGCCCCCACTTTAGTAATGCAAGGTTTTATTTATTTATCGAAACGGCTTTTGAACCAATATTTCATTATTTAATCTATAGTAGTTTAACTTTTTTTTTTGCAACTTTTGTTTTTGTTCGTCGCTTAATAAATGAAGCAAGAGTCCTTGATTTGATTCCCGGACAAGCTATAAAGTTATCATTGATGAATTAATAGCCAGAGTTCAGAGTGTTTTGTATGATTTAAAAATATGTTAGTTCGCTAGGCCGTGTAATGATGCGACAAATTGGTTTTAGAAAGGGACAGGTAATCATAATAAATGTTTCAAAGTTTTTGGTAATAGAAAATTAATTATGTACCCACCTAAGTCACAGGATATCGCTTGGAAATGTTGAATTGATCAGAGAGCTTGTGTTGAGCGTGATAATTTAATGTATTTATTACAATCAACCACCATTTCCCATCTCAATCTAGCTTAACCTAGCTTAACCTAGCCTTCCCTGTGTCGATAAATAGGGCTAAACATTTTGATTAGTTTGTAAAAGATAGGGGCCTAATCTTTTTAATGATAAACAATTAAGGCTGTATCCGAATAGTCTACTTCACACGCCGTCGACCCTTGATGTACACTTGATAGTTGCATTAGCAATCACGTGATCAAGTGCAGATCCGTCCGAATAGTCACGAAGTGTACTAATGCACCCCTCACACGCCCGTGAGTCCAAGGGCGACAGCAAGTTACCCTTGACACGCCGTCGATGCAGTGTTTGATCGGCAATTGTTTAATTTTTTTGTCTGCTAGAGAGAGAGAGAGCTCGTAGAGTAATGTGATCTTTGATAACGTATGTTAAATATACTGGTAGTTTTGTAGAGTTGTATTGTGTTGTGTTAGATATTATGTCATGTGCAGTGAAAATAAGTCGCCACAAATCTGTAAGTGGTCTACGCTAATTCGGGTTCATAGATGGTGTTTAAAATAGTTTATAATATCATTGGTAGGAAGCAGCATTGAGGACTCAAGGGTGTGAAAAGGATATTTTGTCATCCAAATAGTCGTTGCTGTCTTCATTCTCAAGTGCAAGTAAAGTGTAAAGTCATCAAGTCTGCATCAAGTCAAGTGTATCGGTAGGCTACTTGACTATTCCGATACAGCCTAAATATTTTAAAATATATTTTATAGGAGAAGGAATGGAATCATAGAGCATGTTCTAGATATGGTATTTTAGGAAAAACACTTTGTTATATGAAAGATTAGTTTTTGTTAGGTTGGTAACAAGACACATTGCATAGGCGTATGTAAATACTTTAGGGATCATTTTGACACTTTTTATTCCTTTACAAATATACATTTGTCTATCATTTTGAAGAATATATTTTTAAATTTTCTAATACTATCAAAGCTATAAACACTATTAGGGGATTGTATGGGATTTATTTATTTACTGAATCAAATTATCAGAAACTCGATGTTTTCTTGCACTTATATACACACAACAACATAAGCAAATTTTCGATTATAACAAAACAAATAATGTGCGCGTAATTTTTTTTATTGAACAATTTTTTTTAATGTGTCAACACTCACCAAACTCAAAGTTTGAGATGGTAGGCCAGACTTGACAAGTAGCTTGGTGAAGAATTCTTTACTGACAGAACTTCCGGTAGGAGCGCAAATATCGTACACTTCCCTGTAATATGGAGGAACCGACCCTGAAAGAAACACACAAGGAAAACTTTTTTAAAAAATATATAAATCACGAGGTCTTTTAAATATTATATGACAAGAGTTATCAATTGCAGTTCCACTTGAACAAATGTGACATTTCACATTATCGGCTAAAATAACAAAACAAGACACGCGTACGCTTTAAAACAAATCAACTATTCGAAAACAGAACTTAAACTCCGGCAACAGAATAAACATAATAATATAAGGAAACAAATAAAAAAAAATGTCGCGGAAAAAACTACGGGAAGAACTTACCAAACGAGAGGTCTGTCGCCATACTTGATTTGACAACTCACGAAAAACAAGTGAGGCGCGAGCTGCATGCGTGCTAGTTCCAAATCAAACGGTGTGTCTATTTCAATGCTGCAATTCTTGGGTATTTCCACAACTCCACATCTGAAACCGTAAATAAGCAACCGGTTGTGGACGGGGCAGCTAATAATATGCATCTTTGACGCAAGGTTGTTAGTATTTAAAAAAAAAAACTACGTGGTTAAAAATAACACCCACTTTTTCCAAGGTTTGTAACTTGATAACAACAAATATCCCGTTATTAATAACGGCGGGAGTTTCAAATAATCATGTGGACTTAACTAGCCAAGTAAGAGTCCATAGTTTGACTCCCAGTAGATCCAATTTTTTTTAAATATATTATTTGATAGTTAATTATATGATCCAAAGAGCTAGCGCTCACTTATATGATTATGGATTTACAATAATTGAAATGTTACATAAGTTTAAATTTTAAAAGATTAAAAAGACATTTTGAATATTTTATCATGAAATAAAATTAAACAAAATCAAAACAAATTTTTTTTAGTAAAATTCACTAAACAGCAGTACCAGTACAGTGTTACAGATAAGATAATTTTGAAATATGAGTGATAATATTGATGAATACATTTAATCAATAAATGTGAGATAAACATTAAAAAAATAGACGTATATAAAAAAAATTAAAAAATAACATTAGCAAATAATTAATAAGAAAGTACTTTGAGATAAAAATAAAAGTTGCATAAAATTAATCAGTATTACAACAATAAACAATACATGTAGGTATATACTGGGAAATAATAATAGATTATAAAATGTTTACTGAGAAAACATGAATTTTTTAGAATAATTGTGATTGAAGGCAAATAGATAGGATGAGACTTAAGTGAAGTATTTTACAGTATTGAAGATCTATTTTAATCATAAATAGAAGAGAGGTGGTCAAAAACTTTACATAATTTAAGCAAGTGTCATCCGCAAAAAGCTGAATGTGTCCATTCAAATTACTTTTGTGTAAATCATTTATACAAACTAAGAAATGAATTGGTCCGAGGTTCGAACCTTGAGGAACGCCACACTTTATTTGTTTATAGTCACTAAAGAATTTTTAGCCTTGCTCGTTTTTTATCAGAACTCTTTGGCATCTATAAATGAAGTAATTTTCTAACCATTTTAATGGCGGCTTTTCTACTTGAATACGCTTCAATTTATCAATCAATATCATGTGATAAACTGTATCAAAAGCCTTAGTCAGGTCAATAAACAAACCCATTACCAAGTTTCCCTTGTCAATAGTATTTTGAATTTTTATTATTAGGTCAGTAGCTGCAGCTTGAGTCTTTCAAGAAACCATATTGTCCAGCAAAAAAAAAAAAATTGTTTCTATTTAAATATTCCAAGAGTCTATTTTTGACAAATTCTTCTATTATTTTTGCAAGATTTGAGATGAGACTAATAGGTCTATAGTTACTACAAAGATGTTTAGTGCCTTTTTTTTATGTATAGGAACAACCAAGGATTCTTTCATTTTACCTGGCACTATTCCAGTTACAAAAGATAAGTTAATTATTTGTAATAATATAGGACTTAGACTTTCCTTTACTAGTTTTATAAACATAGTTATATTATCACTCCCTGGTAAACAGTTGTTGGGGAGGGAGTTTATTATAGAGAGCAGTTCTGAAATATCCATCTTTTTAAATTATCTTAATCTTTCTTTGTTTTCTTTTTTAGATATGTTTAGTACAGATCCCACGTTTTAAATATTTTTTTAGCCAATTCTGGGCCAATGTTTACAAAGAGGTTATTGAAAATATTAGCAATATCATTTGGGTAATGATATTTTTGTTACGTTGGGATACCTTATTGGTTTTACCAAGAGTGATGTTAATAACTAACCACGTTTTTCTAATGTTTCCTAATGCTCTGTAAAACTTATTGTTTGTGTAGTTTTTTAGTAATGTTCTACATAAGTTTGTAACCCTGTTTCTTAAAATTAAGAAGGTTTGTTTATAAATTAAATTATCTTTAGATTTTTTTTCATTTTGATAAAGTATTTATCTCTAGTTGAGATTCGATTGAATAGCTCATTAGTGAACCAAGGGGTGGATAGTTTTTTCGTCCTAGGAGAATTTTCCAAAATTTGTTCGGTAAAAGCATTTATTGATCTAGTAAAAGTTTCTGTTAATTGATTAAATGACAAGTTTATATCTGTACTTTTAGTATCTAAGAGTGTTATATTCTGTTCAAAATATTGTTTAAATTTATCAAAATTTGTTTTAATTCAGTTATTAATATTGCCATTATCGCTCCGTGTATTATTATATATAAGATTTGGAGTAGCACAAAACAATAAAAACATTTTGTGATCAGATATATGATGCTATACATTTTATAAGTATTACTAATCGAGTTTGTTATAAAGTGGTCAATAATTGATTCAGATGTATAGTGGGTGTTAATACATTAATATCCATATGTAGCTAATAGGTCTAGGTATTCATGAGAAGTCTGATTTAAGTCTTTAAAGTCACCATGTCATGTCACCAATTATAAGGATTTTTTTTTAATGTATTAATTTTATTTTCCAGGAAGGTTAAAAACGATTGTGTATTATAATTAGGTGGTCTATAAATTATTAATATGTGTTGAATTGAGATGAAAGGAATGTTATTAATGGTCACCAATATGTCCTCAGTTATGGTCAGAGACCGTTAAGTTGTTTCTAATATAACAAGACGCACACACCCACCTATTTTGGTATCTCTATATGCGTAATAGGACCCTATCAAAAAATTAACACTAAAGTTAGCTATGGAGCCTTGTGTAAAGTTTTGATTCCATTCATCTTTTCTTGTTAAAAAAAATGAAAATACATCAAATAAGACTCGAGAGAAATTAATGTTGATTAATTTACACAGAAATAGCACATCACTCATAATGATTAAATTAATAAAGAAATATCTACCACACCATAAACACACATATCTCAGATATTCCATTTCACAAAATACTTTGATTATAAATACTACAAGTAGCGTCAGTTATTCCAAAGAGGTCTTACCTTCCCCCCTGCAACAGTCCCTGATGAGCCAGCCGGCAGGTCGTGAAATAAAACATCCCGTTCTCGACTAGCTCGCCAGGCCAGTCTTGCCTCCGAGGGCGGTGGCTTGGGTCAAAGTTCAGAGGCTCCACACCACCTGGAAAGAGACGCCTCCTGACAGATTCTCGACAAGGAGATACAGACACGCTTGGAACACATCCTGAATGCGCAGGTATTCTAGAGCAGTGCCCCCCAAACTTTCACCAGTCACAGTCTCCTGACGAGGCCATGGCCTGACATATATAACCATTACAACTCTTCATTTAAAAAAAAAACATACCTGCCTCGGTGGTCGGACGGTCTCGGGCAGTGATTCCCAACCAGGGTTCTACGGAACCCGGGGGTTCCGCGAGCCCGTGTCTGGGGTTCTGTGAGGATTTGCAAAAGCTTACGAAAAACATAGTACAACTTGCCACTTTTTTTTTGTAGATCAATAAACAAATTAAAATATTAATATTTCAACGTGACATATAAATAAAACAAAGAAGCATTTTTGAAAGTTTAGCTTGGTTAGTTATTATTTAAGAAATGAGAGAGGTTTAGGGTGCATTTTCTTAAAGATGACTGACGTGAGCGGCCCACACTGAGATGTTTTGTTTTCTTACGCGCGTCAATCGTATGTGATCATTTCTCTTTGACAGTAGAAGCTCCAGATTTTCTTCAGAGGAAACTATAAAAGTTCTTTTTCCAACTATCTCGAGGACGAATCGTGCCTCCTGAAACTAGCGTACCTGGCAGATATTTATAAACACCTAAATAAGTTGAACACCAACATGCGAAGGTCCCAAGGAAAATATTTTGACGTGTACAGACAAACATGTATCCTTCGTAAATAAAATTGGTGTTTGGAAAAAACATCTTTCTAAGGGTAATTTTGAAATGTTACCCCTATTTTCTCCTCTTCAGAACATTACAACAGACAACCACCGTGAAGCCGTTATGCCCCTGACTTACGGCCATGTGGAGTTTCTGGCTGAAAATCTTGCCAAGTACTTCCCTTCTTTGTCAACGGAAGAGTATGAGTGAGTCGGGAAAACTTTCACAGATTCTCTAAGCAGTTCAGAAAACTTACTCAGCCTGCAGGAAGAACAACAATTGGCTGAACTGAAGTATGATTGTACACTAAAAATTAAATTTAATTAACTGTCATTAGATATGTTTTGGATGTCAGTGAAAACAGAGCTTCCTGCCATCTCCCAGAGAGATATAAACATATTGATGCACTTCTCAACATCGTACTTGTTTGAGCAAACATGTTCGTGTTTAACGAATATAAAAACCAAACAGAGGAACAGATTCTTGTCTCTGGAAGAAGAACTTCGTGTGTGCCTATCAAAGATGCGACGAATTAAGTTGTTGTGTTCAAAAAAAGCAAGCCCAAGTTTCATATTAAATTAAGAGACATTTGGAATAATTTTTATTCTATTGAAACTTGCTTGTATTATTTTCAGTTGTGAATTAATAATAAAACAATAAAATGTAGCTTAATTTTTCGTTAACAAAGTCTATAAAAAAACATTATAATAACACAAAACTATTGCAAAATATTTACACCAAGTTTGTTTATAACCAGTAAGCCAGATGCATACTGAGAATGTTTTGTCATTTTATTTTATTAACAGTTATATTAGTAAGCTAAATATTAATAGGCAGTAAATACTCGTGTCATATTTTATTCAAAAGTATAATTATTTACTACTACCCCTACTGCTTTACATGTATTTATTTAATTTAACCCTGTTGAATCGATTATATGTCAGCCAGGTAGGGGGTTCCTCGAGATTTTTCGAAATATTTCAAGGGTTCCTCCAAACAAAAAAAGATTGGGAATCACTTGTCTAGGGTGTCACTCTGCGATAAACTGGACTGCCGATTACTGGGTGTATGGGGTTCAAATCCCGGTCAGGTTTTCATTAAATGGTTTCCTCCTCTCCGTTTTAAAATTAAGTAAATTTGTAATTTGTGGTCAGCTGTATAAAGTTGGTTCAGAAACTGCATATTAAAACCACTAACTATTTTATAATATATAAAAGTTTGTTGTTTTTGTTCGCACCACGTCCGTACGGGTGCTAAGCAGCAAATGTACTGATTGCGCTAATGTGTTAGGGAAGAAGACGGTTGAATTAAAAGTGTACCCGCATTTTCATAAAGGCAGTGAAAAACCATTTAGGAAAAAAATTCTCAGTACACCCAACCGGATTTCGAACCCCGATCTTCACGTCATCAGCAGGCCAGTCTATTATAATAAGAACGACACCATAGACCTCTGGTTCCAAACATTTTTCCACTTGTGTACTCCTCGGCGGCACCATTTCCACAGATTGTACTCTTAATTTTAGCAAAATCATTAGTTTAATAAAGTTGCTGTGTTTATTTTTTCAAATTTATTTGTTTTAAATGGAAATAAATGGACCAATAATGGGATTAAAAAACAACGTAGAAAACTTTTGACTTGTCTTACACTGTTTCGGCATATGTAGCTTTTGCCGCCATTATTCAAATTTGTCTGTGTACCCCTAAAGTCCTGGCGCAGACCCCACATTAGGAACAAAAGCCTTAGACCATTAAACCACCAAAGTGGGTTAGTAATAGTATATTAAATATTGGTTTTTTAAATTAATATGTAATCTTGGGAATGAAGTTTGTGAGGAGCATGTTAGCTGTCACGAGGAGAAACAAGATTAGGAATGAAGTTATTTCTGAAGAAAGAGATGGGAGGAGCAAATAACACAAAGTATGCGAGCGAGAGGTGAAGAAATGAAAGCAGGAAGGATAGAGGAAGATGGAGGCATTTTACTAAACTGACCTGGTCACAGGCTAAAAACAGTTGATAAGATAATCTGGTTTAGTGCCATTTTTAGATAAGTCAGTTGTAGCCTTGGCGGATACCAAACCATTTCGAACATCATCACTTACCAGGAACTTTCAGAGAAGGATGTTTTAATTTATTACTGTTACATCTGTTGTAATAAAATGAGCCAACCTCCAACAAAGCTACAACAACTCTACATGACACTACATTACAAGTAACACATATTAATGATACGTTATCAACACATGTGAATGTTACATTATATATTACACACATTGCTGCTACAAAGATAAGATAAAATAAATTGTACCAGAAGTTTCGCAAACCTTCCTACAAACATGATAGCACAAAATAAAAGGAAAATTAATCATAGGCAAGCTCAACGTGGCAATCAATCTACCTTTATATCTCTTTTGAAAGAAATTGTCCAATTTTCATACGAAGAGCCTTTTAGAAACTAAAAATACAATATTTTATTTGTGGCCAACATTGAAAACAGTTTACTATTATTATTATCGCTAATTTATAGGTATTGATAATATCTATCAAAAGTGACACATGACTTAATGTATGAATACATGAAAGTAGATCTAGCCACTTTTTAGCTGTAAGATAAGGTTCTACCTATGAATGACAATTGGATTGTATTAAGATCACAAGTAAAAAATTGATGTGACAGTTTAAAGTTAGGTACTTCTACTTTCATGTATTCATACATCAAGCCTAGTGCTCTGCCACTGTCACTTTGTACAGATGGTTTTAATTTCAACCATTCACGTCAATGTTGAAGTCCTACTCATAGAGCAATGTTTTCTAAACTATGATACGTGTAACCCCCCAAGGGGACGCAAAGGAGTGCATGGGGTTCTCAACATAACACTGAGTTTTTATCAGTAATAATTATGTTTTGATAGTAACAAGTCTAATAAATAAATTTACTCAGATCTGGACATGATACCATAAGAGTTTTAGAATACATTCCTTCCTTCCGTCAAAGCTTTGTTTAGCTTAACACCACGGGTGTAGGGAGAATTTCATTTTGTTGGTGGTGGGGTTTCAAAATCTTCTTTTTTTGTGTGTGTAAGAGGTGGGGGGAGCAAGTAGCAAGTAACACAAAAAAAGTTTCTTTATGAACTTTCTACCGACGATGCTCTTAGAAGTTTGGATGCTCCTAGAAGTTATTTGTAGTGGCCCTTGTTTGGAGAGTATTAGAAAATTATACTCTTATAACAGCTTCTCTTGAAATTTTATGAAATATGGTTACTCCAAGGGCTATTTGGAGTAGTCTACCTTCAGCAAATTTTGAAAATTTTGATGCTTATAAAAGCTATTTTAAGAAGTGGTCACCAGATTTCTTTGAAATTTGGAATGCCCTATAAGCTATCTGAAGTTTGATAAAAGAATATCTTAAAGTTGGATATTAAAAACTTCTGAATTTTTTTTAGGGGGGGGGGATTCAGGGGGGGGGGGTTCGCCCCATATACCACCACCCTCCTCCTTCACCTATGCTTAGAACTAAAGTTCCATAAAAAAAATTTTAACGACCGTTTATACTTTACAAGATGGCAAATATTTGTGTCCCTTTTTTTCTGAAACGCCAGAAGTAGTACATTGTTTAGAACATGGCCCCAAAAGTTTGATAAATACCGGTCTACTTTTTTTATGCCATTCAAAAGTTTATTTCTAAGTTGACTTGACTATACACAGTGAACTATATACAGTGAACAAGACAGAGGCTTGAACTACTCAAACCTTTCCTGAGATACCCAGGAGGTCCATATTCTAACCCAGATTGGAAACATTGACATCAGCCACGGTATGAACGTTTCAGAGCCCATTTAATCCAGAAGTAGGTCCCAGTCGCTAATAACCCGAGTTTATCAAACAAAGAAAACAATCAATCATGCTAGGAACACTCTAAACTTGTTAAGTAAGGTCGCCACCATTTCGCCGACGGTAAAAATTCCCTGTGTTTTTCTGGAAAGGAACTGGATTGTGGTAAAGAGGAATGAATTTTATTTCTCATGAAAGTGACAGATGATGAAGAGGTTGCTTGGAAATGGGAATATTTTGACCAAGATAGGGAGTTGTGAGAGGGGGCGGGGGGAATGTATATGTTCGATTGAGCGGTTTGTTCTTCGGTTTGATTTCTCTTCCATGCAAAGCCCCGTTTTATAAACGTGTCTTACTACCTGTTCGAAATACATGCATAATGTGTAAGGGACAAGAAATATGAATTTAAGGAAATGTACCCGGTTGTTGAATGTCTGTCATGAGAATACTAGCAATTGTGACAAACTATTTTTAATTGAAGAGAAAAGGTGTCATTGAATTCCAGGACACACTTTACAGATAATCTACAACTGCCGAGCTCACCACGGAAGAAAATTAAACTCTATGTTTCTACTGAGAAATATTTGATTTATTTTAACAAAAAGAATGTTTTGCTATAAAAACTGCAAAAAAAACACTGACCTTTTCCCGTGTTCCCTCCACTCCCAACTTAACAGTCCAACTAAGTTGGTAACAGTCAAAGACTTACCGTGGTGGATCAACAGCCGGGAGACCCGGTGTTGTATCACAAGTTAAGTCCGTAAGTCGGTTCTTAAAGTGCGTGTTAAATAAGCTTGATTAACACATTATGACCGCAAGATAAACAAACATGTCCAATATCAAGTGTTTACCGGCCAATTCCTTCCAGCGGAGTTTAAACTCTCGGGTGACCGAGAACACCGAGTCGTAGTCCCCTCCCGACATCATCGAGTATGCCGTGTCAAGGAACGAGGGCGGAGGAACGGTGAAGTGCATTGGATCAGTGCTACCACAACCACCTCTGGTCGAGGAAACAAAGAGAAGGGGAAATGAACATCAGTGGCGGCTGTGGGTTGTTGCCAAGCACTAATAAACCATCCAGTCCCCCCCCCGGACATTCATTTGACCAACCACACACACAAGAAGCTCACTACCTTATTTGTTCATTTGTCTTTAAAAAAATACACATAACAATAATATATCGTCTCTGTGATCTAGAGGTTAAAGTTCCTGGGTTCAATCCTCAGTTCTTCCAGTGCTGTAGCCTGGAAAAGTTACTTTAAAATAAAAAACAAACCAAGGTGATGGTTTTATCCAACCAAAGAGTGAAAAGTGTTGAGGTTGTAAATATTTTAGACACTTATATGTTTTCAATTTGAAGAAAGGTAAAATTGTTGGTTTTCCTGCACATTTTTACATCAATAGAATGTTCCCTTACCGGGGTGATTGACGCAGAACTCTTGCACCCCGACGATGGAGGGCGCAGTGTCGGTGGCGGTCTCTGATGAACGCCTGTGAACGGATGCTCCCGAGCGTTGAGCCACTGCGGCAATCTCGTCATCATCTGTCGACACCCACACTGATGCAAACTCTTGAGTATGCCCAACATTCACAACTATTAGAGAGGCAGATCGTCAATGATTTACCGTCAACATATTATGTTTTTTCCACAATTTTAGATAATCACTATGGAGAGATTTATTTTACGGATTTTGTACCAATAGTGTTGTGTTAATTTATTTATGTTAGAACTTACAAACTAAAAATAATAGGAATCTCTACTGTCAAGTGTTCCAATATTTTAGTATTTTAACTTTGAAATTTAAAGAATATTTAGATTTAAATAAATTATAGGTGTAACATGGCCTTAAAAATCGACAAAAATGAAAAAATTGAATATCTGTTGTTAACTAAAATGTTCAATATTTAAGACAATAGCTATTAAAGCAAAACATATTGATGGCGACCTTATACAATATTTAATTAGATTATAATATATTTTTTTAAAGTTTTAATATTGACCTTAAAAATTACAATTTTAAACCAGTTAAAATTATCTTTAAGTGTGAAACAGTTACAAAACTATGTAACGTCACCAACAAACAATATTTCATTTTCAATCATGAGCTGTTATTTTGTATGATAAGTTAGGGCTGTACAAAATATTTTTTTACTATTAAAAACTATTATAACAAAAATAATTCTAAAATGGTGGATCAGCCTTTTAAGAAGGAAAAAAGGAGGAAATAAAATAATAATAGGTAAAAATCCGCTTTGGTGGTTGCGTGGTCTAGCACGCTACGCTCGTTTTAGACTAGAAAGCCGAAAACGGGGAGGCCTGGGTTCGACCTCGGTCAAGTACACATAGGATGGTTTTCCATAAAAAAATTCTACTCTCCCTAAACACAAATGTGGGTGCACTTCCTCTAAATTAAACCCTTTCTAATCCCTAGCAAATTAATGTAGCTAGTAAATAGGTGTATAACCCAAATGGGAAGTAAAATGTGTCGATAAAAAAAAAGGATACCTAAAAAATATCAATCATTTAAGATGTTATATACTTACTTCCAAAGTTGTTCATTACTTGAAGTGACATTTCCAGTAGAGTTTGATTGCCAATTTTTGCGAGATTTTTGCGGGGTATCATCTTGCTACCCCCTCTTGCAAGGACGAGGCCTGTTATCTGGGTGGCCGGCAATAATTCTTTTCCTGGTTTATTTATTTTAGTAATACACTTATCATTCGAGATACAAACTTTCTCATTCTTCCAACATAATTGATTCGCTTTAATACACCTGTGGGAAAATATATAGTTACGTTATAAATGTTTTAGGATTTTTTTTTTCCATAGTTTCACATCAAGATTTTGTGATATTTATAAAATTTTGTGAGTCAAATTGGTGACTGAGCAATCCAAGGCATTAGACTTATAATGCATTTGGCCGTCGCTCTTAAAAATATTATTTTACACATGTGATTTCTCATCCTCTCTCCATTTAGATGAATACATATTTAGATTAAAGCTTACCTCAAGTATAGTAAACAAACTTTTTTTTTTCACAAAAATAACATACCTAGATAACTTTATAAATTACATTTGACAAATAAAAGGGAAAAGTTTTATTCTTTTGGTTTTTTATAAAATAATTATTTAATCTGTGAGTCAAATAAAATATCTTTAATGTCTTCATGACATGTTCGCTGAATAAATATAATTTATACCAATCAAAATTTTAATATCTAATTTTCTCAGACATGAAAGATTTGATTTAATAGTGCTAGGGGTCTCATTTGTAACAAATTAAGTATTAAATGTATAAAATCATTATTTAAATGTTATAAATGACAAACTTTTACGTGTCAAATTTAGTTACTTAACCCCAAACCTCATTTCTACCTAGATTAAATAATTAAATAATAACTTTTTTTGTCAGGTGTGCTATTATTATAAAATGCACATGAAAACATGACAACAATGAAATACAAACCAGGTATAAGTTGTTGTGTGGACATTGACTGCATAGCATTTCAAAGATAATTGAAACAGAATGACAGAAAACAGTGTGTACATAATTATACTGTTACTTAGCTATTGTTTGTAGGCTGTTATTACTTTTAAGCCTTGCCTGATACCGAGAATTTTATTCAATTTTCATTTGTAGTTTATTTTATTTACAATCATCTTCTGCTATTGATCTAGCATGTTTGCCAACAAAATTCAGTTACTTTCCAACCTATTTTTAAAATAAAACTTCAAGAAAATTATTAATTTATTTAGATTACGTAATTTTAAAATGTTATGTACGTCAAATGATTTAAGAAACTGTTCTTACAATACGTTTCAATACAATAACATAGAGAAGCCCAGTGATTAAAAAAAAAATCCACAGATCATTATTTACCGATTTGTCTCAAGAGAAACTTGCCCTACTAAGACTTCAAGTCGAAACAGAGGCTTTGGACAAACGTTCATAAATAGGGGGGAAATTTGTTAAATTGTAAATTGATTTTCCTGTTATCTAACCAATTTGCTTTGGTTACCCTATTGAACAATATCGGTTTTGTAATGTGAACTTAATCTTAATGATTATATTTATTTTATCTATTTATTTAGCACCACGTCTTGCTACCCATTCGGTTTATACGCTTAAGTATTAATTACGGTAATGGTACGGTAGGAATTGGGAAAGCTGAACTTAGAGGAAGTGAACCCGCATTTGCGTGTAGGGAGAGTGGAAAGCCATTTAGGAAAAATCAAACCCACTTCACCCAACCGAGATTCGAACCTCGATCTCCCGTCCTCGGCAGTCTAGCTCAATACAACTAGCGCGTTAACCAACTACGCCACCAAGGTGGGTCTTAACGATTATAGCTTTGCTGTTTTATGCTAGTTCTGTATATTTAATTATATTTATAAATAAATATTTAAAAAAATTGAATTCTTTTTCCGAGAATGAATTATCATTTCTGGGCATATAAACAGACGTCCTCTAAATTTTGGTGATTTAATTAGTAATATTTTAATAATTAGAGTAAATTTAGTGAGATTTTGTTAGCAAAGTCTTAGAGGGTAAATATTTAAATTTAAATTAAAAGTGGGTTTTTCATTGAATTTTCCTGATTTTTTCTGATTCCTGAAAAATTTCCGTCTAAAATTCCCAATTCACTAGCGTTTTCTTTAGCAACATAATTTTTTCTAAATCTTTTCCTTTTTTTTTTTTTTTTTTTGTGGTTGCGATTTTGCATCAATTCTCCATTAATGTTTTTATATATTTAATACACGATAAAGCAGAATTCAAAAGTTTTTTATTTACTATTACTAAACAAGTATATGATCACACAGAAAACACAGATTGGGGACGATAATTTAGATATTACTTGAGTAGTTAATATCATTTGACAAGGTTAATGATATTAAATATTTAGGAACGATTATTTCAACAAGCAATAACGATATTAGAGTGGAAATTATAAAATTATACGGTCAGTGAGTTGTCAACATCTCGCCTGCTGTCAAGGAATGTAAAACTCACAATATTCAGAATAATAATTTTACTGGTTGTTATCAATAGGTGTGAAACGTGCTCTCTTACCTTTTATAACAAAAACAAATTTAAGGTGTTATAAAACAAGGTGCTTAAAAAGATATTGGATTCAAAAAGAGATGAGGCTTCTGCGTAGTGGAGAAGGTTACATATTGATGAGTTACATAACCTGTACTCATCCCATCACTTGTTAGGATAATCAAGTCTCGTAGATTATGGTGGGCAGGACATGAAGCGTGAATGAGAAATTTAATAACCGTGTTCAGGGTATTGACTGACAAGCACAATGTGAAGAGAGCATTAGAATGACCTATATGTAGATGGGAGGATATTATGTGAATGGAGCTGAAATAATTAGGGTGAAATGAGGTGGACTGAATAGAACTAGCTCAAGATAGAGATAGAGTGTAGTGTGGAGGACTGGATAGAACTAGCTCGAGATAGAGATAGAGTGTAGTGTGGAGGACTGGATAGAACTAGCTCGAGATAGTGATAGAGTGTAGTGTGGAGGACTGGATAGAACTAGCTCAAGATAGAGATAGAGTGTAGTGTGGAGGACTGGATAGAACTAGCTCAAGATAGAGATAGAGTGTAGTGTGGAGGACTGGATAGAACTAGCTCGAGATAGTGATAGAATGTAGTGTGGAGGACTGGATAGAACTAACTCAAGGTAGGGACAGGGTGTAATGGAGTGGACTGGATAGAACTAGCTCAAGATAGAGATAGAGTGTAGTGTGGAGGACTGGATAGAACTAGCTCGAGATAGTGATAGAGTGTAGTGTGGAGGACTGGATAGAACTAGCTCAAGATAGAGATAGAGTGTAGTGTGGAGGACTGGATAGAACTAGCTCGAGATAGTGATAGAGTGTAGTGTGGAGGACTGGATAGAACTAGCTCGAGATAGTGATAGAATGTAGTGTGGAGGACTGGATAGAACTAACTCAAGGTAGGGACAGGGTGTAATGGAGTGGACTGGATAGAACTAGCTCAAGATAGAGACAGGGTGTAATGAGGTGGACTGGATAGAACTAACTCAAGGTAGGGACAGGGTGTAATGGAGTGGACTGGATAGAACTAGCTCAAGATAGAGACAGGGTGTAATGGAGTGGACTGGATAGAACTAACTCAAGATAGAGATAGTGTGTAGTGTGGAGGACTGGATAGAACTAGCTCAAGATAGTGATAGAATGTAGTGTGGAGGACTGGATAGAACTAACTCAAGGTAGGGACAGGGTGTAATGGAGTGGACTGGATAGAACTAGCTCAAGATAGAGACAGGGTGTAATGGAGTGGACTGGATAGAACTAACTCAAGATAGAGATAGTGTGTAGTGTGAAGGACTGGATAGAACTATCTCAAGGTAGAGATAGAGTGTAGTGTGGAGGACTGGATAGAACTAGCTCGAGATAGTGATAGAATGTAGTGTGGAGGACTGGATAGAACTAACTCAAGGTAGGGACAGGGTGTAATGGAGTGGACTGGATAGAACTAGCTCAAGATAGAGACAGGGTGTAATGAGGTGGACTGGATAGAACTAGCTCGAGATAGAGATAGAGTGTAGTGTGGAGGACTGGATAGAACTAACTCAAGGTAGGGACAGGGTGTAATGGAGTGGACTGGATAGAACTAGCTCAAGATAGAGATAGAGTGTAGTGTGGAGGACTGGATAGAACTAACTCAAGGTAGGGACAGGGTGTAATGGAGTGGACTGGATAGAACTAGCTCAAGATAGAGACAGGGTGTAATGAGGTGGACTGGATAGAACTAGCTCGAGATAGAGATAGAGTGTAGTGTGGAGGACTGGATAGAACTAGCTCAAGATAGAGATAGAGTGTAGTGTGGAGGACTGGATAGAACTATCTCAAGGTAGAGATAGAGTGTAGTGTGGAGGACTGGATAGAACTAGCTCGAGATAGTGATAGAGTGTAGTGTGAAGGACTGGATAGAACTAGCTCAAGATAGAGATAGAGTGTAGTGTGGAGGACTGGATAGAACTAGCTCAAGGTAGAGATAGAGTGTAGTGTGGAGGACTGGATAGAACTAGCTCAAGGTAGAGATAGAGTGTAGTGTGGAGGACTGGATAGAACTAGCTCAAGGTAGAGATAGAGTGTAGTGTGGAGGACTGGATAGAACTAGCTCAAGGTAGAGATAGAGTGTAGTGTGGAGGACTGGATAGAACTAGCTCAAGATAGAGATAGTGTGTAGTGTGAAGGACTGGATAGAACTAGCTCGAGATAGAGATAGAGTGTAGTGTGGAGGATTGGATAGAACTAGCTCAAGGTAGAGATAGAGTGTAGTGTGGAGGACTGGATAGAACTAGCTCGAGATAGAGATAGAGTGTAGTGTGAAGGACTGGATAGAACCAGCTCGAGATAGAGATAGAGTGTAGTGTGGAGGACTGGATAGAACTAGCTCAAGGTAGAGATAGAGTGTAGTGTGGAGGACTGGATAGAACTAGCTCAAGGTAGAGATAGAGTGTAGTGTGGAGGACTGGATAGAACTAGCTCAAGGTAGAGATAGAGTGTAGTGTGGAGGACTGGATAGAACTAGCTCGAGATAGAGATAGAGTGTAGTGTGGAGGACTGGATAGAACTAGCTCGAGATAGAGATAGAGTGTAGTGTGGAGGACTGGATAGAACTAGCTCAAGATAGTGATAGTTGGCTTACTTTTGTAAGTGCGGCAATGAACTTTCGAGTTCCTAATGACAGAGAGTATACGTGAATAATCGATAGGAAAAGAAAATTGAGTATAAAATATGTACAAAACAATTTCAACATTGATGACTAAAAATTATTTTTTTTCGAACAACCCACCTTTTCTACCAATTCCTTCTGTTATCGATAATTGTATTTCAATATGAATTTAAATCGACACTTTTCTTCTGATACTTGAAGCGACAATTAATGTACCATACAATAAGATATAATGAAATCATGTAGACAAGAGGTGTGAAATAAACTCAAAAAAATATTATATTTCAAAAGTAAAAATGTACAAACATTAAAATACAAAAGTACCAAAATAGTTTGCTTTTTTTTTGAACCATCATCATAGTAATGTGTCAGTTGGTCACTTCTCACACAGTGGTCTGGGAGGTTTGTTGCGTACCTCCCTAGCAGCTGGTCCAACTCATCACACTGTCTCTTGTCGATTATCTCCATCTGACGGATTTTAGACGCTATCTCCTGCTCTATCAGGGGACGATATTTCCTCTCTTGGCCTAGCGCTCGCATATCCTCCAAGAACTCGGCCCTGTCTTTGACTTCCTGCACCACTGGCAAACAAAAGCCGGATGTTATGCCGGGATCACGATCAACTTAACTTTAACTTAACGTAACGTTCACTTAAAGTTAACTTAACGTATGTGTGATCACGATTCACGTAACTTAACGTAACAACTCGAGCCAAACATCTTCATTCTCGAGTATGATCTGTGACTTGTTCTAGTTTTACAGTGATGATCTGTGAATGTTTACAGTTTTCAATCGATATAATAAATATCTATTACAAAACTTTTTTGATAAATTTAGCTTTCCTATTTTAGTTTAATTATTTTGTTTCAATGTCTGATCACTAGAACTTACACTAAAGCGTAACATTGGTCATAATACCAACAAATGAGTTACTAAATTGCCCTGTTGAGGTCACTCGCATAATGATTGGCTGGCTAGATCACGTGATACCCTTCAAATAACGTTCACTTCAAAGTAAAAGACCTCTCAGGACATCTCTTTACGTTAAGTTAACTGCAAGTCAATGTTAGTAACTGCTCGTGATCGCTCCATTTAACACACGATGAGGTCCTTTACGTTAAGTTACGTTAAGTTAACATTAAGTTAACGTTAAGTTGATCGTGATCCCGGCATTAAGCACGATACACAATTAAAAAAACTTTAACTTCAAGATATTTTTTTGTTTGAATGCAGGACTTTAATAATTCGAGTTATGCATATTAGGCAATAGCATCTGACACAATAAAAATTGCTGATCTTGCCTTAAAATAAAAAAAATGTTTACTTTACAAATTCGGAGTGCTAGAAACGCAAAGTGTAATATTTTTAGCTACCAATCAGGAAAATCAGGAAGAAGTATTTTCCTATGGGTGTTTACAGTCTAGTCCCAGAAGGTAAAGCGTCGTCGGCCTTCTTTTCACGTATTATAATATGTGATTATGAAACATGGTTATGCTAGTTTTTTATTCATATGGATTAAAATACATTAATACTGGTATAAAAAATACGCCACTAAGAGCGTCGTAATTGTATTTTCTGATCCTTTAATTTTCATTGGCTGCACGATTAAATTTTATAAAGTAATATAAGAGCATTATTTAAATACCAAGTTTGCATAGAATAAAAACTTTATGTCTCCCCTTCATACTGAATTCAGTACTAAATTAAGAACAGAAACATCGCCATGTGTACGGTGCATGGAAAAAGAGAAGACAATCTACTTTCACTTGTTGAACCACTGGTCCATGTCCGGTGTGCGCAGAGGCTCACGCGGTCCACTGCGCAGCTTCCTGTTCCTAGGCGTGGGAGGAATCACCTTCCCGAAGGCCATCAGACTCTGTAGTTTCTGCTTCTCTTTCTCCTTGTCCACTGGCAACACGCATAACAGCAAGAATTGGGGGGTGAATGACGCAGCCTCAGTGTTCTAGCTCAGGCAGAAGAGAGACCCAAGGCTCTTGGGATGAATTATCGGCGAAGAGAAATATTTATCAATGATTTTAAATTGGGATTGTTTTCTTTCTCAAATTGGTGGATCTATGAGGTCTGATTGTTGTGCTTCTGTCTAAGGACCTAGAGTTCTAGACTCTTGTCGGGACTTGAGCCAAACTTACTCAGGAGATGTATCGTCACTTTCAGAGGCACGCAATGTTTCAACGATCATGGACGCGAGGAAGGACAAAATATAACTAAACAACATTTGGTAACCAACCTGCGGGTTTTGGTGGGCCAGAAGCGTTCTTTCTCGTAGGCCCCAGAGCGAGCAATTTGGTCCATGGTCCTCTTGCCAGAGGGCCCCGGGGCTGGACACCTGGAGACCACCGAGCAGCTGCGGGCCCTGGGAGGGGCCGTGGGGTGGTGTTCTGGAAGTGGGAGAGACTCGCCCCTGGACACACGATTGTATTCTCCGTCTCTGTAGGATGGACAGCCGACTCTCTTCCAGCAGGCCTGTGGATATACGTACCTACTTGATATGCCAACAACCCCGCCATGTTTGGTCCAGTACAGCTACAGGATTGATCTGTGACAGAACTGACTAGTTCTCTCTCTAACACCCGCATGTTTGGTCCCAGTACAGTTACAGGATTGATCTGTGACAAGGCTGACTAGTTCTCTCTCTAACACCGCCATGTTTGGTCCCAGTACAGTTACAGGATTGATCTGTGACACAGGCTGACTAGTTCTCTCTTAACACCCGCCATGTTTGGTCCCAGTACAGCTACAGGATTGATCTGTGACAAGGCTGACTAGTTCTCTCTCTAACACCCACCATGTTTGGTCCCAGTACAGTTACAGGATTGATCTGTGACACAGGCTGACTAGTTCTCTCTCTAACACCCGCCATGTTTGGTCCCAGTACAGCTACAGGATTGATCTGTGACAGAGGCTGACTAGTTCTCTCTCTAACACCCGCCATGTTTGGTCCCAGTACAGCTACAGGATTGATCTGTGACAGAGGCTGACTAGTTCTCTCTCTAACACCCGCCATGTTTGGTCCCAGTACAGTTACAGGATTGATCTGTGACAAAGGCTGACTAGTTCTCTCTTTAACACCCGCCATGTTTGGTCCCAGTACAGTTACAGGATTGATCTGTGACAGAGGCTGACTAGTTCTCTCTTAACACCCGCCATGTTTGGTCCCAGTACAGTTACAGGATTGATCTGTGACAAAGGCTGACTAGTTCTCTCTCTAACACCCGCCATGTTTGGTCTCAGTACAGTTACAGAACTAATAATACAGATGATTGGTGGTTCCGTGACCTTGCCTTATTACGTACCTACGCATAGCAGCAGTGTTGGCCCTATTTTGTTTAACGAACCATGACAACAGAAGTTTACCTCTAAATATTCTGTAAGTTTGTAATCAGTCAACAGACGATGAACTAACGAATTATAAATAAATATATTATATTGACAAAAGTTTGGGACCTCTAGCGAGCGAATCACCCCATGTGTAACTTGTTAAATTACTATGCGTTCAAGCAGTCTTACCTTGAGGGATTACAATATGGCCCTATCTTATAAGCCAGACCATAGTGTAAACTTCCAAGGTAAGCTTGGTACCATTAGATTAGTATATTTTCCCATGCACTGATGAAGTTGTCTGCCTTCAATAAAATATATTACCCTTTATGAGTTGCTGTGTTTCCTTGCTATAGTTGACCTTGTGGGTGTGGAATATCCCCTCTCCTTTCACAACTCTGAGCTCGACATCTCGTCCAATCACAGGGAAGTTCTGGAGGAAGGGGAATGATCTGACATACGCTGGAATAAAAAATAAACGTAAAAATTAAATATATAAATAATAGGACACGGTTATAACCTAACTTAAAAACTAGGCCTATATTAGCTGGACTATTTTAATACATCAAAATTGATTTTGTTACGAGAGTATAAAAAAATAATTTAGTTTTGATTTATAAAAAACCTTTTTATTTAAAGTTGAGCTGTCAACTTTATTTGTGTGAAAGTTCTGTCGTAGCAATTAAACATTTTGAGAAACCTACGATACGTACGTTTTTTATTTTAATTTATTCGTGAAGACAAACACACTTCTCTCTTACTTCCAGAGTGTAGAGAAGGCTTCGTAGCTGTCTTGAGAGGAAACTACTTTCTAAGGTAATCAACAGTTCGCGCTTCCAGAAAGAGGTTATGTCGTGTTTAGTTGGGTGTGTTGTCGACTCTATGAAGCGTAACAAACGGAGAGATAGACGGACATTACGACAGACGGGAACATCACAGCATCTTCCTGCCGTGCGACGGTTATTTCTCGGCAGACCCAATAGACGAGGATAACAAAATATAACTTTATGGTTGCTATGGGGAATCAACAGTGAGATGGGGTGTCTTTATTTCTTTCTTTAAAAAATTGTTTTTAACCCCACCGCTCTCCCTTCTCACCCTCATCTAGCGCGTGCAAGTATCGATTCCTCCCTCTCCAACAATGTTTGTTTTTATCTCACAAGGAGGGTTGGAATGCGTTGTCGTGTCTTCTTTCAACCCCTTGGGGATGTCACCCGATGTCGTGGCGAATATCGAACGTCTGTTTCCTCGACGATACAGTTTTATACCAGAACTTTAGTATTTGTTTATTTAATTAAATAATACCTTTCATGTCTTTAGCCTGCCTAATAGCTCATAATGTTAGGATTAATGTTTTCCGCCCTTCTAATAGCGCGTAATGTTAAGATTAATGTTTTCCACCCTTCTAATAGCTCATAACGTTAAGATTAATGTTGTCCGCCCTTCTAATAGCGCGTAATGTCAAGATTAATGTTGTCCGCCCTTCTAATAGCGCGTAATGTTAAGATTAATGTTTTCCGCCCTTCTAATAGCGCGTAATGTTAAGATTAATGTTTTCCGCCCTTCTAATAGCGCATAGCGCTAAGATTAATGTTTTCCGCCCTTCTAATAGCGCTTAATGTTAAGATTAATGTTTTTAGCCTGCCTAATAGCTCATCATATTAAAGTTAATGTTTTCAATCCGCCTAGTAGCTCATCATAACCAGGCTAATGTTTGCAGTCATCCTAATATCTCTAAGGTCAAGGTTAATGTTTTCAGCCCCGCTGCTAGCGCTCAGCACAGGTATACTAAACAAAGCCTCTCAGTAACGGTGAATGTTTTCAGCCCCGCTGCTAGCGTCCAGCGTGGTCAGGTATACTAAACAAAGTCTTTCAATAAAGGTAAATGTTTTCAGCCCCGCTGCTAGCGCTCAGCACAGGTATACTAACAAAGCCTCTCAGTAAAGGTAAATATTTTCAGCCCCGCTGCTAGCGTTCAGCACAGGTATACTAACAAAGCCTCTCAGTAAAGGTAAATGTTTTCAGCCCCGCTGCTAGCGTTCAGCACAGGTATACTAAACAAAGCCTCTCAGTAAAGGTAAATGTTTTCAGCCCCGCTGCTAGTGTCCAGCACAGGTATACTAAACAAAGCCTCTCAGTAAAGGTAAATGTTTTCAGCCCCGCTGCTAGCGTCCAGCACAGGTATACTAAACAAAGCCTCTCAGTAAAGGTGAATGTTTTCAGCCCCGCTGCTAGCGTCCAGCACAGGTATACTAAACAAAGCCTCTCAGTAAAGGTGAATGTTTTCAGCCCCGCTGCTAGCGTCCAGCACAGGTATATTAGCTAAACAAAGCCTCTCAGTAAAGGTGAATGTTTTCAGCCCCGCTGCTAGCGTCCAGCGTGGTCAGGTATACTAAACAAAGTCTTTCAATAAAGGTAAATGTTTTCAGCCCCGCTGCTAGCGTTCAGCACAGGTATACTAACAAAGCCTCTCAGTAAAGGTAAATGTTTTCAGCCCCGCTGCTAGCGTCCAGCACAGCGTCATGTTATTGATTGTGCGAGGGAAAAGCAGCCACGAACCCCCCTTCCCATGTTTTTGTGACGCATTGGAGTGGGACTCCCTCTCAAGCTTCACTTGCCAAGTACAGTGTGTTTGTGTCAAGTCCAATACCTCACAAGGTGTGTCAGAATAGTGCTCCTCAGTGCCAGGGACTCCTGGTCGAACCCAGGACAGACCCATCACAACAATCAGGTAGAAAAAATCATCTGAACCTCTATTTACTTGGATTAAGAAATAAATCAATTTTATTAATGTGTTGAGATGTACAGTAGTATTTTCAGTGAGAAGGACTTTAGAGAAAACACAAACATATATATCATAGCCAACAATGATAACATTTTACTATTTATTGTTGTCATTTCATAGGTATTGATTATATCTATCAAAAGTGACAGTTGCAGATCACATGTCTTGAAGATGAGGAAGGCTCTTCCTATGATAATCAGACTCCAGGGCTGTATCCGAATAGTCCAAGGCTCCCTAGTCGGACCCTTGAGTTTTAGACTTGATGCAGTCTTGATGATTTTACACTTCCCGCGCTGTTCATAGCAATAATGAATGCACCAAACTGTTCGAACGGCAACAACCTTATTTAAAATGGCGGAAAACTTAAGTCAGTGCTCTAGCAGACAAAACTATGATACTAAAACAAATGCCAGTCAAAAACCACAATAACAGGTGCACGGCTAGTAGCCTTCGTATCCATGGTGACCAAGACTTCGAGAAGACTGCAACATTATCCTTCGCAACTATTCGGACAGATCTCCACTTGGTCACGTGATTGCCAATGCAGCTGTCAAGGCGACGCCACATAAGTGGACTATTCAGCCTATATGTGAATGCTATTAGAAATCATCTCATAGTCTTAAACCTAATTATTTTATTACCCTAGCAATTATTTTATTTTAGGTATTTAACGTGCAAATTTCTGAAACGGCCGATTATAAACTAACTTAGATCTAGAACAGACACAATATCCAACCCCCCTGGTCCGGGAATCGAACCCTGGACCCTTAGCTCAGTATGTAGATACGCTACCAACTTAGTTAAGGTGACGGACAACTATATTGTCACTGGTAGTGTTGATGTAGGCTATGGTTATTACTTCTGACTTACAAAGAAAGCTGTGTTTGGGTTCATTGTGTGTCTACCCCTTGAGGTACTACTCTCACCTTCCTGTGGGTTTCCCCTTCCACTCTCCATGATAATGCAGGTGCACTTCTACACAACTTCCCTCATCCTCCACTCCTTAGACCAAAGGTGGGTTGGCAACCTGCGGACTTGTGGGATGTTTGTTGCAGCTTATTAGTAAACGCTTTCCACAATCATGTGCACCTAAACGTCGGAATTTTAAAATTAAATTAGATTTTTTTTTCAAATTAATTAAAAATCGGGTCAGAAGAAATAAAATTAAGAGATTTTTTTTTTCTGTTTGTTTAAAGCAGCAGTTCCCAACATGAGGTACATGCCAGGACGTTTGGGGGTACCGGAAAATATTTGAATAATGGCGGCAGACAAAAGATCAGTCAAAAGTTATTAAATTAACTCAACGAAATGATGAGGGGTGGTGCGAGTTTTTCTTCTGTATTTGATTTTGAGAAAGCGATTTCAATTTCAAACATAAAATAGTTTTTATAAATATTAATAAATGAATTAGGTTTGTTTTTATTGTAACTTTTGCTTTTTGAATTTAAAAATATATGCCTTCTTTATTAAGCTTATTATAACATTGTTTTTTATTCCCATTACTAGCCCATTTATTTTCAGTTGCAACAAATGAGTCACAAATTACTACTGTAATAATGAAAATTTTGCTAAAAATTAAGAGCACAATTTATGGAAATAGGCTGCCAAGGGGTACGTAAGCGAAAAAAAGGTTGGGAACCGCTGGTTTAAAGCAAAGAAAAAAAAAACCTTACCGGTGGAACCACGGGTACTTCTGCAATTGTATATATAAATTATACATTCTCTAACCGAGTGTGTTTAAAATAATTCATGTAAAAAATCATAATTTTTAAAGCCTGATGTTTAAAAAAAACTAACAATTTTTATTTATATCAAGCTAGATACCTCCTTATAATTTTGGAAAAAAATTACTCTATTACTGTGAGGTGTGCGACCTTATTAAGAATGCATGAAGGGACATTTGGCCTTTCGATGCCAAAAGGTTTCCCACCCTCGCCTTAGACTAAGGCGTCAATAACCATGGTGCTTCATGTATTAATAAAACTATTAATTTATGATTGCAAACTTGATGATACTAAGTTTTTTTATCCAAGCCTGTGTTGTGTCTTCTAGATTGCAGGTAGCAGCACGCTCAATATGCCGGTTCCTTTGAAGAGTTGCTGTTTCGTTCTGAGCCTGCAGCAAGGGGCCAAACTCATCGCCCTGATAGAACTGGTAAGGTCGCTCGCTATCTCTGCATTCGTAACCGAGCGCATTCGTGTCCTCAAGGAAATTGTCAGGGCTAATTTAGCGAGCGTTAGAGCGAATGAACTGTTCAAGGTAGAAACTAAAAATTTACGTTTTTAGCTACTTATCTCTTGGGTTTTTTTTAATCACAGTATCTCAATACCCGTCCAGGTTTTACCACAAAAATGTTAATTATGACATGGAGTAGGGATAAAGGAAGGTGAGATTTATAGGAAATGTACCGGCATTTGTATGAAAGAGGAGTGTGAAACCATTTAGGATAAACCACCCTCAGTACACCTGACCGAGATCCGAACCTCGATCTTTTTGTCATCGCCAGTCCAGTATATTGCGAAAGTGACGCCTTAGACCAATTGACCACTGAAGCGGGTTTGATGTCGTCAGTAACCGTCATGTTAACCATAACCTTAGTAATAATGTTGGTACACTGGTTACCAAACTCATATAATCTGCATTGAGTAGTATACAAATAGAGCTTAAACCAAAAGAGTAGATCTTTTCAGACATTTTAGAATTCAGATGATGGTGTTTGGATTATATATTAATTTGTTTTAGTATAAAAATAAACCCAATATGGTAGACTCACTTTGTTGGCCACACTGGAGTAGACTGTAAAATCACTCTGTTGGCCACACTGTCTAGAATGTAATATTTCTCTGTTGGCGACACTGGGTCGAAATCTCCCTCTGTTGGCCACCTGTCTAGAATGTAATCTCCTCTATTGGCCAACACTGGCTAGAATGTAATCTCCCTCTGTTGGCCACACTGTCTAGAATGTAATCTCCCTCTATTGGCCACACTGGGTTGAATGTAATCTCCTCTGTTGGCCACACTGTCTAGAATGTAATCTCCCTCTATTGGCCACACTGGTTGAATGTAATCTCCCTCTGTTGGCCAAACTGGGTAGAATGTAATCTCCCTCTGTTGGCCACACTGGGTAGAATGTAATCTCCCTCTATTGGCCACACTGGATAGAATGTAATCTCCCTCTATTGGCCACACTGGGTAGAATGTAATCTCCCTCTGTTGGCGACACTGGGTCGAATGTAATCTCCCTCTGTTGGCCACACTGGTAGAATGTAATCTCCCTCGGTTGGTTGCATTGACCACGCAACCTGTCCACTGTTATTCCAGCTCCTGTCTGCCATCGTGCTATTCCTGCTGCTGCTCGGCTCTGCGCACGCGCAGGAGATGGCCGCCATGTTGGAGGCGGATATCGAGGAGACCAAGGAGTGGGAGGATCCCTCAGCGGAACTGGTCTATTCAAGGGCGGCGCACTACTCCAACAACGAGATGAGACTGCACCGGGCGCAACACCTTGCACTAGGTCAGAGCGCCGGGAGTACCGAGTGGGGGAAGGGTTTTATTAAGAGTGCTGTAATATAATAATAATAATAATATTTAGCACCGCGTCTTACTACCTGTTCGGGTTATACGCCTAAGTACTAATTACGCTAATGGATTAGGAATTGGGAAGGTTGAATTTAGAGGAAGTGAACCCGCATTTGCGTGGAAAAAATTTAGGAAAAACCACCCCCAGTTCACCCGACCGAGATTTGAACCTCGATCTCCCCGTCCTCGGCGATAGAGCTCAACACGACTGGCGCGTTAGCCAACTACGCCACCGAGGCGGGTAAGAGTGCTGTAGATCTCACAACTATATATATATAATTTTTTTTAAGTACCGCTCACAATTTAGGCGAATCAAATTCTCGACAGAGAATATTTTATTTGATTCAACTTTGTGTCGTCGTTAATTTCTGGTTCGAGTTTGAGGACATTCGGCAGATCAGTGTGGTGTTATCGCTGAGCAAGGCTGTGAAAATATATAGTATAGCTCGCCTGCAGGTGGTCGATTTTGTTTGGTTTGTTTGTAAAGTGGTCGACCTCGGTGGTCTTGGGGTAAAGTGTTCGCCTCAGGACCCGATGTTCTTCGTGAGTTCAAATCCAGCTGTAGTTGACGGATTTTTCTTGAGTGATAAAAATCTGTAGCACAACTTCCTTCAGAGGAGAATTAAAGCCCGTGTCGGTTGTGGCGTGTAACAGAACCCTGGAAGGTGTGTGTGGAAATACCTTCCCCGGTAGAATTGTTAGGCCCTTTCGCTCTCGCTCATAGAAATTTCCGTGTGCTGGTATAGTAAATCGGTTCAAAAAGTGCACGTTAAATATCTCAAATAAATAAAATAAAAAATAACAAAAATCAAGTGTGTGTAAAGTGAAGACGCAATGGATGAAGAAAAACTAATTTTTTTTAGTACCGAATCTTACTGCCCCCTTGGGTTGTACGCTTATGTACTAATTATGCTAATGAGCTAAGGATGAGGAAGGTTTAATTTAGAGGAAGTGAACCAGCATTTTTGTGGAGAGTGGTGTGGGAAACCATTTAGGAAATACCACCCTCAGTACACCCGACAAGGATCGAACCACGATCTCCCAATCATCGGCAGTCTAGTTTATTGCGAGAGTGACGCCTTAGACCATGTGGCCACCGAAGTAGGTGAAAAATTAATTAGGCCTACTTTAGTTCAGGGCTAAAGATTTATTTTCAATAAAAATTACAAAAACTATAGTAGTGTTAACCTGAGAAAGAACGATTGGGAGGAAAATTGTGAAAATTCTAGAAAATAGCACATTAGCAAGGCCGTAGCCAGGGAGGGGTTTTGGGGGTTCAAACCCCCAGCGAAATTTTATGAACAAAATATATATGGCTTTATTTATGGTTCAAACAATATTAAAATTAAGATACAAATACAAATTAAGGGGCTGTGTTACCATAAAAAGCACTTCAGAGAACTTCTAGAGGTGTTAAATATTTGAAATTTTCCTAGCCTTCGGCATTTTGGGGATTATTTTACCATAAAAAAACTTCACAGAGCTTCAAAAAGTGTTAAATATTTAGAAATTTTCCAAGCCTTCGGCAGTTAGTGAGTTGTTTTACCATGAAAAAAAACCACTTCAGAGAGCTTCTAGAACAGTTTATCATTTAGAATTTTTTTCTAGCTTCCAGCAATTGGGGGATTTGCCACCAAACCTCCCTCCCCCCCGAAATTATTGGCTAGCTACGGCCTTGCACATTAGTTTACATGCATTTATTTGAATATTATAGTTTATATTAGGGATGGAACCCTTGAATTCTTAAGGATATTCGAGGCTTCGATAAAATATCAGATTCGGGACTCAAATAAAAAAAAGTTTTTTTTTTAAAATCTTGTAATTTGTTTCTAGCTTTAATACACCTTGGTTGGACAAACTTAATAACCAGACCCCAGACCAGTCGGCTCGGAAAGTGCACGTCAAGTACCTCCAATAATAATAATAATAATAATAATAATAATAAAATAATAATAACTGTTTAATCTCCACAAGACAATTTTCAATAATGAACAAAATAAATTTTTCGTCTTGTGTTTATACTGGCCTTTAATTGGCTAGAACGAACCTCTTCTTGCCATCTCATTGGCTGATATGTTTCAATCCCTCTATGCTCAGGTCCATACGTGATGTGTAAAAATAAGAATTGGTACTCACTATGTATTCAGTTGTGGATGCTATCATTGAAAGTAATGTGTTGAAATCTCATGCATATCATCTTGCTATGCACTATTCATTATTATACATGAACCCAACCTAACACCGAGTGTATTGTATAAAATGTTTGCACCTTTCAGTGATGATAATCGCACTCTACACGGGGATTGCACTAGTGACCATCCATCTTATAAGTTGCGTCCTGCTTCTCTATGGGGCGGCCATGGTATGTACGTCAATCTAAGATAAAAACTGTTTAGAAATATTTTGGTATAGTTAATAACAATAATACATAGCACCGCGTCTTACTACCCGTTCGGGTTATACGCTTAAGTACTAATTACGGTAATGGGTTAGGAATTGGAAAGGTTGAATATTGAGGAAGTGAACCCTCATTTTCATGGAAGGGTAGTGGAAAACCATTTAGGGAAAACCACTCCCAGTTAACCCGAGCGAGATTCGAACCTCGATCTCTCCGTCCTCGGCACTCTAGCTCAACACGAAACTAGCGCGTTAGTTAACTACGCCACCGAGGCGGATTTTGGTATGTTTAGTTGTAAACTTTTTTTTCTTTGTTATATTTATATAATTAATTTAAGTTGATACTTATATTATGCATTTATACAAGGAAAATATTGTCTGTTGCTAGCTGCACATTTCTTTTTTAGCTCAAGTCATTATCTCCTGGGACTATCAGTGGTGTTCCCAGAAATATATACTTTGGGGGCTGATAAACAAAAATATAATAAAAAAATTTTAAAAATATAATTTTTTTTCCCCTTTCTCAGAATTTTAAACGTGTGTATATTTTTTTAATATAATAGTTTTAAAATCTAGTTTATGCACTAAGCACATCTTCAGTGTTCAATATTATAAGTCATGGATCAAGTTCACGGCCCTTTCAATGTGTCTAACCAGCTTTCCTATTCAGCTTTCAAAAAAAAAAAAAAATTTTTATGACTGTGCCAATGTTTTAAGAGAAGTTTAAACACGACGTCGTGTTGCAGCAAATCCGGCAATTCCTGCTTCCATGGATGAGCGTGGTACTGATAGGGCTGGCGTTCGGTCTCACGGCGTTGCTTCTCGCCATGTTCTTCGGTCGTGGCTCAACTTCTGCTCTGCTGGTACTCTCCGTGGTCATGCAGATACGTGAGTACATGTTTCCGTTCGATATCCTCTTCGGCCGTGTGGCGGCTCGGACGGTGGGCAGCAGGGCAGTGGAGTCTGTACGCCACGCCTTACACTCCTTTATTTTCCTTTTGTCCAGGATTCTTTCGGAAATTGCTAATATACAGGGTGGGGGCCAAAACAGTTACACGATTTATAACTTGAAAATTAACACTTTAATTTTAAAGTAAATATTCATTTGCTAAATAAAAGCAAACTACATACTACACGTTTTCACTTTTTGAAGATAATGTGAATCAGGTCAGCTCCACCGGACGTCGGACAAACCTCAGCATCACTTTCCTCAGAATAGATCGTCTAATTGTTTCTGCCACACCCTGTATATTAACTAGTAATAACAAATTGACTCCAGTAAAATGACTCAATACAGACGACTTTATGGGAAGCTTCTTTGACATCGAGTATATATATTTAAATAAATTTGTCGAACCAAATTACAAAAATTGGTCGTAAAAAATAAAAAATGATGAAAATTATACATTTACTATAGTTATATTGGTATGATATTAAAAGTTTTGATTTTGAGCCCAGGATAGGGTACATTTTTACCAACTCCAACTCCCAACCCTGACGCTATTCAAAATCGCTTACGACTCAAGACTGCACAGCCCTGGTGGGGCATTATGTTGGTAATTTCACGCCAAACTTTGAATTTTTATGGGGAGGGGAGAGGTGGGTGGGGGGAGAGGGTGCGTGAGGGCAAGAAGGGTATAAGAATCAATGTTATCTACAAGTGTGGCCCCAGAAAAAAATTACTTGTGTTTAATCTTGTACACAATAAGACGACTTTCTGTTGGGAGGGATTGTGTGAAAAGGTGAAAAAAAAAAATTATACCCCGCATAGGATTCGAGCCCTGACAAAGATTTATATAGTTCTTTCTTGTCACTGCGTCTCGTTACCCATTCGAGTCGTACACATATGTACTAATTACGCTAACGTGTTAAGGATGAGTAAAGTTGAGTTTAGAGGAAGTGCACCCACATTTGTGTGTAGGGAGATGTAAAACCATTTAGGATAACACCGCCCTCAGTAGATCCGACCGCCCTGTCATCGGCAGCTAGTTCAATACTCTAGCGACTCCTCAGACCAGTGGTGTCGACCTTACGGCCCTATCCATATTATTATAAAAGTTGTAGATATACACCATTTTAGGTTATGACACTTTGAGAAATTGCTCATCAATCTGTGAAATCTAGCAAGTGAAGTCGGCGAACCAAACTTTTACTCGTTGCTTTCCAAAAAGTTGTTAAATCTGCTTACCGAGTATATGTTTGGCGTCAAACAAGTGTATGGTCAATCTTAATAAAAAGGAACAAAAGCCGAGATATCACGGCTTTCAGACACACGCTTGTCAAAAAACTATGAAAGTGAATTCAACTCAAGATTTAAAATCCAACAATATCAACAATCAAACATCCTTGCTGCAAAATAAAGTCTTAAATCTCTAGGGGGGAAAAAAGGACAGTAACAATTCATATTTTATATCATTAATTTTCTTTTAATAAATGATGATAATAATATTAATATAAATAATAATAATAGTTTAAATGATTATAGTGCTGGCCAAAGATGCAAGACATAAACATATCAGCAATGAAAAGTACATAAGTACCTGCCATAAAACAATAAATACATAAGAAAATACAATAAACAATCATAGCTAAGTAATGATACATACAATACAAATACAATATACAAATAAATACTTACTAAAAGATAAGAAAAATAATAATAACTACATTAATAAATATATATAATAAAAATCGGAGATATAATAAAAATCAATCTGGACTGATATTAATTATAAGAAGAAAAATAAAAACAGTAGACAGAAAAATGTAAATTTAAATATTAAAGGTAGAACATGAACTAAGTAAATTAATGATAAGGGAGTTTCTTAATTAACTCTCTTAAGTTTGGCTCTTATTTTGTGGTAAAAGTCGAATTCGACAAATATAGAATTTATTAACAATAATAATGATGATGATATTAATTTTTTTTTGTTGGCTTAACATGGTGACAATGTCATGTTTTGTGAAATGCGATCCCCTAAGTATTTTCAATTCTCAACGTGGCTCTTATGTCCTAACATGTATGACAATCCTATCTTGGAGCATTCAACTATCAAAGTGGATTTTATACAAAGTTGAAACACGCCGACATGAAGGAGATCTCGGATATCTATTCAGTAAAGTGTCGGCGCGTAAAACCAGAGTTCAAAATCCGTGCCGGGTGTTGTTTATCTGTATTCACCCAATGTTTGTGTTGTCGACCCTGATCACAGTCCCCCTGGATGTTTCAGGCCTGTGATGTTTGTATTCACCCAATGTTTGTGTTGTCGACCCTGATCACAGTCCCCCTGGATGTTTCAGGCCTGTGATGTTTGTATTCACCCAATGTTTGTGTTGTCGACCCTGATCACAGTCCCTGGATGTTTCAGGCCTGTGATGTTTGTATTCACCCAATGTTTGTGTTGTCGACCCTGATCACAGTCCCTGGATGTTTCAGGCCTGTGATGTTTGTATTCACCCAATGTTTGTGTTGTTGACCCTGATCACAGCCCCCTGGATGTTTCAGGTCTGTGATGTTTGTATTCACCCAATGTTTGTGTTGTCGACCCTGATCACAGTCCCCCTGGATGTTTCAGGCCTGTGATGTTTGTATTCACCCAATGTTTGTGTTGTCGACCCTGATCACAGTCCCTGGATGTTTCAGGCCTGTGCCTGTGGATGGTGGTGTTCAGTTTCTACAGGCAGTTGTACGAATCTCAAAGCACCACCTGCGCCATGCTGGTTCATCAGGACATGAACGCAATCAAAGCGGGCTACCTCACGTACCCGCAGTATTACAAACCTTCCGACGTCTAGAAGACTGTCGTAGCGTTTGTGATGTCGGACGTGGAGGAGTGGACGTACACGAAGCACCATCTACACGATATCAAGTTTAGTTTGTCTGTTGTCCCAAGTTTGTTTCGTATCCTCGCGTTGTACACTCGTTTATACCCCGGAAGGTAACAGTCTTACCTTGATGTTTTAAACTATGACCCTCTCTTGTAAAGCTACTCCATAGTGGAATGATGGAAGGTAAGCTCGCTGCCTTACAGGGTATAGTAAGGGTGCATTTTTATACACATTGAGTTGTAAATCAATGCTCTGGAGTCTGGTTATGTGTGTTCTATAATGAGGTCAGGGTAAAAAAAAAAAGTAAGAAATTCTTCATATTCAAAATTAGCAAGAAAATAATTTTATATTTTCTCAAATTCTGAAACTGATGTTTAATCTAAATAGGATAGGGGACTTAAATTATATGATGCCTATGGGGGGGAAATAAATCTTTGCGCGGATGGATACGTATCCACGGATATCGGCGATAATATTGCTACGGTGGATAAAAACTGGGTACAAGCGTGGATTGCAGATATAGTTATTGACAACTATTTTTTATTATCATATAAATTTAATTTTAAACCATACGATTATTAAAATTATGGGTTAAGTTTACATTTGAATAGCTTAGTTTTTACGTTAACTTGTGGTGTGGTTATGATTCATATGAAACATTCCAATATCCACGTATGGAAATATTGGGCCAAGTTGGCGGCTGTGGATTGAGGCTTTGAGTACGCTTTCTTTTAGTCATCCATGTATCCGAAACTATTACGTTTTGTGGGGAGGAAGGGTTTTAAATTATGGTTATGTGACATTGGGATATTAAAATCTGCACAGCTGAAGTTTAGATTTAGACTAGTATATATTATATTTCTATAAGTTTTTTTATTAACAAACAATGTTATCATTATAAAGCATACTTGCTCAACATATTTCCTGGAAAAAAATAATTAAGGGATATTCTCTCATTATTTTTCATTGTGTATTGTTAAAGTGAGGAGATAAAAAAATAGCAAAAAATTTTTAAGCCTGAGCGAATCTAACATTTTCCATCTCAAATCGAGTCCGAATTTTTGCTTACTAACTCGAAAATAGAACATTTTACTATGAAATGTTATCAAATACAAATCGAATACTTAGCCAAATTATATACTTTTTTAATTAAGGTAAAAATAAAGGGGGGGTTCAGTAATCCATGTCCAAATAATGACTAGATTTTTTAATATTACGAGAGTCGCAAGTTTCTATTGTCAAGTCAAACGATGGATCTATGATAAACTTCTTTGAAAATTTAGATTTTTCACATATTTGGATTTGAATTAAACTCCCTTGCATCCTAAATTGGGATCTATTTGGATTGGAAATATAAACTCTGATACAAATATTTCAAATAGTAAGATTTTCCATTTTGAATCGAATATAAATTGTAACAAGATTTAGGTTAGAAATTTCAAAGCTTCGCGCAGGCTTGAAACTATTCCAGTTAGTTGCTGAATAGCGGTGAGTGCCCCAAGATCATATGACAAGTTGGGTGTTGGGCGTTCACTCTCAAACTGATATGGACATCTTGTTACATAAAAATTTGCAATTTTTAAAATATATTAATAGGAAACACAGATAACCCTCCGATACGATCTCCACTCACGGCCGATGTTGGTAGAGATTTGAGTTTAAATCACCAAGAACGATAACACAAATCCTTGCATTTCATTGGTTATGAAGGTTATTCGTATCGGTGGACTAACATAGACAGGTACACGCTAGGGTGCATGAATTACCCTCTGGTCGAGTAAAGAATTTACTCAACCGTTAGTAAAATAGTGTAAAAATAAAGTTAAAATGGTGGCCGATAACACAATGTCTTTCTTTTAAATCCCAAACAAATTTTGTAGACATTGTATCTAAGCGTAGGCAAATAATTAGTTATATTTTATACTAGTATCTAGTTTTTGACAAACTCGCCGAAAAATTTTTGTTCTGCTAAGCCTATAAAAATTAGATGACTATCGATCTTATATTTAAGTAAAATTTAAAATAATTTTTAAGTCATCATTAAGTGGAAAAATAGCATTTGAGCTCTTTACACACAGAAATGAGAGATGAATTTTATCGAAAATATTTAAAGCTTGTACCTAAATTTACGATCTATAAATACGTGTTTATTTGTGTTTTGTAAACAGTTTATAAGAGTAGACAAACTGTGTGAATTTGAAAAGATGGATCTTTTCTCACGAAATATAAATTTGTTGAAAACTTGAGGTTTCAAGTTAAATATTTCTTTCAAGCTAGGAGTGTGCGAAGTTTCAACTTTGTTTAAGATATATGTCAACTTCAACTTCGCTTGGAAAAAAATAATGGCTTTGACAATTTACAAAACTTTTCCACTAAAATTAGTGACAGAATAATAAACATATATATTAAAATATTTTTTTTATTACTTTTTGCTATGTATACAGAAAAATGTGTGTAGTAATTGAATAACATGTTTTTATAATAACATAATTGTTCAATTTTGAATAAAATTTGTTCATTTTTATACAATATTAAGTGTTATATGTTCAACATATTTTTTATTTTTATTTTTACATAAAACCATTTTAATAAAATTCTTTAACTTTTGGCTTTAGAAATATTTAAAATATTCAATTCGACTTCGCTTTGTATAAAAAGAAATTGGACTTCACACACCCATTACTTTTAACAAATTCCCTTAAAAAAAGGAAAAGTCTGTATAGTAAATCTTTAAAACATTCCAAAATTGACGGTATGTTATTTTGAACAAATATTTTTCCTAGCTTAAAAAAAAAAAGAAGTGCATGAACTATATGAATACATTTAAAATTAAAAGCATGAAAGCTTCATAAAGTTACATAAAATAAAGTAGTTGCGAGATATATATTTTTTTTCACCACTTAATAAGCTAATATTTAATAGATATAAATTAGGATTTCACCTAGTCATGTTATATATTTTGACAAATTAAATAAACTGTATAAATATGATATTAAGAATGAAAAAAAAAATCTTGTTAATAAATGTCCCAATGAAGATTTTACTTTAAAACATAAATTATAAGAAAGCAAGGTGAATAATGGTGTTTTATCAAGAAGAAAGAAAGTTTTGCATGTAAAGAAGGAACAGAAACTTGCCCTTGAACTGTAAACAAGTGTTTTATAGGGGCGTACTTTGTACCCATTGTTACACATCTAGCAGAAACATGGAGAGTGAATGTAAGAAAGACTAGAGGAAGATAGTGTGAGATGGTATGGTCATGTGATGAGGATTAAAAATGAAAGGATAGCAAGAAGAATGAAGTATGGAGGAAAATGATCATAAGGGAGACCAAGAAAAGATGGGAGGAGCAATTAACAGAAAGTGTTCAAGTCTAAGGAGAAGAATGGTGGAAGAACACAGGAAAACGGAGACATTTTACTAAGCTGACTCGGCCATAAGCTTGAAACATTTGTTGTTGTTGATGATGATGATGATGATAATGATAGAGATGATTTGTGACAAAATGACATATGTATTCACTCTCACACCATTAACTCCCGGCATAATCTTGACGTTGGTCGAACTCGGCTAGCACCCATCCCGTGAAGAATGTTCCGACGAAAGCAAAACTAAACAAATTCAAACTGTTTGAAAGCAATTGATGCCGACTCACCCTGTAAACACTACTGGTTTTAAAATGATAAAGAACACAAATTAATCACCAATGCGCTAACGTTACGATGACAATAGACTAGCTAACTATATAATTCTAGTTATGCTACAATATAATGTTGTTATTGAATGGTAAATTTATGTTATGCGTAGCTATCAGTGTTCCCCATACTTTCACCAGTCATGTACCCCTTTCGGGTTATGCCTAGCCAACGTATTTTTACAGCTCTTTGTTCATAAATGGCCATTTTAAATCTAAATACAGCTCTAGCTGTAAATTAAACAAAAAATATTTAAGGTTTATGAAAGCCCATATCAAAATCTGCGTTAAATTTTTTATCAGAACATCGAAAACATAAGATTACTAATAAAACTCGTGATAAGCCATTCCCTCTAGGGGTATACATGCCAAAGTTGGAGAAACACTGGTATTATTGAATTATAAAAAATAATATTCTAAAAGCTTTTTGTAACACACACAAAAATTACAAGTAATAATGTGTCTGCTATATTTTGAACTTTCTAGGCAGCATCATAAATGCGGATTAGATTTAGAAAAAAAAAATTAAAAAGAGCTCTCTATTAAAATAGTATTAAATGTAAGTGGGAGCTTAATTTGATTGTTGTTAAGTTAATGTCAAGGTTACATACAAAGTAGCTTCAAAAGGTTACTGATAAAACAATTTTACATGCGTGTGTTTATTTGATCTAAATACCATTGGTTATTGTGAGCGTGCGGCGACTCCTAAAACATCTAGTTACCTCCTGTTTTAGGTTATGTTTGTCACACTTCAGTCATCATTCCACAACGTTATTGGACAGCGAAGGCGGTTATTAACTTACAATTCATGTTCCAAGCCCTTCCGAAACAAGTCTTGTCTGAATATATTTTAAACTCCCGTATAAGAGCCGAAAGTGACGTGCCATGTTACCTACATATTTATTCGACTCTTTTAAACTGAATCCGTTATTTTTAAGCACCATGTCTTATTACCCGTTCGAGTTGTACGCACGTGAACTAATTACACCAATGTGTAGGTATGAGAAAGGTTTATTTAGAGGAAGTGTACCTACATTTGCGTGGAGAGTAAAAACCACTATTGGTACACCCGAGCAGGGATTTGAACCCCGATTTCCTCATTATTGATAGTCCAGTCTATTGTGAATGTGACGCCTTAGTCCACGTGACCACTTAAGAGATAGTCGGGGGTAGTATGTGTGTGTAATAAATATGTATATATTATATCTTTTTGAAGCTACATTGTATGTGTATTTTTGTTTTTGTATGGCCATTAGAATCAAACTTGATGAAACAATAGTTTGCTGACAATATAAATATTTGTAAAGGTGATATATTTTAGTGATAGCGACTTGTGATTGTACATTTCCAATAAAACGTGCAGTATTATGAACTAACAGAATAACCAAACAAACCTACTCTTTTCTTTTGTCAACCCTCAACTGCATTATGTACCAACAAACAACGTGTCAGAGAGAGAAAGGTTTAACTTAAAGGAAGTGCGACCACATTTGCATGGATGGAGAGAGGAAAACCATTCAGGGGAAACCCACCCTCGGTACACCAGATCGGGATTCACACCTAGATACCCCGTAATTGGCACTCCAGTCTATCGCGAGCAAGTGCGACCCTTAGACTTTGTGGCCACCGAAGCGAGTAACCTACAAATTACACCTTAGCTCTGTTAAGTCGTGTGTTTGTCTAATGAAATAAGCATGCTGGGTTAGATCCATGGAATGTCCAAAAAATCTATTAATGGTGAAATTGGAGCTTTCTTTTTTGCGGTGATTAACGGGTGGGATACTGGTTGTTGTGTCTTAGTATTAAATTAGTTTGTAAGGAAGTCATAAACTTGTATAATGAGCCAGTTGAGAAAGTGCACATTAAATACCCCAAGTAAATAAATAATAATAATACAAGTTACTGCGCGCCCTTTGTTTGCCCTGAAAGGGAGCACGCCTATCTTGACAGTTTCCACCATGGCGCATCTGATAATATAGGACCATAGTATAATCTGTCAAGGTAAGACTGCTACCATTCAGTGTGAACAGTGCGTACATTATCCAAGGACGAGTCTTAAATGTCCTGTGTGGTTTTAGTTGTAAAACTTTCTTTCTAAGAGAGATGCGCAGTTATTTGGCCAAAACTGGAATGTTTGTTCAGCCCTGGTCAAAACAAACACTCTTTGTTTTACCCCTTAATAAAAGAGAGAGAGAGGAAAAAAAGTCTAAGGACAGTAACATTTTATTAGGAGCGAGGCAATCGTCCAAAACAGAGTACATGCTTTACTATTATGTATACTTTTCTAACAAACACACAAAAAAAAAGAATTATTAACAATAAGACACAGTCTTTTGAGTAAATGAACAGTAATAATAAAAGAGTATTTAAAAAAAACAAAACATAAATTGCATTTGGTATAACTCGTGAATAATTATGTGGCACTTTTGGTAAGTAGAAATGTTAACATACAATCACACTTTAGTCTCTGAATTCCAAAACATTCCAGGGATACCAAAAACATCCAAAACAATGCTACTCAGATTAAACAATTAAAACCACATTTTTTTAACCATGCTTATTTATAATTATTAATTATTATTAGCACCGCGTCTTATACGCGTCCGGGTATAACGCACTTACGCTAATAGTGTAATGTAGGGTGATTAGTGAGATGAAATGGAGACCTACATTTTAAACGTGGGATCCGAACCAGGTGGAAGCCTGGCATTCCTCACATTCACAAATTAACCATGTCTTATTGCTGGTAAAAAAACAGTAATGTGTTTGAAACGTTGGTAAGTCGTTCAGTTTTAGTCAGGCAGCACTAGTGATATAAAATCAGTTAACTTATAAATGCATAGTAAAAAGCTTTACTAAAAAAGATATATTTTGAATATTTTTCCATGAAAAGTAGTGCCGGAACTGTCTAGCTGAATTGATAACATGTCATACCAACTTTAATACAAATGACAAATAAAACAAACAGTGTTTTAAGTGCAAAATAGGTGTGGGGGGTTAAAAAAAATATTTTTTTAAACAAGTTTTGACTTTTGGAACTTTTTTTGGTTTACTGTGATAATGTGAAATTTTCATACTGTTGTCTGAGAAAAGAAAAAATATTTCATAACAAAGGTAATTAGAGCCCATTCACCATAGCTGTGGTGGTAATTGACAGCTATCATAAGATTTGTATCGCCAACATTGATTGAAAGTCACTAATGTGAAAATAGTTATTTGCTTACTTATACTAAATTATCAATGAAGAGTGTTTATAAATGCTTCTATCAATACTTCCCTTAGGATTACTGCACAATTGTCTTTTTTCTTAACTTATTGAAAGCATAAAATATATTAATAAAAATATTATGTTTTTTTGGTTTCACGGTTGTGGCAACAAGATATAACATGAAATAATACCCTAAAAAACACTGTATTCATACTTGCATCTTGTTATAACTGACCACCAAAATAAATAAATTTTATTTAAAACTTAGATAAAGAGCTATACATATTGATACTTATCAATATTTTTTTATTTTGTAAACACATGCGCAAGAATGCACACAAAAAAAATTGTTTGAATAAAGTCATCAACCGCCCCGATTTAATCCGGTTCGCCATCTCAATTTATGAAGAGAATGCAGCCTTTTAGAAGCTCTCGTTCGTAAAGCTTTTTTTTTAAGTGAACCACAGACGCCGGCCGCTTCCACAAAAAAAAAAATAAAAAGACATCCAAACAGTTATTTTCATAAGTTTGTATTTAAATAATGTAAAAACTTTAAAAAGAAAAGATATCGATGTAAACAAATTGTTTGTTGTAAAAGGTTTGATTGTCAAAAATGATGGCAACTCAACGTTTGGTCTTACAGCTCATTTGGTTTGGAGAACGGATACTCGAGAGTGGATCTGGCAAATAATGCTTGCTTTCGGTTACACGCACTCCTTCGATGGATCGCCTATAGTTGTGTTCACGCTCACTACGGTAATATAAATACACAAAGAGCGTAAGTTGTGACGTATTGGAAAATAGATCTGTTAGCAGCTGGTGGGACCATTCATCACCAGGCTTGCCACCCATATCGTATTTTACAGGGATCGTTACACATCGCACGAGTTGGCCAAGAAATAAATGATTAAAAAAACCAAGATTAAAAAAACCTATTTTAATAACAATCATAATAACAATAATCAGAAACAAACATATTTTCTTTTTTTTATTCACATAAAAATGCACATATGGCCAAAATTTCTCTCAATTTTTTTTTATGTTATGTTATAAACCTCTCCTCAGCAAATATCTTATAAACACCACTGATTTCAAGGTTGCTTATTCAGTGAATGATGCTAGGGAATAATTTTGGTTATCATATCTATGTATTATTTTTACTATCAATAAATTAGCAAATGTAAGTCTTAAAGAAATAACAATAGTTGGTCTTCTAGATTCTCTATCAAAAGGCCTGAAAGTAATTATCGTTTTAAAAGTGGTAAATAGATGTGCATATAAAGTAAAGTAATACGTTTGGTCTGTAAAAAAAAAAAATACAAAAAATAAAAGCCGTTTCAAAAATGATATATTTCAAGATAACAATTTTAGTTACTAAAAAGAGTGGTAGAAAACAATTTAAAAGAGTGTATTTAAGCACTGTTGAACATTTAGTACACTGTAATGGACTGGAGTTTTTACATTTATCAAGGGTTTACATCTAATTAAGCTCAAGGCTTAGCACTCAAATTCTGATGCAATAAATTTGATGAAACTGTAAAAAAAAACAAAGCACTTCATAAAATTTTAAACATTCAACACATTTCAATACTACAGCCATCTTCTTCAGGAAGTAATCAAATGAACAGGGAGTTGGCCACAGTAATGCCAACAATGATTGTTGAAGGACGAAAACTTCTCGGTTGGGAATTTTCACACTCCAAACGCTAAGTTGGTATCAATTATTACAACTTACAGTCTTCTTCTGCCTGAGAAAGTATCAAAATGTTTTTTATCTGTGCTTCGTTTTCCTACAATTCTATCGAGTTTATTAAAGGACAAACTAATTTATCTTTTAGGCGAAACATATTTTTATCTCGAGCTAGTAAATTGAAAACTTGACACGCAGATGAACAATTACCATCTTCCTAAAAGTATGTTTTTAGAATAGTAAATCTTTGTTAATCCAGCACCAATAGATACCAAGGCAATGAACCAAGTATTGGTGCACCAAGTCACCTGGTTTTATCACATGGCCGCCTTATATAAGGTAGCTAGCGACGCAGAACATACATTACCAATAACCCAACAACTTAAAATACTTCAGTGTGTAAGCCAGATATCAATCTTGACAAGTTAAAGACTAAAGTTGCAAAAGAAAATTATTACCGTGCCAACCAAATGTGAGAGTGATTTTGCAAAACCCCACAAATTCTAACCGCAACAAAAGTATAAACAAAGAAGTTTAGTGCAGGAAAAATGAAAATTACAAGGCATCGATAAAATGCTGGATCATTTCAATATTGCTAAAAGTGATTGGATTTGAGCAAGGTTGTGGAGTTGGGAGTCGGTGAATTCTCCAACTCCGGCTTCAAATAAAAAAATTATAATATTATAACAATATAAGAAAAATATATCAATTTTAATGTTATACATGTTTTCTTCAATTTTAAGGATCAGTATTTTTTATCATATTTGGAAGAAGGTACAGAAAAGGTGGATGGAACCCTATAAGGACGTATAAAAGAAACGAACACAATTTGGCTGTACAAAGAAAATACCACACTTCACATTGCCGCCACTGGACAAATAGATAATGGCTGCTTCTTCAAGAAAATATAGTGTTACCAGCCCGATCCCCTGACCTAGGTTTCATTCTATTCGGAACTCAATCAGGAGGAGTGTGATAACCGTAACACAACTTCCTAAAAGAGGAAACCAAAAAACACAAAGCAGAGAAAAAAGAAAGTGGTAAAGAATCATAAGACTCTTAGATAGGAACATATAAAGGAATAACTTCAAGGAAAGGAATTTTTTTTTTTGTTTCCTCTTTACTTTGACTTCGGCTTTGCTTCACATTTAAAATGATACCTTTACATACACACACAAACACAATTTTTTTCCAAGATTCAAATTCAGGATTCAAAGGTAAATCGGAGATTCGGATTCATAAAATAGTGGATTCAACCTAAATCCAATATATTATAATCTAAAGCATTTTTCCAACAAATAAATTAAAGGTAATAAACTTTAAAAAAATAAAAAATTAAGTAGAGACCCTGACTAAATTATTAAAAACTATAAAAACCGTGAATCTGGATTATTATTTGTGAAGGTTCTTTCCAACGCGTTAGACCTGACCAAGGTTTAAACCCAACATCCTTAGAGGTGTTTGGACTTAGTTTGGAGCACAAGGCCTTAACGATCATGTCACGCTGAGGCTATAGCAAACATTAAAAAAAACCAACCTTATGTGAATCAAATGTTTTTAGATAAAACATTAAAATTTAAAAAATTATTTATTTTATTATTACCATCCAATGTACCATTTCACAAATTTATTTAAACAAAAGAGAAATGGTGCCAAATGAGTGTATTAAATTAAAAATGAGGATTAAAGGATAAGCCCTACATACTAATCCCTTCTATCCTCCTTCCAATGTTACAAATTTATTTAATTAAGTAGAAATGATTGAACATACTTTATAATGAATCACGAAAAAAAAAAATGCTGGATACAATGTAAAAAAAACTTCAACACAGCTTTTTGATTTACAAATATAGTTTCAACTTAAATTTCAAAACACTAAAGATATGGGAATCTGGTGACAAACGTTTGGCGTCGGCTAGCTACCTTGCAGGCGTAGGTTCGTGTAAAGTACAACATGCCGCGGTGTTAAGAGACCACTTGCAACTCTTGTTTGTGTACTAACCAATCAAAATAGATCTCTTTGTCTCGATAATATATCAAACATATTAGACAAAACAACAAAACTGTGAAATCAAAGAGTTGCTTCTGGGAGGAAAAAAAAAAAATATTGGTTTTATTTTGATTCTAAATGATTGAGCAATTTATTTTAAGAATATCATACTCGATTTCTTGATTCTTATTGGATTTGAAAAATAAATAAATCAATAATCGATCTTTATATCATGATTTTCGATATCTCAAATTCCTAACTCATGAATAAGAGTATATTAAGATTTCTGGCATATAAGTGAAATGACAATATCCAGTATGTGGGTGGAATTTTCATTGCAACCATTAATAATACTTTGTCTATTTCACTCTATACCAGAACATTGTAAATATACTCAACATAGCCTGTGTGCTCTAGTAGCCTTGCGCAAAACAAACATGGCTGTTTTGTTCAAATATATATTTTTTTACTATATATATATATTTTTTTTTTCTCTTCAACAACATCAAAGTAGGATATATAACTACATAAATAAATAACAAATTTTTAATGCGAGATTGAATATAGGGCAAATACTGAACATATTAATGCCGAGGGATTTGAGAATCAAAAAAATCGAGATTAATATTTATCTAATAAAAAAAACCTCTTTTCGGTTTTTGCTGTCTGTTACGTTATATTTTAAGAAGGTACAGGAAAGGTGGATAGAAACATATAAAAGGGACAAAAACAATATGGCTTTTACAATGAAAAGAAGAACACAGTTCACACTTTACACTGCTGCCACTGGACAAAGAGTTAACGCTTGCCACATGAATAAAATCGATCGTTACCGCCCAATCACCCGACCACAACCAATGTTAATTTACTGTATTTGTTCCTATCTAACTGTCCATCATCCTTTACCAATTTCCTTGTTCTCCCTTTTGTTTTTTTGGTTTCCTCTTTTAGGAGTTGTGTTACAAATTTCACACTCCCTTCTTATGAGTTCCGATAGAATGAAACCTAGGTCGGGGGTTTGGGCTTTAACAATTAAATTTTCTTAAGAGGCAACCATTAACTCTTTGTCCAGTGGCAGCAGTGTAAATGTGAAATGTGTTCTTCTTTTAACATATTGTGTTCATCCCTTTTAATATGTTTCTATCCACCTTTCCTGTACCTTCTTACAAACAAAACAATATTAATATTTAATAATCAGAATCTAGAAAAAATCAAAATCTTGATATCTCAGATTATTTTACACCAAAATTGTTGTTTTTAATTTGTTTGTATACTAATCAAAACAATAAAACGTCTTTTCTACCAGAACGCTCGATCAAAGAAGCCGAACCAGACATAGCACCTTGCGAGTAATAGCGATGGTTGTGTGTGGTCTCCGAACGAACATAGCACTACGCATAGTTCTCACAAAAGACGCTGGGGGGGCCCCCCGCTACATCTTGTCGTCGGTCATTTCAAGGAACTGAGCGTAAACGTCACGGGAACACTCCCCCTTGTTGTTGAACAGGAACTTGTAGTAGCTTCCATCTGCACAGATCACTGCCAACACGACGACAAAAAAAAAACCTCAATCATATCAAGCGCCGACATTAGCTGTGATCAAGGATGGACCCCTTCAAATCCTACAAAACCCTTAAGGATATTCGAGAAAATTTAGGAATTTTAGACTCAAATCCTTAAGTTTTTAAGTGAAATTTGATTTATATCTCTGATATAGCTTTTAGGTGGTTCAGAACCAATTATAATTATAGAATGAACTTAACAACCAGAACCCAGCCCAGTAATTTAACACTTAACTGGACGTATGAATGTTATAATGATTGGATTTTAAGAAATAATATTAACGTTTAGTTAGTATTTTTATTTTAAATTTTTCTACAATATTTATATTTCCTCTTATGTTCATAATTATTCCAAGATTCAGAATCGAGATTCAGGATTTGAAGATAAATCAGAGATTCCGATCTGTTAAATAGTGGATTTGACCCAACTCTAGCCGTGATAATGGTTTTTTTTTCCCACACCGAGCCTCTTTCCCTACTCATTTGGGTGATACACATATATATATATTCATAGTGCTATTGGAGTAAGGAGGATCAGAAAGGTGAGATTTAGGGGAAATACACTTTACACAAACACTAAACCAAATGTTTCCCCGTCCCTCTTCTTTTTATTTATAGTGCAAATGTGTGCGAGATTACTTCTACTATATAACACAAAAGAAAGGAACAAGACATCACCTTTGTGAATTGGATTCCTCACACATTTTCCCTCTTTTGATTGGGTGGGCTTTATCAATTAAATTTGCACTTATTAGTTTATTTTTACTTTACGAATAAAGATATTAATGTTCTGGACTTGGGGAAAACGGGGTCATGTGTCCACTCACCTATGACCGAGTTGTCCGCTCCGAAGGCACACATGCACTGGGAACCCCCTGGCACCTGGAACTTACAAAAGCTCCAACTGGAACTGAAATATTTGGGCAGGAACGTTGCAGACGCTAAGCTGGAAAACATCACACAGAGAATACGAGATGAATCACAGACACGGCCATTCAGGGCAAGACACGCTTACAGGGTTGCCAATATTTTATTAATACAAAATATCTGATTTGAAATATTTTGTAAAATTGACTCAAATATACATTTTTTTTAGCACCGTGTCTTACTACCCGTTCGGGTTATGCACTTATGTGCTAATTACGCTAGTCGCTTTAGGGATTAGGAAGGTTATTTTTATAGGAAGTGTACCAGCATTTGGGTGGAGGGAGAGAGGAAAGTGATTTAGGAAAAACCACCCTCAGGTCATCCGACCGAGATTCGAACCTCTATCTCTCCCATCATCAGTAGTCTAGTCTCCTGTGAGAGTGGCGCCTTAGACCAAACTGCCACTAAAGCGGGTGAGTCAGATAAATTAAACTCTTGACATTTCAGTACAGTAAGCTTTTTCAAGAGTTTTTTGTATATAATATATAAATCTTCCGAGTCGAGTTTGAAAAACTGCTAAAATTTAACTCTAATGTGAATTCTCGACTGCCTGCTCAGCCATTAGTTGTGACTCAATGTTTCAAGAAAGATAAAAATATGTTTGGAACGAAGGGTATGCGCTTGAATTAGGGGTGTGCGAAACTTCAAAACTTCCGACTTGGCTTCGAAACAAATATCAGCTTCAACTTCACTTTGAAATTAATTTCGGCTTTGACAGTTATGAAACTTAGCCAATAAAAATAGTGACAGCTAAAATACTCAATTTACAGTCAATTACCGCCATTTTGAGTTGTTGAGTACATCAAAAATTAATATTCATGTGAAAGGATCTAAAGAAAGGCTGTGCAGAATCCCAAACTGGAAAGGGGGGGGTGGGGGGGGGGGGGGAGATTAGGAAGATTGGTTATTCCTGAAAAAAAAAATTCCAAGTAATTTCAGAGCATTAAGTTTTATAAATCCGCTTCGATGGCCACGTGGCCTAGCGCGCTACTCTCGTGTTAGACTAGACTGTCAAAGGCGGGGAGAACGGGGTTTGATCCCGGTCGGTTGCAATGAAAGGGATTTTTTCATAAAATAGGTTTCCACTCTCCTTCCATGCAAATGCGGGTACAATTACTCTAAATTAAGGATTCCTAATCCCTAAAACTATCAACGTAATTAGTATATAGGCTTATAACCTGAACGGGTACTAAGACGCCGTGCTGGAAAAAAAGTTTTATAAATAGCCACATTAAAATAATTTTTTTTTCCAAGAATAGAACTAGCAAAAAATATTCGAGCATCGATTCAGCTTTGAGAATATTCCTTGTTTTTTGTGACATTTCCGGTGTATTTTCAGACACAGAAAATACCTTGTGTTCTCCTAGTGGGTGGCAGTCCTGGCTCAATACATTATTCCATTTCCTCCCCCTCCCCTTACCTTGATTGTTTGTTGAGTTTTTGGTCCTCGACGGAGAAGACATGGACAGTCCCGTGATCGCTCGACACACACAGCCAAGACGAGTCATGGTTGAAATTGATACTGAAACACAAACATATATATGCATTTCATGTTATTACGAGTATAATATGTTAATTTTATAGTGCCTATAGTTGCCTATTCGGTTGGTTTTGGCCTATTTACTAAATAAGCGCCTTAATGCACCTATTTCAATCTTTCCTCTCTTTTTTTTTAATACGTTATGGATTTTCTGCTGAAAAAGAGAGTCCACCAGTTTCTTAGAAATTTTAAATTGTGGCCTAGGCCTTCTTGTTTGGGATAGGTTTATCGACACTTTGTTAAATAGCTTACAATGAGCGTAAATCAGGCGGAATACAATGGGGCAGTGACAGACATCTTGGGAAGAAACAGAACGCTGTGGCAGGAGAAGAATAATTAAAACTTCTTCAGAAATGGCAAATTTGAAATTTCGTCCTGTGACATCGAGAAGTATAAATCAATTTTTTCAAACTAAAAAACTTTATATCTGAAAATATAACTTATTTGATTCACTACTGAGAATCTAGAAAAGTACCCAGTGACTAGGAGCATGCAGTGGCAGATTTACCAACAGGCTGAGTAGGCTGGAGCCTAGGGCGGCAGATTTTAGGGGCGGCAAATTTTGAATAGCCTACTGGCGGCAAATGTGTAAATCCGCCACTGGGAGCATGTGACCCACTTCAGTGGTCAAATAGAATAAGGTGTCACTCTTGCGGGAGACTGGACTGCCGATGAAGGGAGATAGAGATTTGAATCTCGGTCAGGTGTACTTAAGGTATTTTTTTGACTAAATGGTTTATGACTCTCTCTTCACGCAAAAGCAGACACAGTTCTCCTAAATTCCACCTCCCTAACCCTTAACACATTCGCGTAATTAGTACAAAACATGCACACAATCCGAATTAGTAGTGAGACGTAGTACTAAAAAAACTTCTTAATGTTTATTGGCTGCAGGTGAGTAGTACAATATTATTATTATTAGGTGTTCTGTTTTACGACAGGTCCAATCCTTTTGTCAGTAAACTTAATCAGCGATTAAAATTCATTGGCGATGCACTATCAATCACCCAAAACCAGATTAAGTTCAACTCTAATTTTTACCTATGAATCATAATTCGAATCTTAGAAAGCACGACTTTATTACAGTCGAGCTAGACTGCCGAGAATGGAGAGATAGAGGTTTGAATCTTGGTAGGGTGAACTGGCGGGGAGGGGGTTCCTAAACGGGTTTCCACTCTCCCTTCATGCAAATGCGGGTTCACTTCCTCTAAATTCAACCTTCTCAATTCCTAACCCATTAGCCTAATTATTACATGAGTGTATAATCCGAACAGGTAGTATGACGCAGCGCTAAATAAATAAACACTTTACAACAGAGAACCTTCCACTGATACAAAGATAGAAAACAACCAAGAAATAGTTAAAGTGAGATTTCCAAAACAAATTCCAACTCGAGGTTTGAAAGATTCCCCCACCCCCCCAAATTCTAATAGTGAAGTTCCTTATGGAACCAAGACCCAAGATAATGTAAAAATAAAATCCCCCATACGCTCCCTATAACCGAGTTGGTGGTCAAGCAGTCAAAGGTGTCTGATCCATTATATAATGAATTGGCAATAATGGAGAAATCAAGGCCCGTATTTCGATCTGGTGCATTCAACATAGTTTTGCCGTCCCCTCTACATAATGATGTGGGTGCACTTACTATAAAAGTATCCTTCTCATATAAGCCCTTAAGATCAAGTTGTTAATAGCCGTGGCGCTAACGTAATTTTAAAAAACAACAGGCTTGATTGCTCACCAATAGATATTTGCCGCATGTGCGCCCCTCCTCAGCTCGTTGAGTCTCGTCCCGGTAGCAGCGTCAAACACTCGAATTAGAGTTCCCTGGGGATGACAGGAAAAATAAAGTAATTACTACTCATTCTCGCTAAACGCATATGTACTAATTACACCAATGGGTTAGAGAGGAGGAAGGGTGAAATTAGAGGAGATATACCCGCGTCTGCATGGAGGGAGAATGGAAAAACATTTTGGGGGAAAAAAGTTCCCTTGATGAGCCAGAAGGTATACTCCATTCACGGTAGGAATTACTCTCTGAAAGATCTTTTTTCCTACCAATATCCTAATATATAATAGATTTCTGGTAGGGAAAAAGACCTTTCAGAAAACAATTCCTACGCTGAACAGACTTTAATATTGCACATCAGTCTGCCAAGCCACCAAGTGACATCTTCACAGGGACTGGCTGTATATTGAATGTTATTACTGATATTGGTCATACCTCTGTCACTTCCATATTTGTCAGAGCCGTGAATGAGACCGAGACAGATCAATGAAAGTAACAACACATTCTAGCCCATACCAGGAGATTTAGAGCATTGTAAACACTATCAATGAAAGTAACAACTTGCTCCAGCCCATACCAGGAGATATAGAGCATCGTAAACACTATATCTGACCAGAGATGGATGTAAAAATTAACACTAAGCCTTGTAATTAGACAGTGAACCATTCAAAGCACGTCACGGCTGTCAAAAGGATCGTACTCGTGAGCTCACCTTCTCGGAGGCGGTGGCGAGCCTGGTCCCTTGTAGGTAAGAGCGATGCAGCTGAGGGCCGCCTCGTGGGCCACTATGTCCAACGGGGCTCTCTCCGTGTTGGCAAGGTCCACCACCTGGATCTGGCCCGTCCGGCGTCCCGGGAACGCCAGCAGGGAGTTGGTGCTGTTGGGGCACAGGACGCACAGGCCTGGCCCGACACAAGAACACGGAGTTGCTAATTTGTTTGTCTCGCCGGCGTGATGTAGTGCTAGATCAGGTTAACACTGACAAACTATTTAACCTTGGAGAACAGGAAAGAGAGGGTGGAAACCTGTGATATTCACTTGTTTTCAGTAGCATAATGTTTAACATAAGGTTGTTTCTTTTATTCAACGTGTCATAATAACCTTTCAAGCTAGCTCCATATTTATTCTAATGCAGTAGGGATGAGTATGGTATTATTAGGAGGAAGAGTGTAAGCATTTGCACGAAAGGAGAGTGGGAATCCCTTTAGGAATGAATACCCCAGTACACCCAGATAGTTTTTTACCTCGATCATCGCGTCATCGGCTAATGAGAATAAATCACCGCGTCTTACTACCTGTTCAGGATATACACATATAATGATAATTACTCTAATAGGGTAGGGATGAAGAAGGAAGCATTTTAGAGGTAATCTACCAGCATTTGCGTGAAAGGAGAGTAGGAAAACCACACTCAGTAGAACCGATCGAGACTCGAGCCCCGATCTCCCCATCATCAGCAGGTCAGTCTAACACAAGAGTGACGCCTTAGACTGTTCGACCATTGAAGAGGATCTAAGAAAACTTAAGGGTCAAGCTGTATGCCCCGTGATGTATAAATATTACTCAAAATGAACATCCCTCACTGTTTCCAGCCTGTGGTCAGTATTTAATCCAAGCCATTTATTTTCTACTGCCGGCTTGCTAGGTCTGTCGTAGCTTCATATGTCTTATAAAATAACTTAACGCCAGGACAGGCACAACATCCAGTCCCCAGCCATTAATTCATCACTGTGAAAGGGTAAACCCAAATTTAATGATTGATGAATTTTTCAGTGATGCTGGGAGCCTTAGCTTATTAGGCAGACATGCTACCAACTGAGTTATGATGTTGAACTATAGGAACTAGTGTTAAAATTAAAACTACCTTCCATCTTATTTTACTGAGTTAGTAACAGACGACCGGATATAAAACGACTGAACCAAGCAAGGATATAGAGCCCCAGGCGGGCAAACGTCGGTGATTTACCTTTGGGATTGGGGTTAGTCTCAAAGACGTGCAGCTGCTGTGGGGTCTGCGTGAAGGTGTACACCTTGATGACTCCTTCGAGCACCACCACGATCCTGTCCCGGCGCAACCGCACTCCACGCACCGGCGCGTTAAAGTCCAACGCAATCACCGGCGCCTTCTTCAGGTCGTCCCACACCATAACTGCCAACACGATGTGAGTACGGTCATGATAAATAAACAAACTTGACAGACCCTAGACCTTTGTAGCGAGAGATTATCTAACTATACAATTAGTATTCACAGAAGTTGGAGTCTGCGTGGTTTTATTTTAGTCTGGTGTTAAGGAAAGTTGACACCTTGATCCCTACTGCAGTCCATAGGCCCGCATAGGAACTTTCCGCGTGGACCACCGCAGGTCCTACGAATGCGTGACCTAATTTGTTTGTGAGTTTCCTTACAATCCAGGGGGGGTCACATTCATGTGGGTGTAGCTAATGAGTGGAATGTTGCGCTCGGAGAACATAACCGCACCTTTGGTCTGGTAAACTTTTTTTTTTGTACCAATGGGCTGTGGACAGCATGAGAAGGTCCAACCAGATGACAGCGGGCCTATAGACGCCACTTGAGAAACTCAATTTTCGACCACAATACATAAAAATATATATATATATATTAGCTATTTCCCATGAACAAGGGCTTTGTTACGAGTTGATTGGGTCAATAAAGTTAATTTGGTCTGGAGCTTGACATTCTAAATTAAAAGTTGATTTATCATAAAGACAACAAGGACATCTTGTGGCATGATGGAACTTGATTCATCCCTGCTGCTGTATCTCCAAGTGAATATGGTTGTAAATCAAACTGGATAACACCTTATTTAGGTTTTAAGTAATAATACAGCTCGAATTAGATATCTTGAGGTGTCATATCTTGGTGCGGTTTTCTGTATTCTTATTTAGAAAATAGGTACCTAATGGAATTGAAACCAGTGAAACCATTTTTTCTGATTTTAAAAAATACAACAAAATTGTAAATGATTAAATATAAAATAAAAGAGAGAAAAAACTATTGATGTGGTGCCAATTCCATTATTGTAAAGTGATGAATGCACTTTGATATATTTACTGGTTTGAGCATAATTGTGTAGCCTACGGTATTTAATTACCCGGGAAGGCGGTCAATAGACAGGTTTTCAAGATGGGGAAACAGACACCTCATTACACCCGACCGGGATTCAAACCTCAATCTCCCAGTGATTGGCAGTCCAGTTTATAGCGAGAGGGATGTCTTAAGACCATGTGCCCACCGACGCAGTTTATATATTAATTGTATAGTTATCTTATTTTATGTATTAAGTTTAATCTTTTTAATTTAATTTCTTGTCTGTATTCCGCCTAAGTATATTTCTTGTATAGTTTTCACCAACAAACTTGGAAATAGTGTTTTAAATAAATAAACAATAATAAAAAATAGTGCTCTATGAAAACAACAAGAGTTGAAAATGTACCAACCTGTTTATCAAAAACTTTATAAGATACATTCAAAATGTGTTCAGTACCAGTGCTACGCCTACCTCTATTCGGGGGGTACATGGGGCGTGTCCCTCCTCCGACGAGAGCCAGATAGTTGCAGCGGAACAGCATCTCCACGTGGCACAGCCCTCCTTCCGTGAAGTCCTGACGTTCCTTTTCCTTCAATGGATCGCAGTTGTACACACGGAAACCGTTCTCCATCCCGCACGCAAAACATCCTGTAGGAACATCCTTGTCGATTAACGTGGCAGTGTGAACAGAGTGGCAGTGTATTAATAGGCGCCGGTTCCGCGGCAGCAGATATAATATATATACGTCAGTGTTCTTCTCACTACGGCCCGGCTAAAATTTTATAATATTGCGAACTTAACTTCTTTTTTAAAATTTTAGCACTGCAGTTTACTAACTGTTCATACTATATACATATGTATATGACAATTAGGTACTTTAATGGGGTATGGATGAGAAAGGAAGCATTCTAGAGGTAATTCACCGCATTTGTGTGGAAGAAGAGTGGGAAATCGTGTAGGGAAAACCACCCCCAGTAAACCTGACAGGGATATGAACCCCGATTTCCCCCTCAGCAACAGGCCAGTCTAACACAAGATGATGCCTTAGACCAGAGGTTCCCAATTTTTTTTGGCCACGGAGCCCTAATTGATCATACTTTTTTTTGGCGGAACCCATTTTGATAATAACAAAAGTGATTGTACCTTGTAGTAGTGTAGTTTGAATATTTTCATGTTTGACATGAAAAGAAAGAATAATTATAAATAAAAAATAATTATTATAAGTATTATAAAACATTTATCGTACAAAAAAAAGTAACCATTTAATGTGAAGAATGAAACTTTTTCACATATTTACTTATAATAGCACTAAAATTATGCTTAATGTCTGACAATTTAACGCGAAGATCTGAACTCGGAACCCCTTTGACCCTTCCACGGAACCCCAGGGTTCCGCGGAACACCTTTGGGAAACGCTGCCTTAGACTATTCAGTCATTGAGGCAACAGTAGTGAAATTAACGTATGTTCATAACCCTAATAAGTGGATATTAAGACATGGTGGGGAAAAGAACCTACTCTAAACAAACGTTGGCCAAAGGAGATAATAATAATAAATTAGGAAAATACGCCTGCACTCACTTTGAGAAAAGATATAGGCCTAAAGATTTTATTTTCTAGCAGTAGGTATGTCTTACTACCAATACTAATTATGCTAGTGGTTTTAGGAATGAGAAGGCTTATATTTAGAGGAAATATATCCGCATTTGCATGGAGAGAGCAAGATATTGGAAAATCATTTTAGAAAAACCACATTCGGTACACCCGACCAAGATTCGAACCTCGATCTCCCCATCATCGACGGTCTGGTCTACTGAGAGAGTAGAGTGTTAGACCACGCGGCCACCGAAGCAGGAGATGTAAAGTTGATTTATGCACACACAAAAACATCAATTGGACGCACGCAGCATCTTTACTTGGTAGCTCCATCTCCTGATCCCAGAACAAGTTGCATTGTCCGTCTTTCTTCCTCCAAACATGTGAAGGATTCTCTCACAAACTTAGGAATCAACTCAGGCCCGGATTTATGAGGGGGGGCTTTTTATACAGAAATATAATAGGTAGTTACAATACTATTTCATTTATTAAAATAGAATAAAATAGAAAATTGTGACGAATAATTTTTCACAATGACCTACCGTATTTTATAATAATCTTAACTAATATTTTTATTATATTTGAAATTTCTTAGATGTTTTGCTTTGTTTTCATCGACAATGACCCATGAAAAATTTTGAAATGTTCTGTGCCCACTGGATGTTGAGAGCGATGTTTTAAAGATAATACAATTGGAGGAATTCATTTAAGATTTTTCAGATATCCAGTGAAGAAAGAAAGACTTTTTGTAGGTATTGTACATTTTCTATGTAGTCTATGTAGTCTATGTAGCTTACCTTTCTATGGCCTGATCTTGGTGGGAAGAACAGTGAGCCTATCTAATAGTTTACTTAAGTTACTAAGGCGCCCCCCCCCCCCCCCCCCCCAGATATAAATCTGGCCCCAAGTCTACTGGTATGTAGGGTTGTAATAATCCCAAACTTTCTCCTAATTTCTTCTTGTCAACAGTCTCAATACAGTCCAATTTTCACGATAAAGGACTTTAAGAAAACACAAACTTTTTTTCTTTTGCACCCAAGATTGATGACATTTTACCATTTTATAATTTTTGTCAAATAATGGGAATTTGTAATGTCTATCAAAAGTGGCAGCTACAGCTCGAATTATTTGACGTATGAATACCGTTAGCGAAAGTAGATCTAGTAACTTTGTAGATGTTGGATACGTCTCTACTTTTGAAAATTGGACTTAGTCCTAATGAAGCTTGTTTGGATCCACTTTGTGTGTAACAATGTCATATCATCTTTAAAATCGTTGGAATACGGACAGAACTTTAACAAAAAGTTTTACTTCGAGACGTGTTTTAAAATGTTAGCTCTTGTCTGGATATTTATTATTTAAAAACATGACTGCGCAGAAATAAGTAATGACTTTCATGTTAATATAAATATAAGAATAGGACACAATGACTGAGCTACCACAAATATGTAGTAAGTCATAAATATATGTTTAAAATTATGCCGCATAATGTGTTGTGCTGTCAAAATTACTTTGACGCGTGTCAATAATCTGCAGACGCCTTCTTACCTTGGTCCTGATTGAAACCGGCGTAGAGCAGCCCCTTACCGTGAGGATTGCTTGCAGGCAGGTTCATTGTTTAACCACTATTATTCCACTTTAGTTGCTCCGATTAAACGAGCAACACTCGAATTCAACGCGTATAACAAAATTTTATCGTTCACTAACTACCATATCACAGGGGCCATTTTTATTGACATGAGTTGTCGGCCAATCATATTTCAGAAACTTTCATAAAGCCCACTGTTGCCAGCTGTTGTATTTTATTGGTAATAGCTAGCCATGGTGAAAGATAAACGGTTGACAAAACATGTCGAGTCCTAGATAGTCACAACCTTTCGTAGATCGTCCCTAGAGTCTAGATCAACTTGTCGTATGTGTTATATATCAGCACCATTGAAATTTAAAAAACTAGTGTTTGTATTATTTTACTATTTTACTTTTCTTTTTTTTCTTTTCTGCCATAACACCTACTTTTACCTTTGTATTTAGTTTATATGGTAACTTTTCGTTTTTAAGTGTTGGCTACAAAGTGTTCATGATGCACATCGTCTCGAGTACTTAATATTGGTCTATATTTTAATTCTTATTTTGTTCTATTTATTGCATAATTTTTCGTGTATTTTTAAACGTGTCTTTGAACTTACATGGTAAGACACGTGACTTTTAATGCTCAATAGTATAATACATGTTATATAATGTACTATATAAGCATGATTTTTTTTAAAAGCAAGACGAAAAAAACCATGCACATCTTTCAAAAAAAAATTTATATTGTAGATAGAAAAATATAATTGAAACAAAACTTTTCCTTGTGTTAAGGTAGTAAGGTTAAATCAAGTAAAATAATAGGCCTACCTAAAAGAGAATTAGTTTTATTGGCAATTTTAAGGAACAAATATTAATTTCAAGAGAAACTATGTTCTTACAGATACAAAAAAATTAAAATTTTAATTTTTTTCTTTCATTATTATTAAAAAAAAAACACCATGCCTACTACCTGTTCAAGCTATATGCATATATAATATGATAATCTAATGAGGTAGGGGTGAGGAGGAAACATTTTAGAGGTTAATCTACCCACATTTGCTTGGAAGGAGTGGGAAACCATTTAAGGAAAACCACCCTCAGTAGACCTGACGGGATTCGAACCCCAGTCTCCCCGTCTTTAAAAGGTCATTCTACCATGAGAGTGACTCCGTAGACCATTTGGCCATTGAAGTGGGTCGATTCATTAGAACAAGCGGCTTAAGCCATATATTAAAAGGTGAAAGTGAAATGTTTAACATTGAGAAGACCCACTGGCTGAATGATTTTTATATTAATGGAAATTGATAAACATAAAAAAAAAGGTAGGCTCTTTCGCTATCACTCATAGAAATTCTCATGTGCTGATATAATCAGTCGGTTCAGAAAGTGCATGTTAAATACCTCAAATTCAGGAATGTCACTGTCATTAATGACCCAAGTGTTTTCACACCACACAACCCCAGGTCTAACTAACGACAAGTTTTAGTCCCGAGTACAAACTACTGTGTCCTAGGTGTATAGGAATGCACGTGTTGAGGCCCCACTTGAGGTCGTCGCTCCAACTCAAGACCAGTGACCATGTGCTGCTCGCTGCTGGCTTCACAACGAGCGCCAAGGCCGAGAAGCAGGTTCCAACCAATCTGAAGGGTCGCAGCAAGAGTTCTCAAGAGTGGCTTTCTCGTCAGCTCGCTGACCCGTACGTCGAGAAGGCCAAGATGTCCAACTACAGGTAATACCAGAGCTACACTCCAATTTTCATAAGAAGAACCTTATCTGACAGCAAGATACTGTACTAGGTCTACTTTCATGTGTTCATATGTCAAGTCAAGTGATGATCTGGAGCTGTCACTTTTCATAGATACTATCAATCACTATAAAATATCAATAATAATACAGTAAAATGATCCATGTTGACCATAAAAAAGTTAGTATTTTCTAAAGGCCTTTCTGTGAAAATTTGACTCATCTCTAACACATTGCGTAATTCATATATATATATACACATATACACGCTAAACGGAAGTTAAATGGGTAAAAAAAGTTTTTTTTCAAGCGCAGATGCCGCAGTGCTTCAAACTGATTGAGATCGACGATAAGTTCAGATTGCTGTCCCGGACAGTGCGTGGTGGATTGCGGGGCTGCTCCTGGCAGCTGGTCGCAGGTCCTGGTACAAAGGACTAACGCTCTGACAAAAGGTTAGTAAAGTTTCCACCTTCAAATCGTTTCAAAGTTGTGATAATCATGGCTTCCCTTGTGTTATTGTTCAACCATTCTAATGTGTCCCCGCCATCTTGTATCTATAACAAACACTGCAACCACCCCCCCCCCCCCCCCCCCCCCCCGACATGTTTCTTTAACACATAACAAGAAACAACCATCTATCACTCTGACCTAACCTAAGAACATTTGACAAAAGTTAGATGCATTAAATATTTGTTGATAGAAATTTTTTTTTTTTGGCTTCGCTATCATTTGATATTGTGATAAAATACATTGGTAAATCACATTAATAACTCTAATATAATTGTATAATTGTTGGGTTTGGCCATATAATAATTACTTTCCAGCAAAACCGCTTATAAGAAGCACATTTGCGCTAAGCAAATTCAGATAAAATTTTGTAAATATATAATCATATATATTTTTCAAATGTTAGAATCTTCATCGGTATTTGGGGGATTAAAAAAACCAGACCACCGGTAAAATATATGTCTAGCAAAGGTGTGCAAATACTCAGAAAATTGTATTTCAAGAAGAGTTTTATTAAAGTTGAGACATTTAAAATTTCTCTGGAAATCTTTTAGTTAAATTAATTTAATTCCTATTTTAAGATGGTACTAAATAACAAAAATCTTTTTAATTTTTCCCCTTTTGTTTGATAAACAAAAATCTATAACTTAATTCACTGATACATAAACGAGTGCGGCAGGAGGTTTCTGGGGGTCTGGGATCCTCCCCGAGGACTCTGTTTACAGGCTTTAGCCCTCTCCATATGCTGCCAGCTTAAACAGTTACTTAAGCCTGTTCTTATTCCATCCATTTTGAACCTTAACTTATGCTCTTTGTATGTTTTACTTAGAATAGATTTTTTTATGTAATTTTTCTATCTTATCTCTGCTTGAAAATATTTTATAACTATGGTATGCTTGTTTGAGTCAAGCGAGCCGTGATCTAACATAGTCGAGCAACATAATTTCCGATGTAGTCACAGGCGTGGCGAATGAGAAGTGAAATTCGCCACATCAGGTAAAAATTGAGACACTAGGTTGCTCAATCGAACAACCCACACTGTTTGAACAAGTGTATTCAAGGCACGTACACTTTGACTGCCGAATGCGATCCGACAAGTTGCAGAAACTTTGGCTGAAAAATCTGAACTAAATGCACATGCGGAGTTTTCGTATTGGTACGCAGGAACTGTCGAGTTACAATCACCACACGCCATCAGGAAAAAGTTTAATTTACTGTGTGAGCTGACAAGCTCAAGCTCGCCACATGTAACGATTGGTGACAGGGTTGCCCACCCCGGTTCTAACACACTTTCAATGTGTACTTGCACTGGTTGCATGGAGGGGGAGAGGGAGGGTAAAATCAGGCGGATATATGGGGAAAGGAGGAACTTATCAAGAGATATTTTGCAGAAATACAACTTGTAGTATTTGGGGCACAAATATTGCTCTATATTACTCAAACTCGACGTTCAAATGTGACTTAGAAATCTTCAAATGTGACTTAGAAATCTACGCTTCTGATTTCTAGTGACAATTTTTCCCCCCACAGATGCTGGTAAACCTGTCGGTACCGTGATAGCGATCGACAGACTCCCGATCTACCCGATAGAAGGAGTGACGATCATCGGCAACACGGACTTCACCACCGCAGCCGCCCGAGAGAAACTCCTCTCGGTCATGAAAGGACGTAAGGCGGACGCCGTTGTGAGCGACATGGCCCCGAACGCCACGGGTGTCCGAGCCATGGACCACGAGAACATTGTTCACCTGGCGTATTCTGCCGTGCGTTTCGCTGCGCAGACGTCCCGTGTCGGCGCGTTCCTCCTGGTGAAACTGTGGGATGGCGCCATCACTATAGCGCTCGAGAGGGACCTGATGAGGTTCTACGACAAAGTGAAAGCAGTGAAACCGATGGCGAGTCGGTCAGACTCGGCCGAGATGTTCTTCTTGGCGAGAGGGTTCAAAGGCTTGCAGTCATAAACATTTATCTTGTAGATATCTGGATATATTCTGTGTTTACTCATTTTTTATACATTACTATCTAGCTGTTAAAATAGTGATTGTATAGTGTAAATATTGTTGATTAACTTTTGTTGCGTTTAATATATTGTAAAAGCTACATTACACCATTGATTTCAAAAGAATTACGCCATTAACAAATGGCACATTATAAAATTAATTTTAATTTGAATATAAACCTCACTCCTACTCATCTTCACTAACTGATTCCATCCTGTGGCCGGGTCAGTTTAGTAAAAAGCCTCCATCTTCCTCTTTCCTTCTACCATCCTCTTTGGTCGCTTCCATTCTTCTCCTTTCACTTGCACACTTTCTGTTGTTGTCTGCTCCTCCCATCTATTTCTTGGTCTCCCTTGCAGTTTTTTTCCTACATACTTAATTTCCATCAATCTCTTTGGCATCCTCTCCTCCATCCTCGTTATACGCCCGACTCCTACTACACTTACCAAAAAGAAGTTATTGATGCTATATTTGTAAACAAAGTTCTCCCGCAATTATTGCAACGCAGGTGTTTACAATTTTCATCTGAGTCCCGCTGTATTGTCCACCAAAGTGCCAGGTTTACTCTCGACCCAGCCCTACTTAATACCTCGGTTGGACTGCGTCTTATTGGGTCATCACTAGGGAGCGGTTTCTTAGGCACCAAACATTTTTAAAATAGGCAGGCATTAAAAAAATAGGGAATGGGATTTAGGCACCAGAGTAGCCACTTAAAGAGGTTGGGGGGAGGGGGGGTTGAGATCACAAAACCGGCAATGTGGAATTGATTCTACTACCTACAGCCAATTCACTTTTTTTTAGCATGTATCACTTTGGACTATGCGCATATATCATACTAATTACGCTAATATCTTTGGAGCTAGGAAGGTGAAATTTAGAGAAAGTGCACCTGCACTTGCCTGGAGGAAGAATGAAAAACCATTTAGTACAAAAACACCTCATTCTTTGGATCGAGATTCCCCTCCATCGGCAGTCCAGTCTACTGCGTGAGTGACGCCTTAGCCCATTTGACCACCGAAGGGGGTCACATGCTGTTAATCCCTAGATTTTTTTCTAGATTTTCAATAATGAAATAAGTTATATTTTCAGAGAATGTTTATTATACTTTGCAAACCAGAGTTCTACTTCACACAATGTCCAGGGACAAAATTTCAAATTTGTCAATTTTTGAAGATGTTGAACTTTTCTCCTGCAACGGCATGGTGTTTCCTCCCAACATGTCTGCCACTGCTCCCATTGTCCTCCCCGCATGTCTGCCACTGCTCCCATTGTCCTCCCAACATGTCTGCCACTGCTCCCATTGTCCTCCCAACATGTCTGCCACTGCTCCCATTGTCCTCCCAACATGTCTGCCACTGCTCCCATTGTCCTTCTAACATGTCTGCCACTGCTCCCATCGTCCTCCCCACATGTCTGCCACTGCTCCCATCGTCCTCCCCACATGTCTGCCACTGCTCCCATCGTCCTTCCCACATGTCTGCCACTGCTCCCATCGTCCTACCGACATGTCTGCCACTGCTCCCATTGTCCTCCCCGCATGTCTGCCACTGCTCCCATTGTCCTCCCAACATGTCTGCCACTGCTCCCATCGTCCTACCGACATGTCTGCCACTGCTCCCATCGTCCTCCCAACATGTCTGCCACTGCTCCCATCGTCCTCCCCACATGTCTGCCACTGCTCCCATCGTCCTCCCCACATGTCTGCCACTGCTCCCATCGTCCTACCGACATGTCTGCCACTGCTCCCATTGTCCTCCCCGCATGTCTGCCACTGCTCCCATTGTCCTCCCAACATGTCTGCCACTGCTCCCATCGTCCTCCCCACATGTCTGCCACTGCTCCCATCGTCCTCCCCACATGTCTGCCACTGCTCCCATCGTCCTACCGACATGTCTGCCACTGCTCCCATTGTCCTCCCCGCATGTCTGCCACTGCTCCCATTGTCCTCCCAACATGTCTGCCACTGCTCCCATCGTCCTCCCCACATGTCTGCCACTGCTCCCATCGTCCTCCCCACATGTCTGCCACTGCTCCCATCGTCCTACCGACATGTCTGCCACTGCTCCCATTGTCCTCCCCGCATGTCTGCCACTGCTCCCATTGTCCTCCCAACATGTCTGCCACTGCTCCCATCGTCCTCCCCACATGTCTGCCACTGCTCCCATCGTCCTCCCCACATGTCTGCCACTGCTCCCATGATCATATAACAAATATCTATTTTGCTATACTTTTTAAGTTTTAAGATGATTTAAAAAAAATGTATATTAAACATGGCATCGTGTTTTAGTTTAGTAATAAAATAATAGACTTTAAGATCATTTGACAATATACATTTTACTGGCCAATTTTAACAAGTGTATATTTATATTCATATATTTATAAGCATATATTTATATACTATTATTAACTTTATAAATATTTAAAGTGTGAAGTAAAATATTTACCGTCAAATGACCTTAATAAGCTTTTAGCTCAAATCAGATATTTATAAACTGAATAAAATTTAACTTAATTTACTAAATTGACATTGTAATCATCGACGGCCACAGTAGCGTTATTAACATATGGTTTTGTCTAATTACAATGTGAGAATAAAAATCTAAGAGAACAGAAATGTAAAGTTTTTTTTTCTCAACATAATATAAAACCAAAATCACTGCTGTCGATGTGTTTTTTGTGTGCGTTTGTTTTTTACATCACACCACAATTCCAGGTTATTTGTGATGGGGGATCGAGATCATAATCGTCCAATTACAATTCATTTGTACGGCTATACATTTTAATAAAATAGTATTGTTCGATGTTTCTTTGCTGAGTAATACAAACACACCCATATAACCGAGTGTGAAACACACTTTTTTTAAATAGTGCGCTTCAAGCCTAACATTTATTAAATAGGCCTCTCGCTAAAGAGAAAAATTAGGTGTGAAAAAAATAGATATCTTCAATTGATGGATTTACAATATTTTATTGCTTACAAGCATTCTCAAAATTCAATACATTAATAAATATAATGTTGAAATCAACTCAACGTAACGTACAGGTTTAAATTGATTATCATAATACCCTATTTTCTCGATTCGAATTGTGAGCATATTCCACTTTATATATTCTCTTAGGAAGAAACTATTATTTTTTTTAGAAAGAACGGTCCTAAATGTAATCACATGCATTAGCAAGTTATAACTGATATGTCTTAAAACAAGCGATACAGGCTGGGATATCGATATTATCTTACTATAAATATTTACAATCATTTCTTACACACTTACAGCCTTGACTGTACAAGGGAAACCTCTTTTAACGTTTATTGAGGTACAAACTATAAATAATGTTTTTATTGGAGAAATAAGTTGGTAACATTTGTTCTAAACCAAACTAGCTTAAGCAATAGCTTCACTTTAAAATTGTAAACTTTCTTATGCATGTAAAAAAAATATACAGGAAAGGATTGAATCATTTAATAGGAGAGGATGCTGGAGAAGTATGTAAGGAAAAAACCGCAAGGGAGACCGAGAAAGAGATGGAAGGAGCAGATAACAGAAAGTGTGCAGGTGAGAGAAGAAGAATGGTAGAACGATATAGGAAGATGGAGGCGTTTTATGGCACTTTTAACAGTTCAAGGGGGGAGTCGATCAGATTGGCTTTTGGCACTAGAAGGGTCTATACTAGAGATGGGAAGGTCAAATTAAGATATTAAAGAGACAAATAATATCTCGTATTCAATGCTAAAGGACATGACTTTAAAGTCATAATTAGATGCACTCGATAGAATCAATAATCATACGGAGATGTGTGGTCGAGAAAATCACATTTTTTTTCCTTAGTTAAAGAAACAAAAGTGTATTAAAATAATCCATTCACTCGAGAAGAGTATGAGCTTTCTTCTTATAATGTAATAAATATTATAAATAAAAACACAAAAATCAAAATTCAATGTTGCCAAACCTTTGTCAAGAAATTAATTTTGAAGCTGATGCTAATTTTCTTAAACAATATAAAATATAATTTTCACCTTACCTTAAATGTTATAGTTTTTTAAAGATTTGAGAGAAAAAAAACAAGAATTTCACCAATATTTAATATAAATGAAATATGAACCATTTGAAATGGTTCTTCAGTCGTCCGATTGACTTCAGTTTACAGTTTCTGTCTCGTCTTTAAACAGAGATCTAATACAGTACTATATTTTATATTTCAAATAATTTCAATATGTGAAAAAGAGAAACATTAATAGTTTTAATAATAAAAGAGCATGTGTGACTCTGTGTATGGACGTTGTTAAAGAGAAGGGAGTATGCAAGGACAGGGAAGTGAGGAGAAAGTCAGTGAGGATGGATTAAGTACTGAGTTGTTTTTTGAGCTGAATGTACAGTTTCTTGCCTACCCTGTAAGGGAACAGTGTAAGTATGTATGAATCTAACAATCTTAACGTATCTACGATGTTGAACCATATAAATGAAGCTTCGTCTCGTATCTGATTCTCTCTTGGTATCTACTTATAAATAATGGTTTCAGCATCATTTCTCAAAGTCGTCAACATAATCAAACATCTAACCCATAGTTTCGTCTTCCCAACAAGTACGGCAAGTAACTGTTTCTTTTTAGATCATAATATTTGTGTAGGAACAACCTAATTTGTCACTTTTTGTATTATGTTGATATTAATAAAAGTTTATCGCAAAATACAAGTTCACATTTTTAATATGAATCCTATAAACATTAGAAAGGAATAGTTTTAATTTTGACACACATTAAAATCATAATTATTAGTAACAAACCAACCTTTTTTTTTTTGTGTTATTAACGAGAACAACCTGAATTGAAAGTAAAATATTTTTGGCCAACGAAGCAGTTTTCAATCATCATTTTGGTTTTAATTTATGTCAAAAATAAAACTCTATATTTGCAGGGCATATGCCAGGTGGGTTTTGACACTTGTATTGTACCAGTGGGCTGCTAAAGAGTCCTAGGTTCAGTCCCCAGCGCTAGGTTGGTGGTGGCTATTGCCCGGCCTGACGGGGTGCGGCAAATGCGCCCAGAACCTCACCAGCATGGGCCTGTGCCTCGCGATGTTGAGCCGCCAGCCGTGAGGGAGCCACCAGAACAACTCTCTCGTCTCGTCCGGGAACACTACCCTGCGGTCCGCAGGGGTGTCGGGGAACCTCACTTTGTTTGCAGGTCGCGCCTTCGGGTGCGAGGGCGTGTCGTCGTCTGGGAACACTATGTAACCGTCGGGCTTGAACGCAGGCCTTGGCGCGAGTCTGTCCTGCTTGAAAGGATCCAACGGTGAAGGTCCTTTGTCCTGTATATCCTCGCTCGATGGAAGGATGTGAACTTCTGATGAGAGCCCTACAGGGGTATTGTCCAAAGGATTCTTCGGGGTGCCTTTAGCAAATGCTTCGCCCGCAGTTTCCTCAGCGGTTGTTTCTGGTAAAATGTGAATTACTGAAGACGCACTAACGCTGGTCTTATCGACAGGCAGTTCGGAAGCTCTAGGTGGGGAGATGTAAACCTCTGTGGTGACACTGAAATGAGTTGCATCTAAGTCTCGCATCGGCTGCTTTGGTTCGCTTACCAATGTACCGGTCTTTGTTTGTTCGTGGAGATCTTCTTGAACAGTTCTCTCGGTACTGTTATCACTGAAAGGTGTACTGGTCGAATCTCTGTGCAAGACACTGCTTTTATCATACACTAAACTGCTTCCATTGTGATCTACACTGCTTTTATCATACACTAAACTGCTTCCATTGTGATCTACACTGCTTTTATCATACACTAAGCTGCTTCCATTGTGCTCTACACTGCTTTTATCATACACTAAACTGCTTCCATTGTGATCTACACTGCTTTTATCATACACTAAACTGCTTCCATTGTGATCTACACTGCTTTTATCATACACTAAACTGCTTCCATTGTGATCTACACTGCTTTTATCATACACTAAACTGCTTCCAATGTGCTCTACACTGCTTTCACTGTATATTACATCACTTTCTCCATACACTACATCGCTTTCGTCATACACTACATCCCTTTCATTGTGTCCAATCACACTAGGCATAGTGCCATCTTCTATCACACCTATTTCACTAGTTTCGAATTCTGCCGTGACTATTCCAGTTCTTGGATTATCAGTCATTTCCACCACACTCACTTCCGTTTTCAACAAGATGTCCTCCTCTCTTTCCTCGGTAACTGTTTCATGCTGGCAATCTTTGTCGGCTACACTTTTATCGCTCAGATGCTCACTATTCAAATGGTCGGTACCGTACTCTTTAGTGATATAATCTAGGTCTCCTTCTGTCGCTTCGTCGACCTCTTCTCTCTCTGTTGTACCTTCGCCGATCCTGTCGCCTTCTTCGCAAGGGTAGTCCTCATCCAATGGCTGCACCTCGACCTGAGCGGCGTCCTGGATGATGAGCGTGTTCGGTGGTGAGTTTATGTACGCGGGTAACGAGGTGTTTGGTTTCAAGAGGTGTGCTGTCGAGTTGTCTCTTGGAGGGACGGAACCGTTGAGGGCGCTGACCGAGAAGTTCACCAGCTGTCCGGGGGAGTTCTCTTGAGGCCGAGAAGACGGTTCCCCGGCCGAAGAGGAGTTGCGGCTACCGCCGAGGGAGGTGTTCCCGCTGACGTTCCAGACGGCGACCATCGTCTGGGACGCCGTGACGTTGGTAACATCGGCCAGCACCACCGCTACTTCCACCGACCCGCCCTCTGCGGCGCTGTCGTCCACCGGGGGGCCCTGCGTCTCCGCTATGGGGATGGACACCTGCAATATGCCGGTTATAAACACTGGTCAGTACCGAATGAGGATGGCATGGTGGCTACAGACAGGGAAAGCAGGGAAAACCTGGAAAAGTCAGGGAATTTTTGGATGACAGGGAAATGTCAGGGAATTTAACTAAAAATAAGGAAAAGTCAGGGAATTAAAAAATATGTCTAAAATATTCCATTAATTTCGCAACTAAACACTAAAACAAATGTTAATAATACCTAAATAAAATGACATTTAAATTTTAAAATAAGTGATAAAACTGTTTATGTTTAGTAGATACAAACTTTTTTTTAGTAAGTGATCATAATAAATAAAACACGTCATCATCCACCATTAAAACTGGAAAAAGTAGTCAGGCAAAATTGAAAAATGTTGCCTGGAAAACCTGGAAAAGTCAGGGAATTTTGTAAAATATGTTTTGTAGCCACCCTGGATGGGAATTTACCCTAATATATCAATATCATTTGATATATAAAAATCTACCATATAATGTGGCTGCTGTTCTGTAATTCTATTCTTTTTAAGGTTTTATTTAGCTGTTTAAAATGGCAGACAAATTTAATAAAAGACTAATAGGAGAAAATAGACTTGGATAGTAAAAATATAGAGAAAAATAGTTCAATTTATTTTGATTCACAAGCTTTAAAGCATAGCTCGATATTTAAGATAGATTGATAAATTGATTGATAAATTGATTGATAAATAGATTCATAAATTGATTGTTATATCTAATAATAGGGGTGTATGTGTGTAAAGCTTCGAAACAAATATCAGCTTCAACTTCGTTTTGAAAACCATTGTGGATTCGACAATTTTATGCATTTTCATCAATAAAAAATATAATGACAAAATACTCAATTCATGCTCAATTATTTCCATTCTGTGATGATATGTACAGTACATTATAAATTAATATTAATATGGAAAAATCTTAGGTACAAATGAATTTTAAGTTGTGATTAATAACTTGATTCATCAGAATAAAACCAAATATTACAAATATATGTGCAATAAAGAACAGTTTAACCACAAGGTGATATTGTTTCAAGCCTAAAATAATTTACAAAAAAATATTCGAACTTCGCGTTCACTTCGAATTTAAAAAGTGGAATTCACACACCTCTATCAGCTAATAAAAATAGATATAAATATAACTTTTTTTTAAAAATAAATCGAAATATTTATTTCAATTTATGGTTGATATCCCCGGTCTCTTGTGTTGACAGAAATTCAGTGCACATTCTAAGTCCACATTTTTAAAATTCAAAGCAGAGCTTAATCGAATGATGAGAAATTAATCCTGTAGCCAAATTAAAGTTTGAATATTTTAAAATTAAAAACCTTTATTTTGGACAAATTACCATATTTTTAATAGTTAAATACAACCTTTGGGCATTAAATTTAATCTACAATTTTCTTTTACACTCTCGCAACAGACTGGGCTGGCGATGCCAGAAAGATCAGGGTTCGAATCCTATTTGGTTGTACCGGGGAGGTGATTTAGCCTAAATGGTTTTCCACCCAGCCTCCACACAAATGTGGGTACACTTGTTTTAAATTCAACCTTCCTCATCCCTAACACATTAGTGTAATTAGTACACAAGTGTATGACCCGAAAGAGTAATAAGATGAGTTGACAAAATAAAACCAGTTGGTTGTTAAAGGATGAGGAAGATGAATTTTAAAGGAATGACTCTGTATTTGCCTGGAGAGAGGGGAAGAGAACAATCACCGACCTCGCCGCCTCACCTGCAAGGGCCCCGATGACGACGAGGAGGTCTGTTTCTGGGGATCGTTGTCGGCGTACATGGCGTTGAGCCTGCTCAGCAGGAAGTCCAGCTGCGCAGCCTGGTCCACGCGCAGCACCTTCACGCAGCGTCCCGAGCCGTCGGGCCGGTGCCCCTCGGCGCAATGCCCGGCGCCGGTGCGCAGCGGGGGCGCCACGAACACGGACTTGGGCGTGATGCGTCGCGCGGGGGAAGGGGAAGCGGCGGCGTCCAGCAGTAGCCACGCCTCCCAGGCCAGCTCTTGGGCGCCGCGGTCCGGTGACGTCAGAGTGGCCAGGGCGCATGCGCGGCCCCAGCACAGGAGCAGTAGGGCCAGTAGGGGGGTCATGCCACCCTGTCAGGGGAGCGACATCTTCCTGAAACACCGCAACACCTCTGTCATACACCTCTTACTAGAATATCTGAGGATCTTTCAAAAAATATCTGAAATCAGTGACCCTGGTCAGAATATCTTAACATCAGTAGGTCCAATTTTTTTTATCTTTGAGGTATTATATTATCAGCACACGAGAATTTCTATGAGCGAGAGCGAAAGAGCCTACCAATTTTTCCGGGAAAGGTATTTTCACATACTTACCAGGGTTCTATTACAAGCCACAATCGACATGGGACCGACGGATTTACTTCCCCTCCGAAGGAAGTTGTGCTACAGATTTTTATCACAATAAAAATCTTATCGATCCCGGCTAGGTTTGAACCCACGAACATCGTCCAGGAGTTTTAATTCTTGCCATGACTGAAAATGTTATCACTTTTGAAAGTAAACTTGTTCCAATTTAAGTAGTGAATCAATGTTCTGAGATCTGGTTGTTGTGTGAGTGAATAATAGTTTACTAGAAGCCATCCCAATGGCTATAAAGAATGCCAGTGCTATATTTTGTCTCCCACCGACTTGTACTTAATTCAGTACGGAAACATCTCGCAGATGTGTCCGTGGATAAACTCCCCGACAGGTCTGTGCTTGCGAAAGAGACGAAGGGGGGGGGGATTGGTCGGGTCGTTAGAGCGGGGGGGGGGGGGAGGGAGACTGTGCCCTTTTAAAGATCCGAACCACCGATTGAGACAGCGGGTGTCGAGATAGTGTGTCATTAGCACCTTCAACTTGTGTTTGTGCTACTGAATCATTTCCATCTCTTGCTAGATCTTACTTTGTTTGTTTGGGGGTTTGAGGTATTTAAGGAGGGGGGGGGGTGTAGGGGAAGGGACTGCAAGTAAAGGTCAGTTTTTAATGTGGGGTGTTTTTCGGTTTTTTAAACATATTTTTTTTTCCCCAAAAAATAAACTTGCTGCAGTAGTTTAGTTGTAGTTTTCTACACTTAGTAATATCAACAGTTCTTGAATATCTATCAAATATCATTGAGCATGGTGGACTTTTAAACAGGACTTTCTATCTTATTTAAAAAAGTTTCTGTCCAAAAGTCCAGTACGCTCATGTAAATTAAGCACAACAGTATTTTGGTAGGAAGAGCCCTTTTTTATAAATTCAAACGAGTTATTTTGCGGCCAGCATTGAAAACATTTAAAAAATATTTATTGTTTAGGTATTTATAATATCTATCAAAAGTAACAAAATTGTGGTTGTATTATTATTAGTTATTTCATATATTATATATATTATATATATACCCTGTTCGGTGGCTGAATGGTTTAAGGTGTCGCTCTCGCAATATGCTGGACTGCTGTTGAAAGGGGAAGATAAGGGTGTTCGAATCCCGGTTTGGTAGCAGTGAAAGCCGTTTTCCACTTTCATTCGTAACAAATTCGGGTACACTTCCTCTAAATTCAACCTTCCTCATCCCCGACACATTAGCGTGATTGGTACAACCCGAACGGGTAATGAAATGCAGCGCTAAATATATATAGATAGATAGATAGATAGATAGATAGATAGATAGATAGATAGATAGATAGATAGATAGATAGATAGTATAAGCTCCATGGCGTGAGCCTATTTTAGGCGAGCTACACTGACCAAGCGGCCGCCGCCTTTTTTTTTTATAGCGATAATAGTACCAACATTTCTGGATAGAGGGCGTCATGTGGTCATAATAACAAATCCTCCAACCGTTAATCTCCGTTTTCTAGACCAGGGCAGCTAATTCTTATAAAATATAGTATAGTAATAGTTATAATTTAATCCAAAACATTTCTTGTTTCTAGGTTGGTACAAACACACTGAGGATTTAGATTAAAACCATCAACATTTTCATACATAAAAAACATTGTATTTGGTTACAATTACTCTCTCTTTAAAGTCTGTTCCCGTAGGAATTGTTTTCTGAAAGGCCTTTTTCCCTACCAGAAATCTATTATCTACTGTTGAAGATACTAGAGTCTTACTTCACATTTTTTTCGATAGTTCCTCTCCTTCCCCCATATCCTCCAAGACCACCCTCACAGGCAGGAACTCGCAGCTCTTCAGAACATGTATAGGGGTAGTGAAACATACAACCCCTTCCCCTAAATACTCGGTATTTACAACCCTTCTCCTCATTTATTCTAAGAAACACTTCTGGAAAAAGGGTGGGGTGGGGGTCCCGTTAAACTATTGTTTCCTGTCGTTAAAAATATAGGCAGCAGACAAGGCCCTGACGCTTCAGTGGTCAGGTTTGTAATCCACGTCCATCAAGTAAGGGGGCCGGGTTCGACTGTGGTTGGCAGGAAACTAATGTTTCTTCTCTTGCGGTTTCAAACCAACCGAATAGTGGACAACCCAACAATCTTATTATTTGGGATGTGGTGGTATCGAAGGGTCGATACTGGACTACTTTCTGGTATCGGAAGAAAAGTATTCATACTATACTACTTTCTGGCACCGGAAGAAAAGTATTCATACTATACTACTTTCTGGCACCGGAAGAAAAGTATTCATACTAGACTACTTTCTGGTACCGGAAGAAAGTATTCATACTGGACTACTTTCTGGTACCGGAAGAAAAGTATTCATACTGGACTACTTTCTGGTACCGGAAGAAAAGTATTCATACTATATACTTTCTAGTACCGGAAGAAAAGTATTGATACCGACAGAATAAGTAGAAAACTACATCTGAATATCCCGTTTTTACGGTGGGTGTTATAAATGAAAATGTTAATTGTTTCCTTTTATATTGTTAAAATTTACCAAGAAGAAATCACTAAAACTCTAGAATTTTGACCATAACCTTATATCAAATCACTAAATTATGTAATATTTGGCCTAATTATGTGTCGTAGATAGTTTCTGAACGAAGTGGCAGAAACTTATAATCAGGTTATCAAAGTGTGGGCTTATTACATTTCTTAGACAAATACGTAAATTATAACCAAATGATTGTTCGTTTTGACACCGAAACTACACCGGGCTGCTTTATGTCGACAATTTAATGTCGTTTAGTGTCCGGGTTGGAAACGCTCTGTCCTAGTTTGAATTAGTTTGTAAGTCATTTAACAGCAGTGCTCGAAACACACGGAGGACAGTGTGTTAGGGAATTAACTGGTTCCACAGCCATCCACAGTCCTATAGTCGGCCCGACATAATAACAACGTTTCTAGGAAATAAATACAATAAGGTGACCAATTTTTTTACAATGAAAAGGAGGACGAAAAAAATTTAAGAAAAAAGTACAACGTAAATAAATGAAACATTTTATTAATTCAAACAAAAATACACTAATTATGCTTACATCCCTTTTAATTATCTAATTAAACGAGTATTTTTCCATTGAATGAATATTTTTGGTCAATATATCATTTTCTAACAATATATTGGAAATTTCGGAGCAAGAAATATCTTTCATATTGAATTTTACGGTAAGTGCTGCAGCTAGAGTATCAACATTCAATCTTGATTTCTCACGTGTCCAAAAAGCATTACCAATTGAAAAAAAAACTCTTTCAACCGCTGCATTAGTTCTCTGAATCCAGAGATTAACAGATTAGTTTTAAAATATTGAAAAGGAGGACAGGAAGGAGGACATTTTTCGAGGAAGGACAGAACCTACAAAAGAAGGACTGTCCTCCCTAAAGGAGGACGATTGGTCACATTAAATACAAACTACCATTCCAAAGCCGTCAGGACTAAACGCTACGAAACCTCAGGCTCACCACATGACTGTTACGGTCCTCATTTTAACGAACAGACTGTACTAGCGAGCTCCGTGGAGAGTCCCAAGGTCTACAGACTCCACAGGAATTAATACGGCCCCGCATTGAGTTACGAAACTAGAGTTGAATCACAAAAACTGCAACTCGGTGGAAACAGAATGTTTCAGCGCTGCTGTCAGATATTACACGGTACATCCTCATGGCTGAGTGGTCAGGGAGACTGACCGCAGGTCTATAGGAGCTTGTCCTCGTGAATGAGTGGTCAGAGAGACTGACTGCAGGTCCAGAGGACCCTGGTTCCATCCTGTTCTGTACTAATAATTTGTTTCACCCCACCCCCACCCCCCCCGACGAGTCTAATATAACTCCTGGGCCAGGTAAGAGGAGGATGTGGAAACGTTAGCAGCCTGTGAGGTCAGCAACCCTCGATACAGGTCAGACTTTGGTCATCAAACAAAGAGAGGGGTCAAACACGTCCACCTCAATACACACATTCTCTCTCTCTCACTCACACACACACATGGTGAGGCTTGTAAATACTCGAGACACGTCGCCTATAGAAACACAGGTAACCTCTTCCATCATCAACTTACTGACTTAACCTGGGACAGCACGGATGGGTGGTAAGACGCGGTGCACAATAACATGATTTTTAAAACGACAATATTTCTAAGGGTGTGCAATTCTGTGCTCGCAATATTATTATTATTATCACCGCGTCTTACTACCCGTTCGGGTTATACGCACTTACGCTAATGTGTAATGGTAGGTTGATATTGTGAGATGAAATGGAGGACCTACAGTTTAACGTGGGATCCGAACCACGGTGGAGGCCTGGCATTCCACACATTCACAAGTTGTGATTAATACACGTCTTGTCAGAGGTGAAGGAAGGGTTTGGCAATCAGATAAATCCGTGCCGGGACCAAGGATTGAACCCCGGACCCCCAGTACAGAAGTCCGACACTTTACCCCTAGACCGCCAGGTCACCTGTGGGTGTGTGTGTTCGCAATAGTTTGGACTATCAGTGAATGTGGGATCTGGGTTCAAATACTGGCTGGGTGTATCGGGGGATTGTTTACATGAGTGATTAGTAAAACCCCTCTCCCTCCGCGCAAATGCGGGTACAGTTCTTGTAAGTTCTACACCCATCCCTGCCCCATTTAGCGTAACTATATGCGCTTATCCGGATGTGTAGAGTACGGAGGTGTGATGTAGAACCAAATAAAACAACTGAAGGTTACAGGGGAAATAGGGGGAAGTCACATTTGACACATTTCCCAGGACGAATTTTGTATCACAAACCTCAGAAGGACCCTAGACATTTTTTTAAAAATTAATCTAAACCTGACGGAGACCTCTTTTAACCATAAAATAAAGTGTATTAGAAATTTATCGTGATTGTCTAAAAGATGGCAGTAATGACTCAATTCGAGTTAATATTTAACTTTCCTCCTATTTCCCTTGTACCCTCAATTTTCAGAACGGAAGAGACTCCAGCCGAAAGAAGAAACGCCCAATCTCGTAAATGAAGAATTTTCTGACCTCGCCGGTAAACCAACCACAGGACCTCTAGTTCTGTTGACACAATGGAGGTGTGATCTGCTCCTTGTCACAGCTGTTGGGTCATTTGGTACTGGGACCTCCATACCTTCAGAAGATTCCGTCCCTCTAGAGGTTAATAATGGGTTCTGGACGTTTCGAAGGTCGGTACCGCCCTAAACACGGTACACACAGTTACAATTACAATAATCTCGCTAGTCCCGAGTTGTTCAACTATCACAGCTGCGTAGTAACCACGTCATCAACTTAGACAACATTAGTGTGCGTTAAAATGAGCTACTACAGTCCAATTTTCACAATAAAGGATTTTTTAGAAAAAAAACTAACAAATGTATCCCGGTCTACATTGAAACATTTTAATATCTTATTGATAATATCTATGGAAAGTCAAAATTGACAGCGGCAGTTTACATGACTTGACGTATGAATACGTGGAAGGAATATACTAGATTTTATAGCTGTTAGATAGGGTCCTTCCTATGAAAATTGGGCCTACAAACTTTTCTAGCTGTCAGTTAAGGTTATTTATATGAAAATTGTACCGTCGTCTTTAAAAGCGTCGTTGATAGTACTCACTGAGACATTGCCAGGTTGGAACCAAGGACCTGTAGATACCCGAGACATAGCCAGGTTGGAACCAAGGACCTGTAGATATCCTCTGACCACTGAGACATAGCCATGATGGTACCAAGGACCTGTAGATACCCTCTGACCACTGAGACATAGCCAGGTTAGAACCAAGGACCTGTAGATACCCTCTGACCACTGAGACATAGCCAGGTTGGAACCAAGGACCTGTATATACCCTCTGACCACTGAGACATAGCCAGGTTAGAACCAAGGACCTGTAGATACCCTCTGACCACTGAGACATAGCCAGGATGGAACCAAGGACCTGTAGATACCCTCTGAGACATAGCTAGGTTGGAACCAAGGACCTGTAGATACCCTCTGACCATTGAGACATATATTCTGAAAATTGAAAAATGACACCTGGACACGGGAATCGAACCCGGGACCTTTGGCTTAGTACACCAATGCTCTAACCACTGAGCTATCCAGGATTCGTCCCGTGCCCTGGGTCATTCTTCACTCATATTTTAAGGCAGAGTCTATGATGGACTTAGCGGAAATCGTCGGCTACAAATATGTGATTATATTAATATCACGAGCCATCGGATAACGCAGCCATCTGCGACTCGGTAGTTGGCATTATGCTGCCATTTGCACATTGAGACATAGCCAGGTTGGAACCAAGGACCTGTAGATACCCTCTGAGACATAGCCAGGATGGAACCAAGGACCTGTAGATACCCTCAGACATAGCCAGGTTGGAACCAAGGACCTGTAGATACCCTCTGAGACATAGCCAGGTTGGAACCAAGGACCTGTAGATACCCTCTGAGACATAGCTAGGTTGGAACCAAGGACCTGTAGATACCCTCTGACTACTGAGACATAGCAAGGTTGGAACCAAGGACCTGTAGATACCCTCTGACCACTGAGACATAGCCAGGTTGGAACCAAGCACCTGTAGATACCCTCTGACCACTGAGACATAGCCAGGTTGGAACCAAGGACCTGTAGATACCCTCTGACCACTGAGACATAGCCAGGTTGGAACCAAGGACCTGTAGATACCCTCTGAGACATAGCTAGGTTGGAACCAAGGACCTGTAGATACCCTCTGACCACTGAGACATAGCAAGGTTGGAACCAAGGACCTGTAGATACCCTCTGACCACTGAGACATAGCCAGGTTGGAACCAAGGACCTGTAGATACCCTCTGACCACTGAGACATAGCCAGGTTGGAACCAAGGACCTGTAGATACCCTCTGACCACTGAGACATAGCCAGGTTGGAACCAAGGACCTGTAGATACCCTCTGACCTCTGAGACATAGCCATGATGGTACCAAGGAGCTGTAGATACCCTCTGTCCACTGAGACTTGAGGCCATGACTCAAGGTGTAGAGCCCGGCCATGTAATGTAGAGCAGGTGATTGTTAACTTGTTACAGGTGAGTTTCTCGACTCGTGGATCAGATAACATTGTTGTTGGTGCACCCACGCGCTATGGACCACACAGCCTCCCTTCTCCCTCAGCTGACACATCGCCCGAGGATTCTAGACCACCTTTCCGTCGAGTCAGCTCTGGATGACGAGTACCAGGTTGTCTGTATCCCTCCTCTATCTAACTTAGGGGTACAGGATTAGGAGCTCAAGGAAAGGGGTGGGTGGGGAAGGGAAGAATCTATACCCCTCTTCTCCTCCCACCTAAATCGCAAATATTATTTTAATCTAAAAGCTCATAACATAATATTATGTGCAGCACACTACCTTTACCCTGAAGACTTAATATTTAAATGATTAAAAATGCTCCAAAAATTACAAATTGAGAAAAAATACATAAATAATATCTTCGAAAGAAGATTACTGGGTGCGTCTCTATATTAGTGAGGTTGGGTTTGTCCGCAGTGGGACTTTCGGACGATAGATATTTGATTGTGGGTTTTACAGCTGATAGATATTTGATTGTGGGTTTTACAGCTGATAGATATTTTACTGTGGGTTTTACAGCTGATAGAGATTTGATTGTAGGTTTTACAGCTGATAGATATTTAATTGTGGGTTTTACATCTGATAGATATTTAATTGTGGGTTTTACAACTGATAGAGATTTGATTGTAGGTTTTACAGCTGATAGATATTTGATTGTGGGTTTTACAACTGATAGATATTTGATTGTGGGTTTTACAACTGATAGAGATTTGATTGTAGGTTTTACAGCTGATAGATATTTAATTGTGGGTTTTACATCTGATAGATATTTGATTGTGGGTATTACAGCTGATAGATATTATATTTGTGTTCACAGCTGATAGATATTTGATGGTGGATGTTACGGCCGATGGTGTGTTGGTATTGTGTTCAGTGTCCATACCCGTACCCCACCGGTAAAGTCGGTCGCCCACTCTTGTGACAGACAACTCGTAATTAATGTCCACACGGAACTTAGAAAGGGACGACGAGGATTGGTGGTGTGTCGGTTGGTCCACAGCGAGTGAAATCAGGAGGGGAATCCCCACAGGCGGGCGTAACACCAGGACGTGGTAACAGACAGAGCTACCAACTTCCGGTGCAAAGACAAGACACGGCTTCGGGACGACCGGTGGCGCATATCAAATATTGAACCAATGGGGGGTAGGACCTGGGAGGAGGGGGGGGGGGCATTGCCCTCTGAAAATAGTTTGACCGTCTGGAAAGAATCACTCCCTTCTGATATTCTCGAATATAAAGCTGAAATATAGCCCTGATTTAGCTCCGAGATAACTTCCTAAGGTGGGGTAGTAGGGGACGCGAGAAAAGGTCGGTATCTTTGAAGTTTTTATGGAAAAACATTTTTTGGTTAAAATAAATCAAATATGGCTCCAGTAGAAACCTAGAGTTTAATTATTTCCACACGGTGATATCAACATTTGTTGAGTATCTCTGTCAACAGTATGGTGGCATTAGATGATAAACTTTTTAAATGAAGATAAAAAGTTGTCATCAAATTCCAGGACACCCTCTACAGATATTCAACAACTGTTGATATCACCACGCGAAGAAAATTAAACTCTATGTTTATACTGGAGAAATAATCTATTTTAGCAACAAAAAAAGTTTTGCAATAAAAACTGCAAAAACACTGCCTTTTTATTGCATCCCCCTTCCGTTCCACATTAAACCATCCAAATTTTTTTAATGCCAAATAAGGACTATTCCAAATAATTGCTAAGATCATCCAATTTTCAAATATTTACCAAGTTAGAGTCAACGGATTACATACACGCTTTAATTTGGGGAGAGGGGAGGGAGCAAGAGCCTCATACCTCCCCCCCCCCCCCACATTATCACATCGGGCCTACAACCACATTTTCAAAAAATGGACCGTTACACGCATTAAAAGTGCCCTTAAAAATAACCAAATAACAAAAAGTAGAGAAATGTTTAGTAATTATTATACATAGCATGGTCCCTCCCCCTAAAATTAAATTCATGTTCACGCCACTGGTGTATAAAGAAAGGGAGGGAGGGAGGGAAAAGTACAGTTAAGGCACTAAAAGGCTGTCAGAGATAATGTCCTATTTCCAGAGCCCGTGGAAAGTTCCAGATATTTTGGAACCACTTTCACAAAATGTCTGCCCTACCGTTAACTTAATTACCCTTTTAAGAATAAGTCGGTGATGTCTGAAAACATTATCTTGGATCTATTTGAAGACAGGAACTATGACTCTAAGCGCCATTCATTCCTCTGCTAGAGCCGGGTTTATATATTCATAGCTAATAGTAACAACTTATAATAGAACGTGGGGATTAAAGTCTTGTTCGAATTGTTTGTTTCGATAAGAAATTGACCTCGCATCTTTGCACCAATAGATAAAGTTTCTAAGAATACTTCACTTAAGGGGGCCGCCGCGGTAGACGAGAAACTGCCGCGCAGACGTTCAATGTCAAGGGAGCCATCAAAACGCTCTCAAGAGAGCCATCAAAACGCTCTCAAGTGATCCATCAAAACGCTCTTGAGAAAGCCATAAAACGCTTTCAAGGGAGCCATCAAAACTATCTCAAGAGAGCTATCAAACGCTCTCTAGAGATCCATCAAACTATTCGAGAGATTCATAAAACACTCTCAAGAGGGCCATAAAAACGCTCTCAATGGATCCATCAAACTATTCGAGAGATTCATAAAACACTCTCAAGAGGGCCATAAAACGCTCTCAATGGATCCATCAAACCATTCAAGAGATCCATAAAACGCTCTCAAGAGATCCATAAAACGCTCTCAAGAGATCCACCAAACGCTCTCAAGAGATCCACCAAACGCTCTCAGGAGAGCCATAAAAACACTCCCAGAGATCCATCAAAACACTCCCAAGAGATCCATCGAAACACTCCCAAGAGATCTATCAAGCCACTCTCAATTGAGCCACCAGGGCGTGATGACATCAAGCCACTCTCAATTGAGCCACCGGGCGTGATGTCACCAAACAACTCTCAAGTGAGCCACCAGGGCGTGATGTCACCAAACCACTCTCAATTGAGCCGCCAGGGCGTGATGTCACCAAACCACTCTCAATTGAGCCACCAGAGCGTGATGTCACCAAACCACTCTCAATTGAGCCGCCAGGGCGTGATGTCACCAAACCACTCTCAATTGAGCCACCAGAGCGTGATGTCACCAAACCACTCTCAATTGAGCCGCCAGGGCGTGATGTCACCAAACCACTCTCAATTGAGCCACCAGAGCGTGATGTCACCAAACCACTCTCAATTGAGCCACCAGAGCGTGATGTCACCAAACCACTCTCAATTGAGCCACCAGAGCGTGATGTCACCAAACCACTCTCAATTGAGCCGCCAGGGCGTGATGTCACCAAACTACTCTCAATTGAGCCACCAGGGCGTGATGACATCAAGCCACTCTCAATTGACCCTCCAGGGCGTGATGTCACCAAACCACTCTCAATTGAGCCACCAGGGCGTGATGACATCAAGCCACTCTCAATTGACCCTCCAGGGCGTGATGTCACCAAACCACTCTCAATTGATCAGCTAGGGCGTGATGTCACCAAACCACTCTCAATTGAGCCACCAGGGCGTGATGTCACCAAACCACTCTCAATTGAGCCGCCAGGGCGTGATGTCACCAAACCACTCTCAATTGAGCCACCAGAGCGTGATGTCACCAAACCACTCTCAATTGAGCCGCCAGGGCGTGATGTCACCAAACCACTCTCAATTGAGCCACCAGAGCGTGATGTCACCAAACCACTCTCAATTGAGCCGCCAGGGCGTGATGTCACCAAACCACTCTCAATTGAGCCACCAGAGCGTGATGTCACCAAACCACTCTCAATTGAGCCACCAGAGCGTGATGTCACCAAACCACTCTCAATTGAGCCACCAGAGCGTGATGTCACCAAACCACTCTCAATTGAGCCGCCAGGGCGTGATGTCACCAAACTACTCTCAATTGAGCCACCAGGGCGTGATGACATCAAGCCACTCTCAATTGACCCTCCAGGGCGTGATGTCACCAAACCACTCTCAATTGATCCACCAGAGCGTGATGTCCACCAAACCACTCTCAATTGACCCTCCATAGCGTGATGTCACCAAACCACTCTCAATTGAGCCACCAGGGCGTGATGTCACCAAACCACTCTCAATTGAGCCACCAGAGCGTGATGTCACCAAACCACTCTCAATTGAGCCACCAGAGCGTGATGACACCAAACCACTCTCAATTGAGCCACCAGGGCGTGATGACATCAAGCCACTCTCAATTGACCCTCCAGAGCGTGATGTCACCAAACCACTCTCAATTGAGCCACCAGAGCGTGATGACACCAAACCACTCTCAATTGACCCTCCATAGCGTGATGTCACCAAACCACTCTCAATTGAGCCACCAGAGCGTGATGACACCAAACCACTCTCAAGTGAGTGGGCATGCCCTGCAGCTGACGAAATGCTGGCCTGTTTATAAAAGCTTGTTTCAGCACGTGCTACTATTTGTAAACTTCCCTCCTATCTCTGCAGGCAGTGCGCTTCATTTAGCTTCCTCCTGTTCACACTACTAACCATTTACCGGGGTAAGTCGAGCCACCCGGTTAAACGAGCATTGCGGTGGTTGTATTACTTCAATAAACCAGCGCGACGACTCCCGTAATCCCAGGGTTTGAAGTGAATCTTAGTTGTGGTGAGCTCCGAATACAGAACTGCTCGAGGACGTTTTCCTCAGCAGCCTCGTCCATAACCGAGGCCGTGGCGCTAGGAAGGAGGGTGGGAAAACACAACATGCTCTGCTGCGGAGATCGTAACAGGGAGGCTCAGGTTTCAGGCCTGGCCATAGGAACTGGGAACGGTTTCCTCCCGATGTTGTCTACCATCCTCTCCCCGGGCGAATGCTGGTGCATTGTCCCAAGATCCGCTACTCATTATTTGCCCCTAAGATTAAATAACAAGTTATTGATAGTCATGTCTGCCTATCAATGTGTGCTAATATCTATTTTTATATGAGTTATTCAAACTTGCACTTTCTCAACCAACTGATTATATCGACCCCACGACTTACAAACTTACTTAATTCCACGAGCCGTTGTTTCATCGACCGTAAAAAGGGGGGAAAACCCTTGTTTGTTTATTTTTGCCAATACCTCATTACTTGGCCTTGACGGGGATCGAACCCGGGAGATTTTACCGTGGGCGTTCTAAACTAAACCAATCTTTTTCTAACGTGTTCGTTAATTTAATTAACAGAGACTTTGACCTTTTCACTTTCTCGTCACTGTAGCGGCACATCACTCACTGTTTCTCTTTCTCTTTCTTTGGAGGGTTTCAGGAAGTAGACTGACCTTGAGACCTAAAGTTGGACACTTGGAACTTTTTGTTTTTGCGCCTCTCGTATTTTTTTTTTTTTTTTTAAATATTTACTCCAGTGGGGTAGAGGCGGTGACGTTGAAAGGTCACTAATAATAAATATTAACAATGTTGATAATAAAAATATACGTAAAGTTTCTTCCTACCAACATTCAACTATAGTTGTTAAGATTGTTTGTTATGAAGGCCTAGTTTGTGTTTAGAAAGTACAGTCACAAACTAAAACAAATGGTCCCGGTGCACCGCTTTGACTGAACAATGGAGGGGAAAATAATAACTATGTGAAACCTGCTTCGGTGGCCGCATGGTCTGGGGAGTCACATTCGCAATAGACTGGAATGCCGATGACAGGGGTATCGGGGTTCGAATCTCGGCCGGGTGAACTGCGGGGTAGTTTTTACCAAACTGTTTTCCACTCTCCCCTCATGCAAATGAGAGTACACTTCCTTCTAAATTCATCCTTTTATCATCCCTAACTTCATAGCTTCAACGCGGTGCTAAGAAAAAAATGTGATGAAATATCAAATAATATAAACTGTTACAGAAACATGAGGAAAAAAGAATATCTCTGTTCACCAAAGAGCATAACAATAAAATATACATTTCTTAGACCTCAATTTTAAAATATATATTTTATTAAAGCTCGGCTACTAATGGGGTTATAAAAATACATTCCAGACAATTTATTTTATTTTGTTACTTTTAATAGTCCTGTGATAAGTTATTTCACATCTCAAAGAGTGGCGGAGATTTGTTCAAAAATAGACATTTCTGTTAACTTAAAGTGCTCTTAAAGTAGTTTTCATTGAGAAACTAGAGACGCCATTTTGTTTGTAGTGTTAAACATTGCTTTAAATACGAATTTTAATCAAAACAGTTTTAAAGCCGAATTCGAGAAAATCCCTGTGTTCTCTTTTGACCGTTAAGTAAACTAACCCTAATCTAATTAAAAACATCATCTGAGAATCTTATTATATAATATATTTTGCACTTCTGGGCTAAATCTCTCGTAGCCCAGTTTGTTGGGATATTATCCAGTAGGCCTACTAATCAGGGCTATTAAAAAAACCAAACCAGATGCAGAATTGATTGGATGTTTTCTTTAATTGCTTTTTTTTTTTTTTGACAAAGTATATTATTTCTAGTGCCTAGAATTAAAACAGTGTAGGTACCTTAAAATGATACTATCCCAAGTGAGTTGCTAGTTGAACATATTATTATTTTGTTCAACAAATTAAAACATATTTTATAGCTTAGTCTATTGTATAAAATATGTAATTTCAAACCTTGTGTATAGCACCATTTACAAATAATAATAATAATAATAATAATAATAATAATAATAATAATAATAATTATTATTATTATTATTATTATTATTATTATTATTATTATTATCATTATCATCATCAATTAATTATAATAATTATTAATTAATTATAATTATTATTTATTAATTATAATTAGTATTAATTAATTATAATAATTATTATTAATTATTATTAATTTATTATTATTTATTATTAATTATCATCATCATCTTCATTATTATTATTATTATTATTATTATTATTGGGTTTGAACCAAAAGGTTTTCAACACAATTATTAACAATTTTCAAAAATTAGAGGGTTGATTTGTATCCAAAATATAATAAGTGGGTTTCAGTGGAGGCTCTTTCCATGTTCCGATAAGATGAGGTGATGGTGATAGTGATTATGATCGTGTGGTAACAGTGAAAACATTTAAAGTTTAAACCTAACTTAAGTCTAACTCACCAAACCCTGGTGACCTTTGGGAGGTATTCTTTCTGGAAAGGGGAAATACCCCCCATACCCAAGGTACCAGCAGGGAATCGAACCCGGGACCCGAAGGTCCGTAGCCAGATGCACCGACCATTTAATACCAGGTAACCAACCGGTTGGGGAATTTTTATGAAAACCCAAGATACCAAGTTCTACCCTGATCGGTAAAATGGTTTTGGCTCTAGAGTTTATTTTTAGTTTCTTTACTATCATAAAACTATTTTCTAGGAGTCGCGAGAAATTAAAAAAAAGAAAATAAATTAATGCCTGAAAGCCATCTTCTACTGTTTTTATAGGACCACGCCAAAAATCTGTCAACATTTTCAAAACAGCCGCGTCCCAAAAAATATTATTCCTAGATCCCGTAAACGCAGTCAGTCGGGCCCCTTGGTTCGATAACCAGTGAGAGGATTACATAACCTATTTACAGTTACCGGTATGAAATGGCCCGTCCATTTTGAAAACAAGAGTGATTCTGGGACAGTGTTTGGCCTCGCTACGGTTGTCCGAGTTGAAAAACTATTCAGGGGATAAACAATCGCTCATGTCAGGAATTTAAGGGAGTACCTTGCGAGGTGTCGACTTGCTGAGGAGAGGGAAAATGTTATTTTCCTGGTTCTGAAACCTGCGCAGACAGCAGATATGTATACCATAGCGTGCTAATATGTACTGCAGGAGCGTTATAGCTAAATAGATATGTATACCATAGCGTGCTAATATGTACTGCAGGAGCGTTATAGCTAAATAGATATGTATACCATAGCGTCTAATATGTACTGCAGGAGCGTTATAGCTAAATAGAAATGTATACCATAGCGTGCTAATATGTACTGCAGGAGCGTTATAGCTAAATAGATATGTATACCATAGCGTGCTAATATGTACTGCAGGAGCGTTATAGCTAATAGATATGTATACGATAGCGTGCTAATATGTACTGCAGGAGCGTTATAGCTAAATAGATATGTATACCATAACTTACTAATATGTACTGCAGGAGCGTTAGAGTTAAATAGATATGTATACCATAACGTACTAAGATGTACTGCAGAAGCATTAGAGTTAATTAAGTATTAAGAAGTTTTTTTTCATCACCGAGCTTACTACCTGTTCAAACTATAGCATAAAAGTATGAAGTCATAATTATGATATCACTAAATCAAGCATTATTTATTTCCACACTAGAAGTGGAGTCATAACAGAGGAAAGAGCATTGGAAGTTTCTGTAAAGACATTAATGACTGTTTGTTTATTTCCCCATTATGTGAAATGTAAATTTATGAATTAACTTTTTTTTTTATCAATGATTGTACAGTCACCATGATGCGATGAGGGGGGGGGGCAACAACACATCACTGGGGTCCCCCCTCGCCCCCTTCCAACTTAACCTGATAACGGACAGGAAGGAAGGCGGGGAACGAAGCTGTTTACAGCTGAAACGGATCTACTACACTAATAATCGCGGTGATTGTCAACCCACGGCACACTGAACAAGGCACTAAAACTGTCAAGGCACACCATTAGTTAGAAAAACAAACAAGTATTAATGCTGTGTTTAAAAGTTCAATAGCTAAAGTTCTATTAATTATATTATATTTAAAAAAAGAAATATTGATCATGAATCTAAACAGATTCACTGGCACACGTGGGTGAAACTTTTCGGGTTTCATGCGGTGACATCACGCCCCCTTTAGCTATAATGACCCTACTATACTGACCTGGAAAAACAGGAAGGGGGGGGGGTAAAAAAAAGTTTCACATGCGCATGCGCAAGGCGCTAGAATAGTAATTTAACGTCGCGGTTTTGCGTAACCGTCGTGAGGAATATCTAAACATGTCAGGTAGACTTAATTATAAGGCGCCATTTATGCTTCATTTTCGAATAAAATTCAAGAGCTAAATGATTTAAAAAAGGTTTTTACATGGACAAGAAAAAGTATTCTTTAGCTTCCTAGAGTATTTATTTCTAATAAGGAGAGTGTTGTATTCATAAAAATCTTCGAGTTTGATATTATGGTGGATATTGACGTCTTATGTGCCCCCCCCCCCTTAACTCAAAAGAGTGGGTTTTATAGTTCTTTCCGTCCCTCTGTCTGTCTGTCTGTCTGTCTGTCTGTCTGTCTGTCCCTAGGAGTACAGACGAAATAGTTCAGTAGATTCCGTCCAAACTTGATATTTGGATGTTATTTAGCCATACCTCGGGGGAGAAATTGCAATTTTAATTCGAAATCTAAAACTAAGGGTAGTTTATTAATAACAGATATTTTTTTAAAAAGGGCCTAGCAATTATTTTTGGAAATTAATACCTTAGGGGCTGTTTAATTTGGTAAATAACGCTTTATTATTGTATTTCGGAGAATCATTTGAGGGTGGTTTATTGATTACATATTTTTGAAAATTTGTTACGATACTATATTAGAAAGTATGTGTGATCGTGCCTTACCATTTATTTTCTTTAATCCATATTCTAGTTACATACCTAATGCCAACTGTGGTATTTAATAACTAGATGTTATTGCAAGGTCATCTTATTTATACTTCCTGCATCGTAGCGGGATAAAACTAATAATGTTTAACATATGTCGCGTTACGCAAGTATTAAATACTATTATTGACAAGAGAACTAGCGCATTGTTGAATTTATTGTGGTATTGTTGTCCAAAACAGGGTAAAAATTAAAGAGAATCAGTCTCCAAACTCTTGTTTGAATCGTTTATTTAAAAAAAAAAAAAAAAACGCCATAGCTATGCAAACCTTAAAAAAAACCAAGGTCATGGTGTCCCACTTACAAACTGTCAACATTGACACCGTCTGTCATACGTGACAGTTGCACAATGCATTTCTATTTTCTAAGATCATGTACATAAATAAAAGTAAATATAGTACTGAACTGTCAGATTAGTACTTCGTAGACCGGAACCAGTTAAAGCCCGACTTTTTAACTTAATCCTTTGGACAAACAACAACCAGACCACATACCGCCGAAATACCACTTGGTTAACCCGAACAGACGAAAAATACACACGGTGAAAAAAAAAAAAACTTTCGGCTTGTTCTAGAATCGATACCGGAACCCGGTGAGAAGGTGTCATCAAAAATAGTCCCAATTTCCATAGAAAGGGCCTTTCAGAAAATACAAACACATTTATTTTCAGTCAACAATGATAATTTACTATATCTATCAAACGTGACAGCTGAAAACACGACTTTACGTATGAACACGTTAAATTAAAGAAGCTTTTCTAGCTGTCAGATAAGTCTCTTCCTATGATAATTGAACTGTAGTAACTTTTCTAGCTGTCAGATAAGTCTCTTCCTATGATAATTGAACTGTAGTAACTTTTCTAGCTGTCAGATAAGTCTCTTCCTATGATAATTGGACTGTAGTAACTTTTCTAGCTGTCAGATAAGGCTCTTCCTATGATAATTGGAGTATAGTAACTTTCCTAGCTGTCAGATAAGTCTCTTGCTATGAAACACGGACTGTACCACACATGAGGTGCTCCAAGTTACCTGTTCCTCTCGTCCTATTTCCCTTCAGCGGCTCCCACGTGGCCTGTCCATGTTTTGGGTCCAGCTCTTCTCCTACTGACACAGATAGTCGCGTCACCTAAAAATAGCCCGCCACAACAGCTCGCGGCGTCGCGAGAGACAGAGAGAGAGTGACCTATCACATTCCCTAGACTGTACACAACCGATACCGCTCTAGTCCGTCGTCACAATCTTGCATCATAAAGAAACACTCGGGAACAGTATCGTAATAACAAAAAAAAAAAAGTTTGAATCATTCAATAAAGAGTTTAAATCACGAGAAAAACAGGCGAAAAGGAAACGTCACATGACACGTTAAGATTTTTTGTTGTTTATTGTTGTGATGAATAAAAGTTTCCACGCAAACACACACACACACGTTCACTCATCCGCCACTTTCGGCACAATTTCGACTTACAGACCACTTTGTTCTTATTTCAAATAATAAACAAAAGAGAGAGAAGAAGGTCGATCGTTAAAGTTTAGTTGGTCGTATCGCCGCCGACAGTAGCGCCGCCGCCAGACCAAGACGGAATCGAACTGATACACAAGACTTTGGTTTGTCTGGCCGAAGCGCTCACAGGTAAGAAAGGGAAGGGTGGGGGGGAGGGATGAAGATGGTTTCTAAGCTATGGAGGGGCAGGAGGGGAAGTTCAAGCAGGCAGCAACAGGGCAGCGGAGAAAAGGTTATTAAAGTTAAACTGTTAAAATGTCGATAGATGGGTAGAAGGATGATAAGGCGGGATAATTACCAGTCTGTCATCTCCGTGAAAAGAGCGCTAACTTTGTTTTGAAGATTACTTCAGGATCTTATGGGCGAGATAAGGTGTAATGGAAAGAGGTTGTCGTTTTTCGTTATTTATGGAAAGTCGTTAACTACCTCAGAATTTTAGATGGGGGGGGGGGGGGGGGGGGAAGGTGGGCAGGTATGGGTTAAGGTGAGAGTGTAGGGGAAGCGAGAAAAGTTAAATGTTTCTGTAGTTTTTGGAGCTAAATATTTTTTTGGATAAAATAGATCAAACATTTCTCCAGTACAAACATAAAGTGTAATTCTCTCCACACGGTGATATCAACAGTTGTTGAATATCTGTCATGATCTTAGCGGTATTAGATGAGAAACTTTTTAAATGAAGATAAAAAGTTGTCATTAAATTCCAGGACACCCTCCAAAGATATTCAACAACTGTTGATATCACCATGTGAAGGAAATTAAACTTTTATGTTTCTAATGGAGAAATATTTGATTTATTTTGGTCAAAAAAAAGTTTTGGTATAAAAAGTTCCCCAACCGCTTCTTTTCTCGGGTCTCCTACATCCCAGCCTTAATATTGTCCAATTTTAGTGTTTTTTTACCTCAACTCAAAGAACAAATAAACAAATGAACGAGAATTTGATTACTTTGATAGCCCGTCTTCCGTGGCAAAATGATAAGAGAGTGTTCGGCCGCCAGTCCTGGAGAGACTCATTTCGATTCCGGGGTGGTGAAATTTTTCCAGTAATTCGATATATATCGCAATATACATATCGAAAGTTACGATATATCGTTCAATCGAAGACAGTACTTGGTGAGATTAAGATGGCACCTGTTCTATAGCGATATAGTTCGCCTTTTTTCACTTTTTAATCTTTTATTTAGCTGTTTAAAATAGCAGAAAAGTGTATTAAGAATAGGAAAAACTAGGTAAATAAAAACAAAAAGGGGAGGGGGAATTCGTTCAATTAATTCAATTCACAAACCTTAAAACGTAGTCCGATTTATGAAATTTCATATATTTATTGGATACTGAAACATCGATATTAACATATCGATTTTTTTTAACAAACTAAATTTATGTATAGGCGCTATCCTAGTAGTAACTAAAGTATGAATATGTTTGTAGATCGCGGTACAGCTGAAGGGGAAAAGCTATAGGTTCATATTTTCCTAGTTTAAGCAAGTCTGTAAGTCGTGTTCTGATATCCGCCGTGTGTTTGTAAAGGGAGCGCTTTACTCTTCTCAGAACAATTGTGAATAGGATCATTTCAATCTGAACTCTAAAAAAAGGACACTCACTTTCACTCAAAGAGGGCTAACCGCCAAGTGGCACACAAAGTGGCACATAGCACACTCTCGTCATATTTTTGGTCTTGTTCCAGAATACGACTTACAAACCAGTAAAACACTCTCTTCGTGTCTTACTACCCATCCGCGTTAAAAGCATTTTAATTACGCTAATGGGGTGACCAGGTGAGTTATAAGGGAGGAATAGTTTAGAGAGGAACATTTAAACGCATTCGCGTGGAGGGAGAGTGAGAAAAAATATAACAGTCTCAGTTAGTCTGACCGGGATTAGAACTTGGACCTACCCGTCACCCAGAAAAATAACCAACACATAAGCACAGGATGAGCAAGACATTTAAGTCGTCGTGCCCACCAATGCGGCTCTTAGGGACGATCACACACACTGAGGGTGAAGTGGTTTAAGGAGTCGGTCCCGCAACAGATTGCTGGTGAAAGGGAGGTCTGAGGTTTGAATCCGAGTAATGGTAGGGTGATTGCGAGATGAAATGGAGGACCTACAGTTTAACGTGGGATCCGAACCACGGTGGAGGCCTGGAATTCCACACATTCACAAGTTGTGATTAATACACGTCTTGTCAGAGGTGAAGGAAGGGTTTGGTAATATAAGATGTTGATATCTTTGCTATTTTTTTTATATTTCACTCGAGTTATTTAACGTGTACTTTCTGTAACGATCGATATCAGCACACGACTGACAAACCAACTTAAATCTAGAACAAACACAACACCCAGCCCCCCGGGCCATTAATTCTTCCCCGCGAAGCCCACATTTCAGCTATAATCAATTTTTTCGGTTCATGCCATGAATAGAACCAGGGACCTTGAGCTCAGACTGCCGACTGAACTAATGTGTCAAGGTCAATGGTGCTAACCATAATAATAAACATGGAATTGTTTCGAGCCCTCTGACCACTCAGCTACATACTTTAGGCCCGTTATCACAAAGGGTGTTATTTCCAAAATGTCTACCAATAAATGTTACGACACAATCAGTAAACTGCATTCAAATGTGATTTTTTTTTAATAGAAAAACGAACATATTATATTCTTATATATCGTGTCATACACTCTCCAGATACTCATTAGAAAAAAACAACACTGAAATTATTTTTGAAAAAATTCCTATTTTAAAATAAATCGGTAAATTATCCTTAATTTGAGGGCGAGAACCAAAATTTCAAAATATCCTCAAAACCATAGCCACCATACATCAAAACATTTCGGTTGTAGCCTTAGGGACAGACAGACAGACAGAGTTACAGACATACACAGGTACAGACAGAGGTACAGACATACACAGGTACAGACAGACAGAGGTACAGACAGACAGAGGTACAAACAGAAACAGGTAAAAACAGACAGAGGTACAAACAGAAACAGGTACAAACAGAAACAGGTACAAACAGACAGAGGTACAGACAGACAGAGGTACAGACATACACAGGTACAGACAGACAGAGGTACAGACAGAGGTACAGACATACACAGGTACAGACAGACAGAGGTACAGACAGACAGAGGTACAAACAGAAACAGGTACAAACAGACAGAGGTACAGACAGACAGAGGGACAGACAGACAGAGGGACAGACAGACAGAATTTTAAGACCCACATAAAACCTCAAAGTACTCCATAGTCTCGAGTCTGGAAATGTTCATGATTACAATACTTTCTCCATACGAAAGTAAGAAAATCAAATTCATTTCTAATCGAACAAGATTTCTAAATAAATCTCACGTCTTGTATGTGCATATCAGGAAATTTTGAACTCTCCCTCTTTCCAAAATGTGTTGTATCGACACCGGGAGGCCTGGGTTCGAATATCAGGTGGAGAGGTAATCAGGAGGTCCCAGACGCTGATAACGCTAATGACGGTGCTACTAATGATGACAGATAGTTGGAAGGAGGAAAACATCGCGTGCGAGGAGCTCTGGAGGTTAATTGGTTGTTGGTTCAAGTCCCGGATCAGGGAGTGTTGGGTTGATTGGACGGAAAGTTTGTGATTTAGATTATAGATGTATATAATATACTTCCTTACCTCCCCCCCCACTAGGACAAACCCGTATCGGTGGTTGAAAGGTCTAAGGTGTCACGCTCGCCGATACTGGGGAAGATCGGAGTTTGAATCCTGGCTGGGTTTACTAAGGTGTTTTTTTTTACTTAACTGTTTCCTATTCTATTACCACGCAAATGCAGGTACATTTCTTCTAAATTCTACCCTCCTATCCCTAACACATTAGTCTTGACCGGTATCGACACACGCAATGACATGTGTATAGGCGGGTATATATGTTTTACTCTCCGAAATATCGACCAATCGATCTTGTTTTATTTAATATATCGGACTACGCTCTAAGGCTTGCGAGTCAAAATTAATTCAGAGATTTATTTCTCTATTTTTTATTAAACTTGTCTACCATTTTCAACAGCTAAATACAACTTTATAAAAGGGTGAAAAGAAACGAAAAACTGTAACCATTTTGACCTCGGTGGTCTTGAGGTAAGCTGCTTGCCTCGGAACCCGTGGGTTCAAACCCAGACGGGGTGGACGGATTTTTTCTAGAGTGATAAAAGTCCGTAGCACAACTTCCTTCGGAAGGGATGTAAAGCGTCGGCCCGTGTCGATTGTGGCATTAAAATAACCCTGGAAGGTTTGTGAGAATACCTTTCCCGGCAAAATCGGTAGGCTCTTTCGCTCTCGTTCATAGAAATTCTCGTGTGCTGGTTTAATCAATCGGTTCAGAAAGTTCACGTTAAATACCCCAAATAAAAAAATATATTAAAAATAGCAGTCATCTAATAACGCAGTTACAGTTCACTGGACCAATGCAATAATTCAATATATCTGAAACAACCGATATATCGATATAATTTGGTCGATATATTGTAACTTTCGATATATACTTTGTGATATATAAAATATATCGTATATTAGGGAATATTGCCAGCCTTAGCTTGAACCGATACGGGGAAGGGGGGATTTACCCCTCTCACCCCCACCCCCCTCTCACCAGCTCCTACTCCAGAGGCTGGAGTTGTTCCTGGAACTGTCTTGAGGTGAGAAGATGACTGGATAGGTCACGTGACTCACCGACATTTATTGTCTACCTTCTGACGTCACCAGCGGTACCACCAAGGGGTTTGGGCAAAGGGGGGCTGAGAGGGGGCATCTATTTCTCCCCCCCTCTCGTCAATTTACTAAACCGCAAATGATAAACGTTCCAAGGTGAGCTGGAAGGTCAGATTTAATGGTAAAACATATTTTATAGCCGAAAAACGTTTCAGTTATTTTCTTAACCACGTATCATTCAACGTTCTAGTTGTGCGTATGTGTACTAATTACAACTTAGTTTTTGTGGATGAGTTAGAGTAAATTTAGAGGGGAGTGTACCCGCATTTACATGGAGGGAGAAAAATAACCACCTTCAGTACACCCTACCGGAATTCGAACCCCGATTTTCCCGTCATCGGGTGTTTAGTCTGTTTCGAGAGTGACGCCTTAAACCATGTGGTCCCCAACCTTTTTTTTAACTTCTTAGAATTGGCTACTGTCTACGGCCCCCGGTTAAAGCGTACTGAAATCAGCGATAACCTCAAATCCACGTCACTTACATTTTATATTCAAATTTAATTAATTTAAACTAACTAATTATTATGAATAATTACATAAGTATTTTTTTCGTGCCCTAACTTATAATCCTTTTGAATAAAACACGCGTTAAAACATAGATTATGTTAAATGTTTACAAACATTAGTAAATACACGTACTGTCAACATTATAGAACTTGAATATTAAAATAAATTCAAGAGCCTTTTGTTAAATATTTTTGTTGTCTGTTATTATTTACATGAAATTTCCATAAAAACCTCACCGGCCCCTTACCACCCCGTTACAATTTACAACTTCCCAGAAAAACAAAAGACCCCCCTGGGGGGGGGGGCGTTACCACCCAGGATAAGAAACAGACCATTCAACAACCGAAGCGGGGTTTTTTTTTTTCAAAATAATTATTGTTTAAAAATATATAAAAAATACTGACCTTAATTCGGGGTTCCCTTCCATCGCTCCTAAACCTGCCCCCCTAGCTTATGTCCTCAATACTGGATGAGTGTTGTGATAGATCAAGTGAGTTTGTAAGGCGAGATTTGTGCTCATTGATTGTTAGATTGTGTTCTTCCTGATATCAAATACATCACGTACGGACCGAACGCATGCCCGTTATGACGTTCAACAACAATGATATTAGTTTTGTTTGTTACGAATCAAAGTTTATGTAGTTTAAAAAACTTAAAAACTAACTTTTACTCAGGAACGTAAACATTTGACAGCCGAGCCGCTGTCGGAAATGAGGCAAAGGACGAACTGTCGTACACAACGTGTAACATTTCCAAACAAGTCATCACGAGTTACACAAACAACTGTCCGGTAACTTTGCTCACTCGGCATAGCTTCTCAGGCCCAGGTTCGATTCTCGGCATGACCTTAAGATGGCGAGTGGTCCGAATAGTGGGGGGGGGGGGATTGTATCTGTTTTGGCCGGATAGGGGGGGAATTGTATCTGTTTTGGCCGGATAGTGGGGGGAATTGTATCGGTTTTGGCCGGATAGTGGGGGATTGTATCGGTTTTGACCGGATAGTGGGGGATTGTATCTGTTTTGGCCGGATAGTGGGGAATTGTATCTTTTTTGGCCGGATAGTGGGGGATTGTATCGGTTTTGACCGGATAGTGGGGGATTGTATCTGTTTTGGCCGGATAGTGGGGGATTGTATCGTGTTTTGACCGGATAGTGGGGGATTGTATCTTTTTGGCCGGATAGTGGGGGATTGTATCTTTTTGCCGGATAGTGGGGGATTGTATCTGTTTTTGACCGGATAGTGGGGGATTGTATCTGTTTTTGCCGGATAGTGGGGGATTGTATCTGTTTTGGCCGATAGTGGGGGATTGTATCTGTTTTGGCCGGATAGTGGGGGATTGTATCTGTTTTGGCCGGATAGTGGGGGAATTGTATCTGTTTTGGCCGGATAGTGGGGGATTGTATCTGTTTTGGCCGGATAGTGGGGGAATTGTATCTGTTTTGGCCGGATAGTGGGGGAATTGTATCTGTTTTGGCCGAATAGTGGGGGGATTGTATCTGTTTTGGCCAGATAGTGGGGGAATTGTATCTGTTTTGGCCGGATAGTGGGGGGATTGTATCTGTTTTGGCCTGTTAGTTGGGGGGGGGGATTGTATCTGTTTTGATATTGAGTTCAGGGCCATACCTTAGGGGTGTACAAACTGTGTGGTCGCACAGGGCCCTGCGCTTGCTTATCTGCCACGAGGGCACAGAGAAGCTGAGGACCCCGTAAACCAAGTTTTACCAGGGTTACACTCCTGCTAAGAGTGGCCCTGATTGAGTTAGTTTGTAAGTCAATCAAAAGGCGCGTTAAATGCCTCTAACGCTGATAAACTTGTTAATTTGTCAAGTCATGTGATCCGCAGCTATCACTTTTGATTGATATTATAACAACATATAAAATAATATTAATAATAATGTATTACAGTTTTATTAACTTTGGGAGTAGCGAAAATTTTGTATCACACTGGCCAAGGAAGCTTTCAACATGAAGAGGTTACTGCTGACCAGCAAGTTGAGTTTGGAACTGACATTTCGAGGAGAAACTTGGATTCTTAGGAAGATGGAAAATCAATACTTGGAGAGCTTTGAAATGTGTTGTTGGAGAAGACTTGAGAAGATCAGGTGGACAAACAGACAGGGGGACAAACAGGGGGACAAATGAAGAGTGGGTGAGAAGAGAACCATTTTGGATGTGACTCTTCGGTACATCCTTAGGAGGAACTGTCTTCTGTACGACGTCATTGAAGGAAAGGTTGAGGGAAAGAGGAGCCTAGGAAGAAGGAGGATTCAAATATTAAATGACTCAAAGGAAAGAAGAAAATTCTGTCAGCTGAAGGAGGAGGCAGAAGACAGGGTGCGTTGTCGGTCTGAGTTCACTGACAAAAGGAATGGACTTGTCGTAAGACAGGACACCTAATAATACTTTTCTAAGAGATTCTTACTATGAAAATTTGACTGTAGTTTTTACCACCTAGTTACGAAGACCTCGTTCACAGAAGCGCCTGTGTCGCTCGCGTTATGTGACCCGCTCTACATATCTGCGTCGCGTTTAGCCCTCTGCAGGCTGACTCCACGATTTAGTTCAGAGAACCACATACAGGCAGCGCGCAGGAGACGAGCTGGAAGATTTATTAGTTTTTTTTTTAAATCACGGCGTTCTACTTACTACCTGCTCAGGTTATACAGATATATGATATATAATAGCTCAGATAGAGTATGGATGAGGACGGAAGAATTTTAGAGGGAATTTGTGTGGAAGGAGAGTGGAAAACCATTAAGGGAGAATCACCCTCTATAGACCCGACCGGGGCTCAAACCTTAATACCCTCATCATCAGTAGGCCAGTGTAACATCAAAGTGACACAACTAGGCCCTTTGACCACTAAAGCGGGTAAGAGGAAAGCTCGCTGCTAGTTCTCAAATATCAAACAATGACTGTATTTGTTAGAGGAAGGTTAAACCTAGAGACCCTTTCCATCAAGTTTGGTCTCATACCTCCACAAATAAGATTAAAAAGTAGTTAAAAATGAACTATAATCAAATTTTCACAAATTTATTTCTATTACTAAAACTCAAACTAGAGAGTTGTTAAGCAAAAAGAGCCCTGTTGGAATCTTTCTACTTTATTTTGGTGTTAACTATATTTTGAAATAACTCATCATAGAACTGAATATTGCGTCAGAGCTGAGCGTCCGCGCGGAAATTTCTCGCTTACCGGGGCTACCCCCTTTAGTTCTAAAAAAAAAACATTGACTTGTAGATTTGTGAAATTTCCCCGAACAATAAGCAACAAGTAAAACTTCGATATTTTGAATCCGAATCAAAACGAAGGATCCGTGCTCTATTCAATTCGAAATTCCCAATCTAAAAAGTCAAACTTTTTTTTTAAATTATATTTTAACATTTCGTATAAATCAAAAAATTGATCCGTTTCTAAAATATAATTAACAATCTCAAGTAAGTCAAGTGTCCGTCTCCTAAATTTTTATTTTTTAACGGACGCAACTTAAATTATGTTGACTTGACCATGGAAAAGCGTGTTTGTTTTTTATGGTTTTTATAATTTGTTGGTGACCTAGTGGTCTAGTGGTATAGTGTCAGAATTCTTTGCTGGAGGTCCGGGGTTCAATCCTCAGTCCCGGCACAGATTTATCTGATTGCCAAACCTTTCCTTCACCTCTGACAAGACGTGTATTAATAACAACTTGTGAATGTGTGGAATGCCAGTCCTCCACCGTGGTTCGGATCCCACGTTAAACTGTAGGTCCTCCATTTCATCTCACAATCACCCTACCATTACACATTAGCGTAAGTGCGTACAACCTGAACGGGTAGTAAGACGCGGTGCTAATAATAATAATAATTATTATTATTATATAATTTGTTTAGTTGAAATATTCTCATTAAAACAGTCGAGTCGTATTGGGGAATTTTCCCCCCACCTCGTTTTACTACCCATTGGGTTATACTAACTACACCAATGTGTTAAGGATGAGGAAGCTGGAATTTAAAGAGCGTGTACCCGAATTTGCGCGTAGGGAGAGTGTAAAATTATTTTTGGAAAATCCACCCTCATTACATCCGACCTATATTCTAACCCCGGTCTCCCTGTCATCAGCAGTCCTGTCTATTGCGAGCGTAACACCATAAACCATTCAACCACCGAAGCGTGGGTTGTATTCTATTCAAGCTCAAAGATTCTGGTTTGATTAGAAATTTAAAAAATATCTGGTTCGCAAATGAAAGACTTATTGGGGAGAAATTTTATTTCTGGTTTGCGATGTAACAAAAGATAGAAGACTTGTTTTAGGGAGGGAAAAAAAGACAAATAACAGTTGAACGTCTAATATATGCGCGCCCCTCCTACGCCATCCCTCCGTGGGTGAGAACGGCCGCATTGCTGCCAATTTAACTGTGCGCCATGAATACCAACAACGACAATACAAAGACATCTAGACGCCGAGTGTAACAGTGGCACACAGCCGTTATTTATTATTACAGTACAATGATCATAGGAAGAACCTTTAACTGACTAGCTCTACATTCACGTATTCATACGTCAAGTCATATGATCGGTAGCTGTCACTTTTGATAGATGCTATCAATGTTGGTTGCAGGGAAAAAAAAAGTTGTTTCCTTCCAACCAACTTTCTACCATAGTAGTAATAACGTTACCTGATTCACTGTCAAATGGTCTACGGAGTTATTCTCACAATAGATCGGACTGCTGATGACTGCAATATCGGTGTTCGAATCCCGGTCAAATGTACTGAAGGTGGTTCCCCCTAAATGGTTTTTTCCACTTTCTCTATTCACTAAAATTCGGGTACACTTCCTCTAAATTCAACCTTCCTTAGCGTGATTGGTGATGCGTATAACACGAACAGGTAGCTAGCTACAGTAGCCTCATGGCTTCTTTGGTGCTGACTGACAGCTGACAGCTGACTTCTGACGGCTTTGAAAAGCTACCGGACCAAATTATGTATCCCTACGCCGAACCATATGATCTGCAAAAAACATGTGTTTAGCAGCTGTCAGAAGTCAGCTGTGAGCTGTCAGTCAGCACCAAAGAAGCCATGGGGTTACTGTAGACGCGGTGATACCAAAGAAGAGCTGGCCCGGAAGCCTACTCGCGGCTCGGCAGGGGCAGTATTCGGACCAAACTTGTACTCCCAGGGGAAGATGTGTCGTTGTTGCAACAAGTGACCCCCAATTGTAGATGAACTAGAATTGTAAAGGACTAGATCAGGGTCTGACATCAACCAATCCCTCCCCTCTTAGCAATACGCCCGCAGTACACCACTTGCTGGTCGTGGGTCAGAGGTCACACGCTCTAAGATGGTTAACAGACAACCCAGCTACCAGTACGCCACTTGCTGGTCGCGGGTCAGAGGTCACATGCTCTGAGATGGTCGACAGACAAGCCAGCTACCAGTACACCACTTGCTGGTCGCGGGTCAGAGGTCACATGCTCTGAGATGTTCGACAGACAAGCCAGCTACCAGTACTCCACTTGCTGGTCGTGGAGATGGCCGACAGACAAGCCAAGTTACCAGCCTCTGGTTGTGAGAGATATAAAATATGATCCTGTCGCTGGTCGGACGATAAACTGGTAGTTTGTTCCTTCCCACAACCAGTGAGAGATGGACTCATGTTATGTAATCATTCTAGATCTACTTTCATATATTCATACGTCTAGTCATGTCACTATGGATAGACATGTTTTACATCTCCTGACGACTGACCTTATGCTGAAGTGGTCAAGAGCTACTGGCTACAGATTTAGAGGTCCTTAGTTCAATCCCCGCAGATTCCAGAATGTTTTCCTAGAAGCAGTGTATCTGTAGCAGGACAAATGAGGAGCTACATTAATAAAGAAGTAGCAGCTCCTGTCTAGAAAACTGAGATTAACAACCGGAGGGTTTGTTGTGCTGACCACACGACACACTCTATCCGCTAAGGTTGGCGCTATCATCGCTAACGGCGGCGGCCGCTCGGTCAGTATAGCTCACCCCCTCCCCCTCCTTTCTATGTTTTTCTTATAACCCTGTCTTACTACCCGTCCGGCCTATGTACTAATTACGCTAATAGTTTTAGGGATAAGGAAGGTTGTATCTATATGAAGTGTACCCACATATTCGCGTGGAGGGAGAGTGTGAAACCTAACCATCCTGAGAACCCCCTCAACCGAATCTACTGCGAGAGTAGCGCCTCAGACCATGCGGCCACCGAAGTTGTTGGCGCTCTCGTGATCATTTGATCAACCACGATCGGTCTAAATGTCAAGGACACGCAGACTCAGGCGTGTCCTCGCGAGGATCGCACTACCTTGAGGAATCCTTCCACACTCCTTACGGCTTACTGGTTCAGCCTTCGATAGTCTGTTTGGCAAACTATAGACCTGCTGGCAACTCGTGGACATGGGACAGAGCAAACTATAGACCTGCTGGCAACTGGTGGACATGGGACAGAGCAAACTATAGACCTGCTGGCAACTCGTGGACATGGGACAGAGCAAACTATAGACTTGCCGGCAACTCGTGGACATGGGACAGAGCAAACTATAGACCTGCCGGCAACTCGTGGACATGGGACAGAGCAAACTATAGACCTGCTGGCAACTCGTGGACATGGGACAGAGCAAACTATAGACCTGCCGGCAACTCGTGGACATGGGACAGAGCAAACTATAGACTTGCCGGCAACTCGTGGACATGGGACAGAGCAAACTATAGACCTGCTGGCAACTCGTGGACATGGGACAGAGCAAACTATAGACTTGCCGGCAACTCGTGGACATGGGACAAAGCAAACTATAGACCTGCTGGCAACTCGTGGACATGGGACAGAGCAAACTATAGACCTGCCGGCAACTCGTGGACATGGGACAGAGCAAACTATAGACCTGCTGGCAACTCGTGGACATGGGACAGAGCAAACTATAGACTTGCCGGCAACTCGTGGACATGGGACAGAGCAAACTATAGACTTGCCGGCAACTCGTGGACACGGGACAGAGCAAACTATAGACCTGCCAACAACTCGTGGACATGGGACAGAGCAAACTATAGACCTGCTGGCAACTCATAGACACGGGACAGAGCAAACTATAGACCTGCCGGCAACTCGTGGACACGGGACAGAGCAAACTATAGACCTGCCGGCAACTCGTGGACATGGGACAGAGCAAACTATAGACCTGCTGGCAACTCGTGGACATGGGACAGAGCAAACTATAGACTTGCCGGCAACTCGTGGACACGGGACAGAGCAAACTATAGACCTGCTGGCAACTCGTGGACATGAGACAAAGACTGTCCAACTGGGGGGGTAGAGGGGGGAGGCACAGCTCTCGTTTCACCAGCAGTGGCCGAGTGGTCTGATCAGACTCTCGTTGTACTTGTTAGTCGGTTGACGGGTTCGAATCTCGACCAGGTGTTTGAAGGACAAATAAAAAGAAACAATCCTATGTGAAACCATTAACCATTCGCCATGTTGGATTTATGAAAATCGCAATCACCAGAAAATATAAATATCGTCCCTCATCTTCCCTCAATATTAGGGGATTTCTTACGATTTTGTTTTTCATTTATCTTTTTATATCGCCGCGTCTTACTGGTCGTTAGGGTTACAAGCCTATGTAGTAACACTAATGGTTTGGGGATTAGTAAGGTTGAATTTAGAGGAAGCACACCCGCATTTGCGTGGAAAGAGCTTTAGGAAAAGCCACCCTCAGTGCACCTGACAGGGATCGAACCACGATCTCTCGTCTTCACAGTCTAGTCTAACACGAGAGTAGCGCGATAGTATTATATTTATTTGAGGTATTTAACGCGTACTTTCTGAACCGACTGATTATATCAGAACGCGACTTACAAACTAACTTAATCGAACCCGCTTCGGTGGCCACGGGGGGCCGCGAAAGGTTTTTTAGGGGGGCCTTTAAAAATTAATTTAAAATGTTACTTGCTTATTATTGAAGTCTTTATCTTAAATTTAACGTTTTGGAAAAAAATAATTCGATAATCGTATTTTCCGGGGTAATGGAGGGCAGGAGAAGCACGGATAATAAAAATCACAGATAGTACAAATAATCCCCATCTGTTTACCACTGCCATTCAAAATTTGCTGGCCTTTGTTTATACTTATTTATGTGAAAAGGGATTTTCTACAATAATAAATAATAAAACAAAGCAGTGAAATTGATTCCTGCATGCGAATAGCATTACAATTGAAACCAAAATAGACAAATTAGTAGAAAGTGTTCAACAGCAGAGATAGGTACCATTAAATACATTTAGGTAAGTTAATTTTTTTTTTTAATTTGTTTGTTATTATAATCAGTTATTAAAATCACTATTTAGAATAAATCTTAATGATTAATATGCTAGTAAAAACCAGGGGGTCGTGAACATATTTTAGGATATTTTGGGACCGCGAGTAATAAAAGATTAAGAAGCACTGTTATAACGCGCTACTATCGTGTTAGACTAGACTGCCGGAGACGGGAGAGATCGGGGTTTCTATCCTAGTCGGGTGGTTTTCCCTAAATGGTTTCCCACTCTCCTTCCACGCAAATGTGGGTGCACAAAAGAGAAATAATAAAAAAATTGAATGTAAATCTAGACTTTTTATATCTAAAAAATAGAAAAAATAAGATAAAAAACCATATTATATCTATTGGCCTCTAAAAACTTAGTAATAGTGAGAGTGTGAATGCTAGTCTTCAATATATGCGAAAACATTCTGAGCTCCCAGGATATCCCTAGGCCCCTAAGATGTACCCCCTAAAACCCCCTCTCCAATGGTCTCAATGAGGTTCCGAGAACGGCGCGTGTTTGTCAAGTCACGTGATTAGCGGAGCACAATTCGAACCTTGTCTCATGCAGTCATTACAAAATGATATCATCGCTGTGTTTTGCTCACGATCTCGACCTTCCTATTCAACCTACGCACACTCACACACTCACACACGCCGGAACACTCGTCACAGACCTCGTGACCACCAGTGACGTCATGCTACACTCAACCGACCGTTACGTCACCGTTGCACCCTGAGAGCAGCAAGGGGCTAACTCACGCGACATAAAAGATTCTGATAGGTAGAACCCTATGCAACGGGGTCACAACAAACTATTTTTATATATTCATACGTCAAGTCGTGTGATCTGCGGATGTCACTTTTTATATACCACGTCCTATCACTCGACTGCGTTATCAATTGAGAGAAAATGTATCAGCATTTGCGTGGAGGGACAGTGTGAAACCATTTAGTAACAAATTAATAAATTGGTACACTCAACCTGGATTCGAACCTCGACTTCCCCCACTCATTCAATTCACTGCCACGTCCACTATTCGACGTTTAGATATATTTTAATTGATTTGGCGCGTTTAACAAAATATCTTTAAGATTTAATATAAGAAATAAGAATGAGAAGGACAGTTTGTAAGAAATGCACTTGCATTAGCGTGTAGAGAGGATTAGGAAAATCACGGAACAGTTTTTATTTACCGAACTATCCTTAAAGGTTATGGATATAAAAAAATTATATTCAAATGTATTTTTTTCAATGGTCAGTAAAAATGGCCGATATAGGACTTCTCTTTCCTGCAAGATACCAGATATTGTCTGCAATGAGTCGTGCAGAGCAATATCCTGTACAATATTAGGTGTTAACACGGCACCATCTTGTGGCCAGACATCATATACAATATTTATTTATTTTGAAGTATTTAAAGTGCACTCCTCGAACCGACTGTTAATATCAGCACACGAGAATTTCAATGAGCTAGAACAAAGGTCCTACCAATTTTGCAGGGAAAGTTATTTTCACATACTTTCCAGGATTCTTTCACATGCCATAATCGACATGGGACCGAAGGTTTTACTTTCCTTCCAAGGAAGTTGTGCTACGTATTGTTATTGCTCGAGAAAAATCTGTCGACCCCGGTTGGGTTTGAACCCACGACCATCGGATCTTGAGGCGAGCACTTCACTCAAAAACCACAGAGGTCGGCTCGTCCACAATACGTTGTTGATAAATGTGAGTTCGTCTTTCACAGTGATGAATTACCGGCCGGGGGGCTGGGTGTTGTGTCTGAGTTAGATTTAAGTTAGTTTTTAAGTCGTGTATTGGTTTTAATCGGTCAGTCCAGAAAGTGCACGTTAAATGCTTTAACTATCAAAGATGGGGACATCCGGGGTACATTTAGGGGGATTTTCCCCCTCTCTCCACGCAAATGCGGGTGCACTTCACTTCCTAACTCCCAACACATTAGTGTAATTAGTACATATGTGTATAACTCGAACAGTAGTATAATACATGCTAAAAAAATTACTAAAATTAATATCAAACAAATATTTGTGTTGTGTATACCGGGCTTTAATAACCCAAGATTAAATAAATACCTCATATTTGTGACATATGTCGCTTTAGCACTGGAGACTTCCCCTCGTATAGGACTGACTTGACGGGCGCGCATGCGCGTAGAGGCAATGTTTACTAAGGCGAGGCGTCAAGACAGTCCGAAAGGCAAATGTGTGTCAGGCAAGGCTTTTAGGGAACTGTCAAAGTAGATTCACAGACCAGTTTCATTAGAACTATAAACGAGTCAACACTTGAAAGCTTCTAGGTACTACGTCTGTTTTTATTTGATATCGACCGACAATTTTTTTGTTGAGATCTTCAGCAGAAGGATTTCTTGAAGGAGGTGAGTTACAACAGACGCGCTCTCTTTTTGTTTTCAAGGTGTTTTTTTTAAAACTCTGGTCCAAGCTCGCTAAAATATCTCTTTGGATTTATTGATTTGTGGGTGGGCGTCGCTCCTTTTCCACTTTCCTCACACAGAGCTTCGCGATGCTCTTTTATTCGCCATGGAAACTTTTATATATAAACAAAACAAAGATAATAGTTCTAGGTTTGTTGTTATTTATCTGTGGCGTCCATGTCTTTGTTTGAAGTTGTTTTTTGAGAAGCGTGTTTCTATACCTAGCTCTAAACGCAGTAAGGTAATAAATAGCTTATCTTTTATGCTTTTTATCGGAAAAATTAATTCGGTAATTTTTTTTATACTATTTGTCAAGTTTATGGGCTTATTCTTGCATCTAAATGTATTTATTTGTGGTTAAGAATTTTTTGGTTCTTCGCGTCTTACTAACCGTCTGGATTTTCCTTGTTAAATGTTACTCCAATGTGTTGAGCATGAAAGTTGAATTTAGAGAAAATGTACCCGTATTTGCGGGATAAGATACTGGGAAAATACTGAGATAAAATAGCCTCAATGCACCCCAGTCGGAGTTCGAATTCTAACCTTCCTGTGACTTGCAACATTCGTGCCTATTGATATATTAAGTTGACTGCCAAGTAATCTAGCACTAGAGGTAGTTGATTGTGTGTGTTGACTGCCAAGTAATCTAGTGCTAGAGGTAGTTGAATATTTGTGTTGACTATCAAGTAACCTAGGACTGGAGGTAGTTGAATGTTTGTGTTAATTGCCAAGTAATCTCGCACTAGAGGTAGTTGATTGTTTGTGTTAACTATCAAGTAATCTAGCACTAGAGGTAGTTGAATGTTTGTGTTAATTGCCAAGTAATCTCGCACTAGAGGTAGTTGATTGTTTGTGTTAACTATCAAGTAATCTAGGACTGGAGGTAGTTGAATGTTTGTGTTAACTATTAATTAATCTAGCACTAGAGGTAGTTAATTGTGTGTGTTAACTATCAAGTAATCTAGGACTGGAGGTAGTTGAATGTTTGTGTTAACTGCCAAGTAATCTAGCACTAGAGGTAGTTGATTGTGTGTGTTAACTATCAAGTAATCTAGGACTGGAGGTAGTTGAATGTTTGTGTTAACTATCAAGTAATCTAGGACTGGAGGTAGTTGAATGTTTGTGTTAACTGCCAAGCAATCTAGCACTAGAGATAGTTGAATGTTTGTGTCGACTGCCAAGTAATCTAGCACTAGAGGTAGTTGATTGTGTGTGTTGACTGCCAAGTAATCTAGCACTAGAGGTAGTTTATTATTATTATTATTAGCACCGCGTCTTACTACCCATTCGGGTTATACGCACTTACGCTAATGTGCAATGGTAGGGTGATTGTGAGATGAAATGAAGGACCTACAGTTTAACGTGGAATCCGAACCACGGTGGAGGCCTGGCATTCCTCACATTCACAAGTTGTTATTAATACACGTCTTGTCAGAGGTGAAGGAAGGGTTTGGCAATCAGATAAATCTGTGCCGGGACCTGGGATTGAACCTCGGACCCTCAGCACAGAAGTCTGACACCTTACCCCTAGACCACCAGGTCACCCTCTAGAGGTAGTTGAATGTTTGTGTTAACGATCAAGTAATCTAGCACTAGAGGTAGTTGAATGTTTGTGTTAACTATCAAGTAATCTCACTAAGTCGTGTGGATTAGCGCCCTTTCTTAGCACCACACAATAGTAATGTAATGTGATAGCTATGCGCGCCTCCACGCGCTCTGGCCTCACACACAACACACACGAGAGACGCGCGCACGACCGGAAGTAGGTGTGGTCGCAGCATGGCGTCATCAGCTCTACTCTACTTGAGGATAAGGGACCTATTTATATCCCAGGGTCATAACACATGTTTCCCTTCCAGCCCTGTTAATTCAGGGGTATTTTGTGGCTCCAACCCCCTCACGACATATTAAAAGTAAAGTTTTCCTCAATATCTAGGCTGGTAGCTTCTTATTTTTTTTATCACTTCATCTAACTACCCGTTTGGTTTGTACATACACACACACACACACACACACACACACACACACACACACACACACATATATGTACTAATAACCCACTTCGGTGGCCACATGGTTTAAGGCGTTACTCTCACTTTAGACTAGACTGCTCATGACTTGGAGATCAAGGTTCGAATCTAGGTCGGGTGTACTGGGGGTGGTTTCGGCCAAAGGATTTTACACTCTCCCTCCACGTAAATGCGGGTACACTTCCTATAAATCTAGCCTCCCTAGTCCCTAAAACCATTAGCTTAATTATTAAATTATTTTATTACTCGAACAAGTAGTAAGACGCAATTGGGGATGAAAAAAGTTTAATTTACAGAAATTGTATCGTAATTTGCGTGGAGAGAGAGAGTAGAAATTAGGGGAAAACACCCTCGGTACATACAGCCGGGATTCGAACCCCCAATCTTCCCATCATCGCCGGTGATAGTCCAATTTATGGCGAGTGTTTGACCACACAGCCGCCGATGCGTTAACAAATTCGTTACAAAAGGGAAAAAAAAATCTCCCTTTTATTCTCCTGTTGGGTGACTTCCCTAGATATATCCCTGCGCCTATCCCTTCCAAAAAAAAGTGGACGTTTTTGTAAAACTACGTATACTAAAGCCAAGGACACAAAACGTCTTGGAAGATCTCGACCACGGGCCTGTGCCGGTTGATTGATGAGGGGGGTAGGGTGTATGGGGGAGGGGAAATGACATTCAAGTTATATTTCCGGTCCACCCTCATAGAGGACGTGACGTCATCACTGACCACTCGGGATATCCGCAGTTAGCAACACAGGGGTTTGATATCCGCTGATGACGGAACAGTTTAAAACATCGATAAAGATTTAGCGGTACTTTTGATGTGCGGGGGATGATTTGGCTGTTGCGACATGTCGTGTCTGTTCTGGGTTTCCAAACCCCATTTGGGGTTCGCGGCGGAGAGTGATGCCTCCGTTTGTTTTGTTAAGGGGGAAAAAAAAAAGGAATTTCAGGATAAATATTTGGAGGACAGTTTTTAAGTAAAGGTGTATTTTGTGGCTTTACGATCTAAAGTGAACATTTTCTCGTAACACAAATACGGGACACTAGATTTTCAAAGGTTGGCTACTCGGCATAGCCTACACCATTAATTAGTATTGAATTATTTTATCATTACTAATTTATTATTATTACCGCTTGTTAGTTAACAGAGATCTTGAGGTAGACTGCCGGCTGGCCAGTGTTGCCAACTCTAAAGTCTCTAGTGGTAGGACCTGAAATGGATTATATTTTGACCGGTAGGATACTACTTTCTGACAAATTGATAAACCCACCTATTTTCATGAAAAGTTAATAATTAATGTAAAATTTGTTACTTTTACAGCAGGGCCACAGGATACTACTTTTAGAAAGTATCTTAAAAATTAGACTGTACAGATGATGGAAAAATTATATCAAAAGTAGTATCCAGATTGTACAGTTGGCAACACTGCGGCTGACCGTTACGTGAAACCGCAGTAAGCAGTGATTAGATAAGAATTCGAGGACTACCAACGCCCTGACAGCTAAATTCTAAACTAAGGGCTGTTCATGTAAAATTATAATAGAAAAAAATTGTATAATTGTTGGCTGTTTTAAATTATAAAATACCGTCGAAGTTTCAATAATTCACACCATGTAATTTCTAAAATATGACATTTACGAGACCATGGAAGTATATGCGTTTTTTTTTTCTAGCCCGTAAAAAAGTGGACGAAACTCTCCAATATGGAACTGTCACGTAAAATACGGGATAGATGGTCACCTTAAGTATAACGCCATTTTAATTTATCGTAGCGACCAGAGTTACAAATCTACTTCTACTCTTTGAGTGGGTTTTAATGAACGGCGCGAATTTGCATCGACGACCATTTTAAGTGAAATAGACGCATCTATTTGATCCTTTTAGTAAAACCTGGTCCTGGATAGGGATAGGCTAAACCGTGATTTTTTTAAAATCAGTGATTACCGTGACCGTGATTGTAAAATATATCGGTGGTGATTATTCACGGTGACTGGTAGTCAGTGTTTTTTTAAATTATTATTTGATAATTAATTACATGATCCAAAGAGCTAGAGCTCACTTATTGGACTATGGATTTATAATAATTGAAATTTTACATAAGTTTAAATTTTAAAAGATTAAAAAACATTATGAATATTTTATTAAAAATAAAAAAACTACCAGTTTAATGTTACAAGTAAGATAATTTTGAAATATGTGTGATAATATTGATGAATACATTTAATCAATAAATGTGAGATAAACATTAAAAAAAAAGAAAAAAAAGAACAGTAGCAAATAATTAATAAGAAAGTACTTTAAGATAAAAAATAAAAGTTACGAAAAATTAATTAGTAGTAGTAATCAATAGTAAACAATTATTGTCGACTGACTTTTTTTTCACGTCGCAGTTTGTTGCTGTATCGATATTTTGCCCCAGTATCTCAATCACAGATACTTTTAAAGATCCAATCACTGTGACAGTGAAATATCGCCAATTCTGTGTGATTGATCCTGGATTCTTATCAAAGGGACGCGGTGCTGTCTCTATGTGGGTTGATCCGAGAACGTTTTTTGGTGGCAGGCCAAGGGACCGGGTGACCTTGATACTGGACAACAACAGCAGGCCTTGTCCGGTGTACAACCCGCGGCCCGCAATACTTGGGTGGTCGCGGAGTCTTAAGCTTGATTCACACGCTCACCGAAAAATAAAAAGCAGAATCTACGCAGTAATTCACACACTTTAATTTGACCCATGATGCATTGCAACGCTTTTAAACAGCTGATTATCAACATGTTTTATTTTTAGTGGATAAACATATATTTTATATCATTCTCCCGATGGATGTTTACAAATCAAAACGCTGTGTCGTGGCACAATCAATACATGGATACACAACGTTTAACGGGTTGTTTTTTCAAATCTCCTCACAACGGCCAACGAAGCTGTCTGCTTCCCTTCTAGCTCTACAGCGCATGCGCACTTATTTGAGATATAGTTGGTTTCTTCTCCTGCCTAATATCTCGAGCAGACGGACAAAGTAGAGATAAGTTGAACTTCAGCAGAACAGCTTGCGCCGATTAAGCGGAAATCTTGTGATTGGTTAGAACCATATCACGTGACCACGTTTATGTTCTGCCTAGTTTTCTCGGCGAAGTAGGAATCCACAGTAACGCGATACCCTCGCCAGAGACGAGATTGCCAGATGACGCATTTACGACGCGAAAGATTTATTTTTTTTTCCTTCAAAAATACGTCTTACTACCCGATCGGTTGTACGTTTATGTACTAATTACGCTAATGATTTTTTTAGGGATTAGGAATATTATATTTATAAGAAGTGTACCCCATTCGCCTTAGAGGGAGAGTGTAAAACCACCTCAAGTACATCCGACCGATATTTGAACCTAGATCTCCCTGTCATCGGCAGTCTAGTTTACTGGAGAGTGACGCCTTAGACCATGCAGCCACCGAAGCGAGTCTAGGGCCTATAAAATGCGCTGTAGTCGATAGGTGAATGTGAGAACTGTTATTGCTGTTATGATTTGTTAATGTTTATGTTGTCAACGTCCTCTGAATAAATTAAATTGAAGTGAGAACTTTGAAACTTGCATTCATTCCATTAAAATAGTTAAGATTCCCCCCCCCCCCTTCTGCCTTTTTTCAGGTAGCGTCCTGTTTGCGTCCATGTTGGTAGCGCCCTTTCAAAAAACGTGGGCGTTTGCGCCCGCCTTAAATAAACCGTATGTGTTCGTGACCTTCGGCGAGTCAAAGCCTTGATATTAGCAACTGGAAGTCATTAAGAGGTCGTTTAGTTTTTGATCGGTCCTGTTTCAGAACTACTAGTATATGAAGGAATATTGTTAGGTTAGGTTAGGTTAGGTTGGTCATTGACCTGATAGCTCTATTCTTCCGGGAGGAAGTACAAAAAAATTATATTACATTTTAATAAGCAGTAAATTACCACCAAACAAATTTTCCCCCATGAAATAATTATAAATGTTTTTAATTTTTAATGTCAAAAACTCTCCATATTTAATATAACGGACCAAAAACAATTATCATTCTGAAAAAAAAAGTTACTCATACAAAATATTTAGTAAAACCCGAGAGAAAAATTAAACAAATTAAATCTTTTCGTAAGGAAAAAAATATTATGTATGCGCAAACACCCCCGGTTATATTTCCCAGGGTGCAACTACACGTGGCCAAATTTTCCATTCCTATTTCCTATACGTGATGAAATGAGCATATAAATACGTCGCTTGGATATGAAAGTAGGTCTGAGAACGAAGTAAGGGTCTTCCTGTGACGGAACGACGATTTTCTTCACACGCATACAATAGACGCTCTAGTTTCAAGGTCACTTCCGCCTCGGCCACTGACTATTGTACGTCGTTACGACCTCCTTAATAATGGTAAGGCGCAATACCAGCGAGACTACAGCCCAATATTTAATATAAAGGACCTTTAAAAAACTATTTCGAGTTGGTTAGTTTTAATAGCTGCCGAGTTAGAGTCAAAAAGATTTTTTTACAAAACTAGAAAAATTTTGAGCACTCGGAATTTGCTCAATTTTCCTCGAAAATCCTCTAATTTTATTAAATTTTTAAGATGTAATTTCATAGTAAATAATAGTCCCTCAATATATTTCTTTTGTCTTGTTAAAGCAAAAAATTGTACAATTATATTGATTTATTGCAAATTTCGAATTGGTGTAATTTTAAACTTCTTAGCAAAAAAAGTAATTATAAAAAAATTATGTTTGTACTTATTTATGGTTTATACCTGGGTATATTACAGAATTCATCTTGAAATATTTACTGTACAAATATTTATCTATACAACTGAAATAGAAGTGGAAAATGCTCACTTACAGCCCTAATTATATTTTTGTTGTATTGTTATATTGTATTATAAGTGTCGATAGTATCCATCAAAGCTAGGATGGCCATTCGTCCCAGATTTCTTGAAACTATCGTTTCAAAAATAAACACACGACTTTCAATTCGTTGTGTGTGAGTTCATAGATAAAATGTCACTTAACGAATATTATAAACAATCAGATGTTTTAGAACAAAAAATTGCATTGAAGAATTAAGAAGTTTTTCACAAAAACTTGGTTGACTTTAAACGTTAACGGTAAAGAATATCATCTAAAGAACAAGTAGAATTAAAAAAACACCACTTGGACAAGACGGACAATCTCGTATTGTTGATTTGCTGGTGACGGGGAGTCGAGTGGGGGAGGGGGGAGGTTCAATCCCGCTGGGTGTGCTGATATATATATATTATTCAAAATGGTGTCTACTTGAGTGTACAAATAATAAAGACTACGGCTCTCATTATGTTTGTTTTGTTTTCTCAGATTGACCCAATCTAACGAAGACAACTCAAGATGGCGATTCCAAAGACTTCGATCCTAAAGTTTGTGGAGCTGGTAAGTTTAGTCGTAGCGCGGCTCTCTTGAGTAAGCCAAGGTATATAGATGGTTGATGTTTCCATACACCAGATGAATAATTGATACTTGGCGTATGAACACACAAGACTATCAGCTTAAGTTTATTCAGGGCTGCCAGATTTTTGCCAAGACAAACCGGGAACAAAAATAAATACATTTTAGTATCACAATTTTTCTTCAATTTTTTTTTACGAAACACAAAATAAATGCCTTTTACATATTTCAAAAAATAAAACAGCATTAATAGTTTAATAAAAAAAAAAGACAAGAAAGCTTACTCATATTTGCGATAAGATTTTGCCACCTTCATCTTGCACTGTCTCTTCGTCATGTTTAGACTTTTAACACTAAATTAAATTTAATGTATAAATAAATTTCAGAACCACGAAATAAATCCCTGCATTTACACTTATCACGTTCTCGCAGTGACTCAATGACTAACAAATACAAAGAAATGTAATCACAAAACTTATAGAATAGACGGGACTTTTCTCGAATTGTGTTATACTTGTGCATACCAACCTGACAAAAATAATGTTAAAAGGCCTCCTACATCACCGATTGCAGAGTAAAAGAGAACAAAACCAAAAAAAGTTAAAAACCGGTCTGTCTTGAAGTGGTCTTTCGAGACGCCGGGACTATCATCTAAAAAACAGAAAATACTATATAATTCAAACTTATAGTACAATTTTCGTAAGCTTTTAGAATTTTTTAAATATATTTTTGCTGTTAGCGTTGATAATTTTACCATAATATAGAACATTATTTTAGAACATTATTTTTACACGCCTATCTCCTATGCAATTTGTTGTACACGCACACTTGAACCGCTTTGCTCTCCCGACGCTGAACGCCGGAACTTTATAGACACAATTAAAATGGTATTAGCATAGCTTTGTGGGTGTAAATGTAAAGGGATTTTGTATAAATTTTGGTTCAAACAAGCTGTATGTGCAGTTTGGGCTATGAGTTTCCGAAAACCCTGTATTTATACTTCACTGTATTTTAACAAAACACGTTTTTGCATACTCATACACCTCCGCTAGGCACGAGTTTGATGCGACCAGGTATACCTATCTCTTTTCAAGAGGTCACGCTATTGCATTCAATTAAAATCTGCTCCTTCTATTATTATTTCATCATCATCGCTTCCATAATGTTAGGCACACCCCAAGTAACCCAGTAGAAAAACCGACCAAGTGGACGTTTGGTTATTCATTCACTTGCGTAGCCTCGTCCACTTATGACATCTGAGCTTAGCGTGTGAAAGTTTGATACCACCTGCAGGTGGAATGTAAACAAAAACACCTCTCGGGAAACTGGGTCGAAATGGTTGTTAAGTCAAGATGGACGACCAGTGATGTCTTTGACCATGGCTCACTTTCGAAAGGTCGGGACACGCACGGCTTTCTCCGCTGACTGGACAGGCCACTAGAACATAGAGCGCCGTGGAATCTGCGAGTGTAGATATATGAACCTTGCTTTTAACCTTCACTGCGTAGGGTAAGGGGGCGGCCAGACTGAGCTAGCGAGTGACTGAAATATAAAATAGCACACAGTGGTTGTAATGAGAGGTGGCCAGACTGGAGCGCGCACGCTTGAAAGATAGAACTGGTTCTATTTTTCAAGCGCGCGCGCTCGAGCTGGTACAGTCTAGTTTACAGGCGCTAGGCAATATTGTTGTATGTTGGTTCATTGAGTACAAGGAAAACTTCTCATTTTGACATTTTTATTAATATCGACAGGTTTAGCACACTTGCTACTAACGACCTAATTTAATTGGTAAGACCATAAACCATATATATATATATATATATATAAAACTGATATGTTAAAATACTTCAATATTATCAAAGTAGGCCTTTACAAATAAGAATCGCCATTAGCGTGGAGAGAGGATGAGAAAACCACAACAATAAATCACTTGTTAAAAACCACCCTCATTTCACTGAGCCAAGATTCGGAGACTCCTCGTTAAACTATCGAGAGCTATCTGCTAATCACGCGCTCGCCAGTCTGGCCACCCAGTCGCTTGCTCGCTCGCACGCTTGTCAGTCTGGCCGAACCCTAACACTGTGTGTACCCTTTGTTTAACCTGAAATGTAGCAGCAGTCTTACTTTGACTGGCTTCACTACGAGCTTATCAAGTTTGCCTCCCTGACTATGTGTGGTGTTTCAGGCCCTGACGATCACGTGTCTAGGGATGCACTACAAGGACCACGGACCGGTGTACTCACAGATCTCCTGGTGGTGACCGGGACCTTTGGTGGCTACCTCATCATCCTGATAGGAGTGTTCGCAGGGCTCGTCACAGGACAGCCCATCAACAAGAGGATTGTTAGTACCATATTGTGACACCAGAGGTCTCAGAACTCGGTGCTCTCGAGTGATGTAACAAGCTCCTCTACATCAGTTTGTAGGACTTTTATACCGTTTGATTGTACCGGAACCCGTCTAGGTGGTCTGGGGCGTCATTCTCGCAATTGACTGAACTGCCGTCGACGGGAAGATAAGAGTCAAAATGCTGATTGGGTGTATTTAGGGTGGTTTTTTCCTCTATTGTTTCCCCATTCTTCCCCCCGTGCAAATTTGGGTACACTTACTCTAAATAAACATATTTTTTATGTGGTCAACATTGATAAAAATTTACTAAATTATTATTATTATTTTATATTGATAATATGTATCAAAAGTTACATGACTTGACATATGAATACGTGAAAGTAGATCTAATAATGTCTCTAGTTCTCAGATAAGGTTCTTCCTATGAAAATTGGATCATAAAAAGCCATTGCCTTAGATATCGAGTGAAGAGTGACTAATACCAGAATGTACTTGGGTAGCTCCATTGTCGGAGCATTGCCATTCAAAGACAAATATCACAAGTTTGACTCGTATGCTGTACAAAGACAAATGTCACAAGTTTGCCTCATGCCATCCCCCCCCCAATATAGTAGTCTAAAACCTGACACACCGCCTCTGGTGGCGTAGTTGGCTAACGCGCTAGTCGTGTTGAGCTCGACCGCCGAGGACGGGGAAGATCGAGGTTCGAATCTCGGTCGGGTGAACTGGGGGTGGTTTTTCCTAAATGGTTTTCCACTCTCCCTCCACGCAAATGCGGGTTCACTTCCTCTAAATTCAACCTCCCAATTCTAATCCATTAGTGTAATTAGTACTTAGCGTATAACCCGAACGGGTAGTAAGACGCGGTGCTAAATATTAATTAATTAAAACCTGACCCTGTTTTAAAACTTGTCCTCAGGACCTCTTCTACAGCCTGGCTGGTTGCGCTCTGTTTGTCGCTTCCGGTGCTCTGATCATCCAATACTACGACAAAGGGTACTCCTCAAAGTCCGTGCGGGACCTGGGACTTGCCAAGGGCTCCTCTCCATCATCAACGGGGCTGTGTTCCTGCTCGACACGTTCTTCACGTTCCGTAATGAGTGAGCCCTTTAACGCTCTCGACAGATGACAGCTTTCCCTCCCTGTACCACATCCGGCTGTTCGTCTCGTCAAACGCCACACATCAACTTCATCACCGCTTGTTAACTTCTCTCTTCTGTTATGTTTTGTGTCGAGTCAAACATTTCAAGTGAAGGTGGATGAAGGCCAAATTGAGGAGTTTCTCTGACCTACAGTAATACAGCTAGTTATAGAATTACTGTAGACTACATTATCTGAATGTTGTATCCAAGTGCACTGTGCCTTATTAGTAAGGTTAAATCATTGTTCACTTATAGTTATATGATCGATGGAATATATTTAGTTAAATTTGTTGCTGTTAAGTTTGGCCTTCTGCGTGATGAAAGGGTTTGCCTGTCATCCACCACTGTTCAGTGTGTTCAAATATAATTTTAGTATAGGTACACTCCCGCTCACGCTGAAAGATAGCAAACTTACCTTGACGAGTTTCACTATGGTGCAGCTAATATGATAGGGCCATAGTGTAATCGTTCCAAGGTAAGACTTGTCTTTAGGTGTGGACAGAGTGAACCTAATTATAGAGCATAAATGTGGCCTGAAATGTAATGTTGATGAATATATCGGCCACCGTCTTGACCTCAGTACAAAACATTTACGAGACAAATACAACTTATTCTGTGTTTATTATAATGACATTGATCACACAATTACATTATGCCCATTGCTATTCACATTAAATTCTTGACATTTCAAAATTAATTTGATAAGTTAAATGTATGCAGTTAATAAAACAAAGCTGGTTGCTTTTAAAAAAACTATTATATGAGATTGCTTTTGTGGAGTTTTTGTAATTTCGAGCTTAATCTGAATCTAGTTAATATTCATATTTCAAGGATTTAAATTGTATGTGAAATGTCAAATTCCAATTAAATCCCAGATTTGGATTTCAGTTAATTTAATTAGTAATTTGAATATTTAGTTAGTACCCATAATTTTGAATAACTAAACATTTTATAGTAACCATAATTTATTCATAATTATAAATATGATTCAAGTACGCTATTTGGCTTTGTTTGCATTTTATTTCAATAAAAAAAATTGTCACAACACACATTTTATTAATATTCTTATTTTCCAAGCATGATATTTGATTTGTAAACACAATGAGGAAATATTTGGACTTTATCCGAAATTGAGAATATTGTATCAGTACATGATTATATTTAGATTAAGAGTATGAATTTTTTAGCTTTTAAAAATAAAATATAGTTAAATTACAAATTATTTAGAGATATTGTCAACTGTAATGTTTCATTTAGTTACTTAGTTAGTTCATTTAAACTACAAACCAAAATGAGATGCAAAATTGAGTTTTGAAAGATTTTAATAATGTAGATTATTTGATACATTTTATAAGTCTGGTAATCTGACAGAATTTAATCTCTCAGAAGTGTTGTGTAACTAATTTTCTAATTATATTCTAACTTTATTACTAAATTGAAACTGTGTCCTTAAAATAAAATGTATCTGAAAATGTTTGTGTCTTAATGTAGTAATATAATTTTCTTTTAGGTCAATGAGTTAACTTTGGCTTCTAAACAGTTTTGCATCTAAAAATGAGATTCTAAATTTATGCTACTAAATGAGTATTTCTAAGTTAATTTGTCTTTGCAAAGTTTTAGTCTTTCATTAACTTAAGTACAATTTATACGGTTTCCTTTTGTCTAAATTCAAAGCATTTATTTGGTAAATATATATATTTTTTAAACTCTCTATTTTATATTTAGAAACAGTTTTAAATAGAATTTAACTATAATGACATAAGCTAGTTTTAGTTAATATTGTTTACAAATTATTTTAAAATATTACGGATTGTCAAAAATATATTTTTGTACGATATTGTGAAGAGGGTAGTGATTTATCACTAGTACTAAAGAAACTTCAACAGGACCGATGGCAGTGTTGGTGATTTACTTTCAATAATTTTTATTTTGTTTGATCCTTTCAAAATTAATCGCTAACCCAACCGAGATTTTGTAAACTTTTTACACAGCTTTTTTTCTTTTCTAATCGACTGAACATTTTGTAAACCATTTATTTTATAAGAAAACTTAAATATATTTATACATGTGATATATATTTTTCTATGTACATAAAAAAAACACGTTTTTAAAACTTTTGTATTAATTTGCTACACTTGGTACTTTTTTTTTTTTTAAAGAGAATGTTGTTTTATTACTGTGTCAATGATGTATTTTTCATTAAAGCTTATCTTAAGCTAACATTTGTGGTTGAAATTATTTAATTATCATACACCTTAGCTCAGTCGGTAGCATGTCTGGGTCATTGGTTCTATTCCCAACATGGCCGAAAAATGTATCATAGGTGAAATGTGTGTTTACCCTTTAACAGTGATGAATTAACGGTCGGGGACTGGATGTTGTGCCTGTCCTAGTCTTAAGTTAGGGGACAGGCCTAGCAAGCCGGTAGTGGAAAATATATGGCTTGAATAAAAAACTGACCACAGGCTGGAAACAGGAATGGAGGTATAGTAAAGATACGTTTGGTTAAAAATGTATAAAGATAAATTATACGATTAATAATTGTAAGAAGGTACAGGAAAGGTGGATATAAACATATGAAAGGAACAAACACAATATGGCTTTTATAATGAAAAGAACGGTATTCACACTTTACACTGCTATCACTGGACAAGAAGGTAATAGTTGCCCCTTGAAAATCAATCGTTACCGCCCAATCCCCCAACTTAGGTTTAATTCTATCTGAAACTTATCAGGAAGGAGTTTGAAACTCGCAGCTAAATTTCCTGAAAGAGGAAACCAAAAACAGGTTTTTCTTAAAAGAGATTAGTAATTAATAAAGTATTATTGGAAGCTTTTGATAAAATTTTAATTAATAAAGCTAATAAAACATGATTCAAAGCCAAATTTGTGTTATTTTCAATCAATATTTGTGGTTGTTAATGGGCTTCCTATAAAATCAAAATTTTCGATAGTATTTGCATTGATAAAACCTTGTGGAACTTTATATTTTTTAAAGATTTTTTATCACTGTCCTTACTACCAGTTTGGTATTTCCACGTATGTACTATCTTCACTGATGTGGTAGGGATGATAATGGTTAAGTTTAGAAGAAGTGTACTGGCATTTTTATCAAAGGAAAATGGAAAAAAACAATTTTTAATCCACCCGACCGGGATTCAAACCATGATACCCCGTCATCGGCAGTCCAGTTTGTCAAGAGATTGATGCCTTGGATGATGTGGCCACCGAAGCAGCGTATAAAGATTAATGAACCATAAATGTTACCCCTGCCGACCCTTCTTTCCGCGCAAATTGTTACAACAAACCTCCGTGCGAACTCTTGTTGTAATGAAATGTTTCCATTGATAGTAGTTTTATTTATATCACACAACATAACAAAAAGTTGGCAGTTCGGATGAAACAGCAAATTACACGAGGAACTGCTCCTCTCCTGTTCTTAATCCTCAGCGGGCAATCTCCACATCAACAATAATTTTAAACTAAGCGGTTTTAGACAGCATAAAAAAAATAAAAGAAAGTTAAACTAGGTGCTTGAATAGTTCTAAAAATATCTCATAGGTGGCGCCAAAGCGCGAGTATAGTTCTAAGAAAGTTTCATAGATGGCGCCAAAGTACAAGCTCAGTTCTAGGAAAGTATTATAGAGAGCGCTGACAAGGAATATAGTTCTAAAAAGTCTCATAGATAGCAATAAAAGAAAATATTGATAAATATCAAAGTTTGAAAAATTATAAAGTCAGCGATAATTCTATATATTTTAATAGAACATAATTAGTACTACGAGCCTATAGTAAGTGATAGCCATACATAGATGTGGAAATTAAAAAAAACCTTTAAAGTCGACTGTTTCAGTGGCCGCATGGTGCAAGACGTCACGCTCGCAATAGACTAGAGTACCGATTACAGGGAGATCAAGGATCGAATCTCGGTCGGGTGTACTGAGTGTGGTTATTCCAAAAATGGTTTTCCATTCTTCCTCCGCGCAACTGCGGGTGCACTTCCTCTAAATTCAACCTTCTCATCTCTAACTCATGAGCGTAATTAGTATATATATATATGTGTATAACCTTAACAGCTACTAGCCTAAAGGGCGGTGTTAAAAAACTTGTTGCATTTGACTCGAAACTAGCTTTCTAGGCTAGACAAATTCAAGGTACCACAATTTGTATATTTGATAGCATGAACAGAAAAGTAGGAAATAAAGTCGTTTGTTCTTTATTGGTAGAAATGGACCTAACATCATATTTGCACTACTATATAAGTTATCTAACAATACTTCCATTAAAAGGACCCCCTCGGTAAGCGAGAAACTGCCACACAGACATTCAGCTCTAACGCTATATTTAGTTCTACGATACGTTATTTCAAAATATGGCTCACGCCAAAATATAGTAGAAAGATCCCAGCGAGGATCCTATCCTTACCAAACAAAATAATAAGGAGAAAAAAAATGTGTGAGAATGTGACATTTTCAATGATTTTTCAAGCATAATTACGGATTTAAAGAGACCAGGCTCGATTAAAAAAAAGTGCTTTAGATTTAGCCTTCTTCTAACAAATACAGTAATATGTTGATAGACTCACAAAACACAACATTTTAAGATATTTGAAAACTAGCAGCGAGATTTCCTATTCACCTTGAAATAATAGGTTTCGTAGCTTTCTTTCCCCATATTTCTTGTTGACATGACAATGGGTGGTTGTAGGGAAGGGCCGAAAGGCATTGTAAGCTTAGACATAAGAGATAAATATGCATAAGGAAACCAACACAGACCAATGTTTTAAGCTGTGTGGCCTGACAGTGACCGCCTTAATTAGGTCACTGTCACCCCATATTTGTTCTTTATCGCTATACTTGGTGATACGAGAAGCATCTTCAAGTGCTCCGCGAAGAGGTTGGAAAGAAAATAAATTTGACAAGATCTCAAAATTATGAATCTGTGCTGCCATGAGCTATGTATAGATAAGTATTGGGTAGAAACTATTTTTCTCCTGCGGCGGTCTGTGAGTAAAGGAAGTGCGGGTAGTATGGAATACCATTTACTTTTTCAATGATATCAAAGCGTATTTTCACATTTTGTCATTGAGTTCCATATTAAACACATAATTAATATGTTTTTAACTATTTTTTAGCGTTTAAAGCAATAACTTTTAATGTCCTGTATGGGTAATTAAAATATATTTGGAACAAATGAAGGGAATATGGAATAGGGAGGGTAATATGGAATACTACACATTTTATATAAAACATTAATTATATTTACTAAAACAAACAAAGTGTTTCATAAGAAAGTGTAAAAAAAACATGCAAATATTATGTGTAAAACAATAAAATCGTAATAATAACGAATCATAGAGATAATACATTATAATAAAAATAACTAATTAATAAATCAGCATCAATAATTAATTATTATAAATATAATAGACTAAAATATTTTATCAGGTTACATTGTTCTCTCAATAGATTTCTTAGGTGTTAGGAAAAAATGTTTAAGCTTACGTTGACAAAATAAATCACTTGCCAAATACTTGAAAAATGTGCTGGAATGTTATCTGAAACATAGCTCCATGTTGAGCGCCTTAGGGAACTTCCCCCTAGGCCCTGCCATGGCCCTCTTTTCTACCCGTAGGTACTGGCGAGGAGTTAGTTCCAGTTTTAGTTCATATTCAAGTACTGATTGCTTTATGCATAAAGACTAGTTTTAAAACTTGTGTCTGTCATTTTTTGTCCTTGTGGTATAGAATATCCGTCTCTAGCGAATGTTTGGTCGTTATTTGGATTCATCGGTTTTAGTTGACCGTTGTATTTGAAAGAAGATTCAAATTTTATTCTATAAGAAAATTTCATTGTTACATCTTCGCTTTTTATTTTAGGAGATGTTAGATAAATTGCTGGTCTGTTAACGTAATTTATGATTTGAAATCTTGCTAGTGGCCATTGATTGCTGTTTGCGTTAATACCGTCAATACCTGGTACTAGATGATACATAGTGTCTTCGGTTAGATTAATATTTTGGTAATATTTATTACCAGATAGGGGCTGTGATTCTACGTGAAAAGTTTTATTATGTGCTTCTTCATATTTGTAGTTGTCAGATATGTCACTTTGTTGTAAGTTGTCTGTGGTTCTTTTCCATGGAAAGATTAGTTTCTTCTTTTTTGAATTTTCTTCTTTTTTGAATTTTCTTCTTTTTTGAATGTTTCTTCTTTTTTTGAATGTTGGATGAATCTAACGATCCTGGTAATGTCTCTGTGACTGTTGTTTTCGGAGGTTGACTTCAAGATGACGTGATAGTGGTCCCCATGGTCAAAGAGGATGAAACGGCATCACTTAACATTACGCGCGCATTCTAACTAAATAATGCTACGTGTGCATACTACTTAAATAACTCTATGTAAGCATACTACTTAAGTAACACAATGTAAGCATACTAATTAACTAAAACTATGAGCCATGCTACTTTGTTGGCAAGTGTCTTCTCAAATCTGAAAAGAAAGATCCAGTAGATTCGACCTTGTTAGGGCATTAGTGGTATGGAACCGTAATGATAACTAACAACAATATAGAAGTATCTAACAAAACACAGAATTAATTGTATTAAAACAAAAATGGTAGAGTTGAGATTTATTTTATTTACCTCACCTGTAAAAAAAAAAAAAGCATGCAACATATGTTAAAACATTGAATGGCTTTGGTAAATTTAGGAAAATACATCAGTTGAGACGTGTTTAGAAAAATATCAACATAAAAGAATACACTTACACAATTAGATAAGTTAAAAAACATATAATTAAATAACACAATATTAACTATTGCCGTTTTTCAAAAGTAAAGCTGCAATTAAAAAAACAAGTAATTGTAGAAGGCCTAGAAATCAATTAAATGTTCAATAAAAATAAACCAAACAAAAATTAACACAAATACACTTAGTAAAAACAACGTTTTTATCTTAACAATTTATAGACAATACTAACAAATAAAAATTACAGTTACAAATCATAGAAGAATTTAAAATTAGTACCAAAAACACAAACATTAAAATCAAACACAATAACGCAATAATAAATACAAGACAGGGTATATTCAGCATTAATTAAAAAAAAAGAACAAAACAAGATTAGTATTGAAAGTGAGAGTTATAACAAATAATTAAATATGCAAAATAATTTTATTCAAATTATCAATTATTGATTGGATAGAAAAATTAAATTAATTGAAAAATGTATTAGTTCACTATGTCAAACAAATTTAAATAAATTAACACCATTCAACGAAAGATAATGTAGCCTGTACAAATATTACAATAAATCTGAAAGAAACTTATGTTAGTCACACAGGTGTAATGAACAATGATTGGATATTAGTCTAAATCTGAAAGAAACTTATGTTAGTCACACAGGTGTGATAAACAATGATTGGATAATAGTCTATATCTGAAAGAAACTTATGTTAGTCACACGAGTGTTATGAACAATGATTGGATATTAGTCTATATCTGAAAGAAACTTATGTTAGTCACACGAGTGTTATGAACAATGATTGGATATTAGTCTAAATATGAAAGAAACTTATGTTAGTCACACGAGTGTTATTAACAATGATTGGATATTAGTCTAAATCTGAAAGAAACTTATGTTAGTCACACGAGTGTTATGAACAATGATTGGATATTAGTCTAAATCTGAAAGAAACATATGTTAGTCACACAGGTGTAATGAACAATGATGGGATATTAGTCTAAATCTGAAAGAAACTTATGTTAGTCACATAGGTACAATGAACAATGATTGGATATTAGTCTAAATCTGAAAGAAACTTATGTTAGTCACACAGGTGTAATGAACAATGATTGGATATTACCCGAGAACTGAAACTATAGTAAAGTTGCATCTCGTTGACCCTACACTATCTTAAAATATTATATAGTTGAATCTCGTTCCCCTTACAATACCTCAAACTATAATATAGTTGAATCTCGTTCACCCTATACTACCTTAAACTATAACATAGTTGTATCTCGTTGTCCCTACACTATCTTAAACTATAATATGGTTGAATCTCGTGACGCTTCACTATCTTAAACTATAATATAGTTGTATATTGTTCACCCTACACTACCTTAAACTATAATATAGTTGTATATCGTTGACCCTACACTACCTTAAACAATAATATAGTTGTATATCGTTGACCCTACACTACCTTAAACTATAATATAGTTGAATCTCGTTCACCCTATACTACCTTAAACTATAATATGGTTGAATCTCGTTGAACCTTCCCTATATTAAACTATAATATAGTTGTATCTCGTTGACCCTACACTACCTTAAACTATAATATAGTTGAATCTCGTTCACCCTATACTACCTTAAACTATAATATAGTTGAATCTCGTTCACCTTACACAACCTTAAACAATAATATAGTTGAATCTCGTTCACCATTAACTATCTTAAACTATAATATAGTTGAATCTCGTTCTCCTTAAACTACCTTAAACTCTAATATAGTTGAATCTCGTTGACCCCTCACTATCTTAAACTATAATATAGTTGAATCCCGTTAATCTTATACTACCTTAAACTATAATATAGTTGAATCTCGCTCATCTTATACTACCTTATACTCTAATATAGTTGAATCTCGTTGACCCCTCACTATCTTAAACTATAATATAGTTGAATCCCGTTCATCTTATACTACCTTAAACTATAATATAGTTGAATCTCGTTCATCTTATACTACCTTAAACAATAATATAGTTGTATCTCGTTGACCCTTCACTATCTTAAACTATAATATAGTTGAATCCCGTTCATCTTATACTATCTTAAACTATAATAAAGTTGAATCTTGTTCAACTTATACTACTGTAGCGTGTTTTACTATTTACAATTTTATATATATTTACACTTGAGTACAAACATGGGTACACTGTTACACATCAATATATACACACACGATACTTGTCTACCCTAAGTTTAAGACAACTCCAGTTTGAGACAGCCAGTCCCAAGCTCTCTCACAACAAGACTGCCTTTCTACCTGACTATTTGCACCTGTGCGCCCCCACCCCCTCTTTCCACATTCCAGTTACAGAGGTGGGTACACTCACTACACAGGTACAAAATAGTCACTACAGCTATACGCTACACTGTTCCCTCCCATTTTTTTAAGAGGCTCTCCTGAGCCACTATAACAAATCACACTGAGAGTTATTATTGTCTTCTTTTTTTTTCTTTTTCCACAAGAAAGTCACTATGATCACACGTCCAGATAGTATCCCGTGGGCTTCCTCTGCCTCGCAGGATAGCGTCTCTCTGGAATAACCCTGGGTAGCACAAATAATTCTGGACTATTAGTGTTTGTTTCACCTTCATTAGAAAAATCTAAACTAGAACTTCTTGGTAAAAGACTAGGCCCTAAGTGTTTCTCAGGTGACAAGTTTTCACTAACCTCTGTTCCTTCCCTGTCTCTTGTTGATGGTGGTTCCCTTAGAACCGAACTGCAGGGCTTCAGCCGGTTGAAATGTACAACCATCCGTTTCCGCTTGGGTGATTCACGTTGAATACGGTAGACTACATCTGAGATTATGGTCTTCACAATATATGGGCCATCCCATGCCCTGTGCAGTTTAGGTGAGGTTCCTTTCCTGACTGCTGGCTGGTGCAGCCACACACGATCACCAATCTTATAGGCACTACCCATGCACTTCCGGTCATACACATCTTTTTGCACCCGATGTGTTTTACCAAGATGTTCTCGTGTCAAACGATGTGCAGTTTCTAAATTTGTTCTTAACTGCCGAGCATACTCTACGACACTGTCGGCAGGCTCTGGTTCTCCATACATCACGTCAATTGGTAACCGTACCTCCCGACCGAACATTAGATAGTAAGGGGTGAACTTCGTCGAATCTTGTGGACTGGACCGGTATGCTAGTAGAACTTGTTGCAGGGCCTTGTCCCAGTTGTCCTGAGATTTGTTGACGTACTGGGAAAGCATTGCACATAGAGTTCTATTGAATCTTTCTACCAGGCCATCTGATTGTGGGTGGTATGGAGTTGTGCGAGTTTTCTCTATCCCAAGAAGTTGACACATTTCTTGGAATATCTTAGACTCAAACTGGCGTCCTTGATCTGTATGAAGTTCTACTGGTACACCAAACCTGCAGATGAACTCTTCCACAATGAGCTTAGCTACTGTTGACGCTTCCATATCTGGCATAGCATAAGCTTCCGTCCATTTGGTGAAGTGGTCAGTCACTACAAGAATGTATTTGTTTCCTTGAACTGTCTTTGGCAAAGGTCCCAGAATGTCCGCAGCTACACGCTGGAGGGGAAATCCTGCAAGGTAAGTCCCAAGGGGTGCTCTCAGCTTGGTCGTCGGTGATTTCCTTCTCGCGCACTCAGGACATTCTCTACACCACAGCTCTACATCATTGGTCATCCTCGGCCAATAGAACCTGTGTCGGATTTTCTCTAATGTCTTAGTAACACCTAAGTGGCCCCCAGTAACCGCATCATGCAACGATCTTAAGATATCGGTAGATAGGTGACGTGGTACTACAAGTTGAAGTACATCTGGCTTATTTTCTTCCAGCCAGCGACGGTACAGGAGGCCCCGATGTACTTCTAGTCGTTTCCACTGTGCCCACAAGCTCATGTAGCTCTCTCCTCTACTGGATGCTTCACAGGCGGTTGGCCTCTCCTTGTCTTCCCGCTTTAGTTTAGCAATGTGTCCAATGGCTTCATCAGCGTCCTGTAGCAATCTCATGTCCGTATCTGACCAGTGAAGTGCCCAGCTTGAGTCATCTTGAGATATAGTGGATATCGGCAGTTCCTCCTGCCCACATTGTTTACACGGCAAACGGGACAGTCCATCAGCATTTCCGTGACTCTTTCCAGGACGATGCTCTACCATGAACTCAAATTCAGCCAATTGCTCTAGCCACCGTGCAACTTGCCCTTCAGGTTCTTTAAACTGCTGCATCCAGCGAAGAGAGTTGTGGTCTGTGCGTACTTTAAACCTTTTGCCGTACAAGTAACTCCGGAAATGTCGAGTTGCATACACCAAAGCCAACATCTCTCTCCTAGTTACACAATAGCGACGTTCAGCCTTTGTTAGCGCTCGACTAAGGTAGGATACTACGCGTTCTTCTCCCTCCTGTACTTGACTTAAAACAGCTCCGATGCCTGTCCCACTGGCGTCTGTATCCAAGATAAACTCAGTGTCCATCCTTGGATAGGCAAGAATTGGAGCAGATGTGAGTCGTTGTTTCAGCTGTTTAAAGGCACAATCACACTGTTCACTCCACCTAAACCTCTCTCCTTTTTGTGTGAGCTGATATAGGGGTGCCGCGATGTTTGAAAATCCCTTTACATAACGTCTGTAATATGAAGATAAACCCAGGAATGCTCGGAGTTCAGTGATATCACTAGGTATGGGGTAGTCCACCACTGCACGAACTTTTTCCGGATCAGTGGCCACACCTTCCTTTGAAATAACGTGTCCCAGAAACTTAACAGTTGTTCGAAATAGATTACATTTCGATGGTTTCACTTTTAGGCCAGCTTCCCGTAACCTCTTGAATACCTCACGTAGTCTACTGATGTGCTCCTCAAAGGTTCTCCCAATCACGATTATATCATCCAGGTACACCAATGCCGTATCCCACTGGAGGCCAGATAGAACTAGATCCATCAATCTTTGGTACGTGCTTGGGCCATTACAAACTCCAAAGGGAAGCACCTTGAACTCCCACAGCCCATCTCCTGTTGTAAATGCGGTCTTCTCACGATCCTGAGGAGCAACCTCAAGCTGCCAGTAGCCACTCACCATATCGATTGTGGAAAACAGCCTCACACCTCCTAGAGAGTCCAGTAGATCGTCTATACGAGGGAGGGGATACGCGTCCTTCTTTGTAATCTCGTTCAGCCGCCGATAATCTATACAAAACCTAGTTCCACCATCTTTCTTCTTCACCATAACAACGGGTGAGCTCCATGGGGAGGTTGAGGGTTGAATGACGTCATTTTCACTCATCTCTTTCACAACACTTCTCATTTCCTCCCTACGGTGGAATGGTACTCTTCTCGGTGGTTGGCGGATGGGTGTACTTCCACCCGTGTCAATTTCGTGATAAACTAGATTAGTACGACCAAGGTCATTTGGTCCCCAAGAACACACATCTGGAAAATCGTTCAACATGGCTTCTGCTATGGAACGTTGGGTAGGTGATAGCATGGCCGAGTCTAAATCAAATAAACTAGATGCCTTCTCGCCCCGGGTAGTTTTATCTCCAGTCCCTACCGTCCCTGCCATGACGCATGGCATCAGTGATCCAATATGTGTTCCACTATATAAAGTCACAGGTTGTGGGTGTGGATTTAGCAATCTCACTGGAATAGCCTTGTCCTTGGAAGATACTAAAACGCGAGCCGCGAAAACTCCATGTTTCTCAGAAAGGTGACTGTTTGTTTCTAATACCCCCATCCCCATGTCCGCACTGACTGCTGCTTGGAGCACCACCTCATGTCCACTCGGTATCACGATTGTCTCTTTCAAAGTCACCCGGCACACTCCGGGCTGTGGTTCCCCTAGTGTTTGATTTAGGGCTACTTCCCCTTCACCCACACGCATTATTCCTTTCGAAAGCAAAACATCGCATCTGTTTCTGCGTAAGAAGTCAGTGCCTATAAGGCACATCTGTGTCAGTCCCTTTGCAACAATCATTTCCTGTGTTACAAAATAGCTTCCTATTCTAACGGGTACACTCACTGTACCAAGCACAGTCATATGATCACCACTTGCATTTATAACTGACCTGTTCGTTGGCTGAAGTTTGTCATTTGACGCTCGTCGCCAAACTTTCTCATCTATGAGGGAAACAGCCGCTCCAGTGTCTATCAGTAAATCTATAGGCTCGTCCCACAATTTTCCCTCCACGAACACGGCCGAGCACGGTTCCACACTTCCTACTACAACGCGGTACTGTTTTGAATCGGAACTTATTGCCGGTGTGGTTTCGGGCACACCGGCACGCACTAGTTTTTTTGTTTCTTGTCCTTACTACACTTTGCCCGAACATGTCCCAGTCCACCGCATTGGTAGCACTTTATTTCTCGTCCGCGTTGACATTGCTTCATTGTCTGAATGGTACCTGCAACACTTTTCAAAGATTCGCAAACATCGCGGACGGCATCCATTGTTTGCATCACCATGTTCATCATTTGTTCTGTTTTGTGATGCTCTTGAGTTACAACACAAGCGTCACTTGTCTTTATCGGTTGCAACTCTTCATCTGCGGATACTCGACACACGCGATCGGCTGCCTCCACTTGACCTATAGCTTCCAACTCAAGAGCCAAACTCACGGCAGCGTCCAGCGTCTTAGGCCGCTCTTGCCGCACACGAAGTCTTATATCACTCCCGAGAGCTGCCAAGAACCGGTCCCGTGATAATTCGTCCCTAGCTTCGCTATTTACAGTCGGGTATGCGCGAGTCGCGAGGGCTCTTAAGCTCGTAGCAAGCTCAAGTAGTGATTCGCCAATCCGCCTAGTTCGATTTTGGAACTGTAATTTATCAAGTTCTGTTCTTTCACGTGGATTAAATTTGTCCCCTAACCGCTCCACTAATGTTGCCCATACTTTTCTCTCGCTATCTGGAAGGTCTCTATACACACTCAAAGCTACCCCCGAGAGAAACATACCCATGAACAAACATTTTTTTTCATCACTCCAACCATTGATTTCGGCCGCCAGTTGGAACTGAAATAGCCACTCACACCAATCACCAGAACCCGTGTATACGGTTGGTTTCGCACACATTTCTGCCATTTTAATTCGAATTTACAATAATCACCGCTGCCACCAATTGTAGCGTGTTTTACTATTTACAATTTTATATATATTTACACTTGAGTACAAACATGGGTACACTGTTACACATCAATATATACACACACGATACTTGTCTACCCTAAGTTTAAGACAACTCCAGTTTGAGACAGCCAGTCCCAAGCTCTCTCACAACAAGACTGCCTTTCTACCTGACTATTTGCACCTGTGCGCCCCCACCCCCTCTTTCCACATTCCAGTTACAGAGGTGGGTACACTCACTACACAGGTACAAAATAGTCACTACAGCTATACGCTACACTACCATAAACTCTAATATTGTTGTATCACGTTGACCCTACAATATCTTAAACCATAATATAGTTGCATCTAGTTGACCCACCAATATCTTAAACTATAATATAGTTGTATCTCGTTCACCCTATACTATCTTAAACTATAATGTATATAGTTGTATCTCGTTAACCCTACACTACCTTAAACTATAATATAGTTGAATCTCTTTCATCTTATACAACCTTAAACTATAATATAGTTGAATCCCGTTCATCTTATACTACCTTAAACTATAATATAGTTGAATCTCGTTCATCTTATACTACCTTAAACTATAATATAGTTGTATCTCGTTGACCCTTCACTACCTTAAACTATAATATAGTTGAATCTCTTTCATCTTATACTATCTTATACTATAATATAGTTAAATCTCGTTCATCTTACACTAACTTAAGCTATAATATAGTTGAATCTCGCTCATATTATATTACCTTAAACTCTAATATAGTTGAATCTTGTTGACCCCTCACTATCTTAAACTATAATACAGTTGAATCCCGTTCATCTTATACTACCTTAAACTATAATATAGTTGAATCTCGTTCATCTTATACTACCTTAAACTATAATATAGTTGTATCTCGTTGACCCTTCACTATCTTAAACTATAATATAGTTGAATCCCGTTGACCCTTCACTATCTTAAACTATAATATAGTTGAATCTCGTTCTTCTTACACTACCTTAATCTCTCATATAGTTGAATCTTGTTGACCCTACACTACCTAAAATTATAATATAGTTGAATCTCGTTGACCCTACAATATTTTAAACTATAATATAGTTGAATCTCGTTGACCCTTCACTATCTTAAACTATAATATAGTTGAATCTCGTTGACCCTTCACTATCTTAAACTATTATTATAGTTGAATCTCGTTCTTCTTACACTACCTTAATCTTATATAGTTGAATCTTGTTGACCCTACACTACCTAAAATTATAATATAAGTTGAATCTCGTTGACCCTACAATATTTTAAACTATAATATAGTTGAATCTCGTTGACCCTTCACTATCTTAAACTATAATATAGTTGAATCTCGTTGACGCTACAATATCTTAAACTATAATATAGTTGCATCTCGTAGACCCTTCACTATCTTAAACTATAATATAGTTGAATCCCGTTCATCTTATACAATCTTAAACTAAAATATAGTTGAATCTCGTTGTCCCTACACTTAAACTATAATGTTATAGTTGTATCTCGTTGTCCCTACACTATCTTAAACTATAATATAGTTGAATCTCGTTGATCCTACACTACCTTAAACTATAATATAGTTGAATCTCGTTGACCCTACACTACCTTAAACTATAATATAGTTGAATCTCGTTCACCCTACACTACCTTAAACTCTAATATAGTTGGATCTCGTTGACCCTACATTATCTGAAACTATAATATAGTTGAATCTTGTTGACCCTACACTACCTTAAATTATAATATTGTTGAATCTCGTTGACCCTACAATATCTTAAACTATTATATAGTCGAATCTCGTTGACCCTACACTATCTTAAACTATAATATAGTTGAATCTCGTTGACTCTACACTACCTTAAACTATAATATAGTTGAATCTCGTTCATCTTATACTATCTTAAACTATAATATAGTTGAATCTCGTTGACGCTACAATATCTTAAACTATAATATAGTTGCATCTCGTTGACCCTTCACTATCTTAAACTATAATATAGTTGAATCCCGTTCATCTTATACAATCTTAAACTAAAATATAGTTGAATCTCGTTGTCCCTACACTTAAACTATAATGTTATAGTTGTAATCTCGTTGTCCCTACACTACCTTAAACTCTCATATAGTTGAATCTTGTTGACCCTACAATACCTAAAATTATAACATAGTTGAATCTCGTTGACCCTTCACTATCTTAAACTATATTATAGTTGAATCTCGTTGACCCTACACTATCTTAAACTATAATATAGTTGAATCTTGTTGACCCTACACTACCTAAAATTATAATATAGTTGAATCTCGTTGACCCTACAATATCTTAAATTATAATATAGTTGAATCTCGTTGACCCCTCACTATCTTAAACTATAATATAGTTGCATCTCGTTGACCCTTCACTATCTTAAACTATAATATAGTTGAATCCCGTTCATCTTATACTATCTTAAACTATAATATAGTTGCATCTCGTTGACCCTACACTACCTTAAACTATAATATAGTTGAATCTTGTTGACCCTACACTACCTAAAATTATAATATAGTTGAATCTCGTTGACCCTACAATATCTTAAACTATAATATAGTTGAATCTCGTTGACCCTTCACTATCTTAAACTATAATATAGTTGAATCTCGTTGACCCTTCACTATCTTAAACTATAATATAGTTGAATCCCGTTCATCTTATACTATCTTAAACTACAATATTGTTGAATCTCGTTCACCCTACACTATCTTAAACTATAATGTTATAAGGTTATTTCGTTGACCCTTCACTATCTTAAACTATAATATAGTTGAATCTCGTTGATCCTACACTACCTTAAACTATAATATAGTTGTATCTCGTTGACCCTACAATATCTTAAACTATAATATAGTTGAATCTCGTTGACCCCTCACTATCTTAAACTATAATATAGTTGAATCTCGTTCTTCTTACTCTACCTCAATCTCTCATATAGTTGAATCTTGTTGACCTACACTACCTAAAATTATAATATAGTTGAATCTCGTTGACCCTACAATATTTTAAACTATAATATAGTTGCATCTCGTTGACCCTACACTATCTTAAACTATATTATAGTTGTATCTCGTTCACCCTACACTATCTTAAACTATAATGTTATAGTTGTATCTCGTTGACCCTACACTACCTTAAACTATAATATAGTTGAATCTCGTTCATCTTATACTACCTTAAACTATAATATAGTTGTATTTCGTTCACTCTACACTATCTTAAACTACAATATAGTTGTTTCTTGTTCGTTCTACATTGCCTTCAACATTTAACTCTGTGCTAATGTTACTTTCTCAATTAGGGTTTAAAAAACTTATAATTGTTGAGTGTAAATATGACCATTTCGGACTTTTTTTTAGGTGTTTAAGTGAAAATTAGATTATTTATAACATATCTATTTATTTAATTGCCATTTTTACTATCTGGATATTTAAATTTTGGATTCCAATATGAATATTATTTTGTAAGTAGTTATACATCAGTAGATTCTAAGATACCCATCACTACCCTTAGCATATATTAATATCTACCATTTTGTTTCAGTGTTTGCTCCATGTGGTGATAGTTTATATATTTACTATCAGTTTATTTAATCCCGAGGCCATATCGGCCACATTATCGATCACCACATACTTTCTAATGTCAAGAGTAAAAATGCTTTTAAATGTCCTTATTGTTGTATTTAAGCCTTTTAAATTGTCCTCCACTCGTTACTTGTGTAGAACAATAAACATTTGATTTTACGTTGTTTTTTTTCACAAACAACACCAAGAAACATCAAATGGGATAGTTTTAAATTTAATGCCATCATATGTACATAACTGGTGTATTCTGGATACCTCAGACTTTGATCAAAATCTAATAAATAGTAATTTATAATTGACTATTTTAGGGTAAAGTGGCTGTATTTGCTGTAGCCCAAACCAAACCGCCTCATTAGAATATCTCCCACCCAGTCCTTCCATTTTGCAAGGCCTGTAAAATTAGCTAGAATATTTATTGACATTTTAATTGCTGATTAGTAAAAACCTCAACAAAGGAAATGTAAACAAATGTTTATTTAGCACTCGGGGTGTGCAAAACTTTGACTTTACTTAGAAAAAAAGCATAAACTTCAACTTCGCTTGGAAACTAATTCAGGCTTTGAAGCTTTGCCAATAAAAATATCGACAGCTAAAATATTTAATTTATGTTCATTTACTACCATCCTGAGTTTTTTGTACGTAACAAACTAATATTCATATAAAACCATGTAAAGTAACTGAATTACAGGTTGTGATAATTACTTTCTTTATCAGATTTAAAAGAAATTTTACACATTTTATAATTAAATTTAGTGCATAAATTAGTATAAATAGCTACAATATAATATTTTCTCAGCACCAAAGTTTGTTAATCGAGGCAGCACAAATTAATGTTCCCTCGACGAAAGATAAATAAAATCAATTGTTAAGTTACAAATATTATCTCTTTGACGAGAGTGTCCCAGAAACAAATGCTATCTGATATATTTCGTGAATTAAGTCTCACCACCCATTAAATGTTGGCCATTTTATGTGTTGGCTTATTTTTACTTGATCATACAGAGAAATTGAAAGTTTTGGCCTCGAGATTATTGATTTATAATGAAGTTTGACTTTTTATTAGAAATGAAACAGTAATATCATTTTATTAAAAATCATGTGAAATACTCAACAGATATTCATTTTGAACAATATATATTATTTTTTAGAATAATTTATATAAAAAAAGTTTTAGGAAAACTGGCCCCATTTAAAAATTAAAAATATATTTTGTTAGAACATTAACTAAAATAAATAATTAGTAAACAATACTTTAGTTTGAAAGGGCTTAGATTAAAATGAGATTTTTGAAAATGTTGCCACGAAACTGTACGAATGTCTCGTGGCAATTTTTTTTTTTAAGTGAACTAGTTTTTGAGTCCACAACTTGCAAGTTTTGGACTCAAAATAACATTTTAAACAATACACTTGTCAAATGATATCTTGCGCCTGCAGGAATCGACTACATAATAAAACTGTCTCACCTGGTTCAAATCCCGGAGCTGCCCGTGACGGTTTAATGGGGTTAATTTACATTACAACAACTTTTAAAAAATTCAATAAAATATATTACTGAGGGTGGTTTTCTATAAATCGTTTTCCATTATCCCTCCACGCAAATGTGAGCACTCTTGCTCTAAATTATGTCTTTCTCATTCCTAGCACATTAGCTTAATTAGCACGTGAGCGTATTATCCGAATGGGTAGTAATACGCTGTGCTAATTAATTAGATAAAACGTCAATGTACTTGTGATTAAAACTATTCAGAAGTAATATTTTACAAATAAGGAATAGCTACAAATTATTATTACTATCATATTAATAAAGTAATATTTTTTAAATTAAAGGAGCATAAGAAATTAATACCATCAAATTATATAAAAAATTAAACTACCAAACTACCAGATGAAATTCTGAAAAATTAAATGTATTATATTGTACTTTACAATCTGTAAATATGTAAAGATAATGGGTTTAATAAAGATAATGTTAATACGAATGGTTTAATAAAGATAATAGGTTTAATAAATAATAGTTTAATAAAGATAATAGGTTAATAAAGTTAATGGGGGGGGATAATAGGGGCAGCCCGGGGTAGCATCTCCTCCGTCAGTGTAACAATGTAACATGCAGACGTGCAACATGCACACAACATAGTAAATAATACACAAAACACAATATAAACACTTCTTTCATTGAGTAAACTATTCGTAAACACGCTGTATAACACATCCGTCCACAAACAAAACGAACCTTCGATTTGAAGCTGATGATTTGGTTTGTTAGAATGGTATTCACGTGTTTAAAAATAGGTAAAACTCAATAAAATATTAGCGCTATTTTTTTAGCTATAAAACAACAGTGTGACTTAACCTAATCCTGCCTAACATGTTAAAAGAATGGGGGGACACTGATATCTATAGCTAAAAAAACAAGCGCACATAAAAAAACAAGAATAAACAATATTGAATAATTTAAAAAAAAACCTGAAACAGAAGAAAACATGAAACAAAATTGAATCATAATAAAAAAAAATCCTGAAACAGAAGAAAACATAGACATGGTATATTGCAACAATGCATTTCTAGTGAGGGTCCCCAACAATCGAGGGTAAGAAGATTACCGGCTTCAGTTGACCTCTATGTTGGGGAGTACCTCCTACACACTACACTACACTACACTACACTACACTACACTACACTACAATACAACACAAGGTATTTGAAACAGTCCATCATTTGGGTTTCAACATTCATCATATTTTTATATTATTGTTTTTTATTTAAAATAATATTTACTAATATAATAAAAATGTAAAATTCAAATTATTATTGTTATTATAATTAAACCTACTCTTTTATATACTCTAAATATAAGTATTGTTGAAAGTTTTATGTATTATTGAACAATCTGCAAACTGTACCCCAAAATATATCACGAACAAAATTATACTATACAATTTTAATAAGTGAGTAATTATAATCTGTAGTGATTCAATATTAGCAAATCAAGAGAGTTCACTAGTTATAAGAAGTCAAACTTGCTATTTTATGCTTATTGTGTTTCATTGTTGTGGTAAAGTAATTAATGTAAGAGGCTGAAATTTATTATAACTAGATATTCATATGAGGTGTACAGAATTAAATATTATTATAATTAATATTAATCATACTAACATCATTATTGTTAAAATATATTAACCATAAAAATATTTCATTGGAATATTAATATTGATTAAATTATTAATATTATAAATATTTCATTGTGTACACCTCATTTGATGTCTAGTTATACTAATGTCAGTCCCCCCTAGACAATTACTTTACCACAACAATGTAACACAAAAAACATAAAATAGAAAGTTTGGCTCCTTATAACTCGTGAACTGTAATGATTTGAAACCATTGAATCAGTACTTATAGATTATAACTATACACTTGTTAAAATTGGGCAATAAAATGTTTATGGTCGAATGACCTTTAATGAGTGAGATGATCACATTTTGTGTCAAATTAAGTTAAAAATATTCATTTTAATTAAACTATTATCTGAATGTATTTTTATAACTTTACAAGTAACTTAATTGGAAATGTTATTAAAAATAATTTAAATTCCTAATTTTTTTATAAAAAAAAAGAACACACTATTACGTACTAGAAATACCTTGTGTTTTAACCACTGACTTTATTGTAAAGTCAATGGTAATATTGATTCCTGCAGGACAAATAATGTGTTGGTAAGCTAAAAACTTAATATTAAGCACTTATAAATGGCACTTTGTTGAGTTTTAGCACTATAATAATTTTTTTAAACACACGAACTTTAACACGTCCACTCGGGTCAACTCCCATCAGTACAATGGCAAATAGCCAGGTGAGCGCCTTTTTCCCCCAACTGCCCCACCGTTTCCAGATTCATAAAATATAGTCCCTATAAAGGGATACAGATAATTATGATTTAACCACTTGTGTGAGTCATTTAAAAAAGGATTATCAATCAATCACTTTTATTAAATTAATATAACAATATAATGTTGCATTAAAACACAGTATTAAAAATTATAAAAGTATAATCAGATATTTGGATTAATCGCGCCCTTTGTCATAATGATCGCCATTTTGACTTGAAAAGTTTATTGAACTTTTTTTTAATCTAACTTTTAAAAATAAATATAATTTGTTCATCTTTTTAAAGAATTAACAATAATCTACATATAAAAAATTATATGTAAATTATATGTAAATTATATGTTTATACGATACTTAAATAAAAATAAACAATTATTAACATAATTTCAAAAATTAAATTAATTGTTGATGTTCTGAAGACATTGATAATGGATCGAATAGGAAAGGGGGACGTTTAGGAAATGTGCCCGCATTCAGATGGAGAAAGAATTGGAAACACATTATTATATTTTTATTTATTTTACACTGACAATCTCGGCTCCGGCACAGATTTATCTGATTGCCAAACCCTTCCTTCACCTCTGAGAAGACGTGTATTAATCACAACTTGTGAATGTGAGGAATGCCAGGCCTCCACCGTGGTTCGGATTCCACGTTAAGTTGTAGGTCCTCCATTTCATCTCACAATCACCCTACCATTACACATTAGTGTAAGTGCGTATAACCCGAACGGGTAGTAAGACGCGGTGCTAATAATAATAATAATAATAATAATAATAATAATAATACACTGACAATATTTTTAGATCGCCTTTACAGGTAATAAGCAAAGATCCCCACCCCCCAACTTGTTTTTTTCCTCCTCTGTCATCCAAGCAACCAAGGGGCTCCCTAAGGGTGACCCTGGGTCGAGATTCGAACCTAGTCTTGTGACCTAAAATGCCTGTAAGTCTCTCTATAAATGAATTCAAACAGAATTTTTAAAAAAAAGTTATTAAAATGATGGATGTGTTTCACTTGAAACTCTTAACAAATCTAATCTAGAACAATTATTAGGTAGAATGTTTTAGTTTCGAACATATGTTTAGTGACGAGTTTGCCTATTGAATCAAGGACTCGGGGTTCAATTCTTGCTCGAGACGTGGCTAGGTATAGTTGTGGAAATGCCCCATCCCACACCGTTGTCTGTAGAACGAGAGGTAGAAGAGAGGAGGTCAACTTGACCTTTTGTGTTTTACTGCATCATGCCTTAGATTAAGGGCAAACGATTTATCTATTATACGTGTCCGGGCCACAGGAGATAGTGAATATGAGGGTGATAGTATGAGGGTGAGAGTATGAGGGTGATAATGAGTATGAGGGTGATAATTAGTATGAGGGTGATAATTAGTATGAGGGTGATAATTAGTATGAGGGTGATAGTATGAGGGTGATAATTAGTATGAGGGTGAGAGTATGAGGGTGATAATTAGTATGAGGGTGATAATTAGTATGAGGGTGATAATTAGTATGAGGGTGATAATTAGTATGAGGGTGATAATGAGTATGAGGGTGATAATGAGTATGAGGGTGATAGTATGAGGGTGATAATTAGTATGAGGGTGATAGTATGAGGGTGATAATTAGTATGAGGGTGATAATTAGTATGAGGGTGATAATTAGTATGAGGGTGATAATTAGTATGAGGGTGATAATGAGTATGAGGGTGATAATGAGTATGAGGGTGATAGTATGAGGGTGATAATTAGTATGAGGGTGAGAGTATGAGGGTGATAATTAGTATGAGGGTGATAATTAGTATGAGGGTGATAATGAGTATGAGGGTGATAGTATGAGGGTGATAATTAGTATGAGGGTGAGAGTATGAGGGTGATAATTAGTATGAGGGTGATAATGAGTATGAGGGTGATAGTAAGTATGAGGGTGTGGGAACTCTTAAACCTAAGCCTAACTAATCAGACACCTGTTTCGGTGTCCGCGTGGTTTAAGGCGTCATTCTCGCAGTAGACTAGACTGACGATGACGGGGAGATGGAGGTTCGAATCTCAGTCGGGCGTACAGAGGGTAGTTTTTTTTTTCAAAATGGTTTATCACTAACTCTCCACGCAAAAGCGAGTGCACTTCTTCTAAATTAACGTTTTTCTTATCAACAACGTTGTTACAGTATTATTCTCAACCCATATTTTTTTCCCCCCCGTGATATCAACCAGTCAGATGGGAAAGTCTCCAAGGCCGGACTTTTGTCAATGTTAAAAGCGGGGTTGCCGGATCTCCTAGTATCAAGCGATCAGTTTATTGTTTCTAGGAATGAAAAATGTTTTTAAACATATTTTTGTAGGCCCATCACACAAATAGGGGAGTTGGGTCTTGACTTGTCACTTTGAATATAAGCCCAAAATGAAGACATACTCGTATATATGTATATATATATATATATATATATATATATATATATATATATTTAAAAAAATACTTAACTAACTAAAAAGGTCCAGCAGTCGAGCCCAACTTATACAAGAAACACATTATTGTGGATTTTTAACTTTAATACGCGATCTTTTTTGATGGACAGCGTCTTACTACCCGTTCTAGTGAAATATAGGGATGAGGAAGATAGAATTAACAGCAGCTGTAGCCGAATTTGCGGGAAGAGAGGGTAAAACCATTAAGAAATACCCACAATACACCCCGACCGGTATTCGAACCCCCAATATCCTTGTCAACAGCAGTCTAGTCTAGCACGAGAGTGACGCCTCAGACCATGCGTTCACCGAGGCTGATCAGATAATTATTATTGAGTGTGGCCAAAATTACCTTGATCAGCCACTATCGGTAATATTACAAGAAAAATTAAATAGTTTAATACTGTAGAGATACATTTTATTTATTATATAATACCCGCCTCGGTGGAGTGGTTTGCCAACGCGCTAGTTTCGTGTTGAGCTAGACTGCCGAGGACGGGGGGAGATCGAAGTTCGAATCTCGGTCGGGTGAACTGGCGGAGGTTTTTAAACTAAACGGTTTTTCCACTCTCCCTCCACGCAAACGCGGGCTCACTTCCCTAATAAATTCAACCTACCAAATTCCTAACTCATTAGCGTGATCAGTACTTGAGCGTATAACCCGAACGGGTAGTAAGGCGCGGTGCTAAATTTAAATGATATTATTATCATTATATATTTATTTTCTCTAAGGGTGGAGAAGTAAGGGTCTGAAGAAGGTTCATTCGAATAGATATAGAATGTTGTGTGGGAACAAAGAAGCTTGGAAAGAAGCGTTGTCGCGGTATCTTTTGATAAGTTTATGAGCCGATCGGGTCATCTGGCACGGTCGTCTTCCAAAGGGGGAGGGGGGGGGGGGGAAACAAAGAGTCTACAGGAGCTGTTTGTAGAGATAACGTAACTTTCGTCCTGCCAACTTAGCGATTGGATTGTCTTATAGTTCTTCTCTCAAGATGGCGGCAACACTAACATCAAAGAAAGATAGATAGGAACCTTTTCACAGGGGTTTTCACAGCTGCGACTTTGACCTCTTGGTCCAAGGTCAAAAGAAAACAAAAAAAATTGCTAAAAAAGTCACAACTCAAAACACATGATCTTTGCAGTTAGCTACGTCCTTACTGAATATTGTATAATTTCTCCTTAGGTAAAAGGGCTCAGAAAGTAAATATTATTATTATTATTATTATTATTATTATTAGCACCGCGTCTTACTACCCGTTCGGGTTATACGCACTTACGCTAATGTGTAATGGTAGGGTGATTGTGAGATGAAATGGAGGACCTACAGTTTAACGTGGGATCCGAACCACGGTGTGAGGCCTGGCATTCCTCACATTCACAAGTTGTGGTTAATACACGTTTTATGTACTTAGTTGAAATTTAGGTTTCGGGGGGGGTTGGAAGGGAGGGGGTTTTACAAATTCGTGATCATTTACATACAGCTTGCGATAGTTATTTTTTAGCCCCGTTTTCTAACTTTTGAATAATCATAAAAAAAATATCCACAATGTTTTACCAGGGATGTTCGGGACAACATTCGCTGCTCATTATAAAACACAGAGTCGTACAGATAGGGACAGACATCGGTGTTAGTTGGCCGATAATTTTGGAAAATTTATGTTTTGTATCTACAGGGAATTGATTTAAAAAAAAAGTCTTTATGTTTTTTGTATATGAATAATTTACATAACCAGTTTACGAAATATTGTGATTGTTCTAATTATTGAACTGAATATTGAGTTAAACTTTGTTTATTTTATAAGATAATATTTTTAGGTTGAGTATTTATGAATACAATTTGCTTAGCGGTTTATGATTTTGAATTCTTAAATGAATTTATTAAAATTGCCCTTCATTTATTTTAACGGATTATTTGAAAATATTCTTCAATGTGTTTTTTTCATTCGATGTCCATCCCTACTCGTACGGATTTCACGGAGAGTTGAACCGACGTCGTAGAGCTGGCAACGCTGTAAAACTCTTTTCGATGGCATAAGGGCCGAGACGACGACGGCGTGAATGTATCAATGCGCCGATTGGCGCGTTTCTAGCCTGGCAACAGAGAAATCGTGTCACGTGTCTCCCGCGCTCGAAAGAGATTCGCTGTGGAACTCTTTTCGTGCCACAGGTGACGGAGACGACGGTGAATGTATCAATCCGCCGTTTGGCGCGTTTCTAGCCTAGCAACAGAGAAATCGAGTCACGTGTTTCCCGCGATTGATGATTTTTTTTTTGAAGCCTGATTTGTGTGAGGGAGGGTTTGGGGGGGGGGAGGGGGAGGATGAAAGTTTGGACGACTTAAAATATGTAATTAATTAAAATAAAAATAAATAAAAATGTTAATATTATTTTTGCAAAAAAATATTCTAGATTAAAGATAATAATTATTGAAAGTACATACAGATAAAATACAAAATAACCAAGCCATTATTGTTAAAAACATTTAACAACTCTTTAATTGTTGATAGAGTTGATCTTATCCTTGTTGATGTTGTTTTGTTGCATTTTACTAACATATTTAATTTACTCTCTTCAAATGAATGATAAATCTTAAATTAACTGTAGTAAAAAGGTTTTCATTTTTTAAACAAAGTTTTAATGGTTATTGTTAATTTTATAAATAAATGTTTTGTCCACCAGGGGAGACGGAAGCTACAAAGGGGAAGAGGAGAGACTATCCGAAAATAAAAAGCGAGGATTTTGAGGGATTTGGCCACCCAAGTTAATGAGGGGTAGCATTCATCAAATTTTTGATAATTTGAAGACCCTAGACACTATTTAGAGTGGTCTTCATCTGTAAACTATTTGGAGATTTTCTCAAGGCCATCTTTCAGTTTCATTTTTGGGAATATTAAAAGGAGAATAAAATAGATCTAGAAAGTGAGAAGGGGGGAGGAAATTATTTCAGTAGGGGGCTATGCCTCCCCTGCCACTTGTATACCATATTTTTTTTTTAGCACTACGTCTTACTACCCGTTCAGTTTATACGCCTATGTATTAATTACACTAATGGTTAAGGTATTAGGAAGGCTTAAATTTAGAGGAAATACATCCACAATTGCATGGAAGGAGAGTGTAAAAACATTTAAGGAAAACCACCTTCGGTGTAACCGACCGGTATTGAAACCCAATCTCCCCGTCTTTGCAGTCTAGTCTAACACAAGAGTAGCGCGTTAGAACACGTGGCAACAGAATATGACTATACCATATGCAAATATGCTTATTACTGTCAGTTAGAAAAGTGATTCAGCTATCATTTTCATTTTATGGTTGTGTACTAACTAATAAATTGTAGAGAGAAGTCATAGGATGGATTATCATGAAAAGTTTATGACAAGTATTTTGGGTTCAGATCCCATCCAGACAGTTTGAAAATTAATTTGGTTCTCAAAGTGGTGAATTTATCACTAGAATACTAAAAAAAAGGAATACATAATAATAATAATAGATTACATTGTAGCACCAATTTTCATCTCATCAATTGATGAATGGGAGCTGAAAAAGTGCGGTTTGAGAGTGAATCCGATTGGGCAATGAGAAAGAAACGTCTTACGTTGGTTTGGGAATGTCGAGAGGATGAGTGTAGATCGAGTGACAAAACAAATATATGAAGGTAGAGTGTGTGGATCAAAAGGAAGGGGTAAGCCATGTAAGACGTGGCTAAATGTTGTAGATGAATGTGTGAAAAAGAGAAACATTAAGAGTTTTAAGTATAAAAAGGCATGTATGACTCTGTGTATGGATGTTGTTGAAAAGAAGGGAGTATGTAAGGATAGGGAAATGTATGTATGTATGTATGTGTGTATGTATGTATGTATGTATGTATGTATGTATGTATGTATGTATGTATGTATGTATGTATGTATGTATGTATGTATGTATGTATGTATGTATGTATGTATGTATGTATGTATGTATGTATGTATGTATTTATGTATGTATGTATGTATGTATGTATGTATGTATGTATGTATGTATGTATGTATGTATGTATGTATGTATGTATGTATGTATGTATGTATGTATTTATGTATATATGTATATATATATGTATATATGTATGCATGTATGTATCTATTCAATTACTATGGGAACATAGTAACATTTTTTATTGGGTTGGAGGTTAAGGGCTAAAATGACCTTTTGTCCTCAGAAATAAACTCTACCTCCCATGATATATTAAGGTAGGCTGCCCACACCCTTGATTGATAATAAATAATACCTGCACAGGTGGACACAGTCTAACTGCCAAGTTCATGTAACCTGGTTTGGCAGTGGCTAGAAGGTTGGGTTTCGAACACCGGCCGCACGTAAAAATGTTTTTTTTCCATAAATGGTCCCTTGATGCAAATGTGGGTGTACTCGATCTTAATTCTACCTCCCTCATCTCTACCGACCAAACATGTTTTTAAATGACTCTAGCCTGGATGAGTAGTAAAACGCGACAGGAATAAACCAGTTCGTCTAGAACTCCCTTATTCTACTCGCTGTGTTATACAGACAGCTGTTTAGTCTGAATCAGTCAAATGTACCTTCTACGACCTCAAAATAGAAACTTATAGTCTTATAACAATAAATGGGAGATATTTCATTTTAATCGACACCTAGGAGAGAAAGTATTGTGATCGTCAAAATAATCTAACTTGAGGTTTTTATAAATGTCGACGTTTCATGACTTAATGAATTTTTTTTTTTTTCGAAATTCCATTTGAATGTCTGTCTATATGTCTTTGTCTGCCAGTAAGGAGAATTATCTACACTGCTCAAGGGGGTGTTACAAGGAGAGTTACCTAGACTCAAGGGGATGTTACAAGGAGAGTTACCTAGACTCAAGGGGTGTTACATGGAGTGTTACCTAGACTCTTCAATGGGGTGCTACAAGGAGAGTTACCTCGACTCAAGGGGGTGTTACATGGAGAGTTACCTAGTCTCAAGGGGATGTTACAAGGAGAGTTACCTACATTCCTCAAGGGGGTGTTACAGGGAGAGTTACCTAGACTCAAGGGGGTGTTACAAGGAGAGTTACCTAGACTCAAGGGGATGTTACATGGAGAGTTACCTACATTCCTCAAGGGGGTGTTACAGGGAGAGTTACCTAGACTCAAGGGGGTGTTACAAGGAGAGTTACCTAGACTCAAGGGGGTGTTACAAGGAGAGTTACCTACATTCCTCAAGGGGGTGTTACAGGGAGAGTTACCTAGACCCAAGGGGATGTTTCATGGAGAGTTAACTAGTCTCAAGGGGTGTTACAAGGAGAGTTACCTAGACTCAAGGGGTGTTACAAGGATAATTACCTAAACTCAATGGGTGTTACATGGAGTGTTACCTAGACTCAAGGGGTGCTACAAGGAGAGTTACCTAGACTCAAGGGGGTGTTACAAGGAGAGTTACCTAGACTCAAGGGGTGTTACAAGTAGAGTTACCTACATTCCTCAAGGGGGTGTTACATGGAGAGTTACCTAGACTCAAGGGGATGTTGCATGGAGAGTTACCTAGACTCAAGGGGTGTTACATGGAGTGTTACCTAGACTCTTCAATGGGGTGCTAAAAGGAGAGTTACCTAGACTCAAGGGGATGTTACAAGGAGAGTTACCTAGACTCAAGGGGTGTTACAAGGAGAGTTACCTAGACTCAAGGGGGTGTTACAGGAGAGTTACCTAGACTCTTCAATGGGGTGCTACAAGGAGAGTTACCTAGACTCAAGGGGGTGTTACAAGGAGAGTTACCTAGCATCTCAAGGGGTGTTACAAGGAGAGTTACCTACATTCCTCAAGGGGGTGTTACAGGGATGAGTTACCTAGACTCAAGGGGTGTTACATGGAGTGTTACCTAGACTCTTCAATGGGGTGCTACAAGGAGAGTTACCTAGACTCAAGGGGTGTTACAAGGAGAGTTACCTAGACTCAAGGGGATGTTCATGGAGAGTTACCTAGACTCAAGGGGTGTTACATGGAGAGTTACCTAGACTCAAGGGGGTGTTACAAGGAGAGTTACCTAGACTCAAGGGGTGTTACAAGGAGAGTTACTACATCCTCAAGGGGTGTTACAAGGAGAGTTACCTAAATCCTCAAGGGGGTGTTACAAGGAGAGTTACCTAGACTCAAGGGGATGTTACAAGGAGAGTTACCTAATCTCAAGGGGTGTTACAAGGAGAGTTACCTAGACTCAAGGGGTGGTGTACAAGGAGAGTTACCTAGACTCAAGGGGTGTTACAAGGAGAGTTACCTACACCTCAAGGGGTGTTACAAGGAGAGTTACCTACATTCTCAAGGTGGTGTTACAAGGAGAGTTACCTAGACTCAAGGGGGTGTTACAAGGGAGTTACCTAGACTCAAGGGGTGTTACAAGGAGGTTACCTAGATCTTCAAGGGGTGTTACAAGGAGAGTTACCTAGACTCAAGGGGATGTTACAAGGAGAGTTACCTAGACTCAAGGGGTGTTACATGGAGAGTTACCTAGACTCAAGGGGTGTTACATGGAGAGTTACCTAGACTCAAGGGGGTGTTACAAGGAGAGTTACCTAGACTCAAGGGGTGCGTTACAAGGAGGTTTATCTACCTCCTCAAGGTGGTGTTACAAGGAGAGTTACCTAAATCTCAAGGGGGTGTTACAAGGAGAGTTACCTAGACTCAAGGGGATGTTACAAGGAGTGTTACCTAATTCCTCAAGGGGGTGTTACAAGGAGAGTTACCTAGACTCAAGGGGTGTTACAAGGAGAGTTACCTAGACTCAAGGGGTGTTACAAGGAGAGTTACTACATTCTCAAGGGGGTGTTACAAGGAGAGTTACCTAGACTCAAGGGGATGTTACAAGGAGAGTTACCTAGACTCAAGGGGTGTTACAAGGAGAGTTACCTAGATCAAGGGGATGTTACAAGGAGAGTTACCTAGACTCAAGGGGGTGTTACAGGAGAGTTACCTAATTCTCAAGGGGGTGTTACAAGGAGAGTTACCTAGACTCAAGGGGTGCTACATGGAGAGTTACCTAACTCAAGGGGTGTTACAAGGAGAGTTACCTAGACTCAAGGGGTGCTACAAGGAGAGTTACCTAGACTCAAGGGGTGTTACAAGGAGAGTTACCTAGACCTCAAGGGGTGTTACAAGGAGAGTTACCTAGACTCAAGGGGGTGTTACAAGGAGAGTTACCTAGACCTCAAGGGGTGTTACAAGGAGAGTTACCTAGACTCAAGGGGATGTTACAAGGAGAGTTACCTACATTCCTCAAGGGGGTGTTACAAGGAGAGTTACCTAGACTCAAGGGGATGTTACAAGGAGAGTTACCTACATCCTCAAGGGGTGTTACAAGGAGAGTTACCTAGACTCAAGGGGTGTTACAAGGAGAGTTACCTAACTCAAGGGGGTGTTACAAGGAGAGTTACCTAGACTCAAGGGGGTGTTACAGGAGAGTTACCTAGACTCAAGGGGTGTTACAAGGAGAGTTACCTAGACTCAAGGGGTGTTACAAGGAGAGTTACCTAGACTCAAGGGGTGTTACAAGGAGAGTTACCTAGACTCAAGGGGGTGTTACAAGGAGAGTTACCTAGACTCAAGGAGGGTGTTACAAGGAGAGTTACCTAGACTCAAGGGGGTGTTACAAGGAGAGTTACCTAGACTCAAGGGGATGTTACAAGGAGAGTTACCACTAGGGTGTAACAAGGAGTTCTAGACGAGGGTAAGTATCTGTGGATGTCGCACCTGTCTGAGTTTTGATTACCTCGCTTCAGACCATCCAAAATGTAGTCCTTGTCCCCTTGAAGCCAGCCTTCCAACCGACGCTTCTCAAACTTAAAAATGGCCGCATCCTTTTTAGCGGACCTCTTATAACCTTGATAGAGCTTGTACAGCATCCTTGAAACAGTCAGAACTACTTGGTCTTACCGTGGAACAGCAGCCTTGAAACAGTCAGAACTACTAGGCTTACCGTGGAACAGCAGCCATGAAACAGTCAGAACTACTAGGTCTAACCGCGGAACAGCATCTGTTGTCTGTCACGGGACTATCGTCAATGCAAGTGGTTGTGATCAATCTCTTGTGTTATAGTTAGGTCAGTTGGTCCGCTACAAAACTAAAATCAACCCTACATTATATTTTATTGGTGCACTTCTATTGGATTGTCCCTGGAACGATAGTACGCTTTACTGTCCCATCTTGACACTTTTTTTCATTTTTTATGTACGATGTTTAGATAATACATTCACTTTATTACGCACATAAGAAACGTAGAATGGCACTAAAATTTATACATTCCTATTAATTTCAATAAACACATCGTCCAAATCACTTTTGAAATGAAAATATTTAGGATATCGTGTAGCAGAACTATGATCCTGCGCACTAGTTTTATATTATATGAAATCATCCCATGATGCTTTGCGTTACACTCGCGATCCCATGCACTGAAAAGGTTGGCTTACGACATCATCGTGTGATGTGTTCCATCCACGTTTACTTATAGCTTGGGGAGGTGTCATAGCAATGAACCCATCGCTTAAAAGTGAGTGGAACTTTTTCCTTAAATGATTTTGTAAAAAAAATATGAAAAAAATGGTTCAAATCAATATGTTTTTATGTTTGGAAAATGTACGGGTAAAATTCAGTATTTGGGTTATTTTAAGCAAGCAATAAATGGTAGGGGATGGCACGGATTAAAGCGTTCAGTCCTCTTCTTGGTTAGAACCTGGTCCTTCACGAGGATGTGACAAGGTAGTACCCAGAACTGTGCTATCTCACTGTGGACAAACAACTTGCTGAGAATTATAATCTCCGGGACTGGCGACCATCCGAACAACTTTACAAACTTATATTTGTTTGGTCCTAGCCGCTCTGTAAGACCTCATTTCGTACCATAATTCTACCGTATTGTAGTATTTTGGTAGGCAAGGCCGTAGCCATCCAATAATTTCAAGGGGGGTTTTGGTCGGCACATCCCCAATTGCTGGAAGCTAGAAAAAATGATAAATGATAAACAGTTCTAGAAACTCTCTGAAGTGGTTTTTTTCTATGGTAAATAAATCACTAACTGCCGAGGTTTTGAAATTGCTAATATTAAAACACTTTTTGAAACTCTGTGAAGTTTTTTTTATGGTAAAATAACCCCCAAAATGCCGAAGGCTAGGAAAATTTCGAAATATTTAACACCTCTAGAAGCTCTCTGAAGTGCTTTTAATGGTAACACAGCCCCTAATTTGTATTTGTATCTTAATTTTAATATTGTTTGAACCATAAATAAAGCCATATATATTCTGGTAATAAAATTTTGCGGGGGATTTGAACACCCAAAACCCCTCCCTGGCTACGGTCTTGTTGGTAGGATAAGGGACCTTCCAGAAGTTCCTTCCTACTGCCTCTAGAAGACTGTTCATCCCGATGTAAGGAGAATAGAAAGATAGCCCTACTTGGAGGACTTTAATTGTGTCATTGTTTGCGTCACCCTGTATACAGCTGTTATATTTAAATACTAAAACAGTCCTACAACCCTATATGATCATAGGCGCCCATAAATGAGTTATAAGGGGGGGGGCTTTATTCCCCATTATCAATCTTCAATATTTACTTATTTTTTGTTGATTTTTATGACAATTGAAAATAGTGTATTTGTTATTTGGCTGTAATTTGTTACTAACAACTTTGAATCATCATTATCTGAGCTAACAGATAAAAATAATCAAATGTATATTTTCCCATTCTCTCTTCAAATTTTATTTTTTTTGGTAAAATTTTCAGATTTTTTTTTTTGTTGTTGTTACGAAAATTGACTCTTGAAACTCAATATAATTATCTCAGAATTATGTTCATACGCTCTAACTTTCCCTCCTACAAGGTTCAGTGACGCAGGAACTGGGACGGTAAGTTACCCCCCCCCCCCCAAATTGAGGGGGTAAAAAGTTTCATTTTTACACCCCAAAATAATATAATACAACTTTTAAAGGATCTTGTTGAGTCAAGATACAAAGTTTGCACCAGGTTAACATAGCAAAATGTGCTTGGACCACACACTGAGGGAGATTTTGAAAACTCTGATAGGATACCAGCCACATTAGCTGATGTATAAAGAAGTTTTTCAACGCTTGGACGCATAAAAAACTATCTTCAATCCACGCTGAGGACAACGAAGACTAAATCACCTGTGTCTGCTGAATGCATACCTGAGAGGCTCAACAAACTTGAAATTTGCAAAACCAGTTAGTGGTCTTATAGATAATAACGAATATAGGGCAGAGGTGTTTGGAAACCTACTTTAATTTTTGGTGTTTCATAAGTTTTTAGTTGAGCCACATCAGACGACATCATTTTTCTTTCTAATATTTGGCACGCCTAAAATAAATGAGTAAAATGTACAATGGGGCCGTTAAAGATTACATTTTACTGGTTTTTTTAATCTAAAAAAATGTTATCCTTATAACAGCACAGGATTATATTTAACCCTCCTCCCAAATAAAAACGTTCCTGTGCCATTGAGGTTAAATTCCTGACATTCTCTCTCGAGGAGGTGGGAGGAGGCCGCTCCCCCTCCCCCAGGCAGATGAGACTCCAATCCGCCTCCCCTATTTGCGAAACCCACATAGGTGCCCTTGTTTATGATCGTTTGAATGTAAAAGCTACTTCACAAAGTTTGTCAAACAAATGTAACACAATTGTTAACTGTCTTATTTCATTTATAATAATGGTTTATTTATCTTATCCTGGAAAAAACCAGTACTCAAAGTAATAGTCAACTTTAAATATATCATAGCCTTAGCAGATTGTAAACAACATGGCTGATAAATTAATAAAATAGTTAGGTGACCTGGCGGTCTAGGGGGTAAGGTGTCGGACTTTTGTGCTAGGGCCCGGGGTTCAATCCTTGGTCCGGCACAGATTTATCTGATTGCCAAACCACTTCCTTCACCTCTGACAAGACGTGTATTAATCACAACTTGTGAATGTGAGGAATGCCAGGCCTCCACCGTGGTTCGGATCCCACGTTAAACTGTAGGTCCTCATTTCATCTCACAATCACCCTACCATTACACATTAGCGTAAGTGCGTATAACCCGAACGGGTAGTAAGACGCGGTGCTAATAATATAATAATAATAATAATAATAATAATAATAATAAAATAATAATAAAATAGTTAGTTTAGCTTTCATGAGCGAATTGGGCGATGTCTACCACATTGCAGATCAGTGCACCTTGAAGCCGGAATTTTAAAATTTGCAATAGATTTTTTAAAATTATTTAAAAAATGGGTCGGGAGTAATAAAAATGAAGAATTTTTATTTCTTAAAGCAAAAAAAAAAAAAAACGTGTTTAGAGATAAAGCGGGTGTCTTCCACTAGTATGTCAATAATATTTAATGTACAAGAATTCACCAGTATTTGTTTTGGGGAGGGGGGCCCACATGTTCCCGATTCCCCACCCCACACCCCCTTCTATATAGGCACGTACATTTGGTGATTTAAAACAATCCTTAATTACTTTACCGAGTGAGAAGTAGAGCCATTGCAGTAATAGTTATTTACTTCACCGCTAGATTGCTAGCAGCATAGTTGGTTTATTGTTTGGCTAATAGAGGGCTCTTAGATATGTAGTTTAAAAGTTTCACCGCTAGATATCTCGCTCAATCAGAACTGCCACACGTCGCTAAAGAACTCGCTGTTTTGCGGAAGTATTTTAAACCTGTCTGTTGACAATCTCAGATCATAACAATAATTAATAATGTCTGATAACGACACTTGCTGTGATATAGTTTTAAAACGCTTTAGTTATCACAGAATTGTTTTTTAAAACTGAAAAGCGTCCAAATTATTTAGTTTTTACACTGGTGTAGAACAATTCTAAGGTGTTTATATTAAATATGAAACCTTTAAAATAATTCTTATAGGTCTCTAACTATAAGCAAGGCCGACAACAAACAATTTATATTACATTAAATATGACATTTAATTTGCTCATAAACGATTAAAATGTTTTTCAATCAAGCCTATTCTTAGTTTGCTTAGAATATCAATGGATATGTTTAAATTTTATGTTTTCACTTCAAACTGTACATTAGCCACAAATCTGTTTGGAAAATTAACTATTTGTGAATAATATTATAGTACTATCTGTAAATTGAGTAAAATTATATTTTATCCTAATTTATAATAACTTACCAGTGATTTTTTTTATCAAGCTTTTGAAAAATATCAATAATTTTAAATGCACAATAATTATTGTTAAAAGTTAAAACCTCTTATTTTACGCACAGATACATCTTAGGTGGGGTTTAAAGGGTCGGGGGGATGGATGTTGTGTGTGAGTGCCAGTACGGACTATCACAAAGAATTATCAGGACAAGGATGAGGCTAGGAGTGTTCAGTGGCGAAATAATAGGAAGGTCAGTGGGGCATTGACTCCCTGTAAATAATTCTCCCCCATATCACCCCCCACTGATATTATCGATTATGTTATGATTAAAAACCAAACTCCAAATAGTTTCTAGAGGAATCCAATTTAAAAAAAAAAAGTCCAGGTGAGGATCAATCTGGACCCCTTTAGTCTTGAGGGAGTAACCCCCTCAAAAAAGTATTTGTATTGTTAATTGACTTTCCCATCTCCCTTAATAATTACAGCTCCACCGCCGTGTGTAACTGTGCCGCCTGGAAAACAACGCCTTATGACGTCATAGCCAGTCGTGCATCAAGCTTGCTGACCGCTCGCCCAAGGGAGGGAAGGAACAGATATCAGAAGGTCCCCGTTCAATACCCGGTTCTGTATAATAACGCCAGAGGCGATGTAATATAATTACCTAGAGGTTACGTTCATGATTAGGGGGCCTGCGTGGAATAATTGTCGAGCTGACGTTAATTAGTAGCCTGCGTGTGTGCGCGCTATTGATACGTGGGGGGGGGGGGGGGTTAGGGGGGTTAGGGGTGAATCAATGACCAGTCATCGTGTCTATCCACTCTTAGATAGCGGATAACTGGAGGCAATATATCCAGTATCCACCCCGTTAGATACCTTCCCTCCAAAGATACCACTGTCACGCTTTAACATCCAATTAAATGGTATATATATATATATATATATCTCACTCTGACATAATTTGGCCGGAGACTGCCATTTTTTGGGTGGGGGTGTATATTTTAATTTTAAAATGGTTGCGAGATCGTCAAAGTTTTTTTGCTTTGTAGTTTCACTGATGATGTTTTTATTACATTATTTTTCTGTTCTCCGGTAATTCCTGCGTCCACCCACCTTTAGACATGTTGCTATCACTCGGGTTATACTACTGTGTAGGCCTTACTAGTCACGTTAGTGTGTCAGGGACAAGGAGGATTGAATATGAGCAAGTGTAGCCGCATTTGCGTGGAAAGAGAGTGGAAAACTATTGAAGAAAGACCACCCTTAGTAAACACGACTGGGATTCGAACCCTCAATCTCCCTGTCACCAGCATTCTAGTCTATTGGGAGACTGCTACCTTGCTTGGTTCCACTATGGTGTAGCTTATAAGATAGGGTCATAGTGTAATCAGTCAAGGTAAGACTGCTACTTTGCTTAGTTCCACCATGGTGTAGCTTATAAGATAGGGTCATAGTGTAATCAGTCAAGGTAAGACTGCTACCTTGCTTGGTTCCACTATGGTGTAGCTATAAGATAGGGTCATAGTGTAATACTTCAAGGTAAGACTGCTACCTTGCTTGGTTCCACTATGGTGTAGCTTATAAGATAGGGTCATAGTGTAATCAGTCAAGGTAAGACTGCTACCTTGCTTGGTTCCACTATGGTGTAGCTATAAGATAGTCATAGTGTAATCAGTTAAGGTAAGACTGCTACCTTGCTTGGTTCCACTATGGTGCAGCTTATAAGATAGGGTCATAGTGTAATCAGTCAAGGTAAGACTGCTACCTTGCTTGGTTCCACTATGGTGTAGCTTATAAGATAGGGTCATAGTGTAATCAGTCAAGGTAAGACTGCTACCTTGCTTGGTTCCACTATGGTGTAGCTTATAAGATAGGGTCATAGTGTAATCAGTCAAGGTAAGACTGCTACCTTGCTTGGTTCCACTATGGTGTAGCTTATAAGATAGGGTCATAGTGTAATCAGTCAAGGATACTTTGAACAGCGTGAAAATTGTTGGTACACTCCGATTTACATACGAAGAACCTTATCTGACGTATAAAATTTACTAGATTTACTTCAAAGTATTCATACGTCAAGTCATGTTATTTCAGCTTTCAGCTTTTGTTAGATATTATTATCAAAATATAAAAAATAACAATAATAATAGAACTGGGGGTGGTTTTTCCTATAATGGTTTTCCACTCTCCTTCCACGCAGATGCGGGTTCACTTCCTCTAAATTAAACCCTCCCAATTCCTAATCCATTAGCGTAATTAGTACTCAAGCGTATAACCCAAACGGGTAGTAAGACGCGGTGCTAAATATTATTATTAATAATAATAATAATAAAATGTTATCAATGCTGACAATAAAAAATATGTTTGTATTTTATAAAAGTTAATTTCCACCAAAATCCTACTCAGTGTCGCGCTTCAGAAAGGTAATTAGGAGTTCACAATAGCCTTGATCCCAAATACTGATAACACCCGCCCCCCCCCCCTCTCGTGACAAGCGCTTGTAAAATCCACAATTAAAAAAAACTATGTCCTACACCTGATTTAAATACATCGTTACCAAAATACTATATTCTCCCGACGGAGGTAAAAGTTGGAGGGAAAATTCTCATCGGAGGGATCAGTAATTTCCGTGACTAGCAAATCAAGTTGTAATCGAAGTTACTCCATTCCTCATCTGAGCGTAGCAAAAGAAAAAAAAAAATCAAGAGAAAAAAAAAAGAAGCCGTTTCATAATATTACCAAGACAATAAAAAGTTTGTATCGAAGGATGAATTTCCAGAGCAATTGGAACTTTATGGATTACTTTCGTAACCGCCGATGTATTGACACAGTAATAGTAATAAAATATAGTCAAATATCTGGGTGGGGTAAAAAAAAAACATACGGGGGGAGGGAGATTTATTGCGTTTCTTTGGAACTCATCTACTCAACAGAACAATAGACAAAAACTTCACCCATTTTATCAAAACTTTTAACGTTTTCTTCTTTGTTTTATTTTATTTTTGGTGAGACTGCGTAGCGATGGAAAAGGAAAATAAGGGGCAACCTAAGTTACCTCTTCTGGCAGTAGTTTCTGTTTACAGAATCAATTTCAGAAACATCGTTTGGGGGGGGGGGAACAATATGTACAGGGGGGGAGGGGATAGCTTGTTGTGTCTTACAACCCATCCGGAATAGACTCAATACTAGGGTAGAGAGGAGGAAGGAGTTCAGATGAAGTGTACCTACATTTGCGTGGAGGGAGAGGGGGATACCATTTATAAAACAATATCTTCAGGTCACCCGACTTGGATTCGAACCCCAAGTTCTCTAGTACCAACGGAAAAACAACAACAAACACAAGTCTAACGTCTTTGTCTGCTTGCTCACCAGTACAAGTGTTGTCTATCAGTTAGTTGTAAATAGGTTTGTTGTCCATCAGTTAGTTGTAAATAGGTTTGTTGTCCATCAGTTAGTTGTAAATAAGTTTGTTGTCTATCAGTTAGTTGTAAATAGGTTGGTTATCTATCAGTTAGTTGTAAATAAGTTTGTTGTCTATCAGTTAGTTGTAAATAAGTTTGTTGTATATTAGTTGGTTGTAAATAAGTTTGTTGTCTATTAGTTGGTAAATAAGTTTGTTGTCTATCAGTTAGTTGTAAATAGGTTTGTTGTCTATCAGTTAGTTGTAAATAGGTTTGTTGTATATCAGTTAGTTGTAAATAAGTTTGTTGTATATCAGTTAGTTGTAAATACGTTTGTTGTATATCAGTTAGTTGTAAATAAGTTTGTTGTCTATCAGTTAGTTGTAAATAGGTTTGTTGTCTATCAGTTAGTTGTAAATAGGTTTGTTGTATATCAGTTAGTTGTAAATAAGTTTGTTGTATATCAGTTAGTTGTAAATACGTTTGTTGTAAATCAGTTAGTTGTAAATAAGTTTGTTGTATATCAGTTAGTTGTAAATAGGTTTGTTGTATATCAGTTAGTTGTAAATAAGTTTGTTGTCCATCAGTTAGTTGTAAATAGGTTTGTTGACGATCAGATTGTTATCGGCCATTTATTTATCATCTCACACTAAAATATTTACGTTCGCCATCGAATCCTTTCTGAACGAGCCCCGGGATGATATCCTGATGTGTGCACTTGTCCACATATGTCCACATATGTCCACATACGGACTTATATCCTAACATATGGACTAGAACTATGGGATTGTTATTTCACTCTCATGTCAATCCCCCAGGGAATCAAACTGTCCCTTGCTGCGAGGGATATAGGCTACAAGCCACACAAGGAAACAGACGTAAATTTGCCATGTGTACACAACGAGAGCTCCTAGTTCGGTTCTTGTCGGGGTTCAGTGAGATATTTACTATTTCCAGCAAACTAAAAGATATATAGATCTGGATGTGTAGTATAAGATAAGACGTGCTGTCTCAAGTTAAGCTAGTTTGTAAGTCCTGCTGAACAAACAGTAATGATATAGGAACTAGGACAGGGTGTGTAGTGCAAGAGTTGCTGTCTCAAGTTAAGCCAGTTTGTAAGTTGTACGATGATATATGCTAAGTAAGGCCTTTAGACCATAATTTCCTAAACACATATTACAGACAGAACGGGCGCAGCGCAGGTCGCGTGCTTGCCAGGGGCAGATTCCATATATGGGGAAACAATCCTAATTGTTTGTCGAGCGGGCTGCCTGCTCTACAGGGCTAGGGGAAGATACGACCTCTAGTAGTTCATTGTTTTGTTGTTTTCAATCGTCCCCCAGGGATATGTTTAGACAATGAAGAGCCTCAAGTGGACAAAAGTTGAACTAGACTGGATTTGTTATCTGACCTTTTTCTGCAACTTAACTGAATATACAGTACAATTTTCAAAGAAAGGGATTTTAGAAAGTACAAACATATTTGGTTGCGGTAAACATTGACAACAAATAAATTTAAACTAGTTTAAAAATGACATATGAACACGGGAATTGAACCCGGGACGTTTGAATTATCTCATCAACGCTCTGACACCTGAGGTATCCATGATTCGATCCATACCCAGGGTGATTCTTCACTCATATTTTAAGACAGATTCTGTGATGGACGTGTGGTAATCGTCAGGTACATAGATTCAGCCTTAAAATATGAGTGAAGAATGACCTCCCTGGGTATGGGTCAATTCCTGGATAGCTCAGTGGTTAGAGGATTGTCACGCGGTCAGATGGCCAGAAATAGCCCACTGGAAAAACTTTTTTTACATTTCCACACCAGGGTTACGTATGGAAATGTTTTCCTATCGTAGTCCTGGTGGTGTACTAACTCCAACCGACTTCGGTGGCTCGCTCGACCGGGATCAGCCAAACTTTATTTTCTTTCTTGTTATTCTATTTATTCTGATTTTTATTTATCTCTAGTTTCTTCCCCTTCTTCCACTACTGTACCAAGTATAATTTTTAAGGTCCCTGTCAACCATTTATGTGCGATGCAACCCGCCAGACCGCCATATTCCATCGTTAATGTTTTTATTTGTTTTTGTTCTATGTAATACTTGATCTCAAGAGCCCTTCAGGGCTGGTGTTTTCCATATCCATTCTATGTGTTTCTTGTTTCATGTCCTAAACTTGTCTCGCTGAGCCAAAGGTCCCGGGTTCGAAGCCCGTGTCCGGGTGTTTTCCATCCGGACAGTGCCTGATTACAATTATTTGATACCTGTGTGTTGATATTTATCAAACATTGAGAACATTTTACCTTATTGTTATTTTATAGGTATTGATAATATCAATAAAAAGTGACAGCTTCAGATCACATCACTTGACGTAAGAACACATGAAAGTAGATCTATGAACACATCTAGCTGACAGGTAAGGTTCTTCCTCTGTAAAGTGTTGTGTAAAGAGGCTTAGCTGTTGGTTTATTATCTCTTCTCTTTCTGTGACGGGAGAGACTGACCTCTCTACTCTCTCCTCTCTCTCTCTCCTCTCACCACACGACAGAAAGAGAGAGATGAGAGAGAAGAAATCTCCGGACAAATATAAGAAACAGAGCGAACGATGGTTATAAGTTTCCAGAACACGAGAATGTAAGTCACGGAGTTGAGTTATCAACACAAAGGTGTGGATTAGGTCACTGGATTTGCAGTTTTTATAGCAAAAACATTTTTTTTTGGTCCAAATTAAAACCAAATTAAGTCCAAATTTCTCCAGTAAAACACAAGAGTTTAAGTTCTCTCCACGTGGTGATATCAACAGTTGTTGAATAACTGTCGTGAAGATGGCGGACTTTGAACAGGAACTGTTGATACCAAATGTGGGAAACTAAACTAAAAAGTTTTTACTGAAGTGATTATAATTATTTAGTGTGTCCAAATTTATGTTTGTTGTGTGTAAAAATAATTTACCTTGATTCTTTTCTGTTAACCCGCCAATTAAAATATTTAATCCAAGGGCCGAGGATGGGGAGGTGGATTGAGAAGAATACCCGAGGAGAAGTGAGAAGATCATGTCTGATCTGAATACCAGCCTTCCTGTCAAGGTAAATCACGATATACAGTCTGCCGTTGAGAAACCTAGGCACTCTGACCACTCGACCAAAGGACAGTAATATCACAGCAGAGAGTATCATGTCCATACAAACCTAGGCACTCTGACCACTCGACCAAAGGACAGTAATATCACAGAGAGAGTATCATGTCCATACAAACCTAGGCACCCTGGCCACTCAACCAAAGGACAGTAATATCACACAGAGAGTATCATGTCCATACAAACTTAGGCACTACTGACCACTCGACCAAAGGAACAGTAATATCACAGTAGAGAGTATCATGTCCTATACAAACCTAGGCACTCTGACCACTCGACAAAGGAACAGTAATATCACAGTAGAGAGTATCATGTCCATACAAACCTAGGCACTCTGACCACTCGACCAAAGGAACAGTAATATCAAAGTAGAGAGTATCATGTCCATACAAACCTAGTCTAGGGGAAAGTGGGGTTACTTGGATCACGGAGGGAAAACTCTTCAGCTGGATCAAGAGGGGGACAATTAAGATGCTTGTCGTGGTCTCCTCTCCGCTTGAGGGCGCGGGGGTGTGGACCCACCAGATGGAGTCCCCCCGATACCTGATCGCCGATAATCACCTAGTCCCGAGACCAATTTACCCCAGGGTCCGACCGTCCTCGACGCTCCGTAATACAGTGATTAGCGGCAAATTGTCCGTGTGTTTGGTTCTCCTAGGACAGTACTTTGCGCCTGCGCACTCAAACGATGGAAGTTTTATCTTCTTTTTGTGGTCTTCAGGTCGTAATGACTGTAAGCCTTTACTTTTCTATACTCATCTTCTCGAACAAATACTGGACCAGTCTCCGGGGTTTTTATAAAGTAAGACATTATTACGAGCTGAGGGCTCATCTTGTACACTCTGTGTTTATAAACTGAGACATTATTACGAGCTGAGGGCTCATATCGTACACTCTGTGTTTATAAAGTAAGACATTATTACGAGCTGAGGGCTCATCTTGTACACTCTGCGTTATAAACATGAGACCCATATTACGGCTGAGGGCTCTATCGTACCAAATCCGTGTGGTTTAAGTAAGGACATTATTACGTGCTGAAGCTCATATTGTTTCACTTTTGTGTTTATAAAGTGAGTACTTTATACGAGCTGAAGCCAATCTTGTACACTCTGTGTTTATAAAGTGAGACATTATTACGAGCTGAGGGCTCATCTTGTATACTCTGTGTTTATAAAGTAAGACATTATTACGAGCTGAGGGCTCATCTTGTACACTCTGTGTTTATAAAGTAGACATTATTACGAGCTGAAGGCTCATTTGTACACTCTGTGTTTATAAAGTGAGACATTATTACGAGCTAAGGGCTCATCTTGTATACTCTGTGTTTATAAAGTAAGACATTATTACGATCTGAGGGCTCATCTTGTACACTCTGTGTTTATAAAGTAAGACATTATTACGAGCTGAGGGCTCATCTTGTACACTCTGTGTTTATAAAGTAAGACATTATTACGAGCTGAGGGCTCATCTTGTATACTCTGTGTTTATAAAGTGAGACATTATTACGAGCTAAGGGCTCATCTTGTATACTCTGTGTTTATAAAGTAGACATTATTACGAGCTGAGGCTCATCTATGTACACTCTGTGTTTATAAAGTGAGACATTATTACGAGCTGAGGGCTCATCTTGTATACTCTGTGTTTATGAAGTAAGACATTATTACGAGCTGAGGCTCATCTTGTACACTCTGTGTTTATAAAGTAGACATTATTACGAGCTGAGGCTCATCTTGTATACTCTGTGTTTATAAAGTAAGACATTATTACGAGCTGAGGGCTCATCTTGTACACTCTGTGTTTATAAAGTGAGACATTATTACGAGCTGAAGGCTCATATTGTACACTCTGTGTTTATAAAGTGAGACATTATTACGAGCTGAAGGCTCATCTTGTACACTCTGTGTTTATAAAGGAAGAGTTTTATTTCGGGTCACGATGCACGGCTACAGCTTGTTCTGTGACAAATAACATTAAGCGATAAGGACGAGGAAGTTATTTAGGAGTTCAACTCGCACTGTATTTATCCAACGTCGATGGCGAGTTTGGTTCCACGGAGGGAAGAGAGGGATCACTAATCCTCCCTCCAGGCAATGAGAGTATTATTCATATAAGATACCTTACTCATCCTTAAACCTTGGATTAAATAGATATTAATCCCTATTTTAGACGTGGGGAAAAAAAATTGATACAAAAAAAAAACACATCCTCGTTGAAAATAGTCCTCGTCAGATCACATAAAACACTGAACAAAGAAGAATTGATTAATGTGAAACAATAATGGGGGGAAGGGGGGATGCACCTGTCGATGTAAATTTAAACCGTGCTAGAAGGTTTGGTCTCGAATTAACTCGAATATATTACCCATTTCAGAATTTAAAAAAAAAATAAAAATAAAATCTCCTGTAAACATTACTTCAATTTCGAAAAACAATGTTAAATGAAAACGAACGACTAAACGAGTCATTCTGTCCCCCCTCCTCCCCCCCTTTCTGGCGTATGTCGACATGGTACAAAGCACTAAATAACCCCTGAAAGTTAGAAGGGAGAGAGAGGGGGGAGAGAGGGGGGAGAGAGGAGGGATTTTTTTTTTCTATTTGCGAAAGTTCGTCTCATCCCCTTCCACTCTTTTTTGCAAACAAAAATAATCCATAAATAACACTTACCTCGTTAATGTATCTGTATCATATTTTATCAGAATAGAATTTGTTTGTATTCTACGACATCAAAACAAACAAACAAACAAACAAACACTCATAAGGCCCCGGAAACCGAGTCTCCTACAGTAGGTCCGGCATAGGAACAACACGAACTCACCGTTCCCAGAGCTACTTTCATGTGTTCATACGTGGAGACGCGTGTTCTACACAAATCCCTAGTGTTGTGCGTGCTGTATATTCTGAAAGCTGCAAGATGTAAGGTATATATGAGGTGTTCTGTCTTTCGACAGGTCTGGGTTCTTGTCACAATCGAGGTATCCAGCATGTCCTATCAGAAGCTTTCTTCTTTATATCCTGGAACTCTTATCTTCTTTCCTTGTTTCAGTTCATATCTAAGATACATTCCTCGTCTTCCTAGATCCTTCTTTCTTCTTTCTATGACGTCAATCAATAAGCCATATATTTCCCTCCAATATTCAGACTCTTCTTAAAACTTCTTCATAGTCACCCAGTGAGTCCACTTTATCTTAAAATATTCGCTTTCAACACCACCTCTCCAAGATTTCCTAATATGTCTTCTCCTTTTCCCCTTGTGTCCATGTCTCAGATCCATTAGTAACACTTCTCCAGTTTTTCCTCATCTCCAGGTCCAGTTCACTGGTCAGTAACATCTTACAAGCTACACCATAGTGGAACCAAGCAAGGTAGCAGTCTTACCTTGACTGATTACACTATGACCCTATCTTATAAGATACACCATAGTGGAACCAAGCAAGGTAGCAGTCTTACCTTGACTGATTACACTATGACCCTATCTTATAAGATACACCATAGTGGAACCAAGCAAGGTAGCAGTCTTACCTTGACTGATTACACTATGACCCTATCTTATAAGCTACACCATAATGGAACCAAGCAAGGTAGCAGTCTTACCTTGACTGATTACACTATGACCCTATCTTATAAGATACACCATAGTGGAACCAAGCAAGGTAGCAGTCTTACCTTGACTGATTACACTATGACCCTATCTTATAAGATACACCATAGTGGAACCAAGCAAGGTAGCAGTCTTACCTTGACTGATTACACTATGACCCTATCTTATAAGATACACCATAGTGGAACCAAGCAAGGTAGCAGTCTTACCTTGACTGATTACACTATGGTCCTATCTTATAAGATACACCATAGTGGAACCTAGCAAGGTAGCAGTCTTACCTTGACTGATTACACTATGACCCTATCTTATAAGCTACACCATAGTGGAACCAAGCAAGGTAGCAGTCTTACCTTGACTGATTACACTATGGTCCTATCTTATAAGATACACCATAGTGGAACCAAGCAAGGTAGCAGTCTTACCTTGACTGATTACACTATGACCATATCTTATAAGCTACACCATAGTGGAACCAAGCAAGGTAGCAGTCTTACCTTGACTTATTACACTATGACCATATCTTATAGCTACACCATAGTGGGGAACCCTTCCTTCACCTCTGACAAGACGTGTATTAATCACAACTTGTGAATGTGAGGAATGCCAGGCCTCCACCGTGGTTCGGATTCCACGTTAAACTGTAGGTCCTCCATTTCATCTCACAATCACCCTACCATTGCACATTAGCGTAAGTGCGTATAACCCGAACGGGTAGTAAGACGCGGTGCTAATAATAATAATAATAATAATACACCATAGTGGAACCTAGCAAGGTAGCAGTCTTACCTTGACTGATTACACTATGGTCCTATCTTATAAGATACACCGTAGTGGAACCAAGCAAGGTAGCAGTCTTACCTTGACTGATTACACTATGGTCCTATCTTACAAGCTACACCATAGTGGAACCTAGCAAGGTAGCAGTCTTACCTTGACTGATTACACTATGACCCTATCTTATAAGATACACCATAGTGGAACCAAGCAAGGTAGCAGTCTTACCTTGACTGATTACACTATGGTCCTATCTTACAAGCTACACCATAGTGGAACCTAGCAAGGTAGCAGTCTTACCTTGACTGATTACACTATGACCCTATCTTATAAGCTACACCATAGTGGAACCAAGCAAGGTAGCAGTCTTACCTTGACTGATTACACTATGGTCCTATCTTACAAGCTACACCACAGTGGAACCTAGCAAGGTAGCAGTCTTACCTTGACTGATTACACTATGACCCTATCTTATAAGATACACCATAGTGGATCCTAGCAAGGTAGCAGTCTTACCTTGACTGATTACACTATGACCCTATCTTATAAGATACACCGTAGTGGAACCTAGCAAGGTAGCAGTCTTACCTTGACTGATTACACTATGGTCCTATCTTATAAGATACACCATAGTGGAACCAAGCAAGGTAGCAGTCTTACCTTGACTGATTACACTATGGCCCTATCTTACAAGCTACACCATAGTGGAACCAAGCAAGGTAAGAGTGCCACCTTTCAGGATGAACAAAGGGTATACTGCGTGATTATCGTAGGTTTTTAATGTGATCGTGTTCAGGAAGGTTGTATTTTGAGAAAGTGTACTCAAATCTGAGTGTAGGGAGGGTGAAAAACCATTTAGGAAAAATAGCACCCTTACATAGCCCGACGAGAATCGAACTCCAATCCCCTTGTTATTGGCAGTTGAATTTATTGTGAAAGTGACGCCTTGGACCATGCAGCCACCGAAGTGGGTATGTCACAGCTAAAATTCATAAATATGTGTAAGCGTTCTACATTCTCCACCTGCTGATTCCACCTACATTCTCCACCTGCTGATTCCACCTACATTCTCCACCTGCTGATTCCACCTACATTCTCAACCTGCTGATTCCACCTACATTCTCAACCTGCTGATTCCACCTACATTCTCCACCTGCTGATTCCACCTACATTCTCCACCTGCTGATTCCACCTACATTCTCAACCTGCTGATTCCACCTACATTCTCCACCTGCTGATTCCACCTACATTCTCTACCTGCTGATTCCACCTACATTCTCCACCTGCTGATTCCACCTACATTCTCAACCTGCTGATTCCACCTACATTCTCCACCTGCTGATTCCACCTACATTCTCAACCTGCTGATTCCACCTACATTCTCAACCTGCTGATTCCACCTACATTCTCCACCTGCTGATTCCACCTACATTCTCCACCTGCTGATTCCACCTACATTCTCCACCTGCTGATTCCACCTACATTCTCCACCTGCTGATTCCACCTACATTCTCCACCTGCTGATTCCACCTACATTCTCAACCTGCTGATTCCACCTACATTCTCTACCTGATGATTCCACCTACATTCTCCACCTGCTGATTCCACCTACATTCTCAACCTGCTGATTCCACCTACATTCTCTACCTGCTGATTCCCCTACATTCTCTAGTGGCTGATTTCTTACCGCTAGTTGTAGTGTAAGCTAACACACTATTCAGTTGTAGTTTCAAAGTGCGCTCTAACGCCGCTCCTACTATAAAAGAGAGAAAACAGATGCTGCAATCCCAGATGTCTAATAGAAACGAGTTCGATAAAAAAAACAATGTAGTATTTACCTCCGTGTTTTTTATATTCTCTTTGTTTATATAAAGTTGTAGAATTTTATCTTCGTGAGGAGCGACATATTTATTTTCGTGTGAAGTGTGTCACAGTGGATAGGGGGGCCGAGGAGGTATGATTGGTTGTTGATGAGTCCGACGCAGGTAACAGCGCATGGCTTTTAGCGGCGTCAAGTGTCTGATAATGATGACATATGGTCCGGGAGGGGGGGATGGTGGCTGGACCCACACATGCTGCAATCACACATCCCCTGTGGGGGGTTAAAACGCACTGCACACTGGGCTGGACGAACTCACCGGGACTATAGAACCGTAGTTAGTTTATTGAACATGACTGGGTCCCGAGTGACTGGGACCTCCTGATTACTGTCCACTCGTGTCAGTTGTGCTCTCACGTGATGTCTTCAGCCGGTATTCGAACCAAATACTGACAAATCGCTTGTGCTTATAACTATCAAGTGCCTCTTTAAATGGATGATGTAATTTATACGACATATTTGTAGAGTTGGATCGTTATTTATTGGCACATATCAAAGAATTCTAAACAATACTAGGTATACTTTCATGTATTCATACGCTCAATCATGCGTCCTATTGTTGTCTCACTTCTGACAACTGTAGAACTAGATAATGTTGTCAATGCTCGCTCCCCTAACCACTGAGCCACAGGGACAGACAGAAAGGGACCATGTTCCCCTGACCACTGAGCCACAGGGACAGACAGAAAGGAACCATGTTCCCCTAACCACTGAGCCACAGGGACAGACAGAAAGGAACCATGTTCCCCTTACCACTGAGCCACAGGGACAGACAGAAAGGAACCATGTTCCTCTGACCACTGAGCCACAGGAACAGACAGAAAGGAACCATGTTCCTCTGACCACTGAGCCACAGGGACAGACAGAAAGGAACCATGTTCCCCTTACCACTGAGCCACAGGGACAGACAGAAAGGAACCATGTTCCCCTAACCACTGAGCCACAGGGACAGACAGAAAGGAACCATGTTCCTCTGACCACTGAGCCACAGGAACAGACAGAAAGGAACCATGTTCCTCTGACTACTAAGCCACAGGAACAGACAGAAAGGAACCATGTTCCTCTGACCACTGAGCCACAGGGACAGACAGAAAGGAACCATGTTCCCCTTACCACTGAGCCACAGGGACAGACAGAAAGGAACCATGTTCCCCTAACCACTGAGCCACAGGGACAGACAGAAAGGAACCATGTTCCTCTGACCACTGAGCCACAGGAACAGACAGAAAGGAACCATGTTCCCCTTACCACTGAGCCACAGGGACAGACAGAAAGGAACCATGTTCCTCTGACTACTAAGCCACAGGAACAGACAGAAAGGAACCATGTTCCCCTGACTACTAAGCCACAGGAACAGACAGAAAGGAACCATGTTCCTCTGACCACTGAGCCACAGGAACAGACAGAAAGGAACCATGTTCCCCTGACTACTAAGCCACAGGAACAGACAGAAAGGAACCATGTTCCCCCGACTACTAAGCCACAGGAACAGACAGAAAGTAACAATGTTACCCTGACTACTAAGCCACAGGGACAGACAGAAAGGAACCATGTTCCTCTGACCACTGAGCCACAGGGACAGACAGAAAGGAACCATGTTCCCCTAACCACTGAGCCACAGGGACAGACAGAAAAGAACCATGTTCCCCTAACCACTGAGCCACAGGGACAGACAGAAAGGAACCATGTTCCTCTGACCACTAAGCCACAGGGACAGACAGAAAGGAACCATGTTACCCTGACCACTGAGCCACAGGGACAGACAGAAAGGAACCATGTTCCTCTGACTACTAAGCCACAGGGACAGACAGAAAGGAACCATGTTCCTCTGACTACTTAGCCACAGGGACAGACATAAAGGAACCATGTTCCCCTGACCACTAAGCCACGAGGATGGGTACTATACACACGAACATCTCTATAAGAACGTACCCGGTTGTTTGAGGGGCAATCAGTGTTGCCTTTACTGATAGCTTGGGCCTGATAAGTGAATTAAGTTATAATCTTGAAGGGCAAATTGCCCGGCACGAACACTGCTTTTAAAGTGATCACTAGGTAAGGAAGGGTAAAGAGAAGGGGGGAGGAGGCAGACTCGCGTTACCCCTGCGGGGTAGTGGACCTGTAATGACTCCCGGGTTCAGTCTGGTACAGGGAGGACCAGTAGACCGCGCGATATATTTATAAATACGAACAATTAACAACGTATTATTGATATTCAGCCCCTACTATAAATTAGTTCTATAATCTTTTATTTGTTTATTTATCACCGCGTCTTACTACCCGTTCGGGCCATACGCTAAAGTACTAACTACGCCAATGGGCTAAGAATGAGGAAGGTTGAATTTAGAGGAAATTAACACGCATTTGCGTGGAGTAAGAGTGGAAAACCATTTAGGAAAACCACCCCTAGTTCACCCGACTGAGATTCGAACCTTGATCTCCCCGTCCTCGGCAGACTATCTAATACTAAACTAGCGCGTTAGCCAACTACGCCACCGAGGTGGGTCTTCTATGAATTAATCAAACCGCTAAGACCCTGTATCGTTAATTTATAACTTGGCCTGCCGAGGACGGTGAGATTAGGGTTCGATTCCGGTCGGGTGCAGTGAGGGGGTTCTTCCTAAATGGGTTTCCACTCTCCCTCCAAAGAAATGTGGGTGCAATTCCTCTAAATTAGACCTTCCTGATGCATAACACATTAGAGTAACTAGTACCTAGGCGTATAACTCGAACGGGTAGTAAGACACGGTGCCAAAAAAATGTATAGTTTGGCGAAATGAAATAAACCCTAATAAGTGGTAACATAACTTCAGCGCTTACCGGTATTCAAACACGGGACCGCTGGTTGACTCAGAGACGACTGGTCTGAGGTATTGTCTGTTTCAATAAATATAGAACTATTTAAGAACGAGGAACAACCTGTTTTACTTCTCAATAGAGTGAAATATAGTCTGACTAGTATGAGTGCGTATTACCTGAACATATAATAAGAATAAACACACTAGGATATTGATTATAGTCTAAGCATGCAACACAGTATAGCTGTAGTTGAACTACACTCCCAGCATGAAGCCTAATATAGACACTACACTCCCAGCATGAAGCCTAATATAGACACTACTCTCCCAGCATGAATCCTAATATAGACACTAATCTCCCAGCATGCAGTCTAGTATAGACACTACTCTCCCAGCATGAATCCCAATATAGACACTACTCTCCTAGCATGAATCCCAATATAGACACTAATCTCCCAGCATGCAGTTTAGTATAGACATTACTCTCCCAGCATGAATCCCAATATAGACACTACTCTCCCAGCATGAAGCCCAGTATATACACAACTCCCCCAGCATGAAGCCTAATATAGACACTAATCTCCCAGCATGCAGTCTAGTATAGATACTACTCTCCCAGCATGAATCCCAATATAGACACTACTCTCCCAGCATGAAGCCTAATATAGACACTACTCTCCTAGCATGAATCCCAATATAGACACTACTCTCCTAGCATGAATCCCAATATAGACACTAATCTCCCAGCATGCAGTCTAGTATAGACACTACTCTCCCAGCATGAATCCCAATATAGACACTACTCTCCTAGCATGAATCCCAATATAGACACTAATCTCCCAGCATGCAGTTTAGTATAGACATTACTCTCCCAGCATGAATCCCAATATAGACACTACTCTCCCAGCATGAAGCCTAATATAGACACTACTCTCCCAGCAAGAAGCCTAATATAGAAACTACTCCCCCAGCATGAAGCCCAGTATAGACACTACTCTCCCAGCATGCAGCCTAGTATAGACACTACTCTCCCAGCATGAATCCCACTATACACACTACCCTCCCAGCATGAAGCCCAGTATAGACACTACTCTCCCAGCAAGAAGCCTAATATAGAAACTACTCTCCCAGCATGCAGCCCAGTATAGACACTACTCTCACAGCATGAAGCCCAGTATAGACACAACTCCCCCAGCATGAATCCCACTATACACACTACCCTCCCAGCATGAATCCCAATATAGACACTACTCTCCCAGCATGAATCCCAATATAGACACTAATCTCCCAACATGCAGCCTAGTATAGACACTACCCTCCCAGCATGAAGCCCAGTATAGACACTACTCTCCCAGCTTGCAGCCCAGTATAGACACTACTCTCCCAGCATGAAGCCTAGTATAGACACTACTCTCCCAGCATGAATCCCACTATACCCACTACCCTCCCAGCATGAAGCCCAGTATAGACACTACTCTCCCAGCATGCAGCCCAGTATAGACACTACTCTCCCAGCATGCAGCCTAGTATAGACACTACTCCCCCAGCATGAAGCCCAGTATAGACACTACTCCCCCAGCATGAAGCCCAGTATAGACACTACTCTCCCAGCATGAAGCCTAATATAGACACTACTCTCCCAGCATGCAGCCCAGTATAGACACTACTCTCCCAACATACAGCCCAGTATAGACACTACACTCTCATCATGAAGCCCAGTATAGACACTACTCTCCCAGCATGCAGCCCAGTATAGACACTACTCTCCCAGCATGCAGTCTAGTATAGCGACAGTCACATCGCGGTACAACATCTGTGCCGGACGTGTGAAAGTGTAGTTACTCGAGCCGTGTTTTTAACACACATTCAGTTAAACACACACCTCGCCCCCTGAGGTCAAACATCCCCTCCTGTAATTGTGGGTAATAACGGGGGGTTGACCGATAATCACCGCCGGCCCACAGTAATAATACAAACAAGCAACTCGCACGGCCGATTAGCCCGATACATCTCCTGGCTGGGTGCGTGAAGCTGCTAGGGCTTGGTTCACATGATCTGCTTGGAGTGGTATGTTATGGTAGGTGTAGACCCATAATGCTTTGCAAGACAAGGTGACTATCAAGAGTCTGACCCCTTAGCTTGATGGGTAGCGTGTTTGTCTACTAATATAGGAGTCCCCGGTTCTATTCCTGGCATGGACGAAAAAATGTATCATTGGTGAAATGAGGGTTTACCCTTTCTCACAGTGATGAATTAACGGCCGGGGGGCTGGATGTTGTGTTTGTTCAGTATTTAACTTAAAGTCGTGGTTGAATCTAATCGGTTGGTTCAGAAAGTTCACGTTAAATACCTCAGAAAAAAAAAGAAGTCTATCAACATAACTCCTCTCCGGTGATAGAACTGTCTAAAGCATCACTTTCGTAATAGACTGTAGTGAAGTTGAGAAGGAGATCCTGGTTCGAATTCCGGTTGGGTGTGCTGAGGTTTATTTAATCATTATTATTATTAGCACCGCGTCTTACTAACCGTTCGGATTCTACGCACTTACGCTAATGTGTAATGGTAGGGTGATTGTGAGATGAAATGGAGGACCTACAGTTTAACGTGGGATCCGAACCACGGTGGTAGACCTGGCATTCCTCACATTCACAAGTTGTGATTAATACACGTCTTGTCAGAGGTGAAGGAAGGGTTTGACAATCAGATAAATCTGTGCCGGGACCGAGGATTTTATTTATTTAATTAATCAAATGGTTATATACTTTCCATTCACGCAAATGCTGGAACACTTCCTCTATATTCAACCTCACTAACCCTTAACACACTAGCGTAATAAATATATATGTGTATAGCCTGAACGGGTAGTAAGACGCGGTGCTTGTATATGCCTATATACTACCATATTTTAATTTAGGGTTGATAAAGACCTCCTTAGAATTTTTTTAAACTGAGTTTGTCACAAGGGTTTGTCAGCTAAAGACATTCCTGATCTTATACTTTTTTTAAATTTTTATTTATTTGAGGTGAATTTATCTAACATTCACTTTTCGAACCGACTGATTATATCAGCACACGAGAATTTCTATGAGCGAGATTGAAAGAGCCTACCAATTTTGCCGGTAAAAATATTTTCATATATCTTTCAGGCTTATTTTACCTACCACAATTGACTTGGGACAGACGGCTTTACTTCCCCTCCGAAGGAAGTTGTGCTACGGATTTTTATCGCTCAAGAATAATATCCATCGACCCCGGCTGGGCTAGAACCCACGAACACCTGGTCTTGAGGCGAGCACTTTTGCCCAATACTACCGAGGTCGACCTATTGGCAGTGGTGGGTAGGTAGCCCCTCCTCTGAGGTTGAGCCAACATTTAGGTGCGGTCTCGTTGCCCCAATCAGATGATGATGATGATGATTATATGGCGCCAAAATAAGTCTTAAATCTAACCAACCAGACCAGGGCAACCGTAGGTCCAACTCCACTTGGGGGAGAATACCAATGCTAGCATTGAGAATAGAACCCGGGACCTTTATCTCAGTGATCAGGAGTGCTGACCACTAGCCCAAGAGGTTGGCCTCTCAATGTTCTTTGTTGTGAAATGCTTTCAATTTAACAAATATTACAAATCTCCTCACAACAACAGTAGACGCAGCTGTCTGCTTGTCTCACGCTTTGTTGGCGCATGCGCACTGGTTGAATCGGTTGCTTTTTGAAATTTGATTGGGTTTCCCCCCCGTCAGGTTTTGCGGAGAAGAGCGGACAACGCTGATATTGTCTCTGACTGGTGTAGAGCGATCAGCGCTGATTGGCTCATAACTCGTCACGTGACCACATTTCAGCTCAGCCTTGTTGGAACATGTGAGTCGACAGTAAGTGTTGACCATGTCAGCTCATTTTGAGCTCAACCTTAAGTTTTTTTACACCGCATCTTACTACCCGTCCGGGCTATACTCATGGTTTACATTTAGTTTTTGGGATGAGGGAGAAGGAGTTTATAGGAAATGTACCAGGATCTGCGTAAGATAGAGTGATAAACCAGACCCAACATAACACCCGACCGGATTCAAACCACATTCATCAGTACTCCAGTCTATTAGAGCATTCGACTCCAGTTGCGGGTAGGAAATAAAGTTATTAGGCTCTACGTATTACTACCCGCCCATGGTATCCACATCTCACCATACTAATAGGGTAAAGATGACGTGGGTAGAATTCAGAGGTAGTGTATCAGCATTTGCTTGAAGGGAGAGTGAGAAACATTTAATAAAACTAAACATCTTTGAAACATCCGACTGGATTTCTAACACGGGGCTGGACTCAGACCAGCCGCGCCTGACATTTAGTCTCCATGACCACCGATGCAGTACATGGCCTACTAACATCTGTAACCTACCCGCTTCACTGGCCGAACGGTCTAAGGCGTCACAATTGTGTAAGACTGATGAAGGGAAGATCGTGGTTTGAGTCCTGGTAGGTGTCTACTGAGGGTGGTTATCCCTAAATGTTTTCTCACTCTCCTTCCACGCGTATACGGGTATATTACCTTTAAAATGCTTCCTTCCTCTTCCCTACCCCATTAGGGTATTTATCATATAAGCGTGTAAATAACATTAACCGATGGTAAGACGTAAGGATAGAAAAAAGTAACGTATATATCGACACTGCATCTTGTAACATCTCCTCACATACTGGCCACGCATCGTGTAACAATGACCGATGTAGTAAACATCTCCTCACATGCTGGCCACGCCTCGTGTAACAGTGACCGATGTAGTAACATCTCTATTACCCAGCATCTTGTAACATCTCCACGCCTCGTGTAACAGTGGCCGATGTAGTAACGTCTCTATTAACCCAGCATCTTGTAGCATCTCCACGCCTCGTGTAACAGTGCCGATGTAGTAACGTCTCTATTAACCCAGCATCTTGTAACATCTCCACGCCTCGTGTAACAGTGACCGTATAGTAAGTCTCTATTAACCCAGCATCTTGTAACATCTCCACGCCTCGTGTAACAGTGACCGATATAGTAACGTCTCTATTAACCCAGCATCTTGTAACATCTCCACGCCTCGTGTAACAGTGACCGATATAGTAACGTCTCTATTAACCCAGCATCTTGTAACATCCCACGCCTCGTGTAACAGTGACCGATATAGTAACGTCTCTATTAACCCAGCATCTTGTAACATCTCCACGCCTCGTGTAACATGACCGATGTAGTAACGTCTCTATTAACCCAGCATCTTGTAACATCTCCACGCCTCGTGTAACAGTGACCGATGTAGTAAGTCTCTATTAACCCAGCATCTTGTAACATCTCCACGCCTCGTGTAACAGTGACCGATGTAGTAACATCTCTATTGACCCAGCATCTTGTAACATCTCCACGCCTCGTGTAACAGTGGCCGATGTAGTAACGTCTCTATTAACCCAGCATCTTGTAACATCTCCACGCCTCGTGTAACAGTGGCCGATGTAGTAACGTCTCTATTAACCCAGCATCAGTTACTATCATCAAGTCCTAAGCTCCTCCTCAGAAAATTATGAAGTTATCGAGCTTGGGAGTGACGTGAATTTCAATGCGCGCCGTGCCTAGCCCGGCTATCTACATGTAATCTCCATTAAAACAAATGCCTTTTTTCCCCGTTGGGGTCCCCCTATTGTTTCTCGAGATTCTCACAATCAGAGCCAGCTCGTTCATTGTTATTTATGGCTTCTACTTGTCTTCTTTGCTTTTCCCTCTGGCGTTATTATTTGTTCTTAAACGTAATTGAGTCAGGAAATTTTGTGTTCCAAAGAAATTAATGGTTTAATAAAGACATCAATAATAGGAAGTAGGATGGCTAAACAATAAGGAGACGTCTACGGGGCATTCGAGAGAAGATTTTGGTTACAATGGATCTAAGAAGGTGGAGGAGATAGTTGGTGCACATCAGGAACTGATCCTGTAGTTTGGAGTAGATCATGGCTGCAATTTCAGTTACAATAACTCATTAACTCACAAAGGTTTCATAAGTTGTGGTATTTCTAAATTGTACAAAGCTCAGGCGTGGTTTTCTGTAAGAGAGAGACACATATGCTTAGCCTAATTGTTATTCGATATATCATGGAAAACCTCCAATTGTTATTTCGATATATTAGGACGTAATCCAGTTGCCTATTTAATATAATTAGGACGTAAGCTCCAGTTGTTATTTGGTATACTTAAACCTCTAGACATCAAGTCAAAGGCACATATTTGATGCCTGGTCAGGTATCATACTTGTGATGAAAGTTCTCCAAATGTATATATTGAAAGGTTTATTATGTTTAAAACCAAATAAATGATAGTTCAGTGACTGGTTCTCTATTGGCGTCGGACAGTGTGAGGGGTAGCCCATACCTCTGACACAAAGTGTACTCCACAGAAGGTGTTAAGTCGTTAAAAACGTAATCATAATGTGTCGAGTAATTGAAATGTTAACTGGAGTGAATGTGTAAGTGCCGCTCCGCTGTCAAAGTAATCTCGGGCCGCCACTTAGGTGTAGAGTTGCAGTAATACGTCACTGACTGGGGAGCTGACGGTCAGACTGTCAGTAGTGACAGACAGGAGCTGACAACAGACATTGTACCAAGGAGTTGACAACAGACATTGTACCAAGGAGCTGACAACAGACATTTTACCAAGGAGCTGACAACAGACATTGCACCAAGGAACTGAATACAGACATTGTACCAAGGAGCTGACAACATACATTGCACCAAGGAGCTGACAACATACATTGTACCAAGGAGCTGACAACAGACATTGTACCAAGGAGTTGACAACAGACATTGTACCAAGGAACTGAATACAGACATTGCACCTAGGAGCTGACAACAGACATTGCAACAAGGATCTGACAACAGACATTGTACCAAGGAGCTGACAACAGATATTGTACCAAGGAGCTGACAACAGACATTGCACCAAGGAGCTGACAACAGACATTGCACCAAGGAACTGAATACAGACATTGTACCAAGGAGCTGACAACATACATTGCACCAAGGAGCTGACAACATACATTGTACCAAGGAGCTGACAACAGACATTGTACCAAGGAGTTGACAACAGACATTATACCAAGGAGCTGACAACAGACATTGCAACAAGGAGCTGACAACAGACATTGCAACAAGGATCTGACAACAGACATTGTACCAAGGAGCTGACAACAGATATTGTACCAAGGAGCTGACAACAGACATTGTACCAAGGAGCTGACAACAGACATCGCAACAAGGAGATGAATACAGACATTGTACCAAGGAGCTGACAACATACATTGCACCAAGGAGCTGACAACAGACATTGTACCAAGGAGCTGACAACAGACATTGTACCAAGGAGTTGACAACAGACATTGTACCAAGGAGCTGACAACAGACATTGTTACCAAGGAGTTGACAACAGACATTGCGCCTAGGAGCTGACAACAGACATTGCTCCAAGGAGCTGACAACAGACATCGCAACAAGGAGCTGAATACAGACATTGTACCAAGGAGCTGACAGCAGACATTGTACCAAGGAGTTGACAACAGACATTGCACCTAGGAGCTGACAACAGACATTGCTCCAAGGAGCTGACAACAGACATCGCAACAAGGAGCTGAATACAGACATTGTACCAAGGAGCTGACAAAAGACACTGCACCAAGGAGCTGACAACAGTTGGTATGTAATAGTACCAAGAGAACTGACGCTAATTTGGGACAACATATAGTCAGACTGCCATGGACAGAACCTTTTAGAGCAAACAATATAAATTGACATTGACAGAAATTCACTATATTCATCACACAGCTGTCATCCTTTACACCATCTGCCAAAAGGAACAACTGAAGACTACAAGAAAGTGGATCAGGTAACATTTGGAACTGTCAACTAAGGTTCTCTCTGTGCTAACCAGACTGTACTGTACATATTATTATTATTATTATTATTATTATTATTATTATTATTGTGTGTTTTGGTTAAAATAACTCGGCGTCACATTTTACCTCTTGTTTTGGGGATACATTCACTTTTAAAATGTTTACCTTTGACCTAAATTCACACTCAGTTTAATTTGCAACAACGTTCATTTCAAATCTCATTCAATTGTTTTCCATAGTTCTGTTTTTGTCCGCTTCATTATCTTGGTACAGCTCAATTTTCATAGAAAGAACCTTATCTAACATCTAGAACAGTTACTAGATATATATATGTTCATGTATTTATACGTCAAATCATGGGATCTTCAGCTGATATTTTTGTTGGATATTAGCAATACATATAAAACAATAATAAATTACCCTCTTCGGTGAGATCAAGGTTCGAATCTCGGTCGGGTGTACTGGGGTGGATTTTCCAAAATAGTTTTCTACTCTCCCTCCACGCAAATGTGGGTACACTTCCTATTGATATAGCCTTCCTAATCCCTAAAACCACTAACGTATCTAGTAGATAAGCGTATATCCCGAACGGGTAGTAAGACGCGGTGTTAAAACTAACAAAACAAGAATGAAGGAAGGTATTCAGAAACAAAAGTGAAACTTTATCACTGTCCGGCTTTATAGAAACACGAAATAACCCTTGTTTTTTATAGACAAAATAGCAATTAAAATAAGGTTTAACATCTTGTCTCAGTCGGTAGAGCGTGTGTCTATTGAACAAAGGGTCCCGGATTTGATTCCTGGCATAGTCGGAAAAAAAGTCTCATCGGAGGAATATCACGGCGATTAGGGGGCTACTTATCAGCCGAGGGAATGATTGGTGTATTTGTTCTTTAATTGAGTTAGTCTGTAGGTCGTGTGACAGTATAATTAGTACGTTCAGAAAATGCACATTAAATATATCTATCACAAATAATAAATATTAAATAAGCTTGTTATTTTTATTATTATTATTTATAATTATCATACAAACTTAAAGCGAGTCAGTTTCTTGCATCGACTAATATAATAAGATTAGAACAATATAACAGAACTAACATTAATAGTTCTAATCTATTAGACCTCGTTTTTACTCATTTTCCCCAACATTTGGTAACAATTGGCTCTAAATCACTGGTAAAATTGACATATCTCAACCTTCTTTACTTGTCGAATTACACGTAGCAATTGCTATAAAAAAATACCAACCCCACTAATTTTACCGGTCTCGTTCATGGTATTAATTTCAAAATATGTAACTGTCTGACCAATGCTGACTGATCTTGTGTTTATTTAACTACTGATGATATCGGTGACCTGGTGGTCTAGGTGTAAGCTGTCGGACTTATGTGCTGGGAGGCTCCGGGGTTCAATCCTCGGTCCCGGTACAGATTTATCTGATTGCCAAACCCTTCCTTCACCTCTGACAAAACGTGTATTAATCACAACTTGTGAATGCGAGGAATGACAGGTCTCCACCGTGGTTCGGATCCCACGTTAAACTGTAGGTCCTCCATTTCATCTCACAATCACTCTACCATTACACATTAGCGTAAGTGCGTATAACCCGAACGGGTAGTAAGCAGTGGTGCTAATAATAATAAACTACTGATGTTAACTCGGCTACAGATAATTTCACCAAATTAATTAACACTGTAATAAATACTATATTACTCAAATTATCCTTCATAGCACCTCCAAATTTCCTAAATGGTTTTCTTCTACACTCGAATACTGTGTCACAAAAAAAAATCAATTCTTCAAGAAAAACAAAAAAATTAGTAGAGAATTTTATTTTATTTACTTTTCCCTCACTTTGACAGATTAGTTAAAACAGTATCATCAGTGGATGATCTTCATTGAAAATAGTCTCAAAAGTAATCCCGAGGATTTTTTAGAAATATGTTAAAATTGACCGCGTGGAAAAAGTATTCCCGTCCTACATACCATTAATGGTAATATCCCCAAGGATTCTTTATAGATAGAAAATGTATTTGGGACCTACTTTCAATCCATTTATAGTTCCGCGTTACCGGTTGCGCCTTTATCTGCTTTTGAGACTAGTACTTCTTTAAATTCATGCGCCATCACAACCACGGGTTGTGTTTTTTGCTATTAAAAAGTAAAAATGTGCCTGTTAGGATGGAATTACAAGCTTTAGTTTCAAAGGCTGTGCTAACATTCTTATTCCTGTGATAGTTTATATTTTCGATCTTAGCTTACCAAGTGAAACTTTTCCACTGCCATGGAAACAATCTGTTTTCATTCCTATTTATATATAAAAAAAGAGTAAAAATAAATGTTTTTAACTATATACCTATTTTTCTCTTAAACAATTTTTTTAAAGTATTCAAGAAAATAATATTGGAACATACTTTGCGCCATATAGAGAATAGACTGCTAGCTGATCATCATGGCTTTGTAAAAAAATAGATCTGCTGTCATTAATTTAGTAGAATTTCTGGAGAATGTTGCCCCTCAAGTCTCAATGCAAGGTCAGGTAGATGCAATTAATTTTGTTAAGAGTAAAGTTTTTGATCTAATATGTTTACAAAGTATTATTCTCTCAAAACTTAATAATTTTGGCCTAACACACGCTTATGTTGATTGGTTCTGTAACTATTTGCAGAAAATATAGTTTGTTGTTAAAATAGATTCACTAACCTCAAATACATTTTCATCCCTTTGTGGTACCACAGGGTATCGATTTAGGACCTCTCTTCTTCAATGTGTTTATTGACGATATTCGTACATACTTCAACTCATTTAGTTACTTACTCTTTGCGGATGATCATAAACTATTTGAAGCTATCAAATTAATATCAAATTAGATTAACAAAATTATATTAATGGTATTCTTCATTGGTCTACTGAAAATGGAACGTACATTAACCAATCAGAGAAAAAAATACTTATATTTTACTAAGAAAACTAATCCTATATTTGACACTTGCCAATGATAAAATAGTTTTCTCCCTTTATATTAATGATCTAGATGTTCTTTCACTTTCATGTTGATCATATAATGTCTGAATCATTGAAATCACTTGAACTTTTAAAATTTATTACCTCTCCGTCTAAGAAAGTTGACTGTGTTTTATGCTTGTACTATGATTTGGTTAGATCCAAGCTTTGACTGTTGCTTGGAATTACATCGCCTTAACTGATTCTCTCAGATTGGAAAACGTTCAACGTTGATTTGTGGATACTTGCTATAATTAATTCTTTAACATTTTTAAATAATTATGACAGAATTCAAAACCTCTTGGGGCTCCAAATTCTCCTTTCGTTTTTAATATTTTCAATATCAATATTTCTTGTAAATTGCCTTTGATCATGTTCTGTATGGATTAATGTCATTCTAGAGCCTGTCTTGATCCAAATTCCTTTATTCTCTCAATAACTCTTATAAGGTGAGCCCTATTGGCCGTTGTGTCCACAGAGTCAATTCTAGATTTGTTGAATTCAACTTTTATCAAAATAGAAGAGCCAGACCCAGGAGTTATTCAAGGAAATCCTTAAACCCTAATTTACTCAGTACATGTTCTATTTCTAATGATTACATTTTCAGTATTCTGCTGGATTTTTTATTTTTGTTCTTATACTTGTTATCAATGCTGTTTGATACTCTCTATTTCTCTTTATTACTGTTAATATTGCTATATATATTTTTATCTTGAAGTGAGTATTTGTTTGTTTCATTGCTTGACTATAATTGATTGTATTATTTTCTTATGTTTTTATTATGTGTGTACTTTCCAGCGCTGGCCTGTTTTAGGTCTTGTAAATGTTAGACAGCCCTTGAATCAAGGAAATTGAATTTGAAATTAAGATGATACGATACACATGATTATAATTATATTACTAATAATTATTATAATTATTACAATAAGTTTGTATTGATAATATCTATATCGAAAGTGACAGTTGCAAATCAAATTACTTGACGTATGAACACGGGAAAGTAGATCTAGTAACTTTTATATCTGTCAGATAAGGCTCTTCCTAAGAAAATTGGACTGTAGTAGCTTTTGTAGCTGTCAAATAAGGTTCTTCCTATGAAAATTTAACTGTAGTAACTTTTATAGCTGTCAGATAAGATTATTCCTAAGAACATTGGACTGTAGTAACTTTTATAGCTGTCAGATAAGATTATTTCTATGAAGATTGGATTGTAGTAACTTTTATATCTGTCAGATAAGATTATTCCTATGAAGATTGGATTGTAGTAACTTTTATAGCTGTCAGATAAGATTATTTCTATGAAGATTGGACTGTAGTAACTTTTATAGCTGTCAGATAAGATTATTTCTATGAAGATTGGACTGTAGTAACTTTTATAGCTGTCAGATAAGATTATTCCTAAGAACATTGGACTGTAGTAACTTTTATAGCTGTCAGATAAAATTATTTCTATGAAGATTGGACTGTAGTAACTTTTATAGCTGTCAGATAAGATTATTTCTATGAAGATTAGATTGTAGTAACTTTTATAGCTGTCAGATAAGATTATTTCTATGAAGATTGGATTGTAGTAACTTTTATAGCTGTCAGATAAGATTATTCCTATGAAGATTGGATTGTAGTAACTTTTATAGCTGTCAGATAAGATTATTCCTATGAAGATTGAACTGTAGTAGCTATTCTAGCTGTCAGATAAGACCCTTCTTTCGAACATTGGACTGTAGTAGATTTTCTAGCTGTCAAATAAGGCTCTTCCTATGAAAATTGGACTGTAACTTCATTATATAAATATAAACAGCACCTTTGGAAAGTTATAGTCTCTTTGAGCTATTATATTTTTCAAGACTTGTCTAGGTTATTTAAAGTAGCTGAGTAATCCGAATGGTCAACTACAAGTCTGAAGAGAGTTTGCTTCGAATCCGGGCGAGGTTGGAGGTGGTATTACTACATTATTGTTTGCTCCATTGGTAAGGTGACCAATCGTCCTCCTTTAGAGAGGACAGTCCTTCTTTTGTAGGTTCTGTCCTTCCTCGAAAAATGTCCTCCTTCCTGTCCTCCTTTTCAATATTTTAAAACTAATCTGTTAATCTCTGTATTCAGAGAACTAATGCAGCGGCTGAAAGAGTTTTTTTCAATTGGTAATGATTTTTGGACAAGTGAGAAATCAAGATTGAATGTTGATACTCTAGCTGCAGCATTTACCGTAAAATTCAATATGAAAGATATTTCTTGCTCCGAAATTTCCAATATATTGTTAGAAAATGAATATATTGACCAAAAATATTCATTCAATGGAAAAATACTCGTTTAATTAGATAATTAAAAGGGATGTAAGCATAATTAGTGTATTTTTGTTTGAATTAATAAAATGTTTCATTTATTTACGTTGTACTTTTTTCTTAATTTTTTTCGTCCTCCTTTTAATTGTAAAAAAATTGGTCACCTTACCATTGGTAAAAATAAGCTCTAGATCTTTCTGTGTGGTTCTACATGTATTGTATTAGGATTAGTTTGTTTGTAAGTTGTGCATCAATGGTTTTTGTTTTAATAAATTCACATATGTGAAGTGAACAGATAACCATTGTTATAGAAACATAACGAGAAATATAACCTATCTTATTTCATCAAAGAGAATAAATGAAATAATATACACTGTTACAGAAATATATTAACTTATTTGCCGTTTGCAATTACAACTCCCCATTTCACAAATATATATTTAAAAAAACTACAGTTAGTTAACTCTAGCTAAAAAAATGTTGATTTTATAAAATATTATTTCAAATAAAAGTTGTTTATTTTTAAGTTCCCTACAACTTTGAAACTTTCGCTGGTGTAAAGTACCCTCAAAATAGTTTTTTTATGTGAAAATAAGATGGGCCATTATTGTTTTTAATGTTAAACAGTGCCTAGATACGTAATTTTTTTCAAAATCATTTGAACTGATTTTTGAGAAAATTGCTTTTTTCTCTTTTCGCCGAGAAGTACACTACTCTTAATTTTAGGGTTAGATAGATAGTTCCAAAAACTTCTCTAGGGAACCTTATGGAAACCAAGTTTTAGCCTGATCGGTGAAATTGTTTCGGCTCTAGGCTCAGGGACAGACAGACAGACGGATAGATGAACAGGCGAATAGACAAACAGACGGTTAGACAGACAGACAGATGAACAGATAGACAGACAGACGGACAGACCGACAGAGATATGTCACTATAAAACCAGCTTTTAATCGGGCTCAGAGTTTTATGAAAGATCAATCCATCAAAATCTCGAATAAAAAGATCACAATATTTTCTCTCTCCAAGTGGTTGTGAGGTGGTGGATACTAAAAAAAAAACACCATTCACTTTGCTCTACGTTTGTGGACGGAATATAACCTTGAGCAAATATTAGTTCCCAGTTTATCTTCCGGCCTGGTAAAATCAACAGTCACAAATTATTAAAATAAACCTCATGTTGATTCTGTCCCCTGTCAGATAGGCAGCCCGCAACTCGGCCGCGTTAAGCCGGTCGGTCTAACATCTGGGGCTGAGTTGAATACCAAAAACTCGACACAAACGATGGAAAGGGCAAGGAGGGGGAATGTTGGTTTAAAAGGGGGGGTAAAGGGGGAGGATTCTCCCGAAGCGTGGGGAAGGGGCGTGTTCCCGCAGGGGCGGGGGGGTGGGTGTCCGTAAAGGGAGAAAGAAGAGGTTGCTAGGCAACCACCAACACAAGACCTCTTTAGCTCCGCCCCCCTACGACTCGCGATTGGCGGGTTCTATAAACGGACGAGTGTTAATAAAAAAAGAAGGGTGGGGGGGGGATGGGTGAGGGAGGGGGGAAGGATCAGTCAGCTGATGACGAGGTGGAATGAGGGGCAGGAATTTGTTCGGAGGAATTATAAGTAGTCCATCGAGTGGGACAGTCAGAAGATGTTGTTGTGGGCTCTCCGTGAGGTGTGGGATAAGATAAACAAGTGACGGGTGCTGTGCGTGCGTGCGTGCGTGCGTGAGACGTCAACTGTTTCGTCAAACCGTCCCTCCATCCACCTTTACCTCCAGAAGACTCGTGGAGGAACAGTCCGTGTCTATTCGGCACCTTGGAAGACTCGACAGTGTCAGATGAACGATGTCTTTTCACCAGTGATTAGTGTGTGTGTCCTCCCCCCCCTCCCAGTTCCGGTTTGACGGACAGTGACGTACTTCCGGTAGTAGACAGTCCACCACTGTGAGATAACCGACAAACCGAAGTGAAATTTGTCTCATAAGAATCTGTCATGGACCCTCACCAATAAGTTGGCCGGTTCGTTTGTCCAATTAAATTACATAACGAGTCGTTAGTTTGCCTGGACGAGAATAAATCGCTAATTAAATGAAACAAAGAAGAATCTTGGGGCGGTTATTAAAGTGATGAAAGTATTGTTTGTCTAGAAGGCGTCTCAAGATCTGGAAGACGAGTTGAGGCGTGCGCCAGTTTGACGAAGAAAGGACCGAACGAAAAGGAAGGCGTGTTCCTTTGCAAGGCCGGCGGGTGTAGGCGTTGAATCCACGGCCTTTTGTACGCCTAGTACGGCTACCGAAGGGCGCTGAAGGATCCTTTACAAGTCCTCAGCGGTGGGAACACAAGAACGAGGAAACATCTGTTCGTGAGGTACAAACCGACGCTCCGTACTCCGGGGGCAGGTACTAGCGTCGCGCGGTGCTCCCTCCCGCCCCCTTACGTCGCGTACTGAGCGCGCGCAAGTCCGGGGGATGTTAGTATGACTGCTGTAATGGACAGACGTTTCCCCTCCGCGCTACCGCCCCCGCAGTTCCCGGGTCTCCTGTGCGGCGCCGCCTCCATGCCACCCGCCTCCGCCGTCCCCGGGGCCGCCTACCTGTCGGCGGCACCGCCCGCCCTCACCGCCTTCCAGTACGCTCTGCTGTTGCAGCAGCGGTATCACAGGTAGCCTACTTGATATTACTCAGGGGCAGAGAAAGAGACATGTCCGGAGCCGTGGCTCAAGTGGTAGAGCGACAACCCGTTGATTTATATGGACTGGTTTGATTTCTGGATATGAATACAAATGTAGCGATAAGCAGTATAACAAAAGAGTGTGTGCCAAAGCTCAGAGTGATAAATTACCACTCTAGACTCTGGTTGTTGGGTTTGTACCAAGAATAATTTAGACTAGTTCATAGAACAGCCTGCACACGCATTGATTGCATAAATATAATTCAGAATTTAGGTGGCTGTTTCAATTCTGCCTTTTGCCTTCGAGTTAAACTGCCAGTTAATTTAGAGTCTATTAAATTATGTCTTATACCTTCGAGTTAAACAGCCAGTTAATTTAGAGCCTATTAAATTATGTTTTGTACCTTCGAGCTAAACAGCCATGGTTAATTTGTAGCTTATTAAATTCTGTCTTATATCTTCGAGCTAAACAGCCCTGGTTAATTTGTAGCTTATTAAATTCTGTCTTATATCTTCGAGCTAAACAGCCCTGGTTAATTTGTAGCTTATTAAATTCTGTCTTGTACCTTCGAGCTAAACTGCCATGGTTAATTTGTAGCTTATTAAATTCTGTCTTGTACCTTCGAGCTAAACTGCCATGGTTAATTTATAGCTTATTAAATTCTGTCTTGTACCTTCGAGCTAAACTGCCCTGGTTAATTTGTAGCTTATTAAATTCTGTCTTGTACCTTCGAGCTAAACTGCCCTGGTTAATTTGTAGCTTATTAAATTCTGTCTTGTACCTTCGAGCTAAACTGCCCTGGTTAATTTGTATCTTATTAAATTCTGTCTTGTACCTTCGAGCTAAACTGCCCTGGTTAATTTGTAGCTTATTAAATTCTGTCTTGTACCTTCGAGCTAAACTGCCCTGGTTAATTTGTATCTTATTAAATTCTGTCTTGTACCTTCGAGCTAAACTGCCCTGGTTAATTTGTAGCTTATTAAATTCTGTCTTGTACCTTCGAGCTAAACTGCCCTGGTTAATTTGTAGCTTATTAAATTCTGTCTTGTACCTTCGAGCTAAACTGCCCTGGTTAATTTGTAGCTTATTAAATTCTGTCTTGTACCTTCGAGCTAAACTGCCCTGGTTAATTTGTAGCTTAATAAATTCTGTCTTGTACCTTCGAGCTAAACTGCCATGGTTAATTTATAGCTTATTAAATTCTGTCTTGTACCTTCGAGCTAAACTGCCCTGGTTAATTTGTAGCTTATTAAATTCTGTCTTGTACCTTCGAGCTAAACTGCCCTGGTTAATTTGTAGCTTATTAAATTCTGTCTTGTACCTTCGAGCTAAACTGCCATGGTTAATTTATAGCTTATTAAATTCTGTCTTGTACCTTCGAGCTAAACTGCCCTGGTTAATTTGTAGCTTATTAAATTCTGTCTTGTACCTTCGAGCTAAACTGCCCTGGTTAATTTGTATCTTATTAAATTCTGTCTTGTACCTTCGAGCTAAACTGCCCTGGTTAATTTGTAGCTTATTAAATTCTGTCTTGTACCTTCGAGCTAAACTGCCCTGGTTAATTTGTATCTTATTAAATTCTGTCTTGTACCTTCGAGCTAAACTGCCCTGGTTAATTTGTAGCTTATTAAATTCTGTCTTGTACCTTCGAGCTAAACTGCCCTGGTTAATTTGTAGCTTATTAAATTCTGTCTTGTACCTTCGAGCTAAACTGCCCTGGTTAATTTGTAGCTTATTAAATTCTGTCTTGTACCTTCGAGCTAAACTGCCCTGGTTAATTTGTAGCTTAATAAATTCTGTCTTGTACCTTCGAGCTAAACTGCCATGGTTAATTTATAGCTTATTAAATTCTGTCTTGTACCTTCGAGCTAAACTGCCCTGGTTAATTTGTAGCTTATTAAATTCTGTCTTGTACCTTCGAGCTAAACTGCCCTGGTTAATTTGTAGCTTATTAAATTCTGTCTTGTACCTTCGAGCTAAACTGCCATGGTTAATTTATAGCTTATTAAATTCTGTCTTGTACCTTCGAGATAAACTGCCCTGGTTAATTTGTAGCTTATTAAATTCTGTCTTGTACCTTCGAGCTAAACAGCTATGGTTAATTTGTAGACTATAAAATCCCTATTTTACCTTCAAACTAAACTCTCATGGTTAATTTTTTTACAACAAACTTAATCCAAAAGTTTTAATATTTTTATACGGGTACGATTATTACGTGAACTATTAATGGATTCTTTTTAATGGATAAATAATAAAAACAATAACTAAAATTAATACACCAGAATCCACATTTATAGGGTTATAATAATACATTTTTTTCTCCAGTGAACCCGATTGGTTTTGAACCAGAAACCCAAACCTCCAGACCAAAGTCAAGCATGCAACTAAGGAAAAAATCTATAGATTTCTAGCTAGTTATTCTTCACAATTTATTTTATAAATCTGTATTCATTTATTTGAGGAAATTATACAATTTATCATTCTTAATAAAATAAGATCACCTTAAAATTTTATTATTATTATTATTATTATTATTATTATTATTATTATTATTATTATTATTATTAGCGCGTCTTACTACCCGTTCGGGTTATACGCACTTACGCTAATGTGTAATGGTAGGGTGATTGTGAGATGAAATGGAGGACCTACAGTTTAACGTGGGATCCGAACCACGGTAGAGGCCTGACGTATGAGTATATGAAAATGATTGAAGTAATATAACCCTAGAATAAGTGCCTCCTTATTTAAATCAGACTGTTTTTATGTACTAACTTATAAAAGAAAATTATAACTTTTTATACTTTGATACGAATAATACTTTTAAAAATATTGTTAGGGTGGAGTGAAAAGAAATGCAGTGAACATTTTATAAAAAAAATACATTTTTTCTCCAGAATACACCAACGTTTAGTTTAATTTTCTTCCAATGGTGACATCAACAGTTGTTGAATATCTGTCGAGGGTTTTCTGAAATTTAATGACAACTTTTTCTCTTCATTTAAAAAGTTTGTTAAATAATGCCACCATACTCATGACAGATATTCATGAACTGTCGATATCACCGTGCAAAGAAAATTAAATTATTTATGTTTATACTGGAGAAATGTTTGATTTATTTTTGACAAAAAAAAATTATTTTGCCATAAAAACTTCAAAAACATTGGCCTTATTTCGCGTTCCCTACATTCCCACCTTAATCGTCCAAGAAAAGCATTTTTGATGTCTTAAATGTGTTTTTTTTCACACAAACTAATTTAAAATAATAATAATTCTTTTTAACTGGTCGTTTCAGCTTGAAACTCGAAATAATAAAAGAATATATTTTGATTAAATTTTGTAATCAAACAAAATTACAACTAAATGATATTTTAATAGAAATGCAAGTGAGTGAGTTTCTTGATAATATAAATACATGAGCAATTATTGGTTTTGAAATGGATATTAAGTCCCAGGCTTTCATATATATATATATATATACTCGCTTTCCTTCCCCCAGTGGGTTCACCAAATCCGCAGCTGCTGGTGAAATCAGTTTTTTGATAGTTCTTACCGTTTAGCCACACGAGACCTCCAAAGAAAGGTCCGCACCGACTTTAAAGTTGCTCCGACATTTTGAATTTTTTTTCGGGGGTTAAAAATTGAATTTTTTTCGGCGGTTAGAAATTTAATTTTTTAACTTTTTAGAATTTTCCCGTTGGTTACAGGCTAGAAGCTATAAGTTTGCCAAATTTCAAGTTTCTAGCTCATCTGAAAGTGGGTAAACATTAATGTCAGTGAGTGAGTTAGCCGTGTGGCTTTATAGTGGTATAATATAAAAACCTAGGACTGAATATCCCTATAGGCCTATACATTCCCTGCTTAGGCACAAACATTTTACTTTACTTTCATACCAGCCTCCGTAGTTGAGATTGAATGATAGGCTTTGATCTGAGGGACCGAGGATCGTACCTCGATCGAGTAATCTTGCTATTTTACTTAAACATCCTCTATAAAGACGAATACGAAATATTTTTTCTTAAAATCCACCATCTTATTCCTGTTCTTTTAGATTATACATTTTTTAAATCAATAAGAGAGCTAGTATTCATTTTTAAGAACTGCGCCTTACTACCCGCCCAGACTATCCCTATATTTACTCTAACAAGAAGGGCAGAATTTAGAGTAAATATACCCACATTTGTATGGAATGAAAGTGTAAAAAGCTCTCTCATTGAGCCCAGTCGGGATTTGAACCAGACAAGTAGTCCACACTTTCAACATCAAAGTGAATATAAAAAAAGCCGCTATAGGCCTATTTGATATCCTCGTACCCGTGGATTACTTAGATAGCTTAATTATCTCTGTATAATATTGGCCTGGACGTGGTGCTTTAGCTGTTTTTAAGTGTGTTATGTTGGTACGGGCTGCTGGTGGCCTATTAGTACTTAAATATTGGCCAGACACAGTAACCAAACCCCTTACCGTTAATTTACTATTTAGTGTAAAGTGTTTCACACGGTTTCGAGTAAGTAGTCTATAATATATTCTTACCTTGAAATGGAACGAACCCGGGCTACTTGGATTAGAAGGAAGACCTCATACCAAGTGAACCAAGGTACAAGTGGGTATGGGTAGGCTATACCCTGATTTCCAATAGCTACTAAAACAATCTTACTATATCCATACGTCAAGTAATGTTTGTGATCTGTAAATGTCAGTTTTGATAGATACGATCAATCACTGTAAAATAACACAAATAATATTACAGTAAATTGTTATCAATGTTGACAGCAAACAAATATGTTGGTGTTTTCTAAACTGCTCTTACAACCAAGGTCAGGGTATAGTTAAAGTGCCAGTCTAGGTCTAGGTGAGATAGTTAAAGTGCAGTCTAGGTCTAGGTGAACTAATTAAGTGCAGTTAGGCTTGGTGAGCTAGTTAAAATGCCAGTCTAGATCTAAATTAAAATGCCAGTCTAGGTCTTGGTGAGCTAGTTAAAGTGCCAGTCTAGTTCTAGGTGAGATAGTTAAAGTGCCAGTCTAGGTCTAGGTGAGATAGTTAAGGTGCCAGTCTAGATATAGGTGAGATAGTTAAAGTGCCAGTCTAGGTCTAGGTGAACTAATTAAAGTGCCAGTCTAGGTCTTGGTGAGCTAGTTAAAATGCCAGTCTAAATCTAAATGAGCTAGTTAAAGTGCCAGTCTAGTTCTAGGTGAGATAGTTAAAGTGCCTGTCTAGATCTAGGTGAGATAGTTAAAGTGCCAGTCTAGGTCTAGGTGAGCTAGTTAAAGTGTCAGTCTAGGTCTAGGTGAGCTAGTTAAAGTGCCAGTCTAGATCTAGGTGAGATAGTTAAAGTGCCAGTCTAGGTCTAGGTGAGCTAGTTAAAGTGCCAGTCTAGGTCTAGGTGAGATAGTTAAGGTGTCAGTCTAGGTCTAGGTGAGCTAGTTAAAGTGCCAGTCTAGGTCTAGGTGAGATAGTTAAGGTGTCAGTCTAGGTCTAGGTGAGCTAGTTAAAGTGTCAGTCTAGGTCTAGGTGAGATAGTTAAAGTGCCAGTCTAGGTCTAGGTGAGCTAGTTAAAGTGCCAGTCTAGGTCTAGGTGAGCTAGTTAAGGTGTCAGTCTAGGTCTAGGTGAGATAGTTAAGGTGCCAGTCTAGGTCTAGGTGAGCTAGTTAAAGTGCCAGTCTAGGTCTAGGTGAGATAGTTAAAGTGCCAGTCTAAGTCTAGGTGAGCTAGTTAAGGTGCCAGTCTAGGTCTAGGTGAACTAGTTAAGGTGCCAGTCTAGGTCTAGGTGAGCTAGTTAAGGTGCCGGTCTATGTGAGATAGTTAAAGTGTCAGTATAGGTCTAGGTGAGCTAGTTAAAGTGCCAGTCTATATCTAGGTGAGATATTTAAAGTGCCAGTCTAGATCTAGGTTAGATAGTTAAAGTGCCAGTCTAGGTCTAGGTGAGCTAGTTAAAGTGCCAGTCTAGGTCTAGGTGAGATAGTTAAGGTGCCAGTCTAGTCTGAAATGATCACGTGTCTGTCGCAGCTACCAACACGCGGTCGCCTCCAAGCCGGGGGCGGGGATGGTGGTGCCGCCCCCAGGGAGCTACTTGGGGAACCTGTTCAGAGGACACCTAGGTGGCTGTGTCGAGGAGGGTGCCTTCAGGAAGGTCACCAAGGTCACCAGGACGGCGCCGAGTCCTAGCGACAAGGACACAGGTACAGCTTTCTTAACCGGGTCACTGGCGTCTGGGACTTCCTGACCACTGTGGTTTTGTTAAACTTCAAGTCTCCAGCATTCCGGGCTCAATAATTACGGTCCTGCCGTGGTCCGAGAGCACCGAGGAGCTGGTTTGGAGTTCACAATCTCCAGGGGATTACCTTTGGCATACCAGATGAATGGGGATTATATTTGGGCAATAGTCTTACTGAGGATCCTAGGGGACTACTGTTGGAACACTAGATGACTGGGAATTACTTTTGGGCAATAGTCTTATTGGGAATCCAAGGGGATTACTGTTGGAACACTAGATGACTGGGGATTACTTTTGGGCAATAGTCTTACTGAGGATCCTAGGGGACTACTGTTGGAACACTAGAGGACTGGGAATTACTTTTGGGCAATAGTCTTATTGGGAATCCAAGGGGATTACTGTTGGAACACTAGATGACTGGGGATTACTTTTGGGCAATAGTCTTACTGAGGATCCTAGGGGATTACTGTTGGAACACTAGAGGACTGGGAATTACTTTTGGGCAATAGTCTTATTGGGAATCCAAGGGATTACTGTTGGAACACTAGATGACTGGGGATTACTTTTGGGCAATAGTCTTACTGAGGATCCTAGGGGACTACTGTTGGAACACTAGAGGACTGGGAATTACTTTTGGGCAATAGTCTTATTGGGAATCCAAGGGGATTACTGTTGGAACACTAGATGACTGGGGATTACTTTTGGGCAATAGTCTTACTGAGGATCCTAGGGGACTACTGTTGGAACACTAGAGGACTGGGAATTACTTTTGGGCAATAGTCTTATTGGGAATCCAAGGGGATTACTGTTGGAACACTAGATGACTGGGGATTACTTTTGGGCAATAGTCTTACTGAGGATCCTAGGGGATTACTGTTGGAACACTAGATGACTGGGAATTACTTTTGGGCAATAGTCTTATTGGGAATCCAAGGGGATTACTGTTGGAACACTAGATGACTGGGGATTACTTTTGGGCAATAGTCTTATTGGGGATCCTAGGGGACTACTTTTGGGCAATAATCTTACTGGGGATCCTAGGGGATTACTGTTGGAACACTGGGGTGACTATATGAATGAATGTGTCTATTGTTAAACTTATATGAGGATACAAAAACAATCCAATATATTAATAAAATATTGAGTATGGCCCAAATTATTCCAAAACAGACAAACGAGATTTACATTAAGTCTAAAACATTCCTCCCTGCCTTCCTCCCGTCTCACCTCGCAGGAAACTTGATGGCTAGAAAGGGGGGGGGGAGGGTTATTTTGGAATATTCTCCAGCTCTGGTCGCACAGCCTGTTCATTCCTCCAGCGAGTATAAAGCTTGGTTCACAGTTTCGTCGACAATACAGAACAGAACCTCTCAGTGAAGTGTTGTCCCATGATGCTTTGCGACACACACTAGAGACAGATGGTTACTGACATGCCTCATTTTATACTGGATAAACATATCTTTAAGATTAATATCACCCGATTCGGTGGCCACGTGGTCTAACGCGCTAGTCTCGCAGTAAACTAGACCCCAATGATTGAGGTTCGAATCTCGGTAGGGCTTACTGAGGGTGTTTTTTTACCAAAACGGTTTTCCACTCTCCCTACACCAAATGCGGCTACACTTCCACTAGATATAGCCTTCCTAATCCCTAAAACCATTAGTGTAATTATTACGTAGGCGTATAACCTGAACGGGTAGTAATACGTGGTGCTAATAATAATATATAAAGAACAACTACTATGTATTTAACGTGACAGCTGCCTGCTCAAATGACTTGTCGTTTAAATATACAACAAATTGGTTAAATTATAACTTTTTTTTTTCAACTTATAAACTGTCTGACTGTATATGAGTGTTTTGCAGGGTTTTTTTTTATTTGAAATTTGTTCGCTAATCTAACACACGTCATATGAGTAAACAAAGGGATAATAGCTTCGATCGATAAAAAAAAACTCTTCCCCTTACTTCCTGTAAGTTAGGCAACCTTTCTGGCGATGACACTGGTCATTTCTCTCCAGTAACTTTGTAATACTACCCGACAGTCGTGTAATGTAATACATATATCTATTACAAAAGAACGCACATGCGCAGATGGTACATGCTGGGTCGCTCCGACAAACAACAAACAAACAACAAACAAACAAACAGAAGAGCAGAGCTCCAGTCAAATGTAATGACTGTACTAATGAGATATTAAGTGCCTACTCAGACTCGACTTAAAAACGAACCTCACACATCACGAGTAGTGTCTGTGTGTGTGTGTGTTTATATTATTACTATTATTATTGTCATCAAGGTGTTTGGCCTCCTGAGCTTTTCGTGGCCAATACTACACCAGGGGTGGACAAGATTGGTCCTTTTTCGTTCTTCGACACGGAGCTGGGTATAGCTACTCGTGTGGGTTGAGCACATAGGTATAAACTACGCTGATTTGGTAGGGTCATGAGAAGGTAGAATCTAAAGGAAATGTAGTGGCATTTACATGGAGGGAAAGAGTGGAGAAACGTTTGGTAAAAAAAAAAAATGCCACCCTTAATACACACAGCCGTGAATTGAACCCTGACCTCCTCGTAACTAGAAAACTAGATCTTGAGGCTGTGTATATAGTTGGTGACCTGGTGGTCTAGGGGTAAGGTGTCAGACTTCTGTGCTGATGGTCCGGGGTTCAATCCTCGGTCCAGCACAGATTTATCTGATTGCCAAACCACTTCCTTCACCTCTGACAAGACGTGTATTAATCACAACTTGTGAATGTGTGGAATGCCAGGCCTCCACCGTGGTTCGGATCCCACGTTAAACTGTAGGTCCTCCATTTCATCTCACAATCACCTACCATTACACATTAGCGTAAGTGCGTATAACCGAACGGGTAGTAAGACGCAGTGTTATAACAATAATAATAATAATAATAATATAATAATAATAATGTATATATAGTTGATATTTGGAGGTGAGCCTGTCTCCCATTCAACCCTAACTCTTTGTTGTTCTTGTGCCGGGAGTTATGGTTGGTTCCAGAGACTAAACTGTATCCCTTAAGGGGGCCACCTAGTCGAGGTGTTGCGCTTAGGTTAAATATTGATAAAACCTTTAACACTTCGAGAGTTCACTAGGATGAACACAACATTATGTTCTATGACCCTATACACGTATATATTTGTAAACATTGTTTGAAATTTGATATTTTTCCCTCCCTACAGTCCAAAGATCCAGATATTTTAACCGATCATTAGAGACGTCGCCTACCTGATGTATTCGAAGCTATTTTGTGAAGCGGGCTGCATCTTAGCTTGGCGCATTAGGAGCTAGCACTAACACTTAGGCAGCTAAGCACTAACACACTTAGGCAGTCTAAGCACTAACACACTTAGGCAGTCTAAGCACTAACACACTTAGACGCCAATGTACGAAATAGAAAGAAAGGAAAGAACATTAGCAGTTCACCCTGTGAGGTCTCTTCTCTAAATGCAACAAGTGATAACGTTTCCCCCTTTCCACTGACGAGTAAACACACCCGCTCTACTATTTGCGCGCCTGGGCAGCTTTGAGTTGAATTTCAAAACTACCTTTATCTTGTTCCCTATTATAGATAGACAAATGCTTCAAAGGACTTTTTAAACCTACATTTTAGCAGGAAGATTCCTTTAAGCCATTTTCGTGGGAAAAAACCCCAAAAAGGCTGAGACTTGGACAATTTAAATAAAAATACGCTTAAAAAACCCTTCAAGATTAAAAAATAATCGTGTGACAACGCAAGACTATTTTTAGAATTATTTATGAATTTATGGTTTTTGATTCAATTGTAGTGACCCTACCCCCCGTGGGCTCGTTTTGTCAGGACAGCTTCCGGGAGGGTAAGGTTGCAGGCAAGGTATTTATGTAGGTTCTAAATAATATGTAGGTTTGCGAATGTTGGCTCAGTAGTAGATACTAAAGAATGATGTAAAATGTGATGTTGGTCATAAGATAAAGAGTTAGAAGAAAGGACGCCCGTGATCGTAGACGAACTGTCTTATCTTGTGAACATTTAGACCGACCAAGTTGACTGTTACTAAGCGGCGCTTTTACCGAACTCGATCCCAGGACTCGCAGATGGCGTCTGTATCGATAAGGCGTCGGTCAGAGTGACCCCCCCGCGAGTTAGATAGAATTGTGACGCCCCGTTGTCAAAATGTCAAGGTCTTTTATACCACGACATGGACCTCTTTCGGCCTCGCTAGTTTACACATTGTTATGAATTGTCAGCGCTCTACTGCAACCTCTAGCTAGAGTATGTTACTTCATACATGCTAGGCCAGCAATTGAAGTATGTGCGTCCAATCGAGTTAATATGTAAGTCAATACAAAACATTTAAATATTGCTCGGTGGCTATGACACAATGTTATATCTTTTAAAACTCAACGAACAGAACGTAATTATACCAACATGGTAAATCCTATTTTGACTTGATGTGACGTCACAGGTAGGAAACATCCTTAAGAGCAAAATGCCCGGGAAATGAAAGGTAACTTGTATAGGAGCGTAGAATTTATTTTTGTGGATATATTTATGTAATTAAATAAGGAGGGGGTCACAACACAAATTGTATTGTCATTTTTATTTTCCTCCCACCTGTTTGTTCTCCTACTGCCGGACAGTTCCACCCGCTTGGTTTCTGGGATTTAGGGATTTCTGCTACACCATTCTAGTGCCTTAATGAGTTGGACATTAAATGGCGTACCTGCTTCGTTGGCCGCATGGTTTAAGGCGTCACTTTCGAAATAGACTGCTTAGGACAGAGAGATCGGGGTTCAAATCCCGGTAGGGTGTATCGAGGGTGTTTTTTTTCCTAAATGGTTGTACCCTCTCCTTCCGCGCAAATGCGGGTAGATTTCCTATACATTCCATCTTTCTCATCATTAGCTCACTAGTGTAATTAGTAAACATGCGTGTAACCTGAACAGGTAGCAAAAAAAAAAAAGATCAAGCTAGACCACGAGTCCCACTGAGCTATTGTAGTTCTCGGTCCGTCCGCTTGGCCACTCCTGAGTCCGTGCGAGCTGACGATCTCGTGCATATGTGCACCCCCCCCCCCCCTTACCCCGACATTTGTTTAGCGGGTGTTCTAATGACCATCGTGAGGACAAGGTGTAAAAAAATGTAAATTAAAGGTTCGGTGGTGGGTATTATCCAGCAGTTTGTGACGCGTTAGGAGTACCTAGGTATGTCCTGTATATCAGCCTTCAACATGGTAGCAACACATGGGCAACATGTTGCACTCTGAGGGCTGGAGACCGACAGGCTTCTTATGTCGTGTGTGTGTGTGATATGAGTCCTGTTCAAAAGTCCACTATGCCCTTGAAAGATACTCAACAACTGTTGATATCACCAAGTGTGGAAATTTAAACTAAAAGTATTCACTGAAGTGATTATACTACTATAAAGCCACATGGCTGACTCACTCACTGACATTAATGTTTACCCACTTCCAGATGAGCTAGAAACTTGAAATTTGGCAAACTTATATCTTCTTGTCTGTAACCGACGGGAAAATTCCAAAAAGTTAAAAAAAAACAAAATTTAGCCCCCGAAAATAACTCAAAATATCGGAGCAACTTTAAAGTTGGTGCGGTATATACAATACAATACCGGTAACTTTAAGTTGTTACGTTCAAAACAACGCTGGAATTAAATTAGTTTACATCCACTTGTAAAGAAAACTCACCGGGGGTTGGGTGGGGGTCTGAGCCTCCAACGAGCAAAGCGAGTCCTATATATATTATTTCTGTTGTCAACATCCCTGTTTCTCAACTAATACAAAGCCTACAGAGAGGAATGAGGTATCAGTGGATAGGATTTTTTACCGACCTCTGACATAGCATACTCAGTCAACGATAAAACACATTGTTTGTTTAAAATTGAAGTTAAAAGAAAAATCTAACAATATTTTTGTAATAAACTATCGAAAATAAACTCTCTTTGCTATTTTGTGTATACACTTCACTGAGTATTTAATTTCAACAACCCAACAAAAGACTAGATCTTTTTTTGGGGGTGGAGGGGGGAGGGGTAGGTTTAATGTGCGAAAGTTTCGCAAGGGTTTACTGGTCTTTTATTTATTTTGGACACAGCTTTTTTGCCATAAAAACTATAAAAAATACTGCCTTCAACGCACATTCTCTTCCATCCCGCCTTAACTAATTATATCAGCACACGACTTACAAACTAACTTAACTCTGGAACGTACACAACGCCCAGTACCACTACCATTATCTCACCACTGTATATATTGGATAAGGGGTGTTATAGATGCATGCAAGGTAGATAACCGGCCTTTTGGGTTATTGGTCAGAACCTCTGCCTGGCTGCTGACCTAGAGGTTCCGGGTTCGATTCCCAGCTGGTAGTTTGGGGATTTTCCTCGAATGGGGAATAATTCCCATGGTCACCAGGGTTTGATTAGTTAGGCTTAGGGCATAGGTACTACTATTAGTACATTCGGGCGTCCCCCGAACAACGGTACATTAGTACTGGCTGATATTTCCGCAAACTGAGCTACTAAAAAACTTGGAAAATTCTCAATGGCTGTCAGTTAATAATGTTACAACTTGACAGTTTATTATTTGAACATAATATTGATGGCGATATTGAATATGATATAAATATCTTATCTTACTTAACTACAGTAGCCCCATGGCTTCTTTGGTGCTGACTGACAGTTCACATCTGACTTCTGACAGTCAACAGTTAGGTATATACAGTAGCCCCATGGCTTCTTTGGTGCTGACTGACAGTTCACAGCTGACTTCTGACAGTCAACATTTAGGTATATACCTAAATGTTGACTGTCAGAAGTGACAGCTGCTAAACACATGTTTTTTTGAAGATCATGTGGTTTGGCGTAGGGATACATAATTTGATCTGGTAGCTTTTCAAAGCCGTCAGCTGTCAGCTGTGAGCTGTCGGTCAGCACCAAAGAAGCCATGGGGCTACTGTACCTGATTTATCTCTGCTTACGTTACAGTCGTCAATATTAGATGTTAAAATAAATTATAGTAGATATTATAAAAAATCGTTATAATAATATTGCGCGTCCGTGAGATGTCGTTCGTAGCCCAGTAGTGGAGAGATCAGCCAGTACTAATGTACCGTTGTCCAGGGGACGTCCGAATGTACTAATAGTAGTACATCCTTTCTGTGGAGGATCTTTACATGTCCTGATGAGATGAGGGTGATAGTGAGTATGAAGGTGTGGAATCATTGGAAACACTAAGGGCCAGTTTCATAGTCAGACTTAGTACGCCTCAAGTGCGGCGCTGTACTAAATACAAGACGTCACCTACCTGAAATTGAATGGAATGGGCCAGTTTCATATGCGAAACTGGCCCATTCCATTTTGGTCTAGGTAGGTGTCGTCCTGTATTTAGTATCGACTCGCACTTTAGGCGTACTAAATCTGACTATGAAACTGGCCCTTAGACCTAATCAACCGAACCCTGATGACCGTTAGGGTGATTCCCTTTTCGAAAAAAAATACCCAAGGTATCAGTGGGGAATCGAACCTGGGACCCCTAAGCTCATATCCAGGTGTACTGACACCTACACCACGGGCCCGGTTATATAAAACAAATCATGATAAACATATGTTGAAATATGTCATATTTAGTGAAACATTTCATATAAACATACATAAAATATCCAAGTTCTCTTTTTGCTTGTAAATGTTTAGAAGACGCGAAAGTTGTTGTGGAAGTCGAAGTCGAAGTCAAACGGAGATTTCACCTACAATTTGACTTGAAGATCTGAACGGGCAGGTGACATTTCTCAACAACCCTTACGATAATATTCTTGCAGACAGTGCGTCTGGAGCTGCTTGCGACGCCGACAGGGACGCCGATGGGACGACTTCCTGAGGAACAGTAAGAGGCGCCGTTCCAGGACCAACTTCAACAGCTGGCAGCTGGAGGAGCTGGAGAGGGCCTTCCAGGCCAGCCACTATCCTGACGTCTTCATGAGGGAAGCTTTGGCGATGAGGCTCGACCTCAAGGAGTCCAGGGTGGCTGTGAGTACAGATTACAAGAAATCTTACTGCTACATTTATTACGATGTCTAATAATCTAAGGCGTCACTCTCGCAATTGACTGTACTGCCATTGACGAGAAGAGGGAGGTTAGAACCCTAATCGGGTGTACTGTGGTAATTTCTTCTAAATTCTACCTTTCTGGTCCTGATTCATTCTTGTAAATTGCACACATGAACTATCCGGAGCCCTCGGTTTAGTGGCATTGATCCAGGACTTCTAGTGTTTGTATGACGTCATACATGGTCTCATTCACCCTATATTCACATGTCCATCATGTTTGATTTTAACGTTGCCTAATTTATTTGGCTCTGTAGGAGTTCCAGAAATGTTCTGTAAAGTTTCTGCATTAATTTGTCTTCAGTTTGATTGATGATCCATAAACACCACTATCTTTAATATCTTCACCTCATCCCCCAGTGTTGTTCCAGAGTATCTTCACCTCCTCCCCAGGTGTTGTGCCTGAGTTATCTTGACCTCTCCCCAGTGTTGTTCAGAGTATCTTCATCTCCTCCCCCAGGTGTTGTTCCATAGTATCTTCACCTCCTCCCCAGGTTTGTTCCAGAGTATCTTCACATCCTCCCCCAGTTGTTGTTCCAGAGTATCTTCATCTCCTCCCCAGGTGTTGTTCCAGAGTATCTTCATCTCCTCCCCCAGGTGTTGTTCCAGAGTATCTTCACCTCCTCCCCCAGGTGTTGTTCCAGATTATCTTCACCTCCTCCCCCAGGTGTTGTTCCAGAGTATCTTCACCTCCTCCCCCAGGTGTTGTTCCAGAGTATCTTCACCTCCTCCCACAGGTGTTGTTCCATAGTATCTTCACTCCTCTCCAGGTGTTGTTCCAGAGTATCTTCACCTCCTCCCCCAGGTGTTGTTCCATAGTATCTTCATCTCCTCCCCAGGTGTTGTTCCAGAGTATCTTCACCTCCTCCCCCAGGTGTTGTTCCATAGTATCTTCACCTCCTCCCCAGGTGTTGTTTCCAGAGTATCTTCACCTCCTCCCCCAGGTGTTGTTCCAGAGTATCTTCATCTCCTCCCCCAGGTGTTGTTCCAGATTATCTTCACCTCCTCCCCCAGGTGTTGTTCCATAGTATCTTCACCTCCTCCCCAGGTGTTGTTCCAGAGTATCTTCACCTCCTCCCCCAGGTGTTGTTCCAGAGTGTCTTCACACCCTCCCCCAGGTGTTGTTCCAGAGTATCTTCACCTGCTCCTCCTGTGTGCCCCCAGGTGTGGTTCCAGAACAGGCGCGCCAAGTGGCGCAAGAAGGAACACACCAAGAAGGGCCCCGGCCGGCCCGCGCACAACGCCCACCCCCAGACGTGCAGCGGGGAGCCTATCCCCGAGGAGGAGCTGAGACGGAAGGAGCGAGACAGGCGGGAGAAGAAGTTGCACAAGGCCTTGGAGAGACAGCAGAGGAAGCTCGCGGCCAAGGGCATCGCCGTCGACATCGCGACGCTGCGTCGGGAGTGGGAGGCCAAGCACCACCTCAACAACAACAACGACAATGACAACGACAGCAGCCGAGTGTCGTCGGACAACAACACCACCACGTGCTCCGTCACGGACGCCTCCCAGGCGACGCCCCACGCCAGGCCAGGGGGCGGCGGCCCCCAGACGCGGCGCGGCTGCGATGACGACGACGATACGGACATCGACGTGGAAGACGACTCCACGATGGACACGAACCGTCCGCAGTACGGGTCCCTCGACTTCCCGACCAAGGACACGAGCGGGGAGGAGGACGTGAACATCACCTCGTCCTCTGAGGAGGAAGAGGAGGCCACACCGAGGCACGAACAGAGGACCACGACGGCGGCTATGTCCGCCATCAAGTCCAACCCTTTCAGTATCGAGAACCTTCTGTACCAGGCCGAGGACATGCGCGTGCGAAGACGCAGCTCGGATTCTTGTTGCTCATAACAGGGCCCCTCTTGGGGCTGGAGGAAGTAGGCAGGAGCCCCCCTTTCCCTCTCACCTCCAGACGAGCCAGTGGCGTCGCAAGACCTCCTCCTCCGACCACAGACTCAATCTATGCCTCCACCCTCCAGAGAGAGATGGAACCCTGGTGTTTACTAAAGGCCACTTTAGTGAGTTTAGTGGACAGGGGGTTTGTCGGCCAGGCCTATCAGTGGGGTTTGTCAGCCATGCCTATCGGTGAGATTTGTCAGCCAGGCCTATCAGTGGGTTTGTCAGCCAGGCCTATCAGTGGGGTTTGTCAGCCAGGCCTATCGGTGAGTTTACAGCCAGCCTATCAGTGGGGTTGTCAGCCAGCCATATCAGGGAGCTTGTCGGCAGGCCTATCAGGGAGGCTTGTCGGTCAGGCTATCAGTGGGTTTGTCAGCCAGGCCTATCAGTGAGGTTTGTCAGCCAGCCTATCAGTGGGGTTTGTCGGCCAGGCCTATCAGTGGGTTTGTCACCAGATCTATCAGTGAGGCTTATCGGCCAGGCCTATCAGTGGGGTTTTTCAGCCAGGCCTATCAGTGAGGTTTGTCGGTCAGGCCTATCAGTGTGGTTTGTCGGCCAGGCCTATCAGTGAGGTTTGTCAGCCAAGCCTATCGGTGAGGTTTATCGCCAGGCCTATCAGTGGGGTTTTTCAGCCAGGCCTATCAGTGAGGTTTGCCGGTCAGGCCTATCAGTGTGGATTGTCGGCCAGGCCTATCAGTGAGGTTTGTCAGCCAAGCCTATCAGTGAGGCTTATCGGCCAGGCCTATCAGTGGGGTTTTTCAGCCAGGCCTATCAGTGAGGTTTGTCGGTCAGGCCTATCAGTGTGGTTTGTCGGCCAGGCCTATCAGTGAGGTTTGTCAGCCAAGCCTATCGGTGAGGTTTATCGGCCAGGCCTATCGGTGAGGTTTGTCGACCAGGCCTATCGGTGAGGTTTATCGGCCAGGCCTATCAGGGAGGTTTAAGGCCAATATAAACATTGTCGTGTATATAATCTTACAAAACCTAGCCACCTGCATGCCAGGTGTGGGGAAAGGCCCGTATGACAAACCCGCAATCAGGTTTCTATCGGTTGCAAACCCCCCGTCTGGAAAAGGTGTGGTGTATACAGCGCATTAAATATTTTAAAACTTAATCATGAATATTGGTTTTAGCCTTTTAGAAAGGCAGGCGCGATGATCGACTCCAAGGTAGTTCAATATTCCAAACTAATGACCTTGAAAAAAAAACCACATGCTGTCCCTGGTGGTGCTTTGCCAAAACTGAAGAACATGATGTACTTAATTCAATATTTTAAATTCAGGAATAATAAGCATAATATATTGGGATTCTGGTAAGAAGGGCAATACCCGCTACTAAAACTACTTCCATATATTCATACGCCAAGTCATGTGATCTGCAGATGTCACTTTTGATAGATATTATCAAAACCTAGAAAAGAACACTAATAACATAGTTTATAAATGCTGAAAAAAAAAACCACATTAAATTTGTATTTTCTAAACTATGTTCTTCTTACCAGAATAGGCGGCCCTGTTGCGTCATTTCAACTACTGATGGTAGTTAAACAAATAATCCGTTTATGATGAAAAATATAAATAGTTTTAAGAAAAACAACTTATATTCTTGACGTCCCCCTCAACCGTCCTAAGACTGTCATTCTAACGACGCCACTGGCCGAGTTCAACCCTAGCAGCCAAAGTTGTTTACATCTCGCGAGGGAGAGTGCTACCTTCGAATCCTTCCTACGTCCTCCATTGGCCGAAATCAAAACATATCCTCCTCTCACTTTACTGTCCGTAACTTATTATTGTAGAGCAGTACTTACAAATTGTGTTGATAACAACTTAAAATGCCACTCGTCATATCAATTTATTAAGTTAATAAATATTACAAATTATTGGTGTGTTTTATTTATTTGTAGTGTCATTAACTTGACTGGCGTGAGTTTAAATGTTAGCCTCTTTTTCCCAGTTTGTATTTTACTACTAATAGGCTCATTCTAAATATTTAAGATGAGAAGCCACCCAAGGTCTAGTGTTTTTCTAAGGGTTCTTTCCAAGACCGTAGCCAGGGAGGGGTTTTGGGGGTTCAAACCCCCTGCGAAATTTTATGAACAAAATATAGATGACTTTTTTTATGGTTCAAATAATATCAAAATTAAGATACAAATACAAATTAGGAGGCTGTGTTACCCTAAAAAGACACTTCAGAAAGCTTCTAGAGGTGTTAAATATTTAGAAATTTTTACTAACCTTCGGCATTTTGGGGGTTATTTTACCATAAAAATAAACATTTCACAGAGCTTTAAAAAGTGTTTAATATTTAGAAATTTTCCAAGCCTTTGGCAGTTAGTGAGTTATTTTACCATGATAAAAACCACTTCAGAGAGCTTCTAGAACTGTTTATCATTTAGAATTCTTTCTAGCTTCCAGCAATTGGGGAATGTTCCCACCAAACCCCCCCTGAAATTATTGGCTGGCTACGGCCTTGGTTCTTTCTATGAATTTTTGTTTTGTGGCTAAAATAAAAAAAATATTACTCTAGTATTTTCTACAATTAAATATTTCACGAATTCTTGAATATCTTTCATGAGCATCACAAAATTCGTCCAGAAACCTTTTTAGATGAAGAGAAAAAGTCTAGTACGCCTCAAGTGCGGTGATGTTCTAAATACAGAACATACCTGAATATACCAGAATGGAATGGACCAGGTTCATATGCGAGTCTGGCCCATTACATTCTGGTCTAGGTAGGTGTTGTCCTGTATTTAGTATAGCACCACTCTTGAGTTGTGCTTAGCCTGATTATGAAACTGGCCCAATGTCTCGTTATAAAATAATAATCAGAAAGCGACTATATAATGTCTTGTTCTAAAATTAATAATCAGGAAGCAACTATACAACGGCTTGTTCTAAAAGTAATAGCCAGGAAGTGACTGTACAATGTCTAGTTCTAAAAGTAATAGCCAGGAAGTGACTATACAACGTCTCGTTCTAAAAGTAATAGCCAGGAAGTGACTATACAACGGCTAGTTCTAAAAGTAATAGCCAGGAAGTGACTGTACAACGGCTAGTTCTAAAAGTAATAGCCAGGAAGTGACTGTACAATGTCTAGTTCTAAAAGTAATAGCCAGGAAGTGACTATACAACGTCTCGTTCTAAAAGTAATAGCCAGAAGTGACTAAACAACGGCTAGTTCTAAAAGTAATAGCCAGGAAGTGACTATACAACGGCTAGTTTTAAAAGTAATAGCCAGCAAGTGACTATACAACGCTAGTTCTAAAGTAATAGCCAGGAAGTGACTGTACAACGGCTAGTTCTAAAAGTAATAGCCAGGAAGTGACTATACAACGTCTCGTTCTAAAAGTAATAGCCAGGAAGTGACTATACAACGGCTAGTTCTAAAAGTAATAGCCAGGAAGTGACTGTACAACGGCTAGTTCTAAAAGTAATAGCCAGTAAGTGACTATACAACGTCTCGTTCTAAAAGTAATAGCCAGGAAGTGACTATACAACGGCTAGTTCTAAAAGTAATAGCCAGGAAGTGACTATACAACGGCTAGTTCTAAAAGTAATAGCCAGGAAGTGACTATACAACGCTAGTTCTAAAAGTAATAGCCAGGAAGTGACTGTACAACGGCTAGTTCTAAAAGTAATAGCCAGGAAGTGACTGTACAATGTCTAGTTCTAAAAGTAATAGCCAGGAAGTGACTATACAACGGCTAGTTCTAAAAGTAATAGCCAGGAAGTGACTGTACAACGGCTACTTCTAAAAGTAATAGCCAGGAAGTGACTATACAACGTCTCGTTCTAAAAGTAATAGCCAGGAAGTGACTATACAACGGCTAGTTCTAAAGTAATAGCCAGAAGTGACTGTACAACGGCTAGTTCTAAAAGTAATAGCCAGGAAGTGACTGTACAATGTCTCGTTCTAAAGTAATAGCCAGGAAGTGACTGTACAACGGCTAGTTTTAAAGTAATAGCCAGGAAGTGACTGTACAATGTCTAGTTCTAAAAGTAATAGCCAGGAAGTGACTATACAACGGCTAGTTCTAAAAGTAATATTCAGGAAGTGACTGTACAATGTTTCGTTCTAAAAGTAATAGCCAGGAAGTGACTGTACAATGTTTCGTTCTAAAAGTAATAGCCAGGAAGTGACTGTACAACGGCTAGTTCTAAAAGTAATAGCCAGGAAGTGACTGTACAACGGCTAGTTCTAAAAGTAATAGCCAGGAAGTGACTGTACAACGTCTCGTTCTAAAAGTAATAGCCAGGAAGTGACTGTACAACGGCTAGTTCTAAAAGTAATAGCCAGGAAGTGACTGTACAACGGCTAGTTCTAAAAGTAATAGCCAGGAAGTGACTGTATTATGTCTCGTTCTAAAAGTAATAGCCAGGAAGTGACTGTACAACGGCTAGTTTTAAAAGTAATAGCCAGGAAGTGACTGTACAATGTCTAGTTCTAAAAGTAATAGCCAGGAAGTGACTATACAACGGCTAGTTCTAAAAGTAATATTCAGGAAGTGACTGTACAATGTTTCGTTCTAAAAGTAATAGCCAGGAAGTGACTGTACAACGGCTAGTTCTAAAAGTAATAGCCAGGAAGTGACTGTACAACGTCTCGTTCTAAAAGTAATAGCCAGGAAGTGACTGTACAACGTCTCGTTCTAAAAATAATAAGCAGAAAAGAGCACATTTATCTAAACGGCGAAGATAAAAATCCTGACAATATCTGAAAATGTGCATGTATATATATATATATATGTCTAGCAATAAAACAAGGAGCAGTAAAAGGTGGTCCGGGGGTGGGGGATGGCTCGCAATCCATGCTAGCACATGTTTCTTTCCCCCCTAACGGTGCGAATATCGTAGAATCAGCCCCCATCCCCCCTCCCCTCACCCTTTCTCCGTCGCTATAGCGATATAATAAACCCGCTCTCTCTCCCCCCCACCCTCCAACCTGTGAATATCTGCTCATCCCCCCCCTACCCCCCGTGAGGTTGTTAAATAAAGCCTCGCCATATCGCTCGATGCGTGTGTGAGCGGTGGTTAGCGGGGAGGGGAAGAGGGGGAGGTAGAATTGCTTTCTGAATAGCTGCGCTCTCTCGCCGCAAACATCCAATTGACGCTGTATCTATTTTATCCTCTGCCTGGCGAACGTCAGTGGAAGAAGGACTCAAGAGCAGCTTTTTGGATCCAATCGTTGTGGAAATGGCTGCTTTTTTTTTTTTAAGTTTACTTTCTCATATAGAGGAAATATTGCTGTCATGATTTTCTTTTTCTTTTTGCCTCCAGTTTTCTAATGGAGCTCCCCTGAATTTAAAAGAAAAGGTATTGTACAGTTCTGTCCTTACACATGTTCGTTTGTCGCTCTGTCTGTCTGTCTGTCTGTCTGTCTGTTACAGCCGAAACAGTTTAAGGTCATTCATACCTCCAGAAAAAAACAGTGATTTTTTTTTATTCTAGACTAATGACTGAAATTTGTTTACATTATAAATTTGTTCAAAAATGGATCCAACTTGTTTTGGTTAGAATTTATATCTGGGGATATCTGTAGGGTGATTTACGGGATAAATACTAGATTTTGCCCCCCCCCCCAAAAAAAAGTTATAGATTGTATATTGATAGGTGAAGTTTGAAATTTTTGTTTTAAAATATAACAGACTTGGATTCTGAGGAAGATGGAACAGAAATACTTGGAGATCTTTGAAATGTGTTGTTGGAGAAGACTTGAGAAGATCAGGTGGACAAACAGACAGGGGGACAAACAGGGGGACAAATGAAGAGTGGGTGAGAAGAGAACCATTTTGGATGTGATTCTTCGGTACATCCTTAGGAGGAGCTGTCTTCTGCACGACGTCATAGAAGGAAAGGTTGAGGGAAAGAGGAGCTTAGGTAGGAGGAGGATTCAAATATTGGATGACTTGAAGGAAAGAAGAACATTCTGAGAGCTGAAGGAGGAGGCAGAGGAAAGGGTGCATTGGAGGTCTAAGTTCACTGACAAAAGGAATGGACCTGTCACAAGACAGAACACATGATAATAACAGACTATTTGAGAAAGTGTGCGAGATTGTGTCGTAACATTTATTATAAACATGTACTATTATAATTATGATAACTAATTAGACGTTACAAGTCATTTCGGAGGAATAAGAAAAGAGGAGTAGATTGATAACACACAAATCCAAGTTCTACAAATAATTGCGAATTAAAATAAGTCTTAAAACTTTTAAATTATTTACTAAATATTTTACGGAAACAAAGTAGGCCTAAGGTACGTGATTGGTTTATACTTTATGCGCTATATTTTCTAATCCAAACGAGAGAGTTATATTAGCACACAACTTACAAACTAAATAAACGCAGAAGAATAGGTTTTCGTCAAAACAAACTCTACAGTCTACAATAATGGATATTTATTCTGTCTGGGGGTCAAATAAGAGTCTTTAAGATATGCCCCTCAACCACTCAGCTACTGAGACGAACCACCCAACTGATGTGAGAAATATAAACCCTAAGATGTATCGGTGACAAAATAGCATCGGGTACTACTTTATTTATCCGTCCGCCCCTGTAGAGAGAGAACAGAATGTTAGCTATGTATTATTTTATTTTTTAGAACCGAGTCTTACTACCCATTCAGGTTATACGCTTTATGTACTAAGCTAATTATGCTGATAGGTTAAGGATAAGAAAGGTTGCATTTAGAGGAATTGTACCCGCATTTGCGTGGAGAGAGTGTGGTAAACCGTTTAGGAAAAACAAAATAGTGCACCCAACCAGAATCCGAACCACGATCTCTCCATCATAGGTATTCTACCACGAGGGTAGTGCCTTAGACCATGCGGCCACCAAAGCGGGTTCTATGTATTTAAAATCCGAAGCAATTCCTTTCAACTGTTATTATTCCCGTAGATTTCCATATTTTTAATAAAATTTTTAAAATCTTCTAAGTCGAGGAAGTGCCCAAAAATTTCATGTCGCAAAAATATTCAAAGGGAAAGCCACAGCCTCAGAAAAAAAGACACTTTCTTTAGACATCATTTTCTCGAGTTTTATCAATCCGATTTTGATTTCTATTTTTTTTTTTCCAAAAACAAATAAATAATTTACGTCTAGGATTATCATTTCAAAGTTTACAAACTTTCAACAGCGATGCGGCAATTTATTTCAAATGTGCTTCGGTCTGTGAATGTGTCAAGATCTGATCTGGTAAAGAAGTGTTTGAGGTTTCTAAAAAGATAAAAAATATTGTGAGATGTATATTTGCACAAAAATCACAAAACGTCTGAACTTTACTCAAAACCCTGTGACTTGTACTCAACTTCGCTGGCCGCATGGTTTAAGGCGCTACTCTGACAGTCTATACTGCCTATGACAGGGAGATCGAGGTTCGAATCTTGGTCGGTTGTACTGAATGTGATTTTTCCATTCTCCCTCCAGCCTCTAAATATAGCCTTCATAATCCCTAAAACCATTAATGTAATTAGTACGTAAGCGTAGAATCTAAACGGGTAGTAAGACGAGGTCCTAAAAAAAAGAAAAGTAAAATGTGGACTTGGTCGGTTCTCTCTCCGTGTACTCTAATTTGTATTTATTAATTTGACGTCTTGTAGGCCTTGTTTATCTGAAACGGCTCTTCCAGATGTTACATATTAATTACCCGTATCGATCAAAGTGCCTTATGGGTAGATAAAATAAAAAAAGTTAATTTGGTGTAAAACAGCTCATAAGTGGAGACAGCTTGGCACAAGAAAAAGTCTATTTTTGTCTCGTACAAACCATGACCTATAACTGGGGTCTTATCGCGGCGGGGTCAAATGGGGCTACTCCCATTTCCAGAACACATATTTTACTCTACTATCTCTTATTGCGACACGAAACATTTTCTTAAATAAATGAACTTGAAAAAAAAAAAAATTCGACTCAATTATCCATACGACATATTTGCCAATTAAAACATAGTTAATCTTTAAAACTTGATAGTTATAATATATTTCAAAACTAGAGCAAATTAATTTAATGATGAAAATAATTATCACCCGATCAATGTAATGGAGGAAAATATGGTAATTCATTAAATGTGTTTGCCATGATCTAAATTATTATTATCGTTAGCACCACGTCTTACTACCCGTTCGGGTTGAAATCACGCTAATGTGTAATGATAGGGTGATTGTGAGATGAAATGGAGGACCTACAGTTTAACATGGGATCCGAACCACGGTGGAGGCCTGGCATTCCACACATTCACAAGTTGTGATTAATACACGTCTTGTCAGAGGTGAAGGAAGGGGTTTGGTAATCAGAGAAATCTTTGCCGGGACCGAGGATTGAACCCCGGACCTCCAGCACAGAAGTCTTGATACCTACCCCTAGACCGCCAGGTCACCAACCACATTGTTAAAAATCAAGTCACATTTTGAAGTTTAAAATAGTAAATTAACCTTTAGAATCCACAGAAATGTCAAATTAACGTCATTATTCTACTTATTAAAAACTATATAATATATATGCGACTGTTTTATTATTAAAATACAACTAGTGTAACTGGGTGACGTAAGCAATGACGTAATCACGTTCTTCCAAGGCGCTATTTTTCTCTTTTCTTTACACTGAGTTGAAAGCGAAACAATAATCGGCCTATCCTCTTAATACCGAGAAAACAATATAATTTCTACTCTCTCACTCGCACCTGTAGCTTACTAGAACAAAGGCGTCAATTTCGTCTTGTGTGGTCTGTGTTCAAGTCCCGGTCAGGTGGACTGGTGGTTGCGACAACCCCCCCCTTCTCCCCCTTAAACAGATCCTCAGTAAAATGATAAAATGAACAAAGCTCCTATCGGTCCAATCCTCCCCCGCCTTAGAAGCTCACATTTCGAGTTGGAATAAAGTCACTCACCCCCTTTACATTTCTCTCTAAAAGCGAACAGGATGACGTATCCTCGATACCTCCCCCTCCCCCCGGTCAGCTCTCAATGACTCTCACCTCTTCGAAGCACTTCCTCGCTATTTCCGGTATCACCCCTCAACAAGAGACGGAGGAACTTCAATTCACACCTGATACACCTCTTGTTCAAATGCACGACAGTTTATTAAGGTGTCTGTCTATCGGAAAGTTGCACACGTCCGGAAATACCGGGTTATTCAACGAGTGGTTTGTTATTTCAACATAAGGTTTACATCAAAATGGAGGGAAAATGTATCAACATATCACTATTTTATAAAGCCCATGGCTGACTCACTCACTCACTGACATTAATGTTTACCCACTTACAGATGAGCTAGGAAACTGGAAATTTGGCAAACTTATAGCTTCTAGCCTGTAACCGACGGGAAAATTCCAAAAAGTTAAAAATTTAATATTTAACCCCGAAAAAAAGTAAAAATGTCGGAGCAACTTTAAAGTCGGTGCGGACCTTTCTTTGGAGGTCTCTTGTGGCTAAATGGTAAGACTATCAAAAACGTGAAAACATGATTTCTGTACGATTTATGCATTCATATGTCCATCAACTCTGTGATAAGAGTCGGCTCGAAATAGTTAATTTACAAGAACACATGGATCATTATTTTATGATTAAACATTAATGGAGATAAAGAGTAATTAGTTCCTAATGCTAAACATTGTTGAAATATTGAAATATCTGGTGGAAACTGCATTGAAAAGGCAGTTTTTGACCATTTTAGATGGCTTCACTGATAAGCATCTTGCACATATCTTCATTCTGTCGTAATAGGGCCAAACTGTAGTTATTACAGGGTCCCTACACAAAATCATGAACTTTTTTACGACATTCCAAGACTTTTCAAGGATTTTCTACAATTCCTCCGGTACAAATGAAAAGTACTCATGGGAAAATACATATTATTACATATTTTCTTTTATTTAATGCTGGCTTCCAACTTCACTACACCTGCACCCTTCCACACTGTTTTATTATTATTATTTAATGTATTCCATGACGCAAGATTATTCAAATAATTAAAACATAACATAAAATCACTTGCAAATAATCATTGGTGAAATGTGGGGTTTCCCCTTTCAAAATTATCATTAACGGTCGGGGCTGGATGTTTGTGTCTGTTCTAGATATAAGTTAGTTTATAAATAGTGTGCAGGTTAGTCTGTTGGTTTAGAAAGTGCACGTTAAATACCCCAACTCTCACTGTTCTTATTGGGCATTATAGTTTATGTTATGTAAACTACAAGATTTTTAAAAATGACAATTATACAACCTAGTTTTATATAATGAACGATTCAGCAGCTTGATAAAAAATTTTAAAGAGATCCAAAAGGATTCAGACACCTTAAGATTTCCTCAGATATCTTGGAAATTTCATCTACTGACTTACTCCTGTTTGCCTCCTGATTTATTGAACTGTGGGGGGGACCAAGGAAATTTCCAGGACAACCTAAAGAAGCCCAGGAAAAGATTGGAAAAAATGAGAGATTCCATAACATTTCCGGCCTGGAAGAAATATTTTAAAATTTCAGGTTTTCCATTACTCGTAGGAACCCTGTATTAACAAGAAACTTTGTCCTCCATCGTCACCGCGAGAATTTTGAGTATCATTCAAATACGAATGCACTGCACACATTTGTGATCTTTTCTTTTCACTTTACACACACACACACACACACACACACACACACACACACACACACACACACACACACACACACACACACACACACACACACACAAACGAGCCGGGAGCTGAGAGTTGGGCCTGCTATGATGAACTCTTAAGGCTGATACTTCCCTTGGACGCAGTTTAGCACGTCCTCAGGAAATGAGAGTTATTCTACACCTGAAGTGAACTGTCAACTCTCCTCATAATTGATGTATTGTAGTGACAGGTTATTGATTGAGGTGTTGGCTGAATAGATGGCAGCACTTAGTGATCAGAGGGGGGTGGAGGGAGGGTGCTGTTGAATTCAGTCTTTTGTTGGGCGTCAGAAAGTAATTATCACGGTTCAGGGCTCGCGAGATTGTGTTTGTGGATGCTAATGTGTTTCGTCAGAGGCTGATTGTTGAATGGGGCAAAGGGGGGTCGTTGAATGGGGGGGAGGGTTGGTGATAAGTCGAATATTATTTCGATGTTATCGGGATGGTTAAGTAAGGGCTGAAAGCGGGTGGTAGGGGGGGGGTAACATTTGTGAGTTTTAAACTCGACATCAGAGTGCGATGTTTAGGGATGATATGAATAGACTTTCTGGTGTGTGTGATTCAGAAAAATAGGGGTTGGGGGGGGGGATCTCTCAGATTTGTCTTTTTCTCCCTTCTTTTCATGACCGGGTCAGACTGGCAACTTCTGGGCGGTGAATCGAGATTTTATCAGCAGAGGTTGGTAGTGCGTGTTCCAGTCAGGCCATCTTCGTCTCTTGGAGCTTTGAGCCACCTTGGAAATGGAGTTATCACCAAAATTCATCAAACCCGCTTCGGTGGCCGCATGGTCTAACGCGCTACTCTCGTGTCAGACTATATTGCTGATGATGGGGAGACCGAGGTTCGAATCTTGGTCGGGTGTACTGAAGGTTTTTCCAAAATGATTTTACGATTTCCCTCCTAGCAAATTCGGGTACACTTGCTTTAAATATATCCTTCCTAATCCATAAAACCATTGGCGTAATTAGTAAATAAGCGTATAGACCGAACAGGTAGTAAGACCGGTGATAAAAAAAACATTCATCAGACAAATTGAGCTACACAATCGAAAATATCTTCTCATATTGTAATTAAGAACAAAAGAATCTGAAAATTCGGCCATCAGTAACGTAGTCTTAAATATTTTTTTCCTGATCTTTTTTTGACAGTCATATAAAACACTTTATGGACATAAATCATAAACCAAAATTGGGAGTGCCACTTAAAAAAATTTCAACTTAAAAACAATCAGCTCTTAATAAAATCATCTTAAACGAATTTTTCTAAAAAACACAACACATTGTTATTTATCATGTAGAAAACCATCCAGACATTCCTTTTGAACGAAATCTTTAGAGCTATTTTCAAAAAATTTTGATATTTCTAAAAACATTTATTGGTAAAAATTTTTACATCCATTCCTGTTTCCAGCCTGTGGTCAATATTTTATTCAAGCCATATATTTTCCACTACCGGCTGGCTAGGCCTGTCGTAGCTTCATATGCCTTATAATATAGCTTAAGACTACGACAGGCACAACATCCATTCCCGGACTGTTAATTTATCACTGTGAAAGGGTAAACCCGTATTTCACCAATGATACATTTTTGGTCATGCTGGGAATTGAACCTGAGACTTTTAGATCGGTAAACAGACACGCTACCGACTGAGATAAGGTGTTGGATTATTAGTAAACTAACTACCCTTAATTTTAATGGTGGATTCAAAAACCCGATTCCTGAATATCAAGTTCGAATGAAATCTATCTAATAGTTTCGGCTGTAGCCCCAGGGACAGACAGACAGACAGACAGACAGAGGGACAGACAGACAGACAAGGGACAGACAGACAGACCGAAGGATAGACAGATGGACAGAGGGACAGACAGACAGAAGGACAGACAGACAGAAGGACAGACAGACAGAGGTACAGACAAAGGGACCAACTGGGTTAAGTTCCTACCGATATATTAGTTAGTTTAATATCGTTATTTTCCAGGGAAAATCTTGTGAGCCCTTTAGATTCACCCTCCTCGTCTCATGTCCTTAGATTAGTTAATTTAAGGTGCGTTGATCCCAAATAGACATCAAAGCTTTTGATTTTCTGTTGTTTAATTTTCTTCCGATGGTGATATCAACAACAGTTGTTGATTATCTGTGAAGGGTGTCCTGGAATTTAATGACAACTTTTCCTCTTCATTTAAAAAGTTTGTCATCTAATACCGCCATGCTCATGACAGATATTCAACAACTGATTATATCACCACGTGGAGAAAATTAAACTCTTGTGTTTGTAATGAAGGAATATTTGATTCATTTTGACATAAAAAATTGTTTGTTACGAAAATTGCCAAAAGCACTGCCTTTTCCTTAAGAGGAAAATATGTGTCTGCCTTTGAATGAAGAGAAATTGGGAAAATATTTTAGGAAAAAAAACCCACATCACCTCTATACATCCAGCCGGGCTTTGAGCCCATATCTACCTGTCACCAGCAAACCAGGCAAGACGAGACTCCGCCTTTGTCTCATGTCACTATCGATACGTTCATTCGTCGAGTTGGAAGACCTTTTAAAGATATAAAGCTTGTCCCAACTGGACGTTTCTCGTGTTTTTCGGTCGATAGTTGTGATTTGAGCTGTTTTTCCGCCAAGACTTCCCCCCAGTCCACTCCGGGACCCGGAGTCCTCGGCAAACAATGGACCAGGAGAGACTTCCGGTCCCTCTGAGTGGCTGCCGGATCAGTTGCCCCTACCAGAGTCAATAGCTGCCACTGGACACCCTGTTTACCCTGCTGGGACTACACCGGCCACTTGGACACCTTGTTTACTCTGCCAGGAGCAACTCGAACTAGCTCTTAGAGAACAATACGGAGACTTCCTTTCCTCCCGCTTTCACATCAATAAACCTTTTACCCCCCCCCCCCCCCTTGGAGTCGGCGTTTGGGACTCTCCTCTTCACGTCCGCAGTCAGTAATTACAACCTCGGACACAGGAGAGTGCTAGTTGCAGTCCTCACTGATACCAACACTGCCAAGTGAAACAACTCTCACTATTTAAAAGATTGTTTACAACTAGACGATTTGCAAAAAAATCCCTCGAACAGAAAAAAAAAGGATCAATGTATTAAATGTTCACTTTGTAATTTGCAGTCTGAGTAGGCTCGTTTGGGGACGAGGGTTAGCTTATGGGAACTCAGCTTTGTAAAAGCCAGTTTATTGACACTAGAAGGCAGTTTTGGTTGGTTTCTAGTAAAATCAACTTTAAGTGAACAGTTTCTACAAATTACCTGCTCGATAGTAGATGTTTTCACTTGAGACTGCACCTAGCGATTCCCGTGGTGAAGGACTCAAGCTCTCCAATGAGGCTGTGGGTCTGGTTTATACACCTTTAATACAACTGACCGTGGTTCGAATCCTGATCTCCTCGTCACCAGCAAATTACAATTTAACACGAGAGTAACACTTTAGACCATATGACCACCAATGCAGGTAATTAGCTGAACTGAGCTTGGCTTTTCTATCGTACGGTCCTTTTAGGTTAATTAGCTAAGTCGCTGATATGCATTGTTTGAAATATAAATATATATATATATGTATGTAGTGTAGGACATTCTAGTGTAGGACACGAGTGTAGGACATGAGTGTAGGACACGAGTGTAGGACATAACAGGGTAATATAATATCAATAACTGATAAGGAAAGGACCAAGGCAGTAATATTTAGTTGTAATATTAATAGAGAGACGGGGGTTGCTTTTGATGGATGGGCTAATCTTTGTATGAGTCGCACCTCCCCCCCCCCTTGGGAGAGTAGGGTGGAGAGAGGGGTGTCTATACAGTATACAGTATACAGTATACAATACAGTCCTCACACTCTACAGCACATCGTTTAACATTCTCCCCTCTCTACCCATAGAGACCAGCTCAAGTGGCTGGGATTAGTGGAGTTCTAGTGTCAGTTCTAGTGCTGGTGGAGTTCTAGTGTTAGGGATTTCTAGTGTTAGTGGAGATATTAGTGTCAGGAGTTCTAGGTTAGGGTTAGTGTCAGGAGTTGTAGTGCTGGTGGAGTTCTAGTGTCAGGAGTTGTAGTTCTGGTGGGGTTCTAGTGTTAAGGAGTTTTAGTGTTAGGGAGTTCTAGTGTAGGAGTTGTAGTGCTGTGGAGTTTTAGTGTTGGGAGTTCTAGTGTTAGGGAGTTCTAGTGTCAGGGAGTTCTAGTGCTAGTGGAGATCTAGTGGAGATCTAGTGTCAGGAGTTCTAGTGTCAGGAGCTCTACTGCTAGTGGAGATCTAGTGTTGGGAGTTCTAGTGCTGGTGGAGTTCTAGTGCTGGTGGAGTTCTAGTGCTGGTGGAGTTTCTAGTGCTAGTGGAGTCTAGTTTGGGGAAGTTTTAGTGCTAGTAAAGTTTAGTGTTAGGAGTTCTAGTGCTAGTGGAGTTTTAGTGCTACTTGAGTGTTAACATCGGGAGTTTTGGTGTTAGTGGAGTTTTAGTGCTAGTAAAGTTTAAGTATCAGGTGTTTTAATTTCAGGAGTTTTAGTGTTAATGGTGTTTTGGTGTTAGTGTAGTTTTTAATTGTTACTATTACACAGTTCATTGCTACCGGAAGTTACCTAGAAAATAAACTAGATCGATGGACCTCCGGGTCAGTCAGGTCGCAAGTTGAGGTTAAGAAACGCGAGGGGTGGATGCAGATCATCTGATTAAGTAAACCTATAAAAGTAAAAAGTAATTTAATACGTTTCATTTACCGCCAGAGATGATTCGACCCAAGGAGGGGGAGGGAGGGGAGAATAGGGGGGGGGGGTCCAGTGAAGAAAATCAGGCGACAAAAAAATCGTGATGTCAGGAACCAAGTAAAAAAAAAACCCAACCAAAACAATCTGAACGGAAGAATGATTGTAATGAGCCCTGAACCAAGGAGGTGGGGGGTGGGACAAAGACCACCCCACCCACCCTAATATAACCGGGCGATAAATCAGGGCCGGAGAGAAGTGTATAGGGTAAGTTGGGGTGAAAGAGAGGGGGGGTGCAATTTGCCGCCACGCTCGTCCCCTAGGGTCCCGTTAGTTTTAGTTGCGCCCGCAGGCGACAGATGGCAGGCACTGCCTGGCCACGTGACCGGGGCCTAATGAGCCACACCGATAGATAAACTAAAACTACACCCGTTGTAGCTCCTATCGTGGAGGGACTAGCCCGGAGCAATCCGCGGCGGACACGGATATTTATCGGGAGCTATTGGGATCCAAAGCCGGGGCTTAGTTTCTTGTCGATCGTAGTTCGACTCCCGTACATTAAGTATTATTATTTTGGTTTTGTTGTCTTACTACCCATTCGAGCTATACACTTATGTATGTAACTATGCTGACGGTTTTAGGGATTATGAAGGTTGAATTTAGAGAAAGTGTACCCGCATTTGCGTGGAAGGAGAGTGAAAAAACACATTTTGGAAAAAACCACCCTCAGTACACTCGACCAAGATTCGAACCCTGATCTTCCCGTCATCTTTAGTTCAGTCTATTGAGAGAATGATGCCTTGCACCATTCAACCACCGGTGTCTCGACAGTTCAACTTGAGTCGGTTAGTTAAAGACCCGGGCAAGAAACGAACCAGAAAACCTAGTGAAAAGAACTAGCTTAACGGTAGCCGGAAATATTAACAAGACGTCCTTTTTCCAACCTCGTCTCTGGTGAGTTTCCTCCCCTCACAATTCACCCTCACCATCCTCTTCGCTTATATTATAGTGTAACTAAAGCGTGGAACAAAAATAGAGCGCGTGTTATAATTCCCCCCCCTCCCGCATGCAACCAGCAATACCACCCCCCCTCCCCCAACTTTTAGTAGTCGACTAAATAATTACCGTCCCCAATTGAAACTTTGGTAGTCAGTCTTACCAACTGCGAACCAAACATTCCCACGTGGGCGACACCCGGCAAATCAGGGACGAACCATTAACTTTCTATACTAACATTAGCATTTGTATTTTCCCGCCGCTATGATGGACGTTCGGGCGTCGGGACGCTCTAAGAGAGAAGAACTTAACTGCCGGTTCCTTCCATCTGACACTGATGTCTGTGGAGTAACAGTCTGGGACACAAAAAATGGCCGCTTCATATTTTGTTGTTGTTGTTGTTGTGTGGGTCGGTTATGGTTCTCAACAACAGTATGTGCTGATAACGGGGAGATTGGGGTTTGAATCCCGGTCGGATCTACTGAGGATGTTTTTTTTTACTAAACGATTTCCCTCTCTTCTTCCGCGCAGATGCGGGTATATAACCTCTTAAAATGCTTCCTTCCTCATCTCTACATCATTATAGTAATTATCAAATATGTGTATAAACTGAACGGGTAGTAAGATGCGGCTATTTAAAATTTAAAAAAGCTCAAGTTGGCAGCAATGTTCCTGTGACGTCACTTCCTGATGACCGCACGTGTAACTGTCAATGTACAGTCCAATCTACGTAGGAACAACCTTATCTGACATCTATAAAAGTTACAAGAGTTTCTTTCACGTGTTAATACGTCAAGCTATGTGATCTATAGCAGTCACGTTTGATAAATATTATTTCTATCTATAAAATAACAATAATAATAAAGTAAACCCTTATCATTATTATTGTTATTATTATTACTACTATCACCGCGTCTTACTACCTGTTCGTATTATACGCACTTACATTAATGTGTAATGGTAGGGTGATTGTGAGATGAAATGGAGGACCTACAGTTTAACGTGGGATCCGAACCACGGTGAAGGCCTGGCATTCCACACATTCACAAGTTGTGATTAATACACGTCTTGTCAGAGGTGAAGGAAGGATTTGGTAATCAGATAAATGTGTGCCAGGACCGATAATTGGACCCCAGACCCCAGCACAGAAGTCCGACACCTTACCCCTAGACCGCCAGGTCACCTACTGTGTTAAACGTCTGTGTAAGATAGTTTTAGCCTCCCTCGGGGTGTAAGAAGGACACTGCTCCTTCGAGGCCAGTATGAGGCCTCCCACACATGAGGCCCCCCCACACACATGAGATGAGGCCTTCTCCCATGGACCGACCACGCCCGCAGCTTTCAATGTGCGAGCCGCTAATTCACCCGGAACGTAATTGTTAATTCAAATTCGCGGGCGATAAAATTAATTTCTCGCCAGGTTTTAACTGCATCGTTTTTGTGTGTTCAAAGCCCGGGGGGGCCTCACGGACCAAATGGTCGAGAATCATTCTATACGAGGAAAGGGGGGGCATTAACCCCCCTCCTTTTGTTTGACTAGCTCCGATGGCGTTGTGCAGGAAATGGTCACCACTGCGCGGGTTTTGTTGCAGAAATTAATTTTCCACCAGAATGATTGCCATTGAATTAAATTGGCAAGCGTTCAACTCTCGTTGATAGATGCTAACGTATATTTTAAACTGCTTCGGTGGCCGCATGGTCTAAGGCGCCGCTGTCATGTTGGACTAGCCTGCCGATGACAGGGGAGATCGGGGTTTGAATCCCAGTTCGGTGCGCTGAATGTGGCTTATCTAAAATGGTTTTACACTCTCCATTCACTCAAATGCTGGTGCACTTCCTTTAAATTCAACCTTCCTCATACATAACTCACTAGTGTAGGCCTAAATTTTACATTGGAGTGTAACCTGAACAGGTAGGACGCAGTGCAAAAAAAATTATATATATATATATATATATCACAGTCAAGACTTTTTTCCTTTTGCAATAGCACCCACGCCAGTGGCCACATGGTCCAAGGCGTCAATCACTACTGGCGTGTCGGCTACTAGAAGGCATAGTGCACCCCACAACGTGATATATCACTGTGGTTTTTCATTCCTCTCTTCAAACTAGTGCGTGAACAGTGTCGTGTCGTGTAGTGTCGCCAGGGTAATCAGAGCTTGTTAAAACTGTACCTGTGATATGTTCTCCCCCACTCTGTCCACATTTGACCAATCGTACATAGACTCTGCTCTACACACCTCACATGGGAATGTATCAGTGAAGTGTAGTGTTGCCAGGGTAAGCAGAGCTTGTTAAAACTGTACCTGTGATATGTTCTCCCCCACTCTGTCCACATTTGACCAATCATACATAGACTCTGCTCTACATACCTCACATGGGAATGTATCAGTGTCGTGTCGTGTAGTGTTGCCAGGGTAATCAGAGCTTGTTAAAACTGTACCTGTGATATGTTCTCCCCCACTCTGTCCACATTTGACCAATCATACATAGACTCTGCTCTACATACCTCACATGGGAATGTATCAGTGTCGTGTCGTGTAGTGTTGCCAGGGTAAGCAGAGCTTGTTAAAACTGTACCTGTGATATGTTCTCCCCCACTCTGTCTCCATTTGACCAATCATACATAGACTCTGCTCTACACACCTCACATGGGAATGTATCAGTGTCGTGTAGTGTCGCCAGGGTAATCAGAGCTTGTTACAACTGTACCTGTGATATGTTCTCCCCCACTCTGTCCCCATTTGACCAATCATACATAGACTCTGCTCTACACACCTCACATGGGAATGTTGATACCTGACCAATGAGTGTTCTACTGAGCGGTGTGAATAATTCACAGGTACAGTTTAGACTAACGCTGCTTACCCTGGCAAAACTTTAAGACACGACACTGCAGATTGACCATTATTGACCATATTGGCTATATTTATTTTATATATATATGTATATTGAGACCCTTTTAAAAACCTAAGAGCTTGACGTATGAATCCAGGAAGATAGATATAATAGTTTTTGTTTATTTGTTCGATGTGACTATCATACTAAAACTATTATGTTTCAAAACTTGAGAGCAAAGTTAACTAACCAAAAGTTCGATCCTCGGCTGTAGAATTATATTAAGACAGTACATGAGTGGCCCATACTAGGAGGTTCCAACTGCGAAGAACCCGGACGTGTTAGAAGACTGAAATACAATGATAATAGTAATAATAATAATAATTGCTATAACCAGTTTCTAGTGCGACTCTACTACAGTTGGCAACCCTCACTGTTAATCCCCCTCCTTGTTCCGATTGGTGGGTGGCCATTTATATCCCAGCGTCAGTGCTCCCACCCTTACAGATAACTCTTACCTCCCTAACCCCTCGTCCAAAACCGCCCCTCCTCAATCTTTTTTTTTTTCCTGAGGGCAGCCTTTCCGCCTTTTCGCCCTTTTTTTTCCTTCTTCTTTCTTTTATTGAGTTATCTGACCTCAAAGTGGCATTAAAAGATCGCGCCGTTTTGTGCGGGGGTTTGTTACCCCCCCCTCCAAGGAGGAAGAGGGTGACACTATTTTCTTCGATCGTCTTTCCTTCTTCCTTGGCTTTCCCTTGTATCCCATTCACTTTAGGTTATGAAGAGAAGCGGAGGGGGGGAAAGGGGGGGCAATGTCCCCTCCAAAGGGTAAAAACTACGTAACGGCACAAACGTGAGGTCGAAATAAGATTTATGTCCCGGACTGATTTGGACTCGGTTTTTGGTGGAGATGGGGTGTTGTTCAACTGATTACCTCTATCATATCACACGACTTATAAAACTAATTTAACAGACACAACATCCAATCCCCCGACCTTTAATTCATCAATGTGAAGTATGAAGATGAAACCCGCCTTTTACCACCCCCACCCCCTTTAGCACCGCATTGTTAAACCAAAATGAGCCGTGTATTTACACTTTTTAATTTTGAAAGCTATAACAATAAATATGTTGCTGTTTTTTTTGTCGATGTCGGTCAAACTACATTAATTTCTTCACATTGTTTATTTAAAAAAAGGTTCTTATAATGTCAACCAGACTAACCTATACTTTGTTCCTAGATTTGTATCCAGCCAGATATTTGTGGGGTGTGTGGATGTGTCCCTCCGCCCCTTTCAACTCACGACATCTCACCGACTTCAACTAACGTCCCAGGAATGTTTCTACCTTTGGAAGTCACTTACTGTGGATTCACACTTTCACCGAAAAAACTAGCGCAGAACAGAAACGTGGTCACGTGATGATGAGCTCTAAGCCAATCACAAGATCTCCGCCTCATCGGCTCGAGCTGTTCCGCTAAAGTTCAACTAATCTCTACTTTGTCCGCTCTGCCCGAGATGTTCGACGCGGGAGAGCCAATCAAATCTCAGAACCAACCATCTCAAATCAGTGCGCATGTGCTGTAGAGCTAGAGGCAAGCAGACAGCTTCGTTGGCCGTTGTGAGATTTGAAATAATCTGTGAATGTGAGGAATGCCAGGCCTCCACCGTGGTTCGGATCCCACTTTAAACTGTAGGTCCTCCATTTCATATCACAATCACCCTACCATTGCACATTAGCGTAAGTGCGTACAACCCGAACGGGTAATAAGACGCGGTACTAACAATAATAATAATAATAATAATAATAATAATTTAATAATAATAATTTAAATAACCAGTTAATGTAGAGCGTGTGTATCGATGTATTGGATTATGCCACAACACAGCGTTATAATTTGATAAACATACATCGGGAGAATGATATAAAATGTATGTTTATCCACTAGAAAATACAATATGTTTATAATCAGCTGTTTTAAGTTAGCGTTGTAATGTATCATGGGTCAACAGACAGCGTGTGAATCACTGCGACACTTGAGGCAGATTCTGCTTTATATTTTCGGTGAACGTGTGAATGAAGATTTAGTTTTTTTTTTACCCGCTTCGGTGGTCGCATGGTCTAAGGCGTCGCTCTCGCAAAAGACTGGACTGCTTATGACGGGCAGGTAGGGGTTCGGAACCCGGTTGTCGGCTGTACCGAGGGTTGCTTTTTATAAATGGTTTCCCACTCTCCCTCCATGAAAATGCTGGTACAGTAACTCCAAATTCAACCTCCTTCACCCCTAACACATTAGGTACAAATGAGTCTAACCCGAATAGATAATAGAATAATAGGACGCGGTGCTAAAAAAAAATTGAACTTGACTGTGTTAATTCTCTACTGAATTATGTACGAGAACATCTCCAGGGCAGTCATGGGACGGTCGTGAACAAAAGAAGGCTCAAGAAAGTGAAGCGCCGTGGCAGTTTTCATGTCGGAGACTGTACCTGCTTGTGTGGACTTGTAGCAGTTCTTACCCCCACCCACCCTGAGACCGGAGCTCGATGTTGATCCCCCCCTTAACTTGAAGTGAGCGATGAAAGTGAGGGATCAGGGGCCTGAAGAACGCCTCTCTGATTGGCTTAAAACCTCGAGATGACAAAACAGACGCTGCTACCACCACGGCGACTTTTTTTATAGCTTTAATATAATATAACAATGTTACAGAGTTGAAACAGTGGAGCATTCTCCCACTTTAACAGACTAATGCACAGGGTGAATCCCCTTACAGGGCTGCCAAGCTTACGAGTGGAAGGGAAAAAAACAATCCGACAAAAACCACCAGTGCTGACACATTACAAACACGAAGGGACAACCGCACGTCCTTCTGGGATGTACGAATGTAATCACTCTGATTGAGTAGCTGACGAGGGAGGTATGGTTTCAGAGGAAATGTACACCAATTTGCGTGAAGGAAGATTGGTAAACCGCTAAGGAAATTTTTAAAAAATCTGAGAAAGAACTTGTGAAGTGTAACTAATGGAGCTGAGACATGGAAGACATATTGGGAAAGCTTGGAGATGTGGTGTTGGAGGATAATATGTAGGATAAAGTGGACAGATCGGGTGACTAATGAACAAGTTATAAGAAGAGCAGATGAAAATAGAACCATTCTGAAGTTTATGCTACTAATAAAGGCCAACCGGATGGGTCACAATATGAAAAGAAATGTTTTACTGAGTGACGTCATAGGAAGAAGGAAGAAAAGGGACCAGGATGACGAGGAATGTATCTTAGGGATGAACTGAAGCAAGGAAAGAAGATAAGATTTCCAGGATATAAAGAAGAAAGATGCTGATAGGACATGCGGATAGTTCTATTTGGACAAGAACCCAGACCTGTCGAAAGACAGAACATATATTTTTAATAGTGTGTTTTATCATTCCTCCTCAGGGTAGGTTTGGCCATATAATGATGTCCAAAAGGAATCCATCAATCCATCCCAGGCACAGACAGACAGACAGGACAGACGGAAAGATGGACACTAATTAGTCATAAGACCCTCTTTTTAAAGCAGGCCACTCTTTGCAAAGGTGGGGCCCTGGGATAACTTCATTTAAAGGGCCACAACTATCCGCCTATGGCCCCCTCCACCCAAAGAAAGATAATTTTAAAAAACTATATTTTATTTTAATGTTACTAAGTAGTTTACACCTATATACCAATTTTTAACCGTATAAGGAATCATTAATACTAGAAGCCGTGTGTTATACATATAAGGGTTGATTTCTCCCCAACCCTTTGTTGGATTTTCTCCCCCATGAACTTGATCCGTATAAAGGTACAAAGAACAACTGCGCCAAGTTTGAATTAAATCGGTTTATGCGTTCAAATGTTACGATGAGACATGTTCACCACAGACGGACAAAACAAATTGGTGGAGTTAAAACTGAGAACTCGCTTCACTCGATCATTAGATCAAACCTCATGTTATGTTTTTATTTGTTTTTACAATCCGACGATATTAATTGCGATATCGTCTGTAAAGTCGCGGCGCCAATCGTACGAGTGCACAAGCAACATTTTCCCCAACCCAACTTGTTTACTCTCTGTCGCCTAACTTACGAGGGCTCCCCCCCCCCCCCCAAATCGTGGGACTCCATTTTGGTTGCGCCCGTAGGTGTTCGCGCCCTGTGAAAAATAACCTGTGTGTTTGCACCCATTTTATATTCAAAACCTTATTATTATTCTAAGGAAGGTAAATGTTTGTATTTAAAAAAAATGTGTATGCTATTTCCTTTACAAAAACATTTAATTTTTTTTATTTGCCCCCCGGCAAGAATAGAGATATCAAGTCAATGACTAACCTAACCTAACCTAGCCTAACCTAAACCTACTAACCTAACCTAACCTAACCTACTCCAATATTCCTTCATACTAGTAGTTCTGAAACAGGACCGATCAACAACTAAACGTCATATATGTCCTCTTATTGACTTCCAGTTGCTAATATCGAGGCTTTGACTCGCCGACGGTCACGAACACATCGGTTTATTTAGGCGGGCGCAAACATCTCAATTTTTTTCAAAAGGCGCTACCAACACGCCACCAAATCGCAGGGCCCCTGTGGTAAAACCGTTCACACACTCCCCAAGGGTGGATCTTTTTTTTTAAGTTCAGGGTCACATAAAACGCTAAGATCCGTTTTAAATCCTTATGATAAAAAAGGGTTCACGATTACAATACTTCCTTTATATGAGACGGCAGACAAGTTGTTGAGTCACCGACTCGCTGATAGTTGTGACGTCCACACTCACATACTCACACAACTGGGACACCACCTTCGTTTCCCGGCACAACAGCTCTATTTGTGACCGAGATATCAATGCGCCGGGTGCACAGTTCGCCAAACAATCGAGACAGAAAAGAAGGAACAGGTTTCAATTCCACGTTCCTTTTCCAAACGACCGCTGTTGGTTTTTAGTCCCTTCACGCTTTGGTTCGGGAGCTGCCCCCTCCCCCCTCACTTCCCTGCCCCTCTTCAATCTGTATTCTTGTCCATTGTTAAACGGGATTCTCATCAAAATGGCTGACGTTGCTCTGGAAGGGGGTGTCCTATCTAGTTAGTATGGGAACAGTATGGTACAAAATAATCAAGACGAATCACACCCTTTTTTGTTGGTAGAATTAATAGGTTGGTGGTAACATTCTATCAGTATCTATAATTGGAACCCATGGCCGTAATAAAAAGAGGAACGAGAGCAAAAAGAGAGGAATGGAGAACAAAAAGAGACGAGGGAAATGATGGTGGGGTGAGTTGGTAGCACGGTGCTGGTGTAGTCACTGGAACTGCAGGGACTTTGGTGGTCATTCTCGGGGTGCTCTGACAGACTTTATACAGACGTGGCACGATCTAACCTTGCATCTGACAGGCTTTTACTGACGGGGCACGATCTAACCTGCATCTGACAGCTTATAGACTGGCACATCTACTTGCATCTGACAGGCTTTATGAGCACGATCTAACCTTGCATCTGACAGGCTTTACTGACGTGGCACGATCTAACCTGCATCTGACGGGCTTTTACTGACGGCACGATCTAACTTCATCTGGCAGCTTTTACTGACGTGGCACGATCTACCTTGCATCTGGCACTTTACTGACTGGCCGATCTAACCTTAATCTGACAGTTACTGACTGACACGATCTAACCTTACATCTGACAGCTTTTATGACGGGGCACGATTAACTTGCATCGCAGATTACTGACTTACACGATCTAACTGCATCTGACAGACTTTTACTGACGTGGCACGATCTAACCTTGCATCTGCAGGCTTTTACTGACTTGGCACGATCTAACCTTGCATCTAATAGGCTTTTACTGACTTGACACGATCTAACCTTGCATCTGAAGGCTTTAGACTTGACACATCACCTTATCGAAGCTTTTACTGAGTGGCACGTACCTGCATTGACAGCTTTCTACTGCACTCTAACCTTGCATCTGACAGGCTTTTACTGACTTTGGCACGATCTAACCTTGCATCTGCAGGCTTTTAACGATATCTAACCTTGCATCTGCAGGCTTTTACTGACGTGGCACGATCTAACCTTGCATCTAACAGGCTTTTACTGACTTGACACGATCTAACCTTGCATCTGACAGGCTTTTACTGACGTGGCACGATCTAACCTTGCATCTAAGGCTTTTACTACTAGATACTGTTGCACTACTGATTACATTAACCTTGCATCTGACAGGCTTTTACGACGTGGCACGATCTACCTGCACTAATAGCTTTTATGACTGACACGATCTACCTTGCACTGCAGGCTTTTACTGACTTGACACGATCAACTGATCTACAGGCTTTCTGACGGCAGATCTACTTGACATCTGGCAGTTTTACTGACGTGGCACGATCTAACCTTGCATCTAATAGGCTTTTACTGACTTGACACGATCTAACCTTGCATCTGACAGGCTTTTATGACGTGGCACGATCTAACCTTACATCTGACAGGCTGCATACATTCAAAAATGGGTAATCAATCAATTATTCTTTAGTAAATCTTTCTTTAAAAACCCAGTATACAGTTTTATTTATCATGTAAACACTCCCCAGATATATATTTTGAACAAAATCGTCTGATCCATTCCCGATTTTTTAAAAATTTTCTAAATCAGTGATCATTAAGCTACTAAGAGCTAGAATAATTAAAATCACGATTTATCTTCAAAGTATGAGAATAAAACATCTAAATATCAAAACAAAATACATCATACAGTTTCAGATGTAGTCCCGAGGAGAAACATACAGACATGGGGACAGACAGACAGACATGGGGACAGACATACAGACATGGGACAGACATGAGGCAGGACAGACATACAGACATGGGGACAGACATACATAATGGAGACAGACATACAGACATGGGGACAGACATACAGACATGGAGACAGATATACAGACATGGGGACAGACAGACAGACATGGAGACAGAAACAGACATACAGACATGGGGACAGACATACAACATGGGACAGACATACAGACATACAGACATGGGGACAGACAGACATACAGACATGGGGACAGACATACAGATACAGTGGGGACGACAGACAACAGACATGGGGACAGACATACACACATGGGGACAGACATACAACGAGACAACACAATGGGGACAGACATACAACAGACATACAGACTGGGGACAGACATGGGGACACATACAGACATGGGACAGACATACAGATATGGGGACAGACATACAGACATGGGACAGACATACATACAGACTGGGACAGACATACAGACAAACACTACAGACATGGGGGAACACGAACATACACACAGGGAGACAGACATACACACAGGAGACAGACATACAGACATACAGACATGGGGACAGACATACAGACAGACATGGATACAGACATACAGCTTTGTAAAATTCCCTCTTTAGAGTTTGGAGTCACGTATGGTCCAATTTTCATAGAAAGGGCCTTATCTAGAAGCTATAAAAGCTACTAGATCTAATGTCACGTATTCATACGTCAAGTCTAATGATCTTCAGCTGTCACTTTTGATAGACATTATCAATACATATAAAATAACAATAATAGTATGGTAAAATTCTAACAATTTTGACCGTAAAAACATATGCTTGTATTTTGTAAAAGGCTCTGCTTGTGAAAATTTGAATTCATTACGTCAAGATCCAGAATAAGCTCAGGTTCACAATACTTCTCTTATATGAGAAGTAAAAAAAACAAAAACAAGGTGAGTGATGTTGATATTACTAACCCCGGTAACGATGACAAACAAACAAACAAGCAACTTTTCTCCGGGACGCAAACCCCGAAAGCATCGGTCCACGCGGGGGAACAAAACAAGACTCGGAACTTTACATTTCCTAAATTAACCAAGCGACCGCCATTAAAACAAAAATGGGAAGAATTTTTTATTTCCCCACGAGAAAAGGAGGAAAGTTGGAGGGGGGGAGGGAGGAGGAATCTTTTAATGAGTGTTTATGCGGAAGGGCCGTGCATACAGTACGAATAAGGGATTCTAGAAGAGAAAGGGGGGGGCCAAAGGGGGGGGGGCAGTAGCCCCCGCAGTTTCTCATCAGATCCACAGAGGGTCGTACAATTTATTCTGTAATTATGAGGATGGGTCTCCAGCGAGCCATCGCTTGCCGGGAAGGTGGAGGGTGGAGGGTGGAGGGACTCTGCCAACTTCAACTCCAATTCCCAGCAGCCATTGCGACGCTCTTGTCGCGAACTAGACTAGGTAATGGAAAGTAATAGAATTAGCGCGAGTTAGGTCGGTACCAAACCACTCTCGGAGACCGGATGTTACGTCGTCGGTCACTGGTGTGGTCCGGGCGGCGGTTGCCAAATTGAAACTCTTCCTCGGAGAAAGGAAAAAAAAAAAAAAAAATTGGAGTGTGACGAAACTTTTTTTTTCTCCCTACTAAATAAATTATGTTATTATTTAATTTCAAGAGGTAAGCAGACTTATATCACCCTTTTATAAATTATAATTACCAAGCGTGGGGTTGTAGGGAACGCGAGAAAAGGCAAAGGCTTTTGCGGTTTTTACAAAACTTTTTTTTTGGCCAAATTTAGTCAAATATTTCTCCAGTACAAACCCAGAGTTTAATGTTCTTCACCTGGCGTTATAAACAGTTGTTGAATATCTGTCATGAACATGGCGGCATCAGATGAGAAACTTTTTAAATGAAGATAAAAAGTTGTCATTAAATTCCAGAACATTCTTGACAGATATTCAACAACTGTTGATATCACCACATGTAGAATATTAAACTATATGTTTCTACTGGGGAAATATTTGATTTATTTTGATTAAAAAAAATGTTTTGCCATAAAAACTGTAATAACACCGGCTGTTTATTGCATCACATTCCATCCCACCTTAAAATCTCGGTTTTAATGTAAGAGGTAAGGTTTAGAGAAGGTTGTTTGATGGGAAGTGAACTCGTATTAGCGTGGGGAGAGGATGGGAAACCCACACACCATGAACACCTAGCCGAGATACGAGCCTCGTACTTACTTTAAAAATGATGTCCTAAACCGCGCGACCCCCGATGTAAGACTACTAGATTCAATGACACGACCTTGCCATAACAGGCAATCCAGTATATTGTGAGACTGGTGCCTTAAACCACATGTTCATTGGTGTGGGGTTCCGGTATCCCAACCCCGACCTCCCCCCCGCAACAGCAATCCGGTTTATCAAGAGACCGACGCCCTAGACGCTTTATAACGCGTCTTCTGTGCTGGGGGTCCGGGGTTCAATCCTCGGTCCCGGCACAGATTTATCTGATTGCCAAACCCTTCCTTCACCTCTGACAAGACGTGTATTAATCACAACTTGTGAATGTGAGAAATGCCAGGCCTCCACCGTGGTTCGGATTCCACGTTAAGCTGTAGGTCTTCCATTTCATCCCATAATCACCCTACCATTACACATTAGCGTAAGTGCGTATAACCCGAACGGGTAGTAAGACGCGGTGCTAATAATAATAATAATAATATAGCGCGTCAACGAACGAAATGGTCGCCACATGCCCTGTTTCCCAACCCCTCACCCCGCGTCGGTAATTAATTCTCTGTACATACTGTTTGTCCAATAATTGTGCCGTTCATTATTCACTCATTATTTTGTTCTTGTACTTTAGGTTAATTCACGCGGACGTTACAGTGTTTTAGTTTTTACAAGCGGACGGACGTTAACTACTTAATTAATGTTCCGTTTTGTCCGTTAGCAAGGGCTACTTATCAAGGTAAATGTAATCATCAATCAATGGCATTGTTAGCGTCAAATGTTCTGTACGGTGGGAATTATATACGTGCCTTTGATTGATTCGTTAATCTCGTACATTTATCATAAACAAGAGGTCACCTGTGGTTAATGATGTGTCGTGGACTGGTCTATAGGCTTCCTCGCCTTAACTTGGCATTATGTGTCGTGGACTGGTCTATAGGCTTCCTCACCTTAACTTGGCATTATGTGTCGTGGACTGGTCTATAGGCTTCCTCACCTTAACTTGGCATTATGTGTCGTGGACTGGTCTATAGGCTAACTCGCCTTAACTTGCCATTATGTGTCGTGGACTGGTCTATAGGCTAACTCGCCTTAACTTGCCATGATGTGTCGTGGACTGGTCTATAGTCTTCCTCACCTTAACTTGGCATTATGTGTCGTGGACTGGTCTATAGGCTAACTCGCCTTAACTTGCCATTATGTGTCGTGGACTGGTCTATAGGCTAACTCGCCTTAACTTGCCATGATGTGTCGTGGACTGGTCTATAGTCTTCCTCACCTTAACTTGGCATTATGTGCCGTGGACTGATCTATAGGCTTCCTCACCTTAACTTGCCATGATGTGTCGTGGACTGGTCTATAGTCTTCCTCACCTTAACTTGGCATTATGTGTCGTGGACTGGTCTATAGGCTTCCTCACCTTAACTTGCCATGATGTGTCGTGGACTGGTCTATAGTCTTCCTCACCTTAACTTGGCATTATGTGTCGTGGACTGGTCTATAGGCTTCCTCACCTTAACTTGGCATTATGTGTCGTGGACTGGTCTATAGGCTAACTCGCCTTAACTTGGCATTATGTGTCGTGGACTGGTCTATAGGCTTCCTCACCTTAACTTGGCATTATGTGTCGTGGACTGATCTATAGGCTTCCTCACCTTAACTTGCCATGATGTGTCGTGGACTGGTCTATAGACTTCCTCGCCTTAACTTGACATTATGTGCCGTGGACTGGTCTATAGTCTTCCTCACCTTAACTTGGCATTATGTGCCGTGGACTGATCTATAGGCTTCCTCACCTTAACTTGGCATTATGTGTCGTGGACTGGTCTATAGGCTTCCTCACCTTAACTTGCGATGATGTGTCGTGAACTGGTCTATAGACTTCCTCGCCTTAACTTGACATTATGTGCCGTGGACTGGTCTATAGTCTTCCTCACCTTAACTTGGCATTATGTGCCGTGGACTGATCTATAGGCTTCCTCACCTTAACTTGGCATTATGTGTCGTGGACTGGTCTATAGGCTTCCTCACCTTAACTTGAAGTGATGTGTTGTGGACTGGTCTATAGTGCTAGCAACAAATAACGAAACAATTTGTTTGACGTAATTTCTCTGTGTTTTGTGGAACAATTGATGCTTAGAAGAACTTAGTTAAGTCGGAGAACAGACATGTAGAGTAACTAGAGTAAATAACAGTTGAAACGGAGAATGATCGGTGCTTGGATGAACTGTCAGATATAATAATTAACTCATGGACAATAGTTAACTACAAGCTGCAAGGTGAAATTGATCGAATAGGATGTGGTTTGGCGTATGAAGACATGGAATTAGATGGTGCCTTTAGTAACTTATTGAAGAGTTAGTGTCCATCCAACTAGGTTGAACGTAATATAAGTAGCAATCTTACCTTGATTGATAACACTATGATCCCATTTTATAAGCTACACCATAGTGGAACCAAGCAAGGTAGCAGTCTTACCTTGACTGATTACACTATGGTACTATCTTATAAGCTACACCGTAGTGGAACCAAGCAAGGTAGCAGTCTTACCTTGACTGATTACACTATGGCCCTGTCTTATAAACTACACCATAGTGGAACCAAGCAAGGTAGCAGTCTTACCTTGACTGATTACACTATGACCCTATCTTATAAGCTACACCATAGTGGAACCAAGCAAGGTAGCAGTCTTACCTTGACTGATTACACTATGACCCTATCTTATAAGCTACACCATAGTGGAACCAAGCAAGGTAGCAGTCTTACCTTGACGTATTACACTATGACCCTATCTTATAAGCTACACCATAGTGGAACCAAGCAAGGTAGTTCTTACCTTGACTGATTACACTATGACCCTATCTTATAAGCTACACCATAGTGGAACCAAGCAAGGTAGCAGTCTTACCTTGACTGATTACACTATGGCCCTATCTTATAAGATACAACATAGTGGAACCAAGCAAGGTAGCAGTCTTACCTTGACTGATTACACTATGGCCCTATCTTATAAGATACAACATAGTGGAACCAAGCAAGGTAGCAGTCTTACCTTGACGTATTACACTATGACCCTATCTTATAAGCTACACCATAGTGGAACCAAGCAAGGTAGCAGTCTTACCTTGACGTATTACACTATGACCCTATCTTATAAACTACACCATAGTGGAACCAAACAAGGTAGCACTCTTACCTTGACGTATTACACTATGGCCCTATCTTATAGCTACACCATATTGGAACCAAGCAAGGTAGCAGTCTTACCTTGACTGATTACACTATGACCCTATCTTATAAGCTACACCATAGTGGAACCAAGCAAGGTAGCAGTCTTACCTTGACTGATTACACTATGACCCTATCTTATAAGCTACACCATAGTGGAACCAAGCAAGGTAGCAGTCTTACCTTGACTGATTACACTATGACCCTATCTTATAAGCTACACCATAGTGGAACCAAGCAAGGTAGCAGTCTTACCTTGACGTATTACACTATGACCCTATCTTATAAGCTACACCATAGTGGAACCAAGCAAGGTAGTTCTTACCTTGACTGATTACACTATGACCCTATCTTATAAGCTACACCATAGTGGAACCAAGCAAGGTAGCAGTCTTACCTTGACTGATTACACTATGGCCCTATCTTATAAGATACAACATAGTGGAACCAAGCAAGGTAGCAGTCTTACCTTGACTGATTACACTATGGCCCTATCTTATAAGATACAACATAGTGGAACCAAGCAAGGTAGCAGTCTTACCTTGACGTATTACACTATGACCCTATCTTATAAGCTACACCATAGTGGAACCAAGCAAGGTAGCAGTCTTACCTTGACGTATTACACTATGACCCTATCTTATAAACTACACCATAGTGGAACCAAACAAGGTAGCACTCTTACCTTGACGTATTACACTATGGCCCTATCTTATAGCTACACCATATTGGAACCAAGCAAGGTAGCAGTCTTACCTTGACTGATTACACTATGACCCTATCTTATAAGCTACACCATAGTGAAACCAACCAAGGTAGCAGTCTTACCTTGACGTATTACACTATGGTCCTATCTTATAAGCTACACCATAGTGGAACCAACCAAGGCAGCAGTCTTACCTTGACTGATTACACTATGACCCTATCTTATAAGCTACACCATAGTGGAACCAACCAAGGCAGCAGTCTTACCTTGACGTATTACACTATGGTCCTATCTTATAAGCTACACCATAGTGGAACCAACCAAGGTAGCAGTCTTACCTTGACGTATTACACTATGACCCTATCTTATAAGCTACACCATAGTGGAACCAAGCAAGGTAGCAATCTTACCTTGACGTATTACACTATGGTCCTATCTTATAAGCTACACCATAGTGGAACCAAGCAAGGTAGCAGTCTTACCTTGACGTATTACACTATGACCCTATCTTATAAGCTACACCATAGTGGAACCAAGCAAGGTAGTTCTTACCTTGACGTATTACACTATGGTCCTATCTTATAAGCTACACCATAGTGGAACCAACCAAGGTAGCAGTCTTACCTTGACGTATTACACTATGACCCTATCTTATAAGCTACACCATAGTGGAACCAAGCAAGGTAGCACTCTTACCTTGACGTATTACACTATGACCCTATCTTATAAGCTACACCATAGTGGAACCAACCAAGGCAGCAGTCTTACCTTGACGTATTACACTATGGTCCTATCTTATAAGCTACACCATAGTGGAACCAAGCAAGGTAGCAGTCTTACCTTGACGTATTACACTATGACCCTATCTTATAAGCTACACCATAGTGGAACCAAGCAAGGTAGTTCTTACCTTGACGTATTACACTATGGTCCTATCTTATAAGCTACACCATAGTGGAACCAACCAAGGTAGCAGTCTTACCTTGACGTATTACACTATGACCCTCCACCACTACATGAGACCAACTACATCTCTACACCTTGGACCACACCATTTAGACTGCCCCTAGTCCCAAAACTTTCCGCGGATCGGTTTCCGTTTCGTGACGACCCGTTAACTATTAACTAACTAGGATTAACTACCCTGCAAATGTTTAACTACAGCTCTCACACAAAAATAACACCTCACGGGTGAAACTACTTCAACAGAGAATTTAACTGCCCGAATTTTTTTTTTTTCATTGTTTTTCTTGCGTTCATTTTTTTTTTTTGTTGGTAGACCTAAATCTTTTCCCCTTTTGTTATGCCATCTCTTCTCTCTGATTCTTCTTCTCTTACGTTTACCGCCTACTCTTGATGTGTTTCCCCCCCCCCACCCACTGTCTCCTCTCTTATGCCTCCACGATATAAATCATGGCTGACATCTTAATTCTCACACCTCGCCGAGAGGAAAAGTTCGATCTCCCGCCGCGCGGGGCAGCACCGAGCTACACACCTCGCTCATTTGTTCTGGCTCATTGTTTTCAGTTTTATTTTATTTCACCATTTTTTTTCTCTCTCTCCATCCAGACATACCCCTGCCTTCCCACCCCCTCCCCATTTTTTTTTATTTCACTCTCTTTCTAACTCATTCTTTTTAATCCAATTAAAGAGAATAAAAACGGAACGCAATCAATGTAAGCTCCCCCGTTGACCTTTTTTTTTACCGAAGTTGAAATTAAATTCTAAGCTGTAAAATAAGAAATACATTTCCCCGTTACATTACGGATTGTGAGATGATTACCCCTCCCCCTCACTCGCCCTCTTCAAAACATAATAGCACCCCGATCATCCTGTATCCGATAATACGAGGTTCCGTACTATGCGAGGTTCTGTACTATCCAAGGTTCCATATTATCCGAGTTTATTTACTACACGAAGTTACATATTATCCAAGGTTAAGTGTTATCCTAGATTTCGTAGTACCTGAGGTTTTGTAATATCCAAGGTTCCATATTATCCTAGGTTCCATATTATTCGAGTTTATTTACTACACGAGGTTCCCTATTATCCAAGGTTAAGTGTTGTCCTAGGTTTCATAGTACCCGAAGTTCTGTACTCCAAGGTTCCATTTTATCCTAGGTTCCATATTATCCTAGTTTATTTACTACACGAGGTTCCCTATTATCCAAGGTTAAGTGTTGTCCTAGGTTTCATAGTACCCGAAGTTCTGTACTCCAAGGTTCCATATTATCCTAGGTTCCATATTATCCTAGTTTATTTACTACACGAGGTTCCCTATTATCCAAGGTTAAGTGTTGTCCTAGGTTTCATAGTACCCGAAGTTCTGTACTCCAAGGTTCCATATTATCCTAGGTTCCATATTATCCGAGTTTATTTACTACACAAGGTTCCCTAGTATCCAAGGTTAAGTGTTATCCTAGGTTTCGTAGTACCCGAGGTTCTTTACTATCCTAGGTGCTGTACTAACTTGGGGTTTGTATTATCCGAGGTTCTGTTATATCTGAGGCTCACATCATGCACCTCAAACGTCAAATGAACTACACGGTTAAAAACTATTGTGATGCCGGAAAACAGATGACAGTTTAATTTATTTTAATATGAATGTGTTTACATTTTTTCACCATTAATAATAGTTTGTGGAATCTCTAATGTTATAGCGGGATGTGACCTCGCGGGTTGAAATAGTACTTAATTGAAGTTTTATTTTAGCCCTTGTACCACATACACTAACTTGGTTTATTATTCGATATGTTATAGGCCTACTTATTATAAGCCTATATTAATATTGTCTAACACACTACCCTCACAGTAGAGTAGATTATATATCAAGGTTCGAATCTCGGTCGGGTGTAATGAGGTTGGATTTTCTAAAACAGGTCTCCACTCTCCCTCCACGCAAATACTGATACATTTCCTATATAATATAACTTTCCTAATCCCTAAAATAATTAGCATAATGAGTACATAAGCGTATGACCCGAACGGGTAGTAAGACGCAGTGCTAAAAAAAGATTGTGAAAAAGACGCACGTGTTGTTTAGAGGCTAAATGAATATGTTACCCTTAACCCTTTAGACCACTTTGGTGTTAAAACGGTCTAAAGGCCTCATTTTCGCAATAAATGTTTCATTTATTTGCAAATAATTTTGGGCTGCGTATATATTATCTTAAGTTAAGTTAGTTTGTAAGTCATCTGATTACAAAATAACGTGTGTATAGAAAGCTATGCTTATATATAAGCTATACTGTATATACAGCCCAAAGGAATAATATTTTGACTGATACATTTAGCGTTAACTTGTATAATCATGTTATGTTATCAGATGACTTACAAACTAACTTAACTTAAGACAACAACGAATAATACCAATATCCTTCAGACGGTTCTTCGTAGGAAAATTGGTTTGTACTTAAAGACTGATGCAATGCAATCAACCTAACACCAGTGGGCATGAGGACTAAAGTGTCAGACTCATCCAGTCTGGTTTGTTCCTGACAGGGATATATACAAGGCTGTAACCAGTCAATAACTTCAGGGGGGGGGGGGGTTGGTGGGCACATCCCCCAATTGCTGGAAGCTAGAAACAAATTATAATTGATAAACACCTCTAGAAGCTCTCTGAAGTGGTTTTTTTATGGTAAAATAACCCCCAAAATGCCGAGAGCTAGGAAAATTTCAAAATATTTAACACCTCTAAAAGCTCTCTGAAGTGCTTTTTATGGTAACACAGCCCCCTAATTTGTATTTGTATCTTAATTTTAATATTTTTTGAACCATAAATAAAGCCATATATATTCTGTTCATAAAATTTTCGTGGGGGTTTGAACCACCAAAACCCCTCCCTGGCTACGGCCTTGGATATATATATATATATATATATATATATATATGTATCGGGGTTTCAAATCAAGGACGGTTGTAGTAATGGCTTACCATCCTTCCTCCACGCAAATTCGGGTACATGTCCTCTAGAATTCTACCTTCCTCATTCCTAATAAAATATCAGCGTAATCAATGTATTCGTATAAACCGAACAGGTACTAGCCACGTGATAGGAATAAAAATATAATATTGGAACTAAAAACTTGTATAATTTCCAAACATGATTTTTTTCCAAGCACCGAGTCTTACTAATCACGCTAATGGCTTTAGGGATAAGGAAGGTTATGTTTAAGAAATGTAACCCCACTCGCATGGAGGGATGATGGAAAACCATTTTAAAAAAGAAAAAAAACACCTTTCATTATATCCGACCGAGATTTGAACCTCGATCTCCCCGTCATCGGCAGTACAATCTGCTGTGAGAGTGACGCCTTAGACCGTGCGGCCACCGAAGTCGAATTTGCGTGAGTGTACGTTATAACGTTCGACTATAAATTCATTGGCCGCCACACTAGTGTCGTGTTTTAGTTCGAAGAAACACGATCTGGGAGCGGAGGTCCCCAAAATATCATCAATCTCCATTTCACTGTGAAAGCCTAAACGGATAAAATAACAAACAAACTTTGTGACAAAATGGACATATATATATTTTTTTTAGGGAAGGGGTGGTATTTCCCCGGGCTACAAACGAATGGAGACAGCTACAAACTCATTAATCTGTATTGGAACAACACAGCAGAGGATAGGTAAAAAAAAATAACATCGAGGTTAAATAATGGATACAATCTGTACACCCCCCTAACCACCCCTCGATCCTGCTTCTATTCTCCCGAATATAAAACAACCCCCCCCCCCCAAACCACCCTGAGCGTTCACTTTCTACCTTTTACTAACGGTGAAAATGTGTCGGTGAACGCAAATGAAAATCTGTTGCAGAATCCTGTTAACACGATTGAATGTTGCGCGCAGGCGCCATCATTCTCAATTAATATTATTATTATTTCACCCCGACGATAATATATATAAAGTATATTTTATCTCTCGTCTACGCCCCTCCACTAAACTCCTATTCCCCCCCCCCCCCCCAACTACCCACCTTTCCACGGTGAAAAAATAAAAAGATAAACATACGATTGTCACTTGTTCACTTGAACGGCCGTGTTGTTGTTTTTATCGATAGATGTCATTAGTGTCGGGAATTATGCCCTTGATTTGTTTTATTGGGGTGTTCTTAGAAATATTAATGCGCTGTTTATTGATTGTTTGTTTCATGTTTCACAAATAGGAATTCTCGAAATTGACGTTTTAGATTTGTTTAGAAATATAAGTATTTTAACAACGTTTAGTCATTTGCACCTGGGACTACACTATATTGTCTGATGGAGTTCTGTGTTTATACTGGACAGTTGAACTGTAGTTGCAGTTGTCAGAGTAGGACAACTGGACCTAGGGGATTGTATAAGTAGGACAATTGAAACTAAGGGATTATATAGGTAGGACAACTAAACCTAAGGGATTATATAGGTAGGTACAACTGAACCTAAGGGATTAGATAGGTAGGACACTAAACCTAAGGGATTATATAGTAGGACAACTGAATCTAGAGTATTACATAGGTAGGACAACTAAACCTAAGGTATTATATAGGTAGGACAACTGAATTAGAGTATACATAGGTAGGACAACTAAACTAAGGATTATATAGGTAGGACAACTAAACCTAAGGGATTATATAGGTAGGACAACTGAATCTAGAGGATTAATAGGTAGGACAACTAAACCTAAGGGATTTATAGGTAGGACAATTGAAACTAGGGATTGTATAGGTAGGACAATTGAAACTAGGAGATTGTATAGGTAGGACAATTGAACTAGGAGATTGATAGGTAGGACAATTGAAACTAGGGATTAGATAGGTAGGACAACTAAACCTAGAGGATTACATAGGTAGGACAACTGAATCTAGAGTATTACACAGGTAGGACAATGGTTTGCTGCAGCATTGTCCTACAACTCCTTATCGTCCTACTCCACTAGCTTCAATAAACCCAAGTGTCCTATCTATCAAATGCTCTCAGGGATCTGTCCTTATCCTCAAGAAATGTCTCTGATCCTATCAACCTAACCCAACTTCGTCTAAAACAAGTTTTGCCGTCTTGATCGTCATAGTTCGTTGAAGGCGTGGATATGACTTGACGGGTGTTGGTAGAGGAAGTAGATGATGAGAGGCCAGACCAGAGCTTGCAGTCCTAGTAGGGCCCATACAAACACCGCCACTCAAAGCCTAATCAACGATCAACTGTTTGTTCAACACTCCATTCCACTTGTCTCAACGAGCTTATCTCCGATAACTACACTGATGGATGGATACACTCAAACCGGGACTATCTTACCTACAGTTCAGATCTACTTTCATGTATTTATGAGCAATGCCGTCTGTAACTGAGACTAGAATCGAAACCATTTTACCGATTGAGCTAAAACTTGGTATCCAGGGTTTTAATAACGTTCCCTTGAGGGATTTTTGAAATTACATATCCAAACGTAAAATTAAGGGTTTACATCCGGGAGAAAAGGCAATTTGCTCAAATTTGGCTCTGATTGCTTTGATTAAAATTCGTACCTAGGCACTGTTTAATATTACAAACCAAATGCTTCGTCTCATTTTTCACTTTTTTTACTTTCTCGCTATCTTACAGGTAGGAGAAATATTGTGATCGTCAAAAAAAAATCAAACTCGAGATTTTGATGAATCTCGACGTTTCATGACCCCCGAATCCGAAAAAATGGTTTTTGAATTTCCGCCTGTCTGTACCTCCAACTAGAGCCTAAACTATTTTACCGATTGGGCTAAAACTTGATATCTATGGTTTTCATAGGGTTGCCCCGAGAGGTTTATGGAATTGGATATCTAACCTTAAAATTAAGGGTAGTTTACTGAAGGGCAAAAAGAGAAAAAGTCTATTTTCTCAAAATTGGCTCTAACAATTTTGATTAAATAATAAATTTCATTTCTAAACATTCATAAATATTCCAAACGAAATGGCTACCCTAAATATTTCGACAAAATTACTTTAAGGACTCCGGTCTGATACGTAAGTTATTATTTTTTATATCTCCGAAACTATTTGAGATATGAAATTACTTATCATTACAAATAGGCATATCTATTTATAATACACATATTTTATTCAAAGCATATTTTTATAAAACAATTAAATTTCAAGCTATACGCAAACATTTATATTTTTTAACTTTTCGAAAACAAAAGGTAAAGTATTGCGACCGTCAAGAAAATCTAACCTGACATGTTGATGGATGTTGACGTCTCATAACCCCCAAAGCCTAAAAATTGGTCTTTACAATACCGTCTGTCTGTGTGTCTGTTTAAACTTAAAATTAAGAGTAGATTATAAAGGGCGAAAAGACGAAAAATCAATTTTCTCAAAATCGGCTCTAACGATTTTTACTAAAATTCGTATCCAGGCGTTGATTAAGATTATAAATAAACTGGCTATTTTCATTTTACCATGAAAATGACTTTTAGGGTACTTTACAGAAGATGAAATTTCTGTATCTCCGCAACTATTTGATATACGAAATAACTTATCGTCGGAGATTTGTAGTGCTCTTAAAAATAAACGAAAAATATTTTATCAACTCAATATTTCCCGAGTTACAGGTGAATACAATATTTTAAATATTGCTCTGTGAAATGAGGAGATGAACATGCACAGAACAAGTAATACGTTTTTGTAACAGTGTTTATTATTTCATTTACAACAATGTAGACCTATATTTCCCTGTAGCTCACGAGTTATAATTTTAATTTAGTTAAAGGAGTTAGAAAGTCTGTGCTGGGGGGCCCTGTACCATTTATTTTTTAAGATTTGGAAGGGAAAATATAATAATAATTATTATTATTATGATAAGAAATTAAAATTGTTAATTAAAAGTTATGGTTTTTCTTGTTTGTTGCATTACAAAATTTTATTTCCATTAAGTATTCTAAAAGAATAGGCCTACATTGGGATTTATTATTATTATATTTTATTTATATTATAATTCTATAAAGCCACATGGCTGACTCACTCACTCACTGACATTAATTAATGTTTACCCACTTCCAAATGAGCTAGAAACTTGAAATTTAGCAAACTTATAGCTTCTAGCCTGTAACCAACGGAAAAATTCCAAAAAGTTAAAAAATTTAATTTTTAACCCCCGAAAAAAATTCAAAATGTCGGAAGTCTCTTGTGGCTAAACAGTAAGAGCTATCAAAAAAACGGCTCTGGAATTACATTAGTTTACAACCACTTGCAAAGAAAACTCACTGGGGGTTTGGGGGCGGAGCCCCCAACGAGCAAAGCGAGTAATCAAACACAAAACTGTATCATGTTGACAGTAAGTGAACAATTCTAATTTTAATTTAAATCACGTGATGTTTGATATTAAAACAAGAAGATTAAACCTATGCTCGTACTGGAGAAATATTTTATTTATTTTGGCCAAATAAATGTTTTACTTTAAAAATTGCAACAAAAAAAAATCTGCTCTTTTTTTGCGTCTCCTACACTCCACCTTAAATTGGCCCCTTTTTCCTTATTTTCGTTCTCTGTCTGCCCCCTTGTTTTCCAATACATCCAGTGCACGCCCTATCATCGGAAGTCTTGGATAAAAACAAGCGAGTAAAACAGTTACTAAAACTATTTAATGATATGAGGATTGAAGGTTTATAATTAATATTTAGCACCGCGTCTTACTACCCGTTCGGGTTATTGAAGGTTTATAGCCAAGCTAATTTAATAAGCATGATTAACACTTTTATCTTTTTGTAAATCTTGGCATATAATTCAACAAGATATTTTCTTATTGTGAAAACCTATAAAATAAAGGAAATAATAAAAGGGGGGGGGAGACAATTTATTCAGTGACGACGCAAATTACATATTTAATTATATCCGGCCAGTAATATTTCGTACACGACTCAGAAGAATAGACGCCGCTATGACTGATGTTATCACTCTCCACCCCGAGACAATCACTGTTTCTCCTATTTCCCCGCCGGAGCGCAGCACGATACCATCTCAGGACCGGCTGGTAATTGTTACGTAAATACGAGACGTAACATTAATTCTGTTTTGTGACAAGTTGTAACGCCGTATGTGACTGTGTGTGTGTGACGTCATTGCAAATGGCGAACAGATGTAAGAGGAGGTAGATCGAGGGTGGAGGGGGAAGAGGGGTTTAGTTCCCCTCCCCTCTCTCCCGGCGAAACATCAAGATTACATAGAGAGTGATGTGGAAAAGGGGGAAGGGGGGGATTGGGTCTAGTGGGACCCATCTAAATGCTAATGACTTTTTGGGGAGAAACCGAATACTAGGAGATATTTGTTACATGCGCAGTGCAAGATGCGCGTCAGAAGAGGCTTTGAGCTATAGCTTGAACGAGTCTAATGGGCTGCTGTATGCACAATCTAGGATGCGCGTTAGACAACCCTATGCATTAAGCTATAGCTTGAACGGAGGAACGAGTCTAATGGGTTGCTATATGCGCAGTTCAAGATGCGCGTCAGACAAGCCTAGGCCACAGACAAATAATATACCCAGACACTCAACCTCCAGGTTAAAACGGTTGCGTTCCTTTTGGTAGCTTGGGTCCTTCACCGCTAGGATCGCTGCGGTTAGTCCTATCATCACCCAGCAGTGACACTAGCGAAGCCCAGTGTTGAAGGACTCAAGCTGACAAAAGGAGGGCAGCGAAACCCCCGTAAGGTTGAGAGTCTGTTTCTTACTTGTCTGTGGCCTTGTCATTGAACAATAGCTTGAACGGAGGAGCTAGATTGTTTCATTTGCAGCAGAGATAAATCGATTGAAAATACACACGAATCATGTGGTCCCACGGACTGAACTTCAATCTCACTAGGCTGACAGTGAGGTCAGGTTTCGAGCCCCGGTATGATGAATTGAGGGAGGATTTTCTTAAATGTTTTCCCAATCCCTCCCTCCACACAAATACGAACACATTTTCTCCAGGTTATAGCCTCCTCCTCCCTATCTCATTTGTGTAAATATGTGGATAGCCCAAACTGGCAGTGAGACGTGGATAACAAAAATGCCATGTAAATGGCAGTGTCGTGTCGTAACGTGCTACCAGGTTAAGCAGAGCTTGTTACAACTGTACCTGTGATATGTTATCCCCACTCTGTCCCCATTTGACCAATCATACATAGACTCTGCTCTACACACCTCACATGGGAATGTATGTTCGTTGATACCTGACCAATGAGTGTTCTATTGAGTGATTAAAACATATCACAGGCACAGTTTAAAGAAGCTCTGCTTACCCTGGCAACACTCCGCGTCACGGTCGTATAAATGACGCCAAATGTCTAACCTTTACAACCTATTATTTTGTACCGCTCTCATCAGTCATGGAAACACGGCCGACAAAGTAATTGGAGGTTTCGTGCTCTCACATTCATGTGTGTGTGTGAAGTCTGACATGTGTTAACATACGAGACAATTACACGCCCCGCGCGACCGACACACACACACACAACCTCTGCATTGTCTGGCACAAGGGGAAGGGGGGGGGGGGTGCGCATCATAACGTTAGAACAATTCAACCCACGGGTCCGAACATTTATCGCAATACACGCGGTTAACACCCGTTCAATGGTCTAAAGGTCGCCTTACACGTAGCAGGTTGCAGCGCTGACAGCTTTCTGACGTCATTTTACAAAGCTGAGAGCTGACAAATCTGGGGTATCTATTACACACACGCTGCTTTCTGACTAAAGCTTGATTCACACGCTCGCCGAAAAATAGAAAAGCAGAATATGCGCAGTAATGTACACACTTTTAAGTTGACCCATGATGCATTGTAACCCTTTAAAACAGCTGATTATCAACATATTTTATTTTCTAGTGGATAAACATATAATATTTTAGATCACTGTTCCGATAGTTGTTTTCAAATTATAACGCTGTGTCGTGGCACAATCCAATACATCAATAAACACGCTTTACATTAACGAGTTATTTCAAATCTTCTCACAACGGCCAACGAAGCTGTCTGCTAGCTTCTAGCTCTACAGCGCATGCGCACTAATTTGAGATATAGTTGGTTCTAAGATTTGATTGGTTCTCCCGTGTCTAACATCTCGAGCAGAGCGGACAAAGTAGAAAATAGTTGAACTTCAGCAGAACAACTTGCACAGATTAAGTGGAAATCTTGCGATTGGCTTAGACCTAGTCACGTGACCACGTTTATGTTCTGCGCTAGTTTTTCGGCGAACGCGTGAATCCACAGTAAATGATCATATTTCATCTCAGTGGAGGGGGAGGTATTTTAATCGTTCTTTCCTCCAGGAGGTTCTTAACGAGTTCATATTCTTAGTTGCATCTTTGTCGACCTCTTGAGATTTTGTTAGCAGTTCCTCCAAAGACTTCTCTTTCCTCAAACTATCCAGGTATTTATTCATCACCTTCAATTTTCCACAGACATGTCATTGTTTGGTACAATTCTGTCAAGAAGTGTCTGCTGTAGTTTCTGATGTGTGACATAATGTACCGAGATACGAGGCCACACACACTCTAGACAATATAAACACAAGCATGTGAAGAGTAGCAAATAATGAAGGAGACTGGTTAGATTCTCTGGTACCTTCGTCTTGACCCAGACCGCGCATGCGCGGTACAACGTTCCACAAGTTTGAAGCGCCAGAAAGACGTCGTCCGATCAGAAGATATCAATCTCGTTTTGACGTTAGCGATGCCAGATTTCTGATAAGCGCGCTGATCGTTCAGATATATTACACGATCATCTCGCAGAGCCGCGACCTGCTGCGAAGACATGTCCAACACATTTTGACACATTGAAGATTGAAAATAATGAGGGGACCGCATTTTAGAAAAGTCAATGTTGTCATCATCTTTAGTAGAAAAAATCACTTCATTTTAAAATCATCATCATCATCATCATTATTACAAAAATAGGAGGCCGAGAGGAAGACCAAGGGACAGATGGCTGAAGAGAGTAAGGAGGAGTGTGGAGGAGAGAGAGAGGACCGGGCTAAGAGTGGTGGGAGGAAAGGAGGCGGTGTAGAAGCTTTTGTTCCAAACAGACCCAGCCAGTGGCTGAAAGCTGTTCATGATGATAATGATGATGATTTAAAAACTAAGCTACATGGGGTTAAAATCCCGGTTGGTTGGTTTTACACTCTCTCCATGCAAATGCAAGATAACTTCCTCTAAACTCAACCTTCCTCATCCCTGACACATTAGAGTAATTAGTACATAAGCTTTTACCCGAACGGGGCAGTAAGACGTGGAGATAAAAAAAAAACCACAAACACCGGAGAAGAGTTAGGGCCGTGTATGGACCGTATTTATAGTCCAGTCTCGGGAGGGAGCCAACCTCCTGCCAGACGAATAACAAGCAGTTCAGCTCGAATCGGTTGACATCCAAATATCGACTATATATACGGTCTTACATAATCGATACTCAGCAATTAGCTTGTTATTCTTTGTACCGGGAGATTGGTTGACGCCCGAGACTGGACCATAAATACGGCCCTTACGCCGGGGTAGGGCCTACTCGAGTGTGGTATCCGAACCACCCTTCAGGTGAATGCTTGCGTACTTTTTTTTTAGTACAGCGTTTTACAACCCTTTCGGGTTATAGTAGTAACTACACTAATTGTTTATAGGAGTTAGGAAGGTTATACTTATAGGAATTGTACCTGCATTTGCGTGTAGGCAGAGTGTAAAACAATTTTTGAAAAACTACCCTCACTACACCAGACCGAGATTCGAACCTCGATCTCCCCATCATCGGCAGAATGTGAGAGTGACGCCTTAGACCATGCTGCCACCGAAGTGGATTGATCATAGTCGGTTATTTGCAGTGAGGTGGTTTCAAGTCTCTGATGATCGTTACTGGCACTGATGGACACGTGCACAAAGGCACTAGTCTCGTTCTGTGTGATTTGCCTGTCACCTGAAGATCGGTGTTCGTATATGAGCCGGCTCTACTTAGGCGTTTATTTTTGTTTATTTTTATCAGATAATTTCCTACGGTCTTTCCAAGAAAATGCGGATACATCTCCTCTAAATTATACCTCCCTCGTCTCTACTCCGTTAATATCAATGCACGGATATCTCGTCCGGCCGCAAGAATCACCCGACAAACACTTTTATTACAAAACAACACGGAAATAACCGCGACATAATTCAGTAACGAGCCCATTTAAAACGAAATGTTCCTCCCCTCACCCCTTTTTGCTACAAATCACAATGTAAATGAATCAAAAACTTTTTTATTTTTCCCCGTAAACAAAAATAAAACACACCCACATGTTATGAAAAAAAACTATATAATTTCCTGTAAAATCTACTTTTAGTTCAATAAATCTAACTCAACCGTTTTTAAGTGGAACACACCATATTGTACGGTTATGTGTTACCGACGAACTTTTACATCGGGGAAACATGTACTCCATATAATATATATATATATATTTTATTCCCGCAATGTTAAATCAAAACCCTGCGAAGCCCAGTGGCCCGCACATTCGTCATCCCGTCCCGCGGGGACAGTGCTGCTATCTGTTATGAATGAGTCGAGTTACATGGCACCGACCACAGACAGTTGAATTACTGCTTGCGGATACAGCGACTTCCCCCTCCCTCTTTCAAAGGTGATGCCACATCAACGGGATCCATCCCTTCCGGGCTGAGACGACAACTTACGAACGTTGCCGAGGTGAAAGGGGAGGAGTCAGCTTCGCGAACCTGACCCCCTCCCCCAATGATCTCCGAGGAAGCGCGTGGAACGGGAATATAAAACTTCAACAACATTATCAACAAGCTGACGAGGTGGCCGAGTGGTTAAGGCGTTGGACTGCTAATCCAATGTGCTCTGCACGCGTGGGTTCGAATCCCATCCTCGTCGAATTTTAGTTTATGCTATTTAAATTAGGTTTTTTCGCTGGATGCGATAATCAGTAACTTAAAGGTAGTTTGAAAACATGGTGCGACCTAAACGTCTCTACAACTTATTTAATTTGTTTTCGTGCTTTCCTTCTGGAAGCATTAGAACAAAAATCGACATTGACCTACCTGTCACATCCAGTGGCGTAGTGTTCCATATTGCAAAGCTAAGTATAAATGGTTTAGACTGTCCCAATGAATTGTTCTGATCACTCACTGAACCCGTTTCGGTGACCGAATGATCTAAGGCGTCACTCTCACAATTGACTGGACTGCCAATGACAGGGAGATTGGGTATCGAGTCTCTTCCTATGCGTGGATGCGAATACATTTATCCTAAATTCAATCATCTCCAAATCTTCGTGGTTGGCTAAGACTCCGTGACCAAAATACAAACATAGACACATTTCCTTTAAAATAGATCTTAGTGACTAATTGTTTTTAATACGACAGGGCCTGAAGTTAGAGTGAATAATATATTAATACCTAATTGTCTTTGGTTTGAATCCTGACTTGTGTGTTTACTCCATCCCGATTAAAGCATAACCTATGTGACGTTCAGCAAACATACAAAATTATTGCTATGCGGGAATACTAAACCTATCCCCTCACCTACTAGTGATGTCAACGGAGATGTCACCTGATGTTTCCAAACGATCTGTGTATCTTAACCTAACAGTACGTAAAAGATTACATCCACTGAGAATGAAACCGTTTGCTGTATGGGTCCATTTGACTCAGCCTGCCTGATGGAGGGTAGCAGGACGTGTCGTGGAGGAGGGTGGGGGTGAGGGATGCCCCCCTTGGGAGGAACACCCCTTCCCCTATACTGGGGCAATAATGAACCGAACCCCGCCCCGATATTCCTGGAGTCCTTGATGGCTCGACTCGACCGCAACGACAGATTGCGCCACTTTTAATCCAGCCCCACGTGGTCCCCGGGGACTTGGGGAGGGGGGCGACGTTGGACAAAGACTTCACATTACTGGACTATTATTTCTCCGCCGTGCAGACTCTCTTGTAGGTGATGACGTCTGGCTGTTAGGTCCACTCGTCCTTTCTTCGTGCGTACCAGGAGAGAGGAGACAAGTCATACCAGAATCCGAACCACCGGTGACGACAGATACCCACGTGTCGAGAAGATAACAAAATCTCGGGCCTTGGTACGTCCAATACCAGCACCACGATAGTTTATTACCTCCAGCTTACCCCCGCGTCCTACCACCCATATGTGTTATTCGCGTCCTTACCCAAATTGAGTGGGGAGGGTAATTGTATACTTTTATCTTAAGTGTACCCACATTTGCGTGGAGGGAAATTGGTAAACCGTTTGGGTTATAATGAAACCACCTCAGTAATCTCAGCTGGGATTCGAGCCCCGAACTTTCTGCTACCAGTGAGCTAAACCAAGTGAGCCTGACATCCAGACGATGTGCACACCGAATGTGGATCCCAATAAGGACATATAAAATTGAGTTGGTGCCTGTGACTCTTTCAAGCCAAAACCACTTCACCGATTGGGCTGAAATTTCGCTTGAGTATTACTCGGACGTCCGGTTAACAAATAGGCAGATTAAAATGTACGTCCGCCATTTTGTTTCAAGTTGTTGGTTAAAAAATACTAATTTTTGACCCTTTTCTAAGCTTCTGCTTATCGGATTTTTATCTGACCGCAACTTTGAAAGGTTCTTAGATATAAATCAAATATGACGGCCATATATTTAAATAATTCAAAGCTTATCATTTGTTAATTTTTTTTGTACTAATTTCAAATCTAGTTTAACATTTATTTATTAAATCACACTTATATGCCAACAATGTCATATAAAGAAGCGTTATTGACGCAAAGTAAAGGATAAATACCGGTGGCGAGCGTGTTGCCTAGAATAGGAGATTTGTTGGTTCGGCTTTTACCTCTCTTGTGTGATAATGTAATCACGTGACTGAGTCTACTATTATCGTATGTTAGTTTATACCAAGATATTATATTTTGTGTTTATAGATTTTCCTTATTTTTTCATGAATGTATTTATTGTGTATGTGTGTTTTAAATAGCATATATACTGAGTGTGCTTATGTGTAGCATATTTTGAGGTTATTGATTTATTATGTAGCAAATAGTTAGATACTCTTAAAAATGGTTAATTCGAGTTTTGGACTTGGAATTAAAAAAGTTTTTATTACGGACTGAATTTCATTTGACTGACTGACTGACTCAGGCTTATAATACAACAAAGAATCACGTGTCTGTTAAGTAACATTAATATTATATAAATGTTGCTCGACACTGACACAACACCACTAAAAACTTTGCATATCTAGTTTTTTAATTTTTTGAAAAACACATTAAAATGTGAAATTAGCTCATTTAGAAGGAATGTTCACGTAACATGTCTTAGTTCTAAGATCAAAGTGAATGGTTTTAACATGGATCCAGCATTCCTCAAACAAATAAGGTCAAGCTTTAATAGGGTCACAACAGAACATTCTGAGATAGTTGAGGATTGTTTTAGTGGTTTGGAAGCTTCAGAACTGACATTACCATTAGATATACAGCAGTGTGAGGGTCACAACAGAACATTCTGAGATAGTTGAGGATTGTTTTAGTGGTTTGGAAGCCTCAGAACTGTCATTACCATCAGAAATACAGCAGTGTGAGGGTCACAACAGAACATTCGGAGATAGTTGAGGATTGTTTTAGTGGTTTGGAAGCCTCAGAACTGTCATTACCATAAAATACAGCAGTGTGAGGGTCACAACAGAACATTCTGAGATAGTTGAGGATTGTTTTAGTGGTTTGGAAGCTTCAGAACTGTCATCACCATAAGAAATACAGCAGTGTGAGGGTCACAACAGAACATTCTGAGATAGTTGAGGATTGTTTTAGTGGTTTGGAAGCTTCAGAACTGTCATCACCATAAGAAATACAGCAGTGTGAGGGTCACAACAGAACATTCTGAGATAGTTGAGGATTGTTTTAGTGGTTTGGAAGCTTCAGAACTGTCATCACCATAAGAAATACAGCAGTGTGAGGGTCACAACAGAACATTCTGAGATAGTTGAGGATTGTTTTAGTGGTTTGGAAGCTTCAGAACTGTCATCACCATAAGAAATACAGCAGTGTGAGGGTCACAACAGAACATTCTGAGATAGTTGAGGATTGTTTTAGTGGTTTGGAAGCTTCAGAACTGTCATCACCATAAGAAATACAGCAGTGTGAGGGTCACAACAGAACATTCTGAGATAGTTGAGGATTGTTTTAGTGGTTTGGAAGCTTCAGAACTGTCATTACCATAAGAAATACAGCAGTGTGAGGGTCACAACAGAACATTCTGAGATAGTTGAGGATTGTTTTAGTGGTTTGGAAGCCTCAGAACTGTCATTAACATAAGAAATACAGCAGTGTGAGGGTCACAACAGAACATTCTGAGATAGTTGAGGATTGTTCTAGTGGTTTGGAAGCCTCAGAACTGACATTACCATCATAAATACAGCAGTGTGAGGGTCACAACATTCTGAGATAGTTGAGGATTGTTTTAGTGGTTTGGAAGCTTCAGAACTGTAATCACCATAAGAAATACAGCAGTGTGAGGGTCACAACATTCTGAGATAGTTGAGGATTGTTTTAGTGGTTTGGAAGCTTCAGAACTGTAATCACCATAAGAAATACAGCAGTGTGAGGGTCACAACATTCTGAGATAGTTGAGGATTGTTTTAGTGGTTTGGAAGCTTCAGAACTGTAATCACCATAAGAAATACAGCAGGGTGAGGATATTTCCCTCCAAGTAGTTGGCACCTTTAAAGACAATCATACCTCCCCCCCCGCTTCATTTGTCTCCCACCTCTGTCTGCAGACAGCTATCGCCTTGTCTGCCACGTACATAATCGTAATGACATTCAGTTCTCTTGATCCATAAATTGGTTACCTTGACTATTATATCATAGTCGATGTTAGTTCTTGTTCCAGCCACCGCATGGAGGTGTTCATAAAAATGGCAAAGTACGCAATTATTTCTCCATAACATTCGCATCTCTGGAGAGGAGGGGGGGGAGAGGGGGTGATCTCTCTTGACGTTGCAATAAAGTATATTGTTAACCTTTTAAACAAAGTGAAATGTTGCAATTTTGAAACTTCACCTCATTTCTTTAGTGTACAGTCTTTTCACAATAATATAGACCCTTCCTTGGTTTATATAAATACACCGTAGCTCTTGATCATGACATGGGACATGCATACTCTTCATGACAAGCTCTTACTAACCCTGCACCTACTATATATATACCCTGATTGGTATAGGAAGCCCACTTTCATACACCAACATAGTTTGAAAGTCATTTACATTTGGCATTTTAGAAATATGTTAAATTTGGTTTTCTTATTAAAAAGTTATCAAAAATGCCAATACATCCTTATGGATCACTGAATAGTTTCTATTTACATTATTAATTAAATGGACTAATAATATAAATATAATTGTAATTTTCCCCCCGCCATCTTTTTAACACTAGTTTCCAGTTTTCCTATTAAAATCAGACTATAGTTATTTGTCTACAAGCCTCACAGCATTTGTTTGTTCCTGACACGCGATCTCTTAACATGTCCGAGGCGTACATATTTTTATTTCGAACAGAGCGTACAAGTAATAATTTGTTAAATTTACTTTTATTGCCCTAGACATACATCTTGAAATAGTTTGAAAAGTCATTTCGATTTTATTTTAAATTTTGCTAAAAAAAAATTTTTTTTTTCTACTTTGCTTTTGGTTCTTCTTCTGTTGCTAACAAACGTCGCTTTATAGCACAATCATTTAAAAGTCGTAAAAGACAGACAGACGGACACTAACACATCGGACTTTCAGATGAACAACGGCCTAACTCCAGGGTAAGTATAGACTTCTAGATCCTTACTTGGCCCTCACTTTATCATACAAAGCAAGTATTGTAATCATGAACATTTTTCACCTCGAGATTATGAAAAATCTTTAAGTGTTATGCACCCCTCAGACACAAAAAAAAAGTATTAAACTGTCTGTCCCTATGTCTATCTGTCCCTCTGTCTGTCTGTCCCTCTGTCTGCCTATCCTTCTGTCTGTCTGTCCTTCTGTCTGTCTGTCTGTCCCTCTGTCTGTCTGTCCCTCTGTCTGTCTGTCCCTCTGTCTGTCTGTCCCTCTGTCTGTCTGTCCCTCTGTCTGTCTATCCTTCTGTCTGTCCTTCTGTCTTCCTTCTGTCTGTCTGTCCCTCTGTCTGTCTGTCCTTGTCTGTCTGTCTGTCCCTCTGTCTGTCTATCCTTCTGTCTGTTCTGTCTGTCCTGTCTGTCTGTCCTCTGTCTGTCTATCCTTCTGTCTGTCTGTCTGTCCTTCTGTCTGTCTGTCCTCTGTCTGTCTGTCCCTCTGTCTGTCTGTCCTTGTCTTTGTTCCCTCTGTCTGTCCCTCTGTCTGTCCCTCTGTCTGTCCTTCTGTCTGTCTGTCTATCCTTCTCTTTCTCTGTCTGTCTGTCTATACCTAAGGTACAGCCGACATATTAGTATGTTTCGTTCGAACTTGATGTATAAACATTATATGGTCCCACCTCAGGAAATTTTAAAATTAAATTCACTTATTTACTGTAGGATCCCGGTAGAAAGGACTGTGTGGAGATTAAAACATTTGGGAAGAAATAGGAGACAAATTGAATGTTTCAGATAAGAAGAAATAATTGTTCGTCGTTGCTGGAGCTCGAACACGTGACACATTGCTCTTCCCCAACAATACTTACGTGCGTGCGCATCATTTCGAGCCTTCCTTCACATTCAGCGCGGCGAGTGTAGACGTTATAAAGCCACATGGCTGACTCACTCACTCACTCAGTGACATTAATGTTTACCACTTCAAGATGAGCTGAAACTTGAAATTTGGCAAATTATTGCTTCTAGCCTGTAACCGACGGGAAAATATCCAAAAAGTTAAAAACAATTTTTAACCCCCAAAAAAATTCAAAATGTTGGAGAACTTTAAAGTCGGTGGGACCTTTTTTTGAAGGTCTCTTGTGGCTAAACGGTAAGAACTATAAAAAAAACTGCTCTGGAATTACATTAGTTTACAACCACTTGCAAATTATTATTACTATCTGCACCGCGTCTTACTACCCGTTCGGGTTATACGCACTTACGCTAATGTGTAATGGTAGGTGATTGTGAGATGAAATGGAGGACCTACAGTTTAACGTGGGATCCGAACCACGGTGGAGGCCTGGCATTCCTCACATTCACAAGTTGTGATTAATACACGTCTTGTCAGAGGTGAAGGAAGGGTTTGGCAATCAGATAAATCTGTGCCGGGACCGAGGATTGAACCCCGGACCCCACAGAACAGAAATCTGACACCTTACCTCTAGACCACCAGGTCACCCACCTGAAAAGAAAACTCACTGAGGGTTTGGGGACGGAGCCTCCAAAGAGCAAAGCGAGTAGCTCTATATAGATCTGACAAGTTGTGGCATCTCCATGAAGTTCTCTACATCCTCACATTCTCACTTTCTCGGTCCTTTATCTAAACTATACTTATAGCTCGAGCCTGCTTCGGTGGCCGCATGGTCTAAGGCAGGGGTGGACAAACTACAGCCCACCGATGTGCTCAATCCGGCCCCGCGGGGTGAATAATTGAAATGTGCGACGTTATGTTCCGGTACGTTACCACTCTGATCCTCAACATTTCCAAACTTGGTAGATCTTTACCAAAAATACATGGCAGTGTTTGTATCCTCATGTTCAGGCTAACAAGTGTTTACAACCGTGAGACTTAGTAAATGTGATCTTGAGTATCTTCTCCCTTGAGAATCCCCTTCTCACAGTTTCACTCATCTCACACTCAATCATACAAATCCTCTCAACGAACTTAAAACATACCAAGCCACTGAGCTATTTATGATTGTTACATATTCTCAACGTTATTTCAACTTATTCATGTCAGTCTATTTCGAGTGTTTATCTTCTTTTGATTAATTTTTTAAATTAATTTCTGACCAACTAACTTTTTTTCTTTTGGGATTTCTATAAGTAAGTTTACACACCCCTGGTCCAAGCCTATAATGTTTCTCTCTAGGGTTGACTAGACTGTCGATGACAGGGAAATCGGGGTTTGAATCCCAGTTTGGTGTTCTGAGAGTGTTTTTAACCAAACTGGTTTTAACTCTCCTTCCATGAAAATGCAGGCACACTTCCTCTTAAAACGCACCGCTAAAAAACACTGTAAGATACGTGTAAGCATGGTTATAGAAACATAAAGGAAAAAGAACATCGCATTCACTAAGAGCATATATGAAATAATATACACTGTTGCAGAACATAAATTATGAAATAATATACACTTTAGCAGAAACATATATTTTTTTCTGTGAATTTTCAATTCCACCATTTCCCAAAGTTCCGTTAAGGCAAATGTATTTGCCTATTGATCGGAAAGTACAGATTTTTTTTAAAATGTTATTTTACATAAAAATTGTTTATTTTTAAGAGCGCTACAACTTTTCAAAGATAAATTACCTTATATCTCAAAGATTTGCGGGGATTTGATAAAAAAAATCTCCACTTATATTAAGTACCTTAAAATCATCTCCCGGGAAAATGAGCTGCGTTTTTTGTTTGTATTTAAACAGTGCCTGGATAAAAAAAATTGATCAAAATCATTAGTTATTTTTGAGATTTTTAAATCTTTTCACCCATAAGTAAGCTACCCTTTATTTTAAGGGTTAGAAAGCAGAAAGGCAGAAATACACTAGGACAGACATAACTGAAGGACCAACCTTTGTGAGTTCATTGGCACAAGATACAAGATCCATCATAATCTAGAGGTTGAAAATGTTCATTATTACAATACTTTCGCTTTATGATAAATAAACACTATAACAGGTATAATTAGATCCGATCAGGACCCCTTTTAAAAACCTGAAGCTACCTCACAGGTTGTGACCTAGTATAGCCGAAGAAGAGATCAGTTCCCTCAAAGGCTGTCACCTAGCATAGACCTTCCTGAACAGATGTAAAACCTCCATAGTAATAAATAAAACTGGACCGGTCGGGTCACGAAGCCCGATATCCATTGAAGACGTCTGTGTTTTCTCTCTGAAACGTTTCCTCAGTGGAGATCTTTCTTCTCTTCGTAACGACGAATCTTTTTGACGACCTCCCGAAGAGAAGAAAGTCTCCGAGCAGAAGACTAACCTCATTGTGTCGGGTTTTATAATTTAATTTCTGCGCGGATATTGTTTTGTTAGTCAAACTAATTACCAGCCATGAATGTTGAGTTCCCATAGATCCTCCCGTGGTTCGTGTGTGTGTGTGTGTGTGTGTGTGTGTGGGTGTGGAGGGGGAGGGGGGGGGGCAGTTCTCATGAACGGAGTTGAGAAAACATACCCGGATAATTTGTAAATCTAATCAAGGCCCCCAGAGAAAGTGGGGAGGAGGGGATGTATATGATATTCGTGAAGCTAGTCCTAAAAAATACCACGACACAATCGTACACCCTGAACGGTATCAAAAGCTTACCTTGCATTATTCCACTATGGTGTAGCTTATAAGATAGGGCCATGGTGTAATCGGTCAAGGTATACCCAGGTGCATCATAGTTTGGAAGAACATTTATCAAAAAATTGTTCATTAGTAAAACCATCCTCAAACTATTTATTTTATTTTACGTAAATCACTCCCCAGATATCCATTTTGAACTTTTCAAAGTTAGTTCATCAGTCATCAGTAACTACCCTTAATTTCAGGGCAAGAATCAAAATCCTTTTTCTTACATACATGGGGACAGAAAGACATACAGACATGGGGACAGACAGACATACAGACATACAGACATGGGGACAGACAGACATACAGACATGGGGAACGACAGACGTAAAGACATGAGGACAGACAGACATACAGACATGGGGACAGAAAGACATACAGACATGAGGAAAGAAAGACACACAGACATGGGGACAGACAGACAAAATTGTCAGACCCCCTATTTTGAAATCGGGGCCCCATAAGACGTAAAAATCCACCCAAAATCTCGGGCTCTAAAAATTTTACGATCACAATACTAAATGATAAAATGATACACCACGGCCAGTTAAAATTGGTAAGCCACGTCCCTGTCGGATAAAATATGAACCAAAAGACGCTTTTCCCCGCCAATATCTGGATCTCGGAACAGCCCAACAGTGTGATATAGACGCTTGTTCCCTGGAGTTGCCCCTTCAGAAGGATATATGTTTATTGGTGCCGGGTTCGACTCCCTAATGAAAGAGTTGGGGCTTCATTCTCACGCTGACCGGGTAAGTGGGTCGTAACAGCTCTCTCAGGTACCGCGGCTTCCTTTCATCCTCCTTCTTAACCTAATAACTCGTTACAACGAATTTACAACGGACAGCAAGAGGGCTACCTATTATTACCTTTGCTATCTTCTCCAGTTCTTAGCAACTGTGATGTCCTCATAGCTTCCTATTATTACCTTTGCTATCTTCTCCAGTTCTTAGCAACTGTGATGTCTCCATAGCTTCCTAATCACCACCATACACGATTCAGTAGATAAACTTGTACTGAAACAATGATAGTAGCTCTCACGAGATAACCAGTGAAGTATGGTCCTATTTATGAAGGGAAGAAACTTTTGTTAACGGTCACATTAGTAACTTAAAACCATCTTTATTTATTCATAAGTCAAGTCATGTGATTTTCAGCTGTTGCTTTATATATATTATATATATATATATATATATATATATATATATATATAAACTCGTTTACCAAATTAAAATTTCTTCCGGGAAATGAATGAGGTATTTACAATATTTTTTTTAAATGTTTTATTTTGAAGCTATCAGGAATATTTTAAAATTATTATTAATATGTTTATATAGCCCACTTCAGTGGTTGAATGGTCTAAGACGTCACTCTTACAAGAGACTGAATAGCCGATGACGGGGAGATCAAGTCACGACTCCGGTTGGGTGTACTAAAAGTAATTTTTTTCCTTCTTTGGTTTCCCACTCTCCTTCCACGCAGATGTGGGAACACATAATCTAAATTCAACCTTCCTCAAACCCGACACACACGCGGTGTTTCATTCAGCCGTTCATCACCCTCCCCTTATCTGGGTTCGAGCCCCCGTTCGACCACACATGAGGCCCACCCCAGGAAATGGTACAGTCCGTGCATTAATTAAGACGTGGGTTGGCTAATTATGGCGCAGCTGTACCGGGATCCTTAACAATGCTCACCGCGCTGGCTTCCTTCCTTCCTTCCTTCTCACGCTTTCGACGCTCTTTTGTTTGTTTTGTGATTCACATTCAGCCGTGTCTTCATCGAGATGGCTTCAACACACCCAGTGGGGGGTCATCAGCGCTCGGAACTACACTTGCAAGAAGAGTTGAGCATGTGTTATCCAGGCGGGATTCGAACCTGGGTGAATGATGCTTGGATTGTTGTACTGGCTGAAAATTAAGTTTGGACGGCGACTTGTTCCTGGCGGTGGGAAGTTATGGAAACTAGACCCATGAGTGGCTAGTAACAACCACTTGGAAGACGCTAGACTCATGAGTGGCTAGTAACGACCACCTGGAAGACTCTAGACCCATGAGTGGCTAGTAACGACCACCTGGAAGACTCTAGACACATGAGTGGCTAGTAACGACCACCTGTAAGACTATAGACTCATGAGTGGCTAGTAACGACCACCTGGAAGACTATATACTCATGAGTGGTTAGTAACGACCACCTGGAAGACGCTAGACCCATGAGTGGCTAGTAACGACCACCTGGAAGACGCTAGACACATGAGTGGCTAGTAACGACCACCTGGAAGACTATAGACTCATGAGTGGCTAGTAACGACCACCTGGAAGACGCTAGACTCATGAGTGGCTAGTAACGACCACCTGGAAGACTATAGACTCATGAGTGGCTAGTAACGACCACCTGGAAGACTCTAGACACATGAGTGGCTAGTAACGACCACCTGGAAGACTATAGACTCATGAGTGGCTAGTAACGACCACCTGGAGGACGCTAGACTCATGAGTGGCTAGTAACGACCACCTGGAAGACTCTAGACACATGAGTGGCTAGTAACGACCACCTGTAAGACTATAGACTCATGAGTGGCTAGTAACGACCACCTGGAAGACGCTAGACACATGAGTGGCTAGTAACGACCACCTGGAAGACTCTAGACTCATGAGTGGCTAGTAACGACCACCTGGAAGACTATATACTCATGAGTGGTTAGTAACGACCACCTGGAAGACGCTAGACCCATGAGTGGCTAGTAACGACCACCTGGAAGACTCTAGACACATGAGTGGCTAGTAACGACCACCTGGAAGACGCTAGACACATGAGTGGCTAGTAACGACCACCTGGAAGACGCTAGACCCATGAGTGGCTAGTAAACGACCACCTGGAAGACGCTAGACACATGAGTGGCTAGTAACGACCACCTGGAAGACTATAGACTCATGAGTGGCTAGTAACGACCACCTGGAAGACGCTAGACTCATGAGTGGCTAGTAACGACCACCTGGAAGACTATAGACTCATGAGTGGCTAGTAACGACCACCTGGAAGACTATATACTCATGAGTGGCTAGTAACGACCACCTGGAAGACTATAGACTCATGAGTGGCTAGTAACGACCACCTGGAAGACGCTAGACTCATGAGTGGCTAGTAACGACCACCTGGAAGACTCTAGATACATGAGTGGCTAGTAACGACCACCTGTAAGACTATAGACTCATGAGTGGCTAGTAACGACCACCTGGAAGACGCTAGACACATGAGTGGCTAGTAACGACCACCTGGAAGACTCTAGACTCATGAGTGGCTAGTAACGACCACCTGGAAGACTATATACTCATGAGTGGTTAGTAACGACCACCTGGAAGACGCTAGACCCATGAGTGGCTAGTAACGACCACCTGGAAGACTCTAGACACATGAGTGGCTAGTAACGACCACCTGGAAGACTCTAGACCCAGCATGTCCCCGCGCTTCTTGCCACTGCTCCGTGGAGGTTTAATTAATTAAAGTGAACCTGTGGTAATTAAGACTGTGTAAACATGACTTGAACAGATGACTCGGCACAAACTCTTTCTTTCTTGTGATACGGGGCGTGACTGGAGGAATATAGCTCAACAATACTGTGTACAGTCAGGGTCATAAATACTGCGTGACTGGAGGAATATATCTCAACAATACTGTGTACAGTCAGGGTCATAAATACTGCGTGACTGGAGGAATATAGCTCAACAATACTGTGTACAGTCAGGGTCATAAATACTGCGTGACTGGAGGAATATAGCTCAACAATACTGTGTACAGTCAGGGTCATAAATACTGCGTGACTGGGTGAATATAGCTCAACAATACTATGTACAGTCAGGGTCATAAATACTGCGTGACTGGAGGAATATAGCTCAACAATACTGTGTACAGTCAGGTTGTCTGATACAAGACACTCTAAAATTTACGCGCATCGGTGCCTACGTGGGCTCTTCCGGTTTGGTTTGCCTGTAATAGATGAATAGGGGTTTGAATCCGGGTCGGGTGTAATGAAGGGGTTTTTTCCTCCTAAATGTTTCCCATCATCCACACAAATGCGCGTAGATTTATTCTAAATTCTACCTTCCAAATTCCTAACATATTAGTGTTTTATATATACACACTCGCTCTGCCCTCAAACCCCCGGTGAGTTTTATTTGCAAGTGGATGTAAACTGATGTAATTCCAGCGTTGTTTTGAACGTAACAACTTAAAGTTACCGGTATTGTATTGTATTTTTCACACATTATTTTAGTTTCTCCATACTTATAGGGCAGCTAGAATCATCAAATTTGGCACGCTTATGGAAATTGGATGTGCCAATATTCCTGCCAAATTTTATGATTCTAGCTGTTCCATAAGTGTGTCAGAAAACTAAAAAATATGTGGAAAATGTGCAAAATTTACCTAAAATTAAAAAAAATCTAGTTCTATCTTAGGTATAACCGATGGAGATACGACAATAATAGGACCAAACTTGTGGATCTCGACAAATCCGCAGCTGCCTGTGTAATCCGTTTTTTGATAGGTCTTACCGTTTAGCCACAAGAAACCTCCAAAGAAAGGTCCGTACCGACTTTAAAGTTGCTCCGACATTTTGAATTTTTTTCAGGGTTAAATTTTTTTTTTAACTTTTTGGAATTTTCCCTTTGGTTACAGGCTAGAAGCTATAAGTTTGCCAAATTTTAAGTTTCTAGCTCATCTGGAAGTGATTAAACATTAATGTCAGTGAGTGAGTGAGTCAGCCATGGGGCTTTATAGTAGTATAATAATACATATAGATATATAGATATATATATATAGATAGATAGATAGATAGATAGATAGATAGATAGATAGATAGATATATGCGTATGGTATAACTTGAACGGGCAATGAAACGCGAGAGTTTTGATGTCGTTCTATACTAAAAAAACTTTCCCATTTGACTGTACAGGTACTTTGTTAAAACAATAGGTTTCTATGTGCCCATAAGAACTGACGGCTTTTTATTTTTTTATGAACGTGACTGTACCATGCATATCCTAAATAATGTTGAGAATTCATCATTTCGTCGTGAACGATCTATGGATCCCAAGACAAGAGAGAGAGAGAGAGAACTAGTTCCAACCAAGCGTATCGACGGCGATGAACGTGAGGCGTCGCTCCACCATCCGACGCGGCGTCCCTTGGTCCTGACGAGGAAGAGAGGGGCTAGTTACCTCCCCCCCCCCGTACCCCTGAGAGAGTTCCCCGATCATCACTCCAGACACCCGCACTTTAATAGAAAGGTAATAGAAACGCTAGAAGCCGGAAAATTGAATGGGCAAAACCCACACAAAGTCGTCCATGAAAGTCAACCTCTCTTTCCCCTTCTCTCTCTCTCTCTGTTTCTCTTTGACTTCCTTCCTATTACCTCTCTACCTTCCTCGCTTCTTCTGTACACATCACATCAACAACCCCCTCTCCCCCCACCTGCCCCCTTACTTTAATATAGCGGTTCCCCTGAGGGGGTGGGGTGGGGGGTGAGTTAGATTGGCTTCACAAGCGGAAGAGAGGATGCTCGGGATGTTTGTTTTTTTTCCTATCCGCGGATAGAAGATCACGTCCGCGCCTGTCCTTTTCCGCGCACCGCTGAATTATAGATTATTACTCTCGACAAGATGTTCCCGTAGGAACCGGGACAGGAACAGCTGGGGCTGAGCAGGGTTGGACGGGAGGGGGTTCCTGATCGCGCGCACACACACACACACACACACACACACACACACACACACACACACACACACAACACACACACACACACACACACACACTCACACACACACACACTCACACACACACACAGAGATAGGTATGTAGGTGGATAGAAACATAGATAGATGATGGATAAGCAGGTAGATGGATATGTAGGTAGTTGGAGAGATACTTAGATCTGCAGAAAAATTGAAAGAGCTGGAGAACGTGGAACATTTCAAATATATAAGAAGTTTAACTGCGACAAACGTGAAGATTAAACGAGAGATAAAGTCAAACACAGCAATGGCTGCTCTCAACAAGAAGAGGTTGTTACTGACCAGCAAATTGGACCTGGAGAGCAATGGCTGCTTTCAACAAGAAGAGGATGTTACTGACCAGCGAACTGGACCTGGAGAGCAATGGCTGCTTTCAACAAGAAGAGGATGTTACTGACCAGTGAACTAGACCTGGAGAGCAATGGCTGCTTTCAACAAGAAGAGGATGTTACTGACCAGTGAACTAGACCTGGAGAGCAATGGTTGCTTTCAACAAGAAGAGGATGTTACGCCACAACATGACCCTGAGATATAGCTTGCTTGCAAAAGAGAGGTTGTTATGGCTACAGTGAATAAACTGATGAGAATGGTTGCTTTTCAACCGAAGAAGAAGTGGTGTTTTCGGACCATGAAATTAAACCTTGAAGAGCAATGGATGCTTTCAACAAGAAGAGGTTGTTACTGACCAGTGAACTAAAACCTGAAAGAGCAAATGAGCACTCAACAAGAAAGACATCACGACCATGAACTGACCGGAGAGTATTGCTGTTTCAACAAGAAGATGATGATACAGACCAGGAACTGGACTGGAGAGTATTGGCTAGCTCCAAGAAGAGGATGTTACATGAGAGTTGAACTGCGACCTGAGAGAGTATTGGCTGCTTTCAACAAGAAGAGGATGTTACTGACCAGTAACTAAACCTGAAGAGCAATGGTTGCTTTCAACAAGAAGAGGATGTTACTGACCAGTGAACTAACCTGAAGACAATGGTTGCTTTCAACAAGAAGAGGATGTTACTGACCAGCGAATTGACCTGGAGAGCAATGGCTGCTTTCAACAAGAAGAGGTTATTACTGACCAGTGAACTAACCTGAAGAAACAATGGTTGCTTTCAACAAGAAGAGGTATGTTACTGACCACGAATTGGACCTGGAGAGCAATGGGTCTTCACAGAAGGGTTATACTGACATGAACAACCAGAGCAATGTGCTTCACAAGAAGTGTATACCAGCATTGGACTGGAGAGCAATGGTTGCTTTAACAAGAAAGGATGTTACGACCAATAAAATGACCTGAGATGAGGAAAACGACGAGGGGCAATATGAGAAGCTGGTGAGCTGAAACTCAGGTGCTGAGGGAAAAAGAAGAAACTGTATTTTGAAAGCTTTGAGATGTGTGGACAGAGAAGGTGATTAATGAAGAATTCTAGGAAGAGTCAATGGGAAGAGAACGATTCTGAAGATGATTCTACAAAGAAAGGCCAGTTGGATGGGTCACGTTATGAGCATAATTAATGTCGTATTGAGTGACGTCATAGAAGGCAAGGTGGAAGGGAGAGGGGGACAAGAAAGATCACGAAAGCAACTGGAAGAAGACCTCAAAAAAGGAAAGAGGACCAAGTTTCAGGATATTATGAAAGGAAGATGCTGATAGGACATATTGGAGGACTCAATTTGGACAAAGCAACGTACCTGTCGAAAGACAGAACACCGAATAGTAATAATAATACTTAGCTACTCTATGACATTAGGAATTTAAAGTTCATTGCCATCCTTACAAAGGAAGCCACCTACCCCTATCTTGAACTAGTTATATCCAGTCCACCTCATTACACCCTATTCCTATCCTGAGCTAGTTTTATCCAGTCCACCTCATTATACCCTATCCCTATCTTGAGTTAGTTTCTATCCAGTCCACCTCATTACTCCCTATCTCTATTTAGAGTTATTATATCCAGTCCACCTCATTACATCCTATCCCTATCTTGAGTTAGTTCTATCCAGTCCACCTCATTACACCCTATCCTATCTGAGCTAGTTATATCCAGTCCACCTCATTACACCCTATACCTATCTTGAGCTAGTTATATCCAGTCCACCTCATTACACCTGTCTCTTTCAGTTCCATTCTAATATTATCTTCCATCTGCATCCAGGTCTTCTCAATGATCTCTTCCATTGGGTCTGCCAGTCAGTACCCTGAACAATGCTCTAGATTCTTTCCTTCGTACTGCATGTCCTGCTTACTCTAATCTACGAGATTTGATTATCCTAACAATGTCTTGTTATGAGTACAAGGTAATAATAATAATAAATTACATTTAATGTTTATTCTATTTTAAAAATTGTATTAATAAACTGAAATCAAACTATGGTTATTCTTGACAGTATTATTAAGCTGAGTGTTCGAAGAGTCGACTGGAGAGAGGTTTGGAAAACAGCAATGTATCCGCTCAGCAATCGACCTAAGACTACTTGGATCAAGGTCAGGTCAGTTAATGGTGTGTTAGGGAACATTGAAGAATACGAAGTCCACGGAAATCTAAACAATAAGGTGGCCGGCCATGTTTGATCAAATCAATACAATAACAGTACACGGATAATGTTTTGTAGATACTCTATTAAGATAGCATCGAACCCAAGGTATCTAAGATCACGCGATTCTATCAGATGAGACGACGTAAGTAATGGCCACAAGAAATTACTGTGGTAATAATTTAATCTTTGTTTCACGTTCATAAGGAGAGCAAGAAGGGCGGGGGAGTGAGGTTAGAATACGTCCATATCACGACTTCTCTGTTCGAAAAGCGCGCATGCGCGAAGGGATCCTCCCACGGCTACAAATCACAAGCAACACGATCATTGTTGCAGCGGTGTTTTGTTCCCGTCCGCCAGGTGGCAGGCCGGTCGCCACTGCTATTATTGTTATTACGGGAAACTGAAGGGGGAGGGGGGCGGTACATCTTTATAAACGTCCAGTAATTTAGTGAAACGATTTATGTCAGGATTTTGAAACACACCCTTATCAAATAATTTATCCGTGAAAAGGTGGCCACACCTCTCGCTTATCCTAAAGTTTATTTTGGATTAACTCAGCTTTGTAACTGAATTTAGTGTACTAGAAACCTCATTCGGTTAGCAAACTGAGGTAATTAGTGTAATTAAATAGTATTTAGTTCTCCTTTTAAAAAAAAATGTAATTTCATATTTACCATTATCAGAGCCCGGCTAGAAACTTGTTTTAATACTCGCTTAAAATAAATGGAACAACTTTAATTTTTATACCAGTAGAACTTTTTTTTAGTTCGAAGTCTAAAGGATATCCTTAAAAAAATAAATCGAAATATCCAAGATTGGAATTAATTAACCATTTTCATGAGTATTTAGGCAGCTAGTACACAATAAAATCATGAACCTTAAAATATGTTGCATATAAACACACACATATATATATATGCTATATAAATTGATTAAAGCCGAGCCAACACATCCCCTATATTAGGCAACCGCTCGACGCCTGTGCATTAATTCTCACTTTCTCATTTGCTGTGTGTCAATATGCTAGCTACAACTTTGACATTCTTAGATTCTAGATTAATAAGACCGTTAAGATGTATTTTAAATGAGTACAAACTCTAGAAAATTAGCAATGTATAGGATTCGAACTCTCCAAATATTTCCGTCTAAAATTTGAATTAAATGTTGTTTTCCCCACGGATTTAAATAGGAACTTCATGGTGAATCATGGTGGATTGGAACTATCCAATTTTTAGAATCAACCAATGTCGAACCAGTCAAATCCTACTGTATATGTTTTTTTAATAATATATTATGGATACATATAATAAGTTATTATATTGGTGAATGTGGACCTATAGTTGTTTAAATACTTGTCTAAGGCTGCGTTCACTTTGGATGCAAGCTTGCGCTGGTGTTTGGTTGGGCAAAGGGTGTGCAGGCAGCTTGTGAGAGTGTCTGATTGAGCAAGGGTGTGCAGGCAGCTTGTGAGAGTGTCTGGCTGAGCGAAGGTGTGCAGGCAGCTTTGTGAAAGTGTCCTTGGATTGGGCAAGGGTGTGCAGGCAGCTTGTGAAAGTGTCTGGTTGAGCAAGGGTGTGCAGGCAGCTTGTGAGAGTCTCTGATTGAGCAAGGGTGTGCAGGCAACTTGTGAGAGTGTTTGGTTGAGCAAGGGTGTGCAAGTGGTCCCACTGAGTGCAACTAGACGTAAGTAAGCACTCAGTGCAACTAGACGTAAGTAAGCACTCAGTGCAAATAGACGTAAGTAAGCACTTCTAGTCAAGTTGTCAAGATGGAGTCATCGGCCGAAGAACAGTTTGTGGTGGGAAATGGTGAGGTTTCTAATGGTGGATGCGGAACCATTAAGGGAAGAAGGGGTGAAAGATTGTTTTAAGGAGGTAGATTGAGAATACAGCCGCATTTCCCTGGATCTCCTTAAGCTGCCAGAAACAATCCTTTGACTACCTTAGAATGATCCCAGACACACACAAGAACATAACTATACACCTCTTACGAACAGAAGAAACAACACAATCTATCACGACACAACAGCCAACCATCATGCAACGCGCAAGCGTGCACTAAGAAAAAGAATGCATTTTTAACAGCGCTGGCAGGAGCACCAACTTGTGCAAGCTTGCGCATCCAACTGGCATTCAGTGTGAACAACCTCGGCGCGTCAACATTTGTTTAGACAGATTTCCTCGAAATTGGTGTCTTCATGCACACTCGCGCGTGCAGTTTACAACTGCGCAAGCGTGCATCCAATAGTAGGGCGTTAGATAAACAATGTTTCTTCAAAATGTTATAAAACAATGCAGGGCAATTTTTTTGAAACTCATCATGAAATTTCTAAACTTGGGAACAGTAAATAAGAGTTGATATGCGTTGTTTAGTTGCGTTATAAGATAGGATTAAGTGTGGAGTTGAAGAAAAACAATCGGAAAATAGATGACAAATGACGGTGATTTCTTGAACATAAATTATAAAAAAAATTTGTTACAGAATTGATCAAAAGTATTGCTCGATCTTTATTAGCAGTATTTTATCACAGTTATCTGTCAAACGTATTAGCTATAGATCATACTCATGTTTTATGAAACGTATGAAAGTATCTTAAGGCCCTTGGCCCTGTCGAGTGCAAGTCTAAAACCTATTTGTGGGATGGTGGGCGGGAGGTTGAAAGGCTTGGCGGGCTTCACAACCACCAAAGTATCCTTCCGTGCCAACAAGAACAGATGGATCACGGAAACCATAGATGGCGCTAGCTACCGGACAGGTCTTGCGGATAAATCATACGTTTGGAAATGTAAGTTTTCTCAGAACGAGTGAAATTTTTATGTTAATATTTTCAACACCCCTTCTAAGATAATGTATCGATGTTTATTAATTGTTACATTTTCTTATTTTTTGTTATGAAGCTGGCAGTTTTCTATTGAAAAATGTCAATTTTATCGATATTTGATTACTGTTAAAATTATAGAGGAGGTGTGTATATAAAAAGTATAACTTAATCAACATGCTTCTATTCTTGAACAAACCGTTTCCGAAAAGAAAATTGCAAATCAATAACAATTCTTGAAGATAAACGTTTTTTCCCATGGCTCTGCATTTCCACGCCAAATGAAAATGATCAATCGCCTTAAGTAAATTTTGTAACTGTCAGAAATATAACTTGGTATGTCTGTCTCCACTTTACTTCGTAAGGCTGCATTTTGGCATAAGTTATGTATCTTTTCTCTTTGTTTATTATAGTCGAACAAGGACACAATAATAGTCAGTGGAAGTAACTTCAACTCAGCCGTCCAAAGTACGAAGCTTTGGTGATCTTACGGTATAATTAATTCTGGGGAAAAAAATATCTTATTATTAAATACACTTTATAATAAATTTAACTATGATATATTCTTAATTACTACGATTATGTAGTTGTAACAAGGAAGAGGAGAAGAACAAGTAATAATTCCAAAAACTGTATCTAATTTGCTTTAAAAAAAAATGTTCAGAAAGCAGAAAGGCGGAAATGCACAACAATGTTTTTAATTAAAGTGTCTCTAATGCGCAACACCGCTGAAGTTTTGTTTTCCTGCGACAAATCTTAATTTTCCAACAGGTAAGTGTATTTCACATAAAAAAAAAGATATTTATATAATATATTCTAGGTGGTGAAGTTATTCCATGGTCCACGCCATTACTGACCATGTCATTCCCCCAAGCCGCAGAACACTAGTGGCATCTAGCGAGAATTTAATTAAGGTAGGAGTGCAGAGACATCTAGCGGCGAGAGTTTGGCGCGCCCGACTGTTGTAATGACTTAATTAGATAGTTGTAAGCCGTGCACAAAGGTAGGGGTTGGGAGAGGGGAGGTCGGGGGGGGGGGGATGGTGATATATCAACAGTTGAGCATCGTGCAAGAGCCCTTTTGTTTGAATATGGCAAAAAAAAAAAAAAGAGGGGGAAGGAAAGTTGAACGAGCTTAGGTATTTTACGACCCTTGAGGAAGGCAAATAAAAAAAGAAAGCTTTTTTTTGATTTAAGAATTAAGTTTGAACTTTATAATCTGTTTGAGGTACAAAGTTCTTTAAACTTTTAATGCCTGTTTTCTTGCTACCTGTTATTTTACATGACTCTTGGCGATGTTTTAAATATACATTTGTTTAAATTATGAAGATACTTATCTTTGTTGTAAAATCTTAAAATTGTATCTAATTTTTTAAATGAATATTATTTTGATTATTAATATTTATAGTAACTGTTATTATTTTTAACAGTGAATTCACAGAATTAGCCTAAACAGGAGCTGTTACTAACTAACATTTGAAACAAGAGCTGTACGAACTAATATTGAAACAAGAGCTTGCTACGAACTAACATTGAACAAGAGCTGGTACGAACTAACATTGAAACAAGAGCTGCTACGAAATAACATTGAAACAAGAGCTGTATGAACTAACAATTGAAACAAAAGCTGCTACGAACTAACATTGAAACAAGAGCTGCTACGAACTAACATTGAAACAAGAGCTGCTACAAACTAACATTGAAACAAGAGCTTCTACGAACTAATCATTGAAACAAGAGCTGTACGAACTAACATTGAAACAAGAGCTGCTACAACTAACATTGAAACAAGAGCGGTACGAACTAAATTGAAACAAGAGCTGCTACGAACTAACATTGAAACAAGAGCTGGTACGAACTAACATTGAAACAAGAGCTGTATGAACTAACAATGAAACAAGAAGCTGCTACGAACTAACATTGAAACAAGAGCTGCTACGAACTAATCATTGAAACAAGAGCTGTACGAACTAACATTGAAACAAGAGCTGCTACGAACTAACATTGAAACAAGAGCTGGTACGAACTAACATTGAAACAAGAGCTGCTACGAACTAACATTGAAACATTGTTTGAGAATCAAATCAGGAATCTTTTGCCGAAATAAATGTTTGATAAAGCAACTTTTTTTTTTACTCGGGTAATATTGTCGAGGAGTAATATATCAACCCTGACACAGACATATTGAACTTACAAGCAATTAACAATATTAATAATTACTAATATCTGTTTATTCCAAGTGTAAGTTGAAACCAAATTTCTAGTTGCGAGTGATGAATTGAAGAATGTATTAATGCTTTATTAGCATCGATATTTTCTTTTCGATACCAATAGTTTTTTGTTTCGATACTTCTACCGACAGTAGCTGCTTAATTTCAATCAATTTCAATTTGGGGCTGTAGGGGACGCGAGAATAGACCGGTGTTTTTGCATTTCTCATAGCAAAAAAAATTGGTCAAAATAAATCAAATATTATTCCAGTAGAAAGATATAGTTTAATTTATTCAGAAGGTAATATCAAAAGTTGTTGAACTTTTAACAACTTTTAATCTTCATTCAAAAAGTCGTGCTCTAAGTTGGCCATGCTGATGGGGGATGACAGATATTCAACAGCTGTTGGTATCACTGTGTGGGGAAAACTAAACTATATATTTTTTCTGGAGCAATGGTTTATTTATTTTGACTATAAAATGTATTGTTATAAGAACTGCCAAAACACTGGTCTTTTCTCTCTTCCCCTACATCCCCACCTTGAAAACTTTAATCTCCTAATATTACTAAGGGGAGCCACGCTCCTTGAATCACGTATTTTCGTAACAATGAACGGAACAATCGTGTACTTCTCGTAAGCAGTCTTCTCACAACAACAACAACATTTTATAAAATTCAAATACAAAAAAATTGATATTAAAACCTATACATCCTTACTTCTTGGGTAGCAAATTAATTTTTAAAAATTAATATAAAATTACTATTTAATTTCTATCGCTCTAGTAGGTGACCTGGTAGTCTAAGGGTAAGGTATCGGACTTCTGTGCTGTGGAGGTCCGGGGTTCAATCCTTGGTCCCGGCATAGATTTATCTGATTGCCAAGCCCTTCCTTCACCTCTGACAAGACGTGTATTAATCACAACTTGTGAATGTGTGGAATACCAGGCCTCCACCGTGGTTCGGATTCCACGTTAAACTGTAGGTCCTCCATTTCATCTCACAATCACCCTACCATTACACATTAGCGTAAGTACGCAGGCCTATAACCCGAATGGGTAGTAAGACGCAGTGATGATAATAATAAAATCTACCGCTCTAAACAACTACCTCCCCTTCCCCCCACCAGCCCTGGCCAATCACATAGCTAGGACCTGTATTAAAATGTTATTGTTATTTTAATGATAAGGTACACAAACAAATGTATAAATGTATATCAAAGTGTTATTTATTGTTACCAGGTAACAACAAATATTCTGAGGAGCTAAGGAAAAGTTATTACGCTTTGTAAGTTACATAAAAAACACCACAGACAAGATATTCGGATAAAACTCCCTGCTTTTCCTATCGATACCGATACTGATTGTTAGTTGCGAGCTGAAATGGGCGTTTGGCTATGTCCCGTGTCGTCAGTTTGTAAGTCGTGGACTGATATAGCGACTGTGCGTATAAAACACTCCATGGCGTGAGCTATACCGACCGAGCGGCCGCCGCACCACCGTTAGCGAGGATAGTGCCAACATTTACGGATAAAGGGTATCATTTGGTCAGCATAACGATCCCTCCGGCCGTTGATCTCAGTTTTCTAGACCGGGGGTGATACTTCTTTACTAAAGTAACTCCTCATTTATCCTCATGGGGCTGAGTTTGACCCCGTTGCAGACACACTGTTTTATAAAAAATATTCTAGAAGTGCCGGGGATTGAACCAGGGTCCTCTGGATCTGTTGGCAGCTTCTCTTTCGGGCTATATGCATATGTGAGCTACTAAATACTCTAATATGTTAGGGACGAGGAAGGATGAATTTAAAGGAAGTTTACCCGCATTCGCGTGGAGAGACACTGAGAAAAAATTAGTAAAAATCACCCTAAGTACACCCGACCAGGATTCAAACCCCGAATCTCCCCATCATCAGTAGTTCAGTCCTTGGCGGTCGTGACGCATTAAACTGTTCGTCCACCGAAGAGGGCTCATTAATAATAATACTAATTAGTTGCGTATTAATAATATAAATTAATTAATGTTTTGCCTACATATTGAGGAATCATTTCTACTATAACTTATTCTAACCCGCTTCGGTGGCCGCATAGTCTAGGTCGCTACTCTCGTAATATAATAGACTGCTTAAGACCGGGGTTTTATCCTGACTGGATGTAACGAAGGTGGTTTTTTCTTAAACAGTTTTCCACTCCCTCGGAGAAAATGCGGGTACACTTCATCTAAATATAACCTTTCTAATCCCTAACATATTAGTGTAATTAGTAGCCAGGTGTAATAACCCGAACTGGTGGGGAGACGTGGTACTAAATAAAAACCTTAACTACCAATGTAAGCTCTGCGCGGGTATCGAACTAGGGTACAACTGAGTCGAGTGCTGGCTCTTCTCCTTCACTGCTGGATGTAGGCATAACATCCCTTCCCCTCGCTCTGGACCGAAGGAGGGGGTGGCTACAGGGAAGGTAAAGGGGTTACAATGCCACAAACCCCCTCCCACCACTAAATTGTAAAAACAGCCTTTCTAGAGAAACGTGAAACTACGGCTAGCTAATTCTATTATTTTCTATTAACAGATTGTCAGGCAGCGACGATGCTCCTGAGAGCCATCTAGCGGCCGGTATAGAGTACTATTTTACACCGCCCGGAAAAACAAATGAAGTTGGTTTACAGTGGGCTGGAGGCGGTGGGAATTAGAGGAGGAAGGGGGGGGAGTCAAGATTACATTGTCAAGTTACACTATTATTTTGATAGAACAAGGTGTACACCCTGTCGCGTACAAAAACTGGCACACGTCTGCAGCTGGAGGTTACTCTAGGATGTGGTTTTGTTTGTGGCGGGCCGAATTAAGGATTAGAAGTGAATGTTAGGATTTACAGAAAACGTGACCCGGGAATAAAAATGGTCATACGTTCATACATACACACACATACATAATCACGGCGTTCCCTTACGGGGTAGGCAAGAAACTGTGCATATACTTAATCCATCCTCACTAACTTTCTCTACACTTCCCTATCCTTGTATACTTCCTTCTCTTCAACAACATCCATACACAGAGTCATACAAGCTCTTTTATTACTAAAACTCTTCATGTTTCTCTATACCACACATTAGTCCACAACATTTAGCCACGTCTTACATGGCCTACCCCTTCCTTTTGATCCACACACTCTACCTTCATATATTTTCTTGGTCCTTTGATCCACACTCATCTTCTCGACATTCCCAAACCAACGTAAGACTCTTCTTTCACATCGACCTATTGGATTCCATTTCATACCGCACTCCTTCAGCACCCATTCATTACTGACTCTGTCCATGCGAGTTTTCCCACATACATTTCTTAGATATCTCATTCCAACCACATTCACCTTGTTCTTGTGTTTCTCCTGACAAACCCAGGCTTCACATCCATAAAACAATGTTGGCGTCAACACACTTTTATATGCCGTCATCTTTGCCTCTTTAGATACTACTTCATTCTTTGTAATAGACCTAGTTCCCTTCCATCCAACTACTCTCCAAGAGGCATCCACCGATCTGTCGATTTCTCCAGCTATCCCTCTATTTTTACAGAACATTCTGCCCAGATATAAAAAAATCACTCACTTGTTCTAACAGTTTTCTAATTATACTAAGTTAACAATTATTTCCTGGTCCGTCCTTATCAAAAACTATCATCTTAGTTTTGGAGACATTTATACGAAGATCCATTCTGCCTGTCGTCACATTCAAACGATTTAATCCAGTCTGCAAGTCACCACTTTCATTCTCATCCATTAATATGACATCTTCTGTATATAACAGCACTCTCACATTCACATTGTCTAATGTACACCAACCATGTCCACACAAGTATCACTCATACACTTATCTATATATAGGCTACATTAAACAACCATGGAGACATAACACAACTTTAAACACCCTGTTCAAATGTCAAACCATTTCTAAAAGCTCCAGCCACCCTAATACACACTTATCTCATCCACACCTATTGCATTACAAACATTCACCCCACCATACTCTTTCAGAACATTCCATAACATACCCCTATTCACCCAATCGTACGCTTTCTCCAGATCAACAAATGCACAGTAAACCCGTCTTCCTTATTGCCATACATTTCTCTGTCACTTGTTGCGATGCAAATACCTGGTCCAGCTACCTCTACCTGCATGAAACCACATTGCACATCCAAATATTGTTCCGCAGTTTTTTCCACTTACCCTCTCAATTAAAACTCTCCCAAAACTTTGCCTGGAATACTCAACAGACTGATTTACCTATAATCTTTACACACAATCTTACTACCTTTGCCTTTGTACAAAGGAACAATGACGGTATTCTTCCAGTCATTAGGAACTTTCGAAATCCCAACACACACATCGAACAACTCACACAATCCGGCAATAGTACTGTACCCCCACGCTATTTTGTGTAACTATTGACAATGATATTACATGATATTTGGTATAGATAAGTATTTATTATTATATTTCCACAATATTGTTTACAATGATATTTCCCGTTACATGGTATAATTGTTTCTATGGTACTGTGAGTAGTCTGCGTCATATTACGGAACGCCGCTTGCTCAGACTTTGTTGGATGATTGTGTCACCTTCCCTCGGCAAGGAAAGGGGAGGGGGGGGCAGGGGCACCCCGAGGAAATATGAGGGACTCAAGATTAATGGGAGTCGCTCAACCACGGGAGAGAGAGAGAGAGAGAGAAGTGTAAAATAGGACGAAATGTCCTCAGCTCTGGAGGGAGTTTAGTTCAACTTCCACGACACACAGATATTTGAAAATCTTATTTCATCTCGAATGAAAGAAAGAAAGAAAAAAAGAAAAGATTATATATGAAAAGAAAGTATGAGGAAAACATGTCTGGAGAACTGAAATAAAAGTTCAAGAGAAAATATAAAATGTCACCCACCCCTCGAATAAATAGAAGGGGGTGAAAGAAGAATAGAAAGTTACAAGAAAACCACACACAACACAAAGGAAAAAAAAAGAAGGAATTTCAATTCATCTTCCTCAATATGAACATTTCTCTTTGAGCTGGATGTTTGTGGCGTCAGGTTCACGGTGTTGGATATAATGGAGATATTCTTTTACTTTCTCATGTAGATAAAACTTTTTTAATCGTGAACATTTTGTCCTCGAGAGATAATGATGGATCCTGAGCTTTTGTCTGTCCCCGAACTAAATAAAGTGGGTCTGACTGTTCTGTCTATTCTGTCTGTTCCGTCTGTTCCAACTATTCTATAGGTTCTGTCTGTTCAGTCTGTTCCGACTATTCTCTCTGTTCTTCATAGTCTGTTCCGACTATTCTCTATGTTCTGTCTGTTCTGACTATTCTCTCTGTTCTGTCTGTTCTGTCTATTCTGTCTGTTTATTCTGTTCTGTCAGTTTGTTTTGTCTATTCTGTCTGTTCTGTTATTCTGTCTGTTAATATCTGTCTGTCTGTTTTTGTCTGTTTTGTCTATTCTGTCTGTTATATCTGTTCTGTCTGTTCTGTATGTTCTGTCTGTTTTGTCTATTCTGTCTGTTTTGTCTGTTTTGTTCTGTTCTGTCTGTTATATCTGTTCTGTCTGTTCTGTCTGTTCTGTCTCTGGGGCTACAAATGGAACTGGGGTTGTGTCTCGTCCAAACTTGATATTCAGATATATGGTCATACCTCGAGAAATAAGGATTTTGTTTCTTGCTCTGAAATTAAGAGTAATTAGTTAACTGATGACTGATTTTTAAAATTCAACATTTTTCAAAAAATATCTACAACATGAGTCCTTAATAATGTCCATACATCCCCCCGTGTTGGCTCAGTGGTTGGCACTCCTGACTCCAATCCTGAATCCCGGGGATAGATCCTAACTATTTCTCAGAGCCACGTCTTACTACCCAGCCGCACTATACACTAACAAAATAGGGACTAGGTAGAATTTTGAGTAAATGTGCCCGCATTTGCGTGGAGTGAGAGTGGAAAACCATTTAAATTAAAGCCACCTTCAGTACATCTGGCCGTGATTCGAACCCCGTCAGTACATTGCGAGAGTGACGTCAACCGCGAACAGATCGAAAGGGTGGTAGGATCGCTAGCACTGAGAACTTAGGTGGTCATGCGGTATAAGGCGTCACTATCTTACTCGACTGGACTAACGATGACGGGGAGATCGGGATTCAGGTGGGGGTGAAAAGACCAGTGTTTTTTGCAGTTTTTATAACAAAACTTTTTTTGGTCAAAATAAATCAACTATTGCTCCAGTACAAACATGAAGAGTTTAATTCTCTTCACGTGGTGATATCAACATTTGTTGAATATCTGTCGAGGGTGTCCAGGAATTTAATGACAACTTTTTCTCTTAATTTAAAAAGTTTGTCATCTAATGCCACCATACTGTTGACAGATATTCAACAAATGTTGATATCACCACGTGAAGAAAATTAAACTCTTTGTTTCTAATGGAACAATATTTGATTTATTTTGACAAAAAAAAGTTATGAAACAAAAATTGCAAAAATACTTAACTTTTCCCGCGTCCCCTACATCCCCACCTTAAATACCGGTCTCGGGTGCTCTGAGGGTGTTTTTCTCTATACGGTTCCCCACTCTCCCTCCTCGTAAATGCTGGGTATATTTCCTCTAAATTCAACCTTCCTCATCCATAGCACTCTATTGTAAACATACGGATAAGCCCAAGCTAGACGCAGTGATAAGAAAAAAGTTCTGCACCAACGTTTGTCCGTGTGAGACGGTTATTAGCAGTCCAACATGGCGGCGACTGTTTGCGGGGGTGTTAGCGGTGGCGGTGAGGGGGTGAAGGAGCGCAAAGTTGGCTCTAAGCCCTCGCTCTTCCACCCCCCAACCACGCACATAAGGAGGACCAAGATCCCAAACTGATTTTCTGGATCACAAATTACAAATCCCCTCTTTTGAAACGTTTTGTGCAATAAGGACGTAACGGCCAGTTCTGCTTGCGACAGACATTCAGTCACTCGCTGTTTTGTTAACATTTAGCTATTACAGAGGTTTTAAATGTGGTTTATGGGGGCAGTTCTAGGAACAAAGATCTTATAGGTCGGTGTTCAGTCATCATGTGAAACACTATTCAGATAAAATGTTTGATTTAAACTGTTACAAACATTATCTCCCCTTAATTAGGGTGGTATATCTCCTCCTATTACCTGGGTGGTATATCTCCCCTATTACCTGGGTGGTATATCTCCCCCTATTACCTGAGTGGTATATCTACCCCTATTACCTGGGTGGTATATCTCCCCCTATTACCTGGGTGGTATATCTCCCTATTACCTGAGTGGTATATCTCTCCCTATTACCTGAGTGGTATATCTCTCCCTATTACCTGAGTGGTATATCTCCCTATTACCTGAGTGGTATATCTCTCCCTATTACCTGAGTGGTATATCTCTCCCTATTACCTGAGTGGTATATCTCCCCTATTACCTGAGTTGTATATCTCCCCCTATTACCTGAGTGATATATCTCTCCCTATTACCTGAGTGGTATATCTCCCTATTACCTGAGTGGTATATCTCTCCCTATTACCTGAGTGGTATATATCCCCCTATTACCTGAGTGGTATATGTCTCCCTATTACCTGAGTGGTATATCTCCCTATTACCTGAGTGGTATATCTCTCCCTATTACCTGAGTGGTATATCTCTCCCTATTACCTGAGTGGTATATATCCCCCTATTACCTGAGTGGTATATCTCTCCCTATTACCTGAGTGGTATATCTCCCTATTACCTGAGTGGTATATCTCCCTATTACCTGAGTGGTATATCTCTCCCTATTACCTGGGTGGTATATCTCCCCCTATTACCTGAGTGGTATATCTCTCCCTATTACCTGAGTGGTATATATCTCCCTATTACCTGAGTGGTATATGTCTCCCTATTACCTGGGTGGTATATCTCTCCCTATTACCTGAGTGGTATATATCTCCCTATTACCTGAGTGGTATATCTCTCCCTATTACCTGAGTGGTATATCTCTCCCTATTACCTGAGTGGTATATATCCCCCTATTACCTGAGTGGTATATATCTCCCTATTACCTGAGTGGTATATATCCCCCTATTACCTGAGTGGTATATCTCTCCCTATTACCTGAGTGGTATATCTCTCCCTATTACCTGAGTGGTATATATCTCCCTATTACCTGAGTGGTATATCTCTCCCTATTACCTGAGTGGTATATATCTCCCTATTACCTGAGTGGTACATCTCTCCCTATTACCTGAGTGGTATATCTCCCTATTACCTGAGTGGTATATGTCTCCCTATTACCTGGGTGGTATATCTCTCCCTATTACCTGAGTGGTATATATCTCCCTATTACCTGAGTGGTATATCTCTCCCTATTACCTGGGTGGTATATCTCTCCCTATTACCTGAGTGGTATATCTCCCTATTACCTGAGTGGTATATATCTCCCTATTACCTGAGTGGTATATCTCTCCCTATTACCTGAGTGGTATATCTCTCCCTATTACCTGAGTGGTATATATCCCCCTATTACCTGAGTGGTATATATCTCCCTATTACCTGAGTGATACATCTCCCCCTACCACCCAGGTGGTATATCTCCAGTCCCGAGCTATATTGTCACTTGGTCAGTTGTTACTCCCAGCTGTAGAGTAGTCCTACTCGGGAGTGCTGGCCCAGTGATAATAGCGGGGAGAATAAAATTAAGACTCGGGGGGCGCTCGTTGCGATATTCCTCCAAGCACCGCGAGGAAGCCTCGGGGGCTGTGGGGGCGCGGATCGAGGAGCGGAGGCTCCCGAACAAAAACATTCAACCACACATTTCCTGAGAAACAATGCCTCTCTGATCTATCTATTTTCACGAATGTGGTCTTACCTCGGACATACAAACTGGCTCCGTGGTAAGGTGGTCAGTGAATATAACCACAAACCTAGAGTGTCGGGTTCGATCCCCGTCTAGGATCATGGGTATTCTTTCCTTCGATAGGGAAATCATCTCGACGGTCACCAAGGTTTGGTTAGTTAGGATTATTTAGGATTAAGATCATTCCACACTTCCATAATCCCTATCACCATGACGTCATTGCGGGTATGACGTGTAAACAACCTCCAGGTGTACCCTGGGTAACTTCCTGTTCCCAGAGGGAGGCTAAGAGATTATGTGCGCGGCGACCGGATCAGAGACTGCATCGTGTCTTACTACCCGTCCAGGTTATCAACATGATGGGATAGACGTGTCTTACTACCCATCCAGGTTATCAACATGATGGGATAGACTGTCTTACTACCCGTCCAGGATATCAACACGATGGATAGACGTGTCTTACTACCCGTCCGGGCTATCAACACGATGGGATAGGGAGTAGGAAGGTAGGACCTTCAGGTATGTATCCGAATTTGATTGAAAGGATATTGGATAAACCTTTAAGGGGAAAACCCACCTTGAGTACACCCTGTCGTTATTCTAGTCCCAACCTCCCTGTCACTGGATAAACAACACCAGAGACTATCTAGTCACCCTCCTCGGTGGCAGCATGGTCTAAGGCGTTACTCTCGCAGTAGACTAGACTGCCGATCAAAGGAATATCGAGGTTCGAATATAGGTAGGGTGTACTGAGATATTTTTCAAAATTGTTTTCCACTCTCCCTCCACGCAAATACGGACAACGACACACCTGACGTACCCCGGCCTCGATACTCGATTGACCAAACATGACTTCCCGAAACTATGGACCGTCCTGACCAGGGACGTATAGAGCACAGGAGATAAATAAACTGGACAGAGAACGTTTCCCAAACTGGGTTCAAACCCCTGTCTCCCAACCACCCTAACAACTCTCCACGTTTCGCCACTGCGCGCACTGTGTATCCTTGTAGTCCTAAAGTCAGTATTATTTTTAATTTTGTGCTCATATTGATTTCATGTCCTTAATCACGTGGTATTGTGTCAAACAAGTAGGCCATAAAACATTGTCCAGTAAAATTCGTAGGAATAAAACAATTTTAGCAAATTATATAAAAATACAATCAACTTTTTCTATGAATTGCTGTTGAAGGTGGAATAGTCGAGACTACGATACGTTTAGAAAATGGTGTCAGTTTAATTTACTACATGACTGATGCGTTCATTTCGAATCGCATATCGATGTTCATTTATTGGTTTACCTGTGATTGGTTCTCCATAGCTATCCGTGACAAGTCTTTTTAAGAAAGTTGAGGATGAGTACAAAGTATTACGGACTACGGACTACGGACACTACGGATATGTAGTAATATAGGCTTATAACCCTCACCTGAGTGTGAGATCTGTTCTCCATTCACTTAGGTACCGCCTTATTACTCCTGAGTAGGCAACGGCTTCTTGCAAATGTGCGCCGTGTTGCAGTCATCGTACTGAGCTATTACTGTCACTGGCTGTTGTTATCCACGGGCACAGGATGAGTAGGGTGGACTGAAATTACAACAACTATGTTACAAATAGGACAGTGATATTGTTAAATCTCACATTGTCCTACATACACTCTGTTACAAATAGACAGCTATTGTAAATCAAATTCTACAACAACTCTGTTATGAATAGGACAGTGATAATGCCCCTTCATCAATATTGTCCTACAAAAACTCTATTATGAATAGGACAGTGATAGTGTTTTATCACTAAAAAAATCGTTCCAGGAACTTAAGTTACGAACAATGTAATTAACAACTTTGTTCCATTGACCCTTCAATTAACGTTAAATAAATGCAATGATTGATTAATCTTACCACCAACAAGAACATACAAATCCATCGTAATATTTATAGAAAGAGAGAGAGAAAAAAAGAACAAAGGAAAAAACTCAGATACAATGAAAAATATTTTCTATTTGAAGGAATAAAAAGAGTAAAATGAAAAATCACCCATCAAATGGTCCCAAAGGAAACGGGAGTCCCTTCGTGTTGGAAGATAAATGAAATGATGGACGATGTGTATACAAATTATTTCTACAGTTGAATGAAAGTAGTTCATTTCGATTTGTAAAATGGAATGATAGAGGGAATATATATATATATATGTATATATGAAGCCTAATTCAATATGTTTTACATTGAGCAGCTTCCTGATGTAGGTTACTACGAAGTGGGGGGTTGGCAGGGGTCTTTATTTAATTATTTTCTTCTCACGGCGCTACTAATTAAATTACCTGAACTGAAGGTGTTTTCTCGTTGTTGTGTCAAACTCGGAAATCAATTTGACGCCTGGTTTGCAGGTAGACCCGGCTGGTGAGCTAACGCTATAGGCCTTATCCACATCTCAGACAATAGGTACATCGCTTAGGGGAAAAAAAAAAGTAGTCACATTTTAAAACGTCAGAACGTTTTTTTTATTAAATTTTATCATGAACCTGCTTCGGTGGCCACATGGTCTAAGGCGTTCTTTCTCGCAATAGACTGGACTTCCGGTGACCAGGAGATCGGGGTTCGGGTCTAAGTCCTCGTGTTTTCAAGGTGTTTTTTTCTAAATGGTTTTCCGTTCTTTCTCTCTCTCTCCACGCAAATGCGGGTACACTTCCTCTCAATTTAACCTAGGTCATCCTTAACACATAAGCCTAAGTTATTACATGTGTGTATGGCCCTAATGGAGAGCTCTAGGCTGGAGTACAACTCGGTACAAACCTAAAACAAAAGAAGCCTCCTGTCAGAGTGTGAGCTGGAGTACAACTCGGTACAAACCTAAAACAAAAGAAGCCTCCTGTCAGAGTGTGAGCTGGAGAACAACTCGGTACAAACCTAAAACAAAAGAAGCCTCCTGTCAGAGTGTGAGCTGGAGTACAACTCGGTACAAACCTAAAACAAAAGAAGCCTACTGCCAGAGTGTGGCTGGAGTACAACTCGGTACAAATCTAAACAAAAGAAGCCTCCTGTCAGAGTTGAGCTGGAGTACAACTCGGTACAAACCTGAAACAAAAGAAGCCTACTGCCAGAGTGTGGCTGGAGTACAACTCGGTACAAATCTAAAACAAAAGAAGCCTCCTGTCAGAGTATGAGCTGGAGTACAACTCGGTACAAACCTGAAACAAAAGAAGCCTACTGTCAGAGTGTGAGCTGGAGTACAACTCGGTACAAACCTGAAACAAAAGAAGCCTACTGCAGAGTGTGGCTGGAGTACAACTCGGTACAAACCTGAAACAAAAGAAGCCTACTGTCAGAGTGTGAGCTGGAGTACAACTCGGTACAAACCTGAAACAAAAGAAGCCTCCTGTCAGAGTTGAGCTGGAGTACAACTCGGTACAAACCTGAAACAAAAGAAGCCTACTGTCAGAGTGTGAGCTGGAGTACACCTCGGTACAAACCTAAAACAAAAGAAGCCTACTGTCCAGAGTATGAGCTGGAGTACAACTCGGTACAAACCTGAAAACAAAAGAAGCCTCCTGTCAGAGTGTGAGGCTGGAGTACAACTCGGTACAAACCTGAAACAAAAGAAGCCTGCTGTCAGAGTGTGGGCTGGAGTTACCGCCTTCTCTCCAGTCACACCCCACGAGGGTCAAAGGACCGCTACCCCCGTGAAGAATGGGGCCCCTCCCAAACCCCATGAACCGCGCAGTTTTTTTTCAATTAAAAGTTTGAGCCAACTCACGACATAGGCTGTTGTGTTGTCGGTTAGCACCTAACCCACTGCTTGCCCCTATCCCACTATTTGCCCATCTAGTGTTGGGTTAACTAACAGTCGTGGGAGGGTCGGGGGTCTGTAAAGCAGGTCTACCAACTTGGGATAGTAAAAGTTCCGGCACTTCTAAAACAAACAACTAAAAAAAATCCAGAAAAGTTTCAATTTGGATCAAAGTATGAATCCTCCCAGACGTCTCCAAAGGGGGCCGCCCAATGTTCCCCAACCTTCCACTGTCTTCTAATTGTCCCAAAGCCCTCCAGTATGAATCCTCCCAGACGTCTCCAAAGGGGGCCGCCCAATGTTCCCCAACCTTCCACTGTCTTCTAATTGTCCCAAAGCCCTCCAGTATGAATCCTCCCAGACGTCTCCAAAGGGAGCCGCCTTGGTAAGCGAGAAATTTCCACGCAGACGTTCAGCTCTAACGCAATATTTAATTCTACGATGCATCATTTCAAAATATGGTTAACACCAAAATAAAGTCGAAAGATTTCAACAGGGTTCTTTTTACTTAACAAGCCTATAGTTTTAACTTTATTCGTAGAAAAAAAAAGTGTGAAAATGTGAAGTCAGCTCATTCTCAACGAATTTTGTTTAACATATTTGCAGAGCAATGAGATCAGGCTTGATGGGTAGGCTTCTTCTAACAATTACAGTAATTTTTTTATGGATTAAAATATCGACCCGCCTCGGTGGCGTAGTTGGCAAACGCGCTAGTCGTGTTGAGCTCGACCGCCGAGGACGGGGAGATCGAGGTTCGAATCTCGGTCGGGTGAACTGGGTGTGGTTTTTCCTAAATGGTTTTCCACTCTCCCTCCACGCAAATGCGGGTTCACTTCCTCTAAATTCAACCTTCCCAATTCCTAATCCATTAGAGTAATTAGTAATTAAGCGTATAACCCAACGGGTAGTAAGACGCGGTGCTAAATATTATTATTATTGATTAAAATATCCAAGCTATTATATTTGGTAGTTACGGTTGTAGCCACATCCGAATATAATATTTTTTAAATAGAAAACCTACCTACAGAGTCGAAGATGGCTGTATTATCTGATAGCTTGTGATATTAATTGATCACTCACATGTAGCTGACTATTTCCACACATTCATAACAGACTCTGCCTTAAATATGAGTGAACAATGACCCTGAGAACGGGACGACTGTGGTTAGAGCATTGGCGGACTAAGCCAAAGGTCCCGGGGTTCGATTCCAGTGCCCAGGTCTTATTTTTCAAGTAATTTTTTGATCGACTCAAAACAGACAATTTTAAGACATTTGCGAACTAGCAGCGAACTTTCCTCTTTACCTTGAAATAAGTTTCGTATTTTTTTCTTCTTTCAGACCATTGTATTTTAAGACGTATGATCTGACAGCGATTGATATTTTCTTTCTGAACGAGGCGGCCGCCTCAAGGCATCTTCCTCTCCAGTCTGAATCTTCCAAGATATCACGTGACCACCAATCTCCCAAACAGTTGAAGAGCGCCAGTTCCTTATTTGAAGCTTCCCACCTGCCATTTCCTTCTTCTCACATCTTATTATCTTCATAATCGTATCATCATTAATCTTTGTCCAATTCATAAAATATAAAGAGTAAGAGAAAGGGGAGCGACTCAATTTGGTTTCGAGACATATCACGAGACGAATCCAGCCCTTGAAGACGGTGGCTCGTAAGGTCGTGTATCCCGTGTCTCCGCAAGGGCGCCGCGACCTTGTAGACGTGAGAGTGATGGCGTAGTCTTAGTGTTGAGACAAACACTTGTAGCGTAGCTGCGTCTTTTTGACAAATTGCCGAGATAATGAGTCGAGAGGACTGGCTTAATTTAATCTCGTAGCCCGCGTTTAAAAGAACAAGGGAGGGAAGAAAGATCAAGAAACAAGAGAGAGGAGAGGTTTAATAAACAGTTGGGCCTTAACTGAATTATTGGCTCGGGTAGTAGCAGTTAAACAGTTTACCTTTGGCTTGGCTGGAGGAGCCGCTTTACTTGACTTTGTTCTGGACCAAGGGTGGGTGTGAGTCACCAGGAGTTGAGATGAGATGGAAGTCACCGGGAGCTAGGATGAGGTGGAAGTCACCAGCATCTAGCATCTGTTATAAGTAGGGCCAGGATTTTGATGACGTGTCCTTTTCTATTTTGCTTCATCACAATGCACATAAGTACATAGACTCTGTTCATGATCCTCTGGTTGTAGAAATGTATATTTTATAGGATATTTTTTGGTCATTTTTGGTCATATGGATGTTTAAGTTTAAGTAGGTATTACTTCTAAAGGAGGTATTACACATTCCTGGTGAGACTGTAACTAGACTGGAGAGGGTAACTATTACTTCTGAAGGAGGTATTACACATTCCTGGTGAGACTGTAACTAGACTGGAGAGGGTAGCTATTACTTCTGAAGGAGGTATTACACATTCCTGGTGAGACTGTAACTAGACTGGAGAGGGTAACTATTACTTCTGAAGGAGGTATTACACATTCCTGGTGAGACTGCAACTAGACTGGAGAGGGTAGCTATTACTTCTGAAGGAGGTATTACACATTCCTGGTGAGACTGTAACTAGACTGGAGAGGGTAGCTATTACTTCTGAAGGAGGTATTACACATTCCTGGTGAGACTGTAACTAGACTGGAGAGGGTAGCTATTACTTCTGAAGGAAGTATTACACATTCCTGGTGAGACTGTAACTAGACTGGAGAGGGCAGCTATTACTTCTGAAGGAAGTATTACACATTCCTGGTGAGACTGTAACTAGACTGGAGAGGGTAGCTATTACTTCTGAAGGAAGTATTACACATTCCTGGTGAGACTGTAACTAGACTGGAGAGGGCAGCTATTACTTCTGAAGGAGGTATTACACATTCCTGGTGAGACTGTAACTAGGCTGGAGAGGGTAGCTATTACTTCTGAAGGAGGTATTACACATTCCTGGTGAGACTGTAACTAGACTGGAGAGGGTAGCTATTACTTCTGAAGGAGGTATTACACATTCCTGGTGAGACTGTAACTAGACTGGAGAGGGTAGCTATTACTTCTGAAGGAGGTATTACACATTCCTGGTGAGACTGTAACTAGGCTGGAGAGGGCAGCTATTACTTCTGAAGCAGGTATTACACATTCCTGGTGAGACTGTAACTAGACTGGAGAGGGTAGCTATTACTTCTGAAGGAGGTATTACACATTCCTGGTGAGACTGTAACTAGACTGGAGAGGGTAGCTATTACTTCTGAAGCAGGTATTACACATTCCTGGTGAGACTGTAACTAGACTGGAGAGGGTAGCTATTACTTCTGAAGGAAGTATTACACATTCCTGGTGAGACTGTAACTAGACTGGAGAGGGCAGCTATTACTTCTGAAGGAGGTATTACACATTCCTGGTGAGACTGTAACTAGGCTGGAGAGGGTAGCTATTACTTCTGAAGGAGGTATTACACATTCCTGGTGAGACTGTAACTAGACTGGAGAGGGTAGCTATTACTTCTGAAGGAGGTATTACACATTCCTGGTGAGACTGTAACTAGACTGGAGAGGGTAGCTATTACTTCTGAAGGAGGTATTACACATTCCTGGTGAGACTGTAACTAGGCTGGAGAGGGCAGCTATTACTTCTGAAGCAGGTATTACACATTCCTGGTGAGACTGTAACTAGACTGGAGAGGGTAGCTATTACTTCTGAAGGAGGATATTACACATTCCTGGTGAGACTGTAACTAGACTGGAGAGGGTAGCTATTACTTCTGAAGCAGGTATTACACATTCCTGGTGAGACTGTAACTAGACTGGAGAGGGTAGCTATTACTTCTGAAGGAGGTATTACACATTCCTGGTGAGACTGTAACTAGACTGGAGAGGGTAGCTATTACTTCTGAAGGAGGTATTACACATTCCTGGTGAGACTGTAACTAGACTGGAGAGGGTTGTGTTGGGAGGGGGGTAACTATTACTTCTGAAGCGCATATTTGTAGATCAACGGTATATTTAACAGAATACAAGAGTTAGTTACTAGAGTTGTAAGGTACGTGTTTTATTCAATCATGTGCATTTCATTTATTAAGATTTTTTGTTCATATTTTTAAAATTTGAAGTTTTTTTTAGAATTTTTAGATCATTTTTAAGTTCATATTTTGATCATTTTTAGGTCATCAAAATCTGTTATAACATTGCCAGTCTGTCATAGCTCTGTCAGTCTGTCATAACAGCTCACTTTTAACAGAGTATTAGATATTTTTGCAGCTATGTGAAAGCCAACTGAGTATCTTCGGTCAAGTCCTTTCTCTAAAAAGACAGTGAACGCCACTGAACCTTTACAGGAACTCACGCTCCTAATTTGATATTCAAACACTTTGTTTTAATTCCACCAGTAAAAATGGCCCCAAAGTAAATTTTGAAAAGCGCGCTCCCCCATTTAGTGTCATCTTGATATTTTAATCTCAAACCAACCCACATTTCACCCACCCTCATAATTAAAGGTTGTGAAATCTCCACTTCACCCCTTTTTGTCAGTGTTCTTACCTTGTTCTTCTGGAGCTGATAAGACGGCCATTTGTAAAAGAGGGGGGGATTTAAAACTCGTGTCAGATAGCATCGTCAGGGAAGCTAAGTCTGCTTTTGTTTGTTTGTTTGTAATTGTCAGGCTGGGACCTGGAGGGCTCTGCCCCAATTAGCGTCTTGAGAACATGTTGATTAGCAGTCGCAAGGGTGAACAAAACTTCCACCAAGGTTAGAAGTAACGACACTTTACTCATTCCTAGGATAGTAATAGAATTATCGATAAAAGTATCAGTAGCGAAAGAATAAACAGGAAATTTTATTAGAATGTTTAGGTGTTCTTTTAATTACGAACATTTTGATATTTTCATAGACATGCGCAAATACTAGTATTCTGTTTCCACGAATGTGCACAAGCTAGTACTCTCTTTCCACGCATGCGCACAAGCCAGTATTGTATCACGCATGAGCAAATACTAGTATTCTGTTTCACGAATGTGTCAAGCTAGTACTCTCTTTCCACGCATGCGCACAAGCCATATTGTATCCACGCATGAGCAAATACTAGTATTCTGTTTCCACGAATGTGCACAAGCTAGTACTCTCTTTCCACGCATGCGCACAAGCCAGTATTCTGTCTCCACGCATGCGCACAGCTCAACTCTCCACAGAAGTATCGTGACGTCACAGCCTCACTCACCTTCTGACCGAGCAGTCGAATGAAAACGTGACGGGTTGTTTGGTCGACTGAACGGAAATAGATCCTTACCCCTTCCCCCCGCGCGAATAAAACCAAGAGGGAGGGGGGAGGGGATCATTGGTCGACTTGACGCGGCGGAGAAACGAATTCTACGGGATCGGACGCCTGATTAGCGCAGGTGGTAATTGGATGTGTGAAGGAATTCCACCTGGGAGGGGAAGGGGGGGAACAACGGATCAAGGTGCGCGCTGGGAAATGTCGACTGACGGGATCCGCGTCTTACCACCCGTCCAGGCTAGCCACATTTAATAGGGGCAAGGGGATGAGGAAGGGAGGATTTAGAGGAAGCATACCCGCATTCGCCTGGAAGGAGGGTGGGGAAATAAAACAACACCCATCTGGGATTCAAACACCGACTTCCTCAGTTCTCATAAATCCAGTCTATTGTGACGTTGAACGTATTCAACCGCACGACCATCGATGCTAGTAACAGTTTTACTCTAAGTTCAAGTTTAATGTATTTTTATTTTGTGCCCGAAAATAGTTTTCAATACCTGGCAACTTGTTTGTAAGCCCCCAGCAAGTAATGTGGTGTGAGGCGTCAGGCTCACGATAAGCTGTACTGTCTGTAGCGGGAAGGTTGAATTCGGGCCATGGGGAGACGAGTTGTTATCTCTGTGGATTTCTAATCCTCTCTCCACGCTAGTGTAGACACACACGCCTTCAAAATACCTTCATTATCCTTATCTCTCCTATACAGGGTGTCCAAACATTACTGTGCTAGTAAAGAAGACTTATACCGTGCCTTGTAGCTTTTCTTCCCATCCTGGGAAACAATTTTTTTTAACAAAATATGTAGTCAATATCACTCGTCTCCAAAGGTGAAACATCAAATAAAGAACACATTACTTTTTTATAATCCAAGTGCAGAGGTTGATTAATACTAACAAATTGTTACTATTAGCACCGCATCTTACTACTGGTTCAGGTTATACACACGCTAATATGGTAGGGTGATTGTGAGATGAAATGGAGGACCTACAATTTAACTGGGATCCGAACCACGGCGGAGGCCTGGCATTCCACACATTCACAAGTTGTGATTAATACACGTCTTGTCAGAGGTGAAGGAAGGGTTTGGCAATCAGATAAATCTGTGCCGGTACCGATGATTGAACCCCGAACCCTCAACACAGAAGTCTGATACCTTACCCCTAGACCACCAGGTCACCCAATATTAACAAAAAGAAGGGTCTAGATATTCTCCGTTCCAAGAAACAAGTGTCCTCCATGTGATTCCTCTACCGCTTGAAACTCGAACTACTTCTCTTCACTCTGCCACGAAACTGTTTCCCGGTCTGAATATATTAATCTATTAAGCAATTAATATGAATTATAGATTCGAATTTTGATCCGAATCCATCGAATCTGAATCTATAATTTATTTAGATTCAAAATTTAGAATCCGACTCCAAATCTGAGTAAGATTCTGTTTCGAAATTTTGAAGGTTCGCACAGACTTAAAAATACTACACACATTTTCCTTTGAAAGTTAAAAGTGTTGCGGGTTGCATTATATTGCTTATCGATTATTTTTCTTATCACCGACCTCCAACTCTCCGTCCGGTCTAAGACACATATGTACTAACGTGCCGAGATAATTAAGAAGGTTGAAGTTAGAGTGAGTGTACCCGCATTCGTGCGGAGAGATAGTGGAAAGCTATTTAGGGGGGGAAAACACCCTAAGTATATCCAACCAGTATTGAAACCTTGATCTCCACGTCATAGGTAGTTCAGTCCATTGTGAGACTGACGCCTGAGACCATTTGACCACCGAAGCGGGGTTCTATCCATGCTTGTATTTGTGGGTGGCGGGCGACCTCGCTGGTTGGTATTTAATCTGAGGAAACTCGGTCAGCCCCAAACCCCCCCCCCCCCCCCCATTTTTAAATCAGTGCTACCAACCTATTTTAAGGCTGTGCCTCTCCAGCCTGCTGCTACGTATCAAACCCTGAGAGCTGATTTGACAAAGACTTTCTACAACATTAATTCACGTTGAATGACTCGTGTCGTGACCAATCGCAAACCACTATTCGATTGTTGCCCGTGCCAACAATGGAATACGTCAACAAGGAGGGAGGGAGGGCTACCTATTTTCACAAACCCCCTTTTGTTGTTATTTTTGACGTTTTTTCTATCGCGTTTTAACGTGTTCATCTCGCTCCGTCATGTTGGTATGTCGTGTTCCCCGGGTCCGGTTGATTCGTCTTGCGGTGGATCAGCCTGTCCACTTTGGGGAGATGTTTCTAGAAGGAAGAGGTAAATTAGATCTGATCCTATTCCAGTGTGTATGTGTCAAACAAACAAGCGTTAAATTGTATTTTCCGTAAAAATCCGGTCACAAGGTCAACGAACCGACGGCGGTGCTTTGTTACCTCAAATTGACATGTTTTGTTGTTACCGAAACCAGGAATGGTTGCATTTGATATGTTCCATATTTAGTTTCATACCCTCTTTGCCTTAAGGTGCGGCAGAAGGGAGCGCGAGTAGTTTTACAGTTTTTATAGCATTACATTTTTTTGGCAAAAATAAATAAAATATTTCTCCAGTAGCAACATAGAGCTTAGTTTTCTGCACATGCTAATATCAACATTTCTTGAATATTTGTCAAGAGTGTCCTGGAATTTTGTCAAAACTTTATCTCTTTATTTAAAGAGTTTTGACAAGATTCCAGGACATCCTTGACAAATATTCAAGAAATGTTGATATTAGCATGTGCAGAAAACTAAGCTCTATGTTGCTACTGGAGAAATATTTGATTTATTTTTGCCAAAAAAATTATATTCTATAAAAACGGTAAAAATTCTTGCGCTCCCTTCTGCCGCACCTTAAGATGGGGTGCTAGTGAGCGTGAGTTTAGGGAAGTATTTTTGAAGTTTTTACAGCATAAACATTTTTTGAACAAAATAAATCAAATATTTCTTCTATAGAAACATATAGTTTAGTTTTCTGCACGTGCTAATCTCAACAGTCCTTGGATATCTATCAAGGGGGTCTTAGAATTTAATGACAACTTTTTCTCTTAATTTAAAAAGTTTGTCACCAAATGCCCCCATGCTCATGACAGATATTAAAAAACTGTTGAGATTAGCACGTGCATAAAACTAAATTATATGTTTCTATAGAAGAAAAATTTGATTTATTTTGTTCAACAAATGTTTATGCTATAAAAACTGCAAAATTAGCGCACTAAATTCGCGCTCACTAGCACCCCATCTTAAGGTCTCGGTAAGCGAGAAACTGCCGCGCAGACGCTCAGCTCTAACGATATATTTAGTTCTACGATACGTTATTTCAAAATATGGCTCACGCCAAAATAGAGTCTAAAGATTCCAAAAGGGCTTTTTTTTCCCTTAACAACCCTATAGTTTGAGTTTTATTAATAGAAATAAATTGGTGAAAATGCTACATCAGCTCATTTTCAACTAAGCTACTTTTTTTTTAATCGTATTCACGGAGCTATGAGAGCAAATTTGATATTTGATATTTAGCCTCCCTCTAACAAATACAGAAATTTATCAATAGGCTCATAACATAAAATGTTAAGGCGATTTGCCCTTTTCATTTGGCCTGTAAATGCAGAGCCATGGGAACAAACGGTTATCTTCAAGAATAGAAGCATGTTGATTAAGTTAGACCTTTTTATATACACACCCCCTCTATAATTTTAACAGTGATCAAATATCGAAAAAATTGACATTTTTCGATAGAAAACTGCCGGACTCATAACAAAAAATAAGAAAATGTAACAATTAATAAACATTGATACATTATCTTAGACGCGGTGTTAAAAATATTAACATAAAAACTTCACTCGTTCTCGAGAAAACTTACATTTCCAAACGTATAATTTTTCCGCAAGACCTGTCCGGTAGCTAGCGCCATCTATGATTTCCGTGATCCATCTGTTCTTGTTGGCGTGGAAGGATACTTTGGTTGGTCGTGAAGCTATGCCACGCCATTTACCCTCCCGCCCACCATCCCACAAAATAAGTTTTAGACTTGCACTCGACGGGGCCAAGGTCCTTAAGATATTTGAGAACTAGCAGCAAGCTTTCCTCTTTACCTTGAGATAAGAAGTTTCTTAGTTTTCTTTGCCATCTTTTTTATTGAAATGACAAGGGGTTATTGTAGGTGAAGGGCGAAAGGGAATATAGGCTTAGACAAAATAGAAAAGTAGTTCCAGAAAACGACACAGACCATTGTATTTTAAGCCGTTTGGTCTGACAGCGATTGATAACTTTCTCGATGACCGTGGCGGCCGCCTTAACCTAAAAACTGGGACGATTTTAGTGAAGCGTCGTTAAAAAATTACAATGTTTTCCTTTCCATGCAAATTAATTGACCTAACTCAAAATTTAAGATTGTTAAGGCTGTTGAGATTTCTGACGGAAACTTTTGCCTCAGTTTTGGCGGGAGCTATATTTCAAATTAGTAAACCACTAGCTAAATATCAAAGACATCTGAACATCTGGAATGTGTTTCATTGCTCCGGTAGAAGGACCCCTTAAATCTGGTCAGAATCAAAACACGAGATCAGTGCCCTCGGAAGATCGAACAAGGACTCTCAAGATCAGAACCATTTAATAATGCTAGAGTTAAACTAATAACTCACTTGCCAGGAAGGAAAATAATTAATTATTATATCTTATTTTGAAGCAATAAATAAATATGTTGTTAATTCATAAGTTAATTATTATCTTAATCACCGCGGTGCTTACAAAACTTAACTTGACCAGATTTCAGCGCTTGAGGCTACACGCTAAATGAACTCACACTCCTTTGCAACACCAGGCAGTATCATAGCGTTAAGAAGGGGTAAACCTCTTCGGTGGTCGTTTAAGGCGTCACTCTCTATCGCAATAGACTGGACTGCCCTCGACGGGAGAGATCAAGGTTTGAATACCGGCTCGGTTTCCTGAGGGCAGTTTTATCCTGAATTATTTTCCAATCTCTTTCTCTGCGCAAATGCGGATACACTTCCTCTCAATCTAACAGTTACCACACACCATTTTGGTGGCCGCGTGGTCTAACGCGCTAATCTCGTGTTATACTAGACTGCCAAAGACGGGGAGATAGAGTGCACTGATCTTTTTCCACTCTCTTGCCAAGCAAATGCAGGTGCATTTACTCCCTATTAAACCTTACAAATCTCTAAAACCATTAGTGTAATTAGTACATAGGCGTATAACTAAATGAGTAGTAAGACGCGGTCTAAAAAAAAAAGGAAGGTGTTAAACTGCTTATCGTAGCTCCGCAGCAGTTTCGTACTTGAGGCCGTCTTTGTAAGCAGTTGATTAGGGGCAAGAAGTCGTAGGGTTCACAATAACAGACTTAACGAGTGTGGTCTCGTATGGCCGAACAGTGGACATAGAATGGAAATTTGGGGTCATCTATCTCACCAGATAAATTTTTTGAATATTTATTGGACCTCATTTCATTTAAATAAGCAAATGTTAAGGTTGAACTGTAAGAAATTTCGAGTTAAGGTCTGTATTTTCGCAACTTTTGTAATCATCATCATCATTATTAGGTCATCAAGCCTGAGATTGTTTTGCCACAACTCTTCACTTTTGTCCACCCCTGGCCGAGTCTTGTTCAGTACACCTTATTACACCTTCTTCTGCAACATCATCAGCTATTTGATTCATATACTCTAGTTTTGGTGTCCATCTTCAATTTCTCCCTTCCCCATCTCCTGTATTTATCTTCGTCAAACTATAATGTCTCAGTAAATGGTCTACCATGTTAACTCTTCTTTGCTGTAACCTTTCAAATCTCCTTTCTTCAATTTCTTCTATTAGCAGTTGTTGAATATCTGTGAAGGGTGTCCTAGAATTTGATGACAACTTTTCCTCTTCATTTAAAAAGTTTGTCACCAAAATGTCACTATGGTCTTCCATCCCACCTAAGTATTCTCCCTAATAGAAAACAAAAAAAAACTAATTAAACAAGTATTTTTGATTAATCAATTCAAACAAGCTTTTTTTTTTACTAAACATTTAAAAACCCCTGACGTTTCTACCCCTAAACAGTTGATAGCCAGCTTTATTTTTGGCCTTGTGTGTGCGGAGACAAAAACCAATTCCTTCTCTCCTCTTTCCTCTGTCCGTGTACAATACAGACATGACGCACTTTTCCCTCGAAAACGCGATTCATTCAACTCGTTTCTGTGTGATGGCTCTTTTAGTTAGATTCATTTAGCGTGGAAGATGGAACTGCCCACTCGAATACATTACACCTCGTTACCTTTACCCCCCCGCACCGTCCCCGGGGGGTAGGGAGGGGAATGGAGTCATAATGAGCCGCGCGTCGCGTCTCTGCACTTGTTTTCATTAGTTCCGGCAGATGGCCACTACGTGGCAGCGCGATCGCTGCAACATGGCGGAAACCAGATAATACACTTCACGGAATAACGTATTAATAACAAAGTTATTTCGAATCTTAAAACGAAATAAAAGTCTGTCTGTTGAAAGCTCTCAAGATGCGCGTTGAAGAGAGACTGTCCAGTAGATGTAAAAATTATTTACTTGATTTATAATTACATTTTGAAATTTAAATATAATGGGGGAAAAAAAAGGAGGAATAAATTATCTTTAGTAAGTTTTTGTATCAACGTGTTTTTATAGTTGTCAAAGTAAAAAAATAAGTATTTTCAGAATAAAAAGAAAAAAACTTTTAAAAGTATAACGATTAATTTAAACATGAGATATTTTACTTGTTGTTTCTAAAAGAAGTAAAAATATGTTTTAAAATAATAATATTAACATTACAATTAAATCTCTTATACATAAATGTATTTAAAATTGCATTTACTATTTCAATTAATGGTACTTCAGATCTCTAATTTGTTTTCCAAGAAAATTATAAAAATTAGGTTACGGGAATTTAATAATTTGTAGAAATGTGCGATTTATTTAATAGTTGGTGATCATTTACAGAGGGATAAAAAGGAAACGAGAATAATTCTAATTTATATTCAAATTAATCATTAATGACAACCTGACAACGCAAACTAAACATGACATAATTTGGTATTGTGGTTGTTGCAACTCAACTGAGGGATTCTAGTTAATTTCGTACCATGTGCCATTATTTATTTTTGATTTAAGGCGTGAGTATGTATGAATGGCAAGTGTTAGTTCTTAGAGCCAAAAGTAATAATTACTATGAAGACTACCTCGTAGGGATGTGCCACCAATTGTATATCAGCCCTTTTACTTTCAAATGACCACAAAACACAGTTTATATTTCGGAAATAATGTACAAGGCACGCCAAATTAAATAAGCTGACTCAGATTCTTATGCTCATCTTATCATTTTTTAAATAATATGAATCTGAGCAAAGTATTAAAACTCACCTAGTAAAATCTAAGATACATTAACCCGGGGAAGTTTATCTCGACTTGCCGTGGCAACACAGGTAGGCAGCACCCTTAAGGGGGAAAAGAGGATATTAGAGACTTAGTTCTTCATCCCACTCTTTTATTCTTAGCAAAGACCTACTATTTAAGGTATGCAATTAAATCTCATAAATTCAAAAATACTCCAGTATGTGTTTTTAGTTGTTTGTAAAAGTTCCTGCCTTCTCCCTGGGTTCCCCCCCCCCCCCCACAGACATAAAAAAAACACGCGTGTTTTACCGGTGTCTATTTTGATAAAGACATGACGATACCCGACCCGACCTTAACATTCCGTAGACCGCGCGCGGTTTGGGAGGAACATATCACACATATTAACACGAACCTCCATCGCGAGAGAAAACCTCAGCTTCAATCCTTCTTCATCGCAGTCACATGTGGGGACCTTCTATTCCTCGCTAGAGGTCCTGTCTTCGAACATTAACGACGCGGTGATAACAATAACAGAGTCAGAGGGGAGAGGAATGGGGGGGGGGGGGTGTTATTTCTCGAGTGACCACCTAGCGGGTGATTAACGTGGTGTGAAGGTACATGAGACTCTCACCAGGTGGTACCACCAACACCACGATATACGGCGACCTTTCACCCTACGACACCTTGATTATTTATTTATAAGGCAACAAATAAAGAAAATGGACACAAAAAATAGAGAGAGAGATAGAGAGAGCGAGAAATAAAGCTATTCTCTCGCACGATTGTTATTCAAAGATGCCATGGTCCTACGCTTCTCTCTTGTTTTTTTTAAATAACTTTATATGATTTTTTTTTTTTTCCGTTTAATCCGAAGAGGGAAATTAGGAAATGATTTCATAGTTAAATGTCTGTTAACATTTTTTTTTGGGGGGGTATAATTAATGAGAGGGAATAATTTACAAGCAAGCTCACGTTAATAGTTTGATCAAAGGTCATGATGAATATATTTTGAATTTATAACATCATTAGGCAAGGAGAGTTAATTTTGGTTTAAAAAGGATACAATCCTCAATAAAAAATAAATTAAGTGTTTGTATAACATCCTCAGGCATATAAATAACAACATGTGGTAAATGTTACACGACTCTAAACCCGTTTGAGGACAATCTTTCTACTGTGATAGGAGATGTGTGTGGATCTGAAGCGACGTATTAAAATAACTCCAAGGTGTAATGTGACTGGACGCTAGCCTTGATATTGCCAACATACGTGGATAGAAGGTGTCATGCGGTCAGCATAACGAACCCTACGGCTGTTAATCTCAGTTTTCTAGACCGGAGCTGCTAATTATTTACTCAAGTAGCTCCTCATTTGTCCTCGTGGGGCTGAGTTTGATCTAGTTATGGACCACTGCTTAATAGAATCATTTTGAAAGGGCCGGGGACTGAACCCGGGGCCCTCTGGATCTGTAGCCATTAGCTCTGACCAATAAACAAAGAGGCAGCCACAATTGTTAATACAAGGGAATTATCAATTAGTATAATGCCTCATCTGGTTTGGTTTGCCAGTGAAATGGGAAGGTTGGAGTTCGAAACACAACAGAGTATGTAGAGGGTTTTTTAATGAATAGTTTCCCCCACCCTTAACACTCTAATGTGGTTACATTTCCACAAAATTCTACCTTCCTCATCCCTGCAACATTATCGTAATTAATGTAGTTCTAACCCGCCTCGGTGGCGTAGTTGGCTAACGCGCTACTCGTGTTGAGCTTGACTGCCGAGGACGGGGAGATCGAGGTTCGAATCTCGGTCGGGTGAACTGGGCGAGGTTTTTCCTAAATGGTTTTCCACTCTCCCTCCACGCAAATGCGGGTTCACTTCCTCTCAATTCAACCTTCCCAATTCCTAATCCATTAGCGTAATTAGTACTTAAGCGTATAACCCAAACGGGTAGTAAGACGCGGTGCTAAATAATAATAATAATAATGTAGTTCTATGACTCGAACGGAAACCAGGAAGTGGTCGGGAAAGAAAACCCCCATACTTGTCAAATGAACCGCCAACAGGAGTCGAACACGGTCCCGGCAGGTAGCGTGATACCCCTCCTCCCCCTCAGTACGAGGTTAGCGTGCGCGAGCCCTCTGTTCCCGGCTTGGTATAATTTCCTGTCCGAGTTACACCTCTTATTTAATAGCGAGACGTGTTAATGTATTCTGAGGCTGTCACGAACTCTGGCGTGATTCTAGAGAGTGATTTGCGTGACGTCTTCATCAGGGTGCCCCCCTTACCCCCTACCACACCCTGTGATCACCAGGTATAGTCACGAGCAGGACTCTATTCCATCTCACCCCTCCTCCTTCACCTTCTGACAATCATACGATGATGTTTGCTTCTCTCTCTTACTTTGACAAGTAGACGCTTTAGTACCACACCTACCTCCTAGCGTCCGTAGCTACAGACCACACCACCAGTAACTACAGACCACACCACGAGTAGCTACAGACCACACCACCAGTAACTACAGACCACACCACGAGTAGCTACAGACCACACCACCAGTAACTACAGACCACACCACCAGTAACTACAGACCACACCACGAGTAGCTACAGACCACACCACCAGTAACTACAGACCACGCCAACAGTAACCACAGACCACACCAACAGTAACCACAGACCACGCCAACAGTAACCACAGACCAGGCCAACAGTAACTACAGACCACACCACCAGTAACTACAGACCACACCACCAGTAACTACAGACCACACCACGAGTAGCTACAGACCACACCACCAGTAACCACAGACCACGCCAACAGTAACTACAGACCACACCACCAGTAACTACAGACCACACCACTAGTAACTACAGACCACACCACTAGTAACTACAGACCACGCCCCTAGTAACTACAGACCACACCACCAGTAACTACAGACCACACCACCAGTAACTACAGACCCACACCACAGTAACTACAGACCACACCACCAGTAACTACAGACCACACCACCAGTAACTACAGACCACACCACGAGTAGCTACAGACCACACCACCAGTAACCACAGACCACGCCAACAGTAACTACAGACCACACCACCAGTAACAACAGACCACACCACCCCCCGAGCTGCTCCGGGTGGATGAGGAAGCTCATCAAACCAATCTTCTGGCTGCCAACTCTAGAAAGAATCAATACTGTGTGTCCGTGTTATAAATATTTAGTTATTATAGTGCACAGCAGCGTTTCTATCTCATGGACCTCTTGAAGTGTCATCTCCCCGAGTGCAAGAGTGGCTCAAGGCTTGCTGTTCTGCAACTAACAGTAGTAAATAGTTCCTCGACCTTCCAATCACCGACATAACCAGACCAGGTCATGTCTGAGTCGCATGGCACGTTCTACCCCTGAGCAAGATACGACAGCGCCTTCGTCCGGCGACCTGAGGAGTGAACTAACGATGATTGCTCTACCTTGAGAGAGGACTATTGACTGAAATAACAGGATGGAAATCCACGCCTTCCAAGAGAACAGTTGTTAAAAAAAACTGTGTTGGTTGTGGCTTCGGAGTTGAATTGAATCAGTCGTTTGGAAGGCTCAGCTCACCTCCCTCTTAATGAGTTCATTAACGTGCTTGGCCCCCTACACAAAGATGAGCCATGGCTCTCCACACAAAGATGAACCATGGCTCCCTACACAAAGATGAACCATTAATACCTACACAAAGATGAGCCATGGCTCTCCACACAAAGATGAACCATTAATACCTACACAAAGATGAACCATGGCTCTCCAAACAAAGATGAACCATTGCTTCCTACACAAAAATGAACCATTAATACCTACACAAAGATGAACCATGGCTCTCCACACAAAGATGAACCATTGCTTCCTACACAAAGATGAACCATTGCTTCCTACACAAAGATGAATCATTGCTTCCCAAACAAAGATGAACCATTGCTTCCTACACAAAGATGAACCATTAATACTTACACAAATATGAGCCATGGCTCCTTAAACAAAGATGAACCATGGCTTCCTACATAAAGATGAGCCATGGTTCCTTAAACAAAGATGAACCATGGCTTCCTAAACAAAGATGAGCCATGGTTCCCTACACAAAGATGAGCCATGGCTCCCTACACAAAGATGAGCCATGGTTCCCTACACAAAGATGAGCCATGGCTCCCTACATAAAGATGAGCCATGGCTCCTTAAACAAAGATGAACCATGGCTTCCTACATAAAGATGAGCCATGGTTCCTTAAACAAAGATGAACCATGGTTCCCTACACAAAGATGAGCCATGGTTCCCTACACAAAGATGAGCCATGGCTCCCTAAACAAAGATGAGCCATGGCTCCCTAAACAAAGATGAGCCATGGTTCCCTACACAAAGATGAGCCATGGTTCCCTACATAAAGATGAGCCATGGTTCCTTAAACAAAGATGAACCATGGTTCCCTACACAAAGATGAGCCATGGTTCCCTACACAAAGATGAGCCATGGTTCCCTACACAAAGATGAGCCATGGCTCCTTAAACAAAGATGAACCATGGCTTCCTACACAAAGATGAATCATTAGTACCTACATAAAGATGAACCATTTCTTCCTACGTAAAGAACGATTAACGAAATGCTTGTAATAATTTAATATACCTAATGGTTGTAAAGGTAAATATTAATACAAGTTAATTAATACCACACATATTCCGTACTTTAAAAACACCACATGACTTACAAACTAACACCTTATAGCACTCACAACCATAGAGACAGGTTTATATTATGTAACCAAGGATTGATCTCACAGATATGGTGAAATCCGAACCTCCATTTCATCGAGACGAGAAGACATCAACTCACAAGTAGGAAGGCACTGCAATAAGCCAGGGACCTTGCCCTCCACAAAAACTAAACAACGGGGGAAGGGGGGTGAATCAAATCTTGAGGTCACCTTCCTTCAAATGATGAAAACAAAATGTTGGTTGTTTTGATCTAATGACAGGTTACCCCGGCAAGGACATGTCCACATGTGTCATGTGCGTGAAAGACAGGGATATGTGCTCAATCACGACACGACGGCTCATTTGACAAAACTGGGTGCAACAATATATATATATATATATGATCAAATGTACCCACATTTGTAGTGAAGGAGAGTGGAAGCTTGTCGGAGAGAAACACAAAACCTCGCTCACTTCAGTATAGACCCGGTCGGTATTCGAAGCATCAACTCCCCGTCACTGACGAGCCAAACAATACGAACTTGACGTCAAGTCCGCATGTCCACCGATGCAGGGCACACACGTTATTAAATAAATATACCTGGACACTTCAAACTAAGTGTTTCTGCTCTAAAATGACACATCTAGGATCGCTAGGACGGGTAGTAAGATACACGTCATGGACTGTTGAGGTTATGTAGGCCTACCAGTTACGCTTATGAGTTTAGGGATGAGGAAGTATACCCGCATTTGCATGGAGGAAGAATGGAAAACAGGATTCAAACCTCAAACTCTCCACCATCGGCAGACCCGTTTATCACAAGAGTGACGCCTTAGACCATGAGGCACCAAAGTAGTCGCGGTGTAAAAAATAAAAATCGCACTTAATACTTCTCCGATTGTTTAAGTGTCCTTCTCACTGGTCGCCTTGTTTGTCCTTTCCCAGCCTTGTTTATCACTATCCTAGCCTTGTTTTCACTCTCCAGCCTTGTTTGTCACTCTCCTAGCCTTGTTTGTCACTCTCCTAGCCTTGTTTGTCACTCTCCTAGCCTTGTTTGTCAATCTCCTATCCTTGTTTGTCGCATCTCCTAGCCTTATTTGTCAACTCTCCTAGCCTTGTTTGTCACTCCTTGAATTGTTTGTCACTCTCCTAGCCTTGTTTGTCACTCTCCTAGCCTTGTTTGTCATCTCCTATTTGTTTGTCACTCTCCTAGCCTTGTTTGTCACCTCCTAGCCTTGTTTGTCCTCCTAGCCTTGTTTGTCACTCCTAGCCTTGTTTGTCACCTCTACCTTGTTCTCCTAGCCTTGTTTGTCACTCTACTAACCTTGTTTGTCACTCTCCAGCCTTGTTTGTCACTCTCCTAGCCTTGTTTGTCACTCTACTTTCCTCCTAGCCTTGTTTGTCACTTTCCTAGCCTTGTTTGTCACTATCCCAGCCTTGTTTGTCCTCCAAGGTCTGATAACATCACTCCAGTCCAACTTATATCCCTCCCACAGCCGAGAGAGGGCGGCGCTGTTTGATCCCTCCAAGCCATCAACAGGATTAACCAACAATAACACATCGCTGCTCAATTTACCACCTTTTATAGACGTAATCCCCGCCGTGCCCCATTTGACCGGGCGGGGGAGGACCAGATCCGACCAGAGATAGTATGACGTCATGCGAGTCCAATCCACAATATGTTACTATCATATATGTGCAGTGAACCCGTGAGAGTAGATCTAGTAGCTTTTTTATAGCTGTCAGCTACGTCCAGAAAGTTACGGTATAGTTTGTAAGTCGAGAATTCACACAACTCGATGTTTTGGAAAGCTAATCATATTGAATGTGGACGCGCGGTCACCCCCCCCCGTTCAGAGATGTCCCATGGGAAAACGCACCCTCAGGGGAGGATTATTGCGCCTGTAGCAATGAATAGCTGCAACCAGTTCATCATCTATCCGAGAGAGGATCTGATCCTCTCCCGCTCATATAAATAAAAAGGTCGTATGATGAATATCGCGAGGATTAGTCGAGATGACGCGATCCCCTGGCGGGCGGGGCCCGAACTTTCTCACCGCATTTAAATAACATATGTGATGGAAGGTCGCCTTAAGCCACGTGGTATCTGATCTCGTATGTGAGGGATTAGCGGCTTATGATGCGTTACACACCCCAAACACTCCGTCTCCCTCGTCTTCAGGGTCGTGGGAAGCCGACTGAGGGTCTAGTGGACGCTAGTTCGAGTCCGGACTCGACAATAATTGGGGGGACGAGTTTGTTATATTGGCAGGATATTGGGTGTTTGGTAATAAGGCTGTGTTACTGGCTTGGGTTCAACTACAGTATGACCCGATTCGGTGGCCGAACGGTCTAAGGCGTCACTCTCGTGTTGGACCGGACTGTCGATAAAAGGGATTTCGTGGGTTCGAATCACGGTCGGGTGTACAGAAGGTTTATTTTCCTGAATGGTTTTCTACTTATACTCTTCAGGCAAACGTAGGTACACTTCCTTTAAATTCTACTTTCCTCATCCCTACATCATCAGTGTAATTAGATTCGTTTATGTCGGTCAGGGGTGACCTGGTGGTCTAGAGATAAGGTGTCAGACTTCTCTGCTGGTGTCCGAGGTTCAATCCCCGGTCCCGGCACAGATTTATCTGATTGCCAAACCCTTCCTTCACCTCTGACAAGATGTGTATTAATCACAACTTGTGAATGTGTGGAATGCCAGGCCTACACCGTGGTTCGGATTCCACGTTAAACTGTAGGTCCTCCATTTCATCTCACAATCACCCTACCATTACACATTAGCGTAAGCGTATAATCCCGAACGGGTAGTAAGACACGTTAATAATAATAATAATAATAATATTAATAAATAATAATATAATAATAATAATAATATAATAATATAATAATAAGTCGGTCATAGTGGAAAGTAAAAAAAAAATTGATAAAACGAATTCTTGTTCAAATTTCAATCTTTATTATAAACTGATTCACACGAATTTTTTTTTTCTTATCGATATTAGACTATAGTTTAAAAGCGACTTTAACAAAAAATCGAATATCTTGTCTGTGTTCATTGAATGTCTTTTATCTTAAAAAAAAGCCCCCCTTAAAAAAATTCCATTCTCTACCGCTAATGGGGGAAATAATTATATTAAGAAAAAGGGAGAAGATTATTTCAAACTTGGTCTACAATAGTCCTGCCGGGAGTCAACTTCCAAAGAGAAAGGTAGAAATTGGATCTCTCCGGCAGAAGGGAGGAATCTAGCTCGCGGCGTCTTTCTAAGCGACCATAGAGAACAACTTCCTTCCCGCTCACATAGAGGACACAGTCTCCGTCTCTCTCGCACTCGCGGGGAGGAAGGCCGGGTAGCTTCATTTGCATGAATATTGGGACCGCGCGCTAGCACAGAGGAAAGCTCTCCAGGATTTAACAGCTTATTAGCAAATAAGTGAGTGCGGCTATGGGAGGAGGAGGGAGGGGGGGTTCCTAACACACATTATTCTATAAAGTAACTACTGTGTGTGTGTTTTGTTTTTATATCCACCCACCTCCACTTTCACTACTAACTCCACGACTTGTATAAGCTACGAGAAACAAGAGAGAGAATCCCCTAGAATTGTTCGAATAAAATCAGCGTTAGTTTACTCGTTGGGCTTGTTTAGCGAGGCCTCTGGAAATGGTTGGTTGAGGTGGGTTGGGGGGTTTAAGCCCCCCCCTCCTCCCACGGTAGAGCAAAACACACTCTCTTTTCTGCAATTAGCTGTAATGGCGTCCTCAGCTCAAGCAAATCATTCTCTTTGCCTAACACCCTCAAAGCCAACTCTATATATACGTCGCCGGGAAATTATAATGCAGCGAGGCTATTCCGCAACGCGGCGTTGTTTTGTTTTTTCGGGGGTTTGTGAAGGTGTTGGGGGGGGATCGACTTCAAAGTTCCGAGTTAATCCCGAATATAAAACATAATTAAACAACCCCCTACCGTCCCCCCTATGAGTTGTCAGCGAATAAAACGAAGGATCACGTTATGAAGATTGCCTCGCTAAGTGGATATGGGGAGAGATAGCCCGCACGTATTGGCCGGCTACCGGGGTGTAATGCGGGCTGTATGTTCCAGGGGGGTAGCTTCCTCCCATGAGAGACCCTCGTAGTATTTTAGATTAGTTTATTATCCCGGTGTTATTGTGGGATATTAAAAAGGTAGAGCCCTCGAACGAAGTGTTTTATACGCGGTAAACAGAGGTATTACTTAGTGCGTTTTACTGTGACGCGGACAAATCGTGGGAGGTTGTCATAACAGGATTGGTTGACATATCTTCACAGTTGGATGGAAAAACAACTGGTCACTCAACTGTCTTTAGTTCGAGGTTTAGAACTGGGAGGAGCAATATGTAAGCTACAAATATACCGGGGTAGGCATCATAATATCCCGAAAGGGAGCATTTTAGAAGGAAAAAAAAATGTTTCGTACAAAAGTTCTTTGTTATTTAGCTAGAAAGAGAATAAGACTATCTAATTTTAATCTCGTGTAGGTATTCAAGTTTATTACAATGAAAACCTATAATTTTTTAACGGCATTTTATTATTTAAAATAAATGCCTGAAACTTATTTTATTTGACAACAATTTTTTTAAGATATTTTAACTTGAGTTTTTTTTGTATAACAATTTTAATTCAAGAACTTTTAATTACGTTAAATTCAATTATTTATGAAAACTGTGAGAATGTTCCGTTCTTTATTTGTGAATTTTGTTTTGACTAAACTAGAGGTCCGTTTGTTTACAATCTAAGCCTATATATATTCTATATATATTAGCACCGCGTCTTACTACCGTTCGGTTATACGCTAAGTACTAATTACGCTAATGGATTAGGAATTGGAAGGTTTAATTTAGAGGAAGTGAACCCGCATTTGCGTGGAGGAGAGTGGAAAACCATTTAGGAAACACCCCAGTTCACCCGACCGAGATTCGAACCTCGATCTTCCCGTCCTCGGCAGTCGAGTCAACACGACTAGCGCGTTAGCTAACTACGCCACCGAGGCGGGTTATATATATTCTAATTATTACATTTACGTACTAATTAATCTTTTATGAAGCGAATTGAAAAGTGTATCGAGGTTGGTCCCCATTTGGAACATTTATAAAGTAGTTTTATAAATAATATTGCATTTAACGTAATAAAGAATAACATCTTGTGATAATAAAAGAAAGTGTTTGTGTTTATATGTTTGTTTGTGTGAGATGCCCAGCCAAATTTACGGCACAGAGATCTGAAATTTTTAACATTGGTGGACGAAGGGGGTCCGAATGCACCCTAAGCCATATCTTTAAATTTCTAATTAGTTTTTTAATTAGACTATTTTAAACAAATTTTTGAAGAAAATATTTTAATCTGGTTTAGAATTACGTTTCAGAGATAACAGTGATAAAAAATATGCCGCGTCCTCCTCGGCAAAAAAAAGGTGTATGAAATCGACCGTAATTCTAAACCATTTGGGGGGGGGGGGCGCTTATATAATTTTATACCACAGTGGGTCACGGGCAACGCCGTGCGGGATTGCTAGTAATGTAATAAAATGTATTGAATACAAATTGTTATAAGATATATAAGTTAAATTATCTTCAAAAATTGATGTCAAAATAAAATTCAGGCAAAAGTTTTTTTTTGTATAAAATAAAATAATCTTAAAATAACTATAGGTTTTTGTTTGAAAACAAAATTGACCTTGAAATAATCTTGAGGGCATCTACTAAATCAAAAATAACTATTGATAAGCTCTTTTCCTCTAAAAAAAACTTTTGTTCAAAACAATTTTTTCCAAAATGCTTCATTTCCTGGATATTCTGATGCCTCAACTAATGCCTAACCCTGTATATTCTGATGTCTCCATTATGCCTCACCCTGTATATTCTGATGTCTCAACTAATGCCTCATCCTGTATATTCTGATGTCTCAACTAATGCCTCATCTGTATATTCTGATGTCTCCATTATGCCTCACCCTGTGTATTCTGATGTCTCAACTAATGCCTCCCTCTATATATTCTGATGTCTCAACTAATGCCTCACCTGTATATATGGATCACATTCTTTATAAAACACGAGACGTGGCTTCAGAACTGTGGGAAGGTCGAGATATAAAATAAGGTTTTTGTTGTTATCACGTGACACTATTTGTAATTTTTATAACTGACTAAACGGAAGTGAGACTGGCTCTTAAGACATACCATTTCGTGACTAAAACTGAATTTTGGAGTTCTACCCGTAACAATATTTTGCTCCATTTCAGTATAACGATAAATTACCGTAAATTGTTCCTTACTCTTCCACCACGCAAATGCTTGTGCGTTTCATCGAAACTCTACCTTGATAATCCCTAAATTGGCAGTCCAGTCAAATCACACCAGTCAAGGGGTTTCACATCGAATCAGTCGTTGATTTAACTAAACCACGGCGGATTGATACAATTATTGTATTCAGTGAACTGAATTTGTACTAGATTAATGTGTATGTAGTTACGTTTATTATTCTTCGTAGGATCATTCGTAGAAAAATGATAAAACAGAGAATAAGGGTCTATCTTTTAAGAGCGTGCATCACCTGCCCATCAACTCTGTGGTACACTCGGCTAGAAATCGTAAATTTACACCAACATTATTGCACGTGGTTCTGATTAAAAATTAATGGAGATAAATAATTAATATAAAATACCAATACAGAACATTGTAGAAATATTAAATGAGATTTGGATTTTTTTTAAAACTTCATTGAAAAGGCCATTTTTGAACATTTTAGAATGTCTTCACAAATAATAACTGTGCACAAGGCCGTAGCCTTCAACCCCCCTCACCCCCGAAATTTGATGAACAAAATATGTATGGTTTTATTTATGGTTCAAACAATATCAAAATCAGGGGGTTCTGTTACTATAAAAAACACTTCAGATAGATTCTAGAGGTGCTTATCATTTATAGTTTTTTTCCTAGTTTCTCTGGAAATTGGGGAATGTGCCCACTAACACCCCCCCCCCCCCCCCGGAAATTATTGGCTGGCTACGGCCTTGACTGTGCACAAACCTTTATTCTGTCTTAATAGGAACATACTGTAGTAATTAACAAGAAACTTTGTCCCCCCCCATCGTCACCGCGGGAAAATTTCGAGTAATCATCCAAATACAAATGCACTGCACACATTTCTGATCTTTTCTTTTACTCCCATAATACCTCGCGCGCGCACACAAACGAAGATACATTCCGGGAGCTGAGTTGGGCCTGTTATGATGCATGATCTTAAGGAGAGAACTCATTTACTACCAATCACCTCTTTATTTAAATGCTACGAATGTTTTACATCGTGTATTTATCTATGATCCCTGACAGACATAATAAGCCGTCCGTTATTAAAAACGTATGAAAACTTGGATTGAAATAAAACAGAAATTAGTAGTGAATTAAACACAAGACGTGCAAAGACTTGACAGAAATTCAACCGGTCGAGTCGAGACAAGTCTTGACTTGATTCGACTGGTTTGGACGTGACTTATTCTTAATGGAAACATTGGTTGCCTCTTCCTTTAAAACAATGTTGAACCAGTCGTCTGACGCGATTGGACTGGATTGTTTTGGTACGAAATCAGCCCTCAATGTATATAAATGTATGTATCTCAGAAGAGAAGTAAAAAAAAAACTGGTTTCCCCTGATGACATAAGTAACCCTGGATTACCCTATAAGGACAGCAGTCAACAAGTGTTGTCGCGACCAGACAAACATAAGGGAGGGGGGGGGAGTGTTGTAAAGACAACAACGACAGTTGCTCGACAAGAATATCACTACGCGCAAATAGTGCGTGTGTGAGCGACCAGATCTTCACAATGCAAGCGACAGAATGTCTTATTGTGTTAACTAGCGCTGTGTTAAGGGTGGGTGCGACGCCCCCCCTTCCTAACTCCATTAATCTCGCCCTCGAGGGGGTGTTATCTGTTGAAATGATCTCTGTTTGAGGAGAAGGGGGGAGGCCGCGTGTCTAGGGGGTGGTAATGGGTTTTCTTGCCGACTCTACCTCCCTACCTCCCTTTGAACTAACAACCACTGCAGTCTTACTGGTATAATCACAACTAGGGGTGGTTTGACTGAGCTCCTGAGATATAGGGTTGTACGTAGCCTCGCTGGTAAGGGACTCGTGTGATGAACTAGGTGACTCTTGGTTCTAGCCTAGTTGGTGAAAAATACTATTTTTTATTTGCAGAAATAACAAGTGGAGGGAATTAAATTGAACTTATCCACTGGAGCAACTCAAAAAGGGGATTTTAAACTTTTGTCTGTCTGTCCCTTGTCTGTTGTCTGTCTGTCCCTCAGTCGCTTGTCTGTTTGTCTGTCTGTCTGTCTGTATAAGCCTGGGGTTACAGGTGAAAATGTTTGATGTTCTCGTTCAATCTTGATATTTAGATGCTATGTAGTCATAACTCAAGATTATGAATCTTATTCAAGCCCTAAAATTAAGGGTAGTTCACTAATTTTCTTAAATCAAAACATTTTCAAAAAAAAAAAAAATTCTAACGATTCTGTTCAAAGTGAATCTCTGGGGAGTGTTTTACCGGGTAAATAAAACTGAATGTTTGTTATTCAGATAAAAATTGGTTTAAGGGTAGTTTACTAATTTTTGAAAATTAGAAAGTTACCTAATAAATAATATCTATAACAATTTTGTTTAGAATTCATGCCCAAAGAGCATTTAATAAGATTATGAAATTAATAATATGTTTTTTTCTGAGAAAAAATTTGTTCCTAATTACAATACAGTATGTATATGAGAATGTGTCGTAACATGAATTATTTGAAAGTAGATACGAAGCCGTGTGTGGAGCAGACAAAACATGTATGTAAATAATCCCCCCCCCCCCAGGTTAGTGATATTTTATAAACTGTTCATGAGGAGCAGAGACAGACGCCAGTGTCGGGTTGGATGAACGAGACGTCTCTGGGGAACAGACGTCGTCACATATCGGCGCGCGGCGTCGCTCTCAAGAATGTATCGCATGTGGCTCAGGGGTAGATGTGAGGAATACAACACACGACACGTCACAGCACTGAGGTCTACAGGGGATTACTGTTGTAACACTGGCAGACTGGGGGTCTCCATGGGTTAACTGTTGTAATACTGGCTGGCTGAGGGTCTACAGGGGTTACTGTTGTAACACTGGCTGACTGGGGTCTACAGGGATACTGTTGTAATACTGGCTGACTGGGGGTCTACAGGGATTACTGTTGTAATACTGGCTGACTGAGGGTCTTTAGGGGTTACTGTTGTAATACTGGCTGACTGAGGGTCTACAGGGGATTACTGTTGTAATACTGGATGACTGGGGGTCTCTAGGGCATTGTTGTAATACTGGCTGACTGGGGTCTTTAGGGTGTTACTGTTGTAATACTGGCTGACTGGGGGCTTTAGGGGATTACTGTTGTAATACTGGCTGACTGGGGTCTTTAGGGTGTTACTGTTGTAATACTGGCTGACTGGGGCTTTAGGGGATTACTGTTTTAATACTGGCTGACTGAGGGTCTTTAGGGTGTTACTGTTGTAATACTGGCTGACTGGGGGCTTTAGGGGATTACTGTTTTAATACTGGCTGACTGGGGGTCTTTAGGGGGCTACTGTTGTAATACTGGCTGACTGGGGGGTCTTTAGGGATTACTGTTGTAACACTGGCTGGGGGTCTTTAAGATGTTACTGTTGGAAAACTGGCTTGCTGGGGGTCTCCAGAGGATAACTGTTGGAATAACATACTCCCAGGAAGATATCTGTACCTAATCAAGACACACACACATGTTCCAACATGTCTAAGGTATGTCACAATGACTGTACAAGATAACATATTCCTAGATGTGTATGTGGTCTCATAAAGACCCACACATGTCCCGACATATCCGATGAATGGCAGGCAATATGTTGGACCCATTGGATGGTATAACATGCTAATGCGCCCGGTCAATCTGAAAATACGACAATACCCTTGAATTCACTCGTGGCCGTAGCTTTTCTCTCTCTTTCTCTCTTTGATTTGCTTATTAGGGTCTGTGGATAGAGTAATGCACAGTGAAATATCTCAGTGCGCTTCACTGACCGCCGAGGAGGTAGTAATGTACACAGCGGACCCGTGCAAGAACTGCACAACAGACAACTTCACCCAATATCATTGCTGAGGGAACTGCAGGTCTTCCTGTGGGTTCAAAACAAGCGCAGAACAGAGACGGAGTCACGTGACGAATATTTAGCCAATCACAAGACCACATCATCGGTGCGAGCCGTCCCGCTAAATTATTATTATTAGCACCGCGTCTTACTACCCGTTCGGGTTATACGCACTTACGCTAATGTGTAATGGTAGGGTGATTGTGAGATGAAAATGAAGGACCTACAGTTTAACGTGTGATCCGAACCACGGTGGTAGACCTGGCATTCCTCACATTCACAAGTTGTGACTAATACTCGTCTCGTCAGAGGTGAAGGAAGGGTTTGGTAATCAGATAAATCCGTGCCGGGACCGAGGATTGAACCCCGGACGTCAGCACAGAAGTCCGACACCTTACCCCTAGACCAGCAGGTCTACCTTCGTCCCGCTAAAGTTCAACTCATCTATACTTTGCGCGCACTGCCTCAGATGTTCGGCACAGGAGGACCAATCAGATCTCAGAACCAACCATCTAAAATCAATGCGCATGCGCTGTAGAGCTAGAAGCAAGCAGACAGCTTCGTTGGTCGTTGAGAGGAGATTTGAAGTAATCCTTGAATGTAAAGAGTGTGTATCGATGTATTGGATTGTGCCGCGACACAGCGTTATAATTTGATAAACATCCACCGGGAGAATGATATAAAAAAATAATTTGAGCACAACAAAATATGTTTGTATTTTCTGAAAGGTGCTTCCTATGAAAACAGGACTATAGTTTTGTCCCTTATTGTACAGTCGCGTCAGTAAAAAAAGCGGCCGGCTACTTAAACGCTAAATCATGTTGACATAGGTTTACTGGAAGATGTTTGCTGCGTTCTCTTCACAATCTCTGAGAGACTGTAAAGTTTCAGTTTATTGTTTACTACTACAACACAGGGTCGTGTGAGTTATGACCCAAGGACCCCTCACATGAAGGGGGGGGGGGTTAACACAAAGGAGAGTAGGGGGATGAACACAATAGACTTGAGGACGTTTGTGTTTTTGTTACCGGCTCTGGTTGTACCAGTGACGCGTGTTACTGTGTACTGTAGAGAGGGGGTGGGTTTACACCCTTCCTACCACCCCTCAAGGGGGTCGTCATTGGGGCGGAGAAGAGCACATCCATTAAAAACCAACTGACTTCACAGAGTGTTGGATAAAAACAGGGGGAAAGGGGGGGGGGGGTTTACTCGGCTTTGTTCCAGCAGGGCTGTCGTCTCTTGGTGCGTTTTGGTTTGGGTCTTGTGCTGGTTGCACTTCAACTATTAGAGATGTGGTCAATACTATACTACTTTCTAGTACAGGTAGAGATGTGGTCAATACTATACTACTTTCTAGTACAGGGAGAGATGTGGTCAATACTTTACTACTTTCTAGTACAGGGAGATATGTGGTCAATACTATACTACTTTCTAGTACAGGGAGAGAAGTATCAATACTATACTACTTTCTAGTACAGGTAGAGATGTGGTCAATACTATACTACTTTCTAGTACAGGTAGAGATGTGGTCAATACTATACTACTTTCTAGTATAGGGAGAGAAGTATCAATACTATACTACTTTCTAGTACAGGGAGAGATGTGGTCAATACTATACTACTTTCTAGTACAGGGAGAGAAGTATCAATACTATACTACTTTCTAGTACAGGTAGAGATGTGGTCAATACTATACTACTTTCTAGTACAGGGAGAGAAGTATCAATACTATACTACTTTCTAGTACAGGGAGAACTATCAATACTTTACTACTTTCTAGTACAGGGAGAGATGTGGTCAATACTATACTACTTTCTAGTACAGGGAGAGAAGTATCAATACTATACTACTTTCTAGTACAGGTAGAGATGTGGTCAATACTATACTACTTTCTAGTACAGGGAGAGAAGTATCAATACTATACTACTTTCTAGTACAGGGAGAACTATCAATACTTTACTACTTTCTAGTACAGGGAGAGATGTGGTCAATACTATACTACTTTCTAGTACAGGGAGGGATGTGGTCAATACTATACTACTTTCTAGTACAGGGAGGGATGTGGTCAATACTATACTACTTTCTAGTAGAGGGAGGGATGTGGTCAATACTATACTACTTTTTAGTACAGGGAGGGATGTGGTCAATACTATACTACTTTCTAGTACAGGGAGGGATGTGGTCAATACTATACTACTTTCTAGTACAGGGAGGGATGTGGTCAATACTATACTACTTTCTAGTACAGTGAGGGATGTGGTCAATACTATACTACTTTCTAGTACAGGGAGATATGTGGTCAATACTATACTACTTTCTAGTACAGGGAGAGATGTGGTCAATACTATACTACTTTCTAGTACAGGGAGATATGTGGTCAATACTATACTACTTTCTAGTACAAGGAGAGATGTGGTCAATACTATACTACTTTCTAGTACAGGGAGATATGTGGTCAATACTATAATACTTTCTAGTACAGGGAGAGATGTGGTCAATACTATACTACTTTCTAGTACAGGGAGGGATGTGGTCAATAGTATACTACTTTATAGTACAGGAAGAACTATCAATACTATACTACTTTCTAGTACAGGGGGAGATGTGGTCAATACTATAGGTACAACTTTCTAGTACAGGTAGAGATGTGGTCAATACTTTACTCAATTACTCGTTACTATAAATAGTATCCTCAAGTCCTCTGGTATAATGTAACTATTATTATTACTACTATGTGTGTTCTGTCTTACGACAGGGCCATTACTTTTGTCAGTGAACTTAGACCACCAATGCACCCTGTCCTCTGTCTCCTCCTTCAGCTTCCAGAATGTTCTTCTTCCCTTCAAGTCATTCAATATTTGAATCCTCCTTCTTCCTAAGCTCCTCTTTCTCTCAACCTTTCCTTCTATGACGTCGTGAAAGTAACAATAGAAGATTAACATTTTAGAGTAAATTTACCCGCCTCGGTGGCGTAGTTGGCTAACGCGCTAATCGTGTTGAGCTAGACCACCGTAGATGGGGAGATAGAGGTTCGAATTTCGGTCAGGTGAACTGGGGGTGGTTTTTTTCTAAATGGTTTTCCACTCTCCCTCCACATAAATGCGGGTTCATTTCCTCTAAATTCAACCTTCTCAATTCCTAATCCATTAGCGTAATTAGTACTTAAGCGTATAACTCGAGCGGGTAGTAAGACGCGGTGCTAAATAATAAAAATAATAATAATAAAGTAAACTTTCAATCTGTAAATTCTCCCCAGTGGCGGCTTGCGGCCTATTAAGTAGGTGAAGGCACCAGGTCGGTTGAGACGGTACCTAGAGACTATTATTAGCTACATCATATAATGCACTGCCGTCAATAAGTGATCGTGATTATAGAACTGTTATCTCTGTTATTGCTGTTAGTGTAACTCAATTGATGTTTATAGTGTCTATGTCACTAAGAGAAATTAAACCTAGGTGGAAACCTTATAAAACTTGATGAATGTATCGAGAGTATTGTATCAATTTTAATAACTAAAATTATTTTTTTTCAAGAAAAAATTAAGTGTTTTTTTAGCGCCACGTCTTACTACCCGTCAGGGCTATACGATTATGTACTAATTACGCAAATGGTTTTAGGGATTAAGTATATTTATAGGAATTGTAGCCGCATTTGTGTGGGAATACATTTTGAAAAAAAAAACCACCCTCATTCTACCCGACTGAGATTCGAACCTTGATCTCCCCGTCAACGGAAGTCTAGTCTACTGCGAGATTAGCAACTTAGACCATGCAGCCACCGAAGTAAGTAGATAATTGTTTAATTTTTTTTTTCCATTTGCCATCTTTAGGCCTCCCTATCCACTGATCCACGCAGACCATTCTTGATATCAACGATCAAATAATATGATGATATTTATTATTAGTTTTCATTTCTGAACCAATCAACAAAACAAATGTAATATATAACAATATGGGGTGTTTCAAGTAACAACCTTATTTTTTTGCTATTCTATTTTTCATCCCTTCGATAATATCGGCTCCCCCCTCCCCCTTCACGCAGCTATTCTAGAAAACTAGTTAGTCCAGTAACGGTAACCCTCAACATTCCCCCCCCCCCAAACCCCTGATAATTAAGAAATAATGAGAGGGTGAAAGCGGGGAGGGAGGGAGGGAAATTGTAGGTTCACTCATTCGCGAGCCTTTTGTTCTTACCCCCACGGTATTTTTTTTTTTTTCTATTTGAGCCGCCAGAGGGCGGGTCGGTAGTTAGTGTTTGACGTCTCAATTCCAACAGGAACAGGAACAGGAACAGGTGACCGGCGGTTCAGGATGAAACGAACGAGGGGGAAGAGGAACAATTTTTATACAAACGAAAATCTAACAATTTGTTCGTTTGTTCGCGTTGACCGTCCCCCGGCCGCAATCTTACACGCTATTAAAGTCAAACCTATGTTTTTATTTCTTCTTTATTATTATTTTTTTCTATTCCTTTAGAATTTTTTTTTTGTCTACCCCAATCATTGTTTGAATGTCTGAATCACAGCCCCATGTTCAACTTTTATTATACTGTTTGCTAATTTGATCTTGTGTCGCTAACGAGAAAGTGTGGAATCAACACAAAGGAAATTGTTTTGTTATGTCAGAGAGAGAGAGAAATTATAGGACAAGACTTAAGGTCGGTGTTTAGGGAGACTTGACAAAAAGTGGTTTTGCAGTTTTTATGGCAACACTTTTTTGGTCGAAATAATTCAAATATTTCTCCAATAGAGATAAAGAGATTAATTTTCTTCACATGGTGATATCAACAGCTGTTGAATATCTGTCAAGGGTGTCCTGGAATTTAATGACCACTTTTTTCTCTTAGTTTAAAAAGTTTGTCATCTTTTGCCGCCATGCTGTTGACAGATATTCAACAACTGTTGATATCATCATGGGAAGAAAATTAAACTCTTTGTTTTTACTGGAGAAATATTTGAATTTTCTTGACAAAAATAATGTTAGCCTATATTATTATTATTATTAGCTCTGCTTCTTACTACCCGTTCGGATTATACGCAATTACGCTAATGTGTAATGTTAGAGTGATTGTGAGATGAAATGGAGGACCTACAGTTTAACGTGGGATCCGAACCACGGTGGAGGCCTGGCATTCCTCACATTCACAAGTTGTGATTGATACACGTCTTGTCAGAGGTGAAGGAAGGATTTGGCAATCAGCTAAATCTGTGCCGGGACCGAGGATTGAACCTCGGACACCCCAGCACAGAAGTCTTGACACCTCACCCCTAGACCGCAAGGTCACCAATGTTTTCCGATTTAAAAAAAGCAATAAATACTGACCTTAACTCGCAAGCCTTACCACCCCACCTTAAACGTAAGGATCCACCATAACCTTGAGGTGTAAAATGTTCACAACCAGTCCTGAAATAAAATTACATTTAATTCAACTGACAATTATTTAGGTAAGTTAGAATCGTTACGAGCGACATATGTGGGGGTCCTGTCCGAGTTGTAACATCCTCTAAACACAAGGTTCTGTGATCAATCCTAAAGGAGATATTAGTGTTATTGTTTCACGTGCTCTGACAGCGGACCCACCAAGGAGGAGGGAACGCTAATAAACAATCTCCAGTCTCGAGTTGTGACTGTGTTTTTTGTTAAGTTGTTTTGATGACAAACGGTTTGTGTCTCTGAGCGATTCGCCGAGGCTCTTATTAGGAACGTCTGGAAGATGCTTGATCATCAAATTAACCTGTGATGGACGAGCGGGGGAGCCAGTGAGGTGGAACAAACGACTGTTTGGAGTTCCCACACATCTTCAGGACAACAGTGAGGTGGAACAAACGACTGTTTGGAGTTCCCACACATCTTCAGGACAACAGTGAGGTGGAACAAACGACTGTTTGGAGTTCCCACACATCTTCAGGACAACAGTGAGGTGGAACAAACGACTGTTTGGAGTTCCCACACATCTTCAGGACAACAGTGAGGTGGAACAAACGACTGTTTGGAGTTCCCACACATCTTCAGGACAACAGTAGGACAACAGTGAGGTGGAACAAACGACTGTTTGGAGTTCCCACACATCTTCAGGTCAACAGTGAGGTGGAACAAACGACTGTTTGGAGTTCCCACACATCTTCAGGACAACAGTAGGACAACAGTGAGGTGGAACAAACGACTGTTTGGAGTTCCCACACATCTTCAGGACAACAGTAGGACAACAGTGAGGTGGAACAAACGACTGTTTGGAGTTCCCACACATCTTCAGGACAACAGTAGGACAACAGTGAGGTGGAACAAACGACTGTTTGGAGTTCCCACACATCTTCAGGTCAACAGTGAGGTGGAACAAACGACTGTTTGGAGTTCCCACATATCTTCAGGACAACAGTGAGGTGGAACAAACGACTGTTTGGAGTTCCCATACATCTTCAGGACAACAGTAGGACAACAGTGAGATGGAACAAACGACTGTTTGGAGTTCCCATACATCTTCAGGACAACAGTAGGACAACAGTGAGGTGGAACAAACGACTGTTTGGAGTTCCCATACATCTTCAGAACAACAGTGAGGTGGAACAAACGACTGTTTGGAGTTCCCACACATCTTCAGAACAACAGTGAGGTGGAACAAACGACTGTTTGGAGTTCCCACACATCTTCAGAACAACAGTGAGGTGGAACAAACGACTGTTTGGAGTTCCCACACATCTTCAGAACAACAGTGAGGTGGAACAAACGACTGTTTGGAGTTCCCACACATCTTCAGGACAACAGTGAGGTGGAACAAACGACTGTTTGGAGTTCCCATACATCTTCAGGACAACAGTAGGACAACAGTGAGGTGGAACAAACGACTGTTTGGAGTTCCCACACATCTTCAGGACAACAGTAGGACAACAGTGAGGTGGAACAAACGACTGTGTCTATCACATAGTTCCCTAGCTCCTGTGTCTATCACATAGTTCCCTAGCTCCTGTGTCTATCACATAGTTCTCTAGTTCCTGTGTCTATCACATAGCTCCCTAGCTACTCTGTCTATCACATAGTTCCCTAGCCCTGGGTCTATCACATAGTTCTCTAGCCCCTGTGTCTATCACATAGTTCTCTAGTTCCTGGCTAAGAGGATTGGTACCTTGTCATAGTTTGATCCAAACAAATGAAGGCGTGATGGAACTGGCTGCTCGGAGGTGTAAGGGGGTTGGGTGTCAAAGAAAACATCTTGTCAGCCATTTTCCCTAATGGAGATATTTTTAAAATCAGTAATAACGTTAAATAAATCAAGCGCTGTCAATTGTTTTGATACTCGTGAAGTTGAAAGCCATGATCATCTCGACCTCAGGAAATTTCTTGGACGAGACAAACAGTAATTTCTGAGCCGGACTATGTGCCCCGGATAATGACCCCTCGCCTCTCTCTGGAGCACGGGAACCCCATTGGGGCTGGGAGGGAACTTCTCCAAATGAATCATGAACATCGTGCGGGGTAATCATAGCAGACAAGAGGGGGCTTCCTTTCAAACACTGCTCACTGGGAGAGCTTGTAGTAACATCTCAACCATGGATACACACGTTTACAACACAACCATGGATACACACGTTTACAACACAACCATGGATACACACGTTTACAACACAGCCATGGATACACACGTTTACAACACAGCCATGGATACACACGCTTACAACACAACCATGGATACACACGTTTACAACACAACCATGGATGCACACGTTTACAACACAACCATGGATACACGCGTTTACAACACTACCATGGATACACACGTTTACAACACATTTAAAAGCATGTGTTTACGGCTTTACACATTATCATTCGCAGTGAGGGTGACATCGTCTAAGGCGCCACACTTTCAATAGATTGGATTGCTTGGTGGCGAGGGGTCGGGGATCAAATCCCGGTCGAATGTACTGAAGGGAAGATCCTACATGGTTTTTACACTTTCTATCTCTCTCTCTTCACAGAAATTTTAACTTCTTTGGGCCGTTACCTACCTGTGACGTCACGGTAAATTTAGATAGAACTTCCCATGTTAGTTTATTTACGTTTAACTCTGAAAATGGAAAAATGTTCGTTTCTCGTGTCCAGGTGTCATTTTTCAATTTTCAGAATATGATATCTACAGTAGCTCCGTGGCTTCTTTGGTGCTGACTGACAGCTCACAGCTGACTTCTGACAGTCAACAGTTAGGTATATACCTAAATTTTGACTGTCAGAAGTGACAGCTGCTAAACACATGTTTTTTGCAGATCATATGGTTCGGCGTAGGGATATATAATTTGGTCTGGTAACTTTTCAAAGCCGTCAGCTGTCAGCTGTGAGCTGTCAGTCAGCTCCAAAGAAGCCATGGGGCTATTGTAGATGGAGAATTCCTCACTAAAAAACATAGATAATAGCTCTGGCTAGTTGATTCTTAATTACGTTTTATTCGATGTGTTTTAAAAGACATAACATTGGGATATAAACATAAATCATTTAATAATTCTAAAAATAGTCTTACATCGTCACAACATTTTTTTTTTCAATTTAAATTTTTTTTTTTTTGTGAACGCATTTTATTTTAAATCATCCACAGTTCAGGCTGCTTAGTTTATTCAAGAAAGTGTCCTTAAGGAGTCTTCCTGCCAGGATGTGCATTAAAGAAGTCCATGGATGAATTTACTCTATCTAGGATAGAAAACAATTAAAAGAAAATTTTGAAATGCTAGTAGTCAATACTCTCCAGGTGTAAATATTATAAAGTGGGTGTTTATACTCGTCATGCGTCAAGTTAAGATGCAACCCGCTTTGCTAAATATTTTGTAGAAATCCCTAAGCTTATTATTGTAGGTATGTGAATATTCCGGACGGGTAGTAAGAAGCGGCTTACAAAAAAACACACAATAATTTCTTAACCTAAGACAGCAACACCTAATATAAACAAACCTTAGCGTCCGGCTTTGTTGATATATGGGATAGTAAGACTAAGTCAAGAGGATGATAATTATTATTCCTTGACCAACGACCAGAGACGAACCAGTGTCCTCTATCTTTGAAGAGCGAGATACAACGTTTAAAGAGTGACAGCGACACTGTCCCCCGGGATACCAAAGGTACAGAGCAAAAAAGAGATAGATAGAAAGAGATCGTATATCAGGATCCGCAGTATCCAAATAACGTCTCTCTAAACGTGCAACGATGTGGGTTAAACCTCTCTAACAATATAATGACCGGTGCGTTGATATTTATTATTATTATTATTATTATTATTATTATTATTATTATTATATTATTATTTTCTCTTTTTTTTATCAACTTTAAAAAAAACGAATCGCACGGAGGTAAAGCAGAACAAAACAAAACAGAATCTCGTTGAGGGGGGAGGAGGGGGGGAACAAAAGCTTGTCGTAGTTTTAAAGTACATAATGGCGGTGGGATATTTTCCGTCACGTTACAATACGGCCCACGCACTCGACTCGAATATAGTCATCATTTTTAAATTATAAATTTTTCTCAGCTGTTTTATCTATAATATATAGCACATCACAGTTAAAGAGGATAATTCCCTGGTTTGGTTTGGATACGCCCATCGGTTACAGAGAAATCCTTTATTTTCGTTTCGTTTTTTTGTTTTTTTTTTAACTGGCCCGCTATTACAGATTAAGTTATCTGCTCGGTAAATACTGTACGTCTTCTGCGGCCTGTTCGAAATTCAAATAATGACTCTATTATCACCCGCGCATGCGCTAACCCTGCTGAAGGCAAGGACTCACGGTGTGTTATTAGAGAGGCACACCTAACATTTTTCATTTGACCGGTTAATATTATCTCTTGCTCTTCAAACCACGTCACGGGTTCAACTCTTGGTGCGGTCACAAGGAAAAAAAAAAGGAGGGGGACGAACTATTTCCCCTTAATCCGGGTGCTGGGTGGCCTAAGATAAACACAACAACCAGACCCAGGACCGTACGTTTATCTTGATGCGGTCCGTGTGACCGAATGTCATAGTCTGGTTTGAAACGTCGATCGGGAAGAAAGTCGGGGTTCGAATCCCGACAGGGTGTTACCGAGGGTGAATATATTCTTTCATAAGTGCTTTCTTACTCTCCTTTCAAGCAAATGCAAGGTACATTTCCTCTCAAATAACTCCCAACGTTAGCGTAGTTGAAGTGCGTATAGACCAAATGGGTGGTAATTAAGAGCTGTATTTGCCCTGTAACCGAATTGAAGCCCATACCCTTATAAATCTTCAAATAAGTTTTTATCTATTTCTCTCTCTCTCACCCTATCTTTCTTTCTTTCTTTTAGCACCGCGTCTTACTACCCGTTCGGGTTATACGCCTATGTACTAACTACGCTAATGGCGTTAAGCCTTAGGAAGGCAATATTTCGAGGAAGTGTACCCGCATTTACGTGGAGGGAGAGTGGAAAAGGATTTTGTGAAAACCACCCTCAAGACATCCGACCTAGATTTTAACCTCGATCTCCCCGTCAACGGCAGTCTAGTCTACAGCGAGGGTAGCGCCTTAGGCTATGCGGCCACCGAAGGACAAGGTAATTATTTAAAGGAAATGTACCCACTAGTGCTAGACTGTGACTCTGACCACGCCACCAGTAAGGATCCTCACAGTAACAGTGCCAGATAGTGTAAGGATCCTCACAGTAACAGTGCAAGACAATGTAAGGATCCTCACAGTAACAGTGCCAGACAGTGTAAGGATCCTCACAGTAACAGTGCCAGACAGTGTAAGGATCCTCACAGTAACAGTACTAGACAGTGTCTCTGACCACGTCACCAGTAAGGATCCTCACAGTAACAGTACTAGACAGTGTATCTGACCACGCCACCAGTAAGGATCCTCACAGTAACAGTGCCAGACAGTGTAAGGATCCTCACAGTAACAGTGACAGACAGTGTAAGAATCCTCACAGTAACAGTACTAGACAGTGGTCTCTGACCACGCCATCAGTAAGGATCCTCACAGTAACAGTGCCAGATAGTGTAAGGATCCTCACAGTAACAGTGCTAGACAGTGTCTCTGACCACGCCACCAGTAAGGATCCTCACAGTAACAGTGCCAGACAATGTAAGGATCCTCACAGTAACAGTGCCAGACAGTGTAAGGATCCTCACAGTAACAGTACTGACAGTGTAAGGATCCTCACAGTAACAGTGCCAGACAGTGTAAGGATCCTCACAGTAACAGTGCCAGACAGTGTAAGGATCCTCACAGTAACAGTACTAGACAGTGTCTCTGACCACGCCACCAGTAAGGATCCTCACAGTAACAGTGCCAGACAGTGTAAGGATCCTCACAGTAACAGTGCCAGACAGTGTAAGGATCCTCACAGTAACAGTACTAGACAGTGTCTCTGACCACGTCACCAGTAAGGATCCTCACAATAACAGTACTAGACAGTGTATCTGACCACGTCACCAGTAAGGATCCTCACAGTAACAGTGCCAGACAATGTAAGGACCCTCACAGTAACAGTGCCAGACAGTGTAAGGATCCTCAGCCAGCGAGGAGGGTCATCCATCACTCGAGTTATCAGAGGACTGACAAGCGCAGCCGAATTTTGATTGAAAGACATTGAATTAGCGAACCTCTCCCAGGCCGGAAATTAACATGGCGGGGGCGGGACGTTTTTAACAAAAATATCAAAACTTGAGCCCCCCCCCCTCACGTGGGTCGGGGCAGAGCTCATCCATTACTGCGGGGGGTTAATTCCCATCACGGCTTTTCGCCTTCAGAGGGAGTTTCAAGGGAAGCTGATAGCAGCGACTCTTTCTACTACTCTCAGGGAGAGTTTCAAGGGAAGCTGATAGCAGCTACTCTTTCTACTGCTCTCAGGAGAGTTTCAGAGAAGCTGATAGCAGCGACTCTTTCTACTGCTCTCAGGGAGAGTTTCAAGAGAAGCTGATAGCAGCGACTCTTTCTACTGCTCTCAGGGAGAGTTTCAAGGGAAGCTGATAGCAGCTACTCTTTCTACTGCTCTCAGGGAGAGTTTTAAGAGAAGCTGATAGCAGCGACTCTTTCTACTACTCTCAGGGAGAGTTTCAAGGGAAACTGATAGCAGCGACTCTTTCTATTGCCCTCAGGGAGAGTTTCAAGGGAAGCTGATAGCAGCAACTCTTTCTACTACTCTCAGGGAGAGTTTCAAGGGAAGCTGATAGCAGCGACTCTTTCTACTGCTCTCAGGGAGAGTTTCAAGGGAAGCTGATAGCAGCTACTCTTTCTACTGCTCTCAGGGAGAGTTTTAAGAGAAGCTGATAGCAGCGACTCTTTCTACTACTCTCAGGGAGAGTTTCAAGGGAAGCTGATAGCAGCGACTCTTTCTATTGCCCTCAGGGAGAGTTTCAAGGGAAGCTGATAGCAGCAACTCTTTTACTTTCTCTCAGGAGAGTTTCAAGGGAAGCTGATAGCAGCGACTCTTTCTACTGCTCTCAGGGAGAGTTTCAAGGGAAGCTGATAGCAGCTACTCTTTCTACTGCTCTCAGGAGAGTTTTCAAGAGAAGCTGATAGCAGCGACTCTTTACTACTCTCAGGAGAGTTTCAAGGGAAGCTGATAGCAGTGACTCTTTTATTGCCTCAAGGAGAGTTTCAAGGGAAGCTGATAGCAGTGACTCTTTCTACTACTCTCAGGAGAGTTTCAAGGGAAGCTGATAGCAGCGACTCTTCTACTACTCAGGAGAATTTCAAGGGAAGCTGATAGCAGTGACTCTTTATACTACTCTCAGGGAGAGTTTCAAGGGAAGCTGATAGCAGCGACTCTTTCTACTACTCTCAGGGAGAGTTTCAAGAGAAGCTGATAGCAGTTACTCTTTTTATTGCTCTCAAGGAGAGTTTCAAGGAAGCTGATAGTAGCGATTCTTCTACTGCTCTCAGGGAGAGTTTCAGGAGCTGATAGCAGTGGCTTATTTTTTCTTTTGGAGGTCAAATAGGCCACTTTATTTGATTTGACAATAGATGATTCCTTCCCACAATCTTAATGTGATTATTTGTTTTTGCAAGAGGGTCCATCCTTTTCGTAATTATAGGTAGCTATAACACATTTTTGTTTTGCATTTGTGTGGAATGTAATGAGAATCTGTATAATTTATTCGAGTTTTTATTGTGTATATGCTTCATCATATTCCTAGAATTCTGTCACTGATGTGTTTCTCTCGAAATAATCCACCTTTGAACCAATAATCAAAGTCCAACTACTAGCCCCTGTTCAAGGTCCATGTATTAACTTCTATGTACTAGATACTAACAGTGACATAATCCACCAACCAACACTGTCCAAGGTCCATCTATTATCCACTGCTCAAGTACATCTATTATCCACTGCTCATGGTACATCTATTCTCCACTGCTCAAGGTACATCTATTAGCATCATCCACCAGCCAACACTGTCCAAGGTCCGTCTATTATCCACTGCTCAAGGTACATCTATTAGCATCATCCCCAGCCAACACTGTCCAAGGTCCGTCTATTATCCACTGCTCAAGGTCCATCTATTATCCACTGCTCAAGGTACATCTATTATCATCGAAGTCCTAATGTGCTGTCAGTGATGTGCCCCTCCTGAAATAATCCACCATCCCCGACTGGTTTTAGGTCCGTCATATTCAAGGTCCATCTATTAGTGTCATGCTCCCATGACACGGAGCGGCAAATTAAAATGGTTCCGAGAAGGAAGGGTGGCTGTTTTCTGGTCCAGGCGGTAGGAGTGAGGAGTGGTGTGATTATATTTATATTCCATTGTTCGCGCATGCGCGGTGTCACCCTTGCCAAGGGGGATAGTGGAACACGATCAATCAAATCTGAACGTCTTGTCGCGACCTAAAACTCTAAATATCTGTCCTCCCCCCCCCCCTCGTCTACACTACTGAACGTATCTGGGTCGAATCCCTGATTGTTGACGTCAACAGAGAGGAGAATAGTTTAGGAGTGATTAGGAATCCACTAGAATCAGGAGATCACAGGCGTTAATCGCCCAATCGTGATAGGTAAACCTTGATTTCGGTAAGAAGCACGTTCTGGAAGGCCTTATTTCGTACCAGAACCTTTCTGTATAATAGTGTTTTCGTAAGATAGAAGACCTTCCTAGAAAAATCAGATACTTGCGTAGCAGATGTAATAGCCTATCTAGAGTAAGAAACCAGGAAAACATACAGTAGCCCCATGGCTTCTTTGCTGCTGACTGACAGCTCACAGTTGACAGCTGACCGCTTTGAAAAGCTGCTGACCAAATTATGTATCCCTACGCCAAACCATATGATCCGCCAAAAAAACATGTGTTTAGCAGCTTGTCACTTCTGACTGTCAAAATTTAGGTATATACCTAAATGTTGACTGTCAGAAATCAGCTGTGAACTGTCAGTCAGCACCAAAGAAGCCATGGGGCTACTGTACATAGTTTAAATGCAAATAAATAATATCCAGGAACAAATGGTAGAGTGGGTGTTCATACCCGTCAGCAGAAGAGGGGAAGTGTTACCAGCAGGTAAACTAGATACCTCGCAGGGTGAACTGTTCATTTTCTTCTCTGCCTTCTTGGTCCGTACATTGGTGTCTAAAGGCGGTATGCAAGAACGTATAGTGGATGCTTAGTGGACCGATAGTGTGGTCTCTATGATGACGTAAGCAAACCCACGCTACTGTCCAGTAAGCATCCACTATAGTCAAGTTCCTTCATACGGCCCTGAATGTGATTGTACTTAGATCGCTTGGATGCGTCAAGTTAAGATGCAACCCGCTTCGCTAAACAACTTGTAAATCACCAACTAGGTGACGGTCGTTAAGGTGGGGGGGGGGCGGGCGGAGGTAGCGCGAGATAAGTCCATTACCTAATTGTTAAAATAAAATATTTTTTTATTGGTCAAAATAAATCAAATATTGCTTCAGTGGATTAAGTTTATTTTAATTTTCCACACTTGGTGATATCAACACAGTTGTTGAATATCTGTCATGGACATGGCGGACTTGAAACAACACTTTTTCTCTTCATTTACTATTGTTACCTATTAAATGTTTTTCACTCTCCACCCACGCAAATGCGTGGGAATAAACCTAATAGGTTATTAAATAAAATAATTGAGACGATTGAAATTAATGTAAGTGTTCTTCCCTTTATATATTTTTTTATTAATGAGAACTTTAAATTCTTTGTATAAAGTAAGTACAATTTTATTTAATATATTTATTGATCGATTAGGAATAATTCAGAATATTAAAGCAAGGCCGTAGTCAGAGGGTGTTTTGGGGGTTAACCCCCTCCCCCGGAAATTTTATGAACAAGGTATATATGGTTTTATTTATGGTTCAAACAATATAAAAAAATAGGGTACAAGTACAAATCAGGGGACTGTGCTACCATAAAAAAAAACTTCCGAGATCTTCTAGAGGTGTTTAATATTTATAATTTTTTTTCTAGCAAATGGGGGTGTGCGTGCTACCCCCCCTCCTCCCCGAAATTATTGGTTGGTTACGGCCTTGTATTAAAGGGATTAAAGTTAGTTTAATTATTTGTTCTTGTTCAATCGTTTATAAATTTAAATTTTTATTTGAAGGGTCAAATACTGAGAATAAGTTTACTATCATTTTTCATTTATATAAAGATTTAATTTTATCTAATTTAATGATATTTGATTTATTACAATTTATGGTAAATGACAAATTCAACTTTCCTCATCACTAACTCAATGGTATACGTGTATCCTGAACAGGTAGTAGGTTAGACGCGGAGATCGATAAAAAAATTAAAGTATTATTAATTAAGGTATTTAACGTGTCCTTTCTGAACTGAATGATTATATCAGCACATGATAGTTTCTACGAGCGAGAGCGAAAGGGCCTACCAATTTTACCGGAAAAGTTATTTTCCACATAACTTTCAGGGTTCTTTTACAAGCCACAATTGACCGACGGCTTTACTTCCCCCTTCGAAGGAAGTTGTGATAGAGATTTTTATCGTTCAAGAAAAATCCGTCGACCCCGGGTGGGTTGAACCCATGAACAATCGGGTCCTGAGGCGACCACTTTGCCCCAAGATCACAGAGGTCAACATTTTTTTAAAATATATTTGAGAACTAGCGGCGATCTTTCCTCTTGACCTTGAGATAAGAAGGCTCCTTAGTTTTCTTTCTCCTCTTTCTGATTGAAGTGGCAAGGGGTGATTGTTGGTGAAGGGCGAAAGGGAGTATAAGCTCTGACAGAATAGAGACGTAGTTCCATAAAACGACACAGACCATTGTATTTTAAGCCGTGTGACCTGACAGCGGTTGATACTTTTCGTGACAAGCGGTCGCTTAAGTAAGTGATCATGTCCCGTCTTATTATCGTCTGGTACACTCTTATCTTGAACAATATAGACTCTTGTGTATCCTACGACGTGACAATTGGTACACTCTTTTCTACTAAAATATAGAGGCCTGATCAAATCAGTCACACGTGAGTTTTATTAATTCCCCGAGTGCCGGTCTATATATTTTGCTAACAGAGTGTACAAAGTGAATCAAGTGAGCCAGTGTAAAGCCGCAGCTGGGCCTATTTGACCCTCAGAACGGTGACCTCCAACAGGAAGTGAGGTCATACCTCTAACTACAACGAGAGACCCGGTACGGAAAAAAAAAATGTTTATCGCGTCGATATTCTCCCAATATAAAGTTTCCGTCCCCTCCCGACTCTTGTAGATTGTAGAGCGAGTCCCGATCATTAATTAGTCGAGCCGGGATGTGACCCCGGGACCCTTGCCCGCGGCGATAAGGTCCCTCCCTCAGTCGTAATCTCGACACATCCGGTGGATTTCGTCTGAAATAGTTTTTTAAGATAATTCTTTTTTTATCAACGTCACGCGATTATGAGAACAAAGAAGGGGCCAATTGATTAATTAGAAGGTCTCTTGTCACTTATGTTTTTTTTATAAATATATTATATTTTTTAAGAAATTACTTCTGTTCTAAATAATAGTAGGCTCTGTTTTGTTGTTTTATTTGGTCAAGAGAAGGGAATTGAATCGTTGACGGGTTATTATCGCTTTTCAAACTTGACTTGGTTCTTCACTCACGAGTGGAAACAATCAATATACATTCACACCAACACTACAGCACGTGGAGCAATTCTTATTGGACATTAATGGAGATAAAGAATTAATACAAGTTCCTAATACAGGAACATTTTGAAATATTAAATTATATTTGGATAAAAACTCCATTGAAAAGGAAGTTTCTGACCATTTTAGAATGATTCACAGATAAGTATCGTGCACAAATCTTTATTCTGTCTTAATAAGGACATACTGTAGTTATTAACAAGAAACATTGTCCCCCATCGTCACCACGGAAAATGTCGAGTAATCGTTCAAACACGAATGCACTGCACACATTTCTGGCATATCTTGGTCTTTTATTTTCCCTTCTACTCCCATAATACCTCGCGCGAACGGGGAGCAGAGTTGCTGAGTTGGACCTTAAGGTCGGTAGTTTGGTAATTTTTGCGACAGAAAAACAACATTTCTAGTCCAAAATAAATAAAATATTGTTCCAATAGATAAGTTTAGTTCAATTTTCTCCGCGCAGTGATATCAACAGTTCTTGAAAATTTGTTACCTGGAACTTGATCTTGAGTTTTTAAATAAAGAGAAAAGTTTATCATAAAATTTCACCTTACTAATAAAATGTTGGTTTGAATTTTCCGTATTTATGTATGGATAGGGAAAGTAGATGTATTAATTTGCGTGGAGGGAGAGTGGGAAACTTTTTAAGGAAACCCCAGTACACTCAACCGGTATTCCAACCTAGACCTCTCCATCAATCGCAAACCTAGGAGTATTGTCAGGTTTTACTGACGACACCTCTATCCTCCCTGACGAGTCAGGAGTGCTAACCGCTCCCCACACCCAGGTTTACTGACGACACCTCTACCCTCCTGACGAGTCAGGAGTGCTAACCGCTCCCCCACACCAGGTTTACTGACGACACCTCTACCCTCCCTGACGAGTCAGGAGTGCTAACCGCTCCCCACACCAGGTTTTACTGACGACACCTCTACCCTCCCTGACGAGTCAGGAGTGCTAACCGCTCCCCCACACCCAGGTTTTACTGACGACACCTCTACCCTCCCTGACGAGTCAGGAGTGCTGACCGCTCCCCCACACCCAGGTTTTACTGACGACACCTCTATCCTCCTCCCGAGTCAGGAGTGCTAACCGCTCCCCACCCAGGTTTTACTGACGACACCTCTATCCTCCCTGCCGAGTCAGGAGAGCTAACCGCTCCCCACACCCAGGGTAGCTCTGTACTCTAGACACTCTAGCCCGGGGGGAAGGGGGGAAGGCTGACTTCCTCTCAACTTGCCAATACTTTTCATGTGAGCTACCGCAAGAGCGACGCTGAAATATTTACCAAAAAAAGTTCACCAAGACACCTTACCCCGCTTTACCCTATACCGGCCCCTAAACCGACAATTTGTATTCCTGGTGGCAGGGACAGGGATTCGAACCTCTCCAAGTCTACAGGGGGCAGTTAGTTGACTAGACTAAAGGGGGGTAAGGTGTAGCTGGGGTGTTTCGCCCTGGTAAGCTTTAAAAAAAACACAAAGTCATGGAATACTAAAAGAAGAAGAAGATATGTTTTAAAATAGAATATAGATGAGTTTATTAAAATTCTCCGCAAAGAAATCACGTCATGTTCCGTATGATGTAATGTGCCGGTGTGCACCCCAGTGGCGTCATTGCGGATTGTTGCAAAGGTGGTGTTTTGGGCGATATACCGTATGATCACGTTATGGACTCGCAATGAGATGGTGGCGCATCGGGCCATGTGAGCTGAGGGTCTCTGGTTGGATCCGGGCCAAGGCAGAACATTGATATACCCTAGCTACGGTGACAGCTAGGAATGTTAACATGAATCCATACGCCAAGCCATATGATCTACAAGAGTTGATGTTACTTTTAACAGCCAAAACTTTCACAACAAACAGTTTCTTTTTAAGCATTTTTTAATATTATTGAAACAGAAACTTATAAAAATAACTTTTTGGATGTTTCTATTTTGTCGAAGCGGCGTCTGTAGTTCTCTTTAAAATTATTTTCAAACAAGAGCTTTTTAAAATCCTGCTTTCTCTTAATAAATTAAGAGGGTGAACCAAGGGTGGTTTATGACGTCATACAAACCGCCAAGGGTGGTTGTGTTAATGCACCGTTTACAAAAATAAAACCCTTTAAGTTTGAAACTAATATTTTGAATGGTCTTTTTCTAAGTAATAAAAAACATGTCCAGTTATAACAAGATACAAATGTGAATATAAAACTTTTTAATTTATTGTTTCATTTATTATATTATGTCCGACAACTTGGCTCAGTCCGTAGCATGTCTGCATGTCCCGGGTTCGATTCCCCGTATGACTGAAACATTTATCATTCATTAGTGAAAATATGGGTTTATCCTTTCACAGTGATGAATTAACAGCCTGGGGACTGGATGTTGTGTTTGTCCTAATCTTAAGACATATGAAGCTATGCCTAGCAAGCCGTAGTGGAGAATAATCATCACAATCTCAAGGGGAAGATTTTTCCCGATTACAATACTTTCTCTATACGAGAGAGTATAAAAGACCTCTCCTCGCCAATACAATTTGAAGACCAAGGGGGCGTCAAGTTGTTACATGTCGATTTGATCGAGAGAGTGAGGAGGATAAGGGTAGGGGGGGTGTTCCTAAGAAACAACCCCTATCAGCACCTCACGAGGGGATGAACCACCCCTCCTAAACAGCAGTCGTGCGGTCGCCCTGTTTATTTGATTTGTATAAAGCGCAGTCGAGGGTAGTTTATATACAGTCCAGCCACTTTACCGCCCCGTGCTCTGTGGGGTTGGGGGGAGGGGGGAAGGGTGAATTGCCCTCTTTTATTCTGTGATGACACGGCAAAACACGGGGGTTAGCTCAAGAGGGGAATTTCGTGGCCGGATTCACCGACAAAGCTTATTCTTCATTATATGGACCTTATATATGTGCTAATGCGGGTATTTTTCATCTGAAAATATCCTTCTCTTCCATGACTCTTGGATTAAGTCGGTAGTAAGGACTAAATCTAAGAGTGTTTAAGACTTGTTAACGAATTAAGGCCTCTAGATTTTTAAAGCGATAATCTTCACTTTCACATCTTTATTTTATTACAAATTAATTTGAGGCTAATTTATAAAACCACAAAATTAATACAACACTATTTAATAATTGACCTAGAAATATACAATCCTAGTTTTTTAAATAATAATATTAACAGTGTCGTGTCGTGTAGTGTTGCCAGGGTAATCAGAGCTTGTTACGACTGTACCTGTGATATGTTCTCCCCCACTCTGTCCCCATTTGACCAATCATACATAGACTCTGCTCTACACACCTCACATGGGAATGTATCAGTGTCGTGTAGTGTTGCCAGGGTAAGCAGAGCTTGTTAAAACTGTACCTGTGATATGTTCTCCCCCACTCTGTCCCCATTTGACCAATCATACATAGACTCTGCTCTACACACCTCACATGGGAATGTATCAGTGTCGTGTAGTGTTGCCAGGGTAAGCAGAGCTTGTTACAACTGTACCTGTGATATGTTCTCCCCCACTCTGTCTCCATTTGACCAATCATACATAGAATCTGCTCTACACACTTCACATGGGAATGTATCAGTGTAGTGTAGTGTTGCCAGGGTAAGCAGAGCTTGTTACAACTGTACCTGTGATATATTCTCTCCCACTCTGTCCCCATTTGACCAATCATACATAGACTCTGCTCTACACACCTCACATGGGAATGTATCAGTGTCGTGTAGTGTTGCCAGGGTAAGCAGAGCTTGTTACAACTGTACCTGTGATATGTTCTCCCCCACTCTGTCTCCATTTGACCAATCATACATAGAATCTGCTCTACATGCCTCACATGGGAATGTATCAGTGTCGTGTAGTGTAGTGTTGCCAGGGTAATCAGAGCTTGTTAAAACTGTACCTGTGATATGTTCTCCCCACTCTGTCCCCATTTGACCAATCATACATAGACTCTGCTCTACACACTTCACATGGGAATGTATCAGTGTAGTGTAGTGTTGCCAGGGTAAGCAGAGCTTGTTACAACTGTACCTGTGATATATTCTCTCCCACTCTGTCCCCATTTGACCAATCATACATAGACTCTGCTCTACACACCTCACATGGGAATGTATCAGTGTAGTGTAGTGTTACCAGAGTAAGCAGAGCTTGTTACAACTGTATCTGTGATATATTCTCCCCCACTCTGTCCCCATTTGACCAATCATACATAGACTCTGCTCTACACACCTCACATGGGAATGTTGATACCTGACCAATAAGTGTTGTACTTACTGTTGATAACATATCACAGGTACAGTTATAACAAGCTCTGCTTACCCTGGCAACACTCCAAGACACGACACTGCACCGAGAGGAGAGTAACATCCTGTGAATCCGTAGCGGGCGGTTATTACCTTCTTGTTCCACGCGTTTGATTGGTCAGCGCGTTTCACAGAAATAGACACCAATTTCATTTCCATTGCTCCCTCCCCCCCGGTTACCTTCCACCGCCATCTTTCATAGGTTTTTACTGCCCCCCTCCCCTCCATATAAACATATTGTATGCTCACATCCGCTCAGTCCAGATAAATGACTCCATCAGCGGTTACCCCATTCTTCGCCTTCCAGATTGTACTTTATATATTTGTTCGATTTTGTTTTAGTGTAAGTTTGTTGTGCTGGTATGATTGGAACAAGCAATCCCTGTGTGTGTGTGTGTGTGTGTGTGTGTGTGTAAGTGTGTGTGAGTGTGTGTGTGTGTGTGTGTGAGTGTGTTGTGGTTGAAGAGGAGACGAGCAATAACATTCAGGCATGGTCTCTTCTTGGACTGACTTTCAGGATTAGGCTTGGTTCACAAGATAGACAGGGCAGCACAAGACCAGAGAGCTATGTGATAGATCCAGGGGCTAGGGAGCTATGTGATAGACCGAGGAGCTAGGGAGCTATGTGATAGACCGAGGAGCTAGGGAGCTATGTGATAGACCGAGGAGCTAGGGAGCTATGTGATAGACCCAGGGGCTAGGGAACTATGTTATAGACCCAGGAGGATCCCACAGAAGTACCTGCTCGGATAAGCGAGATGTTGATCACCAGTGTACCACAGAGGGTTGGTCCTCTGTCTCTTGTATAGTGATGTGATCACCAGTGTACCACAGAGGGTTGGTTCTCTGTCTCTCGTATAGTGATGTGATCACCAGTGTACCACAGAGGGTTGGTCCTCTGTCTCTTGTATAGTGATGTGATCACCAGTGTACCACAGAGGGTTGATTCTCTGTCTCTTGTATAGTGATGTGATCACCAGTGTACCACAGAGGGTTGGTTCTCTGTCTCTCGTATAGTGATGTGATCACCAGTGTACCACAGAGGGTTGGTTCTCTGTCTCTCGTATAGTGATGTGATCACCAGTGTACCACAGAGGGTTGGTCCTCTGTCTCTCGTATAGTGATGTGATCACCAGTGTACCACAGAGGGTTGGTTCTCTGTCTCTTGTATAGTGATGTGATCACCAGTGTACCACAGAGGGTTGGTTCTCTGTCTCTTGTATAGTGATGTGATCACCATCCGACGGTGTGACTTGTATTATAGTCTCTGTCGAGAGCATCAGGTAACGTACAGTACGTTCTAACGAGTGTGGACCCGCCCTTAGTCGGGGAAAATATCCAGGATCTGTCCTGTGTCTGTAGGAAGGATCCTGTGATCGTTGACGTGGGTCCTGCTACTTCCTGTTCCTGAATCGAATCACGTGATCACGTCCTCTCATGTGGGTAATATGCACCTTGGATCACTTTGTTGATTCTAATTCGTGCAACAAACTATTATAAACTTAGATTCAGAAGAGAAGGAAATTTTGTTGACAATTTTGAAAGTTACTTTGAACATTTTCGAGTGTTCATATGTCAAGTCGTGCTATATGTATCTGTCACTTTTTATATATTATCAACATATATATAAAATAATAATAATAAATAAAATGTTAACAAAGCTGGCTACAAATAAAACGTGTTTTTATTTTGTAAATGTTCATTTCTAACAAAATACTAATATTATGCAAAAATGGACCATGCTTCGATAGTTGAGGTTAGTTTCCGTTTTTTAATGTCATCAAACTTTAATTTGAGATGGATTTTAAAAAACTGGCACGAGGCCTACACATTAGTGCAATAAAATATTGTAAAACATTAAATAATACCCGTTCGGGTTATACGCTCTTACACTAATGTGTAATGGTAGGGTGATTGTGAGATGAAATGGAGGACCTACAGTTTAACGTGGGATCCGAACCACGGTGGAGGCCTGGTATTCCTCACATTCACAAGTTGTGATTAATACACGTCTTGTCAGAGGTGAAGGAAGGGTTTGGCAATCAGATAAATCTGTGCCGGGACAGAGGATTGAACCCCGGACCCTCAGCACAGAAGTCTGACACCTTACCCCTAGACCGCCAGGTCACCGATAGTGCCAGTCAAATTGTAGGCCTACAAGTAAAGAAATAACAAATGGAAGACACCAAATGTTCTGGCTTTTGGCAACTGTCCTTTATTCAGATGTGAAAAAAAAAATTGGCAATTCTAATTACCGATGCTATTTTATAGTGTAAAAAAACAAATCAAGAATATTATAGAACTCCCCCACGAGGACTGAGTCAATTAATGGAGCCCATTACCAAACCCTTCCTTCACCTCTGACAAGACATGTATTAATCACAACTTGTGAATGTGTAGAATGCCAGGCCTCCACCGTGGTTCGGATCTCATGTTAAATTGTAGGTCCTCCATTTCATCTCATAATCACCCTACCATTACACATTAGCGTAAGTGCGTACAACCCGGACGGGTAGTAAGACGCGGTGATAGTTATTATAATAATAATAATAATAATAATAATAATAATAATAATAATAATAATAATAATAATAATAATAATAATAATAATAATAATAATAATAATAATAATAATAATAATAATGGAGCCCAGTTTGAAGAAGTCTTGTTTCAGAGAATATCCATTGCACCGAAATATTCACGATATAGGCCTAATCTTATCGAAGCGAGAGAGAATTAATTTTTCGAAGATTAAAACCTATCGCACGGGAAGAGAGAAAAAGAGAAAATTCAATTAGATATCCATTTATGGTCCGCCATTACCTTAATCGAAACACGTTTATAGAGACTTGCCTTTTAAAAAAAAAACAAGTGTAACGATTTCTTCCCCTTACAGCGCCTGCAATCAAATTCAATGCAACACGCGCCGCGCGCCCTGTTTAATCTAATTTCCTGCTCAGGATTACCCGCTATTTAATTAAAGCCGCTATCCTCGGGTCCTCATTAGCCGCAGGAACAGAAATAAGGGGGGAGGGTTTGATAACAGCCTCGTGTCGACCTGTGTTATCTCAGACTGACTTGTTTTAAGAGCAGTATCGGTCTCTACGTCATTCAATAAGAAGCAGAAACATGTTCTTTACACTTTGTTTACTAGCACCTGGGACCTACTGATACAAGTTGACCTCAAGCCACTGTTTTACTCCCTGGTACACAACGCTCTCGGTCGGCCTGTTTTTGTTCTTCTTGCTTCAAAATGTCTTCAATTATTATTTTCTTTAACAGCAAGAGTTAAACTAACAAAGTTAGCTCTGGTTGGTTGTTGTAAAGTTGTAACGAATATTTTGTTGTAAGATGTGCGTGCAGTCGATGTATGATCTGAGTCTTCGAGTAGACAGACCTTCCTTCAATCCTTGAAACTCCTTGAGGGGGAGATAACAAAGATTTCAATCCTTGAAGCTCCTTGAAGGGGAGATAAGGAAGATTTCAATCCTTGAAGGGGAGATAAGGAATATTTCAATCCTTGAAGCTCCTTGAAGGGGAGATAAGGAAGATTTAAATCCTTGAAGCTCCTTGAAGGGGAGATAAGGAAGATTTAAATCCTCGAAGGGGAGATAAGGAATATTTCAATCCTTGAAGCTCTTTGAAGGGGAGATAAGGAAGATTTAAATCCTTGAAGCTCCTTGAAGGGGAGATAAGGAAGATTTAAATCCTTGAAGCTCCTTGAAGGGGAGATAACAAAGATTTCAATCCTTGAAGCTCCTTGAAGGGGAGATAAGGAAGATTTCAATCCTTGAAGGGGAGATAAGGAATATTTCAATCCTTGAAGCTCCTTGAAGGGGAGATAAGGAAGATTTAAATCCTTGAAGCTCCTTGAAGGGGAGATAAGGAAGATTTAAATCCTTGAAGGGGAGATAAGGGATATTTCAATCCTTGAAGCTCCTTGAAGGGGAGATAAGGAAGATTTAAATCCTTGAAGCTCCTTGAAGGGGAGATAAGGAAGATTTAAATCCTTGAAGCTCCTTGAAGGGGAGATAACGAAGATTTCAATCCTTGAAGCTCCTTGAAGGGGAGATAAGGAAGATTTAAATCCTTGAAGCTCCTTGAAAGGGAGATAAGGAAGATTTCAATCCTTGAAGGGGAGATATGGAATATTTCAATCCTTGAAGCTCCTTGAAGGGGAGATAATGAAGATTTAAATCCTTGAAGCTCCTTGAAGGGGAGATAAGGAAGATTTCAATCCTTGAAGTGGAGATAAGGAATATTTCAATCCTTGAAGCTCCTTGAAGGGGATATATGGAAGATTTCAATCCTTGAAGCTCCTTGAGGAGGAGACAACGAAGATTTAAATTCTTGAAGCTCCTTGAGGGGGAGATAAGGAAGATTTCAATCCTTGATCCACATTTGGATATTTGATGTCTTCAGCTGCATTACAAGCGTCAGAATATGGCTCCAATGTTCGTCTACTCCAGGGGTAGGCAACCGGTCAACCTTCAAGCCATTTTAACTTTTTAAATTTTTGATTTAAATTTGTTTTATATTTTTTAGCTCCACGTCCTACTACCTGTTCAGACCTACGCATATTTACTAATCACGCTGGTGAATTAGAGATTAAGGAGATTGAATTTAAAGACAGGATTTACGAGACACGAGAAAAGGCTAGTACTTTTGGAGTTTTCATATCAAACCATTTATTTAGCCAAAATAAATCAAATATTTCTCCAGTAGAAACATAAGAGTTTAATTTTCTTCACACGGTGATATCAACAGTTGTTGAATATCTGTCATGATCATAGCGGCATTAGATGAGAAACTTTTTAAATGGATATAAAAAGTTGTCATTAAATTCCAGGACACCCTTCACAGATATTCAACAACTGTTGATATCACCGAAAATAAAATTATTTTGTTTCTACTGTAGAAATATTTGATTTATTTTTGCCAAACAAGTGTTTTTCAAAAATACTTAGCCTACCTAAAATTCGCCGTCCCTACCTTCCTATCTTAAGGAATAAATTAATATAAAATATTTAGACAAAATTAAAATCAAAAATAGATTTTAGGAACAGATTGATGGTCGCGGGTGAATTTATAGACCGATCCGGGGGAAAAAAAAAAAATGTTGCCGACCACTGGAACCAACTGCGCGCTACATTTTCCTGAATTTTATCCTCAGACTTCTAAAGCATCAATTCATCCAACTAGCTGTAGAAATATGGTAAAATGTTGAGATGTAGTGTAATGTTGAGATGAAATGTTGAGGTGTAGTATAATGTTGAGATGTAGTAAAATATTGAGGTGTAATCCAGCCTATGCTCCGTTCAGTGGTTATTTATTTAGAGTAAATCTGTGAAAATGTTTCAGAAAATGTCCATTTTTAGGCACTTTTTGAAGCACTTGATGGAGAATCGCTCTGAAGATAAACCAAACAAGTTTCATGTGAGTTATAAACAGACCTAGAAACAAGGGCAGTACGTAGGCTAGCTTTTAAAGTTGTAGGCCTACTTAAGTTTAATTCAATTCTAATTAAAAGACTAAAATAATTCTGATGGTCTTTTTTAGAAAACAAATTTTGAAATTGAAAAAAAAAGTGAATAAAAATTAGTTTTCTTATAAAAAGTGATTAAAGTGACAAAAAACTCGCATCACTTTGAAGCCTTTCATAACGCCCTTTTATCCTACTGAGAAGAGCAATAGTCTATAGGCCTATGTAGATATAACATGAACAATATTAGGCCTTAAAGACTGTAAGTACATTTTCAGCCGATTTAAAATAGACATAATATTGTGATAAAATAAATAGGCCTGTTTGGTGAAATTAAAATCACATTTAGACACAAATAAATAGGGGTATATAATTATTTACTGATAAAATATCTATAATTAGTCTAAATAACGACATTCCACTGAAGAGACGAAATTATTTTTATGATAGGCCTATTATAAGTTATGTAAAAAAAACAAAAGTGTTATGACCTGCAGTTAAAAAAGTTTTCTCTCTGATTTTTTGTTTGTTTTAATATATGAAACATAGCTTTTTAATAGTTTCTAGGAATATTTTCATTCGTTAGTATTTTAGTAAAAAAAAAATCTCTTATATTTTGCGACGTTGTAGTAATATTTCAAACAAATAATAGATAAAAACTTTATTTTCAGCACCGCGTCTTACTACCCGTTCGGGTTGTACGCTAATGGTTTTAGGGATAAGGAAGGCAATATTATTATAAGAAGTGTACACGCATTTGTGTGGAGATAAATACAGATGAAATTTCAGAACTACATAGGCCTACATATTTTTTATGGTCAGTATTAATAACATTTTACTAAATTATTTGTGTTAATATTTTAAAAGTATTGATAATATCAAAGAAAGTGACAGGGCGGCGCAGAGCACATAACTTGACGTATGAATATATGAAAGCGGCTCTATCTATGAGACCTTACCGTGAAAATTCGACTGTATTTTCAAGTGTCACTTGATTCTCTCGTTAGCGAAATGAAGTCATTACCACCCCTCCCTCCCCTCAATCCCCCCTCCCAAACCAAGTCGCTATTGTTGCCAGAGTTTTAATTCCTTGTTCTTCTACCTTCCCCCCTTTCCCCTCCTCGCTAATCCTAATTGAATGGACATTAACAACAACAACAAAAAACGTGTAAAGGCCAAGCGTTAAAAAAAATAAACCGAGGAAAACAACGGTTGGTAAGGGGAGGGGAGGAGGGAATAAAAAAAAGAAGATATCGCTAACAAATCGTTGCGTGCGCCTGTCAACTGTCTGTGGGCGGAGCTTGCATTGTTGCGTGTTTAGTCACGGTGGGCGTGGCTAGGGGAGGTAGAGGGGAAGGAGGCAGCGGAGTACAGCCAACCATCTCTCGGAGGGGAAGCGCGAGAGTAGGGGAAGGTCCGTTCTAATCCCGCCATCATGAGGGGAAGATAGGGGGAGGGGGATGTAGCTCGGAAGGAGCTGTCGCGCTGTTTTTGAGGAAGAAGAGTTTGTGTTGTGTTGTTAAAAGGCAGTTGCAGGTTAAAACATTTTCGGAGCGGGTTTTTTTTGTTGTTGTTTTTTTATGACCGCGGTTCGCGTGAAATGACATATCACCATCGAGTTAAAAAAAAAACTGATTGGTTGTTTGTGTTTTTTTTCCGTCTGACAATTAATCTGTGTGAGTGCGTCAAGTTTTTTTTTGTGTCTCAAATTTGACATTTTCGTTATTAAATTTTCGGTGTTCTGGATCAATAGTTGCACCAATTAATTAAATATTTAATTCAAAGTTATCACTTCACGGGTTTATGCAGACAAGACACTGGTTCGATTCAAATGTAGGTAATTCTGTTGGATTTTTTTTTACCCGCGAAAGAAATCTTCCCCGTGGGGCGGATATGACGCCATGTCCACCTCCAGAGGAAAAAACACGGATCCGAACCACAGTATAAGACTGAACTGAGCGTTCTACGAGCCCAGGGGATGCCACCAAAGGGACGGGGGCGCCAGTGATGGTGCTGGAGACGGGCGGGCTGCCGCCCCCGGCCCTGCAACTGTACGCCGCCGCAGCTGCCGCCGGGGGTGGGTGCTTCTCCCGCCCCCTCATGCCGCCCTTCTTCCACCCCGGCATGATGGGGTTGGCGGCGGGCTACCCGGCGGCCTGGGTCACTCAAGGCGCTCCGCCTCTGCCACCCCCAAGACACGAGGACGCCGCCTCTGGGGGGCGATCACCTGGGAAAGGTACTGTAGAGAATCCTGTTTTTAATATTTTCAAATATGCACAGGATTATGCACTATTTCCAGTTATTTCTTAAGGACGGCTCCAATCTGTGACGTCACGACGGGTCCCCATGTTAATGAATTTACGTTTTACTCAGCGAGTTTTAAAGATATAACAAAAAAAAACCATAAATTCTTAAATAATTCTAAAAATAGACGTACAGTGCCACAAAATTTATCTTGAAGTAGTTTTTTTTGTAGGCCTAAACGCATTTTTTAAAAATAAATCATCTACAACTCTGGCTATTTGTCTTAGTCATAAAAGATGTCCTGTAGGAGTCTTCCTGCCAGGATTTAGCTTAAAAAAGTCCTCGGTAACAAATGTTCATCTAGGACAGGAAACAAGGAAAATAAAAATGTTAAAAAGTAGACTATAATTCAATGTTTTCTTCAAGGAGCAAATAGTACAGTGACTGTAAACTCGTCAGTGGAAGAGGGAAGTGGTAGATATCTTCCCTCTCTATTCCCCACACTGGTGTCCAAGTGTGATATTGCTTAGAGGAGCCTGCTTAGTCGCGTCAAGCTGAGATGCAGCCTGCTTCGCAACATATCTTCGAACTCTCCAAGTTGACTACGTCGTGGGTAATAAAGCTAGCCGATAAAGTTTATAAAATATATTCAAACCAATTTAATAGGTCTATAAAATTATAAGTGGGGGCGGCCATAGGCCAAACCCTGTTCCGACTGTTCAGAAAGTCACTAAATTCACTTTCAAAGCCTATTCATAGGCCAAGCCATGTGATTTGTGGTCTGTGCAGGGATCTCGAAGATGTTGGCTGAGCCTATATTTATTCCCAGGAGCTTGTTAGTAGGCCTATATCTGTCGACCTCACTGGTCTTGGGGTAAATAGCTCATCTGAGAACCCGATATTCGTGGGTTCAAACCCAGCCGGAGTACACAGATTTTTCTTGAGCGTTAAAAAACACGTAACACAACTTCCTTCGGAGGGAAAGTAAAGTCCCGTGTCGATTGTGGCTTGTAAAAGAACCTTGAAAGGTGTGTGGACATACCTCTCTCGGCAAAATTGGTAGGCCCTTTCGCTCTCGCTCATTTAAATTTTCGTGCGCTGATATAATCAGTCGGTTTAGAACGTGAATGTTAAATACAGTCAACTCTCGATTTTACGACCTTTCACGGTTCCCTGGAAAAGGGTCGTTATTTCGAAGGGGTCGTTATTGGAATTTTAACCGATTTTGTTCCACCCCCAACCCTTATACGCAAAAATGGCATTTTTCAAACAAAACATGGAAAAACTACCTATTTCTTAATAAAGTCCACTATGGAGGCCTGCTTCTTTTTAGCGCCAGTTTACTCGACGAAGTCTTTCACATTATAAAACTGGAACCACAACTCTTCGCTAGCCCCCTGTCACTTAAGTGCTCTTGAGTAGACGTCCCCGGCTTTCAGTACATCTTTCGTTGTGGGGATGTCTTCAGGCTCTTCTTCCATTTCTTCCTCCCCCTCTTCATCGCTGGACTCCTGCTAACTGTGATATCATCGTCTGCTGCTATGTACTCCTCATACGTGCAGTCTGGGGCTAATCTCTGTCAAATTTCCTCGTCACACGGCCGAGTGAAAGTCAGGGGGGCAGATGAAGGTGCTGTTGATGAGCCAGGCTGCGGTTCCGTGTAGGGGCTTGGCTTAGAATTGGCGTCCACTGGCGGTGGGTCGTCTGGGTCTTCGGCGATGGCAGCGGTGGGAAGCACATAGACTGTAGTCTCTTCGTTAACTGGTAGGACAAAGTGGGCGTGTCGAAAGCAGTTGTCTATCACCGCTGGTCTTACGGCCCTCCAACTGGCGACGATTCTCTCCATGGTCCTGAACACGTCCCACTTTTTGACCTCCTTGCCCATGTCAAGATTCCACACCATACTATGCACAAGCATCTCGCGGAACTTCACCTTTACTTGCTGGATTATTCCCTGGTCCAGGAGCTGAAGCATGCTGGTGGTGTTCTTTGGCATAAACACCAGCTCGATGTTCCTGAGTTTGTCGAGAGCAGGATGTGTGGTGCAATTGTCGACGAAGAGCACGACTTTTCTATTTGCGGCGTCCATCTTCAAATTGAAGCCTTGAAGCCACCTCGTGAACAACCCTGAGTTCATCCATGCCTTCTTATTAAAATTATAGTCACAAGGCAGGATGTTGCCCTTGAAACACTGGGGTTTCTTGAACTACCCGATCATGAGGGGCTTCATCTTATCGCTGCCGTCCATGTTGCAGCACAGAAGGACGGTGAGGCACTCCTTGCTCCTCTTCGCACCCTTGCACTCATACCCTTTTACAGCAAGAGGGTGATCTGGCATGAGCTTGTGGAACATCCCCAGCTCATCAGCGTTGTATACATCTTGAGATTGATAGCGCCTAAGGATGTTTTGGAGCGAGGGCATTCACTCCCTCACCAGTGTTGATTCGACCGATGCGCTTTCACCAACGACCTTGTGGCTGGATATGCTGTGATGCACTTTGATATGCTCTAACTAACCACTTGAACACTTAGTTTTCCAAACCCTACTTCATAGAAAATTCATCGGCCTTCCTCTGCATCATCGGTCCGTTTATAGGCATGTTTTTCACTCTATGCTGGCTGAACCACTCCAGCATAACTTGATCCAGATTCGCGTGCGTCACACCCTTAAAAATTTTGGCCTTTAGATTGTGGCCTTCCTTCTGCACTGCATTCACAATTTCTTCTCTTGTTTTGAGAATCGTGAAAAGTGTCGACTTCGGGATGCCATGCTGCCACGCAATGCCCGTCTTTGTAATCTTCTTCTCATCCACTTATTGGATGATCTCGTACTTCTTCATGAGCGTCAAGAAGGTCCTCTTTCCACTCATTTCGTCGAAATTAAAAGTTCGTATTAAATAAAAAAAATTAGCGTGGGTCTTCAAATATCGTTCACAAAATCATACCAAAAATGTAACCAAATTGAGAATCTAAATAACAATGGCAACAAGCCTGGCGCATGATGTAGCGACAGTCGCGCTCGGGGAAATATTGTCTTGCTTGTGGGAGGGGGTGGACAGAGTCAAGTGCTATTGTCTGGCATTGATAGGGTGGTGTTTATTTTTATACCTGACCTACTCCAGTTACTAGTAATACATTGTCACAAAAATAATCGCAGCCCAGCGACCTAAATAATTGCAACAAACACATTTTACGGCCGATTTCCTTAAATTGTCGACCTTTTTTCCACATTTTTCACGGTTCCCCAAAAAAGGGTCGTTACTTCGAGAGGGACGTTATTCCCGGGGTCGTAGAATCGAGATTTGACTGTAGCTTAAATAAATGTAAAATATGTATTTAGTATAGGCCTATAACCACTTCATACACTTTACCTGTTAGGCCTGACACGCAGTCTACATAGTGCTGTGAAGTGTTGCCAGGGTAAGCAGAGCTTGTTATAGCTGTACCTGTGATATGTTCTCATCACTCAGTAGAACACTCATTGGTCAGGTATCAACATTCCCATGTGAGGTGTGTAGAGCAGAGTCTATGTGTGATTGGTCAAATGGGGACAGAGTGGGGGAGAACATATTACAGGTACAGTTTTAACAAGCTCTGATTACCCTGGCAACACTCCACGGCACGACACTGAACAAGCAAGTAGTGATTTTTTTCAAATCAAAGGTTATCTCTTGACTGTAGAATATAAGGAAATGCTGTCATAGTAGACTGTAGAAGGTAAGGAAATGCTGTTATAGTAGACTGTAGAAGGTAAGGAAATGCTGTCATAGTAGACTGTAGAATGTAAGGAAACTATTGTCTATGACTATACAGATAGCTCATCTACGGTGGGACTGTACGTGACAGCTAGCAGGTTTCTTATTGCAAACATTGACAAAGTGAATGATATCAACCTGTTGAGAAATAATTTGTATTCGCCAAGTAATTCTGTATTCTGGAATATTGGACCTATCAATAAATAAAGTGTTATCAAACGATTCTAATAGACTAATTCCAGCCAATGTTTTGCAATAAAGAACCTTCCTCCAGCTGTCACTTACCTACCCTCATATCGTAGATGGACCATAGCCTAAATAGACTTGTAAACATCAGCTAAAAGTTGACACTCTCCTCTCTGAAAAGTTCAACGCTCAACATATTTCTGTTGATCATTAAGAGCTAAATGGCCGGGAAACGAAAGGTAACTGCTATAGGAGCGTAGAATGGATATTTGTGGATAGGATGATGTCATTTACAACAACCACATATCCCTCCTGTTTGTTCTCCTACTGCTTCCACCCAGGAACGTTTAGGAATGTCTGCTCGACTATTCCAGCTGTTTCTCTCGGTTCAAGTCACAGCCAAGAAGATAAGCTGCACTTATAGGCTTCTTACTACCCAGGCCGGGTGGGACACGCAGTCTCAAGTGTCAGGCTCATCTAGTACGGTTTGACAACGATAGTCGGGGTTCGAATCCCGTTCGGATATACTGAGGGTGATTTTTTTATTAAATGGTCTCCCCATTTCTGTACAAATACCTGCACATTTTCTCTAAATGATACCTTACTCATCCCCAGTGGCGGATACAGAATAATATTACGGACGGTGGAAGGGGACACCACGATATAAATTATTACATTACTACCTTAATTCTTCTCTAAAAAAAAAATTATATCTCTGTATGAAAATAAAATTTTTTTTAAATAAATATAAAGCTACAGTAGGTTACATAAAAGCGTTTGCGAGTCGGTGATAAATAATTAATTCATCTGATCATCAATCTTGCAACTTGGTTTGCTGTATACCCTCCACTTTTGTCCGTCCTGGGCCAAATTTTGCACATCTTTGTTTTGTACCTTCTTCTACCAACATTTTCTGATTCATGTCTCCAATCCTGGTCTCCCTCTTGAATATCTCCTCCCACATCTATTTCTATATTTATCTTCGTCAACTATAATGTCTCAGTAAATGGTCTACCATGTTAACTTCTCTTTGCTGTACACCTTTCAAAAGTCTCAATTCTTCAATTGGTTCTCTTAGCACTTCTGTATTTGATATCATCTCCATAGTGATATTCTCAACATTCTTTTGTAACACCGCGTTACAAATACTTCCAATATTTTCCTTTTCAGTTGCACCAATTATAATAATTAAATATTCAGTATAAACGACAAGGAACCTTTTGTTTTATTAAAAGTTACCACCCAACTTAATATCCAGTTCTTTGAGATGAGAGAAGAGAACATAATAATTACATAAGTTTTGTAAGTTTCCGCTGATGTTTTTTGGAGGTATTATTCACACCCTCTTGAGGGACTATTCCAATATTGTTATTTATACTGAGGAATGGCCAAACCATTGATTGTTTTCTGTCCCTTTGTTGATCTCAAGTTGGTCTTTAGTTCTATTCAACGAACTAAAATATCGTCCTCATGTTGAAGTAGTAGACTAACTGGTATCACACAAACAGTTTTCAAAAGGCACCCAATATTTGGAAACTATGGACGCAAATCTGTATCCAATCTTTCGGACTTTGGTATCTAGGATTCCCTTTATAGTTTCAATTTTCTACAGCGGATAGAAAAATTGGATTCATGTGTTTTTGCTGTATACAGTATTTCTTCACGGTCCATCCCAAGCAAATTTTCAAAATTTGGGTACCCCTCTGAGCTGTTAAGAATGGTTCCATCCCTAGCAAATTTTCAAAATTTGGGTACCCCTCTGAGCTGTTAAGAATGGTTCATCCCTAGCAAATTTTCAAAATTTGGGTACCCTCTGAGCTGTTAAGATGGTTTTTAAAATCTCCCTAGCTCAAATGTTTCAATCAAATTTGGGTACACCTCTGAGCTGTTCAGAATGGTCCATCTCTAGCAAATTTTCAAAATTTCGGGTACACCTCTGAGTTGTTCAGAATGGTCCATCTCCAGCAAATTTTCAAAATTTGGGTACACCTCTGAGTTGTTCAGAATGGTCCATCTCCAGCAAATTTTCAAAATTTGGGTAACCCTGAGTTGTTCAGAATGGTCCATCTCCAGCAAATTTTCAAAATTTTGATACACCTCTGAGATGTTCAGAATAGTCCATCTCCAGCAAACATTTCAAAATTTGGGCACGCATAGAAGCTCTTTGGATTGGTCTTTGTCTTTAAATTCCCAACAGACAGAAAAAATTCAAGCAAAATTCCCGGTTTCCCCGATCATGGCCGTCTGTTAAACGTTCTTTCTTAAGCAATATTTTATTTATTTTGGTCCAAAATGTTTTTATGTTATAAAACCTGTTAAAAATACTCATTTTAAGTCGTTTTTTTCTTCCAACCGACCTTTTAAGCCAGTTGATTTGAGCGAACAGTCAATTTCTATGTTTGAGATATAGAGAGATAGATAGACGGCCTTCAGAGGGCTCCTTAACTTATTCAACTGACGAGAGTAATACGCTAATTAGTAGACTAATTAATGCTATCCTTTGGAACACTCGTGTTTTGTTCTTGATTCCCCAAATTAAATGCAAAAAAAAGTTCTTGCTAAACAAATAGGGTGAATTCGTGTTGTTTTTTTTGCTGTCCAAATCTTCTTTATCTGCCAGATAGAAAAGTGATTAGATCAACTCTGACGTAAAGTCGTTCTGATCTACAACTGTAGATTTCGATATATATTATCAATACATACCGTATACACTAACACTGGTAATATAGTAACATTCTGTCATTGTTGATTGCAACAATAAAAATGTGTATCTCACTGAATATTATTATTAACTCGTGTCCGTTTGAGACAGTGAATGACAAGGTGGCAATATTTACAACAATAAAACATAGGTAACAATCGCTACAATTGTTTAAAAACAACAATAGCTAACTCAAACAGTGTTTATATTGTCCTACTCTGAGCTATTATTCATAACAAGCACGTTAGGTCTATTTATCAACGAATTGACGTATTTTAATGGCGTTCAAGCGTGTTAGCCCACCTGTTAAAATGGTTTTACACATTATTTATTTGTTTGCTGGGAAACCATGCGTGCCCCTTGGTTTAAAACAATTCGTTCTAGACTAAGCATTTTTGGGAAATCTTTCCAAATATAAGATGGTACAATATTTATGCAAGTTTTAATGGTGTATTAGTAACATTACAATAAACTTGACTCAACAAGTCTTTAAACAATGAAAATGTTAAAGAATGTTTATTTTAGATAATATATTGGCAATAGGGCCTATTATTGTTTCCAAACTAACAAAAAATCAAATGTTAAAAATGATTCCAAACATTCTTGTAAGGTTTTAATCTTAAGTTGTCACTGCAAGTAAAACTACAATAACTTAATGCCATTATTACGTTGTTAAATTTGCAAACAATCTTACGTGTTCTGTTTAGCCGGACGTAGATTACTAGTTATTGAGCAAAGAGGTTGTTAACTAATTAGTTTCTTCGTGCCTTATTTATAAACTCGAGCTACACAATGCATAGAGAAAATGATATGGAATTCATACAAACAAGTCGTAAAATGTATAATACATCATTTACAGCGTGGAGAAATTATGTTTCTAAATTATAATAATACTCTGTGTAGCGTTTTGTAAAATACATCATTTTACGAGTGGTTTTAATGACTCAATTTACGTATTTTTTTAAGCCCATCAAATAATAAAAAGATGTATTAATAAATTATTAATGAATCTTGATGAGTTCCTCCATACAGTCTCCATTGATGTGTTCATGCTTGAAATGATTTCTCTGTGTAGGCCTAACGGACGTCAAGTTTCAAGGCTGTTTTTAAAAAACATTCTCAAAATACTTCTGACTTTTATGTTGGTTTCATTTTAAGCCATATTCGTTATGTTTTAAGACCCTATATTTAAAGATAAGCTCAAGATAGTAGAAAGAAAGGCACGATAATTCCTACAATTATTATTAAGTTTGAACAATAGTTGGTTAATAATCCAGATTAAAAGACCACTTGTAGTAATTTTCTGGCTGTATTATGTAGCCTACGTTAATTAGAAAACAAACTCCAATAAAATATCAGGTAAATAAAAAGATTTATGATATGGCCATCACAAGTAAATTATGGAACAGTAAATAAATAGTAATCCCAAGCCTATGAAAACAATATTATACAAAAGAGCTAATTTAAGAGCTAATTTAATTAAGTCCTCTGAAAAAAAAACCACTTTGGAAACGGTCTAATATGGTTGAAATTAGTCTGTAAATAATTCAATTCAATTGTATAAACCTTTTTAACAGGACGGAACTCTATGCGTCCCATATATTTTGCATCAACCCGGTAAAGAAAGGTATTAATGAGTTGAGTTAGGGTGGGATGTAGGGATGGCGAGATAAGGGATGTATTATTGCTGTTCTTATGGCAAAAATAAGTTTTTGGCAGAATAAATCAAATGCCACAAGAGTTTAATTTTCTTCACTTGGCGATATCAACAGTTGTTGAATATCTGTTGATGGTTCCTGGAATTTAATGACAAAGTACTCTATTAATTCAAAAAGTCCTGTTTAAAGTTCGCCATGTTCACGACAGATATTCAACAACTGTTGATATCACCAAGTGTAGAAACTTAAACCAAACCTATCTGCTCAATAAATATTTGATGTAGTTGACCGTAAAAAACTGTTTCTATAAAAAGTGCAAAAACCCTGTCCTTTTCCTCACTTCTATTTCCATCAAAGTAAAACCTTAGAATAGGACGTAGGCCTAAATCATTAAAAAACACTTTCTTTTAATTAAAACTCTACTTTAGAAAGAGTAGATTAAGATTAACTAGAAAAATATATTTTTGCACGTGTAATATTTGTGGACTTAATTATTAATCTTCCCATATTTTCAGGACATACCTAACCACTAATCTACCCATATAACATATATTTTTTTATAAATTGTTTCATATTTAACGTGTATTTTATGAATCAACTGATTATATCAATACACGGCTTACAAACCAACTTAATTATATAACAAACACAGCATCCAGTCCCTGGCCACTGTGAAAAAAAAACACCACGATTTCACTAACTATAAAAATATCGGTCTTACCGGAAATTGAAAGCTGGACACTTTATTGGGTAAACAAACAAGCACTACATCCCCCTAACAAAATGGTCACAATGTAACTGACAGATCTATAGGCCGCACTTGCGACTATTTATTTGGGATATATTATTATTACCTATCATTATTATGTGTTCTGTCTCACAACAGGTCCATTCCTTTTGTCAGTGAACTTAGACCACCAATATTCCCTGTCCTCTGCCTCCTCCTTCAGCTCCTAGAATGTTCTTCTTTCCTTCAAGTCATCCAATATTTGAATCCTCCTCCTTCCTAAGCTCCTCTTTCCCTCAACCTTTCCTTCTATGACGTCGTACAGAAGACAGTTCCTCCTAAGGATGTAAAGAAGAACAACATCCAAAATGGTTCTCTTCTCACCCACTCTTCATTTGTCACCCTGTCTGTCTGTCCACCTGATCTTCTCAAGTCTTCTCCAGAACCAAATTTCAAAGCTCTCCGAGTATTGATTTTCCATCTTCCTGAGAGTCCAAGTATACATTTATTATGTTAATGGAATAGGAAGGATTATATAAATTTGTCAATAAATATACCAGCGTGGAGGCGTAGTGGGAAATCAATTAGTAAAAACCACCCTCAGTGCACTCTACTGGGTGTTCGAACTCCGACCTCCCCGTCTGGTGGCAATTCAGCTCAACACGAGAAAGGCACGCTAGACTGCGCGGCCACCGATACGTTCATTGTTTGAATGTATTTTAATTGCGAGGTAATAATTAGAACCTAGCCAAAAGATGATTACGTGTTGACTATGTTCAACAACAGATATTTTCACACTAGAGCAGCTTTGGGGAAATGGCAGCCACGTATTTCTACGTGGTCCGTAAGCTATCTATCTACGTGGTCCGTAAGCTATCCATCTACATGGTCCGTAAGCTATATATCTACGTGGCCCGTAAGCTATCTATCTACATGGTCCGTAAGCTATATATCTACGTGGTCCGTAAGATATCTATCTACATGGTCCGTAAGCTATCTATCTACGTGGCCCGTAAGATATATATCTACGTGGTCCGTAAGCTATCTATCTACGTGTCCCGTAAGCTATCTATCTACATGGTCCGTAAGCTATCTATCTACGTGGTCCGTAAGCTATATATCTACGTGGTCCGTAAGCTATCTATCTACGTGGCCCGTAAGTATTATCTACATGTCTAATAACTATCTACGTGGTCCGTAAGTATATATTAGTAAACCGTAACGCTATGCACTCTACGGTGTTCGAACTCCGAATGGTATTACTCACCGTGGCTCTGCGGACGAACGTTATAATTATTTTAATTCGTGGTCGTAAAGAACTACAATTTTACTTACTATGGTTCACAAAGATATTCTACTAGTGGGCCTGGAATGAACTATATATCTACGTGGTCCGTAAGTATCTATCTACGTGGTCCGTAAGCTATCTATCTACATGGTCCGTAAGCTATCTATCTACGTGTTCCGTAAGCTATCTATCTACGTGTTCCGTAAGCTATCTATCTACTGGTCCGTAAGCTATCTATCTACGTGGTCCGTAAGCTATCTATCTACGTGGTCCGTAAGCTATCTATCTACGTGGTCCGTAAGCTATCTATCTACGTGGTCCGTAGCTATCTATCTACGTGGTCCGTAAGCTATCTATCTACGTGGTCCGTAAGCTATCTATCTACGTGTTCCGTAAGCTATCTATCTACGAAAACAAAATTAGGTGTTAAAATACAGAACTATGACACCTATTCTTATAGAAGGTATATACAATGTTTATTCAACGCAAATCAACAAGAGCAAACTTCAACTCGTGACGATAGAACCCTGTAGTGTAATACAGATCTAATAGAATTACAACGTCGCGAATAAATATTTACAGTACATTTTACAATTCTCTTGACCTCAACAAATTCGCAAACATTCGATATTTTGATCTAGAAATGTTAGTATTTATGCAAACAGACATTTTCTATAATCTCAATAACAACTCAAACATTACCGAGGAACATTTACAAGCAGTTTAAAAAAAAATCTCAGCTACTAAATTTACACCTGACATTAAAGAAATGATAAATTGCATTCATCTCATTAAGTTAAAGTTTTATTGTAAAATCCATAACTCATCATTTTTATATTGTCTTACCCTTTTATAGCCTGATTTTGGTTAGAACAGTAGATAAAATACAAACATATTTCTTTGCGCCTAACATTGATAATATTGTATTATATTATTATTATTGTTATTTGATAGGTATTGATAATATCTATCAAAAGTAACATCTGCAGATGACATGACTTTATTTATGAATATATTAAATTGTTTTAGTAACTTTAGTAACTAACTTCTACTGTTCTTTCTACCAAAATCATATTATATTTTGTCTATAACAATTTTTTTATACATAGGCCTAATATTGTTTTTTATGTTTATATTTCTAAATAGCCTAACTAATAGATTGCATCTACGGAAAAATCGTATTTTGTTTGTCGGCCCGTTATTATATTTAAATTATCAATTAGACTCCTTCAACCAAATAAAAATTACCCAGGCCTTCATTAGGGCCTAAAATTGAATTCCTAATCTTATATTTTTCACTGATTTTCTCTCCCCTACCCCTTTACCCCCCATTACCCGAGTGGCCCAAGGCAGGTATCGAGTCCTGGGGAAACAGGTCTCGATATATACCGGTCAGGTCGGCTCTGTGGCCGACATTATAAATGCCTGCCGGACCGCTGGTCTAGCACCTGTCACCACTCAGACTGGGTCCTCAGCGTCTGGGAACTACTACCTATAACAATATACCCGGGGTTTCAAACCCGGAGCCTTCATCAAGTGCAGATTCATACAAACACCCGAATATGATGATGTTGATGCGGGAAATGAACCAAAGACCTTTGGTTCAGGGCACCGTTGTTTTATTAGATGTTCATAGTGTATTGGCGAGCTAATATAAAGGTTCCGAGTTCGATTCCAGTTGTCAGGTATTATTTTTATATTTTATTTCATTGACGGTGTGCCCGTAACCAAAATTAATTTCCACCTTTAATATTATAATTACAAAAAATTTGTTAAAGGTATTGGGGTACGCGAATGTTTTTAGGCTTATTAATTAAATACGATTAAATAAACATTTTGTTTTAAAAATAATAGTTTGTTGAGTATAAAGGAAGTTAATGAATTATTTTCTAAAATTAACTGATTATTTAAAAAGTATATTAAATTAATAGCTTTATTATCACCGGGTCTTACACCCGTTCGTATTGTGGGCCGATAAATCTAGTTGAAAAATGACAATTGGACACGGGAATCGAATCCGGGGACCTAACACAAGTATCCCGGGTTCTATTCCAATGTCTAGGTGTTACAATTTAAACTATATTTAGGTTATCCTTGTGACGGGATGTTGGACCAACCATTTCCATCGAGCAATCATTAAAAGCTTTAATAATTATATAACACGTATTCACTTTTAAACTACAGTTCAATCTTCATAGGAAGAGCCTTATCTGACAGCTAGAAAAGCAACTAGATCTACTTTCGTATATTCATACGTCAAGTCATGCGATGTGCAGCTATAAATTTTGAGTAATATATTATCAATACATGTAAAATAACAATAATAATATAGTAAAATGTTATCAATGTTGACCGTAAACAAATAATGTTTATTTTCCAAAATACTCTTTCTATGAAAATTGTACTGTATCTCAGTTATGGTTTTAATATATCATTTACTTGCTCAGTTTAAATTAATTATACATTGACTACCCACATTTAAACAATTTCTAATGATATAAAATAGTCTGCAGTAAAGAAAATAGTTATTTAGTATTCTACTAATTAAGTATAGAATAAAAAATAAAACGAGAGTAAATAATTACAGCCGTTTTGTTTTAAAAAAATTAGTGTATACTGGTAATCATTTGTAATTATTGTTTGTCGAGAGCACAAATTAACAACATTTTATTTTTATTCTGGTTCCAACAAATAAATGTTAAGTTTCTATAAACGTGTGTTTGTTTTTATCCCCGATTTGAATTTTTTTTAAAAGATTGTGTTTTATTTTGCAGGAATATCTACTTAAGGTGGGGTTGTAGGGATGTGAGAAAAAGTCACTGGTTTTGCAATTTTTATAGAAAAACATTTTTTTGGTCAAAATAAATTAAATATTTCTCCAGTGGAAATACAGAAGTTTTATTGTCTTCACATGGTGACCTGGTGGTCTAGGGGTAAGGTGTCAGACTTCTGTGCTGAGGTCCGGGTTTCAATCCCAGGTCCCGGCACAGATTTATTTGATTGCCCAAACCCTTCCTTCACCTCTGACAAGACGTGTATTAATCACAACTTGTGAATGTGAGGAATGCCAGGCCTCCACCGTGGTTCGGATCCCACATTAAACTGTAGGTCCTCCATTTCATCTCACAATCACCCTACCATTACACATTAGCGTAAGTGCGTATAACCCGAATGGGTAGTAAGACGCGGTGCTAAAAATAATAATAATAATAATAATAATAATAATAATAATAATAATAATAATAATATTGTCTTCACGTGGTGATATCAACAGTTTGTTGAATATATGTCATGAGTATAGCGGCATTAGATGACAACATTAAATTTCAGGACACCCTCGACAGATATTCAACAACTGTTGATATCACCACGTGAAGAAAATAAAAATTCTTATATTTCTATTGAAGCGATATTTTATTTATTTTGACAAAAAAAAGTTTTGCTATAAAAATTGCAAAAAAGTTACCTTTTCACGCATACCCTACAACTCCATCTTAAGTTCTTACCATCAAAGATAGAAACCATATTTAACATTTAATTGTTACTAAGAAATCATCTTTAATGAATTCCAAAAACTTATTGCATTTCATTAAATTATATTTCGTCCATCCTATTTCAATATATTTATTCAATGATTCAGTTCACTCCACAAATCAATCAGATGACGTTCTAAGATTTTAAAATGATTTAATAAATTATATTTGATAAGTAAATTAAAACTTGCTAATTTTTGTATATTTCACATATTTCTAAATGATTATCCAAGACAGACACGAATTTAGTTATTGTTTATATTTTATTTTAAAACGTGAGGTGGATGCTTTCCTGGAGTTTTACTCTAACAATGTTCATCATTTATTTATTTATTTTATTTTCTAAAAAAAATCTTATATTACCTACAAAGCTCAAACTTTAAAAATAGTCCTATTCAAAGAGGAATCCGAAATTTGAGAAGAATACAGCACATTTCAACAGTTATTTCTCAAACTACCTAAGCGATTTTAATTATTATTATTATTTTTAAATAGGGACATTTACTTCGGGAACTATCTCATCAAAGTTTACAAACTTTCAATACCAACACGAGCTGTAGGCCTAACCGTGTGAATGATCGCTCCTCCAAGACACAGGATCTGCGGTGAATGATCGCTCCTCCAAGACACAGGATATGCGGTGAATGATCGCTCCTCCAAGACACAGGATCTGTGGTGAATGATCGCTCCTCCAAGACACAGGATCTGTGGTGAATGATCGCTCCTCCAAGACACAGGATCTGTGGTGAATGATCGCTCCTCCAAGACACAGGATCTGTGGTGAATGATCGCTCCTCCAAGACACAGGATCTGCGGTGAATGATCGCTCCTCCAAGACACAGGATCTGTGGTGAATGATCGCTCCTCCAAGACACAGGATCTGTGGTGAATGATCGCTCCTCCAAGACACAGGATCTGCGGTGAATGATCGCTCCTCCAAGACACAGGATCTGCGGTGAATGATCGCTCCTCCAAGACACAGGATCTGTGGTGAATGATCGCTCCTCCAAGACACAGGATCTGTGGTGAATGATCGCTCCTCCAAGACACAGGATCTGTGGTGAATGATCGCTCCTCCAAGACACAGGATCTGCGGTGAATGATCGCTCCTCCAAGACACAGGATCTGTGGTGAATGATCGCTCCTCCAAGACACAGGATCTGTGGTGAATGATCGCTCCTCCAAGACACAGGATCTGTGGTGAATGATCGCTCCTCCAAGACACAGGATCTGTGGTGAATGATCGCTCCTCCAAGACACAGGATCTGTGGTGAATGATCGCTCCTCCAAGACACAGGATCTGTGGTGAGTCCCAGCGTAAGTGCAGACGTTCAGCTCTAACGCAATATTTAACTCTACGACGCGGTATTTCAAAATACAACCCACGCCAAAATAGAGCAGAAATATTCTAACAAGGGTTCTTTTTCCCTAACAACCCTCTAGTTTGAGTTTTAACAAATGTGCGAGAATGTGACATTACCTCATGCTCAGTGGCGTGTCGTGAAGTGTTTCCAGGGTAAGCAGCGTTAGTTTAAACTGTACCTGTGATATGTTCTCATCACTCTGTAGAACACTCATTGGTCAGGTATCAACATTCCCATGTGAGGTGTGTAGAGCAGAGTCTATGTATGATTGGTCAAATGGGGACAGAGTGGGGGAGAACATATCACAGGTACAGTTTTAACAAGCTCTGCTTACCCTGGCAACACTACACTACACGACACTGATACATTCCCATGTGAGGTGTGTAGAGCAGAGTCTATGTATGATTGGTCAAATGGAGACAGAGTGAGGGAGAACATATCCCAGGTACAGTTTTAACTAGCTCTGCTTACCCTGGCAACACTACACGACACTGATACATTCCCATGTGAGGTGTGTAGAGCAGAGTCTATGTATGATTGGTCAAATGGGGACAGAGTGGGGGAGAACATATCACAGGTACAGTTTTAACAAGCTCTGCTGACCCTGGCCACACTACACGACACGCTACTGCTCATGCTTAACGACTCTTCAAACATATTGACGGAGCTATGAGACCAGTCTTGGTGGAAAAGGGCTCTAGATTTAAACCTCCTCTAACAAATACAGTCAGTTGATTGGCTCACAACATAGACATGTCAAGATATTTGAGAACTAGAAGCGAGATCTCCTCTCTACCTTGAGATTAGAAGTTTCGTAGTTATATTTCCCCTCTTTCTTAATGATATGACAAAAGTGTGGTTGTAGGTGAAGGGCTAAAGGGAGTATAACTTTGGACAGGATATAAAAGTAGTTCCAGAAAAGACACAGGCCAGTTTAGCCGTGGTCCCCGGCAGCGATTGGTATTTTCTCGCTGACCTAGGTTGCCGCCTTAAGACTTTTTTTAGTGACCTCAACCACTCATCTATGACATCAGGAATTCCTGTCATAGTAACGTAGGCCTACAGTATATACGTTCAAGGGATAGGGTGGGTTAGATTAAAGAGATTGTGGCTTCGATATTGAAAGTTTGTAAACTTTTATAACATAGTTCTCGAAGTAAATGTTCCTAATTTAAAAATAATCATAATAATTAAAGTCTCTTAGGTAGAATTTGAGAAATAACTGTTGAAATGTGCTGTATTCTACTCAATTTTCGGTTTCCTCTTTGAATAGGACTATTTTTAAAGTTTGAACTTTGTAGGTACTATAAGCTTCTTTTTTTTAAAAAAAGAAAGAAAGAAATGATGAACATTGTTTGAGTGAAACTCCAGGAAAGCATCCACCTCACGTTTTAAAATAAAATATAAATAATAGCTCAATTCGTATTTATCTTTGATAATCATTTAGAAATATGTGAAATATACCAAAGTTAGCAAGTTTTGTTTTACTTATCAAATATAATTTATTAAAATATGTACACTGTTGGCAAAACCTTTTCTGATATTCATAGCCGGACAAACTCGGTGAAAACTACATTATCAATAAACTAATGACTACAATAATTATGCTAATTGAATATTGAAATAAGAATATACAACAATGTAGGCTTACATAAGGCAAAACATGTTATATTTATGTAAATAAATAAAACACTAGTAATAAAATATGTCTTAATCATAAATATTGCAGGAAAAAAAGGTAATATTTTCCTTTATTTTATGAGCGCCAATAAATAACTTGTTCCTTGTAATAATTGTAGCAACACAAAACTTTGCTCCAGTGATTTACATGTTTTACTAAAAATATATTATTCATTACTCAAATCCAAGCACAATCGTCTTCTTTGTGGTTTATCTGAACTGCTATTAATGTGTGGTTTATCTTAACTAATATTAATGGTGTGGTTTATCTTAACTAATATTAATGGCGTGGTTTGTCGTAATTGCTAGAGATGTATGATTGGTCTGAAATGCTATTAACTGTGTGGTTTGTCTGAATTGCTATTAACTGTGTGGTTTATCGTAATTACTAGAGCTGTGTGGTTTGTCTGAACTGCTATTAACTGTGTGGTTTGTCGTAATTACTAGAGCTGTGTGGTTTGTCTGAACTGCTATTAATGGCGTGGTTTGTCGTAATTGCTAGAGCTGTGTGGTTTGTCTGAACTGCTATTAATAGCGTGGTTTGTCGTAATTGCTAGAGCTGTATGATTGGTCTGAAATGCTATTAACTGTGTGGTTTGTCTGAACTGCTATTAACTGTGTGGTTTGTCTGAGCCACACTACCTTTGACATTTAATAAAAACCGGCTCAATTCTCTATATTCAAAGTTGATGGACAGAAGATAGACCACCATCTCGTGGGTAGATCGCTAACTCATCCAGTTTCTTGTCGCTAAGTTGGAGAACTGACCTGTCCTCCCATATGTTAATAGAACATCACACTGCGTCTTACGTAGGCCTGAATCACCGATATCGCGTTTCTTAGCCTTGTTTTAGTGGAAACCACCCTGCGTTAGAATGACGTCATAGCTATATGTAGACGGCCGTACCTTCCCAAAGGTCCCCGCATCCCATGTTGACGTCATAGCTATTTTTAAACGATCCAAATGTTCTAATATTATAATGACGACGTCACATTATTTAAACGGCCTGAATGTCCCCAAATCAAATTGATGACATAATTGTTATTTGTAAACGGCCCTATAAATGTCCCCGCCGCCGATGACACGAATAAAAAACCCCGACATCTATCGGGCCCATCATAAACCACGCTCAGCACAATGATCTCAATCAACGTTTGATATCTCTGCCCGGACGTAGAGAGAGAGAGAGAGAGTATCTCAGTTCAATCACATCTCCCCCCCCCTTCCCCCGGCTGTATCAATGAGTGAGACAATAACCTCCCGGCCATTGTTGGCCGATGGAATTATTATCAATTGTCCGCTAACAATGCGCCTCTCGGGGTCCGTCTCAACAATTACTCTCGCCGCTACAGACAGTTTTGTAATTATCTACAATTAATTGGACGCGACGTAATTAGACACGAAATAATGGAAAACACGAAGCAATACGAGAACCAAATGACATGCGTTTGACGAGATGAGGGGTTTGGGGGGGGGGGGGGGGGGCACATCGACGGGTTTTGTTATTATAGTTGGCAGAGTCTTATACTTTTAAAAAAACATGGATGGAGGAGTATATTCTAACTGTCTAGGTTTTTTAATGTTTAACAATTATTTTATAGCCAAAACAAATAAAACATTACTGCAATAGATAACTTACGTTTAATTTAAATATTTGCACACGGTAGTACCAACAGTTGTTGGATATCTGTACATGGTAGTCCCAACAGTTGTTGGATATCTGCACATAATAGTCCCAACAGTTGTTGGATATCTGCACATGGTAGTCCCAACAGTTGTTGGATATCTGCACATGGTAGTCCCAACAGTTGTTGGATATCTGCACATGGTAGTACCAACAGTTGTTGGATATCTGCACACTGTAGTCCCAACAGTTGTTGGATATCTGCACATGGTAGTCCCAACAGTTGTTGGATATCTGCACATGGTAGTCCCAACAGTTGTTGGATATCTGCACATGGTAGTCCCAACAGTTGTTGGATATCTGTACATGGTAGTCCCAACAGTTGTTGGATATCTGCACATAGTAGTCCCAACAGTTGTTGGATATCTGCACATGGTAGTCCCAACAGTTGTTGGATATCTGCACACTGTAGTCCCAACAGTTGTTGGATATCTGCACATGGTAGTCCCAACAGTTGTTGGATATCTGCACATGGTAGTCCCAACAGTTGTTGGATATCTGCACACTGTAGTCCCAACAGTTGTTGGATATCTGCACATGGTAGTCCCAACATTTGTTGGATATCTGCACACTGTAGTCCCAACAGTTGTTGGATATCTGCACATGGTAGTCCCAACAGTTGTTGGATATCTGCACATGGTAGTCCCAACAGTTGTTGGATATCTGCACATGGTAGTCCCAACAGTTGTTGGATATCTACACATGGTAGTCCCAACAGTTGTTGGATATCTGCACATGGTAGTCCCAACAGTTGTTGGATATCTACACATGGTAGTCCCAACAGTTGTTGGATATCTGCACACGGTAGTTCCAACAGTTGTTGGATATCTGCACATGGTAGTCCCAACAGTTGTTGGATATCTGCACACGGTAGTCCCAACAGTTGTTGGATATCTACACATGGTAGTCCCAACAGTTGTTGGATATCTGCACATGGTAGTCCCAACAGTTGTTGGATATCTGTACATGGTAGTCCCAACAGTTGTTGGATATCTGCACATGGTAGTCCCAACAGTTGTTGGATATCTGCACATGGTAGTCCCAACAGTTGTTGGATATCTGCACATGGTAGTCCCAACAGTTTCTGTTCAAAGTCCGCCATACTCATGACAGATGGTAAACAACTTTACTGTTGAGACGACTAGCTTTATAACATTACATTAACGTTATCCCCCTGAGCCCACTTCAGTGGACGCATAGTCTAGGGCGACATTCTTGCTGTACTAGACAGCCGATGACGGGGAGATCAAGGTTCGAATTTCACTCGGGTGTATTGTTTTATTTTTCAAAAATGTTCTTCCAGTCTCTCTTCAAGCAAATGCGGGTACACTTACTCTAAATAGAGCCTTCTAATCCCTAAAACAATTAGCGTGATCAGTACATAAGCGTATAGCCAGAACGGGTAGTCGCGGTGCTGAGTTTTTTTTTTAATTTCCCGCGCGTAACGACTCCAAAAAGTGTGATGTCTCCCAACAAGTGTGATATCTCCCAACAAGTGTGATGTCTCACAGCAAGTGTGATATCTCCCAACAAGTGTGATATCTCCCAACAAGTGTGATATCTCCCAACAAGTGTGATGTCTCCCAGCAAGTGTGATATCTCCTAACAAGTGTGATATCTCCCAACAAGTGTGATGTCTCACAGCAAGTGTGATATCTCCCAACAAGTGTGACTCGAACTAAACCAGCCACAAACCTTATTAACAAAGCAAACCTCCCCATACTCCGGTTAATACAACTACCACGGTTAATTGTTTCACACGTCGTTTTACTAACCCGAATATTACCGGGGTGAAGCCAAACAACCCCCCCCCTGCCCCTCCCAGCTCCCTCTCCTAGTTTAACCTCATCATAACCTCAATCTACGATAATCATGGATGACAAGCTTCAATTTTACCTTCATTGTGGAACATAACCCTACTTTTTTATATAAACCCTCTTTCCCTCTTTTTCGTTGTTGTTTTGTTTTGAACTATTCTTGGCTGAGCTTCGCTAATAACAATCATCCCAATACAAAATATCTACCTATAATAATAAAAAACATAAAGAAAACCTCCCTCCCCCCCTTTCTACCGTCTGTTGTATTAAGTTGGAGTACTAACAACGTAAATAATAATTTAGTAATGATACGGTGCGCGCCAGTGTTTTGTTCAAGTACGTGGTGCTAGAGCGCATGCGCATAACGTCCATTATGCCGCAGTAGTAAACCTCGCCAACAATGTGGTCGGGCGGAAGAAGACCGCCACAGGCTTAATGACTGTCATCAGAAACAACTCCGAAACAGGAAAGATATCATGTCAGACCCTTCTTACCCCGCTTTTCCTTTACTTTAGGTGCTTAGGTTGTAGGCCTATGTTGTTTTAATATCTTTATTCTGATAAGCATGTTCGACTTTTGATGCGTTCAAAGTGACGATATTAACGGCTAAATCTAAAGAGGTACAAGTGATAGGAACTACATCGTCAGGGACGTAGACAAGCAGGAAGGGGGGCTGTCTTAGGGGTTCTGGACCCCCCTCTTCGAAATGTTAACTAATATTGTATTTAAATCAAATTAAAAATGGACCTTTTCAAGACTTAAAAGTGAAAACTAAATTTTAAAAATATGTTATTGAGTCGTAAAGTTACCATATTATCTTCTATTAGTTGCAAGTGTCCGGGTCAAGCTATCGATCCCTTGAGATCTCTTTGGATTTAAGGTTGAACATTCTCTTTGGATTTTAGTTTGAACATTCTCTTTGGGTTTTAGGTTGAACATTCTCTTTGGGTTTAAGGTTGAACATTCTCTTTGGATTTAAGGTTGAACATTCTCTTTGGATTTTAGTTTGAACATTCTCTTTGGATTTTAGTTTAAACAATTCTCTTGGGTTTTAGGTTGAACATTCTCTTTGGATTTAAGGTTGAAACTTTACTTTGAATTTTAGGTTGAACATTCTCTTTGGGTTTTAGGTTGAACATTTTCTTTGGGTTTTAGGTTGAACATTCTCTTTGGATTTTAGTTTGAACATTCTCTTTGGATTTTAGGTTGAACTTTCTCTTTGGATTTTAGTTTGAACATTCTCTTTGGATTTTACGTTGAACATTTTCTTTGAATTTTGGGTTGAACATTCTCTTTGGGCTTTCGGTTGAACATTTACTTTGGATATAAGGTTGAAAACTCTGCTTAGTGGTAAATGTCTATAGAAAGCGAATAAATAATATTTTCAACAGCACACACTGATAGTGAATAGTTATTGGATTAATTGTTAACCGTACAAACCGGTGATTCCACGATTCAAGTTGTCAGACTCACATTTTATGTGAAAAAAAGTCACACACCATTAATTTATTTAAGTACGTTGTTTGTTTTTTTAAGTTCTAGCTTCTACATACTCACAGACAAACAGTCGTATTGAGTAATACGATCATATATTGTGTTCTGTGTCGGCTACAGCTGGCTATTTTCATAATCTGTGACGGGACGAATCATACGACATGCACTTGCTCGTCTAGGAACACAAGAAAAGGTTTCCATACCTCGTTTTTTAAAAGTATTTTCGAGTGTATTGGTTCCAAAATTGGATCCTAGAGGTAGGGCCAACTTTTACGAATGGGACATCTGACAGATAGGGAAAGCTACTAGATCTGAAGATATCACTTTTGATAGATATTATCAATATCCGTAAAAATATAGTAAAAATCTGCTTCAGTGGCCGAATGGTCTAAGGCGTCAAGCTCCTGAAAACGGGAAAAATTGGGATTCGAATAACGGTCGAATATACTGAAGATGGATTTTGCTAAATGGTTTCCCATGCTACTTCCGCGCAAATGCGGTTATATTGCCTCTAAAATTCTTCCTTCCTCATCCCTATAACCTGAACATATAGTAAGACGTGAGGCCATTCTTATGAAAATTGGACTGTATAGTTTCTGTTATGTCAGAACGACAGTCCTTGAAAGGGTCAAAAAACGAATGGTAACTTCACGGCTGAGTAACTTATAAGTTATGGTTAACGTCTGTAAATCACTCACAACCTCTCGAATCGACTAAGAAAATGTTCCAATCGACGCTTCTAATGAAGGTTTTTGTATCGAGGGTTTTAGAGAAATAACAACTCTCGCCTCTTGATTCAATCTTCTCTAGGGTTTGGGGGTATATGTCCCGTAGTCAGTGAACATTGAGTGTGGGGAGGGTGAAGGGGTTGGATGTAGTGATGTGACCCTGGGGGGTGATAAGTCAGTCAGCGGACAGGCTCAAGCGGGAGGGGGTGGGGGAGTAATACCACGCACCAACTGTCAGAGTCTTGCAACTTCTATAATGTTCTATACCCGGTACTCTAACACTCCACTATGCAGAGCGCTATCGGATCGTTGCAGCGATGTCTGCAAATTATCGCTCTAAAATTCATTAAAAATATTTTATCGGGATATGTTATGTAGAATTAGGCATCACTCTACCTTTTGGACAAATATTTGCTCGTCTAAGGCAGCCAACTTTCCCCCAATGACCCCCCAAGTACGTTCTGTGTCGCCTGCCAGCTCAAATTTAAATACTTAAGATTGCAGGAATAAACAACAAATTAGGTTCTTGTAGCTGACGTAAATACTCGCTAACTTCCATGATGGGTATGGGTGTAGCCCCTTTTTGATATAATTATAGAGAAAAAATACAGCTTAGTAGCATACAGATGGTACAAGATAAAAATAAAATGACACAGAGTAGAATTTTGGTGTAGGCAAGCATTTTTTTTATGGTATATTGGGTGGAGAAAAAAAAATTAGCTTGCAGGAGCCCAGCCAACATAGAAGTTAAGTTAAGTTAAGATTAATAAATCAGATTTCAAATAGTAAAGCAATATTAGTTAATAATATTAAGTTTAGGAAACTGTTCAACTGGTTTGCTGAAGTTCTGTCACTAATCGGGGATGGATTTTTGTTTGAAGTGATAAGTCGTTAGTTATAAGTAGCTAAGAAATAGTTTTAATAGAATAAACAATTAGATATATTGACAGAGAAATATTCCAAAATAAAGTGCAAACTTCAACAAACTTACTAAAGAAGACCTGGGAACATAAAGGAAGTACCTTGGCTACATAAAATAATATATTAACTTGAGTAAATTTATAGTGACAGTAATAAAGTAACAGAAACAAAAGATAAGTCTAAATTTAATTTCCATCTAATATTAAATCATAAATCAAGAATATTATTATATTACCAAACATATTTTTAGCTATCCATAGCAAAATAAATAACAAGTCTTAAAGGCAGAGACCAATAGCTAGTTAATATTTCCTAGAAATGACATACTGCCACTATTCTCACAATAATGTTAAAAATTACATCAATTCAAAATATTTCTCAAGTCTAAAAAAGGACAGAGAACAACATGAATGTGTTTGGGACATACTCTCTTATGAACAGTCGCTAACAAAAAAGGCCTTATCCGAAATCATAACATTAGGTTATGTTACATAACATCAAAAAAGTATATCATTCTTTACTAAAAAAAATATGATTTAAATAATAAAGTATAAATAAAAAAAATTTGACTGAAGGAATCCAAATAATAACAAGTATTATTTTATGAATTTTAGGCCAAAACGCAGTTTAGTAGAATTAAAGATCTAAAAACACATAACTTATACTATATGTAATGGACGAGTTAACGAATTAACTACTCCTTGAATTAAATCTCCACCAAGAGTGGTTTTACAGTGTCACTCCCGAGGTTTTAGATATAATAGTTGCCTCAGAGAAGAATTAGAAGGGACCTTAGGCATGGGGAATAAAGTGAAGTAATAAGTGGCTGAAACGTATGTCGACTGTAACGTATGTCGACTGTCAGTGGCGATTCTGCGCAACAGCTGAAACGTATGTCGACTGTCAGGTGGCGATTCTGCGCAACAGGCTGTCACTTAATCCAAATCGAGCATCTGGAACATTCTGCGTCAGAATGTGATGTCATCCCATCCTTCTAGAACATTTGGATACTGCTATGAGGTAGCGCGCCGTTCCGACTTCTCTTTAGCTCGTTAGTCAAACATCAACTCTTGTCGCGGGCGGGTGTGTTCGTATCGTCTTCAGGTCGAATGTTCGTAAAGAGAGAGGGATTGAATGGAGTACATTGTGACAACCTAGGTTGATGTTTCCCGTTTAGTCATATTTTTATATTTGTTGTTCATTGTAGATTAATTAATGCTACATGAGTATGGGTGTATGTATATATGTCTGCACTACAATTGGCATTAATTACAGTTTTATAAACCTCATGTTAGGCCCCCGGCTAGTTCCCCAAGAACTTATGCAACCCTCAGTCGGAGAACGGTCGGGCATGCCTGGCTATCCACCTCCCATAGATTTTGAGCTTTTGGTGTTTAAATTTCAAACGAAACTTATATTTTTCCTGCCATTCCGCCACGACGAGAACTTTCAAAACAAAGTGACAAGTCAACATTTAACTAGAAAGAGGAGTGAGGCCACGTTCTTTAGAACTTTTCTCAATAAAATATTATGAATAAATTTAGCACGATAATCTGCAGGCCATCGCTGCAATGAGGGAACATTTACTCTAAATTCTACCTTTCACATCCCTGCCACATTACCGTAGTTAAAATGGATATAGCCAGGACGGGTAGTAAGTAATACGTTGTGGGGGAAAAACATGTATTCACTGATTTTGATAAGAAGCCCCTTTTAGACGGCCTTATTTCGTTCCAGAACCATACTGTAAAGTAATATTTATGTAGGATAAAAAGCCTTCCATAATGACAGTCCTTTGTGAAAGGTCATATATTCTACCAAATTACTGCTTTACAGTAGGAGTCTGGTACGAAATAAGGCCTTACAGAACAGGTTCCCTACTAGCACCAGTGTTATAGCAGAGAGATCAATCACCTTGCTATGAACAGCCTGCAGAAGTACCGCCCTCGATACCGTCTCTCTCGACAACACCAAACTGTGACCATAAAAGGGTGTTTCTAAACGTAAGCTTCAATCGCTGCTAATGCCCAATGGGCCTTCTGAAGAAGAAACAGTTGGTTTTGTTGCCCGTGTGTTAGGTCACGAGGTCATACGCTGACCACACCACACACAACCTTCAGGAGATGGGATTGCCGGCTTGGAAGATCGGATCAGGAGTCCAGGAATGAAGAGAGGTAATAACTTTATACACGTTCCGTATCGAGTCGATAAACAAGTCATTGATTGGGGGGGGGGGGTGACACCTGGGTCGGAGGAGGTCGGGACCTCCTGATTCTAGTGGATTCAGGGAAAAATCAGGGTCGTACGCATGATTTTATTTGGTGATGGCGGCGTTCTACATTCCAATTTTCATTGGAAGGACATTATAAAAAATATGTTTGTATTTTCTAGAAGGCTCTTCAGATGAAAACCAATATTCGATTCAATAATAATTAGTTAAAACCACAATCTGATGTAAACTGTTGAAATATGTATCGGTACATGTAAAATATTATTGAAAATTATCAACCAACAAACATCGCTTGTCAAAATATCGAACATTGAGCCCTCAACATCAAAGTTTTGAAAATATCCATGTTTGAAACCCTTCCCTATAATTCACGTAGAATAATAATCATTCAATTTGAACTACTTGCTCGTTAATTACAGGTCTGTAGAGTCAAGTACAGGTCTGTAGAGAGCCAAGTACAGGTCTGTAGATAGTAGATTACAGGTCTGTAGATAGTGGAGTACAGGTCTGTAGATAGTGGAGTACAGGTCTGTAGACCCCATAAAATGGTCATTAAGTTGTCTCCTGTTTTTATTGTGAGCAGTGGCGGAGTAGCCAGAACTACCAACACTAAACAAAATTTAATTTTCTCTGCAGGTAAGCTGTAGTTAAGACCTCAAGCGGCGTCCTAAGTGCGTGTCGGTCGTTACACACGCACTGCGTTGGGTGCTGAGGGGTGGAGTGGAGGGTGGTCTGTAACACGCTATAAACTAGTCCGTGCTGAGGGTGGGTTTGATGGGGGGGGGGGGGGGATAGGCCCCATGATATAGTCAGGGGAGGGAGAGGGGGAATCTATTATAAAGAGAGGTGGTAAAGGGATCGAAGCCAAGACATTTTGTTGACAGCACCATGGGGGAGGGGGAGGTTTCTCCGTACCTCGTCTCTTGATCGGGCGTTCATATCACAGACTGGAGCTATACCGACATGGGGATCTGCCCCTGGCCCCATTTCTCTGCTGGGGGGTAGATTTACCTGTAAGAACCTTATTGACTACAATCCAATTTTGATTGGAAGTGAGATTTCAGACGTCTAGAAAAGCTACTGGGGCTACTATCATGTATTCATAAGCCAAGTCATGTTATCTGCAGTGGTAACTTTTAATGGATATATTAAGGGATTGTGCGGCTAATGGTGCAATTTATACTGATGTATTGGTAGCGTATCAAGTCATGTGATCACGGTGATGTGTTTTTGTCACCGCGCCTTACTACCCGCTCGGGCTATACGCATATGCACTAATTACGCTAATTGTTTTAAGTGTGAGGAGGGTGGAAATGTGCCCGCATTTTGCTTGGAGGGAGAGTGTTAAACCATTTAGGGAAAAACAGCCCTCAATACACTTGACGAGGCGGGAACTCCGATCTCCCCGTCATCGGTAAGTCCAGTCTTTTGTGAGAGTGACGCCTTGGACCATTTGTCCACCGAAGCGGGTCATGGTGATGTAAACAAAGGATGGCTGTACAGATGGGTCGTCGCGCACACAAGAGGAAATTTGGAAATCAGGTTTCCGTCAAACGCCACTTTTTTTTACGACATCATGGGCCTCTAACCCAGTGTTTCTCAAACTCTCTCCAGTCGCGTACCCCTTTTTGGGGTAATTGTCTAACCGACCTGCCACTTTTTTTCTCTTCGTAATAAAATAATTAGCAAGAAAAATACATCTTGTGAACGGTAGTTCTATTTTCCAAATTTTAGTAAAATTATATTGTGGACACATAAATGGTCGTTCCAAATTTTATATTACTTTTTTTTTTGTGATAAGTTAAACAAAACCGCGACAGAAGGAAAGAAAGTTTATAAAGAGTTCATTCCATCCTTTAAAAAAATATGCGTTGATTTGTTTAGCAGATTATTATTAAGAGCAATTTAATAATTAATAAAACTCAATGGCTAATTGCGTACCCTCTTAAATCATTCGTGTACCCCTAGGGGTAGGCTGACCACAGCTGAGAAACACTGCCCTAACCTTTGAAAATGAGTGTTCGTTTGTCAAAATAGGGTCAGTCGTTTTCTGGTAATTTCAATCGCCGGAAATGAGCTTATCAAACTATATAATATACAACCTATAATATACAACGACATTAATAATATAGTAAAATGCTATCATTGTTGACAGCAACAATAGATGTTTGTATTTTCTAAAAGTTACTTCCTACTCTAACTTTCGCCAGGCTGACCACAACAACAAATGCCCTTCAAATACAGTAATATCTGGTTACTACGAACCCTCCCTGATCCCTCACGAAATTTCTATTTGAATCCATGGTAAATAAAACAACATCTAATACGAATTTTAGATGGAAATATTTAGATAATTTGAAGCCTATCCATTGTTAATTTTTACAAATTTTTAATTTTTAATTTTCAATCTTTCTTGTATTTTCATAAACCGTATATATATACTGTGTATGTCTGTTTTAAATATCTTCTTAATATATATATATTTCTTCTGTAAGTGTGTATCTCACTGAACTCCTCCTAAACGGCTGGACCGATTTTGATGAAATTTTTTGTGTGTGTTTGAGTGGGTCCGTGGATGGTTTAGATTCACAATTGAACCCGGTAGGTGGCGCTGCAATTGGGTTCTAGGATTTTTTTTTTCTAGGGAATTTTTTTGGGGGATTTTTTTTATAGATTTTTTGCATATCAGAACATGTAACCTCAAAATTTCACCCCCACCCCCCGATATTTATAATAATGAATATAATATTATTAATTGATTATAATTAATATTTGTGTAACTCACTAATTGGAGTTCATTGTGAATTTGTAATTGTGATGATCACATAGTATTTGTTTTACTATCGAAATCAATTATACCACCCAAACGAAAAGACAACGTTCGGGCAGTACAACGTCTGTCGGGTCCGCTAGTATTTTATAAAATGTGTGTTTATATGTAGAATATTTTAAGGTTATTAATTAATTGTTTACCAGCTGCCCAAATACTCACGAAAATGGTTAATTAGAATTTTAATCATTTCGAATTATTTAGATGTCCTTTAGACTTCGAACTAAAAAAAATAAAAGTTTTCCTGTGATTTCCTTTTCTCCCTCAAACCTAATGGAAGAGTACATATCCTCTGAGCTACCCTCCTCATCCTTATCTCCTAGTTAAGTCGTTTAACGACCTTTATATTAAGCTAACAAATAAAAGTACCTACTAATAATGTTCGATACATCGAGTGATCTTCCTCTCGACCCCCCCTCCTCCCCTCCGGGGCACACAGCGCGGTAACTACACACACGCCAGGATCTTTATTAACACCATATTGTGCCGCAACAGGGGGCGGGGGGGGGGGAGGGTATTAACAACCGCCCGCGCCGACCGCATGATAACCCATCGCGGATATTGTTTTAAATTTATTCGCCATTCATAAACCGACTCGTATTGTTCTACGTAGAGCTTATCAAAAAAGTTTTTTTTTTTAAATATTACTCGAAAGGGGAGGTATATATTTGGAGACAAGTACTGGGTAAAAAAAAAACACCTAATGTATATACAGCTCCCTCGCTGTTGCCGGCGGGAAAAAGAACTAACAATGACGTTGTTGTTTTCACCTAGGCCCGGGATAATCTTTATTACTCCGGGCACGAGAGCCCGGGACATATTTATAGCTCCTGGTTCGGTCCTGTTGTGACGTCACGACCTCCGGTCAGTTCATTATTTACAAACAAAATATATCAACGTTGTTATTATCATTATCATTATCATCTGTTCAGGTTTTACGAATATATGATAATTACTCTAATGAGGTAGGGATGAGGATGGAAGTATTTTAGAGGTAATATTTGACCCACATTCGCGTGGAAGGAGAGTGGAAAACAATTTCAGAAAAGAAAAAACCTTAGTAGACCCAATCGGTATGCTAATTCCGATCTCCCAATCATCAGCAGACCAGTCTGACATGAGAGTGACGCCTTAGACCGTTCGGCCACTGAAACGGGTATTTATTATTATTATTATTATTATTATTACTATTAATATACCAGCATACGTGGACATGCAGACTAAACGTCAGGACAGTATCTGGCGGTAACAAAAGTTAGTAGAACCACTTTCATATGACCATACGTCAAGTCGTGTGATCTGAATCTGTCCCAGAATCCTGCACTGGTCTGATTGGGGAGGTAGAGTAGCGAATCCCGGGCGAGTGTGTTGGAGGTTATCTTCCCATATTGTTTTCCTACCATTCCTTCACGCGAATGCTGATGCATTTACTATAAGTTATTTACCTTATCACAGCGAGACGGGACACTGCACGTCTTACCACCCATTCGGGCTAGAAATCAGAAGAAGTGTATCAGCATTTGCGTGGGGTTGGAAAAGATCCTCCACACACCCGGCCATTGCTCGAATGCTGACCCGGCAGACAAAACGAGACTGGCGCCTTTTTCCCCGTGTGTCCATTGTCTGGGGTCGTCGTTATTATGGTGTGTTTTTAATAAGATAGTACGTCAAACACCTTAGCTCAGTGGGTGGCGTGTCTGTCTAATGAGTTGAGGGCCCCGGGTTCAATTCCTGGAATGGCTGAAAAATGTATATTTGGTGAAATGCGGGTTTACCCTTTCACAGTGATAAATTAACGGTTGGGGGCTGGGTGTTGTGCCTGTTCTAGATTCAAGTCAGTTTATAAGTCGTGTTTTGATATAATGACACATTAAATACCTCAAATAAATGAAACTACAGAGTTTGGTGAACTCCGAATCCATTTGTATATTCGCTATCTTACTCCTTCTCTCTACAGGGGAAGAATAAAATATCCGTCCTAATCGGGATTCAAACCAGCGTCTGCGAGATATCTTGTGCCTGAAAGGTCCACAGTTCGAATCCCCGTGTTGGTGTGGTATTGTTCCTCCTAGCCACTAATTAGCTCCCCCTCCCCCTCGCATCCAATTAGTCCACATCTAATTATCATCCCAGGAAATTACACGTGTGCAAGAGTGAGAACATTTTGTTTCTTTTGTTCCGTCCGTCCGAGAGGCGACAAATCACGCCCCGAGACGGGAAATGCGTTAAGGTTGGTAGACGTGGAGGGGCTCGGGGCCAGAGTAGACTAAACCTCAATCACGCTCGGCGAGGGCTGGTTCATTCTAGCACCCAACTCTCGACACTGTTTGTCCTAGATTAAGTTAGTGGGTAAGTCGTGTGCTGATATGAGCTTATGGGCAGAACATGAACGTTATATTCCTTAATATTATGTGTTTATATTATTATCATCATCACTGCGTCTTACTACCCGTTCGGGTTGTACGCACTTACGCTAATGTGTAATGTTAGGGTGATTGTGAGATGAAATGGAGGACCTACAGTTTAACGTGGGATCCGAACCACGGTGGAGGCCTGGCATTCCACACATTCACAAGTTGTGTGTTTATATTAGTTTTAAGTTCTCATTGACATGGGTGTTTTCCGGGTAAAGTGTTCTCCTCAGGAGCCGATTGTTCGCGGGTTCAAACCCAGCCGGGGTCAGCGCATTTTTCTTGAGCGATAAAAAATCCGTAGCACAACTTACTTCGGAGGGAAAGTAAAGCCGTCTGTCCCATCTCATTTGTGGCGTGGAAGGTATGTGTAAAATATCTTTCCCGGCAAAATTGGTTAGGTTATTTCACTCTCGCTCATAGAAATTCTCGTGTGCTGATATAATCAGTCGGTTCAAAAAGTGCCCGTCAAACACCTCGAACATTAAACTTTTCAAATGCCATACATAGGGAAGTACTTCACAAAGAATTACCCGCACCATTGTTTACACAGTTTAAGGCGTCGCTCTTGAAATTTATTTTGATTGTCGGTGACGGGAAGATCTAGTTTCGATTCCCGTCTAGGGTCCACCGATGCTTTCAAGTCCTAAACGGTTTCCTACTCGGCCTCCATGCAAATGCGGGTACATATTTAAATTTTACCTTCCTCTTCCCTGCTCCAAGAGTGTAAATATATTGATAGCTCAAGTGGGTAGTATGACGCAGTTTTTAAACACAACTTCACCGCTAGTGTTATTGTAACGCGCTAGTGTTATTGTAACGCCGCTGATGTGACTTGATCTACTTTAGCACCTAGCGCTCGTTAGTGAAGGAAGGCGTGCATTTTATCAGAACCAGAGATTATGCGATTTATACGAGGCACAGAATTATAATAGGCGGTTTTATTTGTGGCGAAGAGTTGTTACCGGGTGTAGGAAGGGGGGGAGTAGAACTATTAGAAATACACGTTCAAACAACACAAACAGTTTAGATTAAGTAGAACATTAGTCTTGCCGGAGAGCTGACCGTTAATAAACCACATATATACATGTTTCCCTAGTATGTGTGTGTTTCTACACACTCTAGAAACCTCTAGACGACCTAGAAAGATGAAACTTTGCACACTTACAATATAGACCACGTGACAGAACATAACAGAGCAGAATTATAGATATTAGTGTTTTTATTTAATAAAAATAGCGGTGACCTGGCGGTCGCACTTCTGTGCTGGAGGGCTCAGGGTTCAATCCTCGGTCCCGGCACAGATTTATCTGATTGCCCAAATCCTTCCTTCACCTCTGACAAGACGTGTATTAATCACAACTTGTGAATGTGAGGAATGCCAGGCCTCCACCGTGGTTCGGATCCCACGTTAAACTGTAGGTCCTCCATTTCATCTCACAATCACCCTGCCATTACACATCAGTGTAAGTGCGTATAACCCGGATTGTTAACAGATTGGAACTCGCTCATTAAATAGACAAATTCCTATATTATTAATTTTTATATTGGCCAATGAACTGTATTCCTTCTAGGGAATATTTGCTTTACCCACTTCGGTGGCCGCATGGTCTAAGGCGTCATTCTCGTAGCAGGCCAGACTGCCAATGACTGGGAGATCGAGATTCGAGTGTCGGTCGGGTGTACTGAAGGTAGTTTTTTTCCTCAAAACTGTTTTCGACTCTCCCTCCACGCAAATGCGAGTACACTTCCTATAAGTATAATCCCATCAGCGTGGTTAGTATATAAACCAGCGAGTAGTAAGACGCGATGCTAAAAGAAATCTACCCTACCTTAAGGACGCCGTCTACAGCAGTACTGACGCTAGTTTCAGAAATCCCGCGGTATTGTATTTTTGTTTTTTTTATCGCCGCGTCTTACTACCCGTTCGGGTTATAAACTAATGTGCTAGGGATGAGGAGGATTGGTATTAGAGGAAGTGTACACGCATCTGCGTGGATATTGAGTGGGAGCCCATTCATGAACAAACCCCCAATACACCCAACCCGTATTCGAACCCCAATCTCCCCGTCAGTACAGTCTATTGCGAAAATGACGTATTGGACTATGTGTACAGCGGGTCTGCTTTATTTAAGCGTGGTTTGTTATTTCAAATTATGGTCCACCCCAAAAATGGAGGTGAAATATATCAACATGTCTCTGTGAGATTAAAAACCTTTCATTATAAGTTTTATTATTTTTTAAAAATGAGGTCATGAAAAAACTCAAATTAGCATATTTTCAAGGACATTTCCCGAGAAATGTTTAGAAATATAGATGCAGCCTTTCTCAAGCAAACAACGTCACAACAGAACATTCTGAGATAGTTGAGGATTGTTTTAGTGGTTTGGAAGCTTCAGAACTGACATTACCATAAGAAATACAGCAGTGTGAGGGTCACAACAGAACATTCTGAGATAGTTGAGGATTGTTTTAGTGGTTTGTAAGCTTCATAACTGTCATTACCATAATAAATACAGCAGTGTGAGGGTCACAACAGAACATTCTGAGATAGTTGAGGATTGTTTTAGTGGTTTGGAAGCTTCAGAACTGACATTACCATCAGAAATACAGCAGTGTGAGGGTCACAACAGAACATTCTGAGATAGTTGAGGATTGTTTTAGTGGTTTGGAAGCTTCAGAACTGACATTACCATCAGAAATACAGCAATGTGAGGGTCACAACAGAACATTCTGAGATAGTTGAGGATTGTTTTAGTGGTTTGGAAGCTTCAGAACTGACATTACCATCAGAAATACAGCAGTGTGAGGGTCACAACAGAACATTCTAAGATAGTTGAGGATTGTTTTAGTGGTTTGGAAGCTTCAGAACTGACATTACCATAAAAAATACAGCAGAGTGAAGATATTTCCTTTCAAGTAGGTGGAGCCCTTAATTCACACCACTAAGATATACCCTAATTTTGTTCGGATGAACAATTTAGAAAAAAACCAACATTTTTTTTGCGGTCAACATTGATAGCATTTTTCTATATTACCATTACTATTTTGTAGTAATTGATAATATCAAACGTGACAGCTGTAGACAACATGACTTGATGTATGAACATATTAAAGGTGTTTTAGTATCTTTAGTAACTAATACTGTTCTTCCTACCGAAATCCAGGTATATTTTGACGAGCACATATAAGTCCAAAGCAACATCTGAGAAGCTCAACCCACTCACATCACAGACTATGGACCGACTCCCCCCTCCTCCCCTCCCATAATGAATGGAGCTGTGAAGTAACGCCGGTAAACATGAATATATCTCATACACCTTCACTTTGTGTTGCTGCTGTTATTGAAAAAAGCGGGAGTGTAAATTAAGTGGTAATATAACAAGAATATAATGAAGCGATATTTTTATTATTATTTCGGTCCTAAACAAGTTTTCTCACAGCACGCCATATTAATTGATTACCTTTCCACGCAACATCGGCCGTTGATAATAGGTCTAGACACGACAGACACGCTGATAAATCACCCAGCAACGTGTCTGCAGACAATACGGTTCCTGGGTTCGGTGATACTTCGGTGGTCGGACAGTCCAAAGCCGGGTCCACACTTGTATAGTTTCCCCGTCAGGGCTGGAGAGGGTGACGATACTATATACACGGTTGAGCGGGTGACGGGACACATAGACACGGTTGAGCGTGTCTCTCCACTGACTGTACCGACAGTTACTGGTGAGTGACTGTACTCGTCTCTACACTGACTGTACCGACAGTTACTGGTGAGTGACTGTACTCATCTCTCACTGACTGTACTGACAGTTACTGGTGAGTGACTGTACGTGTCTCTCCACTGACTGTACCGACAGTTACTGGTGAGTGACTGTACTCGTCTCTACACTGACTGTACCGACAGTTACTGGTGAGTGACTGTACTCATCTCTCCACTGACTGTACTGACAGTTACTGGTGAGTGACTGTACGTGTCTCTCCACTGACTGTACCGAGAGTTACTGGTGAGTGACTGTACTCGTCTCTCCACTGACTGTACCGACAGCTACTGGTGAGTGACTGTACTCGTCTCTCCACTGACTGTACCGACAGTTACTGGTGAGTGACTGTACTCGTCTCTACACTGACTGTACCGACAGTTACTGGTGAATGACTGTACTCGTCTCTCCACTGACTGTACCGACAGTTACTGGTGAGTGACTGTACTCGTCTCTCCACTGACTGTACCGACAGTTACTGGTGAGTGACTGTACTCGTCTCTCCACTGACTGTACCGACAGTTACTGGTGAGTGACTGTACTCGTCTCTACACTGACTGTACCGACAGTTACTGGTGAGTGACTGTACTCGTCTCTCCACTGACTGTACCGACAGTTACTGTGAGTGACTGTACTCGTCTCTACACTGACTGTACCGACAGTTACTGGTGAGTGGCTGTACTCGTCTCTCCACTGACTGTACCGACAGCTACTGGTGAGTGACGGTACTCATTTCTCCACTGACTGTACCGACAGTTACTGGTGAGTGACTGTACCGTCTCTCCACTGACTGTACCGACAGCTACTGTGAGTGACTGTACTCATTTCTCCACTGACTGTACCGACAGTTACTGGTGAGTGACTGTACTCGTCTCTACACTGACTGTACCGACAGTTACTGGTGAGTGACTGTACTCGTCTCTCCACTGACTGTACCGACAGTTACTGGTGAGTGACTGTACTCGTCTCTCCACTGACTGTACCGCACAACGCACGTATTCTCCGCGCATGCGCGACTACTGTTCAAGTGTATGTCCCCCTCCTTCCCTTGAGTAAGTAATGCTGTGAAGTTACCGTGAAGAGCGCCGCGACGCTGCTGGCATGCAGATTGAACAGACGCCTGGTGCGATGAGAGTCTTGCTGGGTGCATACGTGCGAGGGGCAGGACAGGGAGCAGAGCGTGTGACGTAACAGGGGGGAAGATTGTGACTCAGGTTAAATATACAGTAATATAGAGGGAGGTTTGAAATTGTTCCGGTACTTTCTACTTGGAGGTTTGAAATTGTTCCGGTACTTTCTACTTGGAGGTTTGAAATGTTTCCGGTACTTTCTATTTGGAGGTTTGAAATGGTTCCGGTACTTTCTATTTGGAGGTTTGAAATGGTTCCGGTACTTTCTATTTGGAGGTTTGAAATTGTTCCGGTACTTTCTATTTGGAGGTTTGAAATTGTTCCGGTACTTTCTATTTGGAGGTTTGAAATGGTTCCGGTACTTTTACTTGGAGGTTTGAAATGGTTCCGGTACTTTCTACTTGGAGGTTTGAAATGGTTCCGGTACTTTCTACTTGGAGGTTTGAAATGGTTCTTGTACTTTCTATTTAGAGGTTTGAAATGGTTCTTGTACTTTCTATTTGGAGGTTTGAAATGGTTCTTGTACTTTCTATTTAGAGGTTTGAAATGGTTCTTGTACTTTCTATTTAGAGGTTTGAAATGGTTCTTGTACTTTCTATTTAGAGGTTTGAAATGGTTCTTGTACTTTCTATTTGGAGGTTTGAAATTGTTCCGGTACTTTATATTTGGAGGTTTGAAATGGTCCTGGTACTTTCTATTTGGAGGTTTGAAATTGTTCCGGTACTTTCTATTTGGAGGTTTGAAATGGTTCCGGTACTTTTACTTGGAGGTTTGAAATGGTTCCGGTACTTTCTACTTGGAGGTTTGAAATGGTTCCGGTACTTTCTATTTGGAGGTTTGAAATGGTTCCGGTACTTTCTATTTGGAGGTTTGAAATGGTTCCGGTACTTTTACTTGGAGGTTTGAAATGGTTCCGGTACTTTCTACTTGGAGGTTTGAAATGGTTCCGGTACTTTCTACTTGGAGGTTTGAAATGGTTCCGGTACTTTTACTTGGAGGTTTGAAATTGAAATGGTTCAGACATTGTGGGTACAATTCGAACTCAAGCTCCTCCCCTACCCCCCCAACACACCAGAAATGTCAACAGTGGTTTTATCAAGCACTTTCAACAGCACAGCATCTAATGTCAAATATTTAATAAGTAGAAATTGATGTACTTGAAACTATATAGTTGTTGAAGGAGCTAATATATTATTCACAAAATGCTGCACAATTAGTTTGGTCACACCTTACACCAGGGGTCTTCAACCATTTATGTCCAAGGGTCAAGGTTTGTGTCTCTTGTTGGCCCGAAATACTGAATACATAGGCCTATTAAAATCAGAGATGTCACGATACCCATTTCTCTAGATTTTGACTATCGATTCTTATTCTTAAGTTCAACTTCGATTTTTCAATTCTTTAACATTTACTATTTCATTATTTTTCCGACCTCATATATTAACATATTTATTCAACTTTGTAGCGTGGCCAAAAAAAAAACACTAAAATCACAAGTCTTTTCATCTAGTAGGGTAATTGATTATTATTAGCACCGCGTCTTAATACCCGTTCAGGTTATACGCACTTACGCTAATGTGTAATGGTAGGGTGATATTGAGATGAAATGGAGGACCTACAGTTTAACGTGGGATCCGAACCACGGTGGAGGCCTGGCATTCCTCACATTCACAAGTTGTGATTAATACACGTCTTGTCAGAGGTGAAGGAAGGGTTTGGCAATCAGATAAATCTGTGCCGGGACCGAGGATTGAAACCCAGGCCCCAGCACAGAAGTCTGACACCTTACCCCTAGACCACCAGGTCACCGAGTGGGGTAATTAATTGAACCAAAATATATATCAATTAACAGCAAGTAAACTGGTGTAGAAATAATCGATTACTACTGATTCTGGATTTTTTTTTTTCCGTTTTGCTTAGTTGTCAATACTTTAATGAGAGCTAGGAATCGGAAGTATCGAGAATCGTAATATTAAGATAGATTATCAATTCGTTCGATACCAGTAAGAATCGAGATATCGAAGAATTGAGTTTGACATCCCTAATTAAAATATTCGTATCCTCACACTAGGGATGATACACTGGAGTTGCCTTTTGCCGATTAAAAGTACATTTGTATAAAAAGTAATAACTTTCTTCACGTAAAAACAAAAATATTTTATAAAATAACGTAATTAAATTACGTATTTATTTTATTAATTGATTATGTAAAATATATCTCTGTATATTTTGTAATTTTTTCTCTTGAAATAATTTTATATTTTTCATAAGCCAACGGACCGCAAAAAATATTACCACGGGCCGCGGGTTGAAGACCCCTGCGTTACACTATCACTTTGATTTAATCCACGATATTATTATTACTGTTATTACTATAACTAGACAGCCATTTTAAGCGCGAGCCACTGTTTACCAATGAAGCAATCAATATGTAGCAAGGTTTGTTTTTATCCATCTACGGCAAGTGGTTCAATCAACGGTGCAGGGTTTGTCTCGAACCGGTTCACAACGGTTCTGCATTATTTATGACGGCTCGTTTTGGACCTCCCACACACACAACACGCTCCGATTATCCGGGTGTGTGCTATATTAGCATCGGTAAACACAACCTCGAGGCGCAAACACAACGAGCACACAAAACATTACTTTAGACATAAAATAACGAGATTAAAAACTATGTTTAAAGTAAAGTTATTTAAACAGTTTATCTTTCGGTAAATTATTTGCTGACTTAATTAGAAACATGTTTACATACACACACACTCGAAATATACTGGTTTGTGGATGATAGGGAGATCGGGGTTCGAATACCGTTTGAGTGTAGTGAGGCTTGTTTTTCCCTAAATGGTGTCTTACTCTCCCTCCACGCAAATACGGGTATATTTGATCTAAATATTACCTGACTCATTAATGTAAACATGTGGATATCCCGAACGTGTATTAAGACGCGCTGATAAAAAAAAATCTATCTAAAGTGACAGCTGCATATCATATTACTTGACGTATGAACACATGAAAGTAGATCTAGTAGCTACATCTAGTTGTCAGATACGTACTATCGAGTGTAGCTGTACGCAGGTAAAGTGTGTTACGTAACTAAGATAGTTGTCCACACATGACTGTCCACACATGACTGTCCACACATGATGTCCACACATGATTGTCCCCAGACTTCCATCTCTTGATTATATAACAACGTGGGTGTATCGGCCGCTCCTTGCGGTTCGCCCCAAGGGCCCACAAGGGGAGTGGGGGGCCCCAGCTCCATGATATATTCCACATATAATTGGTTCGTCCGAAGGTTGACGAGACCCAGGTTCATAATAGCACGTTATAAATATGTAATTAATAACCAGAGACCCTTCGTAATGAAATACTGATTTCCACGACACACATATTATCTGCATCACTTTCTCTTTCTATCTCTCTCTCTCTCTCTCTCTCTCTTGCGAAGGGAGCGTAATTTAAAAATAATTACTTTATTCTCGAGAACCTGTTCGTTTTACGTGCTCGGCTACCTCGTACGAGACCAACTATTTACGTATTTATACAACGTTATAGAGGAGCGTGCATAAAATGGCTTTAAAGTGATTTTCCACAGGACCGCGGGATAAAAACAAACAATTATGGCGCGTCGGATGCAACAGTGGCATTAGTACTCATTTAAAAAAATAAGTGACCTGTATGCGTTTATAGATACTTCAAGGGAGTGGCGTGTCGTGTAGTGTTGCCAGGGTAAGCAGAGCATAAATAATAGATTCGGCTATTCGATTCTTAAATATGCGATCCCTTACCATTATAATAATAATTGTACAAGTGGCAGCAATAAGCCAACTACCGAGTCTATGATGGCTGCGTTATCTTAATAAAATCACACATTTGTAGCCAACAATTTCCGCACGTCCATCATAGACTCTGCCTTAAAATATGAGTGAAGAATGACCCTGGGCACTGGAAGATTCCTGGATAGCTCAGTGGTTAGAGCATTGGCGTACTAAGCTAAAGGTCCCGTGTTAAATTCCCACGTCGAGGTGTCATTTTTTCAATTTTCAGAATAAGCAGAACTTGTTAAAACTGTACCTGTGATATGTTCTCCCCACTCTGTCCCCATTTGACCATTCATACATAGACTCTGCTCTACACACCTCACATGGGAATGTATCAGTGTAGTGTAGTGTTGCCAGGGTAAGCAGAGCTTGTTACAACTGTACCTGTGATATGTTCTCCCCCACTCTGTCCCCATTTGACCATTCATACATAGACTCTGCTCTACACACCTCACATGGGAATGTATCAGTGTAGTGTAGTGTTGCAGGTAATCAGAGCTTGTTACAACTGTACTGTGATATGTTCTCCCCACCTGTCCCCATTTAACCAATCATACATAGACTCTTCTCTACACAACTCACATGAGAATGTTGATACCTGACCAATGAGTGTTCTACAGAGTGATGAGAACAATTCACAGGTACAGTTGTAACAAGCTCTGCTTACTCTGGCAACACTACACTACACGACACTGATACATTCCATGTGAGGCGTGTAGAGCAGAGTCTATGTATGATTGGTCAAATGGGGACAGAGTGGGGGAACATATCACAGGTACAGTTTTAACAAGCTCTGCTTACCCTGGCAACACTCCAAGACACGACACTGTTATTATTAGCACCGCGTCTTACTACCCGTTCGGTTATACGCACGCTAATGTGTAATGATAGGGTGATTGTGAGATGAAATGGAGGACCTACAGTTTAACGTGGAATCCGAACCACGGTGGAGGCCTGGCATTCCACACATTCACAAGTTGTGATTAATACACGTCTTGTCAGAGGTGAAGGAAGGGTTCGGCAATCAGATAAATCTGTGCCGCGACCGAGGCTTGAACCCCGGACCCCCAGCACAGAAGTCCGACACCTTACCCCTAGACCGCCAGGTCACCCGACACGACACTGGTCGTGACTTTTAAAACAGGCCCTTATTTGTTTTAGGAAGGTTGGATTTAGAGAAAGTATATCCGCATTTGCATGTAGGTAGAGTGGAAAACCATTTAGGAAATACCACCCTCGATACACCCTGCCGGGATCAGACCACTAGCTCCCCTTTGTCGGCAGTCTAGCTATTTTAAGTGACGCCTTAGACCATGCGGCCACCAAAGCGGTTTGATAATAACTAAACTGTTTTTTCCCTACAACAGTAATGGTGGTAACGTCATGTTTATTTACAGTTTGCAATGTTTGCGACACTGGCATTGTTCCGGGATATTGTTTTATTTTTATCGAGGAGGACATCGATTGGGTTGAAATTGGTGTGGGGGGGGGGTTGGGGAGCCCAGGAAAGAGTAGAAAATTGAGTCATATTTTTATCGGATTTCAATTTCCATAACAGAGAATAGCGGTCATAACTCTGGTGTAACAGGATCGTATAACCATTTCCGGGGACATCTACGACAGGCATTTGTTTTAATTTTGAACACGCGGAACACCCACCCCCTTCAGGGTTATCTGCTCTACATCTATATCTTCCTACACCCCCCTCTCCCATAAACCCCCCCCCCTCACAACCAATAAAATTGCTCGCACCCCCCCCCCCGAGTTTTATGGAATTCATGGAAACGCCATAAAAATATGGGACTTAACAAGATTGAATACCAGAGAGGCTTGGCAACGTCGCAAGAATGAGGTTTTTGTTTTCCTGGGGCTGGGGGTGTATCAAGTCTGAACCCCTGGACCCGCCTGGGGGGTAGACAACCAAGAGACGGGTATGTGTGGGGGGTTGCAGAGTCTCAAGGAGGATATCTTGCTTCTGTTTGCTTGTTCCGAGGATTATTTGAGGTTTAATCTACGGGATAATGATGAGGAAGATCTAGTAAAGGAAATTCATGCCGGTAGACACAAAGGCGTCAATCTAGTCTTGTCTGGACTATCGGTGATGGGAATATCCAGATTCTAATCCCTGCGAAATGTAACGAGTTTTTTTTCTTAGCGCAAATGTATGTACAAATTATATCAATGTTACCCTCCTCGTTCATATATTATTAGTGTGGATGTGTAGTTAGCCCGGACGGTTAGTAATACGTTGAGAGAGGGAGAAAACATGTTAGGGGAAGTGCTCCAGCATTCGTATGGAGAAAGGATGGGCAGTTGTTTAACAACTCCCAGTCCCCGACATGTGGACCTTAACTCCATTAAGTTACTCGGTGAACCTTAACTCCACAAGTTACAGTAATAAGCGGACCCTTTCAAGATCCTTAATTCTAGATCAGACACAACGCCCAGCCCTCCAGCCTTTAATTTATCACTGTGAACGGAGAAGCCCCAAAATTCACCGATGGCACATTGCGGAAAATCGAACCTGGGATCCTTATTTGATTATTAATATGCCCTACCAACTTATCTGAAGTGTCGGACAGCTATTGTCTCCAGCCTTAGTCACTAATTGGATAGAACAACGAAATAATAAATATATATTTTAAAATACCACCACCCGGAACTAAACCAGCTTTCTCCAGACTTGTGGATCGACCACTCTAGCCGCTCGGTGACGACGTATGCGACTTACAAGCGTCCATAACAGGTCTTAGTTAATTGGGAACTGTACGATGAATTAATTACTCTCTTTCTCATGGGAGGTCAACTTTTGATCCAAACAGAGAGTACCAATGTACTTTCAATTCAATAAAATAGATTTTTTTTTTAAATAATGAAACTGAATAGAACGTTTTGTTAAAATGGACAAAGAGGTAATGGGGTTGCCACTTGAAGAAAATCTATCGTTACCGCCTAATCCCCCGACCTAGGTTTCATTCTATCGGAACTCGTCCAGGGGTGAAACGCGCAACACAACTTCCTAAAAGTGGAAACAAAAAAATTATTGTAATTGGAAATAATTATTTTAAATCATTTATTAGTAAGATATCTTTATTCTTCCCTCAAAGTATCAATAAAAAAACAGTTTATTTTTGTCAAAATGATAAGTTTAGTTCTTCACGTCTGTTTTAAGAGAATATTTTGAAATGGTGGTATCTATAAATGTGCGGTTATTTAAAACCATTGCCAATCCACTTTCAGTTTACTGTAATGATCCCATCATAAAGTAAGTGAGTACCTCTTTAAACTTGCCTCCGTTTCATGATCCAATTTCCCTGAATGGGGAACAGAAGATCTATAACCCAAAGAGTGCGGGGGGGGGGGGGACATGGGATAACCAACTTTAAAACTTCATACGAAGGGAATTAAATATAAGGAAGGGGGAGAAAAAAAATAATAAGAAGAAGAGAGATCAGTGAATGCTTTTCCCTTTATAAGTCGACACACATCAAAATTAAGTTTCAGTTTTACTCCATCCCAGTGTTACCACCCGTTTCAACGCTTAAAAATAAAGATGAAGGTGGAATGGGGTTGCAAAGTTAAATCTACTCGCGGGAGTTGCGTGTTTTATGTGATAGTTTTACCTTCTTTTTTTTTTTTTAGTGCGGTTTTAGAAGTGTATCCGTAAACACATTAACCACTACCAACTTAGAAATATATCAACCTGGTTCCATTAAGGCGCGTAGTTATACCAACCTCTGTCGGATATCCCCATAACAAGACATGATAAAAAAAAAAGGGGGGGGGTTAGGGGATGGGAGAGTGAGCGACCATTTTACAAGAGAGAATCAACGAACAAGAAATTAGGAGATGGTGTAAGGGGAGGGGATGAAAGAGGTTTTTAGGGGGTTTAAGACCCATTTTGTCCCTCGTTATAGCTAAAACTATAAGGGAGCAAGTTTGTCAGAGAAAAAAAAAAAAAGGAAGGGGAAGCTTATGAGGGTTTCATCAGTCTGGGAAAACTAGCTTTAATGGCCGACATTCCGCTAAGTAGCCGGCAGCTATCTTCGGTCTCAAGATACGACGACGGAGTTTTAGGGGGGAGTGAAGCGAGGATCACGGGGGGGGGAGGAGGGGGGTCAGCCAAAACTTTTACCATTAGTTTTGCCACTGCGGCAAGTCTCTGACTACGCCTTAAAGTAGATGGCGCCGACGGATTCACACCCGTTCTCGTATATTTAAGGCGAATGATATCATCCGATACGCAAAAATACCTATTCCATAACTTTATTATTAATTTATTTTTAACGACGTTTTGCTTACTTTAGAGATTTTCTAAGATATTTTGCGAAAAGCGGGTTGTATCATAGCTTGACGCACCTAAGCAGAATAAGCGCTTTCACAATATTAGACGCTAAAGTACAAAATAGAAAGAGAGGGGAGATAATGCGTAGATCAACCTGCGACGTCTCTGATGATAACCATTCCCCCTTTTCCTCTGACGAGTTTACACACTCCCTATACTATTTGCGCCTTGAAAAAGGTCGACTTACTTTTTAAAACTATACCTTTTCCTTGTTTCCTGTTCTAGATAGTACATTTACTATCATGGACTTTTTTTAATCCACATCCTGACAAGAAGACTCCTACAGGACATTTTCGAGACTTAAACAAATAGCTTGAGATGTAGAGGATTTATGATAAAAATTGCGTTTACAAAAAAATAAAAAAACTATTTCAGGATAAGATAATAATGTTGTACCAAAGTATATTTAAAACTCGCTGAATAAAATGGAAAATCCTTTCCTGACTTGCCGTGACGTGACGTCACAGGCACGCAACGTAAATAACGCGTATTTATAACCAAATATACGAAATTGTAATTATAATAACGGGGAGGTAAAAATTAGAGGAACTGTACGTGAATTCGCGTGGAGAGAGAGTGTAAAATAATTTAGGATGAACGACCCTTAGTAGCTACACCCGACCGGGACTCGAACCGTCACCGGAAGTCCAGTCCAGTCCAGTCCCCTAAATTACCTTAGAAATGTAAACGATTGAAACCAATCACAAGGAAAGCTCTGGTTCGATTCCAGGACGAGTTGTTTGTTTCCCCCTTTCCTCTGTCGTCCCTTGCGGCCCGCCCCTGAGTGAAACCAAGTTAGGCAATTAGCGGAGCTATATCGATCAGTTCACTGCTCTTAGAGACAAGACATGATTCAAATTTGAAAACCAACCAAACTTATGATGTAGAGTTGGACTCACACGATGCTTCCAGTGCAGTTCATCAGTGTCGTGTCGTGGAGTGCTGCCAGGTTAAGCAGAGCTAGTTCAAACTGTACCTGTGACATGTTCTCATCACTCAATAGAACACTCATTGGTCAGGAATCAACATTCCCATGTGAGGTATGTAGAGCAGAGTCTATGTGTGATTGGTCAAATGGGGACAGAGTGGGGGAGAACATATCACAGGTACAGTTGTAACTATCTCTGATTACCCTGGCAACACTACACTACACTGATACATTCCCATGTGAGGTGTGTAGAGCAGAGTCTATGTATGACTGGTCAAATGGGGACAGAATGGGGGAGAACATATCACAGGTACAGTTTTAACAAGCTCTGATTACCCTGGCAACACTACACTACACTGATACATTCCCATGTGAGGTGTGTAGAGCAGAGTCTATGTATGACTGGTCAAATGGGGACAGAATGGGGGAGAACATATCACAGGTACAGTTTTAACAAGCTCTGATTACCCTGGCAACACTACACTACACTGATACATTCCCATGTGAGGTGTGTAGAGCAGAGTCTATGTATGACTGGTCAAATGGGGACAGAATGGGGGAGAACATATCACAGGTACAGTTTTAACAAGCTCTGATTACCCTGGCAGCACTACACTACACTACACTGATAAATTCCCATGTGAGGTGTGTAGAGCAGAGTCTATGTATGATTGGTCAAATGGGGACAGAGTGGGGGAGAACATATCACAGGTACAGTTCTAACAAGCTCTGATTACCCTGGCGACACTACACAACACGACACTGATAAATTCCCATGTGAGGTGTGTAGAGCAGAGTCTATGTATGATTGGTCAAATGGGGACAGAGTGGGGGAGAACATATCACAGGTACAGTTTTAACAAGCTCTGATTACCCTGGCAACACTACACGACACGACATTGATGTTTTACTATGTCCACCCTTTAAAAAATTATTAATGTACAGTACATGGTAGAGTGTTAGTAACACTTTTGAAAAGATTAGGTTCAACAAAATAAATAATATGAATAGTTTAAAGTGGGGATTTAGGGGACGCGAGAAAAAGGCAGGTATTTTTGAACTTTTCAAATCAAAATATTTTTTGATCAATATAATTGAAATAATTCTCCAGTAGAAACCAAGAGTTTATTTTTCTTCCCACGGTGATATCAACAGTTGTTGAATATCTGTCAAGGGTATCCTGGAATTTAATGACAACTTTTTCTCTTCATTTAAAAAGTTTGTCATCTAATGCCTCTATGATCATGACAGATATTCAACAACTGTTGATGATAATAATAATAATAATAATAATAATATAATAATAATAGTAATAATACTTAGCATTGCGTCTTACTACCCGTTCAGGGTATAGGCTTAAGTACTAATTACGCTAATGGGTTAGGAATTTGGAAGGTTGAATATAGAGGAAGCGAACCCGCAATTGCGTGGAAGTATAGAGGAAAACCATTGAGGGAAAACCACCCCCCAGTTCACCCGAGCGAGATTCGACCCTCGATCTCACCCGTCCTCGGCAGTTTAGCTCAACACGAAACTAGCGCGTTAGCTAAACTACGCCACCGAGGCGGGTTTCCAACAATTGTTGATATCACCGTGTGAAGAAAACTAAATTCTTTATTTCTACTGGAGAAATATTTGATTTATTTTGACCCACCCCCCCCACCCCAAAAAAAAGTGTAAAAATCTAAAAATATACGGACCTTAGGTCGTGTTATATTTCACCCCGAAGCTGTCAAAACTGTCACCCTCTGTCTAAAAAGTGGCCTGTCCTATGAATACATGAAAGAGGATTTAGGGACAAATTTGGGCCCTTACCATGGATATCTGACTATAAACCTACACACAGTATTACATAGAGATATAGACATAGATATAGAAGTAAACATGGATAGAAATAAAGACATATTCCGGCTCTCCGTCTATCTTTCCGGGGAGTTCTATATTTACATTCTACGAGAGAGCAGAATATATTCTAATACATTCCTGTATTCGCGATATCTTAATCTTATCAACACATTTGTAATATATTCGAGTATGTTCCGGCCATTTCCCAGGGTGCAGATGGGTGGGTGCTCGCCCGACAGATGGCTATAGAGACAGACAGACAGACAGAAGACGGGCAGACCCCGCCTATAACAAGTAGCTGCCGGGAGGACGGATCGAATTGAGCCATCAAATAATTTGTGTAATAAATTCAATGGCCCTGGTAACCTCGGCGCAGTACAGAGAGAGAGAGAGATAGAGAGAGAGAGAGAGAGGCCCCTCGTGCTGATGAATAATTCATGGTAACACGGAACAACTCGCGGTACCCCCCCCCCGCCCCCCCTATGATCCCCCGGTCCATCCCGTGCGGTCATCCTGGCGTCCGGTGTTACCCATGGCAACCGAAAACCAATTAACAATCGAACGGCCCACCCTCGCGATATCGGGGTGAGGTGGTGAGGAGACTCGTTGGGTGGACGGTGAAAAAGGTGGGTAAGTCTCCTCCGTACCACCTGGACATATCGTCCTTCCCACGAGCAAATATTGGGTTTTATTGAGCACATTCTTGTTAGCTGTTGTTGAAAATTACACTTCCATCAGTCACCAAAACTTCTTCTTCCCCCCCCCCCCCCAAATAAATACAATAACGTTCCTTGGTGACCTGGTGGTCTAGGGGTAAGGTGTCGGACTTCTGAGCTGGCGACCGGGGTTCAATCCTCGGTCCCGGCACAGATCTATCTGATTACCAAACCCTTCCTTCACCTCTGACAAGACGTGTATTAATCACAACTTGTGAATGTGAGGAATGCCAGGCCTCCACCGTGGTTCGGATCCCACGTTAAACTGTAGGTCCTCCATTTCATCTCACAATCACCCTACTATTACACATTAGCGTAAGTGCGTATAACCCGAACGGGTAGTAAGACGCGGTGCTAATAATAATAATAATAATAACGTTCCAGTAGAAACAGACGAGTTTAATTTTCTTCGCATGGCGATGTCAACATCCCTTGAGGGTGTCCTGGAGTTTGATGAGATTTTTTTTTTTTTTTTCAATTTAAAAAAAAAAATCTTGGTTAAAGAAAATTAAATATATCTAATGAGTAAATATTGTATTTATTGTGTCCAAAAATAAAACTGTAAAAACTATAATCTTAACCCGTGTTCCCTTCTACTCCGAGTTAAGGGCGCCATTTAAACAGAAGGAACTACCCTCATACTGTTGTATTTCTTATGGTAATGTCAGTTCTGAAGCTTCCAAACCACTAAAACAATCCTCAACTATCTCAGAATGTTCTGTTGTGACCCTCACACTGCTGTATTTCTGATGGTAATGTCAGTTCTGAAGCTTCCAAACCACTAAAACAATCCTCAACTATCTCAGAATGTTCTGTTGTGACTCTCACACTGCTGTATTTCTGATGGTAATGTCAGTTCTGAAGCTTCCAAACCACTAAAACAATCCTCAACTATCTCAGAATGTTCTGTTGTGACCCTCACACTGCTGTATTTCTGATGGTAATGTCAGTTCTGAAGCTTCCAAACCACTAAAACAATCCTCAACTATCTTAGAATGTTCTGTTGTGACCCTCACACTGTTGTATTTCTGATGGTGATGTCAGTTCTGAAGCTTCCAAACCACTAAAACAATCCTCAACTATCTCAGAATGTTCTGTTGTGACCCTCACACTGCTGTATTTCTGATGGTGATGACAGTTCTGAAGCTTCCAAACCACTAAAACAATCCTCAACTATCTCAGAATGTTCTGTTGTGACCCTCACACTGCTGTATTTCTGATGGTGATGTCAGTTCTGAAGCTTCCAAACCACTAAAACAATCCTCAACTATCTCAGAATGTTCTGTTGTGACCTCACACTGCTGTATTTCTGATGGTGATGACAGTTCTGAAGCTTCCAAACCACTAAAATAATCCTCAACTATCTCAGAATGTTCTGTTGTGACCCTCACACTGCTGTATTTCTGATGGTGATGACAGTTCTGAAGCTTCCAAACCACTAAAACAATCCTCAACTATCTCAGAATGTTCTGTTGTGACCCTCACACTGCTGTATTTCTTATGGTGATGTCAGTTCTGAAGCTTCCAAACCACTAAAACAATCCTCAACTATCTCAGAATGTTCTGTTATGACCCTCACACTGCTGTATTTCTGATGGTGATGACAGTTCTGAAGCTTCCAAACCACTAAAACAATCCTCAACTATCTCAGAATGTTCTGTTGTGACCCTCACACTGCTGTATTTCTGATGGTGATGACAGTTCTGAAGCTTCCAAACCACTAAAACAATCCTCAACTATCTCAGAATGTTCTGTTGTGACCCTCACACTGCTGTATTTCTGATAGTAATGTCAGTTCTGAAGCTTCCAAACCACTAAAACAATCCTCAACTATCTCAGAATGTTCTGTTGTGACTCTCACACTGCTGTATTTCTGATGGTAATGTCAGTTCTGAAGCTTCCAAACCACTAAAACAATCCTCAACTATCTCAGAATGTTCTGTTGTGACCCTCACACTGCTGTATTTCTGATGGTGATGACAGTTCTGAAGCTTCCAAACCACTAAAACAATCCTCAACTATCTCAGAATGTTCTGTTGTGACCCTCACACTGCTGTATTTTTTATGGTAATGTCAGTTCTGAAGCTTCCAAACCACTAAAACAATCCTCAACTATCTCAGAATGTTCTGTTGTGACGTCATTAAGGGGGCCGCCCTGGTAAGCGCGAGAAATTACCGCGCAGAAGTTCAACTCAAAAGCAATATTTAGTTCTACGATGTGTTATTTAAAAATATGGTTCATGAAAAATAAAATAGAAAGATTCCAACAGGGCTATTTTTATGTTTTAAGTTTTATTAATAGAAAAAAAAAAGAAATGTGTAAAAATGTAACATCAACTCATTTTCAACAAACTTTTAAACCGATTCACGCAGCAACGAGACCAGGTTCGATGAAAAAGGCTCTAGATTGAGCCCTCCTCTAACAATTACAGTAATCTTTTGATCGACTCTCAAAACAGAACATTTTAAAATATTTGAAAACTAACAGCGAGTTTTCTTCTTTACTTTGAGACAAAAAGTTTTTTTTAGTTTTCATTCCCATCTTTATTGTTGACATGAAAAAGAGAGGATGTAGGAGAAAAGCAAAAGGAAGTATAAGCTCTTATATATAATAGAGTAGTTCCATAAAACGACACAGACTATTGTATCTTAAGCCGTGTGGCCTAACAGCGAATGATACTTTCTCGCCGAGCGAGGTAGGCGCCTTGATATGTTTATGAAGACTAGATGTATGTTTATAAACATTTACTTTGATCTTAGAACTGAGACATTTCACGGGACACGACCTTGAAAATAATCTAATTTCACCTTTTTTATTTAATATAGGCATAAGCTTAAATATGGATATTTATAATCATGGCTCTAAATCTACCCATCGTCTGTATTTTGGCATTAACCAGATTACTTGTTAAATAACACGTTATTCTTGGATATCTGCAACACATTTCAGATTTCTAGTAGACGGCTGCCTTAAGTTAAGCGTGTTCACCGTAATAAACTTAAAAAACAATCTTAGAGACAACTTTTTAACCACCACAATTTTACAACATGGAAATTACAACTGACAAAGTTCGCATAGATCAAATAATATTTTCAATTCATTAAGTACAACATTAATTATTGACTAATTAGATCAAGTCCTCTCGGTACTTTTAACTAAACTCGTCTCTGTCGATAAATTATTAAAATAAGTATGACATTAGTCTGGTGGTATCTGGTTCGACTCCAGAGCCTGCTGAGTAATATATTTAGTATTTGTATAAAGGTTTATTTTCCAGTCCAGTTATTAATTACCAGGCGATAAAGCTGAGTGTGATACTAAGTGTGCTGTCCTAGGTTAAGTTGGTTTACAAGTCGTATGTTGAAAGTTGGTTCAATAATCGCCCAGTTAAAGATTTTGTTTTAAACTAAACAATAAGATTGCCATATTTACTTACAATCCAATTTAATAGAAAGTGCCTTTTCTGACAGAAAAGTTACTATAGGCTATCTACTTCCACCTAGTCATACGTCAAGCCATGTTATCACTTTTGATAGATATTATATATATAATAATAATAATAATAGTACCCATCTCAGTGGCATAGTTGGCTAACGCTCTAATTTCGTGTTGAGCCAAACTGTCGAGGACGGGAAGATCGAAGTTAGAATCTCGGTAGGGTGAACTGGGGGGTGGTTTTTTCTATATGGTTTTCCAATCTCCCTCCATGCAAATGCGGGATCACTTCCTCAATATTCAACTCTCCCAATTCCTAACCCATCAGTGTAATTAGTATATAAGCGTATAACCCGAACCGGTAGTAAGACGCGGTGCTAAATAAATCAACATTTACCGCGAGAAAATATGTTTCTATTTTCTAAAAGGCTCTTGATATAAAGACCAGACTGTACCTCGCAGTTGCTGGTGAAAGTGATGGAAAAGTGATTGGACTTGCGCCCTTGCTATCCTGACTGCCGCGTCATACTCGGCGAGAGGTAACTGCTATACATCGATCCATCACAATTTCTTTTTAAAACAACATATATATTATAATGTATGTAATCTTGATTCGACTGAAATAAATCTATCGACCCATCAACGCTGCACTTATTGGGCAACGGGGATTTTTTTTTTTGGGGTGAAAGTGTAATTTATGAGCCATGAAGAACGGACCAATTCCCGGGTTCCAAAATCACCCCTTCCACGATTTTTATCTAAATTAAATAATCTAGTATATTATATTATCTTGTTTTCCATTCGGCGAGGGAAATGTTTTCTTATGTAAGCGATTGATAAAATATAATAAGCCGATCATACGTGCCGGTGGCCACGAAGGCAAGGACGTCAGTCTTGTCTTGTTTGGTTTTTCCGGTAATGTAGAGGTTGAGGATCGAATCTAGGCGAGGCGCTCTGAGGGATTTCCCCAAACTTCAGCCATGCATATGAAGGTACAATTTCTCTGAATTCTATCTTCCTCATCCCTCATAATGAAGATCTTCATGGCTTGTACAGTTGCATCCCCAAACATAATAAGGATAATCTAGGCGCGTAGGTGAGGTGGTTGTGGTCATGTAACGCGTATGGGCGATGACAGGCTTGTACACAACATTTTAGTTGGGAAACCTGAAGATACAGAACCCTTGTTAGACCAAGACGTCGCTGGGAGCTTGAGGAGATAAGTTGGTGTCTCAGTATAAAGCTGAACGCTGAACTTAATTTCCGGCGGCCATCAATTTCCAGTTCATTAAGGCTAGAGACTGAATTACTATGTTGGCTAGGTTTGTCAGTCAAATTCGACACAAATATTAAAGATCGTAATGTAATGTCAATTTTTGTTTAGATGTCGATGGTGACGACATAGGAAGCGGTGGAGCAGCAAGAGGCGCCGTTCCAGGACCAACTTCAACAGCTGGCAGCTGGAGGAGCTGGAGAGGGCCTTCCAGGCCAGCCACTATCCTGACGTCTTCATGAGAGAAGCTTTGGCGATGAGGCTCGACCTCAAGGAGTCCAGGGTGGCTGTGAGTACAGATTACAACTGGTCCATTCACTGCTATATTCAGTCTACGATGACATCTATTTAAGTACATTGGGGAAATATTTTGTTTATATTTGATGAGTCTTATATTAAGATCATCATTAGGTCATCAATCTTGCAATTGGTTTGCTGTATAGCCCTCCACTTTTGTCCATCCTGGGCCAAATTTTGCACATCTTTGTTTTGTACCTTCGTCTACCAACATTTTCTGATTCATGTTCTCCAATCCTGGTCTTCCTCTTGAATATCTCCCTCCCACATCTACTTCTATATTTATCTTCGTCAAACTATAATGTCTCAGTATATGCCCTACCATGTTAACTTCTCTTTGCTGTACACCTTTCAAAAGCCTCAATTCTTCAATTGGTTCTCTTAGCACTTCTGTATTTGATATCATCTCCATCAGTGATATTATCAACATTCTTTTGTAGCACCGCGTTACAAATACTTCTAATATTTTCTTTAGTTTGCACCAATGGGTTCATATTTCACACTTAAAAAGCTCAACTCCAAACATATGCCTTTAGGAACCTTTTCCTAAATTCCAAATGAATGCTAGTCGAGGTTGATAATGACTTCTTCATATGAATTAATATGATTGTATGATAATACTAGAGAGATATTAGACAGTTTGTTTGACAATGGGAGAGCAGATATCTAGATATGTTTGATGATATCAAAGCAGCTTTTAATGTCGAATGTGACCATATTAGCGCATCTTTGAATCAGTTTTATATTACGACATAAAGTATTGTTTGGACATTTTATTTAAGATAGCAAAGGAACTTTTACATATGGAACAAGTACTTCATACTGAAACTAGGTATATTTACTGGTTTATTAATGAAATATTCATAATATTGTGACATTAAAAACCTTATCTTTCTTTGTGACTAAAAACATCGCAAGACAAACGCATTCTTCGTTCTATCGTCCATTTCTGACTACCACAGTTTGCAGGATTTTTCAAAATATCTAAATGTATGATACAATTAATAGTTCTAGCCATGTTATCTTGTGCCATTCAACATCCGGATGTCCCAGAATCTAACCGTTATGGCGCTCGTCATAAGCTTTACTAAAGCTTGATTCACACGTTCTTCGACAATACAGAACAGAATCTGTTCGAGTGGCACAGAAATTATCGTTGATCCATAATGTTTTGCGACACAAACTTGAAACAGCTGACATTTTTTTTATTGTCTACTGGATAAACAGCTCTTTAAGATAAATACCACGATGGATGTTTACAAGTTATTGTGCTGTATCTTGAAAACAAATAGAAACAAACCACAACAACGAAACACGTGCTTACCATTTAACTAGTTAATTCAAACCATTTCCCCAACAGTAGATGCAGCTGTCTGCTAGTATATCTCTTTGTAAGCACATGCGCACAAATCGAATCGGTTAATTTTGAAATTTAATTTGATGTACTAAGCTGGTGTTGTCACGCAGAAAAAAGAAGGCAGAAGTTATTTCAAATTGACACAGAGCGAACAACGCCGATGGGGTTGAAATGTCGTGATTGGCTCAGAGCTCGTCACGTGATCACGTTTCTGCTGTGCCTGTGAGCGTGTAATCCACAGCAGCTCTCGTCCCTCTAAGCAAACACACTTTGTTCGTGACCCGGGAGAGGTTGGCAGTCCGGTTCCTGTTTCTGAACAGTTGGTACTCGACTTGGAAAGGGGGCCCAAGTTAATGATGTGGGCGTTTCAAACATTTGGGTCTGTATAGTTTGGAAACTTTTCTGACGGCCAAATTTGAGATTGGATGGGCTCTCAGGGCATGGGACTTTCAAAGCATAGTTCCGACATCTTAAATAATCGTGGCGCGTATATCTAATAAACTAAGTGTCCCGAGTTCGATCTTCGCCTGGTCAAATTGGGACTTTCCTCTTTCACAATGATGAATTAAGGGCAATGGAGGGGGGGGATGAGTGTTGGGATTGCTTTAGATTTAAGCTAGATTTTGAGTTGTGTGCTGATTTAATAATTCGTAAAAGATGAATATAAAAATAATACACAAAAATAAAATATAAAAATTATACTAAAAAAGTTTATAGTCATCCAAACAAATATTAAATGTAATAAAAGCACCAGCGCCATTTTGAGAACATTTTAATACTGTCATGACTGTAATAAATGGCACAAACCGAGATTATTTGGTTAAAGCAGACGGTACCCTTGACTGAGAAGACTTTGTTAGATGTTTCCTCTCCTGGTGCTGATGCGGCAGTAATTGCGCTCCCTCCCCCCCCACCAGATGCTGGTGGCTCCGGGTCTGGAGGAGCAGCTCCTATGATGGCTCCCCTGAGAAACACGGACAGGGCTACCAACATATTGCCCTGGAAAAACAGAGACTAACATTTCCCTGTTGGTCCTGAGGAAAAGCGATGGTGTTTTGTTCCTCGATTATCGCCGTGGATACATTTCTTCGGTGGACGCAACGAACTAAGGCGTCGGTCTCGTATTCTCTGGTTTGCCAGAAACTGGGGCTCGAATCCTGCCTTGGGTAGACTGAAGTTGGGTTTTTTCCATAAAAGGTTTTCCACAATTCCTCTACACTAATAAGGCACATTTCCTCTATTTTCTACCTTTCTCATCCCTGAAATTTGAAGATGAGGATAGGCCGAACGGTTAGTAAGATGTAGTGGACAACATATTTTATATATATAACATATATATACTATATATATACATATATATACATATATATATAATATATAATATATATAATATATATACATATATATACTATTATATATACATATATATATACTATATATATACAGGGTGTTAAGAAACTCATAGCCCAAACTGCACATACAGCTTGTTTGAACCAAAATTACAGAATACAAAATCCCTGTACAATTACATCCAGAAAACTATGCTAATAACACTAATTGTGTTCAGAGTTTCAGGTACAGCGCCGGGGAGCAAAGCTGTTCAAGCATGCGTGATACAAAAGTTGCATAGGAGCTAGGCGCGTGGCAATACACACCTCGACTTTGGAGCGCGACAGCAGAACACACCACAATTAATAGTAAACAACACACCAGTCATCTAGAAATGTGAACACGTTCTGAAGGTCATCATTAACGGGCCTACATCACAGAAAGTGCTTGCCTCTAATTACATGTGCAGTGCCGCGCACCCGACTCCTATGCAACCTGTTGTACACAGCATCCATGCACAGCTTTGCTCTCCCGGCGCTGTACGCTGAAACTTGAACACAATTAGTGTTATTAGCATAGTTTTTGGATGTAATTGTACAGGGATTTTGTATTACTTTTGGTTCAAAAAACTAAATGTGTAGTTTGGGCTATGAGTATCTGAACACCCTGTATATATATATATTATATTATATGATATATATATATATATATCTGCGTATACAACGTTTTATTGACTAGATCCTCTCCTCGCTTACTATTGGCTGACACGTCTCATGTTCAAGGTTCATATATGTTCTAGTTCATGCATAGCGCGTTAAAAGTTTAAGTTAACTCAACTCTATGATTTATGCGCTACGTACTATTCTCTATTAGTTGTGACAGCCTAGCTTGTAGTCTTCGTTATAAAACTGAATGCATGGTTGGGGTGGTTTCTCACGTGAAGCTAATCCATCACTGTTTGTTTTTAACTCGACACGCTATTGCGGATACATTTTATCTAAACTGTATTCTCCATAGACTACACCTGTACTGGATAGAGCTAGCTCAATATAGTGATAGGGTGTTAAAAAGGAGGTGGACTGGATATAACTAGATCAATATAGTGATAGGATGTAATGAGGTGGACTGGATAGAACTAGCTCAAGATAATGATAGGGTGTAATGAGGTGGACTGGATAGAACTAGCTCAAGGTAGGGATAGGGTGTAATGAGGTGGACTGGATATAACCAGCTCAATATAGTGATAGGGTGTAATGAGGTGGACTGGATAGAACTAGCTCAAGATAGTGATAGGGTGTAATGAGGTGGACTGGATAGAACTAGCTCAAGATAGTGATAGGGTGTAATGAGGTGGACTGGATAGAACTAGCTCAATGTAGAGATAGGGTGTAATGAGGTGGACTGGATAGAACTAGCTCAAGATAGTGATAGGGTGTAATGAGGTGGACTGGATAGAACTAGCTCAAGATAGAGATAGGGTGTAATGAGGTGGACTGGATAGAACTAGCTCAAGATAGTGATAGGGTGTAATGAGGTGTACTGGATAGAACTAGCTCAAGATAGTGATAGGGTGTAATGAGGTGGACTGGATAGAACTAGCTCAAGATAGTGATAGGGTGTAATGAGGTGGACTGGATAGAACTAGCTCAAGATAGTGATATGGTGTAATGAGGTGGACTGGATACAACTAGCTCAAGGTAGGGATGGGTGGCAAATAACTTTTGTGTTCCTAATGCCATAAAGTACTGTAAAGTAAGTAAGAAAACGCCGCTAATCTCTTCAGTTGTACTAATACTTTGTTTGCGAAAATAACTACGTGTTTGGTTTATAGATCACTCTTCCACCGTGCCTGTAAAATAAAATTATTTTTTTCCCCGAATAGATCTCTCGGCAGCTTTATAACTTTATCTGGGAGAGACCCCCCCCCCTCCACCTTCCTTTACCCCTCTTCCTCACTTTTCTTGATGTCTGTATATAAGTTTAGGCTGGTAGTTTCGATTGGGTGGGGAGGGGGCCAGAGGGGGGTAGATAATTTCCCCCAAATCCCTACTCGCTAGGTAGAAAATAACAGATAATGATAGTGTGTATGTCCATCACTCCTTCTAACCCCCCCCACCCCACGATATTTGGGTCCAGTATGATGGGCTGAGCCCACCTGAGTGGGACCCTAAGGGTGCAAGAAGTGGGGGGGGGGTTCACCCCCCCCCACTTATCCCCCAACTTTGTTTTTTTTTATCTTCCATTCCTCGCGGCCTTGTCCGTGGCTATTAGGGAAATGAGCATCTTTTCGTGGAACGGCAATGAAGGGGGGGGGGAGGGGGGCCGCGACCAGAATTTTCATATTGAATTAGAAGTCAGTAATTATTTTGTTCGGTTTCGTGTTTATTTCAGGTCTTGGTCTTGGTTGGGTTTTTTTTTTCAGAAAGGGGGGGAGGGGATTGTGGGTAGGGGGAGATGTTTATTGGTGGAGAATGTGTGAAGTTGGGTGTGGTAATTGCGAACTGATATTGGTAGTGAGGTCATTATTAGAGTTGTTGCCTGTTATGTTGCTATTACAAGATGCTGGTGAATGTTTGTCTATGTCTTGCAAGGCCCAAGTATTGAAGAAAGTTAATGTTTGTCTATGTCTTCTTGCAAGGAATGAGGCCCAAAGTATTATATATTACTATATTATATTATTATACCTTGTGCTTCTTTCGTGGATTAGAATGTTTATTTCTTTGATCCGAACCACCTTTGCCACTAATCAATTTGGTTGGTCAGCTAACTACCGTATTATGTCTATATACAGGGTGTTCCCGGGTCGAACGGCTGGACTTTAGGAAATGTTAGTGGATCAAAAAAAACTAACTCGAAATGTATTTTGGAGATTTGTTCGTTTTAGCTTCCTTTTTCGCGCAAACAGCAAAAAAACTAAATAAAAACAAGTTTTTTCCGCAGAGATCCTCTGCAATGGCTTAATATTAATTTTCCTGGAAGATGGATCGGTTGTGGTTTGGCCTTTGCCTTAGTATGATTTAACGACATTAGATTTTTTTTTGGAAAGGGGAGCTCTCAATAAAAGAAATGTATGAAGTACCTGTTGTTATTATTATTATTAGCACCGCGTCTTACTACCCGTTCGGGTTATACGCACTTATGCTAATGTGCAATGGTAGGGTGATTGTGAGATGAAATGGAGGACCTACAGTTTAACGTGGAATCCGAACCACGGTGGAGGCCTGGCATTCCTCACATAAGTACCTGTTTAATGACCTTCAATCATTCCGACAAAGGATAACACAAAAACAACAATGTCGGTCAACCAATCGTTCTGTCATTGTCTCCGGGCTGGAGCCTGTTAATTTGATTAAAATAAATCAAGTATTTTATTTAATACCTGAATACTTTGATTTTATTTATATTATCGCTGTATGAGCGAAAATAAAGCGAAAACTAGCAAATCTCAAAAAAAAAAAACTTTTGAGTTAGTGTTTTGATCCCCTACCACTTCCCAAAGTTTAGCCGTTTTAAACCCGAGAACACCCTGTATATAAACATATTACAGTAGTTATCTGACCAACCAAATTGATTAGTGGCAAAGGTGGTTCGGATCAAAGAAATAAACATTCTAATCCACGAAATAAACACAAGGTTAATGTACCGCTATTTCTGTCAAAAACCTACCTTCCTGCGAGATGGCTAGTAAGAGGAACCTTGGTTCGATGCCAGGAGGTGACTAACATCTCTGTACAGAGTCGGGAAGGTTGAGTTCTTGACGCTGGGTGTCGCCGTCTTAAGTTAAGTTAGTTTGTAAGTCGTGCTCTTATATAAACTACAGCATGGAACCCCGAATGAAAGTAAAACTCCGACGTGTCCCTGCGCATTTCAAGGGACAACCCTATGATTCTAGGGACGGAGTGAACAGGGGAGAGGGGGGTTGGTTTATAGATTTCGTGACGTCACGGAGCAAGATGGCGCACGTGTCACGCGATCGTCTAAGGGTGACGGTGTAATTAATAAAACTAGTTCTTCTCTAGTACGGGGGGGGGGGGGGCAGATTATTCACGAGTGCCCACATCGGTGGACTCGCCGACTAAACGTAAGACTCGTCTAGTCTATGTTGCTGGTAAAGGAGCGGTTCAGAGTTTGAATCTCTGTGGGGTGACTAAGGTTAGTTTTTCCTAAATTGTTTTTCCCATACTCCGTCTACGCGAATGCGGGAACACTTTCTCTGATTTCCAACCTTCTCGTTCCTAACACTTTAGTGTAATTAGAACGTACCGCTCGGGCTGAATGCAGATACTATTATAACCTCCATCAGTACACTCGACCGGGATTTGAACCCTGACCTCATCGTCGTCTCCAGTCAAGTACATTGCGAGCCTGACGTCTTGGAACGTTTGACCACCGAAATGGGTGTGATAATATCTATTAATGCACCACCTAGAATCAAACCAGAGCCTTTCCTTGTATATGTTATACTGATGGCTCCACGGTCCGAGGCGTCAGGATCGCAATGTGTTGTGGTGATGGTCACAACTAGAGCCTGCTTTCTCCCACGTGTTGGCTTATAACCATGGGTTTTCCCCTTCTCTTTCCACGCTATTGCGGATGAACTTGGTACTAATAGACAGCCCATTAGTTTATGTCACTAATAAGACTTGCTTTGAAAATAATAATCATTTAATGTAACCGTTCTAACCACTCAACCACGAGGATAGATGAGTGGTTCAGAGTAAAGTTACAAATAAACTAGTAGCAGACTTAGACCACTCTTATCCGGAAGCTCGAGAATGTTCGAGGTTAGGGAAGTGACTGTCAATATAGGTGGACTGGAAAAAAACAACAGAATGAAGACGTGGGGGAGAAAGGAACAGAGTCTGGGGCCGGAGGGGGCAAAGGCCGGGGTGGGGCGGAGCACCCATGGAAGACGAAGATTGAATTGTTACACGAAAATTACTGTATTCGTGTCCGAGTGGCCACAAGGTGACCAAAAACAATTTTGAAAAAAAGATTAGACTGATAAAAATACATACTTACATATCTCCTCCTCCCCAGGTATTGTTCCAGAGTATCTTCATCTCCTTCCCAGGTGTTGTTCCAGAGTATCTTCATCTCCTCCCCAAGGTGTTGTTCCAGAGTATCTTCATCTCCTCCCCAGGTGTTGTTCCAGAGTATCTTCATCTCCTTCCCAGGTGTTGTTCCAGATTATCTTCATCTCCTCCCCAAGGTGTTGTTCCAGAGTATCTTCATCTCCTCCCCAGGTGTTGTTCCAGAGTATCTTCATCTCCTCCCCGAGGTGTTGTTCCAGATTATCTTCATCTCCTCCCCAGGTGTTGTTCCATAGTATCTTAATCTCCTTCCCAGGTGTTGTTCCAGAGTATCTTCATCCCCTCCCCAGATGTTGTTCCAGAGTATCTTCATCTCCTCCCCCAGATGTTGTTCCATATTATCTTCATCTCCTCCCCAGGTGTTGTTCCATAGTATCTTAATCTCCTCCCCAGGTGTTGTTCCAGAGTATCTTCACCTCCTTCCCAGGTGTTGTTCCAGAGTATCTTCATCTCCTCCCCGAGGTGTTGTTCCAGAGCATCTTCACCTCCTTCCCAGGTGTTGTTCCAGAGTATCTTCATCTCCTCCCCGAGGTGTTGTTCCAGAGCATCTTCATCTCCTTCCCAGGTGTTGTTCCAGAGTATCTTCATCTCCTCCCCCAGGTGTTGTTCCAGAGTATCTTCATCTCCTGCCCCAGGTGTTGTTCCAGAGTATCTTCATCTCCTCCCCCAGATGTTGTTCCAGAGCATCTTCATCTCCTCCCCCAGGTGTTGTTCCAGAGTATCTTCACTGCTCCTCCTGTGTGCCCCAGGTGTTGTTCCAGAGCATCTTCATCTCCTTCCCAGATGTTGTTCCAGAGCATCTTCATCTCCTCCCCCAGGTGTTGTTCCAGAGCATCTTCATCTCCTCCCCCAGGTGTTGTTCCAGAGTATCTTCATCTCCTCCCCTAGGTGTTGTTCCAGAGTATCTTCATCTCCTCCCCCAGGTGTTGTTCCATAGTATCTTCATCTCCTCCCCCAGGTGTTGTTCCAGATTATCTTCATCTCCTCCCCCAGGTGTTGTTCCAGAGTATCTTCATCTCCTCCCACAGGTGTTGTTCCAGAGTATCTTCATCTCCTCCCCCAGGTGTTGTTCCATAGTATCTTCATCTCCTCCCCCAGGTGTTGTTCCAGAGTATCTTCATCTCCTCCCCCAGGTGTTGTTCCAGATTATCTTCATCTCCTCCCCAGGTGTTGTTCCAGAGCATCTTCATCTCCTCCCCCAGGTGTTGTTCCAGAGTATCTTCACTCCTCCCACAGGTGTTGTTCCATAGTATCTTCATCTCCTCCCCAGGTGTTGTTCCAGAGTATCTTCACTCTCCCACAGGTGTTGTTCCATAGTATCTTCATCTCTCCCAGGTGTTGTTCCTAGTATCTTCATCTCCTCCCAGGTGTTGTTCCAGAGTATCTTCACCTCCTCCCACAGGTGTTGTTCCATAGTATCTTCATCTCCTCCCCAGGTGTTGTTCCATATTATCTTCATCTCTCCCCAGGTGTTGTTCCAGATTATCTTCATCCCCCTCCCCCCCAGGTGTTGTTCCAGAGTATCTTCACCCCCTCCCCCAGGTGTTGTTCCAGAGTATCTTTATCTCTCCCCAGGTATTGTTCCAGAGTATCTTCACCTGCCCTCCTGTGTGCCCCCAGGTGTTGTTCCAGAGTATCTTCACCTCCTCCCCCAGGTGTTGTTCCATAGTATCTTCACCCTCCCCCAGTGTTGTTCCAGAGTATCTTAATCTCCTCCCCCAGTGTTGTTCCAGAGTATCTTCACCTGCTCCTCCTGTGTGCCCCCAGGTGTGGTTCCAGAACAGGCGCGCCAAGTGGCGCAAGAAGGAACACACCAAGAAGGGCCCCGGCCGGCCCGCGCACAACGCCCACCCCCAGACGTGCAGCGGGGAGCCTATCCCCGAGGAGGAGCTGAGACGGAAGGAGCGAGACAGGCGGGAGAAGAAGTTGCACAAGGCCTTGGAGAGACAGCAGAGGAAGCTCGCGGCCAAGGGCATCGCCGTCGACATCGCGACGCTGCGCAGGTGGGTGGTGACAGGTCACTCAGGACTGGCTTCTACCATTCCTGTCCCACTGGTGTTCCGTGTCCAGGTCACTCAGGACTAGCTTCTACCATTCCTGTTCCTGTTCCACTGGTGTTCCGTGTCCAGGTCACTCAGGACTAACTTCTACCATTCCTGTTCCACTGGTGTTCCGTGTCCATGTCACTCAGGACTAACTTCTACCATTCCTGTTCCTGTTCCACTAGTGTTCCGTGTCCAGGTCACTCAGGACTAGCTTCTACCATTCCTGTTCCTGTCCTACAATGTTGTTATGTCGATCGTTTGTACAGTTAGTAAGACTTGGAGAGACAGAGGGATAAACAGCCTTAGATCACCTGGGTGGGATTAGAACCCATCAACAGAGAACTAGAGCAGATAAACTTGACACTAATTGTTGTGTCCCCAGCTGGGTAGTGATCCCTTGTGTCATGTCCCCAGCAGAGTAGTGATCCCTTGTCCCATGGCCCCAGCAGGGTAGTGATCCCTTGTGCCATGTCCCCAGCAGGGTAGTGATCCCTTGTGTCATGTCCCCAGCAGAGTAGTGATCCCTTGTGTCATGGCCCCAACAGGGTAGTGATCCCTCGTGCCATGTCCCCAGCAGGGTAGTGATCCCTTATGTCATGGCCCCAGCAGGGTAGTGATCCCTTGTGGCATGTCCCCAGGGAATGGGAAGCCCAGCAGGGGAAGAAGGCCGCCGCGAGGGGTCAGCCAGGTCAAGGTCGTCACTCGCCCAACAACGACTCGTCCAGCTGCTGTAGTAGCAGCACCGCGACGGGCGCCAGAGACGTCGAGATCGACGTGGTGGGCGACGACAGCTTCTCGGCCGACGACTCCTCCCGGCGCAGCAGCGACGCGGGTCCTATCAGCTTCGTCACGACGTCTGTGACGTCCTCGACGAGGGAAGACGACGAGTTCGGTTCCCTGAGGTCCCCGATGAACTTTTCTTTCTCCGGGTACCGAGGGCCGCCCCCCGCCGACTTGTCGGGGGCGGGCAGGGGCGGGGATAGTGAGAAGCCAAGGAGACTCAACCCCTTCAGTATCGAGTCGCTGTTGTCGCGGAGTGAAAGTAGCAGGTCAACGACAGTGCTGCCGCTAGGTGGGGGCTCACCTAACTTGTGACTTGGGGCTCACGGGCTCAACCGAGAGTAGCAGGACGACAGTGCTGCCGCTAGGCGGGGGCTCTCCTAACTTGTGACTTGGAGCTCACGGGCTAAACCGAGAGTAGCAGGACGACAGTGCTGCCGCTAGGCGGGGGCTCTCCTAACTTGTGACTTGGAGCTCACGGGCTCAACCGAGAGTAGCGAGACGACAGTGCTGCCGCTAGGCGGGGGCTCTCCTAACTTGTGACTTGGAGCTAACGGGCTCAACCGAGAGTAGCAGGACGAATTGGGGGAATTTAAAAGAAACTTTGATATTTGTTTGTTAATTTACAGAAGTCACTTGTGAGAACTTTATAATATAATTATGTCGAACTTGATGACGTCACAAACAAACCTACAGTGGAATGTCGGCGCCTCAGAGAAGGTTTTATGTTATAGTTTATTAATAAACCCGGTGTTACCCTCAGACATGGCCAAGTAATACACTCTTAGGTCTGATTGATGCGATACATACAGTCCTACTTTCAAGACAGCTATACGAGCTACTAGATCTACTTTGATATGCTCATACGTCAAGTCATATGATCTGCAGCTGTCATTTTTGATACCTATAGACCCGCGTCTTACTACCCATTCGGTTTATTCGCTTATGTAATAATTACGCTGATGGGTTAGGGATGTGGAGGGTTGAATTTAGAAAAAGTGTACTCGCATTAGCGTGGAGGGAGAGAAGGGGAAAACATTTAGGAAAAAAAACACCCTCAGTGCACCTGGCCGGGATCGAACCCTGATATCCCCGTCATCGACAGACTATTGTGAGGAGAGTAGTGCCTTAGACCATGCAGCCACCTAAGCGGATATCAATAAGTTTATGTTCTTGAGTAGACTTTCCTAAAACAAAAATAAAACCGTAAGACACAATGAAATACCTAACGTGACAAGGCTAGTTGGCACCTGGGACCTACTGATTCAAATAAAGTCCTGATCACTAGAGTTTGTATTATTTCATCTCCGTTTGAAAACTCTGCCCAGGATTCGAAACCAGTTCTCGATACTGATGCCTTCATCTGATTGTGTTGTGTGTTCTTATTTTCTTGTCAAAATGTAAACCATTAAATATCTGTACATTCTAGTAAAGAAAACTTCAGGTAAAAAGGAACTTTTAAACAATGTAAACATATATATGTTTACCGTCAGCATTGATAAAATTTTACCTTTATTATCAGAACACAAGAAACCCGTTTATCTGTATCGCGGTTATCCGAAATTCCGATTTATCAGGTACATCATTTCGACTAAAAAATAAGATACAGTTGTTTTAATATTAAGGGCCGGTCTTATGACTCCTGGATAAATATTTATATCTGGTAGATAAGTTAAAAGTGCGTCTTATGTTATTATTATTATTTAGCACCACGTCTTACTAACCGTTCGGGTTATACGCTTAAGTACTAATTACACTAATGGATTAGGAATTGGGAAGGTTGAATTTATATGAAGTGAACCCGCATTTGCGTGGAGGGAGAGTGGAAAACCATTTAGGAAAAACCACCCCCAGTTCACCCGACCGAGATTCGAACCTCGATCTCCCCGTCCTCGGTGGTCTGGCTCAACACGACTGGTGCGTTAGCCAACTACGCCACCGAGGCGGGTTTTGTCTTATGACTGACAGATAGCATTTATCTGCCAGATAAAATGTATTTATCCATCACATTTTTATCGGGAGGTTTAAGTAACTGATAACTTTTATCTGAAAGTTAAAATGGTTGTTGCCATAGTGACGCGTTATTTTTCATGAGGTTTCGCCAATCAGGATCTGTTTTTAAGTTAAAATCTTGGTTCACGTGTTTAGTAAGCACAGGCTCTAGCTATGTATAAAGTTATAACATTTAATTCACACTTTTATATAAACTGACAAGCTATTTGTAGAGTTATAGTTATATTAGAACAAATGATTTAAATGTGAGTACAATAAATTAAATGTTGTAAACGTTATACCAAACTATTGACCACATTTTGGCTGACACTGAAATTAATACTTTCAAGACAACTTAGCTTCTGCGCCTACGTAACGCCATCTGTTTCCTCATACTTGTTTAGCCACCATAATTTAACAAATGTTGAGCGTTGTTGCCACTCGCTGGGTTGTAGCGGTAGCAGCAGGGTCTATACGCATGCGCGCACCAGTAAAAACAGTACCAACCTTGCGTTTTCTGCATAAAAATATATTTATTCTATAGATAGCTATCCGGCAGATAAATTCAGTTCATAATACGCGTAAAATATTAAAGTGGCTGATAACTTTTATCTGGTCGCTAACTTTAACCTCCCGATAGCAATATTCATCTATTTAGTCAGTCATATAAGACCGGCCCTAAGTGTAAATCTGCTATCCAAACCAGGTCCTGAAAAATAAAGTACACCGCAAGTAGGCTTACAACGTTCCTCAGGGGGAGATGTCCAGCAGTAGGAGAACAAACAGGGGAGGCGGGAAATACCAAATGACAATACAATGTATGTTGTGACTCGTGACCCTCCTATTATTAAATGACGTCACTCGATTCGCAAAGATTTATTCTATGCTCAGTTACCTTTCGTTTCCCTCTTAATGATCAACATAAATATGTCGAGTTTTGTTTGGACTTTTAAGAGTGGAAAATGTCAGCTTTTTAAACTATGTTTACAAGTTTATATATGTATAGGGTCATATAAAATGGTTTTGTATTCATTCCAGTAAACGCCTAACCGGAACATCTGATTGGCTAACAAGGCGGTCCCCTTAGAAAGTAGATCGATGAGCTCTTAGCAATCATACATTTTAAAAATAAATATGTTTTTTAATAGGTTGTAGGCCTTATTCTGTCTGTTTGTAATAAAAAGTCGCATCTTACGCCTAACACTGTAAATAAATGTTTCATTTCTGTGACGTATTGGTTAACTCACATCCCGGCTGCGAAAAATTACCAAAATTACCAATCGTTCGGATTGACAAATCAAATTCTAAATGAACGAGTCTCTTAGTGTTTTATTTTATAAGTATCGATACTATCGATCCAAAGTGACCACTTCAGATCACATTACTTGACGTATGAATACATGAAAAGTGTTTTAGTAACTTGTATAAGTGTCTAAATAGTTTCTTTAGAGCGAAATATGACCGTAGTAACATTTTTTATAGTGATTTAACAATACACTAATAGTTTTTAAATTTAAAAAAATCTTAGCTATACATTTATGGAATCAAATAACAATTTTAAAAATAAATGTCCACGCCGTTCACTGGTTCAGATATTTATGGGAGTGAGTTTTTTTTTTTAATCAACAAAACTAACAAAGCCGGAAGCACAACATAAAACAATAAACACGTCCACAACTTTGATTAAAAGCTACGTGTCGAAATTGACGATACGTGAAAGACTACTTCCCAGGGGCAAAGTGAGAGCGTAATGTTTCCTCCATGTTTCTCTGCGGTTTCCAGCACAGAGAGAAAGAAACATAATCGACCCACAAGTGATGTAGAAAGAGACAATATGTAATTTATCTTTGATGTATGTATAGAGAGTTTTGGTTCTTAATTATAAAAAAAATTACAAATAAAGTAGTTAATATCAGTGATTGTGATAAAAAAAATCAAAGTAATTTCTATTCACAATCATGAATACCCCGTGTCTGATATTTTTGGAGGTTCTAGGAGGTTCCGGTAGGTTCACATTATAGTGTATTGTACAGAGGTTACAGGTAGGTTCACATTATGGCGTATTGTACAGAGGTTACAGGTAGGTTCACATTATGGTGTATTGTACAGAGGTTACAGGTAGGTTCACATTATGGTGTATTGTACAGAGGTTACAGGTAGGTTCACATTATGGTGTATTGTACAGAGGTTCAGGGTGTATTTACAGAGATTACAGGTAGGTTCACATTATGGCGTATTGTACAGAGGTTACAGGTAGGTTCACATTATGGTGTATTGTACAGAGGTTACAGTTAGGTTCACATTATGGTGTATTGTACAGAGGTTACAGGTAGGTTCACATTATGGTGTATTGTACAGAGGTTACAGTTAGGTTCACATTATGGTGTATTGTACAGAGGTTACAGGTAGGTTCACATTATGGCGTATTGTACAGAGGTTACAGGTAGGTTCACATTATGGTGTATTGTACAGAGGTTACAGTTAGGTTCACATTATGGTGTATTGTACAGAGGTTACAGGTAGGCTCACATTATGGTGTATTGTACAGAGGTTCAAGGTGTATTGTACAGAGATTACAGGTAGGTTCACATTATGGCGTATTGTACAGAGGTTACAGGTAGGTTCACATTATGGTGTATTGTACAGAGGTTCAAGGTGTATTGTACAGAGGTTACAGGTAGGTTCACATTATGGCGTATTGTACAGAGGTTACAGGTAGGTTCACATTATGGTGTATTGTACAGAGGTTACAGTTAGGTTCACATTATGGTGTATTGTACAGAGGTTACAGGTAGGTTCACATTATGGTGTATTGTACAGAGGTTCAAGGTGTATTGTACAGAGATTACAGGTAGGTTCACATTATGGCGTATTGTACAGAGGTTACAGGTAGGTTCACATTATGGTGTATTGTACAGAGGTTACAGTTAGGTTCACATTATGGTGTATTGTACAGAAGTTACAGGTAGGTTCACATTATGGTGTATTGTACAGAGGTTCAGGGTGTATTGTACAGAGATTACAGGTAGGTTCACATTATGGCGTATTGTACAGAGGTTACAGGTAGGTTCACATTATGGTGTATTGTACAGAGGTTACAGTTAGGTTCACATTATGGTGTATTGTACAAAGGTTACAGTTAGGTTCACATTATGGTGTATTGTACAGAGGTTACAGTTAGGTTCACATTATGGTGTATTGTACAAAGGTTACAGTTAGGTTCACATTATGGTGTATTGTACAGAGGTTACAGGTAGGCTCACATTATGGTGTATTGTACAGGGGTTCAAGGTGTATTGTACAGAGATTACAGGTAGGTTCACATTATGGCGTATTGTACAGAGGTTACAGTTAGGTTCACATTATGGTGTATTGTACAGAGGTTACAGTTAGGTTCACATTATGGTGTATTGTACAAAGGTTACAGTTAGGTTCACATTATGGCGTATTGTACAGAGGTTACAGGTAGGTTCATATTATGGTGTATTGTACAGAGGTTACAGGTAGGTTCACACTATATTTATTTTTTATCACCGCGTTTTCCCACCAGTTCGGGTTGTACTCTTATGCACTAATTAAGCTAATAGACCTTAGGGATTAGGAAGGTTAAATTTATAGGAAGTGTGCCCACGTTTGCTTGGAGAAAGAGTGAAAACCCATTTAGAAAAACCATCCTCAGTACACCCTACCGGATTCGAACCCAGATATTCCCGTCATCGGTAGTCTAGTTTATTGCGAGAGTGACGCCTTAGACCCTGCAGTCACCGAAGAAAGTTTATCTAGATTTAAGTTAGTTTATAAGTCGTGTGCTGATTTACTCCGTGGGTTTATAAAGTGCACGTTAAATACCTCAAGTAAATGAATAACCAAGTGTTTCCTGAGACAATACAACATCCAGATTATAATGATACGGTTATAATTGGTATTTATAGCCCCGTGATCGAGCGCCAATTATTACGATATTTCACTTGAATAAATACAACTGTTGATGTTGCACACGATTTATTGGAGTGATTTTATCTTCTTAAACAATTTTACTTGAAATACATGTTATTTTCTGTGTATTCTTTGTATATAAGTTAGTAGTACTGCCGTGATATTACACGTACTCTAGGTTTATGTCGCCGGCACTCTGTGTATTCATACGCGCACACAGCTTATATATGACATACCCCTTGCCCCTTGGACCTCTCGTGACCAGTGTCAAAACCAACCAATCGAAAGCGTCCCTGCGACAGGTGTCTTGAAGGCTAGTTTCCTATTGGGTATAGGGAGCTGGCGTCTCTTGCTTGTTTGGTAAATACTACGGAGTTAAATTTTGAAATAAAAAAATAAGTTTTAATGGTGCAATCCTTCTAGACTATTCCTGAAAAGCGCGTGATTCTCCATGGATGAAGTCTTAAAAGGATATTTTACAAACGATACTTTAAAGAAAAATACTTTCATCCATGACTTTTTAAATATATGAGAGCGGTCCAAATCAGTATCGTTACAAAAATTATCCACGTCGCTTGATGGGTACAAACTTCTTCTCAAACTGCACCTGGTGTTTTTATTGGATACTGAGCCAAGCGCATCTTTTGATCCCTTTTGGGCGAATCTGGGCGCTTCTACCCGAGAGACTGTCAAACCCACAAAAATGGACTATAAATAAAACTTACGTCTAAATTCAGAGACTTCCCTTTCTGATCAATTCTTGATCGGAGGATACTTGGGTTGAGGAAGGGATTCAAAATTAAGGTGGGACGGTAGGAATTGTGATTTAAGGTGGTATGGGAGGGGATTCTAGAAAAAGACAGTGTTTTTGCAGTTTTTATGCCAAAACATTTTTTTTTGGTCGAAATAATTCGAATATTTCTCCAATAGAAATAAAGAATTTAATTTTCTTCACGTTGTGATATCAACAGTTGTTGAATAATCTGTCGAGGATGTCCTGGAATTTAATGACATCTTTTTCTTTTCATTTAAAATGTGTATCATCTAATGCCGCCATATTCATGACAAATATTCAACAACTGTTGATATCACCGCGTGTAAAAAATTAAACTTTATGTTTGTACTGGGGCAATATTTGATTGATTCTGACCCAAAAAAAAAGTTTGCTATAAAAACTTAGCTTTTCCTCACTTTCCCTACATCTCCGCCTTAAGGGCAGTGTTTTTTTTTTTGTCAAAGGTCCTTTCTACCATAATCCTACTGTACGTGTCAACTTCTCTAGGTTGTGACGTCATATTCGCCATAGCCTGCGGTGAAATGTTCTTAGTTCAGCGTTTCTCCGTAATATTAGCGCTGCGTGCATGTGTTTCCTTGACACAGGTCGCTCATGACCGTAATTAAATGTAACTAACGCCGCCAAAGTGAATTAAAATGTAATTATTAAGTGAATAAAACAATTTGCGGCGCTGGTAAAAACCTGAAGGAAATGAATAGAGAGAGAGAGAGAGAGAACTAGAGTCGTCATGACACGAACATCTATGAAATGTAATTATCAACTTATTATCCAAACTAAGCTATGAGGGTAATTAGTTTTGTTTTGAAGGCGGGTAGAAAAAAAAAACACGACCATCTGTACAGTTTGTTGTCACGAACGACGTACAATTTTCTTTTCTTTTTTCATATTATAAGGAACCATCCCGAGGTAACAACGCAATGGATTGCTTGGTTACCCCGGGAAACTCTTTTCTTTGCCACTGGAAAATAAATCTCTTCATTTTAATTCCTCCTACCCTGTTTATAATTAATTTTAAAAAATAGAATAAAAATTATAAAATTCCCGGGTAACAACGCAATGGATTGCTTGGTTACCCCGGGAAACTCTTTTCTTTGATACTGAAAAATAAATCTCTTCATTTTAATTCCTCCTACCCTGTTTATAATAAATTTAAAAAAATTTATAAAATTCCTGTTTCTAGGTACACATGTTTGTTCACGGGAGCTACTAATGTTTAAATTTCAGACCTCTACTTGTGGTATACATATCGCGGGGTGCTCCTGACTGACAAACTCTTCATTCTATTAATATAGATAAATGCTAAATTATTTATTCAAACACGGAACATAGAAGAGAGAAGAATTTGGTGGGTCTTACTATTGTCTTTTACCTGAGTCTTTCACGCGCCATTTTTAAAATGTAGCTTTTTTTATCATCTATAAAGACTTGTAACCAAAGGAAGTAATTTACTTTCCTTCGTGGTGTTTTTTTTTATTATTTACTTATAAATCTCTAATGATAACTAAACAAAGCTTTGACAGAAGGAAAGAAAGGATTATATGAGTAACTGAGATCTCGTCAAGATCAACCTCTCTCACTCTCTCACTCACTCTCTCTTTCTCTTACACATGTGTAACGCACAAGTGAGGATTCAAGTGCCCTTAAGGCGGCCGTCTCGGTCAGCGAGGAAGTTATCAATCGCTGTCAGGGCCCCACGGCTTGAAATACAATGGTAGGTGCCGTTTACTAGAACTACCTCTATATTCTGTCTCCCTTTCACCCTTCACCTACAACCAGCCTTTGTCACATCAGTAGGAAAGAGAGGAATGAAAACTATGAAACTTCTTATTTCAAGGTGAAGAGGAAAGCTCGCTGCTATTTTTTCAAATATCTTAAAATTGTATCTTGTGAGCCTATCAAAAAAAAATATTGTAAGTTATCTGTTAGAGGTAGAATAAAAACCTAGAGCTCTTTTTTTCATCAAACCTAGTTTCCATAGCTCCGTAAATAGGTTTAAAAAGTCGTTGAAAATGAGCTACTGTTGCAATTTTTGCTATTATTATTATTATTATATTATTATTATTATTATTATTATTATTATTATCATCAGAACCGCGTCTTACTACCCGTTCGGGTTGTACGCACTTACGCCAATGTGTAATGGTAGGGTGATTGTGAGATGAAATGGAGGACTTACAGTTTAACGTGGGATCCGAACCACGGTGGTAGGCCTGGAATTCCACACATTCACAAGTTGTGATTAATACACGTCTTGTCAGAGGTGAAGGAAGGGTTTGGCAATCAGATAAATCTGTGCCGGGACCGAGGATTGAACCCTGGACACCCAGCACAGAAGTCTTTACACCTTACCCCTAGACCGCCAGGTCACCGATACTATTTTTTACTTTATTTTTTCTATTAATATAACTCAAAATATAGGGCTGTTAAGGCTAAAGAGCCCTGTTAATCTTCACACGTTTCTGTGAAGTGAGACATGTTTTAAAATAGTAACGCATCGTAGAGTTAAATATTGCGTTAGAGCCGAACTTGTGCGCGGCTGTTTCCTACTGAGGCGGCCCCCTTAATGACGTCATTATCTAACCTTTAAGGATGTTTGTAGCCACGCGAACACGTATGTAGCGGTGTGTTAGTTGACCGCGGGCAGCAACGGTCTATGTCCCGTCTGATTATGATGGGAAAACAACTATTTTTTTCTTTGACATTTCTAAAATTATTATTATTATTATTTAGCACCACGTCTTACTACCCGTTCGGGTTATATGCTTAAGTACTAATTATGCTAATGGGTTAGGAATTGGGAGGGTTGAACATAGAGGAAGTGAACCCACACTTTCTTGGAGGTAGAGTGGAAAACCATTTAGGAAAACCCCCCAGTTTACCCGAGCGAGATTCGAACCTTGATCTCCCCGTCCTCGGCAGTCTAGCTCAAGATGGAACAAGCGCGTTAGCCAACTAAGCCACCGACGCTGGGTCATCGAGAATCGGAATGGGAAATCGAAAAATCAAGGCTAAAGTTTAAGAATCAGAGACTATATAAACAGGAATCGATCAAATCTGGTTTTAATCTACTTTGTAGTAGGCTTATATGTATCTGTCTAGCTCCGGGATTCCAACCTCAACATCAAGTTCGAGGTGAGTCTAGAGCCTTGGACAGCTGGATCATCGTCCTGGGTGCCTATACAGGGTGTACCTTATGATCTTGGAACCATTTCGGCTGTAAACAGAAGACACAAAGACAATGAAAACAGTTCATATAAACCCGTGTCCCATTTGACCGTGTCTCCAAGCTACAGTCAAGTGGGTCCACTGAACTGGTTGTATACCACACTCGATATATCGACCTGACTAGGTATGTTATATGGGTTACTCCTGGTTATTACAAGCACCACGACACGACAGCAGGCTTCATCAAGACCGGCTGCAGGCTTCATTCAGGCCGACTGCAGGCTTCATTCAGGCCGGCTGCAGGCTTCATCCAGACCGACTGCAGGCTTCATTCAAACCGGCTGCAGGCTTCATTCAGGCCGACTGCAGGCTTCATCCAGACCGACTGCAGGCTTCATTCAGACCGGCTGCAGGCTTCATCCAGACCGACTGCAGGCTTCATTCAGACCGGCTGCAGGCTTCATTCAGGCCGACTGCAGGCTTCATCCAGACCGACTGTAGGCTTCATTCAGGCCGACTGCAGGCTTCATCCAGACCGACTGCAGGCTTCATTCAGACCGGCTGCAGGCTTCATTCAGGCCGACTGCAGGCTTCATCAAGACCGACTGCAGGCTTCATTCAGACCGGCTGCAGGCTTCATTCAGACCGGCTGCAGGCTTCATTCAGACCGACTGCAGGCTTCATCCAGACCGACTGCAGGCTTCATTCAGGCCGATTGCAGGCTTCATTCAGGCCAAAGTTGGCCATTCCGAGCACTTCCTGTAATGTTAAGCCACTCCACATCACTGGAGTACAAACATTACTATAACTACGAGACATGGTCAAATGGGACACATGGCCACACCCTGTATACATGATGCATATTAATTGGTGTCAACTTCAGTGGCAGAATGGTCTAAGGCGTCACTCTCGTGTTGGACTGGCCTGATGAAGACAGGAAGATCGGGGTCCAAATCCCTGTCGGGTCTATTGAGGGGTGTTTTTTTCCTAAATGGTTTCCCTCTCTTTTTCCACGCAAATGCTGCTAGATTACCTGTAAAATGCTTCCTTCCTCATCCCTACCCTATTATTGTAAATATCATTTATGCGTCTAACCTGAACAGGAAGTATATGCACTTTTGTTAATGTTTGGTCGATGGGAGCACGCCCTTAGAATACTTGACACCAATTGATACACACCCTGTATAAGGGTTCGACCAAACTGACGAGCGCGTGATTAGCAGATAGCTCTCGATAGTTGTTGACGAGGAGGCTCCGAATCTTGGCTCAGTGAACTGAGGAGGGTTTTAACAAGTGATTTATTGTTGTGGTTTTATCATCCTCTCTCCACGCAAAGGCCTACTTTGATTATAATATTGGAAGTTTAGCATAACACTTTTACACACACACACATATATATATAGTTTATGGTCTTACCAATAAAATTAGGCCTTTAGTAGCAAGTGTGCTAAACCTATCGATAATAATAAAAATGTAAAAATGAGGTGACCTGGCGGTCTAGGGGGTAAGGTGTCGGACTTCTGTGCTGGAAGGTCCGGGGTTCAATCCTCGGTTCCGGCACAGATTTATCTGATCACCAAACCCTTCCTTCACCTCTGACAAGACGTGTATTAATCACAACTTGTGAATGTGTGGAATGCCAGGCCTTCCACCGTGGTTCGGATCCCACGTTAAACTCTAGGTCCTCCATTTCATCTCACAATCACCCTACCATTACACATTAGCGTAAGTGCGTATAACCCGAATGGGTAGTAAGACGCGGTGTTAATAATAATAAAAATGTCGAAATGAGAAGTTTTCCTAGCACTCAATGAACCAACATACAATAATATTGCCTAGCGCCTGTAAACTAGACTGTACCGGCTCGAGCGCGCGTCGCTCGCTCCAGTCTGGCCGAACCCTAAGTCCCAATCTAAGTAAACCACACATGAAACAAAGACCTACAGGTACCTACAGTTTCAGTGAACAATAGTGATTATTTGTTTCATCTTGGAAACAAGAAAGGACAAACGACCAAAGGGAGGAGGTTACATACTTTTGGAGATTGTTACAAGTGAGCACATTAGATGAGGACACGGATAATCGAGGTCATGGTTCGTATCAGCCGTATCAGACAAGCGAATGGGTAAATAGCTAGTGCTTTGCAAACAAAGTGACAACGTGACAGAAACAAACGTGTCACGGTCACAATAGCTTGTCATTTTTTAAATGGATGGTGGAGGAGATTGCTCGAGTAATCTTGCGTTTTAGGGCAGCGTCCCGACCTTTCCACTCGAGTTGAGGCAACATCCCGACCTTTACACTCGAGTTGGGGCAACATCCCGACCTTTACACCCGAGTTGGGGCAACATCCCGACCTTTCCACTCGAGTTGAGGCAACATCCCAACCTTTACACCCGAGTTGGGGCAGTGCTTTCCAAACTGTTATAGGTTTTGCTCCCGAGACATCGGAATACTCTTCTAAGTTCAAATCCTAGCTTTTAATAATCTTCCATACCTTGTCTTACTACCCCTCCGGGTTATACGCTTATTTACTAATCATGCTAATGTGTTAAGGAGGAAGGTTGAATTTAGAGGGAGTGTACCCGCATTATCGTAAAGATAAAGTGAGAAAATCATCCCCAGTACACCCAACTGGTATTCTAACTTTAATATCCCCGTCATCTGGCAGTCCAGTTTATTGCTAGACTGACGCCTTAGACCATTAAATCACCGAGAAGGATTGTATCCTCATTTAACTACTCTACTTTCCGGGTAGATATGAAGAGGTAGGATTTATAAGAAGTGTACCCACATCTGGAAATTCAGTTTATTGAGAGGTATTTCCAACAAGACACGAGGCAGGCCAAGTTGGACCTTTATCCGGGAGACCGGGGTTCCATCCCAACAGGCTGCGTTGAAGATTTTTCCCCCTCCTTCTAACCAAATGTGTGTGCAGTTCCTGTAACTGACACCTTACCCGCATCGGTGTGCACAATGACTAAGGCATCAGTCTCACCTGGTGCAAGGTTTCTGGAAACGGGGAGATCGGGATTCGAACCCATACCGGGTATAGTGAGCGCGATCTTTTTCCTCAGTGGTTTTCCAGTCTTTCTTAACGCAAATGCGGGTATATTCCCTCTAAATTAGCTCTGCTGAGACCAGCAAGGATTGAACCCCGTTTTTTTAAAATCAGAATCAAACCCCATAGTGTTTTTTTTTTGTATCAACCCTACCTTCTTAAACAGTTGTTGTTTTATAGAATCGTGCGCGGATATTCCTCACGAGCGGCTTTCTCTATACACAAGTTGTATATCGCGTTCCTTTGTCAACTGGAGCTAATGTCTGTCTCACCTGTCCTTCCTTCCTGTCTTCCTGGTGGTAGTCTACATTACAGGGGCAGGGAATAGCACCAATACAAGACCTCCCATCTGCGTGGACTGTGGCGATTATAGAGGCATCTAGCGGACAAACATACACTGAAAATTGAGGATTGTTTTAGTGTTTTGGAAGCTTCAGAACTGACATTACCATAAGAAATACAGCAGTGTGAGGATATTTACCTCCAAGTAGGCGGGACCCTTGGATAGAAAGTTCTGAGAAACATCTCTTGACTTTAAATACATTTTGTTATTCTCTCTTTAAAAAAAATGTTTGCCAACACTAAAAAAAATACAAGTCCGCGGGATTTGGAGGGACTTTTCGAACTTTCCCTTTGCCCCTCCTCCCCTCCTTCAACTCCTTCCAAGGAACCAGTAAAACGCGTCAAAGAATATATTTCCAGAACCGTAAACTGCGAGACCAATTTACGAGCTCCGACAGAAACAACAACAAAAACAAGAAGAGTTAGAACTGGAGTTAGCACATCAGGCGTCGCTTAATAGGCTATTGTATCACACCAGGACACGTGTACAGTCACCAGGGAAACTACACTTGGAGCAACGGGAGGCTGCTTGACGGGACTGTACTAATAGGCTATTGTATCACACCAGGACACGTGTACAGTCACCAGGGAAACTACACTTGGAGCAACGGGAGGCTGCTTGACGGGACTGTACTAATAGGCTATTGTATCACACCAGGACTCGTGTACAGTCACCAGGGAAACCACACTTGGAGCAACGGGAGGCTGCTTGACGGGACTGTACTAATAGGCTATTGTATCACACCAGGACTCGTGTACAGTCACCAGGGAAACCACACTTGGAGCAACGGGAGGCTGCTTGACGGGACTGTACTAATCAAACAAGCCCTCGAAGAGTCCACCTGACAACCGTCTTAACCGGGATATATGTTTGGAAAGATCTGGTTCGATTCCACGTGATGCTGAAGATATTTATGATCTGTACAGTACAATTTTAATATAATAGACCTCATCTCACAGCTAAAAAAATTACTAGATCTACTTTCACGTGTTTTTATTTACTAATACCGCCTCTTAATACCCGTTCGGGTTGCACTTATTAATTACTTTAAAATTTCAGGGATGAGTAAGGTAGGATTTAACTGAAATGTACCCACATTTGCGTGGAAATAAAGAGGCCGTGGGTAAAAATTACACCCGACCGGAATTCGAACCCCTTATCTCCCCTTGTCCGCAAACCAGATTGGACAAGACAAACGCCTCAGTCTGCGTGTTCACGTGTGTGAGGATACCAGGAGGGAGAGGGGGGTGTAAGTGAGGAAGAAACCTAGTTCCCAGAGGATCCGATACTTTCCATACGAGATTACTACCTTGCCCCTTCTCGTGATCATCCTTATTCAACGGCAGGACTTGGCGAAACAGATCTAGACTCGACAAGGGGGGTGAAGGGGGGGAGTTCCTACCCCGGCCAAGAGTGCGGGTCAAAAGTCACGTCCAGACAAAGATAGACAAGCTTCATTTACACATTTGTTTTGAAAACTGATTTTAAAATATCGTTAAAGCACGATTTTGATTACATTTCGTATCAAGTCACTGACAAACATTACAAATTAAATTACAACTCTTGTTTTGTATCAAGTCACTGACAAACATTACAAACAAAATTACAACTCTTGTTTTGTATCTAGTCACTGACAAACATTACAAACAAAATTACAACTCTTGTTTTGTATCAAGTCACTGACAAACATTACAAACAAAATTACAACTCTTGTTTTGTATCAAGTCACTGACAAACATTACAAACAAAATTACAACTCTTGTTTTGTATCTAGTCACTGACAAACATTACAAACAAAATTACAGCTCTTGTTTTGTATCAAGTCACTGACAAACATTACAAACAAAATTACAACTCTTGTTTTGTATCAAGTCACTGACAAACCTTACAAACAAAATTACAACTCTTGTTTTGTATCTAGTCACTGACAAACATTACAAACAAAATTACAACTCTTGTTTTGTATCTAGTCACTGACAAACATTACAAATTAAATTACAACTCTTGTTTTGTATCAAGTCACTGACAAACATTACAAACAAAATTACAACTCTTGTTTTGTATCTAGTCACTGACAAACATTACAAACAAAATTACAACTCTTGTTTTGTATCAAGTCACTGACAAACATTACAAACAAAATTACAACTCTTGTTTTGTATCAAGTCACTGACAAACATTACAAACAAAATTACAGCTCTTGTTTTGTATCTAGTCACTGACAAACATTACAAACAAAATTACAACTCTTGTTTTGTATCTAGTCATTGACAAACATTACAAACAAAATTACAATTCTTGTTTTTTCCATGAAAAGGTATTTAAGGGGCACTTTACATAACCAGAAATATCCAATTTTGAAATTATCTTCTCAACTATTTGAGATACAAAATAACTTATCGTTGTAAAATTGTGATATACATTTTTATAAAACCGATAGTTTCTGAGCTATAGTCAATTTTTTTTTATGAAGATCTTTTGACAACTTAAAATTAATTGTTTGTTGAACAGAGATGTTCCTTTTTTCTCAATGTTTCTGTAACAGTTTATATTATTTTCATAGGTGCCTCTCTGTGAAGTGTTTCTGCAACAATGTATATAATCTAGTTTCCCTAATCTTATGAGTTCTTAACACATATCTCTATTTTAAGATAAGAGGGAGAAAGTCTGTGTAGTGCGTCGTACTATTTATTGTTATATTATATATAAAAGCAATTACTTGCGAAACCCCGACATGGGACACTCTCACCAGAAACAGTGGAATGTTTTATTCAGAAAATTGAAAACTCAAATTCACTGATAATGCAAGCTATCCTTTATATATGCAGTATTACTTTTAGAATTAATTCCGTGATTATTCGTGTTATTCATTCAGTCCATTTACAAAAAAAAATCAAAGTTAAAATGTGCTCTACACCCACCCCCGACCCCAAATAATTAATAACTAGAGCCCCGTAAAAATGCTGAGACGCGATAAAGCAAAAAGTGCCAAAGATGGAATCAAGTACTTTTTCATCTGATAGTTTTTAGATATGATTTACAATGTTTTTGAAAAGCGAAATAAAACTAAATTGTCTTGTTATATGAAATCCTCGTATAAAACAAATTAACACCGCTTTTACAAACAAAATCTTTGAATAAACACGACATTAAGAAGAAATTAAGCAGAAATTTTGACCATGTTGTAATTTCGTTAGTATTTTGTTGTAGTGTAAGAAAACTTTAGGCTACAAAATTGAGAAATATGCAGACAAACTTGACAAAGAATTTTAAAGCAAATATATAACGTTTCAATAATAAATTTTGTATACATTGTCTTAATATTTAAATAATAATTAAACAACTCAGAAAATATGTAATTTGTAATAAACATGAGATAACACCGAAAAGTTAGCCTGAACATGAGGATATAAACACTGACATGTATTTTTGGGAAAGATCTACCAAGTTTGGAAATGTTGAGGATCAGAGTGGTAACGTAACGGAACACAACGTGACATATTTCAATTATCTACTCCACGGGACCGGAGTTTAACCTCACCGGGACTCGATCTAAAGTCCTCTAGAGACATGACCACCGATGCAAATGATTGAAATATGATCACGCACGCACTCACGCAGGCAGTTGTTTTTGTAAAGGTACGGCCGGTAATTGACTCGGGTCATGCAGGGAGTACAGAGACTGCCTGTTATAAGCTAGCACCAGGGGAAATAATAAGGTGATCGTGTTCTGTTTTCCCCCAAACATTTCTCTCGCTTCGACTGCGTCAACTTGCACGCACGGTCCTCTAGTGTGGCTACTGACAGACCTACAAACATTACACTCCAGTAGTGGTCCCCTAGTGTGGCTACTGACAGACCTACAAACATTACACTCCAGTAGTGGTCCCTTAGTGTGGCTACTGACAGTCCTGCAAACATTACACTCCAGTAGTGGTCCTCTAGTGTGGGTACTGACAGACCTACAAACATTACACTCCAGTAGTGGTCCCCTAGTGTGGGTACTGACAGACCTACAAACATTACACTCCAGTAGTGGTCCCCTAGTGTGGCTACTGACAGACCTACAAACATTACACTCCAGTAGTGGTCCCTTAGTGTGGCTACTGACAGTCCTGCAAACATTACACTCCAGTAGTGGTCCTCTAGTGTGGCTACTGACAGACCTACAAACATTACACTCCAGTAGTAGTCCCCTAGTGTGGCTACTGACAGACCTACAAACATTACACTCCAGTAGTGGTCCCCTAGTGTGGCTACTGACAGACCTACAAACATTACACTCTAGTAGTGGTCCCTTAGTGTGGCTACTGACAGACCTACAAACATTACACTCCAGTAGTGGTCCCCTAGTGTGGCTACTGACAGACCTACAAACATTACACTCCAGTAGTGGTCCCTTAGTGTGGCTACTGACAGTCCTGCAAACATTACACTCCAGTAGTGGTCCTCTAGTGTGGGTACTGACAGACCTACAAACATTACACTCCAGTAGTGGTCCCCTAGTGTGGGTACTGACAGACCTACAAACATTACACTCCAGTAGTGGTCCTCTAGTGTGGCTACTGACAGACCTACAAACATTACACTCCAGTAGTGGTCCCTTAGTGTGGCTACTGACAGTCCTGCAAACATTACACTCCAGTAGTGGTCCTCTAGTGTGGGTACTGACAGACCTACAAACATTACACTCCAGTAGTGGTCCCCTAGTGTGGGTACTGACAGGCCTACAAACATTACACTACAGTAGTGGTCCCTCTATGTGAGTACTGACAGACCTACAAATATTACACTACAGTAGTGGTCCCTCTATGTGAGTACTGACAGACCTACAAACATTACACTACAGTAGTGGTCCCCTAGTGTGGGTACTGACAGACCTACAAACATTACACTCCAGTAGTGGTCCCCTAGTGTGAGTATTTACAGGCCTACAAACATTACACTACAGTAGTGGTCCCTCTATGTGAGTACTGACAGACCTACAAACATTACACTACAGTAGTGGTCCCTCTATGTGAGTACTGACAGACCTACAAACATTACACTACAGTAGTGGTCCCCTAGTGTGGGTACTGACAGACCTACAAATATTACACTCCAGTAGTGGTCCCCTAGTGTGAGTATTGACAGGCCTACAAACATTACACTACAGTAGTGGTCCCTCTATGTGAGTACTGACAGTCCTACAAACATTACACTCCAGTAGTGGTCCCTCTATGTGAGTACTGACAGACCTACAAACATTACATCATTTTAAATGTCACAATCGACATGGGACTGACCACTTTACTTATCCTCCAAAGGAAGTTGTGCTACGGATTTTTATCGTTCGAGAAAAATCCGTCGACCCCAGCTGGGTTTGAACCCACTATCATCGGGTCCAGAGGCGAGCACTTGAACCCAAGACCACCAAGGTCTACTCAATAATAATATGAATTGAACCAACAAACTAGAGTGGCAATGTTTCCTAGTCAGGTAGTACATCTTGTAGCAGTGAATTGAACCAACAAACTAGAGTGGCAATGTTTCCTAGTCAGGTAGTACATCTTGTGGTAGTGAATTGAGCCAACAGACTAGAGTGGCAATGTTTCCCACTCAGGTAGTACATCTTGTAGCAGTGAATTTAGCCAACAAACTAGAGTGGCAATGTTTCCTAGTCAGGTAGTACATCTTGTAGCAGTGAATTGAGCCAACAGACTAGAGTGGCGATGTTTCCCACTCAGGTAGTATATCTTGTAGCAGTGAATTGAGCCAACAAACTAGAGTGGCAATGTTTCCCACTCAGGTAGTATATCTTGTAGCAGTGAATTGAGCCATCAAACTAGAGTGGCAATGTTTCCTAGTCAGGTAGTACATCTTGTAGCAGTGAATTGAGCCAACAGACTAGAGTGGCGATGTTTCCCAGTCAGGTAGTATATCTTGTAGCAGTGAATTGAGCCAACAGACTAGAGTGGCAATGTTTCCTAGTCAGGTAGTACATCTTGTAGCAGTGAATTGAGCCAACAGACTAGAGTGGCGATGTTTCCCAGTCAGGTAGTACATCTTGTAGCAGTGAATTGAGCCAACAGACTAGAGTGGCGATGTTTCCCAGTCAGGTAGTATATCTTGTAGCAGTGAATTGAGCCAACAGACTAGAGTGGCAATGTTTCCCAGTCAGGTAGTATATCTTGTAGCAGTGAATTGAGCCAACAAACTAGAGTGGCAATGTTTCCCAGTCAGGTAGTATATCTTGTAGCAGTGAATTGAGCCATCAAACTAGAGTGGCAATGTTTCCCAGTCAGGTAGTATATCTTGTAGCAGTGAATTGAGCCAACAAACTAGAGTGGCAATGTTTCCCACTCAGGTAGTATATCTTGTAGCAGTGAATTGAGCCATCAAACTAGAGTGGCAATGTTTCCTAGTCAGGTAGTACATCTTGTGGTAGTGAATTGAGCCAACAGACTAGAGTGGCAATGTTTCCCACTCAGGTAGTACATCTTGTAGCAGTGAATTTAGCCAACAAACTAGAGTGGCAATGTTTCCTAGTCAGGTAGTACATCTTGTAGCAGTGAATTGAGCCAACAGACTAGAGTGGCGATGTTTCCCAGTCAGGTAGTATATCTTGTAGCAGTGAATTTAGCCAACAAACTAGAGTGGCAATGTTTCCTAGTCAGGTAGTACATCTTGTAGCAGTGAATTGAGCCAACAGACTAGAGTGGCGATGTTTCCCACTCAGGTAGTATATCTTGTAGCAGTGAATTGAGCCATCAAACTAGAGTGGCAATGTTTCCCACTCAGGTAGTACATCTTGTAGCAGTGAATTGATACAACAAACTAGAGTGGCAATGTTTCCCACTCAGGTAGTATATCTTGTAGCAGTGAATTGATACAACAAACTAGAGTGGCAATGTTTCCCACTCAGGTAGTACATCTTGTAGTAGTGAATTGAGCCATCAAACTAGAGTGGCAATGTTTCCCACTCAGGTAGTATATCTTGTAGCAGTGAATTTAGCCAACAGACTAGAGTGGCAATGTTTCCCACTCAGGTAGTATATCTTGTAGCAGTGAATTGAGCCAACAAACTAGAGTGGCAATGTTTCCCACTCAGGTAGTACATCTTGTAGCAGTGAATTGATACAACAAACTAGAGTGGCAATGTTTCCCACTCAGGTAGTACATCTTGTAGCAGTGAATTGATACAACAAACTAGAGTGGCGATGTTTCCCACTCAGGTAGTACATCTTGGAGCAGTGAATTGAGCCAACAGACTAGAGTGGCGATGTTTCCCAGTCAGGTGGTACATCTTGTGGCAGTGAATTGAGCCAACAAACTAGAGTGGCAATGTTTCCTAGTCAGGTAGTACATCTTGTAGCAGTGAATTGAGCCATCAACACGGTTCAGCCTTGCACGCAATGCTAAAGGAAGGTCCGTGTCATTCTTCCATTGACGCCCACGATGCAGACCTGTGAGATGCTCTCCTAGACAATATTCACGCACACCGACCACTCACCACTTTCAAGGACAGTCTTTACAAATGTTCTCACACGAGGTCTACACCATCATGAACTGTCAACCGTTGTCAACAGCCCTTTGACTTGACGTATGAATATATCAGAGCAGAGCTTGATAAATTTACACGTGTTAAAAAAAAGATCCAAAATGTTTTGAGTATCAACCAAACAGAAGCGTAATCTTTCTTGCGAATAGACATTAACAGAACCTTTAAGAAAATACAAAGAATAATTTTGTGTTCAACCTTGTTTATATTTTACTATATTATTACCCGCTTCGGTGGCCGCATGGTCTAAGGTGGTACCCTCGCAATAGACTAGACTGCCAAAGACGGGGAGATCGGCTTTCGATCCCGGTCGGGTGTACTGTGGGTGGTTTTCCCTCAATGGTTTTTCACTCTCCTTCCACGCAAATGCGGGTACACTTTTATAAATTCACCTTTCCTAATCCCTAGCACATTAGTGTAATTAGTACATAGGTGTATAACACGAACGGGTAGTAAGAGGCGGTGCTATTAATATTAATAATATTTTTTATTTCATATGTAATGATGATGTTCAAAAGTGAGAGCTGTAGATCATATGACTTGACGTATGAATAAGTGAAGATAAATCTAGTAATTTTTTCTAGCTGTCTGATAAATTATTTATGAAAGTTGTACTGTACAGATCATAATTAATATCTTCAGCATCACAGGGAATCGAAGCCGATCCCACTGACCTCTAGGTTGACCGTTTCTAAACACAAGGACCGGTATTTTATTTTTTTTTATTTTTTTAGGATTTTACGATTAAATAAAATTGAAACCAACCTCTTTTTTATTTCGCACCAGAATGTACAAGGAGGGGGTGGTAGGCCTGTGTTTTTACTAGCTACTGACATTTCAATTCTTCCGGATAATGTGTTACGCCACTGTATTTCATTGTTTCCATAAAATAACACACCACAAAAGGAACAAAGATAACGACCAGCCTTACAACAACAAAAAAAACAGGCACTAAGAGTTGGTAATTCTACTAGAACAGCCACATTCACGAATTAAGCGATTATCAAGATCCGAGAAGACTCGTGTCGTGTGAGTACTGGACACATTAACATTTCGTTGAGGTGATATCGTGTGAGGGGTTGTTTGGAGTTCCATGCCACTGAGTCATTTGTTCCAGAAACGTCGCAAATACCATAAACTTTTTTTTTTTGTACACCGCGTCTCACTTACCCCGTTCGTATATCAATCACACTGATGCAGTAGGGAGGAGGAAGGTATAATTGAAAGGAAATGGACCCGCGTTTGCGTTGAGGAATAGTGGGAAGTCCTTTAGGAAAATACGTTCTCAGTACTAATGGTGTGCGAAGCTTCGAAAAGTCTAAGTCTAAGGTCAAATTATATTATTATTATTATTATTATTAGCACCGCGTCTTACTACCCGTTCGGGTTATACGCACTTACGCTAATGTGTAATGGTAGGGTGATTGTGAGATGAAATGGAGGACCTAGAGTTTAACGTGGAATCCGAACCACGGTGGAGGCCTGGCATTCCACACATTCACAAGTTGTAATTAATACACGTCTTGTCAGAGGTGAAGGAAGGGTTTGGCATTCAGATAAATCTGTGCCGGGACCGAGGATTGAACCCCGGACCATCAGCACAGAGGTCTGACACCTTACCCCTAGACCAACAGGTCACCAATCTAAGGTCAAATCTCCCTTCGACTTCGACATCTACAATAGCCCTCGCATATTTCGAAAATTTTCGAAGGAAGGTTAAGTCTTTGATAAATTATCAAACGATTTAATTTTATCCTACTAAGTATTAAATTTTTCAAATTTGATAATTTTAAAACCGTTACTAAACAGTATTTTAACACCGACTAGTAATTTAACTAACACAACGTAAGCATGGATCAAAAGCGGGTAAGTAAATGTTAATCCACTATCGCCAACATAATTTTGTAAAAAATAAAAATACCCATAAAGAAATAACACCAAGGTCACTGGTATGAAGCAGAGAAAGCGCTTTATTTGTTCTATCATCCCAGCTCGCGTCTAATGTTTAGTCATTAATATTCTAAAATTTGAAATGATCTGTGACAATTTACAAGTGTATTTTGACACAGAATTTTTTTATAGCTTCTTCGCATTTTCTTTATTATTCAAAATGGCTGATACGGAAAGTGGGAAACGAAAACAGAATTTAATTTATAACTATTTTCATAGAAATGCAGATAAAAAGACATGCATGTGTAAAGTTTTCAATATAATATTATAAAATCCACGAGGTAAGTAAATATTAAAACTTTATTGATAATTTATTAAACTTATCAGTGAGCCTGTGTGTATTATTTAGTAATATAGGACTCCGACTTTTCTTCGTTAAGTTTCAAGATTAACTTGGACTTCACTTCGCACACCCCTACAGTTAGTACAAGCAGACTAGGATTTGAACCCCAGCCTCCCCGTAATCTTGCAGCCCAGTCTATGACGAGAAGGACGTCCTAGAACTATGTGACCACCGAGACGGGTCTAAAGAGCTGACAAATGAAAAGATAAATTTAGATGGTTGTCCCGCGGGAAGAGTATTAAGCTTTGTCAATTTTTTTTAAAACTGTACACTAGCAGAAATTCCCGGCGTTGCAATGAATTGCGTGGCTACCCCGGGCAACGCTTCTATTTTTTTGCTTCAATTCAAACAAACAGAAAAAAAATTCTTCAATTTATTTCTTCTGATCCAGTTTTTAATACATTTTAAATAATCAAATAAAAAAATTTAAAATTCCATCTTCAAGGTACACATGTTTGTGTACAGGGGATACTAATATTTAAATGTCAGACCTCTGCGTAACATTCGCGACAGACAAACAAACTCATTTTATTAATTAGACGATAGACCCTGAGCACAAACCTGTGCACCTAGAAGCCAGGATTTATTTCTCTTATATCATAGATGATTGTAATTTTCAAAAGAACAGTTTTGAGCCAATCCGGTTGTTTTTCGAAATGAGGACAAGATGGGATGGTGTTGTTTTGGACTTGCACCTTTTCTAGAACTCTAGATTCAATTTGAAAGGTGTCGTGTGGGCCCTAGAATAGCTACCCCCCCCCTCTACCCCGTAATGAACGACTCCAAGCTGGCTGAACTCCCCCCCCCCCCCACCCTAACGAATTCTTTACGAGAGTCTAGCATGCTAACCGCGAGCCCTATAGGCCCTCACAATTTACCCCTTCCCCCCCCCCCTCATTAGCAGGTGAGAGTCGATACCAGTCAACGTCCCCCCCCACCCCCTCCTCCCACGCGACAAGAAAAGAGCACAGGTTTCATACTATTTGGGGGGGTGCATTGAAAATAAAGAGTGTCGTGCACGCTTTCACTTAGCCTAAAGAACCGTACATTCGACAGCACGAAAACTGGCGCACAAATTGGATTTTATAAAAAAACTATGACGTCAAGTGGTTGTTTTTTCTCTCTTCACAATCTAACTCCCCCTTCGTCCCGCGTCTTAACACCCGTCCTTCCGTCCACACTTTTAGAGAAAGGGTAGAATTGAGAGGAAATGCACTCCAAGGATAGGAGGGCAGCAGTGTAGTACATTCAAGGTAAGAATACTACCCGCCTCGGTGACACATGGTCTTAGGTTTGATTCCCACGTTCGCCGAAAATAAAAGGCAGAATCTATCTCAGTGTGCAGCAATTCATTCGCTGTATTTGACCCATGATGCATTGCAACGCTAACAAAACAGCTGATTAAATACATCGATACACATGTTTTATATTAACGGGTTATTCTAAATATTCCTCACAACGGCCAACGAAGCTGTCTGCTTGCTGTTAGCGCATGCGCATTGATCTGGGGATGGTTGGTTCTGACATTTGATTGGTTCTCCCGTGCCGAAGATCTCAGGCAGAGCGGGTGAAGTAAAGGTAAGTTCAACTTCAGAAGAACAGCTCGCGCGATGAGGCGGAAATCTTGTGATTGGCTTAGAATTCGTCACGTGCCACGTTTCTGTTCTGCGCTAGTTTTTTCGGCTAGCGTGTGTGAATCCACTGTAGGGCATCACTACCATGTTAGACTACCGATGAAGTGGTGTACTGAGGGTGGTATTTTTATAAATGGTTTCCCACACTCTTTCTCTATCTCCATACAAATGTGGGTACACTTCATCTAAATTCAACCTTATTTATCTCTAATCCATTAGCGTAACTAGTACATAAGCGTATAACCCGAACGGGTAGTAAGACAAGGTGTTAAAAATATATATGTTTCAATGTGAACGGAGTGTACTTAAAAAGTTAGCCCTTGAAAAAAAATGAAGCTGCTCTAAGTATCTGGTTAACCTCGCTAACCACTCGAACACAAATATTGGACACTTGAGGCTCTTTTCCTAATGCACACATTGTTTTTTTTAGTTTAATTTAATTTAATTTTAGCACCGCGTCTTACTACCCGTTCGGGTTATACGCTTAAGTACTAATTACTCTAATGGATTAGGAAACGGGAAGGTCAAATTTAGAGGAAGTGAACCCGCATTTGCGTGGAAGGAGAGTGGAAAACCATTTAGGAAAAACCACCCCCAGTTAACCCGACCGAGATTCAAACCTCAATCTCCCCGTCCTCGGAGGTCTATCTCAACACGAAACTAGCGCGTTAGCCAACTACGCCACCTAAGCCGGTGTTTTTTTTTAGTTGATTCTTACAACAACAACAACCACAAAAAGTATCTCCTCGTCCAAAAAAAGGATTAATCCAAAAGCAGATATTTACGGTCAGACCCTTACGAGCGAAGTAACGGCACAGTAAATTAATATCGGCCCCCCCCTTTTTTTTTAATTAGTAGCTTCCCACACTACCCCGCTTCAGACGTGTGACGAAAAAAAAACTTAATCTTCTTTACCCCCGAGGCTTTTCTTTACCTCATACAATCTCCCTTCTCACCCCCTCGCTGTACCCCTCTTTCTCAAAATGAAAATTATGTTCTTCAAAACGGTCTTATTTATTGCTCGCGTTTAGTGTCCGTCTATTATTAAGGGCCTCATATAAATTAGTATTTTGACGTCTGAATTACGTTGGTTGGTTTTTTTTTTTTTTTTTTTAAGGGGAGTTGGGATACTGTGAAAGAGGTTTTTTAAGTCACATACATTCACCATTCTGGGAAAAATTAAAGTTTTCACTCCCTTCCTTCCCCCCCCCCTTTTTTTCCCATCTACTTTAATTGAAACCAAATTACGTGATCCTATTGTAAAAAAAAAAAACTTGACAAAATTAATTATTTCTCCCCCTCCCAACTTTCTCTCTCGTTGTGATGATTATAATGTCTATGGAATTATCGATTTACCAAGGTTGATAAATAATAATAATAATAAAGAAGGCATCTTGTTTATAGATTAACGAGGATGTTTTGTTAAGGAGTGGACAAGTCTTCCCAAAGTGTGGGTATTACGAGCTGTAATTTTGTCTGGATGTTATTAATAGATGCCCCCCCCCCCCCCCCCTCCGATGTTGTTTTATGGAGGATGTCTAAGATAAGATCGAGAACTTAAGAATTTCAATTAAGTAGCGCACATTGCATGTTAATGTATAGAACAAGTCTAGAGAAAAAAAAAATCATCTCAGTAGACCCAACCGTGGTTCGAACCCCGATCTCCCCTTCATCAGCAGGCCAGTCTAACACGAGAGTGACGTCTTAGACTATTTAGCCACGCTTGTCAAGAGATCTTGACGATCTCAAGAGTCAAAGATTGTGGTAAGAACCTCCAGAGGTTGGAAACAACTGCCATAGTGGGATAGTGAAGAGGAAGAGGTAGTTTTAGAAGAAATGTATCCGAATTTGAGTGGCGGGAGGGTGGTAAAACCATGTACCCCCGACCCTCTGGATTCAAAGGGTGGTTTCCCCGTCATCGGCAGCCTAGGCAGGCATGAAAATGACGCGTTAGGCCGGACGAACACCGAAGCGGGTGAATAAACCATTGCTCCAGTCAAGGCCGTAGCCAGCCAGTAATTTCGGGGGGGGGGGTTTGGTGGGCACATCCCCCAATTGCCGGAGGCTAGAATAAAAATTTCTAAGTGATAAACATTCTAGAAGCTCTTTGAAGTGCTTTTTACTGTTACACAGCCCCCTAATTTGTACTTGTACATTAATTTGGATATTGTTTGAACCATAAATAAAGCCATATATATTTTGTTCATAAAATTTCGGGGGGGATTTGGACCCCCCAAAACCCGCCCTGACTACGGCTTTGCCTCCAATGGTAAGTTCAGTTTAATTTCCTATACTTGGTGCTATTAACAGTTGTTGAACATCTGTCATGAACATGGTGAACTTTGAACATTTTATCAACCTGCTTTACGGTGGCCACATGTTCTAAGGCGTCACTCTTACAGCAGACTGTACTGCCGATGACGAGGAGATCGAGGTTCAAATCTCGGTCGGCTGGACTGAGGTTTTTTCCAAAATAATTTTCCACTTTCCCTCCATGCAAATACGGGTAAAGTTCCTCTAAATATGCCTTCTTAACCCTAAAACCATAGCGTAACTAGTATATAAGCGCATAACCCGGACGGGTAGTAAGACGCGGTACTAAAAGAATGTTCATTTAAAATATTTCTGTTCAAATGTAGTCACTAGGCTCTTAACTAGGGAGCTGATTCTTAGGCACCAAAAATGTTCGAAATAGGCATTAAAATATGGTATTTAGGAACCAGAATAGATACGTAAAGAAAAAACAGGCAAACAATAAGCAATGTAAAGTTGATTTTACTACCAACAGGGTCACCTGGTGGTCTAGGGTAAGGGTTCAATCCTCGTCCCGGCACAGATTTATCTGATTGCCAAACCCTTCCTTCACCTCTGACAAGACGTGTATTAATCACAACTTGTGAATGTGTGAATGCCAGGCCTCCACCGTGGTTCGGATCCCACGTTAAACTGTAGGTCCTCCATTCATCTCACAATCACCCTACCATTACACATTAGTGTATAACCCGACGGTAGTAAGACGCGGTGCTAATAATAATATTACCTACAGCCAATTTACACTCATTGGATGCTATTTAAAAAAAAAGTGTCGATTTTTCAAACTACTCCAAACAAGTAGGCCTATGCCGCAACTTACAATTTCCAAGAAACTTTAGTTTCTCTTTCAGCAGATAATTTATATTCTATTCAATAATTTATTTATTTGAAGTATTTAACGTGCATTTTCTGAACGGACTGATTATATCAGCACACGAGAATTTCTATGAGCGAGAGCGAAAGTGCTTAGCAATATTGCCGGGAAAGGTATTTTCTCGTACCTTCCAGGATTCTTTTACCTACCACAACCGACATGGCACCGACGGCTTTAGTCCCATCCGAAGGAAGTTGTGCTACGTCTTTTTATCGCTCAAGAAAAATCCGTTATCCCTCAGCTGGGTTCAAACTCACGAATATCGGGTTCTCAGGCGAGCACTTTACCCAATACGACCGAGGTCGACCATACTGTATTAAAAAGAGAGAAGAGGTCAAAGGTCAAAATAGGCGCGTTTAGGCTCTTATTCATAAAATAGGCAAAAACTGATATAATAGGCAATTGGGGGTGTACTATAAAATTACAATATTGTACTCATAATAATATTAAAATACTTAATAAACATATCTCAACGGCCAAGTTTTACGATCAAGGAACATAAAAGGCAAATGGGTAAAATTCAGTCCTTCCTAATGACAACTATTCAAGAACTGATTGGTTAGATTAATTTTGGTTGAGTATTTTCAAGCTTGATGAACTTATTTCAAATTTCATTTGGTTGGTTGTAATAACCTCAGGAGGCCCTGTTCCGGTGGGCCTAATTGAATCACGTGGTCTGATACTAATACCTGCATCACACGACATTTATAGCACTAGCTACAGTAGCCCCATAGCTTCTTTGGTGCTGACTGACAGCTCACAGCTGACAGATGATGGCTTTTGAAAGTTACCAGACCAAACTATGTATCCCTACGCCGAACCATATGATCTGCAAAAACATGTGTTTAGCAGCTGTCACTTTTTACAGTCAAAATGTAGGTATATACCTAAATGTTGACTGTCAGAAGTCAGCTGTAAACTGTCAGTCAGCACCAAAGAAGTCATGGGGCTACTGTAGCACGTTATCATCTAGCATCGTGTGAATCAGAAAAAAGTATACTGGTTCTGCCTCTTGGTACTGGCCACTATACTAGTAGTGAGGATAGAACAGGCGCTATTTTCGTACTAGTTCCGACACTGGTCTGTGTAATCCGACCAATCAATGCGCGCTGAGACTGTGTGTAGAGAAACGGTAGAAATGGCGCCAACATGGTCATCGGATGTGATTTTGTTGTTGGCAGAAGATTAATTTAAACATCCTTGTTTATATAATACCAAATTGCTACAATATGACAAAATATTTTATTAATATTTAATTAAAAACATGTCATCTAAAACAACAAACGGTGTTCCAGATCCAATTTTAATCTAAATAAACTTAATAGTATGCCAACTTTGGGTGGTTGTTTTTTTAGAATATAAAGTGTTCGTAGGCCTAAAAAAGAAAATTTTTGTATCAAGGATACTGTACTTGGACACCTATGGGCTTAGGGGCCTCTGACCACATCGTAAATAAATGAATACAAATTTGGGGAGATACTAAACGTTAGAGTTACCCCGAATGTATCCTACCTAACCTCCGAAAGTATCATTTTTAGCATCCCGCGACCACTATTTCGTTTTTCCAGCCAGTCCCGTGTCTATATTCTTTCCCTACGCTCCCTCTCATAATCATCAATACCATTATGAATAATTAATGCAGATGCTGCACCCAAAATTAATAGCTGACGTTCTATAAATATTTGCACTAGAACCTAGTACCAAACTAGCAGCGTGTGAATACTCTAGTCCCGTTTCTATTGTACTAGCTAGTATACAGATATCTAGGCGCTAGCTAGCACACTTGATTTCTAGTACAAGCAAGTGTCGTGTGATAGTAGCTTCAGGTCCATCGAAAAAAGCGCTCGCCCTGCCCGCTATAGAAGATAGAAGCGCTCGCCCTGCCCGCTATAACAGATAGAAGCGCTCGCCCTGCCCGCTATAACAGATAGAAGCGCTCACCGGGCCCGCTATAGCAGATAGAAGCGCTCACCCTGCCCGCTATAACAGATAGAAGCGCTCACCCTGCCCGCTATAACAGATAGAAGCGCTCACCGGGCCCGCTATAGCAGATAGAAGCGCTCGTCAGGCCCGCTATAACAGATAGAAGCGCTCACCCTGCCCGCTATAACAGATAGAAGCGCTCACCCTGCCCGCTATAACAGATAGAAGCGCTCACCCTGCCCGCTATAACAGATAGAAGCGCTCACCGGGCCCGCTATAGCAGATAGAAGCGCTCGTCAGGCCCGCTATAACAGATAGAAGCGCTCACCCTGCCCGCTATAGAAGATAGAAGCGCTCGCCCTGCCCGCTATAACAGATAGAAGCGCTCACCGGGCCCGCTATAGCAGATAGAAGCGCTCGTCAGGCCCGCTATAACAGATAGAAGCGCTCACCCTGCCCGCTATAACAGATAGAAGCGCTCACCCTGCCCGCTATAACAGATAGAAGCGCTCACCCTGCCCGCTATAACAGATAGAAGCGCTCACCCTGCCCGCTATAACAGATAGAAGCGCTCACCGGGCCCGCTATATCAGATAGAAGCGCTCACCCTGCCCGCTATAACAGATAGAAGCGCTCACCCTGCCCGCTATAACAGATAGAAGCGCTCACCCTGCCCGCTATAACAGATAGAAGCGCTCACCCTGCCCGCTATAACAGATAGAAGCGCTCACCCTGCCCGCTATAACAGATAGAAGCGCTCACCCTGCCCGCTATAACAGATAGAAGCGCTCACCCTGCCCGCTATAACAGATAGAAGCGCTCACCCTGCCCGCTATAACAGATAGAAGCGCTCACCGGGCCCGCTATAGCAGATAGAAGCGCTCGTCAGGCCCGCTATAACAGATAGAAGCGCTCACCCTGCCCGCTATAACAGATAGAAGCGCTCACCCTGCCCGCTATAACAGATAGAAGCGCTCACCGGGCCCGCTATAGAAGATAGAAGCGCTCGCCCTGCCCGCTATAACAGATAGAAGCGCTCGCCCTGCCCGCTATAACAGATAGAAGCGCTCACCGGGCCCGCTATAGAAGATAGAAGCGCTCGCCCTGCCCGCTATAACAGATAGAAGCGCTCGCCCTGCCCGCTATAACAGATAGAAGCGCTCACCGGGCCCGCTATAGCAGATAGAAGCGCTCACCCTGCCCACTATAACAGATAGAAGCGCTCGCCGGGCCCGCTATATCAGATAGAAGCGCTCGTCAGGCCCGCTATAACAGATAGAAGCGCTCACCGGGCCCGCTATAACAGATAGAAGCGCTCACCGGGCCCGCTATATCAGATAGAAGCGCTCACCCTGCCCGCTATAACAGATAGAAGCGCTCGCCGGGCCCGCTATAGCAGATAGAAGCGCTCGTCAGGCCCGCTATAACAGATAGAAGCGCTCACCCTGCCCGCTATAACAGATAGAAGCGCTCACCGGGCCCGCTATATCAGATAGAAGCGCTCACCCTGCCCGCTATAACAGATAGAAGCGCTCGCCGGGCCCGCTATAGCAGATAGAAGCGCTCGTCAGGCCCGCTATAACAGATAGAAGCGCTCGCCGGGCCCGCTATAGCAGATAGAAGCGCTCGCCGGGCCTGCTATAACAGATAGAAGCGCTCACCGGGCCCGCTATAACAGATAGAAGCGCTCACCCTGCCCGCTATAGCAGAGAGAAGCTATCGCCGGGCCCGCTATAGCAGAGAGAAGCGCTCGCCGGGCCCGCTATAGCAGATAGAAGCGCTCGCCGGGCCCGCTATAGCAGATAGAAGCGTTCACCAGGCCTGCTATAGCAGATAGTGGAGGGTGGGGGAAGGTGGGGTAAAGGAGGTGAGCCGACCAAAACCCCAGCGAAACAATATTAAACCTCCATAAATAACTCGGATAATGCTATTCCCTCGGTTTGATTTATCGGCCAGATGGTTTCTGGGGAGGAAAAAAGCTTTTAAATCAACCAATAGCGTCGCGGCGGTACCGCCCAGTTTGCACGTTACCGATACAATGGACGACGCTTCCAGGGAACAAGCGTCTAGGTAACGTCGGAGAACGCGGGCCTCCTTAGATCTGGTTGGGGGTGAGGGGAGGTTAGAACGATATTTGGAAATGTTACAACTGCGTCACCTCATTGAAGGCTACGTCAGTTTGAGCTTCCAAACCACTAAAACAATCCTCAACTATCTCAGAATGTTCTGTTGTGACCCTCACACTGCTGTATTTCTGATGGTAATGTCAGTTCTTAAGCTTCCAAACCACTAAAACAATCCTCAACTATCTCAGAATGTTCTGTTGTGACCCTCACACTGCTGTATTTCTGATGGTAATGTCAGTTCTGAAGCTTCCAAACCACTAAAACAATCCTCAACTATCTCAGAATGTTCTGTTGTGACCCTCACACTGCTGTATTTCTGATGGTAATGTCAGTTCTGAAGCTTCCAAACCACTAAAACAATCCTCAACTATCTCAGAATGTTCTGTTGTGACCCTCACACTGCTGTATTTCTTATGGTAATGTCAGTTGTGAAGCTTCCAAACCACTAAAATAATTAATTCAAAATACCTTTGTAAGAGATCTAATTCTCTAATGTTTACTAAGCCTGTCATTTAGGCAACAAAATGACTCAATGTTACTAGCTAAGATATATTTTACCAAATCTTTTTTTTTAATAGAAGCCAGTGACGTATACATTCCAATTTTCAAAAGCCTTGCAGAAAAAACAAACATATTCCTTTATGTCCAAAATTGATAGAATTTTACTATATTACTACCGTTATTGATATTATTTATCAAAATGACAGCTGTAGATCACACGAATTGATGTATGAATACATGAAAATAGATCTAGTAGCTTGTCTAGCTGTCAGACAAGTTCCTTCTTATCTAAATCGGACTGTTGTTAACGTCTATGGTAGCACTTTTAGTGATCTCCGAATAACTTTCAACACCCCTGACACAGGTGAAGCCTGAACCCAGGCGTAGACTCGCAATGGATCCTGGGAGGTAAATCATAAAGTTACCCGACCCACTGAGACATCCTCAACAAACTCATTGAGATGTGGGCTTGTTCCGCTAGAGTGCTCCACCGTATGTAGACCATCTGCACTGGTAAGAGAGAAAAAAAAACCACCCTCCCACACCCCTTGGACAACTCTTGTGAAGGTATTTGGGACATGCATCCCTCAAGGCTGGCAAGGTACACCCCCTCCCCCTCCTTCAACCCTTAGCATGACCTTAACCACCCTCGGGCATCCTGCTATAAGGGTGGTTGGTTCAATATATATCCCCTCGGTACCATCCCCAGTAAACTACCTTCCGATGATTTACTGACACGAGTTCCGGTCAGGGAGAATATACAACCCTTCCACAGATCAATCAATCCGGCCATCTATCTATCTATCTCTTGGCGACTTTATGATATTGTATTATCTTCTGTAGATGTTTCTCACAGGAAACTGGATTGAAAAAACAACAACATGGTCGTCACATTCATAGGTAGAATCAGGGAGGGGGGTGTAAAGTGGGCAGTTGCTCCCCCAATATTTAGAGGACAACAAAAAACAAACCAAATATTAGTCGACAAGCACTATCACAAATTTCTCATGGAACACTGCGGTTCATCTGTTATAAATATTATTATTATTATTAACACCACGTCTTACTACCCGTTCGGGTTATACGCACTTACGCTAATGTGTAATGGTAGGGTGATTGTGAGACGAAATGGAGGACCTACAGTTTAACGTGGGATCCGAACCACGGTGTGAGGCCTGGCATTCCACACATTCACAAGTTGTGGTTAATACACGTCTTGTCAGAGGTGAAGGAAGGGTTTGGTAATCAGATAAATCTGTGTCGGGACCGAGGATTGAACCCCGGACCCTCAGCACAGAAGTCTGACACCTTACCCCTAGACCACCAGGTCATCTGTTATAAATACTGTATGAAATAAAGTAGGCAAAGTAATTTTACTCATAATTTATATTATTATGAAATTGGTTTGGAACAAAACTTATTGTATTTTACGTTGCGTCCAGTCTTAGTCGGAATCTCTGGAAATGAATCCAAAGGTTGTATTATATGGAACACCTCCCTGGTCCAAAGGTTGTACTATATGGAACACGTCCCTGGTCCAAAGGTTGTACTGTATGGAACACCTCCCTGGTCCAAAGGTTGTACTATATGGAACACGTCCCTGGTCCAAAGGTTGTAGTATGGAACACCTCCCTGGTCCAAAGGTTGTACTGTATGGTAGTTTATTGCTGTCTAAGGACCTCCTAAAGCTTTCCACTGTTGTGAGGAGCTAGACTTGTCGATCAAAGACTCCTAAACGACAGTAACCATGTGGTTTCATAACGTCGCTGGGTGGAGCTGACAGTAGGAGAACATACAGGGGAGGAGGAAAACACGAAATGTCAAATCAATTGTTTGTGACCCACTATTAAATGGCATCGTTCAATTAACAAAGATCCGTTCCACGCTCCCAGACCAGTTACCTTTCGTTCCCCGGGCATTTATATCCAAGTTATCAACAAAAATATGTGGGTTTTTGACCCTTTTCGAAGTGTAAACTGTCAACCTTTAAACTATGTCTACAAGTCGATGAATGTATAGGGTCATAGAAAATAGTTTATCTGTTGATCAAAGCAAACAAACACTTTTATTGTTAAGGGTTTTTGTCAATATTTATCCTAAGCACAACAATATCTCAGTTATCTAGACAACTCCCTTGTAATGAAACCAAAATGTTCACCCGTACACCTGGTGTGTCTAAGGGCCCCGTCTACTTGAAGGTAAGAGTCCTCACACTGATGTATTTATTATGATAATATCAGTTCTGAAGTTACAAAACCAATAAAACAATGCGAGAATACGAGTTAATGTTGGGATTTTTGCAAAAATTGTTTACAACAAAAACATTTTTTTGGGGGGCCAAAATAATTAAACCATTGCTCCAGCCTCCAATAGATATGTTTAGTATAAATTTCTACACTTGGTGATATAAACAGTTGTTGAATATCTGTCATGAATATGGTGGACTTACAATATAAACGGTTGATATCACCAAGTGTAGATAATTAAACAAAACGGATCTATTGAAACAATGAGACTAATTTATTTATTTTGGCCATAAAATATTTTGCTATAAAAAAACTACACTAATATTGACATTAACTCGCGGTACCCCCACCCCCACCCCCCACCCCGTACATACACCTCCAAACTTGAGGTGAAGCGGGGAGGATTATTGGTTATTGTATTGGTTAGGTGTAAGACAAGGCTAACTAGCCTTAACGTCTCCAAAATGTATCTAAACAAAGATTAGGGAAGCTACCCTAATTAGCGCGACCGGCCTGTTTAACTGTAAAATTCAAGGTCAAAAAACATTTAAGTTATTCTATCATATTGAGATTTTACTCTCGTCTCTCCGAACGGATGCTGTTGCAAATGTCTCATCCCTTATTTTAGCCACCTAGAGCTGATACCGCCCGCAGAACGCTCCTGTGTGGAGGGTTGCGTAACTTGCCAGGGGCTTCTCTGGCTTTGGTGCGGGTTACACACACACTGACGTGTAGGAAGGAGTGAGAATGGAAATAGAGAAAATGTACCATCGTTTGCGTGGAGGGACAGTGAGGAAACATTTAGGAGGGGGGGGAATCACCACAGAAGTCCCTGGCGTCCAACCCCTTAGCTGAGATGTTACCGTGTCTTCCTCAGTAGCGTATCCGGGTTTTATTCCCCAGCATGGCCGAAAAATGTTATCATCGGCTAAAAGTGGGTTTACCTTTTTTAAAGTGATTAGTTAACGTTTGGGGGTCAAGGTGTTGTGTCTGTTTTAGATTTAAATTAGTTTATAACCAGTTGGTTCTGAAACCTCACGTTAAATAATTACTTAAAATAACAATAAAAAAGTATTCCCCTACCGAGATTCGAACCCTGACCTCCTTATAGGTGGTAAACCAGAGCTGACGAGATTGGCTCATTTGTCCGCGTGTCTACCCGTGATGTTCCATTAAATACTTTTTTGAAACTACACGCAGAGTTGAGGAATTCTTTAAGAAAAAAGGGGGGTGGGGGGGATAAAGAAAATTGAAAGCATCAAATTAACTCTCTAAAGGACCACATTTTTTCTCTCCTTTTCTAAACAAAAGGTGGAGTTAAATTAATTCCATACGACATCCATTGTTCAGATTATAACGCCTCTTCTCATTTTAACTGCTTAGCACTCTATTATTTCATTATTCTCTCCTAAAAATCACAAGAAGGGATGTAAAAAAAACAGTTTTTTTTAAATAAAACACACACGATTCTCTCAACCCCATCCCCCTCCTCCTTCCAAAAAGCGTACTTTGCCCCGCCCCTATTTTTTTTCCAACTCAACGTGCAATGTTGCCGGCGAAGCCACAACAAACAAAAGGAACACGATTTTTAAAAAAAAACAAGAGGGGAAATGTGGGGGGAAGGGGGGAGAGAGAAAACAAAAGACGATCTATCTTTCGTAGATAGAACATGGGGCGGACATGTTTAATAATATAACCTAGGAGTGCTTGAGATATGGGGGAGGGCGGGTGTCGGCGGGGGGGGGGGGGGAAAAAAGGTGTGTTAAAAACATGTACAAGCTTTAATTTGTTTAATTTGATCCGCGGTCCAGATAAATTCCTTCTTTTCTCAAGAGCACCTCTTTCTACGCGGAGTGATATGTTTATGAGAATAAGAAGAAAAAATAAATAAAGAAAAGAACATATAACGTTTGCTAGAAGGCGGACTTATTTTACACACACACACACACATCAGATTCAACTTGTGTTAAGGAAAGAAATAGGAAAATAAAAAAATAATAAGAAAAGGAAAGAGTATGACTTTTTTCGATCGTCAATCATAATATAGTTATTGCGCTGGCATGCCTCGGGTATTGGTGGGGGGGGGGGGGGGAGGAGAGGAACTATACAATAGCGGACCGCTATCATAGGTTTAACACCTGAATTGTCAAGTAATTGATTCGTGCCAAAAAAAAAAAAAAACAAACAAACCAAAACAAAAAAAACTTCTTGTACTAGATAAAAAAAAAACTAACGAAGAAATATTTTCCAGATCGTAACAAAAATAATAGTAATAATTATATCGTGATGTAAAGGGGAAAAAAATATAAAAGTTATATATACATGGACGTGTTTCTTTCCTTTTAAAGGAAAATTTGATACAACATTTTATTTTATTTTTTAAATTGAGTTTGTCATTATTATTATTATTATATTATTATTATTTATTATTATTATTATATTATTATTATATTTTTATCGAAACACGAACAGTAAAGTGTAAATTTGTTCTGTCTGTCCTTAAAGTGTAGGTATTATTGAATAATAAGGAGGACTGCCTGGATATCCCCCCTAACCCCCCCTCGGTTAAATAAACCAATCCCATTGTTTGGCGCGGTTATCCGATAGGCAACTGTCTCTAAAAAAGTCCCGTCACGGTTTTAATGGACGCGAGGTGTGAGAGCGGTCCAATATTTTACCATTATGTTTGAATGTTTCTTGAATGTCCCGCCAGAGGGCAATGTGGTAGTCTACGTAATTAACACGTCGGTAATAAGTTAGAGGTGAGATTGACTTTCGAAACTTCATTAGAAGAATATTGAAATGAACGTGAAGGTTGAGGTACACCTGTCGTGACAAGTTTTGACCGATCTCTAGTGTTCTGGGGCGATATCTATGATCTAATTCAGGTGAATACAGCGAGGAGAGTGATTTTGAAATAAGTTCATCAGAATTGAAATAGTGGGGTCGACACCCATTGAGCACCCTGTGAGGGTGAACCTGGCCCGGATGGTGCAAGGGTTGAACTGGTGTCTTACCAGGGTTGAACTCGTGTCTTACCAGGGTTGAACTGGTGTCTTACCAGGATTGAACTGGTGTCTTACTAGGGTTGAACTGGTGTCTTACCAGGGTTGAACTAGTGTCTTACTAGGGTTGAACTGGTGTCTTACTAGGGTTGAACTCGTGTCTTACCAGGGTTGAACTCGTGTCTTACCAGGGTTGAACTGGTGTCTTACCAGGATTGAACTGGTGTCTTACTAGGGTTGAACTGGTGTCTTACCAGGGTTGAACTAGTGTCTTACTAGGGTTGAACTGGTGTCTTACTAGGGTTGAACTCGTGTCTTACCAGGGTTGAACTCGTGTCTTACCAGGGTTGAACTGGTGTCTTACCAGGATTGAACTGGTGTCTTACTAGGGTTGAACTGGTGTCTTACCAGGTTGAACTAGTGTCTTACTAGGGTTGAACTGGTGTCTTACTAGGGTTGAACTCGTGTCTTACCAGGGTTGAACTCGTGTCTTACCAGGGTTGAACTCGTGTCTTACCAGGGTAAAACTCGTGTCTTACCAGGGTAGAACGTGGATATTACCTGAGTTAATCACAAGTTTCAGAAATCAAGTGTCAGTTGTGTCGAACATGTGAGGACAGGCCATATTTATACTGTTGTCTCTGGTAGCGGCAATCAGCCAGACCGGTAGCTGTCGCTATCAAAACTTGTCCTCGGCGGTGTGCAAGATGCTATCAATAGATGGCTAAGGAGGAGTTGTAAGCTATGTCCTCGGCACAGAAAATAATAATAATAATAAAACATACCTCTTACACCCAACTAAATTAATATTTAACTTTTATGAACCCAAATTATGTTTCAAAAATTATAGACTTCGAGTCAATAGTATTAGTTATGTAAGATGAATTAATCGAGTGGATATTCTAAAGTAGAAAAAAAATACCAATTCGAATTTGAATCTATTCATGTTAGTTAATTGTAAAAAAAAAATATTGATTTTATTCAAACATGAACACGAAAATTATTTTCAAAAAGAATGTGACTTGGCCTATGCCGCTTTTATGTTGTCTTCTTCTTTTTTGTGTGTGTGTGTGTAATTCTAACTTGTTAAGAGAATGATTTATTGAGAATAATCACACGCATTAATCAGAGATTTAGTCGAGCCACCGCCGGGAAAATGTTTCGTTCAGGAATGTTTAAGAGATGGCGTTGGTGTTCCTTCACTAGAGCAGAAGATTTCTCATGACTTTTTATTTTTATTTTTATTTTTTTTCAATATTAATACAAGAGATGTGGTATCAAAAGAAAAGTGTCAATATTGTAATCTTATCAATATCGAAAAAGTACGAGGTAAAAGTTGAAATAAAACCATTATAGATTTTTTAGGGTTTTTCATGTGATTAAAGTAAAATGTTTTTCACTAAAATATTTAAATTTTTGTACTAACGATTGTCTTGTAAACAAACAAACAAACAAACAAAATGTGTTGGCTGTTTGTTAATTCAATTTATCAAAATTAATGACTAAACACTATAAAAAATGTAACCGCAACTATTTTTTTTTTGCACCACATCTTACTAACCGTTCAGGTTATGTGTATTTGTACCAATTAGGCTAATGTGCTAGGGAATAGGGAAGGTTGATATTCTGAAAGTGTACCCGCATTTGCGTGTAGAGAAAGAGAGATAGTAGGACCATGTTAATGGAATATAATATATTATGTCTTAATTTTTTAACGAGGTAGAAGAATCTTTTAATCAAGATGTCTGCGGTGATAAAAATAAACAGGCTATCAAAGTGTGGACCTGAATAAATTACAATGAAACACCGCTAGACCAAGCCCCGGTGGTCCGAACACACTTTTCGGAAAACGGGGAAAAAATTAAGCAAAATAAAATATTTTTAATTGATTAACAAGCTCAAAGTTAAAAGAGAGTGGTAAGAAATAATAAATACTTAATATTTACATGATGCAGTTAACACAATGTGTTTTCTTGAAATTACAAATAATTACAGTACATATTACGTACTATACGGCAGGTAAATAAATGAAAATTTTTATTAAACTCATTCAACTTTAATTTAAAATTTGTGTAAATATTATTATTATTAGCACTGCGTCTTACTACCCGTGCGGGTTGTACGCACTTACGCTAATGTGTAATGGTAGGGTGATTGTGAGATGAAATGGAGGACCTACAGTTTAACGTGGGATCCGAACCACGGTGGAGGCCTGGCATTCCTCACATTCACAAGTTGTGATTAATACACGTCTTGTCAGAGGTGAAGGAAGGGTTTGGCAATCAGATAAATCTGTGCCGGGACCGAGGATTGAACCCCGGACGCTTAGCACAGAAGTATTGACACCTTACCCCTAGACTGCCAGGTCACCGACTTTGTAAAACATTCTGGGGTTAAAACTTGAAAACTTTCAAGACAGTGTGACGTCACAAAACGTCAACCTCAATCAAAGTTTTTTTAAAATTATTTCAGTATTTTAGAAGAAAAAAAATTGATAATCGTTCATTGGACTTAGACTACTGAGTAACAGGAATGTTGGGGTTTGAATCCCGGTCGGGTGTAATGAAGAAGGTGTTTTTTTTCCCTGAATGGTTTCTCCCTCTCCGCGGGTGCATTTCTTCTAAAAAACAGCCTTCCTAGTCGATTAACCGGTTGTGTAAATTCGTGGACAGCCCGAACAGGTAAAAAAATTATCGTTTCAAACACACACAAAGTGTGACTTAGGCCCTTGTTGCCTGGGGCCGGCACGCGCTGTAATGAAGATGTTTCTATGCATTACTTCACACATCCCTTGGTCCGCCACTGTTTATATATATATATATATATATATAGTGCTACAGAGTGGGGGGGTTGGGGGGGTTAGGGGGGCCAGGCATGATATGTCGGGGACTTTACTTTTATATTCCACCCCAGCGAAGGGATGGAGACGAAAAAGCCATTCTTTATGTTCACAGATTGCTTACAAATGTGTTTGTGATTCTGTGTCTGATTCTCCCCCCCGACCGACCTCCAACAATTCATTTATTTCCCGGAACAGCGAAAACGGCAATAAATACTAACTTGGTGCGTTCCCGAGGAAATGTGAATTTTCTTCTTCTTCTTACGGAACGCGAGGGGTTGTTTTAATTCTAGTTTTATATTTCCTACTCTACTTCTTACTTACTACCCGTCCTGATCATACGCGTATAGCTACACTACTTGACTAGAGATGAGGAGGGTATAAGCTAGAAGAAATGTATCCGTATTTGCGCATAGGAAGAACAATAAAGTCATTTATGAAAAAAAAAATATTAGCATCCCATCTCGCTACCTGTTCAGGTTATTGTAGTAATTACGATAGTGTGTTAGTGATTGGTAAGGTTGAATTTGGATGAAAAGTACCCGCATTTGCGTGGAGGAAGAGCAAAATAACATATTTATGAAACCCACCTTCAGTACAACCTTATCTTTATGTCATCGGCAGTCTAGTTTATTGCGAGATTGACGCCTTAAACCATGCGGCCGCCAAAGCAGGTAAAAGAACTCGGTACACCCGAACCGGGAATCGAATCCCGACTCCCCTGTCACCAGTAAAAGGCTTGACTAGATGAGCTTGACGTCTAGTCTGCGCGCTCACCAATTTGGGCCGTTTCTTTTTGACGGTGGGGGGGGGGGGGTACATATGTTCCTGTTTTTATTTCAAAGGGGGAGTTTTTTTATACAGAAAAATATTAGCTTATTTATTATAGATTTTTTTTACAAAAAGCCATTTATTTGAAGTTTTTACCGTACTTTTCTGAACCGACTGATTATATCAGTACACGACTTATAAACTAACTTAAATCTAGAACAGACACAACATCCATCCCCCCGGCCGTTAATTCATCACTGTGAAAGGGGGAAACTCACGTTTCTCCAACGACCATACCACGAATCGAACCCGGGACCCTTAGCTCAGCAGAAAGACACGCTACCGACAAAACTAAGGTGTCGGGCTACCGTATATTTAGGCGGTAGACCATATCACGTTGGCTTCAGGATAACGTTTCAGAATTATATGGACAGTAAAATATTACCCGCAGCAGCTGTGACGCGGGTTAAGGCGTCTGTCTCGTCTGGTTTGGTTTGCCTGGGGAGGCCAGGGTTCATATCCAGACCAGCTGCATTGAGGTTGTATTTTTAATACATGGTTTACCATTCTCCTTTCCTCACAAATGCGGGGTACATTTATTCTATATTCTACTTTACTACTCCCTGCCCTGTTGTTCGCAGACATACAGGATGGGCAGTAAGACTCAGTAGCAACTTGATCCAATATGTAAGGATGAGTAGGATGTAACATAGGAAGTGTATCCTAAACAGCGTGGAGAGAGAATAGAAAAACCACAGTCATAAACTACACGTGAAAAAACTAACCTCCAGTGTATCCAGCTGGGATTAGAACCCTGGACATTTCCGTCACCAGCAATCCTGCCACAGGTATAGCACATAAGAGGCCCACGTTTGAACCTGATTGGGTGCCTGCAATGAGTGGTGCTTTCTCACATTGCTCTGTTGCCATTTGTTTAAAACTCGCCGCGCGGTTAATTAGTGGCAACCATCAACGAGGTTATTCACCTTCCTAACCCTAGTCGCTTGGTTTAAAGAGTTTAAATCGCTTATGGATGGTGTTTGCACAAGATAATAATGTATTATTCAAAATTACACTATCCAAGAAAGACGTGGATTTAAAATTAGATTCCGTTGAAAATAGTATCTGATAATTATTTCAAACCCGCTTCGGTGGCCGCATGGTATCAGATGTCACTCTCGCAATAGACTGTGTACAGCCGATGACGGGGAGATCGAGGTTCGAATCCCAGTTGGGTTTACTTAAGGTGTTTTTTTTTCCTAAATGGTTTTCCACTTTTCCTTCACGCAATAATGTGGGAACACTTTCTTTAAATTCAACCTTTCTCATCCTTAGCTCATTAACGTAATTAGTAGCTTATAGCCTGATCAAGTAATAAGATGAGGTGCTAAAAACTTTTTGTAAAAAAGTTACATTTTAGTAAAATAATCTAATTTAATTATTGTTGCGCATAACATTAGAAGGTACCTGAAAGAAATAGGGTTTAATGAGGTGGACTGGATAGAACTAGCTCAAGATAGAGATAGGGTGTAATGAGGTGGACTGGATAGAACTAGCTCAAGATAGGGAGAGAGTGTAATGAGGTGGACTGGATAGAACTAGCTCAAGATAGAGATAGGGTGTAATGAGGTGGACTGGATAGAACTAGCTCAAGATAGAGATAGGGTGTAATGAGGTGGACTGGATAGAACTAGCTCAAGCTAGCTGGACGGTATATTTGTTTATTCCTTCAATTAAATCTGGCGCCAAACTTTTCGCTTATTAAACTTCATTTGTGTTAGTTCGAGTTAAGCAACCCATCATTTCAAGACATTTTGTAAAGAACCTCCACACGAGGCAGAGGTCCATTAATACTCGTCTAGTGTACCTCGGAGGCTGGGGTGAGATATGTACCGCCACTCCCCCTGCTAGGTAGACTCCCCTCAGTGCAGCCCATCAACTTTCACACTCAGCTTGTCGAGACGGGGACCTTAAACAGTCCATCTCGCTGTGTTTCATTAACAAAACAGGCACCCGCTTCGTGGTGGCTTGGTTACTCTCGCAGTAGACTAGACTGCCGATAGCTGGGAAAGACGAGGTTCGAATCTCGGTCGGGTGTACTGAGGTTTTTTTTTAAATTGTTTTTCTCTCTCCCTCCACGAAAATGCAGGTACGTTTCCTATAAATATAACCTTCCTCGATTCTCAGGGTCGTTGTCGATGCACCCAAGTCTTGTAATCTGTCACCTTCCTCTCACTAGTAGTTTTATCAACCACACACACAATAATGTCACGAACAAATGTGGCCGGGCCTGTTGGCTTTAGGGCGGGGACGTAGGGGAGGCGAGAAAAGATCAGTGTTTTTTGCAGTTTTTATAGAAAAACTCATTTTTTTTTGCCAAAATAAATCAAATATTGTTCCAGTAGAAACAAAGAGTTTAATTTCTTACACGGTGATATCAACATTTGTTGAATATCTGTCATGGCAGTATTAGATGACAAACTAGATAAAAAGTTGTCATTAAATTCCAGGACACCCTCACATATATTCAACAGCTGTTGATATCACCGTGTGAGAGAATTATACGATATGCTTTCTACTGGAGAAATATTTGGTTTATTTTGGCAAAAAAAAAAATGTTTTGGTACAAAATTGAAAAAATACAGACCTTTTCTCGCGTCCCCTACGTCCCCACCTTAAATAACAAGTTTTATGTTGAAGCAGAGGAAACAATTTTCAGGTACAGTCCTGTCAATATTTGCTTGTCCTGGCAACAACACACAAGTGGACGCAAAAAAAACAAACAAAAAACACGTGATGTTTTAAACTTTATTTTGATATAAATATTGGATTATTATTCTCCCCATAAATTTTAATTTGTTTCCAATGAAAACACGTTTTTATAGTACACACAAATTTATGGTCTAAAAAAAAAAAGGACCAAAACACGAAAACGTGACACGATAATTTCATTATTTTTACTGAAAATAACAAAATTCTTCATTCGTATTTTATTACCTTTTAATTTCATTTCTTAATTTATTTCGAAATCGTGCTTTGAAAAATCATTCTTCCATGACTCATATTTAATTTTAAAAACTTTGTATATATAGCAATAGTAATAATAAGAAACACCGTCTGAGGTGAGAGTCGAAGGAAAGACCGCACCCATCAATAAAACACTAGTTTATTTTTCCCCCTGTTATCACAAATCTCGCCAAACATTTGGGTCCGTCCTCTCCCGGAAAGGGGGTGAGGGGTACATTCCAACCCCCCCCCCCGTCCCCTCTCTCCCGCTAAATATGTCTAATAGAACCCCTCTCCCTCCTCTCACGTTTTTTAAAAACGATTGAAACACTGATATCAAAAACAATTTATTCCCAAAAATAAAATAAAGTTAAAACAAACTCCCCCCCCCCCCTTTCCGCCTGCCCCAACATTCCCAAACATTTTTTTAAAATTTAAATTACAAATGTTCGCCACCTTAGCTCGGTAGGTAGCGTGCTTTCCTACTAAACTAATAGACTCAAGTTCGATTCCTGGCATGACCAATAATGTATAGTTAATTAAACGTGCCTCGGTGGCGTAGTTGGCTAACGCTCCAGTCGTCTTTAGCTCGACGCCGAGGACGGGGAGATCGAGGTTCGAATCTCGGTCGGGTGAACTGGGGCGGTTTTTCCTAAATGGTTTTCCACGCAAATGCGGGTTCACTTCCTCTAATTTCAACCTTCCCAATTCCTAATCCATTAGGTAATTAGTACTTAAGCGTATAACCCGAACGGGTAGTAAGACGCATTGCAATAATAATAATAATAATAATAATAATAATAATAATAATTAATAATTAAACGTGGGTTACCCCCTTTTCACGGTGATGAAATTAACGGCCTGGGTGCTGGGTGTTGTGTCTGTTATAGATTTAAGCTTGTTAGCAAGTCGCGTGCTGATGTAATCGGTCGGTTCAGAAAGTGCACGTTAAATACTTCAAATAAATAAAATTTAAAAAATATTCCAGCTGACAAAGTGTATTAATATTCTGTAATATACGTCGATTTATTATGACAGTGGTATTTAAATTTTAAATTTATTGTCGTTTATAAATCCTAAATAAATATTAGATTTTTTGGTCTCGCTATTTAAATTTGATTTAAAAAACGTGGAAATGATTGGTTCTTGCTCGGACCTCCTTACCCCCCTATATCCACCCCCCTGTTCTGGTGTGGACCCCTCTAAAAGGGGGGAGGGGGGACTATCTGCGCGGCCCATCGGATGATTTCTTTTTAATCAACCTTTAATTACAGTTTGCGCGCGGCAGATGTATTTACGAAGTATAGCACCTCCGAACTTTATTTCTCTCTCTGTTCCCCTTCTTTCATTCTCCCTCTTTGTTGTTTTTATTCTAAAAAAAAGAAGAGGGTTTCAAGTAATAACGATATTCTGTTATTTATGACTCCACACTACGACTTATCGCTTCACAATATCAACATTTTACAAAACGAGCTTCGTGTACCTTCGGTTTCAAAATGAAGTCTTGCCACGTCTGTCTTGGCGGGAGGATTCCTAGCCCCCAAAAACCAGACGCTCAAAATAATAAACATTCGTTTAAAAAGAAAAAAGGGGTGTCGAGATTATGAATTTTTGAAAAACAATTATAACACCGAGGTGACCTGGTGGTCTAAGGGTAAGGTGTCAGACTTCTGTGCTGAGGGTCCGGGGTTCAATCCTCGGTCCCGGCACAGATTTATCTGATTGCCAAACCCTTCCTTCACCTCTGACAAGACGTGTATTAATCACAACTTGTGAATGTGAGGAATGCCCGTCCTCCACCGTGGTTCGGATCCCACGTTAAATTGTAGGTCCTCCATTTCATCTCACAATCACCCTACCATTACACATTAGCGTAAGTGCGTATAACACGAACGGGTAGTAAGACACGGTGATGATGATGATGATAATAATAATAATAATAATAATTACAACACCCGCACACAAATATTATCGCCTGCAAACCAATCAAAATGTGTCATCAGAGTTGACCCTATTTATCTTAAAACAAAATTCCCTGTATTTTTCAGAAGAAGTTTTAATTTTTTTTTTTAAGACAGTTTATAGCAGGTCATAAGGGTCACATTGAAAATTGAAAATACTAAGGATGCCACATTTCAAACTTAAATCAACATTTTCATATTGATGATTAAAAATAATTTTAATTGATTACTTAAAAAAAAGATTAGGCCACTATATTAATCAATAATAGGGACCCTATTTTATTTTTTATCAGAAATATTATATTTGAAACAATGATCATTTGTTTTACTAATATTATTTTTAGCATATGGTATTTTTATCCATGAGAGATGCAGTATCTATCTATCTATCTATCTATCTATCTATTCCTTGATTTTGGTTGGAAGAGTCTTTTAGATACGAACATATTCCTTTGATCTCAACACTGATAACATTTCAATTAATATTATTATTATTATTATTATTTTATATGTATTTATCATATCCATCAAAAGTGACATTTGCCGGGCACATCTTGGAGGTTGTTTACAAGTCATTTCCTCAATGAGGTGACGTCATACAAGGCAAGGTTGAAGGAAAGAGGAGCTTAAGAAGGAGGAGGATTCAAATATTAGATCCTGTCGTAAGAGAGAACACCCTATAATTATAAAAATATCAAAACTTTTTTTGGCCATAATGAATAAAACATTTCTCCATTAGAAACATAAGAATTTAATTTTCTTCACGCGGTGATATCAACAGTTGTTGAATATCTGTTGAGGGTGTCCTGGAATTTAATGACAACTTTTTATCTTCATTTAAAAAGTTTGTCATCTAATACTGCCATGACAGATCTCCAACAACTGTTGATATCACCATCTGAAGAAAATTAAACTCTAGGTTTCTACTATAGAAATATTTGATTCATTTTGGCCAGAATGTTTTGATAGAAAAACTGCAAACCCACTGACCTTTTTATCCCACTCCAAGGCTCACATTTTTCACCACACAAAGACCTAATATTTAAAGTTTCAATATTTCAGGAATATTCAAGTTTTTCTCAAGTTTTTTTGACATTCCTTATGTTTTCCCGGTTAATCCAGTGCGTTCCAGCCATTACAACCCCTACACAATCCAACGGTTAAAAAGTCATATTAAATTAAAGAATAAGTTTAACGCCAGAGAAACTTGTTGAGTTGGGGATGAGCAGGTTTTAAAGGTGGCGTGTTCCCGCATTAGTGTATTAGTGTATAGAGAGAATAGCGAGATGGCCTGTGAAAAACACAGCCCCAGTGCACCCGGTTGAGAATCGAACCTTGACCTCCACATCATAGGACAAGCCAGTTTATTTAGAGTATGACACCATAGACTACGTGACCACTGGTATGGATACATTGACGGGGAAAAAACCCAAAAAACTCAATCAAGATATCTTTTTTCTTTCGACGCGTTTTAGTACCCCCTCCGGGTTGTACGCATTTATAATCACGTTAGTGTGGTAGGCGTGAGAAAGGGCTGAATATAGATCATATGTAGCCTCATTTACGGAAAGGAGAGTGGGAAAATAACACCCTCAATACACCCAGTCGGGATCTGATCCCCGACATCTAGTCCGCGTGGCCACCGGTGCGGCTAAGACAATCAATTGAAAGAAATGTGTTGTAAAGAGAACAGTTGTGTTGTAAAGAGAACAACAGTTGTTGTAGAGGATGGAAAGGAAAGTTGCGGCCTCCAGTTACTCATTTGTTATTCATTATTCAAGATACGAGGCTGTGGGCAGGCGGAACAGCAGGGCTACAAACATAGCAACAACAAAATTACCGGTAGGGTTGATATTCCTGCCTCCAGCCTTAGAATCAAAGGTTCAGTATCGACGCCGGGGGGGGGGGGAGGGGGTGAATATCGGTGAGTTTCTTTAAAATTAATCATTTCTAAAAAGTTTCTTCCTATGGAAATCGGACTGTAGGTATTTATTGTTTGACGTTGTCTTAGGTTAATTTAGTTTGAAGGCCACGTGATGATTTATTTTAATATGTGTTTAGAAAGTACACGTTAAATACACCAATTAAATAAACAACGGGTGGATAGAGTTTAATTCCTCGACACAATATAAAAACATGATTAGTAAAAAAAAGATAGAAAAAAACAAATTGTATCGCATTAAGGAGGGAAAATGGTTTTGTGAAATAAAATGACTCACCCTAAAGCCAGAGGATGGGTGGCTCGCCTCTTAATAATTAGGGTTTAATTACGTGTAGAAGATTAAACGCTATCCTTCTATTGTTTTAATTTTCAGTCATTCATGTGAGCAGATTCTCATCTGATAAAAAGAGAAAAAAATAGAACCTTTAATAGTTATTGGTTCCTTATTTAGCGGCTGAAACACCAACTATCATATGTTTGTAGCGTCTGTTTCAAGGTTGGTACTCCTGTCAGAATGTACCAGACTGTATTCTCGAGGTTGGTACTCCTGTCAGAATGTACCAGACTGTATTCTAGAGGTTGGTACTCCTGTTAGAGTGTATCAGACTGTATTCTAGAGGTTGGTACTCCTGTCAGAATGTACCAGACTGTATTCTCGAGGTTGGTACTCCTGTTAGAGTGTATCAGACTGTATTCTAGAGGTTGGTACTCCTGTCAGAATATACCAGACTGTATTCTCGAGGTTGGTACTCCTGTCAGAATGTACCAGACTGTATTCTCGAGGTTGGTACTCCTGTCAGAATGTACCAGACTGTATTCTCGAGGTTGGTACTCCTGTCAGAATGTACCAGACTGTATTCTCGAGGTTGGTACTCCTGTTAGAGTGTATCAGACTGTATTCTAGAGGTTGGTACTCCTGTCAGAATGTACCAGACTGTATTCTAGAGGTTGGTACTCCTTCAGAATGTACTGGGCTGTATTCTCGAGGTTGGTACTCCTGTCAGAATGTACCAGACTGTATTCTCGAGGTTGGTACTCCTGTCAGAGTGTACCAGACTGTATTCTCGAGGTTGGTACTCCTGTCAGAGTGTACCAGACTGTATTCTCGAGGTTGGTACTCCTGTCAGAGTGTATCAGACTGTATTCTCGAGGTTGGTACTCCTGTCAGAATGTACCAGACTGTATTCTAGAGGTTGGTACTCCTGTCAGAATGTACCAGACTGTATTCTAGAGGTTGGTACTCCTGTCAGAATGTACCAGACTGTATTCTAGAGGTTGGTACTCCTGTCAGAATGTACCAGACTGTATTATCGAGGTTGGTACTCCTGTCAGAATGTACCAGACTGTATTCTAGAGGTTGGTACTCCTGTCAGAATGTACCAGACTGTATTCTAGAGGTTGGTACTCCTGTCAGAATGTACCAGACTGTATTCTAGAGGTTGGTACTCCTGTCAGAATGTACCAGACTGTATTATCGAGGTTGGTACTCCTGTCAGAGTGTATCAGACTGTATTCTCGAGGTTGGTACTCCTGTCAGAATGTACCAGACTGTATTATCGAGGTTGGTACTCCTGTCAGAGTGTATCAGACTGTATTCTCGAGGTTGGTACTCCTGTCAGAATGTACCAGACTGTATTCTAGAGGTTGGTACTCCTGTCAGAATGTACCTGACTGTATTCTAGAGGTTGGTACTCCTGTCAGAATGTACCAGACTGTATTCTAGAGGTTGGTACTCCTGTCAGAGTGTACCAGACTGTATTATCGAGGTTGGTACTCCTGTCAGAGTGTACCAGACTATATTCTCGAGGTTGGTACTCCTGTCAGAATGTACCAGACTGTATTCTCGAGGTTGGTACTCCTGTCAGAATGTACCAGACTGTATTCTCGAGCCGTGTCGAATCAAACTGTTGTTTTAATAACAAGCCCCGGCATTTAATTGCTGCCCCGCCCACACAATATTGCCCAAGCCCTAGATCCCGAAAACTAGATAAATACCAAAAACCTAGGCCCGGTACGTTAAATAAATGTTCACGAGGTTTAACCCCTCCCAGCGACCAACACTTTCCGAGAAAACCTATTTCCTTTTTAGTGAAAATGGTTTCGTTGTGAATGAAACGCACCATATGGGAAGGGTGGGACACGAACATTATTTTCGCGCAGGATTTTGGTTTTTTTTTTTGTCTCTTTATTTGTTTTACTTGAGGTGGGGTGGAAGGGGACGCGAGAAAAGACCAGGGTATTTTGAAGTTTTTTATGGCAAAACATTTCTTTGGTCAAAATAAATCAAATATTGTTCCAGTACAAACCTAAGAGTTTAATTTTTCCCACACGGTGATATTAACAGCTTTTTTTTTTTTAGCACCGCGTCTTACTACCCGTTCGGGTTATACGGTTAAGTACTAATTACACTAATGGATTGGGACGTGGGAAGGTTGAACTCAGAGGAAGTGAACCCGCATTTGCGTGGAGGGAGAGTGGAAAACTATTTAGGAAAAAAACCCCCAGTTCACCCGACCGAGATTCGAACCTCGATCTCTCCGTCCTCGGTGGTCTAGCTCAACACGACTGGCGCGTTAGCCAACTACGCCACCGAGGCGGGTATCAACAGCTGTTGTTGAATATCTGTGATGAGCATAGCAACATTAGACGAGAAACATTTTAAACTAAGCTAAGATGTTGTCATTAAATTTCAAAACACCCTTCAAAGATATTCAAGAAATGTTGAGGTCACCCTGTGAAGAAACTTAAATACCGTATTATATTTCTACTGGAGCAATATTTTATTTATTTTGGCAAAAAAAAAAGAGTTTTGCCATAAAAACTTCAAAAAACACTGGTCTTTTCTCGCATACCCTTCCATTCCACCTTAAATTACAACGCACTAGGTGACCTGGTGGTCTAGGGGTAAGGTGTCGGACTTCTGTGCTGAGGGTCCAAGGTTCAATCCTAGGTTCCTGCATAGATTTATCTGATTGTTCCAAACCCTTCCTTCACCTCTGACAAGACGTGTATTAACCACAACTTGTGAATGTGTGAAATGCCAGACCTCCACCGTGGTTCGGATTCCACGTTAAACTGTAGGTCCTCCATTTCATCTCACAATCACCCTACATTACACATTAGTGTAAGTGTTAAACCCGAACGGGTAGTAAGACGTGCTAATAATAATGATAATAATAATACAATGTCCCATTAATTCTGCCTTTAACTATAGTATTTTATTGCTAATTAATCTTTCAGCGGCGAACATTATTTTTTTAACCTAAAGACTATTCGTAGAAAGAAATTGGACAAGGCCCAATTAGAACGCTCATTAAAAAATGTATTGGAAATGTAATTCGTTGCCGACAGGACACGAACTTGTATCACTTATTACTGTTAATTACTGGATGAAATGTGTTCTACGGAGCTAATTAGCTCTTCGGTTAGCGTATTAATAACAATAACGGTACCGAAGAACAATGGGCATATAAAGGGGGTAGTCTTTTATTTGTTTTTTTCTCAAAAAGTTTATTCGGATCTTGGTCCATCTCTGAGGATCCCCGGTTCGAATACCGATCTTGACGGCAACAGCGGGCTCTTCCGAAATACGGCCGGTGCAGTTTTATTCTTATTTTTACGTGTCTTACCACCCATCCGGCACATTTAATATATCTACGATAGTGGCGTCGGTATGAGGAAGGTATAGTTTAGAGGAAATACACCAGCATTTGCGTGGAGTTACAGAAAGGAACTATATAGTTAAAAAAATAACACTCATTATAACCAACGGATTTTTGTTGTCACATGTCTTACTACCCATTCAGGTTGAACACATGTGTTAGGGATTAGCAAGGTTGACTTTTGAGTAAGTGTAGTCGCATTTGCATTGACGGAGAGTGGTATACAACTTAGTAAAACCCGCCGTCAATAAACCCGACCAGTATTCGAAACCTGATCTCCCCGTCACCGATAAATTGGACTAGAGGAGACTCACACCTCTGTCCGCGTGCCCACCGGTACGGCTATGAAAGATGTAAAATATAGAGCCTACTAGAGTCAGGAAGTCTCAGGTACTTGGGACCCAGGCAGAGAGAGTTCCTGGGAAGAATTATTATTATTATAATTTAATTTAGGGCTACGCTCAACACAAGGAATATTACAAACCTACTCTAAATCGTAGAGACGAGGAAGACATATTTTAATAAATGCACCCGCATTGTCATAGAAAGTGAATGAGCAAACCACTCTCAGTTGACCCGGCCGGGACTCTCCGATCTCCCCATCAACGGAGACTAAGTGGAATGCGAGCCTGACTCCTTACACCCCTTGGACACATGTTCAGGGGGTAGTATTAATATTATTATTATTATTATTATTAGTGTTATTTGTCAGAGCTTTCAACACACAAGTGTAGTAATACTGTATGTCTCCTTCCCCCCTCCCCCCTGTTGTGTGGACACAGGTACTAGACCTCACCGGGATATTCCAACCAGAGTCTCTAGAGGTGGTGGGACAGCTCATTGAGAACAACTCACGGCTCTCGACCAGTCTCTAAAGGTGGTGGGACAGCTCAATGAGAACAACTCATGGCTCTCGACCAGAATCTCTAGAGGTGGTGGGACAGCTCATTGAGAACAACTCTCGGCTCTCGATCAGAGTCTCTAGAGGTGGTGGGACAGCTCATTGAGAACAACTCACGGCTCTCGATCAGTCTCTAGAGGTGGTGGGACAGCTCATTGAGAACAACTCACGGCTCTCGACCAGCTCTAGAGTGGTGGGACAGCTCATTGAGAACAACTCACAGCTCTCGACCAGTCTAAGTGGTGGGACAGCCATGAGACACACCCGGCTCTCGACAGTCTCTAGAGGTGTGGACAGCTCATTGAGAACAACTCACGGCTCTCGACCAGTCCTAGGTGTGTGGGACAGCTCATTGAGAACAACCTCGGCTCTCGATCAGAGTCTCTAGAGGTGGTGGGACAGCTCATTGAGAACAACTCACGGCTCTCGATCAGACTCTAGAGGTGGTTGGACGAGCTCATTGAGGAACAACTCACGGCTCTCGACCAGTCTCTAGAGGTGGTGGGACAGCTCATTGAGAACAACTCACAGCTCTCGACCAGTCTCTAGAGCTGGTGGGACAGCTCATTGAGAACAACTCACGCTCCGATCAGAGTCTCTAGTGTGGACAGCTCTTTAGACAACTCACAGCTCTCGACCAGTCCCCTAGAGGGTGGGACAGCTCATTGAGAACAACTCACGGCTCTCGACAGAGTCTCTGAGGTGTGGCAGCTCATTGAGAACAACTCACGGCTCTCGATCAGTCTCTAGAGGTGGTGGACAGCTCATTGAGAACAACTCACGGCTCTCGACCAGTCTAGAGTGTGGACAGCTCATGAGAACAACTCACAGCTCTCGACCAGCTCTAGAGTGGTGGGACAGCTCAGAGACAACTCACGCTCTCACAGTCTCTCTAAGGTGTGGACAGCTATTAGAACAACTCACGCTCTCACCAGACACTACAAGCCTCAGCGCTCTCAGCCAGACATACAAGCCTCAGCGCTCTCAGCCAGACACTACAAGCCTCAGCGCTCTCAGCCAGGGCAGAGACTGTTCCCATGATACCGGTTAGGGCTCACTCTGTGTGAATGATATATAATAACGCACACCGCTAGGAGAGAGGTGAGTTATGTCGACAGCAGGTCACGAGGTCAGCGGTGGAGATACATCAGACGCTCATTTTAACACCTCGCTCGACGCCTCCGGGACAGACGCGCCGTTTGTTCGCCTGCTTGCCGACAACAACTGACTCCGGCGAGGAGCTTCAGTTCCCATCACGCCGGCAGCCGGTTAAAAAGATACGTCCGGTTGAAGAAGACTTCATATTATGAAGGTACTTTTCACACGGCGGGTGGCTCTCAAGGCGGTTATGTTCATCGCACGGGGAGGGTTCTTGGCAAGTCATTGGAGGTAGTGGGGACTTACAACTAGTCATTGGAGGTAGTGGGGACTTACAGCCAGTCATTGGAGGTAGTGGGGACTTACAACTAGTCATTGGAGGTAGTGGGGACTTACAGCCAGTCATTGGAGGTAGTGGGGACTTACAACCAGTCGTTGGAGGTAGTGAGGACTTACAACTAGTCATTGGAGGTAGTGGGGACTTACAACCAGTCATTGGAGGTAGTGGGGACTTACAACCAGTCATTGGAGGTAGTGGGGACTTACAGCCAGTCATTGGAGGTAGTGGGGACTTACAACCAGTCGTTGGAGGTAGTGAGGACTTACAACTAGTCATTGGAGGTAGTGGGGACTTACAACCAGTCATTGGAGGTAGTGGGGACTTACAGCCAGTCATTGGAGGTAGTGAGGACTTACAACCAGTCATTGGAGGTAATGAGGACTTACAACCAGTCATTGGAGGTAGTGGGGACTTACAACCAGTCATTGGAGGTAGTGGGGACTTACAACCATTCATTGGAGGTAGTGAGGACTTACAACCAGTCATTGGAGGTAATGAGGACTTACAACTAGTCATTGGAGGTAGTGGGGACTTACAACCAGTCATTGGAGGTAGTGGGGACTTACAACCAGTCATTGGAGGTAGTGGGGACTTACAGCCAGTCATTGGAGGTAGTGGGGACTTACAGCCAGTCATTGGAGGTAGTGGGGACTTACAACCAGTTATTGGAGGTAGTGAGGACTTACAGCAATTCATTGGAGGTAGTGAGGACTTACAACCAGTCATTGGAGGTAATGAGGACTTACAACTAGTCATTGGAGGTAGTGGGGACTTACAACCAGTCATTGGAGGTAGTGGGGACTTACAGCCAGTCATTGGAGGTAGTGGGGACTTACAACCAGTCATTGGAGGTAGTGGGGACTTACAACCAGTCATTGGAGGTAGTGGGGACTTACAACCATTCATTGGAGGTAGTGAGGACTTACAACCAGTCATTGGAGGTAATGAGGACTTACAACTAGTCATTGGAGGTAGTGGGGACTTACAACCAGTCATTGGAGGTAGTGGGGACTTACAACCAGTCATTGGAGGTAGTGGGGACTTACAACCATTCATTGGAGGTAGTGAGGACTTACAACCAGTCATTGGAGGTAGTGAGGACTTACAACCAGTCGTTGGAGGTAGTGAGGACTTACAACCAGTCATTGGAGGTAGTGGGACTTACAACCATTCATTGGAGGTAGTGGGGACTTACAGCAATTCATTGGAGGTAGTGGGGACTTACAGCAATTCATTGGAGGTAGTGAGGACTTACAGCCAGTCATTGGAAGCTTATCGGTAGCTTACAGCATAAGTGAAGAACTTAGTGCTACATAATTATTTCAGTTGGACTGACCATTAAGCCCATATCTGTATCCCACTCTCTGATTTCTTCTGACAACCACTGTAGTAGTTCATCAAAACATCTAACTGACACTAGAAAGTATTTAAATAACATTTCTTTATCTTCTATTAACTCGCCAGTTTTTACAAAAGTACCTCTCAATTCTCGGTTTGTCTGCTTTGCAATTCACTTTGAGTTTTGGGCTGAAAACCCGTTTGGTTTTTATAAAGTTGTTAGTTCCCTAAATGGTTTCTTAGTCAACTTACTCACAAATGAGAGTACACTTTCTCTAGATAGACACCTTCATCATCTTTACCGTGTCCATGTAAATATATGTATAACCTGGACGGGTATTGAAGTGCGGAGTACCGGGGAAAATAATTACCTACATACCTAAACCCTTCTTGATTAACACCTCCTTTGTTCTTGCATCAGATTTCAAAATGGTTTCTGAGTCTGTTTCTCGACCCATCTCTCAAAACACTCCTAGGAGACTTCAATAACCCAGGTGTAGTGTACAGTCATTGTAAGTGGTCGAAAAACCAGCCAGGTCAACTTTCGTGACTTCCCTAACGACAAGATATATACACTCCAATTTGCATATAAAGATCCTTTAAGAAAATACAAACTTCTTGTGGTTAACATTGATAACATATTTTTATTGTTCATGTATTAATAATATATACCACTGCTAATCACATGACTTGACGTATGAATACGTGGAAGTAAATCTAGTAACTTTTTAACTGTCAGGACCTTTCTTTTGAAAAAATTGAACCCGTCGACAGTTTAGAAGTTTTTTTTGATAGCTGTTCAAATCTTCATCTCAAGACCATTTTCTTTAAATACGTCATTCACTTTTCTTATAACATGAGAAATCCTTGTCATGATAACGACAATATATTCACCGATTAACGTAAATTATTAAATAGATGAGTCGACAGTTAAGAACAATGCGCGTTGAATGAGGTGATTATATAAACACACACATCCGTGCAGGTGAGACCAACAGATCAAACACGAGAGTCGGAATAATAACACATCATAACATTATAATCGCGCATAATGATAACTTAAGAGCGAGGCCTGTGATGAATGAAGTAGACTAATCCGTCACGGGGAGCGCTGGTTCTCTAAGAAAAAAGGGGGCCGCGCGCTCCAAGTAGTTGGCTCGTTCGCCGCGAGATAGTGGGGGCTCTGTCACCTCTCACAAGGAAAAAGAATAATGGAGATTGATGGAGGGTTTCTGCGGCGCGTACGTTATGTTGCGTCACAGCTCACGTGTTGAACGGACGCGTGAACGCGAGCTTTAGAGTAACAAAGACAGGAGGAGGGGGGGGGGGCAAAGCTCTAAGGAAAATGATAACTTCATAAAGCGAGCAGTCTTATCTAGAGGAGCAAGTGTTGGAAAGGTGTGAGCTATTTCACACGACATTCTTAAATTAACCGTAATGGAAATATCTTCGGGTAGCGTGCCTACTAATAAGCGGTCAGTTGAGGGGGGGGGGGTCCGAATGTTTCCCTTCCCTTCAGGAGTTTTGGATAGTCCTAATATACTTCAAACAATAATACATGTGTACAAAAACAACTTATCCGTCCATTCCTTAAATTTATTATCCAAGCTCACCGCATATTAGAAAAGGAAACATTATGGAAATGGCAGTCAGAGTAGCTTCAAAAAAATTCCATGGCGTGAGCAATAGCGACCGAGCGGCCGCCATTTTCCACCATAGAGGGTGTCATGTGGTCAGCAAAACCAACCCTCCAGCCATTAATCTCAGTTTACTTATAAACAATCCTCTAGTAATCTTAACATTATTTTGTTGCGACGACCCTGTTGAAAATAAATTTATTTGTTTGAGAAAAGCTCAATCTATGTTTCTAAACATTTACTTTAATCTCAGAAATTAAAAATCTCGCAAAAAAGATTGTCTTTGAAGATGAGCTAAATTTATTAAAAAATATATAAAATTCAAGGTTTTAATTCTTTCCCCTCTCAATTTGGTGTGAGCCATGTTTTGAAACACTTGTTAAACAGCTCGGTATTTCTGGACACCTGCAACTCGTCTCAAACTCGTTACTAAACAAGGCAGCCCGGTTGTTTGAATCTATATATAAAAAAAAGGACATTCCAACTGGTTATTAATGTATTTGTCAGAAGTATCTTGAGACAGGAGTTTAAAAACCTGGTCCATGTAGAACATAATAATTACGATAGTAATAAACATAATTATTATTGTAAACTTTGTTATTCACCTAGCTTGACTGATTACACTATGACCCTATCTTATAAGCTACACCATAATAGAACAAGCAAGGTAGCACTCTTACCTTGACTGATTACACTATGGCCTATCTTATAGCTACACCATAGTGGAACCTAGCAAGATAGCAGTCTTACCTTGACTGATTACACTATGACCCTATCTTATAAGCTACACAATAGTGGAACCAAGCAAGATAGCAGTCTTACCTTGACTGATTACACTATGGTCCTATCTTATAGCTACACCATAGTGGAACCAAGCAGGGTAGCAGTCTTACCTTGACTGATTACACTATGACCCTATCTTATAAGCTACACCATAGTAGAACCAAGCAAGGTAGCAGTCTTACCTTGACTGATTACACTATGACCCTATCTTATAAGCTACACCATAGTGGACCAAGCAAGGTAGCAGTCCTACCTTGACTGATTACACTATGACCCTATCTTATAAGCTATACCATAGTGGAACCAAGCAAGGTAGCAGTCTTACCTTGACTGATTACACTATGACCCTATCTTATAAGCTATACCATAGTGGACCAAGCAAGGTAGCAGTCCTACCTTGACTGATTACACTATGACCCTATCTTATAAGCTATACCATAGTGGAACCAAGCAAGGTAGCAGTCTTACCTTGACTGATTACACTATGACCTTATCTTACAAGCTACACCATAGTAGAACCAAGCAAGGTAAGAGAGGGTCTGGTTTTGTCGGGTTAATGAATGGACATTGTGTTACCCAGACACATCATTTGAGAGCTCAGGTTGAGGTGTCGACATTGAAATGTGATCTTCCCGCGGAGCACACATCACATCACACATCACATCACGAATATGTTCCGGAATCTGCCCCTCCCCTTCTACGCGTCCCGTGCTGCTGTTGTTGTTGTTGTTTTTTTTGGCGGGAAAACTCACCGCACTTGTTAGCGGCCAAGATTAATGAACGTGTGGAACTCTTTTTGACTGACGTATCCACTTCTCGCCTTGTAATGGCCGCAACCTTTTACACCTGAGAGGAGAAGTTAATTTCTTTATCTCATCCTCTCTTTTTTAGACGACCTTGTGTTTGACAGATATATTCCTAGCACACTCAGAACAGGCAGCTCAACAGATATCTTCCTAGCACACTCAGAACAAGCAGCTCGACAGATATCTTCCTAGCACACTCAGAACAGGCAGCTCAACAGATATCTTCCTAGCACACTCAGAACAGGCAGCTCGACAGATATCTTCCTAGCACACTCGGTACAGGCAGCTCGACAGATATCTTCCTAGCACACTCGGTACAGGCAGCTCGACAGATATCTTCCTAGCACACTCAGAACAGGCAGCTCGACAGATATCTTCCTAGCACACTCAGAACAGGCAGCTCGACAGATATCTTCCTAGCACACTCGGAACAGGCAGCTCGACAGATATCTTCCTAGCACACTCAGAACAGGCAGCTCGACAGATATCTTCCTAGCACACTCGGAACAGGCAGCTCGACAGATATCTTCCTAGCACACTTGGTACAGGCAGCTCGACAGATATCTTCCTAGCACACTCAGAACAGGCAGCTCGACAAATATCTTCCTAGCACACTCAGAACAAGCAGCTCGACAGATATCTTCCTAGCACACTTAGAACAGGCAGCTCAACAGATATATTCCTAGCACACTTGGTACAGGCAGCTCGACAGATATCTTCCTAGCACACTTAGAACAGGCAGCTCAACAGATATAGTCCTAGCACACTTGGTACAGGCAGCTCGATAGATATCTTCCTAGCACACTCAGAACAGGCAGCTCAACAGATATATTCCTAGCACACTTAGAACAGGCAGCTCGACAGATATCTTCCTAGCACACTCAGAACAGGCAGCTCAACAGATATATTCCTAGCACACTTAGAACAGGCAGCTCGACAGATATCTTCCTAGCACACTCAGAACAGGCAGCTCAACAGATATCTTCCTAGCACACTTGGTACAGGCAGCTCGATAGATATCTTCCTAGCACACTCAGAACAGGCAGCTCAACAGATATATTCCTAGCACACTTAGAACAGGCAGCTCGACAGATATCTTCCTAGCACACTCAGAACAGGCAGCTCAACAGATATCTTCCTAGCACACTCAGAACAGGCAGCTCGACAGATATCTTCCTAGCACAGTCGGAACAGGCAGCTCAACAGATATCTTCCTAGCACACTCGGTACAGGCAGCTCGACAAATAAAATTATTTAAATAAGTGTAAGATATTTTCCTAGCGACAAAAACAATCAATCAAAGATATTTTGAAATGTTAACTCACATAAAACGATAACTTAAAAAAAAACAATAAATCACTCGCAATGGTTAAACTGTAGGTTTATGATGTGTTTTCTAACTTTATCTCTTGTTCAAAGTCACGGGGTTTGTGGTAAAGCTCGGCGATAGTTCAGATATTTGGTGATTTTTACGCGAAACTGCAGCTTAAGAACTTTTTTGTGACATCGGGAACTCTGTCTCAAGGTGGGGATGTAGGGAACGCAAGATAAAGGTAAGTGTTTTTATAGTTTTTATAACAAAACACTTTTTGGTCAAAAGAAATAAAGTAATTCTCCAGTAGCAGCATATCGTATAATTCTCCTCACATTGTGAAATCAACAGTTGTTGAATATCTGTCAAGGGTGTCCTGAGATTTAATGACAAGATTTCGCTTCATTTAAAAAGTTTTGTCATCTAACGCCGCCATGACAGATATTCAACAACTGTTGATATCACCGTAGGAAGAAAATTAAACTCTTATGTTTCTACTGGAGAAATATTTAATTTATTTTGACCAAAAAATGTTTAGCTACATTACCTGCAAAAATATACTGGTCTTAAGTCGCGTCCCCTCCACCCCCTCCACCCCCTCCACCCCCGTCTTATCACTTCCATACATTCACCGACTAACATTATATACATTGCGGTTTTTTTATCGACAATTTGTAGACTTTGATACGATACTCCTTCCTTGAAGTAAATGATATTTTTAAAAAGAAATTTATTATTATTAGTAGTAATGTAGTTCTTACTACCCTTCGGGTTTACGCACTTACGCTAATGTGTAATGGTAGGGTGACTGTGAGATGAAATGGAGGACCTACAGTTTAACGTGGATCCGAACCACGGTGGAGGCCTGGCATTCCTCACATTCACAAGTTGTGATTAATACACGTCTTGTCAGAGGTGAGGAAGGGTTTGGTAACATCAGATAAATCTGTGCCGGGACCGAGGATTGAATCCCGGACCCTCAGCACAGAAGTCTGACACCTTACCCCTAGACCACCAGGTCACCTAAGAAAAAAAATTTAAAATCTGTTTTATAAAAACTCGAGAATTGTCAAAATAAATTGTCGTTTTTTTTAAAATAATTGTGGCATCCTCTTTGAATATTTTTTCGGGGCTCATCCTGAGTTTATTTAGCTTTCATTAAAACTAATAAAATAATAATAATAATAATAAAATATAAAAATAACCGGTAGAGTAAAACTCCAGTAAATCATTGTCGAGAGGAGACCGATTCACATTTTTAAATATGTAGATAATAGCGTGATTATTAACTTATTCTAATTAGTTTCCAAAACCATCTGAGGACAAATGATGATTAATTAGTGCGGAATACTGTTCTATTCACCACGTTACCCAATCAGTTGGCTCGTCATATTAGGATTATTGGAAGAGAAGGGGGGTGGGGGGTAGGGTGGATTGTGACTTGCGCGTTTCTTACCCGCAACGCTCGTCATATCGTATCAGAGCTAATTACACTAAGCCACGTGACTACCAGGGAAACATCATAATTCGGAGAAAGAGAGGAAAAAAAACTCTCGATTTATGAGCCAATTTTGTTAACACTTTTGACAAGGGGGGGCGCTTATAAGCCCACAAATCGTGTAGGGTGATGACAGTGGTCACAATCATGACGTAGTATGTGTAGGGTGATGACAATGGTCACAATCATGACGTAGTTCGTGTAGGGTGATGACGGTAGTCACAATCATGACGTTTGTTCGTGTAGGGTGATGACAGTGGTCACAATTATGACGTAGTATGTGTAGGGTGATGACAGTGGTCACAATTATGACGTAGTTCGTGTAGAGTGATGACAGTGGTCACAATTATGACGTAGTATGTGTAGGGTGATGACAGTGGTCACAATTATAACGTAGTATGTGTAGGGTGATGACATGTACAATCATGACGTAGTATGTGTAGGTGATGACAAGTGGTCACAGTTATACGTATATGTGTAGGGTGATGACGGTGGTCACAATTATGACGTAGATCGTGTAGGGTGATGACAGTGGTTACAACATGACGTAGTATGTGTAGGGTGATGACAGTGGTCACAATTATGACGTAGTATGTGTAGGGTGATGACAATGGTCACAATCATGACGTAGTTCGTGTAGGGTGATGACGGTAGGGCACAATCATGACGTTGTTCGTGTAGGGTGATGACAGTGGTCACAATTATGACGTAGTTGTGTAGGGTGATGACAGTGGTCACAATTATGACGTAGTATGTGTAGGGTGATGACAGTGGTCACAATCATGACGTAGTATGTGTAGGGTGATGACATGGTCACAATCATGACGTAGTTCGTGTAGGGTGATGACGGTATCACAATCATGACGTTGTTGTGTAGGGTGATGACAGTGGTCACAATTATGACGTAGTATGTGTAGGGTGATGACAGTGGTCACAATTATGACGTAGTATGTGTAGGGTGATGACAGTGGTTTACAATCATGACGTAGTATGTGTAGGGTGATGACAGTGGTCACAATCATGACGTAGTTAGTGTAGGGTGATGACGGTAGTCACAATCATGACGTAGTTCGTGTAGGGTGATGACAGTGGTCACAATTATGACGTAGTATGTGTAGGGTGATGACAGTGGTCACAATTATGACGTAGTTCGTGTAGGGTGATGACAGTGGTCACAATTATGACGTAGTATGTGTAGGGTGATGACAGTGGTCACAATTATAACGTAGTATGTGTAGGGTGATGACAGTGGTTACAATCATGACGTAGTATGTGTAGGGTGATGACAGTGGTCACATTATGACGTAGTATGTGTAGGGTGATGACAGTGGTCACAATTATGACGTAGTTGTGTAGGGTGATGACAGTGGTTCACATGAGAGTAGTATAGTGTAGGGTGATGACAGTGGTCACATTATGACGTAGTATGTGTAGGGTGATGACAGTGGTCACAATTATGACGTAGTTCGTGTAGGGTGATGACAGTGGTTACAATCATGACGTAGTATGTGTAGGGTGATGACAGTGGTCACAGTTATGACGTAGTATGTGTAGGGTGATGACAGTGGTCACAATTATGACGTAGTATGTGTAGGGTGATGACAGTGGTCACAATTATGACGTAGTATGTGTAGGGTGATGACAGTGGTCACAATTATGACGTAGTTCGTGTAGGGTGATGACAGTGGTCACAATTATGACGTAGTATGTGTAGGGTGATGACAGTGGTCACAATTATGACGTAGTATGTGTAGGGTGATGACAGTGGTCACAATTATGACGTAGTTCGTGTAGGGTGATGACAGTGGTCACAATAACGTAGTATGTGTAGGTATGACAGTGGTCACAATTATGACGTAGTATGTGTAGGGTGATGACAGTGGTCACAATTATGACGTAGTTCGTGTAGGGTGATGACAGTGGTACAATCATGACGTAGTATGTGTAGGGTGATGACAGTGGTCAGACTTAGTTGATGACGGTGGTCACAATTATGACGTAGTCGTGTAGGGTGATGACAGTGGCCGAACGGTCTAAGGCGTCACTCTCACGATAGACTGGACTTAGTTGATGGGGCTCAAATTATTTTACTCGTGCAGCCCCTTACTCATGGATTACCCTGCCTCGCCCAACAAAGCTCTACTTTTATATTTTCATAGGTCAAGTCATGTGATCTACAACTGCCACTTTTGATAGATATTATTAATACATATAAAATAACAATTACGTGCTTACTCTATGGCATTAGGAACACAAAAGTTCATTGCCGCACTTACTTAAAGTAAGCCAACTATCCCTACCTTGAGCTAGTTCTATCCAGTCCACCTCATTACACCCTATCTCTATCTTGAGCTAGTTCTATCCAGTCCACCTCATTACACCCTATCTCTATCTGAGCTAGTTCTATCCAGTCCACCTCATTACACCCTATCTCTATCTTGAGCTAGTTCTATCCAGTCCCTCATCACCATCTCTACAGAGCAGTCATCCATCACTCTTTACACCTATCTCATCTTGAGCTAGTTCTATCCAGTCCACCTCATTACACCATCTCTATCATAGCTTCTTCCAGTCCACCTCATTACCCCTCTTCATTCCATTAATGTTATCTTCCCATCTGAGTCCAGATCTTCCCACTGATCTATTCCCATTGGGTCTGCCAGTCAGAACCCTGAACAATGCTCTAGATTCTTTCCTTCGTACTGCATGTCAGGCCCACCATAATCTACGATACTTGTCTATCCTAATAATGTTTTGTGTTGAGTACAAGGTATGCAGCCTAACTCATCATTATGTAACCTCCTCCACTCCCAGTAACCTAAACCCTTTTTGGACCAAATATCTTCCTAAGCTCCTTGTTTTGGAATACCCTTATTCTTTCTTCAAGTGGGGTTGAACCCCGAGCCAGTTTCCTGGCAAGATAGCTACCCCCTGCATGTATGTAACCCGCTGTGCCGTGGGGGAGCTAGGATTGAAATGTAATACAGCTAATTGTGTGTAGGCCGCGTGTCGGTACAGCGGTAAACCTGTCATTACAGGCCCTTATGGGTCACAAACACGGTCCTTAGTGCCACGGTGGAACAACCGTCCATGTGACAGGGGCATCGGGTCAGCGGTTAACACACCTCAATAAGCAAAGTGACTCTTTTTTTTTCTGGGACAGTCCTTTTTAGGGCAAAAGATGCCATTTAAAATTAGGTATGTCTATGGTACCTAACTTTTTCGTATTAGTGCTATTGGACAATAAACTAGGACTAGGATGTAGTGGAGTATTATTTTTACTACCACGTCTTACTACCCGTTCGGGTTATACGCCCTTACTTAAACCGTTTATCAACTAATTAAGTCCCTGATTTGTTAATTTAAATCAATGCAATTTTAAATTTGTATGGATTAAATATAAAAGTTTATCAACTAACTTTTATATTTAGTCCATACAAATTTCCAATTGTATTAATTTAAATAACAAATCAGGGACTTAATTAGTTTTTCATCCATTCCTGTTTCCAGCCTGTGGTCAGTTTTTTATTCAAGCCATATATTTTCCACTTCCGGTTTCTATGCCTGTTGTAGCTTTATATGTCTTATAATATAACATACGACTAGGACAGGCACAACATCCAGTCTCCAGGCCGTTAATTCAGAACTGTGAAAGGGTAGATACACATTTTCATCAATTATAAGTTCTCGGTCATGCTAGGAATTGAACCCGGACCCTTAGCTCAGTATACAAACACGCTACGGACTGAGCTAAGGTGTCGGAAGCACAAACTTATTCCGGATCTTAGGCTAGAGATTCGTGTGCCGACGGACTAAGCGTCAAGATCGTCTAGTTTGGTTTATTGATGAAGGTTAGTTAGGGGTTCGAATACCGGCCAGATATACTGGGGGTTATTTGTTTCTAAATGGTTTCCTACTCTTCATCCGCACAAATGCGGGTACGTTTCCACTCAAATCTACCTTCCTTATCCCAATAGCATGGTTATCGATATGAAGGCTGCTACTGATTAAAGAGGTCCCTGGTTCTATACCCACCGAGGACTGAAAATATATCAATACGAAGGTAGGCAGGCTTACTTTCAATAAGTGATAAATTACCGGTCTGGGGTCAAGTAATCTTGTTTGTATTAGAATTGAATTAGGATTGTCCTAAACGAACAACACTCCTTGTCCGGACCATACTCCGTTAACTGTTTGAGTAGATATGAGTAAGGTAGAAATTAGAAGAAGTGTTACCACATTTGTGTGGATAGATAGTGAAAAACAATTTATTTAAAAAAATACCTTAATACATCCATCCTGGATTCACACCCCAACCTCTTCCTCCACCAGCAAACGAGACACGACTAGACTGTCTGTCAACTAAATCAAAATATCCTAAGATGCCTCCCCCCTCGAGCAGTGTCCGGTACACTATCCGTGCAGCTAACACTACCTTGTACCTCCGTGTAATTGGTGTCTACGCTGTAACAATGTTTGCACCCACCCGTGCACCCACGGCTCATTACCGGCTCATATGTGCGCACGCACGCTAACCACTGGTAATTACTCTATTACCCGAGGAGGGGCCAATCTTATTATCCGGGGGGGCCAGCCCCTCTGTACCACCTCACCCTCCCTTCAATACAGGGCTCAATCACGTGCTGATTACTTCTAAACAACAACTTAATGTGACTGGCACTGTGCTGATCTTTTCATTGAAAGTACAGTCTAAACAACAACTTAATGTGACTGGCACCGTGCTGATCTTTTCATCGCAAGTACAGTCTAAACAGCAACTTAATGTGACTGGCACCGTGCTGATCTTTTCATCGCAAGTACAGTCTAAACAACAACTTAATGTGACTGGCACCGTGCTGATCTTTTCATTGTAAGTACAGTCTAAACAACAACTTAATGTGACTGGCACTGAGCTGATCTTTTCATTGCAAGTACAGTCTAAACCACAACTTAATGTGACTGGCACTGTGCTGATCTTTTCATTGCAAGTACAGTCTAAACCACAACTTAATGTGACTGGCACTGTGCTGATCTTTTCATTGCAAGTACAGTCCAAACAACAACTTAATGTGACTGGCACTGTGCTGATCTTTTCATTGCAAGTACAGTCCAAACAACAACTTAATGTGGCTGGCACCGTGCTGATCTTTTCATTGTAAGTACAGTCCTAAACAACAACTTAATGTGACTGGCACTGTGCTGATATTTTCATCGCAAGTACAGTCCAAACAACAACTTAATGTGACTGGCACTGTGCTGATCTTTTCATTGCAAGTACAGTCCAAACAACAACTTAATGTGACTGGCACCGTGCTGATCTTTTCATTGAAAGTACAGTCCAAACAACAACTTAATGTGACTGGCACCGTGCTGATCTTTTCATTGTAAGTACAGTCCAAACAACAACTTAATGTGACTGGCACCGTGCTGATCTTTTCATTGAAAGTACAGTCCAAACAACAACTTAATGTGACTGGCACTGTGCTGATCTTTTCATTGAAAGTACAGTCCAAACAACAACTTAATGTGACTGGCACTGTGCTGATCTTTTCATCGCAAGTACAGTCCAAACAACAACTTAATGTGACTGGCACTGTGCTGATCTTTTCATCGCAAGTACAGTCCAAACAACAACTTAATGTGACTGGCACTGTGCTGATCTTTTCATCGCAAGTACAGTCCAAACAACAACTTAATGTGACTGGCACTGTGCTGATCTTTTCATCGCAAGTACAGTCCAAACAACAACTTAATGTGACTGGCACTGTGCTGATCTTTTCATCGCAAGTACAGTCTAAACAACAACTTAATGTGACTGGCACTGTGCTGATCTTTTCATTGAAAGTACAGTCTAAACAGCAACTTAATGTGACTGGCACTGTGCTGATCTTTTCATCGCAAGTACAGTCCAAACTTAGGGAACAAGAAAAGGTTTATTTCGAAATGTAAGTTAACGCTGTCCATGCGCAAATAGTAGAGTGAGTGTTTATACTCGTCAGTGGAAGAGGGGAAGTTTTATCAGAAGGCAAACAAGATACCACGCACGGTGAGATAATCATTTTCTTTATATTTTTCACTTTAGTGTATAAGTAATAATAATAATATCGCGCGTCTGGGTTACGTCGATCGCAGCCCAGTAGTGGAACTATCAGCCAGTACTAATGTACTGTTGTCCAGGGGACGCCCGAATGTACTAATAGTAGTACATCCTTTCCGTGGAGGCTCTTTCCATGTCCCGATGAGCTGAGGTGATGGTGATAATATGAAGGTGTGGAACCAGTGGAAACATTTACACCTGACTTAAAGCATAACTAACCAAACCCTGGTTACCATTGCGGTAGTTCCCCTTTCCGGAAAGAAAGGTAGCAGCAGGGAATCGAACCCGGGGCCCCTAGGTTCGTATCCAGGTGCACGGTGTCTAAGTGTGTTAGTGTCTAAAGTACTTGAGTGCGTCAAGTAAAAGATGCGACCCTTCCACCAAACATCGTCGATCTCCCAAAGTAGGCGAAGTTGTCCAAGGGACCGAGCCAGAGGAACGGCACCGGTACTCAGCCAGGAGGGCGGGCTTGATAATTACCCATGTGGTACCGGCTCAATCAAACGGTAATTACTCGAGTCAATTAAGTTGCATCATTAATGAGGCCGGGGACTGTAATTGTAATTGTTCCTGACAATATCAGATAAGAAAGGGTTTTTAATTTAGAACTACTTTCGTCGGGAGGAGTGGGGTTGGTAGTAAATAGTATTGTTCGTGTCTACTTAATATTACGTGTGTGTGTTGTTTATGTGGGTGCTTAACCAGCCTGTTTTGTGTATGTGTGTAAAGAGACCAAATTGTATGTGTGTAAAACTACTAGATTGTATGTGTGTAAAGAGACCAAATTGTATGTGTGTAAAATACTAGATTGTATGTGTGTAAAAATACTAGATTGTATGTGTGTAAAAAGACAAAGTTGTATGTGTGTAAAACTACTAGATTGTATGTGTGTAAAGAGACCAAACTGTGTGTGTGTAAAACTACTAGATTGTATGTGTGTAAAGAGACCAAATTGTGTGTGTGTAAAACTACTAGATTGTATGTGTGTAAAGAGACCAAATTGTGTGTGTGTAAAACTACTAGATTGTATGTGTGTAAAGAGACCAAACTGTGTGTGTGTAAAACTACTAGATTGTATGTGTGTAAAGAGACCAAATTGTGTGTGTGTAAAACTACTAGATTGTATGTGTGTAAAGAGACCAAATTGTATGTGTGTAAAACTACTAGATTGTATGTGTGTAAAGAGACCAAATTGTATGTGTGTAAAATACTAGATTGTATGTGTGTAAAAATACTAGATTGTATGTGTGTAAAGAGACCAAATTGTATGTGTGTAAAACTACTAGATTGTATGTGTGTAAAGAGACCAAACTGTGTGTGTGTAAAACTACTAGATTGTATGTGTGTAAAGAGACCAAATTGTGTGTGTGTAAAACTACTAGATTGTATGTGTGTAAAGAGACCAAATTGTATGTGTGTAAAATACTAGATTGTATGTGTGTAAAAATACTAGATTGTATGTGTGTAAAAAGACAAAGTTGTATGTGCGCGTGTGAGAAATGTATTATTAAAATTTAATTTATTTTAAATATTGTTTGGTTTAACACAAGGTTTGTCAGCGACTAACCTAATTTGGGAAGGGAGGGGGGAATAAATCAGTATCCGCCTGGAGAGAGGAAGGAAAACCACTCCCTGTGGACTTGGTTGAAAATCGAAAGCCAATTGACCACGCTGGCGGGAAACAAAAGTATTTCTTACAAAAAAGAGTTTTATATTGCCTTAGTCTCGAACTCCCCATCCTCGGCAAACTAGGCTAGACGACCGGAGCGGATATCTGTCTCAATTACTTTAAATAGTGCCCGGAATCAAACTGGTGTCCTGTAGGATTGCAATCCGACGTGAGGTCAGGCTATTGGATTACAAAAATAATCTGTAGATGAAAGTATGAACCGACAATAATAATGTCGCACACTTAGTTGAATGTGTTACATAAAAACATCGTATGAATCAGCCTTAACAAATCTCTCATTACTATGATATTATTAGCGTATAACCTGAACAGGTAGTAAGACGCGGTGATATATCATACTACTATAAAGCCACATGGCTGACTCACTCACTGACTGACATTAATGTTTACCCCTTACAGATGAGCTAGAAACTTGAAATTTGGCAAACTTATAGCTTCTAGCCTGTAACCAATGGGGAAAATTCCAAAAAGTTAAAAAATTAATTTTTAAACCCCGAAAAAAATTCAAAATGGTGGAGCAACTTTAAAGTCTGTGCGATATATACAATACAATACCGGTAACTTTAAGTTGTTACGTTCAAAACAACGCTGGAATTACATTAGTTTGCATCCACTTGCAAAGAGAACACACTGGGGGGAGGGGGGGCGGAGCCTCCAACGAGAAAAGCGAGTATATACACATATATATATATATACACATACACAGCCTGTATACAAGATGGGGCCAATACATTTAGACGATTAGTAACTTGAGAATTGACACTTTAATTGAAAAGTAAATATTCATTTGCTAAATAAAAGCAAACTACATACTTTACTTTTCAACTTTTTGAAGATAATATCCTCAGGTGAGTTCCACCGGCCGTCAGACAGATCTCAGCCCGTTGTCCATCACTTTTCTCAACATAGTTCGTCTAATTGTTTCTGCCACGCCCTGTATAATATATAATATGATTCTGCGAGGAAGGTACAGAACTTTTAAAAATACAATAATTTTTTTTTGCTGTCAACATTGATAACATTTTATTTTATTATTGATATTATTTTATAGGTATTGATACTGTCTATAAAAAAATAACAGTTGCAGGTCATTTGACTTGACGTATAAATATATAATTGTTTTTAATAACTCTTATAACTGTCATATAAAGCGACTTCCTTCTGACTGTACCTTTACAAGTCCATGAAGTTTCATTTTCGTCCAAACATGGCGGATTGCTTTATATATTTATACATACGACTATAAGTAAAATTATCTTCACGTTTTCTACGAACTTAATTAAACGATCATAGACCTTCAGAGTCTAACAGCAGGAGATCCGCCGTTCCAAACCAACAATGGAATCTAAACCAGCAAGTAGCATTGTTGAGCTTTCGAATATCTCAACACAAATAAATAAAATAAAAAAGTGTTGAGTTCTGCAGAAAATGCAAGCAATCACAATTCAGATTGAAACGTTTTGTACCACGATCCCCCCCCCCCCTCCCGCCCCCTCCGTCAAAAGCGCAACGAATCAGAAATAATTATTACTGTCCGTGCCATGACAATGATAACCTGGTGTACGAGTTTCAAAACATTTTGAGGTTAATCAAATATGGCGTCTTTCGTTTCCCGGGATCGTTAGTTCGCGTGGACGCCGGCAGAGTGGGGGCGTGACAGGAAGACTAGAAGAAAAACTAAAAGCTTGGAAGTCAGAAGTCGTAGCTTTACGAGCAAAAGAATAATAGTAGTAATAAAATCGTTTGTTTGGAGATTTATCATCTCCGCTCACGGAGGACATAATTGAAAATAGAAACAATTACTGTGAAACTTTAGATAACAATAAATAAAAAAAAATTAACGTGATTTTATTTATCAACTTTAAAACGGTTGTGCCTATTTAGAATAAACTTCAACGACGATTAATGAAGTTTAAATCGGATTTTAACATGTTTTTAACATAATTGTAATATATATATATATATATACATTTTTTACGAACCATTTATAAGTAAGTAATTTCTGATATTAACAAAATTTTGTTTTAAAATAAATATTATTGGGGTCTTGCATTAACATTTCCATTGTTATATTATAAAAAAAAAAGCTTTAATGTATTTATTGAAGATTAATAATAAAAATTCGTTTGGAAACTTCGAACCATAACATTATAATACAATGGATGGTTTTTTGACTTGTCAAATTAAAATAATCTTGAAATGAATCCCCCCCCCCCCATTACGTCCGTACCTATGGTACCATTCAGAATCGAACCAGGGACTTCTAAATGAGTAGTCAGGGTCGATGATTACTAGACCAAGAGGCCAGTCATGTTCAAACTATCTACAGAGTTACGTTAAATATATTTTATGACCTACACATGAGTATTTATTATCAAAAAGTGCTAAATAAAATGGTATTATCGCCTCAGGTTGAGATTTTAATTATTAAAAATTTCATAAATTCTGTTTTCTAATATTTTCTCATTTATGAACTATGTCATCCCTGGTAAGTATTTGTATATTTAATAAATTTTGAGAAAATTATTTATAAAAGAAACTATTCTTACCTGACAGTGAAAATGGCTCACAAAAACTAATGACCTTTTAATGATTATCATGACTGATGGACACCCTGGTGTTAAATTATTATTTTTTTAGCACCGCATCTTACTACCCGTTCGGATTATACGCTTATATACTAATTACACTGATGGTATAGGGTTGAGGAAAGTTGAATTCAGAGGAAGTGTACCTGCATTTGCGTGGAGAGAAAGTGGGAAAAACTATTTAGGAAAAAAATAAACACTCGGTACAATCGACTGAGATCAAACCCACGATCTCCCCCAATCATCGGCAGTATGATCTGTTTCGAGAGTGACGCCTTAGACCATTCGGCCACTGAAGTGGGTTAAAATATTATCGTATCTGCCTTGCTACAGAGTAACATATTAGGTCAAGCAACCGCTAAAATTGAAAATATAACTTATATATTTACGCTTTTATTTAATTTCAGAGGTCCCCCCCCCCCCCCCCATTCTGTCTTAATAAACCATGTTTTTAACCCTAAATATAGGTCCCTTGTCGGTTCCCTAACAAACATACTAATCATAAATCGTTAACCCCCTCCGCCTCCCTCCGGAAACCATCACTCCGCCACTGAGAATTAGCGGGGTGTAAATGTTAACCCATAACTCCCACTAACAAAAAAACTAAACTAAGACGTTAAGTTACCACCCCTCACCCCCCTTTTCTCCCTCGTGAAAGAGACGGCAGGTTATGAGAAAAAAAACCACCGCAAAATAGCGCCGCGGTCACTGAGATAATTGAATACAGGTTAACAGACCCTAAAAAAAAGTGTCGGCTTTTGGAAACGGAGAACCAGCACTCTCTACCCCTCTCCCCCCTTCACAATATTTTCATACCTGCATCCTTTTTGTATCGGGGTCAGAATGACGGCGGGGATGGAAGGAACACCGCGGTAAAAGGAACATGTGTTTGTGGTTCTTTATGGCAAAACATCTTTTAACCAAAATTAATTAAATATTGCCGATATATTATTAATTATTAGCACCGCATCTTACTACCCGTTCGGGTTATACGCACTTACGCTAATGTGTAATGGTAGGTGATTGTAAATGAAATGGAGGACCTACAGTTTAACGTGGGATCCGAACCACGGTGGAGGCCTGGCATTCCTCACATTCACAATTGTGATTAATACACGTCTTGTCAGAGGTGAAGGAAGGGTTCGGCAATCAGATAAATCTGTGCCGGGATCGAGGATTGAACCCCGGACCCTCACCACAGAAGTCTGACACCTTACCCCTAGACCGCAGGTCACCCTATTGTCGCTATACAAACGTAATCTAATTTTCCTCAGCTGTTGATATCAACATTTGTTGAATATCTGTCATGAGCATCGCGGCGTTAGATGACAAAACTTTTGAAATGAAGAGAAAAAGTTGTCATTAAATTCCAGGACACCCTCGACAGATATTCAACAACTGTTGATATCACCGTGTGAAGAAAATTAAACTCTATGTTTCTACTGAAGCAATATTTTATTTACTTTGGCCAAATAAATCAAATGTTTTGCTATAAAACTGGTAAAATACAGACCTTTTCTGGCGTCCCCTACATCCCCACGTTTATGTAAAGGTGTGTATTGGATTTATGCCCCGACACAGATTTATAATTTCGTATCGCCAAGGAAAAATATTATTTATAAAAATTAACCGCAGTGGTATCAATAACAGAGACATAGAAGCCAAAAAACGCAACCTCAACCCTTGTTCGGTTTTAGATCTAAGGTTCATTATATTCCTTCATAATTTGTGTTATGCCGGGATTACGATCAACTTAACGTAACGTTCACTTAAAGTTAACTTAACGTAATGTGATCACGATTCACTTAACTTAACGTAACAACTCGAGCCAACATCTTCATTCTCGAGTATGATCTGTGATTTTACTAGTGGTACAGTGATGATCTGTGAATGTTTACAGTTTCAATCGATATAATAAATATCTATTACAAAACTTTTTTGATAAATTTAGCTTTCCTATTTTAGTTTAATTAATTTGTTTCAATATCTGATCACTAGAACTTACGCTAAAGAGTAAACATTGGTCAGAATACCAACAAATGAGTTACTAAATAGCCCTGTTGACGTCACTCGCATAATGATTGGCTGGCTAGATCACGTGATACCTTCAAGTAACGTTCACTTAACGTAAAAGACCCCCCAGGACATCTCTTACGTTAATTAACTGCAAGTCAACGTTAAGTTAACTGTATCGTGATCGCCTCCATTTAAACACACGAGGAGGTCCTTTACGTTAAGTTACGTTAAGTTAACTTTAAGTTGATCGTGATCCCGCCATTACTTAGCAATAACAAAATTGTAAGTTTGTTGTTCAAATAAAGTGAAAACGTTTATACCTTAACACTGAGTTTTCGTTAAGTATCCCGTCTATATTTAATTTTTTTGGTATAGTTACTGTATTTTAGAAAATCCGGACTGGGTCGATCCCCAACTAATCCGAATTATCAACGATCTAATGTGTGTTTATCCACGCGAAATTAAAATATTTTGATAGTCAGCTGTTTTGAGTTGAGTTTTGCAATGCATCATGGGTCAACATCCAGCTTGTGGATTTCTGCGCCACTCTAGCAGATTCTGTTCTGTATTTTTCGGTGAACGTGGAAATCAGGATTTACAAACTCGTCTTCTAGCTTCTGTTACGTCCCCCCCAACCCTCCCTTCCAACCTTTCACCCTCAAACAGAAAAAAAAAAACATCCCCTGACGGGTTATTCTTCCCGCGTCTCTCTCGTGTCCGGCGGGAGGCTCAGTGTTCTACCCCTTCGCCCCTTGGACAACCCCAGGGGCTTCGCCCTCTTACCTAGCTATGAATTATATTAACCTCGCCCTTTTACATGTGTTCTATTCAACTGGGTCGAGTGGTAAGAAATGCTGACCTCCCTTATTCACGCTAGCGGCTAGGGAGGAAGAAGATAGAGCTATGAGTTAATGTACCCAAATTCGCGTTGAAGGAGAGTGGGAAAACCATAAGTAAAAACCGCCCTATTTCAAACCCCACATCCCCGTCACCACCAAACCAGACAAAATGAGTCTGACGCCTTTTACTCTTGCCCACCGGTGCGGGTTTTCTCCAATACTCTCTCCAAGCGAATAGTGGATCCAGTAAACTTAACAATAAAAGGAATCAAACGTGACAATGCAGCTAGTTTCTCATTATATTGCAACAAAGTGTACATTCAATGAAAGACTGAGCTGAGATATGAGTGGTTTGGATCTTGGAAACTCTCTCTCTCTCTAACACACACAGGTGTAAGGTAGTCTGTCTTCTCTCTCTAACACACACAGGTGTAAGGTAGAAGATGACCCAACATGCGGTCCAATAGATCAGCACCTCGGGTCTCGCCCCAGGGGGTTATACAGGGTGATACAGAAGCAACGACTTTAAAAAATACCACGAATTTGAAATAAACTCGATAGCTTCTGGAAAGTGTTCAATCTACAGCTTGGTGACCTTGAACATTACTAAACTTGGAGACCTAAATAGTTTTAACAAGAGACATTCACTATAATATGTTACCTAGTGGTTCAAAGCATGGAGGAAATGAAGCCATCTGTTGAGGTCTATATCTCACTCACCGGACTGTACACAGAGCAAGTGGAGCCATCTGTTGAGGTCTATATCTCACTCACCAGACTGTACACAAAGTAAGTGGAGCCATCTGTTGAGGTCTATATCTCACTAACCAGACTGTACACAGAGCAAGTGGAGCCATCTGTTGAGGTCTATATCTCACTCACCGGACTGTACACAAAGTAAGTGGAGCCATCTGTTTAGGTCTATATCTCATTCACCGACTGTACACAGAGCAAGTGGAGCCATCTGTTGAGGTCTATATCTCACTCACCGGACTGTACACAGAGCAAGTGGAGCCATCTGTTGAGGTCTATATCTCACTCACCAGACTGTACACAAAGTAAGTGGAGCCATCTGTTGAGGTCTATATCTCACTAACCAGACTGTACACAGAGCAAGTGGAGCCATCTGTTGAGGTCTATATCTCACTCACCGGACTGTACACAGAGCAAGTGGATCCATCTTGTTTAGGTCTATATCTCATTCACCGGACTGTACACAGAGCAAGTGGATCCATCTGTTTAGGTCTATATCTCATTCACCGGACTGTACACAGAGCAAGTGGAGCCATCTGTTGAGGTCTATATCTCACTCACCGGACTGTACACAGAGCAAGTGGATCCATCTGTTTAGGTCTATATCTCATTCACCGGACTGTACACAGAGCAAGTGGAGCCATCTGTTGAGGTCTATATCTCACTCACCGGACTGTACACAGAGCAAGTGGATCCATCTGTTTAGGTCTATATCTCATTCACCGGACTGTACACAGAGCAAGTGGATCCATCTGTTTAGGTCTATATCTCATTCACCGGACTGTACACAGAGCAAGTGGAGCCATCTGTTGAGGTCTATATCTCACTCACCGGACTGTACACAGAGCAAGTGGAGCCATCTGTTGAGGTGGGCCCGTGTTAATAGAGACAATCCTCCCGACAGTGTTATGAGAGACGAGCCGTGATTTGAACCCGGGGCCCTCTTACTATCCGTCAAGGGTAAGGGGGAAGAGACGGCCCGCTGAAAGCCCATTGTTACGGGGGAAGGGGGGAGGGCTCTGCCCCTCCTAGGGGGCCTTGCACCGTAGCCAGGGAAATAATTAATATGTCAGGTTAGGGAACGACGGGTACACAAAAAAAACACAAGTGATACTAGTTTCATCTCGCGTGTAAGACAGGCACAAGTGCGAGCTCCTCGACCAATTAGATCGGTTTAATAGGAGGACTGAACGATATAACCTAGGGGAACAGGATGACGAGGCTCGATAGTAACAGCAAGCACTGCTGAATGTCGGCTGCGGTTCAACTTTCATAGGGAGGACCTTGTAGAAAATACACATTTCTTGCGGTCAGCTATGATAACATTTTACTATTATTGTTATTTTATAGGTATTAATAATATCAAACAATATTGAGAGCTGCAAATAACATGACTTGGATTTATCTGATTGCCAAACCCTTCCTTCACCTCTGACAAGACGTGTATTAATCACAACTTGTGAATGTGTGGAATGCCAGGCCTCCACCGTGGTTCGGATTCCACGTTAAACTGTAGGTCCTCCATTTCATCTCACAATCACCCTACCATTATACATTAGTGTGAGTATAACCTGAACGGGTAGTAAGACACGCTGCTAATAATAATAATAACATGATTTGACGTATGAACACGTGAAAGTAGATCTAGTAAGTAAGTTATGAAACTGGTACTGTACGCGAGATAAACTAAACCAAGCGAACAGGATGACGAGTGTGATATTCTAAAAGGAAGGTAAAAGCATTCGCTCCAATAAAAGATGTGATTCAAGAGAGTGGAAAGCCAATTTACCTGGTGGTGATGGTCACTGGACATTTGAGGTAATATTATACCACTGCACTATTTACCTGGTGGTGATGGTCACTGGACATTTGAGGTGATATTATGTCACTGCACTATTTACCTGGTGGTGATGGTCACTGGACATTTGAGGTGATATTATACCACTGCACTATTTACCTGGTGGTGATGGTCACTGGACATTTGAGGTGATATTATGTCACTGCACTATTTACCTGGTGGTGATGGTCACTGGACATTTGAGGTGATATTATACCACTGCACTATTTACCTGGTGGTGATGGTCACTGGACATATAAGGTAATATTATGTCACTGCACTATTTACCTGGTGGTGATGGTCACTGGACATTTGAGGTGATATTATGTCACTACACTATTTACCTGGTGGTGATGGTCACTGGACATTTGAGGTAATATTATACCACTGCACTATTTACCTGGTGGTGATGGTCACTGGACATTTGAGGTGATATTATGTCACTGCACTATTTACCTGGTGGTGATGGTCACTGGACATTTGAGGTGATATTATGTCACTGCACTATTTACCTGGTGGTGATGGTCACTGGACATATAAGGTAATATTATGTCACTGCACTATTTACCTGGTGGTGATGGTCACTGGACATTTGAGGTGATATTATGTCACTGCACTATTTACCTGGTGGTGATGGTCACTGGACATTTGAGGTGATATTATGTCACTGCACTATTTACCTGGTGGTGATGGTCACTGGACATTTGAGGTGATATTATACACTGCACTATTTACCTGGTGGTGATGGTCACTGGACATTTGAGGTGATATTATACCATTGCACTATTTACCTGGTGGTGATGGTCACTGGACATTTGAGGTAATATTATACCACATGCACTATTTACCTGGTGGTGATGGTCACTGGACATTTGAGGTAATATTATACCACTGCACTATTTACCTGGTGGTGATGGTCACTGGACATTTGAGGTGATATTATGTCACTGCACTATTTACCTGGTGGTGATGGTCACTGGACATTTGAGGTGATATTATGTCACTGCACTATTTACCTGGTGGTGATGGTCACTGGACATATAAGGTAATATTATGTCACTGCACTATTTACCTGGTGGTGATGGTCACTGGACATTTGAGGTAATATTATACCACTGCACTATTTACCTGGTGGTGATGGTCACTGGACATATAAGGTAATATTATGTCACTGCACTATTTACCTGGTGGTGATGGTCACTGGACATTTGAGGTGATATTATACACTGCACTATTTACCTGGTGGTGATGGTCACTGGACATTTGAGGTGATATTATACCATTGCACTATTTACCTGGTGGTGATGGTCACTGGACATTTGAGGTAATATTATACCACTGCACTATTTACCTGGTGGTGATGGTCACTGGGACATTTGAGGTGATATTATGTCACTGCACTATTTACCTGGTGGTGATGGTCACTGGACATTTGAGGTAATATTATGTCACTGCACTATTTACCTGGTGGTGATGGTCACTGGACATTTGAGGTGATATTATGTCACTGCACTATCTATATTACTGTAGACCTATATTTGAGGAGGGTAAGTAGGAGGAGGAGGGGGCGTTCGTATTATAAAAAGGTGTTGACCATTTGTATCAGGTCTGCTGCTTGACGCTTACGCTGATACAACTTAAATGTTTACCATCCCTAGAATCCTGAGTTCGTTCCCAATCTGATCCCCAGTGTATTTTTACATCCTCTCTACATACGACCAGAACAGAACCCTCGCATTAATCTGTTATAACAGTCAAATGAGGTCTCTAGTAGCCTGAGTTCATTCCCAATCTGATCCCCAGTGTGTTTTTACATCCTCTCTACATACGATCAGAACAGAACCCCACATTAATCTGTTGTAACAGTCAAATGGGGTATCTGGTAGCCTGAGTTCATTCCCAATCTGATCCCCAGTGTATTTTTACATCCTCTCTACAGACGACCAGAGCAGAACCCTCGCATTAATCTGTTTAACAGTGACATGAGCCGCTCTTGCACCGAAGCACGAGGTGAGAATCTAGTGAGAGGTGTCTGTATTAAATTAGGCTCGGCCAGTGCAGCCAACAGCCCCGGAATGTAATATATTTCTCTTATTACGTCTGGCGGACGTGGCGGGGGTAATTTGTTACCTGCGCTCAACGTGTCGGGACAGCCATTCTTAGTTAAATATTATAAAGACGTCTCCAGAGGAAAGAAACAGCCCTTTAACACTTGTCTCGCACTCGGATATAGATATATTTATCTCGGAGAGAGAGTTTTTATTTATCTTCATCTTGCACGAACCTCTACTTATCTATCGTTCACTCACTTGGAGCACTTCATTACGTTCAAACATTATTTAATGATTATTTTCAACAACACTTTAAAAAGATTGTAGGGTTTTTTTTAACTACAAGTTATTGTGTTTTTAATATTAATTATTTATCCTCGATTCCCCCCTCCCCTTAATACCCGCGCTTGTGTGAGGAAAGGCGTCGATCTAGTATTGTCCGGTTTTACCTGCGGATTGAAGTTCAGAACTAGGATCCCCGATCACGAGCACCAAAGTGTTGTTTATTCTTAGATAGTTCTCCACACTCTCTCCACGCAAATACCACACACGCTGATGTGGTAGAGATAAGTAAATTATAATTTTAGAGTAAATTTATCCGCATCCGCGTAGAGTGAGCGTGGAGAAATCCTTCGTGGGAGATTTAAAAAAACACCACTTTCAATACACCCTGACCGGTATTCGAACCCAACACAGCCGTCCAGTGTATTGTGACAGTGACGCCTTGTACCAGGGATTCCCAGATCTTCTTTTAACATTTTTTACACTAATATAATAATAGCATGCAATACACCCGCTACAGTGGCCACGTCATCTAAGGCAGGGGTCGGTAAAAGGACGATTGGGGCCACAAAAAAAAGTTGTTGACCTTTGACCTTCTAAGATGTCACTTTCTCAAGAGACTGAACGGGAAGATCGAGGTTCGAATCTCAGTCGGGTGTACCGAGGGTGGCTTTTCCTCAAAAATTAAGAATCAACTAGCCAACGCTATTATTTATGTTATTAGTGAGGATTACTCCATCTAGATATCATATTCTGAAAATTGTCACCTGGTAACGTGAATCGAACCCGGGACCTTTGGCTTAGTACGCCAATGCTATAACCACTGAGCTATCCAGGAATCGTCCCGTGACCAGGGTCATTCTTCACTGATATTTTAAAGTCGGAGTCTATGATTCCAGTCTGAACGATCGTGTAAGGTCATGCCGGTTATTGTTGAATTGTACTGGAATATCTGCCGTGTGTGGGGGACATCAGAGTATGTTACACTACCCCCCCTTTCCACCCTTGACAAGACCTTATTTCTCGGGCAACTGAGCTCTCACCAAAGGACCGGACAAACACATTGTCGACTTGTTTGTCCTTTCGAATCGACCGGTTCGCGTTTTTTTTTTGTTGCTGACCCGATTGTCTGTGTCTATATATTTATTACGGAAATATTTTTGTCGAATATTGTTCATAAAGATCCTCCAAACTGACAGCTGATGACTGTGACCATAAGGGCGGCTGTAGTCACTCACAGACCAGACCTGTACAATATACAGTCCGCTAAGAGCCACTTCCTTGCCTTCGTATATTGCGGTCCTTTATGAGCAGACAATGTTACGGTAAGTTTGTAAATGAATAGTTTAATATTGGTGGTTATTTTCAGGGAGAGGACCCGAATATACGATTGAAAAAAAAAAACCACTATAGGAGTGAAAGTCTTTGAAGAGTTTTCAAATAAAAAGATTCTTAGTAAAATCATAAGCGCACACACCATTGGTTGCTTTTTAAAAAAAGAGAACTACATTTTTTTATATAAAATATATATATCTATACAAAACGCTAATTTGTTGTCTAACAGTTTTTTTATGTAGAATTTCTAACTTGACCAGAAATTGTATTTTTCTTAAATCCAGTCGACAAAAGAAAAGAAAAATGGGGAAAAAATAATATTAATATTGATCTAAAAAGTAATAGCTAAATTGACTTTAAATTTTAGGAAACGAATGTCTATATTGACGATAAATGACATTTATCCATGTCTAATAATATTTTTCATGAATAACTTAAATATAGAACATACACAACACCCAACCCCCAGACGTTAATTCATCACTATAGAAGGGGAAACCCACGTTTTACCAATATTTTTTTTGCCATGTTGGAAACGAACCCTGGACCTTTACATCAGTAGGCAGACCAAGCTACCAAGCTATTTAAAGTGTCGGACCAGAAAATATAAATATTGATGTATGCTTTCTTTTTGATTTTTTAACATAAAAAAGTGGGTATTTTTTCAATAAATACATTAAGCTATGTTATTGAGTCTCAATGATCATTCTTAGCTCACTTCAATGGCTGAATGGTCTAAGGCGTCATTATTGTAATAAACTGGCCCGCTGATGACGGAGAGGTCAGGGTTCGAGTCCCGGTCCTGTCTACTGAAGGTGGTTTTTCCTAAATGGTTCCCCACTCTCTTTCCACGCAAATGTGAGTAGATCCTCCCTCATCGCTACCCTATTATAGTAACCATCACACATGCGTATGACCTGAGCAGGTAGTAAGACGTGGCGATAAAAGAATTATTCCTGTTAGTTTTCAAGTTAGGCTACACTTCCTGTTGCCCCTGTGAGTAGACCCTCAGTCACACTCGAGTGGATCTTCAAGTGTTTACCTCGACAAGATCTGTCTCCGGGGTATGACAATCACACAGTGTACCCCTGTACCTCTGCTGCTGGACAATGTGTCCCAGAGGACAGCAAATAACTAAGTTCTCTTGAGTTATAATAAGGCCTCAAATCCCATCATTCTCAATATTGCTCCATTAGAAACCTAGAGTTTAATTTTCTTCCCATGGTGATATCAACAGTTGTTGAATATCTGTCGAGGGTGTCCTGGAAATTAATGACAACTTTTTATTTTCATTTAGGTGACTTGGAGGTCTAGGGATAAGGTGTAAGACTTCTGTGCTGGGGGTCCGGAATTCAATCCTCGATCCCGGCACAGATTTATCTGATTGCCAAACCCTTCCTTCACCTCTGGCAAGACGTGTATTAATCACAACTTGTGAATGTGTGGAATGCCAGTCCTCCACCGTGGTTCGGATCCCACGTTAAACTGTAGGTCCTCCATTTCATCTCATAATAACCCTACCATCACACATTAGCGTAAGTGCGTATAACCCGAACGGGTAGTAAGATGCGGTGCTAATAATAGTAATAATAATAATAATCTTTTCATTTAAAAAGTGCATCATCTATTGCCACCATGCTCATGACAGATATTCAACAAATGTTGATATCATCAGGTGAAGAAAATTAAATTCTTAAGTTTCTATTGGAGAATTATTTTATTTATTTAGTACAAAATATTTTTTTTGCTGTAAAAAATGCAAAACCATTGTCCTTTTCTTGCGTTCCCAACATTTCTACCTTAAGCTGATGAATCAATGTATGATTACGACAGGTAATTATTTAAGTATTTGAAATGTTTGTCGTATGGACATTAATTTGTAATATACAAAACGCAATGACCAAAAATTGAATATAGAAATGTGTATTTTAGCTGAATATAACTTAATGGCGAAACTTCTTAATTGTAAAAACAGGGATTTTTTTCCAAGTTTTTAACACCCCTGGGTCAACACACGAGCTATTAGTGTGCATGGAGACTTACAATACCCCTAGGTCAACACACGAGCTATTAGTGTGCATGGAGACTTACAATACCCCTAGGTCAACACACGAGCTATTAGTGTGCATGGAGACTTACAATACCCCTAGGTCAACACACGAGCTATTAGTGTGCATGGAGACTTACAATACCCCTAGGTCAACACACGAGCTATTAGTGTGCATGGAGACTTACAATACCCCTAGGTCAACACACGAGCTATTAGTGTGCATGGAGACTTACAATACCCCTAGGTCAACACACGAGCTATTAGTGTGCATGGAGACTTACAATACCCCTAGGTCAACACACGAGCTATTAGTGTGCATGGAGACTTACAATACCCCTAGGTCAACACACGAGCTATTAGTGTGCATGGAGACTTACAATACCCCTAGGTCAACACACGAGCTATTAGTGTGCATGGAGACTTACAATACCCCTAGGTCAACACACGAGCTATTAGTGTGCATGGAGACTTACAATACCCCTAGGTCAACACACGAGCTATTAGTGTGCATGGAGACTTACAATACCCCTAGGTCAACACACGAACTATTAGTGTGCATGGAGACTTACAATACCCCTAGGTCAACACACGAGCTATTAGTGTGCATGGAGACTTACAATACCCCTAGGTCAACACACGAGCTATTAGTGTGCATGGAGACTTACAATACCCCTAGGTCAACACACGAGCTATTAGTGTGCATGGAGACTTACAATACCCCTAGGTTAACACACGAACTATTAGTGTGCATGGAGACTTACAATACCCCTAGGTCAACACACGAACTATTAGTGTGCACGGCGTTTTACATCATGCCTGGGCTATCCGAATATTTACACTAACAGGGTGGAAGGGAGAAATATAGAATTTATAAGAAATGTACCCACATTTGCGTGGAAAATGTTTAGGAATAACCACATTTTTATACCCACTAGAGAGAGTCGAACACCCAACCTCTCCGTCACTAATCTGGCGCCTTGGTCCACGCGCCCACCAATGTGGGTTGAAAATGTTATTATTAGCTTAGTCAAAGTGTTAAGGATGAGTAAGTCAGCTTTAGAAGAAATACATCCACATTAGCGTTGAAAGATAGTGGGGAAAGTCCCAGTGGAAAATTACATTTGTTATTCCGCCCTCAGCACTCCAACCCGGGTATCAGTCCCAAACGCGTCTAACACCTTAGCCCACTAGACCATCACCATTGGTTGGTGAGTAACAGTAAGAAATTTGAAAATATGTTTAAGTATAAAAGAGTCAAAACGAATTTCACATTAGCTTAACTTACATTTGTGATTAAATACATGAACACAAAAATATAAATAAAAAGGTTTGCACATAAAAAAGATACTATTGCTCTATTTAGGTCTTGCCCCCCCCTCCAACTTCCCCCCCTAAGACTCCAGTTTGCATACCAGCCCATTGTACCAGAACATCAAGCTGTGAGTGAATGAATACGCTGAGTTCAGACGTATCAATCGTCGACAGATTCTAATGGAGGTTGAAAAAACAAAATAAAAATAACACTTCTGTTTTACATTCCACTCTAACCCCAATAGAAAATAAAATCAAAACCTTTTTCTTCTCACCAAATCGTCTCCACACTTGACGAAATTTGATTACCCCGTCGTTCCCCCCCTCAAAAAATAAAGATTCCACAGGAGCATTCAACAGGAGAACTAAAATATAACCCCATAGGGCGCGAGAGATGAGAATTGTACAATCAACGTTTCAAACACTTGTTGTTGTGTTGTTGTTTTTTACCTTAGTCATGGGAGTGTTTAGAGTGAGAACAGTCCTGAGTCACTCGTCTTAGGTCCCGAGCGATACGCACGGGGGGGGGGGGGGGGAGGGGGGGGGACAGGGTAACAGAGCGAGACGAATAGACACCGTTCCAATCATCACATTCTCTAGACCGTCCATTAGAAACAAGACGGACGGAAAACATTCGTGAGAGAGGAACGTATCGACTACAGCGCTCGGTGGATGAATGTGACACTAACGTCTGGTCTGATGTACACTTGGATATGAGATTCAATCATCTGAAATATTTACGGGAGAAAATGGTTCTTCTCTAATCGATATTATTTTTTTTCAGATTTTATTCTCAGTTAACAATCAATAAAATAATGTTAGGATTGAAAAAGGGGGACCTGGATGTCTTAAGGGTAAGGTGTTAGATTATTATGTTACGGGTCCGTGGTTCAAATCTCGCTCCCATCTGATTACTAAAACCCTTCCTTCACCTCTGGCAAAGCCTGTTCTTTCACGCTTGTGTGGAATACCAGGCCCCCCACCGTGGTTCGGATCCCACGTTAAACATTCTCACGTACCGTCCTACCATCTGGGGATAGTGGAATTCACCTTAATGGTGCCCAACCTCAGAAATGAGAGCGGAGGTAAGATAAGGTCGAATGGTCAAGATCTAGAGCATTAGCCCTACACCCCATGTTAGGATTGGTTTAAATATTTGCTAATAAACTCCCCACCCCCTCACCCATCCCCCAACCCAGCCCCCTTCACCTACAGTAACATCATGGCTTCTTTGGTGCTGATTGACAGCTGACAGCTTTGAAAAGCTACCGGACCAAATTATGTATCCTTACGCCGAACCATATGATCTGCAAATACATGTGTTTAGCAGCTGTCACTTCTGACAATAAAAATTTAGGTAAATACCTAAATGTTGACTGTCAGAAGTCAGCTGTGAGCTGTCAGTCAGCACCAAAGAAGCCACGGGGCTACTGTACCTTGTGCGGGAAACTTAAAGCTCTAGATTTCCAAGTTCAGAGGAAGAGTGCGGCGTTTGACGGCCCATTTAACCGGAATGTATGACAGGGTACAAACTCTACTTTTCTGACGAACACAAACTCTTTTAGTCAGTCTATATAGAACGTCACCCGCGTAGTTGTTTAACGCGCTAGTCGTGTTGAGCTCGACTGCCGAGGACGAGGAGATCGACGTTCAAATCAGGGTTAGGTGAACTGGGGGTGGGTTTTCCTAAATGATTTTCCACTCTCCCTCCACGCAAATGCGGGTTCACTTCTTCTAAATTCAACCTTCCCAATTCCTAACCCGTTAGTGTAATTAGTACTTAAGCGTATAACCCGAACGGGTAGTAAGACGCGGTGCTAAATAATAAATAAATAAAATAAATATATAGAACGTCAAGAAGTACATTTCAAGGTCAAAAAAAATAATAAAAAAACAAAAGTTGTTTGTCACAAAATGCTAAAGGACGGAGTACAACGGTTGATCTTGTTGCAAGAGATATTGTGTTTATTTGAAACTTTCATCCGATCATGTTATTTTAGCAAGCTGCAATTAATCTAACCTAACCTAACATAACTTAACATAACCTAACATAACCTAACCCGACAGCTCGAACAACCCAAAAATGGGGGTGCGACTCAATCTAATATTTCCCACCGGGGGTTCGACCGTGGGAGGTAGCTTTTTTTTAAATATATATATATATATTCAGCACCACATCTTACTACCCATTCGGGTTACACGCTCATGTAATAATTACGCTAATGGCTTTAGTGATTAGGAAGGCTATTTAGGAAGAGTACCCACATTTGCGTGAAGAGAGTCGAACCTTGATTTCCCCGTCATATGCAGTCTAGTCTACTGCGAGAGCAGCGCATTTGACCATGCGGCCACAGAAGCGGATTCTAATATATATGAAAAACTCGCTTTGCTTACTTTGCCCAAACTCCATTCATCGTGTTTGGCACGCTTATGGAAATTGGATGTGCCAATATGCCTGCCAAATTTTATGATTCTAGTTGTCCAATAAGTGTGTCAGTAAATTAAAAAATGTGTGGAAAATGTGTAAAATTTACATAAAATCAAAAAATCTAGCTCTATCTAAGGTATAACCAATGGAGACAAAAAGTAATAGGACCAAACTTGTGGATCTCGCCAAATCCGCAGCTGCTGGTGTAATCCGTTTTTTGATAGGTCTTACCGTTTAGCCACAAGAGACTTCCAAAGAAAGGTCCGCACCGATTTTAAAGTTGCTCCGACAATTTGAATTTTTTTAGGGGATTAAAAATTAAAATGTTTAACTTTTTGTAATTTTCCCGTCGGTTACAGACTAGAAGCTATAAGTTTGCCAAATTTCAAGCTTCTAACTCATCTTGAAGGGGGTAAACATTAATGTCAGTGAGTGAGTCAGCCATGTGGCTTTACAGTGGTATAAAACAGGCATACACTACCATAATAAAGTGTTCAGCGGCCGAGTTTCAAAATGAACACTCGGATGTAACAAGAATAAGAAAGCCCCCTCCTTTGGTAATGGAAAGAGCCTAACTGTGAGAAGTTGCTGCAAGAGATGTCAAGTCATGGACGAGCATCGGAAAGACAGGAAAGCAATGAACCAGGTTTCTCCACAGGGGGGAAGGCGGGGCGGGGGGGAAGAGACAGTGGCCGGCTACCGTACAGGGAGGAAACAGTCCGCATTGTTACCGACCAGGGGAGAGATTAAATTACCAGACAGCTATTATTTTAATTAAGGGCACCGTGTTCTGTTGGGTATAGAGTGGGTAGTATAGGGTAATACCCCCCGCAGAGAAAGAGAGAGAGAGGGGGGAGGGAGATTGAACCTATACACAAAGTCAATGGAAGAATTGAGAGAGAGATATTTCTAAAGAATAAGATAAAGACACCAGTAAGTTTTATTTTATTTTTTTAATTTGTTCTTCAGAGGGAAACTAAATCACATCCTAAAGTTTGGTTTAATTAGTTGTGGGTGAGATGGCAGGTTCCATTTGTACCTGTCCTGCGTGGTTAGCTCCTATCATCTGTAATTGGGGGGGGGGGGGGGTACTCACTGAGGACAAATATTATAATATTGCAGTTATTATCATCATAATTATTAAATATGTCAAGTATAGTTTAGTTTTCAAAGTAAGAACCTTATCTGACAGCTGGATATTACCAATCACTGTAAAATAACAATTAAAATAGAGTAAAATGTTAACAATGTTGAGCGTGAAAAAGTATTTTTCTATTTTCTAAAAGTTTCTTCCGATCGGAAAGTTAACTTTCCCACGTTGGTAAAGTCATCCAAACCCCCTCTAGACCTATATTCTTTTTTCCTTGCGCCTCGTCTTACTACCCGTTCGACTTATACGCCTATGTACTAATTACAACCCTCCTCGGTGGCGTAGTTGGCTAACGCGCTAGTCGTGTTGAGCTCGACTGCCGAAGACGGGGAGATCGAGGTTCGAATCTCGGTCGGGTGAACTGGGGGGTTCCTAAATGGTTTTCCACTCTCCCTCCACGCAAATGAGGGTTCACTTCCTCTAAATTCAACCTTTCCAATTCCTAATCCATTAGCGTAATTAGTACTTAAGCGTATAACCCGAGCGGGTAGTAAGACGCGGTGCTAAAAATAATACTAATTATGCTAATGAGTTAGGATTACAAAGTCTTAGTTTTAGAGGAAGTGCACCCACATTTGTGTGGAGGGAGAGTGGAAAACCATTTAGGAAAAACCACCCCTAGTTCACCCGAGCAAGATTCGAACCTTGATCTCTCCGTCTTCGGCAGTCTAACTCAATAAAACTAGCGAGTTAGATAACTTCGCCATCGAGGTGGGTCTTATATTTAGTAGTTCTACAAATTTACAATGATAATTTATTTCAGATCTAAAAAAGGGGCTAAGATATCAAAATTGGAAATTTCCTCATAATAATGTAAAGGGTAAATTACCCTTAAAGTAATTTTTTATGGAAAAACGAGAATTCTCATTTTGTTTGTAATGTTTAACAATGCTTGGATACACAATTTAATCAAAATTGTTAGAGCGGATTTTGAGAAAAACGATTTTTTCCTCTTTCTGCCCTTAAGTAACCTACCCTTAATTTTAAGGTTAGATATCTAATTCCAAAAATTCCTCTTGAGGAACGTTATTAAAACCCCAGATACCAAGTTTCAGCACGATCGGTAAAATGTTTTCGGCCAAAGGCTGAGGTACAGACAGATAGACAGACAGACGGCATCGAAAAATAACACTTTATAGTTTTCAGAGGGTCATGAAATGTCGACGACATTTATCAATATCTCTAGTTCGATTTTGTTGACTATCACAATACTACTCTCTCCGAGGAGTCAAGATAAAGTATTATTGCTCATTGGCGATGGACTGAACAGTCATATTCTTTGTAAAGCCATTCTCTTTGGCCGACACCAAACCTGCGTTTATCTGCCTTGAAATCTGGCACTTCTCTTGATGAAGTCGTCTTCAGGATCTAACAAGCACATTCATCATAGACAAAAAAACTAATTAACTCCAGTGAATAATATCCGAGATAACATTTCAAACGGTTCTTAAAGAAGAATGAAGAATAACAACTTGTATGCCGATACTTTATCTGTTATCTCCTTTTATAAATAAAGACGCTATTCCCACAAAACAATGTTACTTGTTGTTTATAATAATAAGATTAGATCAAGGTAGTGAAAGAAAGAATTATTGCTCTACTTCAATTATTATTCTCGTTCTATTGATTCAGAGGTAGGACTACCAACAAAAAAGGACACCTTTAGAAATACGGTTGTGTCCATATCCGAATAAAATGAAGATACCGAAGTTCATAAACAACTTCTAATCACACCGACTGTTTGTTTTAGTTTATCTTTATTAAGTAGATGAGTTGCATTTTCAAATGTAATTTGATTCAAAATTATTAAAGAGGATTTATAAAACTTACATGGCAGTTGAATAGGTACAATAGCATTTATGAAATGACATTAAAAATATTATTCAATTTTATTATTTATTTTATTAATTTTTACATTTAAGGATATAATATATTTCTAAGGAATATTACCATCAGATATTTCTTTAAATTAAGCATAGGCGACTACACTAAACGCTTCTGCTTAATAAACTTGATTATATGTATTTTATATTGTAAGCAGCTTGAATAGAAATTAAATAATACCATGAATTAAAAAGTTAAGGCTAATTAAATTGTTATTTTTATATTTAAATATTTGGCCTTGGTCACAAACATGGCCATAATATTAACCATTTCAAAAACTTAATTTTACTTTTTCTTTTAGCAAACGGTCTTTGATGGGGGGGGGAATAAATTTCCCGACCGGGAACTTCTAAATTTATAACAGAGCAGTTGGTACTATTTATTTTCTGCCAACTTCAGGCAATATCGGCAAAGAACGTCGGCGACTGCTACAGAGGAAAATAGATATGTCTATTTCTGATGTAGTTAATTCACTTTTAAATCAACAAAATGGAACATTAATCAAATTTAAAAGATAAATTAGATAATTGCACGAAATTATTCGGTTTTGTTTTATTTCGAGTATATATTATATTTTAAATTTTTATATACTTCAACGGACTTTGAATATGTTTTGATACCCATTTAAGTTTGGTAGGTACTTGAAAGTCTCGCGAAATTTAGAAGTGTCTACAAATCGGCGATAAAAAGTGATTAGTTTAATTGAAATCTGTGCTTTGGTCATGTGTGCCAACAACTCCCCTAACCTGTCATGACGTTATTTTATTTTTTTATCACTCCTCTTCACTAATCCGAGCTTTACGACCCAAGAAGTCGTAACGCCGATATTTCATACGACTCTTAATACGGTCGTAAACCTGCCTCTGACAGCCGAGAAGGACAAAGAATGTATTTTATTGAAATGAATATATTTCGAGGAAGTTGAAGGAAATAAAATATAATATGAGGGAGTTTTGAGTGCGGCGGGACATGCCATTCAGGGGCAGGAGGACATTGGCGGGGTCCGGAGAGGGATAACAAGTTCGAACCCGCATCGGTGCTTTATTATTATTATTATTATTATTATTATTATTATTATTATTATTATTATTATTATTATTATTATTATCACCGCGTCTGTTCGGGTTATACGCACTTACGCTAATGTGAAATGGTAGGGTGATTGTGAGATGAAATGGAGGACCTACAGTTTAACGTGGGATCCGAACCACGGTGGAGGCCTGGCATTCCACACATTCACAAGTTGTGATTAATACACGTCTTGTCAGAGGTGAAGGAAGGGTTTGGCAATCAGATAAATCTGTGTCGGGACCGAGGATTGAACCCCGGACCACGAATCGGTGCTCACGCGAGTTACGGTGTCACTCTCGTGTTTTACTGGATCGTCTGTGACGGAGAGATCGGGGTTCGAATCTGGTCTGGGTGTAGTGGTAGCGGTTTCCCCTCTAAAAATGCTGGTACATTTCTTCTTAATTGTACCTTCCTTATACCTACCCACTCCATTAGTGTAAATATGCGTATAGCTCGAATGGGTTGTAAAATAAAGTAATAAATAGGGCGAATTTTGAGAAAATGCACCAGCACTAGTGAGGAAAATATCACCCCTCCCTCCCCCACTCAGTGTTGTCAGTCGGGGTTCAAACCCCGACCATCTTTTGCCCGGAACATCAGCCATGTTGGTAAACACAGCGACCGGCTGGCAACATTGACAAAATATAAATATTATTAGTTTATCACGGTGACCTGGTGGTCTAGGGGTAAGGTGTCAGACTTCTGTGCTGAGGGTCCGGGGTTCAATCCTCGTCCCGGCACAGATTTATCTGATTGCCAAACCCTTCCTTCACCTCTGACAAGATGTGTATTATTCACAACTTGTGAATGTGAGGAATGCCAGGCCTCCACCGTGGTTCGGATCCCACGTTAAACTGTAGGTCCTCCATTTCATCTCACAATCACCCTACCATCACACATTAGTGTAAGTGCGTACAACCCGAACGGGTAGTAAGACGCGGTGCCAATAATAATTATTATTAGTTTATCGGTATGATTCTGTTTGTCGACATTTAAAGATTAATAACAAATTATCAGGCGTATGAGTATATAAAGGTAGTCTTAAGAAACGTTTGCAACTGCTAGATAGCAGCCCTCGATAGCAGCCACTCTATAAGTAGCTAACAAAATCAAATAGTAATATTGTAATCCTCTAACCTTCATATTTCTCGTCACAGTAAGGTATACCATCTCAAAGATTTTAATAAAAACTGAATCAGATACTTCATAACCAATAACCAATAACCCAACATCCACGTGTTTCTCTGGGCAGATCTCACATGATTCCTGTGTCTCATGTTTGTATACCCACTTTACCAGGAAAGTTAACAGTCTTACCTTGCTTGGTTCCACTATGGTGTAGTTTATAAGATATGGTCATAGTGTAATCAGTCAAGGTAAGACTGCTACCTTTCTTGGTTCCACTATGGTGTAGCTATAGTATAGTGTCATAGTGTAATCAGTCCAGGTAAGATTCCTTAGGTTCCACTATGGTGAAATTTATAAAAGAAGGCCATAGAATAATAAGTAAAAGTAAGATTTCTACATTGCTTGGTTCCACTTATTAAAGAGAGTCATAGTATAATCGATCAGGGTAACCATATTTGTGTATATTAAGAGGTAGCAATCAGTCTAACCTTAACTGATTAAACTATGAGAATATCTTATAGGCTCCACCATAGTGGAACCAAGCAAGGTAAGAAATTTGCCTCTCATCGTATGACGAACCGTACATAACAAGAGTTCTGTAAATATTTTCCTTTAAAAATAAATAAAAAAAATCTTCAATTTACATCCAACTCCAAAGAATACAATTTATTATCAAAACCTCCTCTTTAAAAGGAATTAAGTTTTATAGCCCTGGGTATATAACTTCATTTATAGCAGGGACTGTATCTATACGTCTTGAATGTTGCACGAATCCCCAATCCTGCTGCCATCTCTTAGCATTGTGAACAACTACATATTTCACAGGGCATTAAACCTTAAGCCTTAAGACTCGGTAATAAAGATGTCTCGAGTTTAGATTTGATGTCCGAAAACACAAAAGGCCGTGATCGGCCGCTTGTAGAGGTAAGTTAGAGGAGGGAAGGGGGGGTTAAAGCATAATTGAAACGTAGAATGGAAGATTGGTTCTTGACTTGTTTAGTGTAAATTTAACTGTGTTTTTTTTAAGACGTCAAGAGGCTCAGATTTATTGAAAATACAGGTGAGAAAGAATTTTAAGTATATTTTAATTCGAGTCTGAATAATTCCAAGTACAACTATTAAATAACTCATGTCATTGAAATACAGCACACTTAGTGGAATATTTAGTGGGGATTATTTATATATATTTTTTTCACGTGTGACAACATCTTTTAAGGCTAACGACAACCTTGGTTTGAGACCATTAAGGTCTGCGCTTATCACCTTGAATTACGAGGTCGTTGAACCGATGTATTTTCAGACAATCGATGATGGATTCCAAAATAAGGGTCATCCATAAACCACACAATGATTTTTTTGGCACCTTTTTCACCCCTAGACCCCCCCACCCCAAACCTGTGTTACGTAGCTTTTCACATCAAGAGTGGATATCGTTATTTCATAGGGATACTTAAAGATGAACACAGATAAAAAACTACTCACAATCAGAAGTTACTATAAGTATGTTTACTAACGGTTAAAACACCATGTAGACATTAGAGCTCCCCCATGTAACACCATGTAGACATTAGAGCTCCCCCATGTAACACCATGTAGACATTAGAGCTCCCCCATGTAACACCATGTAGACATTAGAGCTCCCCCATGTAACACCATGTAGACATTAGAGCTCCCCCATGTAACACCATGTAGACATTAGAGCTCCCCATGTAACACCATGTAGACATTAGAGCTCCCCCATGTAACACCATGTAGACATTAGAGCTCTCCCCATGTAACACCATGTAGACATTAGAACTCCCTCCATGTAACACCATGTAGACATTAGAGCTCCCTCCCTGTAACACCATGTAGACATTAGATCTCCCCCCATGTAACACCATGTAGACATTAGAACTCCCTCCATGTAACACCATGTAGACATTAGATCTCCCCCATGTAACACCATGTAGACAATAGATCTCCCCCATGTAACACCAGGTAGACATTAGAGCTCCCCCCATGTAACACTATGTAGACATTAGAGCTCCCCCATGTAACACCATGTAGACATTAGAACTCCCTCCATGTAACACCATGTAGACATTAGATCTCCCCCATGTAACACCATGTAGACATTAGATCTCCCCCATGTAACACCATGTAGACATTAGAACTCCCCCATGTAACACCATGTAGACATTAGATCTCCCCCATGTAACACCATGTAGACATTAGAGCTCCCATGTACAGCTGATTACCAACATATGTTAATATTTAAGTGGATGGACAGATTTTTAAGATTAATATCCCGATGAATGTTAAATAATCATTATGTTGTGTTCTGAAACAAATTAAAATAGAATAAGAACTATACATGCTCTTTCCATCTAACGAGTTTATTTCAAATAATTTACCAACAGTAGATACAGTTGTCTGCTAGTATCTCGATTTATAGCCGCGTGAGTACTGATTGAGTCGTTTGGTTTCGGAATTTGATTGGTTCTCCCAAACTGATGTCGCGCATAAAAAGAGGAAAGTTGAAGCTATTACAATTCGCATCGAGCGGACAACGCCGATGAGGTTGGTATTTTGTGATTTGATCAGAGCTAGTCACGTGATTACGTTTCTGCTCTGCTCTCGTTTTACGGTGAAAGTGTAAATTTGTTCATGAACCCCTGATTGCAGAAATGTAAATTTTAGTGCTCATTTTAGGCATTTTTTTATTATTTTTTTGTTATTTTGAATTATTAGGTAACCCAATATTTCTTTGCATCCCATTACTGTTATATATATATATATATAAAACATATATATAACAGTATATGTATATATACTGTTTTATATATATAAATATATAAAATATATATTATATATAATATATAACTATATATACGGTTATATATAATGTATATACAGTTATATATAATATATTATATATATACAGTATATATTATATATATACAGTATATATTATATATATACAGTATATATTATATATAACAGTATATATATACTATTATAATATATACTGTTATATGTATAACATATTATATATAACAGTATATATATACTGTATATGTATAAAGCGTTCAGGTTGTGTGCCTATGTACAAATTAGGCTGATGTTTTATCAAGGAGGAAGGTTGAATTTAGGGTTGTATAAGAGCATTTGCGTGGAGGTAGAGTGTAAAACAATTTAGGAAAAACCACCCTCAGTACACCCTGCCGGGGTTTGATCCCCGATATCCCCGTAATAGGCAGTCCAGTCTATTGCTAGAGTGACGCCTTAGACCATTAGACCACCGAAGCAGGTGATAATAATTTAGAAGCAGACTTTTGTATATCAATGTCATTGCTTAGCAAAATGTAGAATTTAATCCCTGAAGGTTTTATTTCGCTGCCTTCAAATATTATTATTATTATTATCATCATCACCGCGTCTTACTACCCGTTCGGGTTGTATGCACTTACGCTAATGTGTAATGGTAGGGTGATTGTGAGATGAAATGGAGGACCTACAGTTTAACGTGGGATCCGAACCACGGTGGAGGCCTGGCATTCCACACATTCACAAGTTGTGATTAATACACGTCTTGTCAGAGGTGAAGAAAGTGGTTTGGCAATCAGATAAATACTGTGCCGAGACCGAGGATTGAACCCCAAAGCCTTCAAATAGATATATTTTTAATTTCCACTTGCAAAATACCACATTTTTGATTTTGTAGAATAAATTCACTCCAAGTTTAATTTCACATTTTTTGGGTATTTGTTAAAGAAAATTTGAAGTTAATTTTGTTGATTTTTAGAGTTACTCTATTGGTCATTGTTGAACATTTCTTTAAGTAATCAAAACCAGAGCATATATAATTTATCACTGATTCAAAAGTCTCGCTCGCCTGAGACATGATACTACACTCAATTACAGAAATTAAAAGATAAAAGATGAAGCTGACTTTTAAAAAAAAGGTAAACTCCGTTTATTTTAAAGGACGATACCTTGCTTGGTTCCACTATGGTGTAGCTATAAGATAGCATAGTGTAATCAGTCAAGGTAAGACTGTTACCTTGCTTGGTTCCACTATGGTGTAGCTATAAGATAGTCATAGTGTAATCAGTCAAGGTAAGACTGCTACCTTGCTTGGTTCCACTATGGTGTAGCTTATAAGATAGGGCCATAGTGAAATCAGTCCAGGTAAGACTGCTACCTTGCTTGGTTCAACTATGGTGTAGCTATAAGATAGTGCATAGTGTAATCAGTCAAGGTAAGACTGCTACCTTGCTTGGTTCCACTATGGTGTAGCTTATAAGATAGGGCCATAGTGAAATCAGTCCAGGTAAGACTGCTACCTTGCTTGGTTCAACTATGGTGTAGCTATAAGATAGTGTCATAGTGTAATCAGTCAAGGTAAGACTGCTACCTTGCTTGGTTCCACTATGGTGTAGCTTATAAGATAGGGCCATAGTGAAATCAGTCCAGGTAAGACTGCTACCTTGCTTGGTTCAACTATGGTGTAGCTATAAGATAGTGCCATAGTGTAATCAGTCAAGGTAAGACTGCTACCTTGCTTGGTTCCACTATGGTGTAGCTTATAAGATAGGGCCATAGTGTAATCAGTCCAGGTAAGACTGCTACCTTGCTTGGTTCCACTATGGTGTAGCTATAAGATAGTGTCATAGTGTAATCAGTCCAGGTAAGACTGCTACCTTGCTTGGTTCCACTATGGTGTAGCTTATAAGATAGGTCATAGTGTAATCAGTCAAGGTAAGACTGCTACCTTGCTTGGTTCCACTATGGTGTAGCTTGTAAGATAGGGTCATAGTGTAATCAGTCAAGGTAAGACTGCTACCTTGCTTGGTTCCACTATGGTGTAGCTTATAAGATAGGGTCATAGTGTAATCAGTCAAGGTAAGACTGCTACCTTGCTTGGTTCCAACTATGGTGTAGCTATAAGATAGGGTCATAGTGTAATCAGTCCAGGTAAGACTGCTACCTTGCTTGGTTCCACTATGGTGTAGCTTATAAGATAGGGTCATAGTGTAATCAGTCAAGGTAAGACTGCTACCTTGCTTGGTTCCACTAGGTGTAGCTTATAAGATAGGGTCATAGTGTAATCAGTCAAGGTAATACTGCTACCTTGCTTGGTTCCACTATGGTGTAGCCTATAAGATAGGGTCATAGTGTAATCAGTCAAGGTAATACTGCTACCTTGCTTGGTTCCACTATGGTGTAGCCTATAAGATAGGGTCATAGTGTAATCAGTCAAGGTAAGACTGCTACCTTGCTTGGTTCCACTATGGTGTAGCTTATAAGATAGGGTCATAGTGTAATCAGTCAAGGTAAGACTGCTACCTTGCTTGGTTCCACTATGGATGTACTATAAAGATAGGGCATAGTGTAATCAGTCAAGGTAAGACTGCTACCTTGCTTGGTTCCACTATGGTGTAGCTATAAGATAGGCATAGTGTAATCAGTCAAGGTAAGACTGCTATTGCTTGTTCACTAGGTGTAAGCGTAATAGGCAAGTGAATCAGTCAAGTAGAGATTTCCTGTCCCTCCTCATACCCAGAGACAAACCAATACTTCACATTTCTAACCAGAAAACGAGTGACGGGAAGTTGGAAAGGGGTCTCTGCATGACCAATCGTTTTGTTGAACGTTGCGAGGTCTGTGGAATTCCCCCTTCCCCCTTGAGTTATTTAACTAATACTGTCCATATAAGTTAATATCAAGCCGCCATCAAGCCAACACAACGATGGAAAGTAATGGTAATGGCAGGAATCAATAAAAAAAGAAGTGTCTTGTTGTTATTTTCCTAATTTGTTCCGTGTGGGTATTAACGCGGTAAGACAACAAGCAAACCCCTCCGATATATATCTGTCGGATCACACACATGAGGCACCGGCCACTTATTTAATAACACTCCGTGGCTAATCCTGATTAGAGCCGATTGCTCAACATAGGTTCGCCCCTCATCCTCACTCCCACCCCCCCACAATACCACTCGTACAGTCTGTTCCAAAAGTAGCGACACAGGATGCCGAGTAGCTCACGCGTGTTAGTGGAGTACTAGATTCTAGACTAATTAGCACGTTAGTCTAACGGTTAAGCGTGAGGGGCGTAGTTGATATGAAGTTACGCTCCATCAGCTTGGAGAGAGTATGGAAAACCTCATGGAAGGGTAACCCACTTCTAGTGCACCCAAACGAGATTTGAACCTTGACTTGTCTGTTGGCGGCGCTCTAGTCTATTGCGAGATTTACGCCTTAAAGCATGTGACCTCTGTTTATACCATACATACCATACATCATATACCACAGTCAACGGCCATACCATGCTGAAGACACCGGTTTTCGTCCGATCAAAGAAGTCAAGCAGCATCGGGCGTGATCAGTACTTGGATGGGTGACATCATATACCACACATACCGTATATATCATATACACCCTAAATCATATCTGTCGCATATACCGTACATACCATATACATAATACGTCATATCTACCGAATATACCATATATATAATATATATATCGTGCATACCATATAACATAGTACCTACCATACATAATATATGCAATATATCCCATAGTCCATATAGGCTACCACTTATACCAAATACGTATGTACCATATACCATATTTCGCATGTACAATCTACCATATACCATAACTATATATCAAGTCACTTAGAATGCTAACCGTTGTTATATCTTTGGTAAAGTTCATGAAATGGCTCATACCCACTTGTTTGTGTGCTCATACCCACTTGTTTGTGTGCTCATACCCCACTTGTTTGTGTGCTCATACCCACTTGTTTGTGTGCTCATACCCCACTTGTTTGTGTGCTCATACCCACTTGTCCGTGTGCTCATACCCATATCCGGTATATCCACATATTTACACTGATGAGGTAGAAGAGAGGACGGTAGAATTTTAGATCAAAATCTACCCCTATTTGCGTGGGACACGATTTAGGAAAAAACTTATTCTCAACATACCCGGGTGGGATTTGAACCCAGCTCTCCCTGCAATATATCCTAACAACTAACGGAGCGGGTCGTACCACTCTTGTCCTGCCCCCGCGTGAAAACAGAATGTTGACTCCTCCGAGAACCATGACGGGCCACGGCCGAGGCCGGGCGGTCTACACCCGCGAGTGTACAGGATCGCCCCCGTATCTGGAGTTAGCGATCAAGCCGCGGAGAGGTACGTAAAGAAAACAAGTTCCTCCATCGTCCACCAGGCACGCCACTTCACGCGTCCGCCATTCAATTTCACGCCCGCGAGACTATCGGAGGAGTCCAATCACACGAACAGGGGAGGGGGCAATAAATTAGTCTGATGACGATGCGAGGAATCGGCTGTTTAAATGTTGGAACACAGACCGCGGCGATGTTGGGAACTAGTGGAGAGAGGGCTCGCCGGCTCACTAGATACACGATGTTGTCGTGTTTTGTCCGCGGGACTCGCTACCCCGGGATATACACTACGTACTGATTACACTAATGTAACAGGGAGTGTAGCCACATTTGCGTAGGGAGGAGTGAGAGAGGGAGACAATGTGAGAGAGAGTGAGAGATTATGTAAGAGATAGAGGGAGAAATTGTAGGATAGAGTGAGAAAGTGTGAGAGAGTAAGAAAATGTTGGAAAGTGAAAGAGAATCAGAGAGTGTGAGAAAGAGTGAGAGATTGTGTGAGAGAGTGAGGGATAGAATGTGTGAGATAGAATGAGAGGTAGAAAGTGTGTGTGAGAGAAAGAAAGTATGAAAGAGTGAATAATAGAGAGTGAAAGAGAGAGAGAGAGAGACCTCTTAGAAAAAACCACCCTCAGCAAACCCGCGTCAACGGCGAGTCCAGTCTATAACGAGTCTATCTCTGCTGTGATTGTTTCTTGGTCAGCACTGTACATCTCAGACATGTTTCTTGGCCAGCTGTACATCTCAGACATGTTCTGCAGTCTGTACATCTCAGACATGTTTTTCTTGCCAGTGCTGTACATCTCAGACATGTTGTTTCTTTGCCAGTGCTGTACATCTCAGACCATGTTGTTTCTTGCCAGTGCTGTACATCTCAGCCATGTTGTTTCTGCAGGCTCCAGCCATGCTGTTCCTGCCATGCTGTACACTCGCAACCTCAGGCGCGGGGGGGGGAGCCCAGAAGACGCGGGAAGAATAAGAGGGGGTGAGGGAGGGTTGAACGATAACAAGTTGTAAAGTTGCGCGAGTTAATTACGAGATCATAGATCCCCGTGTCACCGCTAATTAGACCGGGGCGGAGACACCCTCACACTAATTGGTAATTAACATCGCAACCCCTCCATCCCCCGCCCCCGTGATCTCCTGATACTCCGAGAGACGCTTAACGGCGCCGATAAATACCGTGACATACAGGTGCCGACGCCCCCTGAATACACAATGAGCGACTCCCGCGTCGCAGCTCGACGCTCTTATAACCGACGCCTCTTACTTTGTTAGTTGGGTGTTCGTGTTTAGGTTTATAGATAGATGACCCGGGTTCGATCATCCGTGGTTCCATACGATCATCCGTGGTTCCAGATGTCATTAATTGGGTTGCGGATCTATTCATCGTCTGACAGAAGGATTGTGTTTCCAGGCCTCGTCACGTGATAGTGTCCTAATATCAAGTTAGTTTGTAAGTCGTGTGCTCATATATCCCTGTGTTTATAAAGTACACGTTAACAGGAGCAACGCCAACGCGCCACTCGGACACAGCTTAGACAATGGAGACAAACATTATTCGACGAGGCGACCACAAGTAGATCAACGTGGCGGCGTGGCGTGATCTAACTGGACTCTGGGACAAACACGACAACCAGAGTCAGCACCGGAATGATTTTGATCCGCCAACTCAGGAGTTGATTCCCAGACAGGTCACTTTCAGTTCGAAGTGTTTATACAAACACGTCTTTTCGGGTGAAGTGATTGTGTAGATAGAGAGAAATGGCGTCCGCGCAGGGATTTGAACCACGCTCTTCCAACTCGGTACGTCAACCGCTCTACCGATTGAGCTATCCGGGTGTAATCTTTTACTTTCTCGGAGAGAGAGGAAGTATTGTGATCAAATTCGAGATTTTAATGTATGTCGACTTTCTATGACGACCTATAGGCTACTCGGAAAAATTGGTTTTACAATGTAATTTGTCTGTTTGTCCGTCTGTCCATCTGTTTGTCCGTCTGTCCATCTATTTGTCCAGCTGTCCATCTGTTTGTCCGTCTGTCCATCTGTTTGTCCGTCTGTCCATCTGTTTGTCCAGCTGTACATCTGTTTGTCCGTCTGTCCATCTGTTTGTCCGTCTGTCCATCTGTTTGTCCATCTGTCCATTTGTTTGTCCGTCTGTCCATCTGTTTGTCCATCTGTCTATCCATCTGTCCATTTGTTTGTCCGTCTGTCCGTCTGTTTGTCCGCCTGTCCATTTGTTTGTCCGTCTGTCCATCTGTTTGTCCATCTGTTTATCCATCTGTCCATTTGTTTGTCCGTCTGTCCATCTGTATGTCCATCTGTCCATCTGTTTGTCCGTCTGTTCATCTGTTTGTTCATCTGTCCATCTGTTTATCCATATGTTTGTCCGTCTGTCCATCTGTCTATCCATCTGTTTGTTCGTCTGTCCATCTGTTTGTCCGTCTGTTCATTTGTCTATCCATCTGTTTATCCGTCTGGCCATCTATTTGTCCGTATGTCCATCTGTCCATCCGTTTGTCAATCTGTCCATCTGTTTATCCATCTGTTTGTCCGTCTGTTCATCTGTTTGTCCGTCTGTCCATTTGTTTGTCCGTCCATCCATCTGTCTGTCCATCTGCAGACATATATATATAGGTAATAGCTTTTGTAAATGAGTTGTAAATGCTCACAACAAATAATAAGTTTCTGTGCCCATTATTTAATGTATGCGTTAGATTTTTAGCACCGCGTCTTACTACCCGTTCGGGTTACACGCTTATGTACAAATTAGGCTAGTGGTTTTATGGATTAGGGAGGTTATATTTATAGGAAGTGTACCAATATTTGCGTTGAGGAAGAGTGGGAAACTATTCTGGGGGGGGGGGGGGGGGGACATCCTCAGTACACTCGACCGAGACTCGAACCTCGATCTCCCCATCCAACACGATAGTGACGCCTTATACCATTCGACCACAGTATCGGGTGATGTGGTATCTCTACTGTAAAGGGGCGAAGTATTGATGCTGTTGTTACGATACCACTTCTCTAGAGACTGTCTTTAAACTACAGGAGGTGACCTGGCGGTCTAGGGGGGGTAAGTTGTAAAGACTGCTGGAGGTCCGGGGTTCAATCCTCGGTCCCGGCACAGATTTATCCGATTGCCAAACCCTTCCTTCACCTCTGACAAGACGTGTATTAATCACAACTTGTGAATGTGAGGAATGCCAGGCCTCCACCGTGGTTCGGATCCCACGTTAAACTGTAGGTCCTTCATTTCATCTCACAATCACCCTACCATTGCACATTAGCATAAGTGTGTATAACCCGAACGGGTAGTAAGACGCGGTGATAATAATAATAATAATAATAATAATAATAATAATTTAAACTACAGGGGTTTTAATCTGCCCCTGAAAACTCACGTGATCGACCTATCGGCCACTTCCGCTCTAGAAGGTTCCGATAACGGATGACGGAAGTATTTTCGGATAAGTTGTAACAAGCGGTAGGGAATCGTTTTCGGATAATGGATTGGCGGAGGAAAACCGTCGTTATTATTATATTTTGCTTCATAAGCTGTTTTCTGTTAACAAACTTTCGGATAAGCGAAACATTTTAACCAGTTTATATAAAGGTATTTTGAGAAGGGGGAGGGGGGGCCCTCAATTTATTCTACCCCCCTTCATTTTCCTTTGCACCCCCGAAGTTGTCTAGGATCTCTCCGGCAAGTGTAGTCGAGTCATGCGCGGAGAGGGTGGGGGGGGGTCATATCAAACAACTAGCACCCCCCCCTCGACTGTCATTTGTTCTCCACCCTTCCTCTTTAACCCCCCTTACCCAACCCTCCCCCGCGGGCTAAAAACCGCAGAAATCAATGCCGGTAATAAATTAAGCCCGTGATTCCAACAAACCCTCTGTGTGTGTGTGAACTAAAAGAGGACGCAAGAAAAGGGGTTTTTGGTTTGGGGGGGGGGGGGAGCGGTAATTTCATTCTCATACCCCCTCTCCCTGCCCACAAACCCGGGGTGTTTCTGGGTACACCGCAAGGTACAACGTTTGATGGGACAATTTTTCAAGATTTGATCAAACACAAACCAAAGTATTAGTTTCAATCAATCTCTTAGTTCTCTGATTGGACAGTTTAGCGAAGTTGGATTAATATGTTTTCCGAATAAAACATTTTTACGAAAACTAAAAATTATTGTAATCAAGAGGGATTTTATTTTTCTAACAATTGTTTAGCAAATGTGTTCATTTTTATATAAGAACATTTATTGTGGGGATATTTAACTGATTATTATTATCACTAAGGGCACCTACTTGAAGGTAAATATATTCAGGCCACGGTATTTGTTATGGTAACGAACAGGGCCCGGCTCTATTCATAATCTCCTTGTTTTATATATATAATCTTAGGTCATATTTTCATGCCTTAAATAAATTTCTGTCATTTTTTGACATTCATCTTATAATAATAAAGAGATCTGTAATTTTTAACATAGGTGGACGAAAGGGACCTCGAAGCCAGATTTTTAAATTTTTAATTAGCTTTTTAATCAGGATATTTTTTACAAATTTTTGAAGAAAATATTTTTATCTGGCTTAGAATTAAGTTTCAAAATGAAATCGGGCACCATGGGGGGAAGGGGGGGAGCTTATATAATTCTTATACCATAGTGGGTCACGGGCAACGCCTTGCGGGATTGCTAGTTTTAAATAATATCGATCTTCATGATTTTTTTAAATTATAAAACATAAAAAAGTTAGACTTTTAATCATATATCCATTTTGGATTGAACCATTAAAAAATACCGGTAACCTGGCGGTCTAGGGGTTAGGAGTCAGACTTCTGTTCTGGGGTCCGGGGTTCAATCCTCGGTCCCAGCACAGATTTATCTGATTGCCAAACCCTTCCTTCACCTCTGACAAGACGTGTATTAATCACAACTTGTGAATGTGTGGAATGCCAGGCCTCCACCGTGGTTCGGATCCCACGTTAAACTGTAGGTCCTCCATTTCATCTCACAATCACCCTACCATTGCACATTAGTGTAAGTGCGTATAACCCGAACGGGTAGTAAGACGCGGTGTTAATAGTAATAATAATAACAACATTTAAAAAACTCCTTAAGCAAAGAGGGATTTCTTCACGGCTGCAACGGTTTAGGGAGGAATATTTTATAAAATACGAACATGGTTTGCAGTCAACATTAACAACATTTTACTATACTTGGTATTATTATTATTGTTATTCTATAGTTATTGGTCTTCCCATGAGAAATGGACTGTATGTGTTTGAGGCGAGAACTAGCCCAACTCCTAAACCTGGTATTGAGCCTTAGAGCGCAGGGGTTTACAACTGGCGGCCCGCGGGACACATGCAGCCCGCCAAGTTTCTTGTGAGATTGATGTTTTATGTCGATAAACCGAAAGTTTTGTCTTACGTGGGGACAAATCCACGAATGCTCCAGCTGATGTCCATCCAGTTATAAACTTTTTTATAATATCTTGTGTATCCACGCGAGTCGTGTTTCCTTACAGCCCGCCACTAGACTATGGTAATATAGTGCGTCTCCCTCGACCGGGACTCGAACCAAAGCCCGATGTGACCGATCAGGACATAGTCCACTGTTACACGGGGACCAGAACTCCGTATTAGCACAGAGACATATCGGACAAATAAATCACGGTATTACGGGGGCAGATATCGCCCCGGGGCTAAGGGTAGGGGGAGGTGTCATTGTTGAAATAGAGCCCGGGTCACGCGCCCCGCTAAACTCTTGTTGCTATCACAAGCACACAAAACAATGAGGGGGGGGGGGTTTCAGAGTGAAAAACAGTTTAAAATATAAGAGAGAAATAAAAGTTGTCACGGGACGAAAAGTAGCTCAAGAGACAAGGTTTGATGGCAGGGTTAGCGAGCATGACTTTGACATCGAGGGGGGAGGGGGGTTAAAATGGTTTCCTTCCTCATCCCTACCTCATTAGAGTAACTATCATATATACCTGAACAGGTAGTAAGATGCAGTGATAAAAAAAAACTGTCTAGTAGCTGTTATAAAATGTATAAATGTCGAATTATATCATATTTGGAGAAATATCTCAATTCTGTTCGTAATATAGCCAAGTTTTCTTCTTGCTTCGAAACATTTCGAAGATGCTAAAGGTTGTTGTGGGTGTCGAAATCGAAGTCAAAGGAGATTTGATCTTCGACTTCGACATTTCTAAGTTTAGCGCCCTCATATCAGATACAACCCCCCACCCCATTCATAAAATTTATTTCTAATTACACAAATATCAGTTGCAACGCTTTTCCACCAAGTGTCCGAAGAGTATCAAAAACATTCCCCTAAAAGGGGGTAAAGGGGTGAAGTAATTAGATTGGTTTATAAAAAAACACGAGATGTTTATCGGTACGGCCGAGATTACTCGCAATAATAATTGTAACAAAATAATCTGGGGAGCGTGCAGGTACCTCTCTCTCTTGGACCGCCACTGGCCACTGATAAAGCAGTTGTTTATTTTTTCTAAATGATGGTATTTTATCTTTGTTCCACCGCATTGGCCCAGGGCTGTCTCGAACGATTCAAGTCTCAATATAAAATGTAAAAACTTCCCGGTCAGCGTTTTCCACCGACGGGTGATAAAAAAAAAAAATTAAAATGGTTCTACGTAACGGTAACATGCTTTCTTAAACAGTATCTTCTAGTTTGTGACGATATTTTCAAAAATTAGTCATCAGTTAACTATCCTAAAACTTTTTTGTTGGTTTTTTACAAAAAAATACAACATAGGCCTACATTCATGTTTATAATGTAGTTCACTTCCCAGATACACATAGTAAACAAAAAGACCTTGGTGATATAAAAAAAAATTCAAATATTCAAAAAGGTGTCATCAATGAGTTACCCTTAAACAATTCCTTTCCCCAAAAATAGGTAACTTATTTAATGTTATGTTCCTTGACAAACTCTACTCAGACATTCGTTTAAAACAAAATCGTTATAGGCATTTTTGAAAAATTGCAACTTTTAATAATCAGTAAATAGTATTCTTCCGTTTGGTTTGTTTCAGATCTCCACTTCTGCCTTTTCAACTCTTTTCATCATCATCATCATCATCATCAGTCATCAATCTTCCTCTCTTCCTTTGCCTTTCTTAGTACATCTGCGTTGATTACTCCGTCCATCCGCGATATTTTCAACATTATTCTGTAGCAACACATTCCAAAATACGTTCCAAATCTTTTGTTTTCAGTTTTATCAATGGTTCATGTCTCTTTTCCTGGAGGGATCTTTTCTGAATTTCTAAACTTATGTTCTTTGAGTGTGTTATTCTAAATTAGTTTATAATTTTAAATAGATCGTCAAAAAAAAAAGAAGGGTGAAATCATCTGATTTTCAAGGTCGTTTCAAGTGAAATGTCTCGGTTCCGGGATAAAAGTTAATAGTTAGAAACATAGACACAGCCTTCCTAAAAAAAATCATGACATAATATTATTAAAAAAAAGGTCACAACAGGATATTCTGAGATAATTGAGGATTGTTTTAGTGATGTGGAAGTTTATTAAATACTAGCAATCTCGCACGGCGCTACCCGTAACGCATTGTGGTATAATAATTATATAAGCCCCCCCCCCCCATGGTGCCCGTAACCCATTGTGGTATAGTAATTAAATAAGCCCATCCATGGTGCCCGTGACCCACTGTGGTATAATAATCATTATAGCCCCCCCATCCATGGTGCCCGTGACCCAATGTGGTATAATAATTATATAAGGCCCCCCCCCCATCCATGGTGCCCGATTTCATTTTGAAACGTTATCTCTGAAACGTAATTCTAAAACAGATAAAAAATATTTTCTTCAAAAATTTGTTAAAAATAGACTCATTAAAAAGCTAATTAAAAAATTTTTAAAATCCTGCTTCGAGGTGAATTCGGACCCCCTTCCGTTTACCTATGTTAAAAATTTCAGATCTCTGCGTGCCGTAGATTCGGCTGGGTGTCGCCAAAAAATCACACACACACACAACACACACACACAAACACTTCCTTTTATTATAATAATAAGAAGAGGCAATACCTCAGTGTGATTATATTTCTCTTCAAATAGGCGGCGCTTTAACCAGCCCGCAAACATTCAATTCAAACCAAGTGAACATTTTGTCAACGTTAAGTTTTCTCTGTTCATAGTTCTCAACCGCGTCATAAACTAAAATTAGTATCGCTATCCCTCGCGTCAATTAGTACTAAGTACCTCTTTTAGTACCTCTGTCAAGATACACACGTCAGACGAGCTGACTTAAGGCCGCTTGGACCCTATAAATAAAACAAGCACACTTGAATACTTAAGCGCGCAATCAAATAAAAACTTGTTCACCTATTATTTTTTCCTTTAACAACTCATTTTTAAAAGCCCTCCCTCCGCCCCCTTTTCTATCCCTTTCCCCCGTCCAATTTGAGAAGCTAACCCCTAACTTGTTTAACATGTGATTTCCCACGCCATAAATTGTGTTAAACACACTATTTGTGTTTAGAATCTAAAATACAAACTTGTTTAACGCTAAGGACGGAGAGAAAAAAATATATATAATTCCGAAGCTGTTTCTTTTTAACATACAATTTCCAGCGCCTTTCCATTCATAACAATAAATAACAAGAATAACAGAAACAAACAACAACAACAAAAAAAAGGGGGTCTTATAAAAATATATTATATTGTCCTAACTTAAGGTTAACTCCCCGACACGAATATTTCTACACAACCTCAACCCCCCCCCCCCCCCATCCCTTTTCTTCCCGCGTTTTTTTTATATAAAGTGAAAGATTTACTTCTTTTTTTTTTCCTTCTCCCCTCCTTCCCCCTTCTTTTGTTAGCTTTGTTTTATTTTTTTATATATATTTTTTGAGAGTTCGAATAAAAAAGTCGAGACAGTTTCATTACCGCCATGTTGTCATTGTAAATTAAGACAAGTGACTGCTACACAGTGTAGTTAGCAGTTTCCACCACGCGGAGCGCTGTTTCACACCGAGGTGAACAAAAACACTGTATATATATACATATATAAACACAGACAAGAGAGAGAGAGAGGGATGTTGTGAGGGGGGGGGGGGTTTCAGAAAAAAAATAAAAGTAGGAGAAGGATTCGTGGAAAAGGGGAGGAGGGAAAGAGGGGCTATGTAATGGGATTCCCCTTCTTCCTCTTCAATTTCTATCTTGTACGCAATTCGCTGTAGTAAAAATATACATACACATGGAATAAGGGCGTGTTTTGTGTTGGCAGACCTTGGCAGTTGAAGGAAACTGGAATAATATGACGATTTGTGTAAACAAACAGTAATTGTATCTCCTTGGAATGTTTACTATCACTTAGGACTGAAAGAACAATTCTCTAATTGTATCTCCTTGGAATGTTTACTATTATTTAGGACTGAAAGGATAATTCTCTAATTGTATCTCCTTGGAATGTTTACTATTATTTAGGACTGAAAGGATAATTCTCTAATTGTATCTCCTTGGAATGTTTACTATTATTTAGGACTGAAAGGATAATTCTCTAATTGTATCTCCTTGGAATATTTACTATTACTTAGGACTGAGAGGACAATTCTCTAATTGTATCTCCTTGGAATATTTACTATTACTTAGGACTGAGAGGACAATTCTCTAATTGTATCTCCTTGGAATGTTTACTATTACTTAGGACTGAGAGGACAATTCTCTAATTGTATCTCCTTGGAATGTTTACTATTACTTAGGACTGAGAGGACAATTCTCTAATTGTATCTCCTTGGAATGTTTACTATTACTTAGGACTGAGAGGATAATTCTCTAATTGTATCTCCTTGGAATGTTTACTATTACTTAGGACTGAGAGGACAATTCTCTAATTGTATCTCCTTGGAATATTTACTATTACTTAGGACTGAGAGGACAATTCTCTAATTGTATCTCCTTGGAATGTTTACTATTACTTAGGATTCAAAGGATAATTCTTTAATTGTATCTCCTTGGAATGTTTACTATTACTTAGGACTCAAAGGATAATTCTCTAATTGTATCTCCTTGGAATGTTTACTATTACTTAGGACTCAAAGGATAATTCTCTAATTGTATCTCCTTGGAATATTTACTATTACTTAGGACTGAGAGGACAATTCTCTAATTGTATCTCCTTGGAATGTTTACTATTACTTAGGACTGAGAGGACAATTCTCTAATTGTATCTCCTTGGAATACTTTCTATTATTTAGGACTGAAAGGATAGTACAGTTTGAATCTCGTAAAATCGGTATAAACTTACAGCTAGACTATTTACTGAATTTACTTCCATGTGTTCATACGTCAATCCATGTGATCGGCAGCTGTCACATTTGATAGATATTATCAATACCAATATAATAATAACAATATAGTATAATTTATCAATGTTGACCGTAAAAAAGATGTTAGTATTTTCCAAAAGGCTCTTTATTATGAAAATGGGATTGTGCTCACGTAATTGTGTGTTGTGTTTGTCTTTGTGTATTTAAAATACACTTTCTAAACCAGAACACGATTTACAAACTAACTTAACTTTAGAATAGCTATATCAGCCAGGAATTATTATTGATATAATTTTTGACTGTACCGGGAATAGAACCCGGGGCTCTTACATAATGGACAGAGGCGCTACCGACTGAGCTAAGGTGTCGCGCGAGTCTTGTTTGAACTAATTAACGGGACATTATGGGTCAGACGTTAGCCATTAAAAAAAAGCCATATTTTTTAAGTGTTTTGAACTGAGGTATTCGATTGTCAATCCATCGCCCAAGCAATCATGGTTCGAGACTCGAAGAGATCAAAACCGTTTTAAAATTCTAACTTTTAACACTCCGGACGGATAGAAAGACGCGACCCACTTCGATGGCCGCTTGGTCTAACGCGCTACTCTCGCAGTAGACTAGACTGCCGATGACGTGGAGACCGAAGTTTGAATCTCGGTCGAGTGTAATGAGTTTTTTCCTAAATGGTTGTCCACTCTTCCTCCACGCAAATGAGGATACATTTCTTTTAAATATAACCTTCCTTAATCCGTAAAACCACCAGCGTAATCAGTACATAGATTTATAACCCGGACGGGTAGTAAGACGCGGTGCACGGTAAAATAAAGTTTGTCGCGCACACACATACGGATATTACATCAGAGGTAATTAAACACACATTCCTATTGAAAGCACGTGTGTAGGAAGGAGTAGCTTATAAACACCCAAATATTTTTTTTATTTTTCTACAACGCTAAACTAATTTCACCAACCCTATTTTCAAATAATAACGCTCTTACTATTCTCCAACCAAAAAAATGTCCCCTTCCCTTCATTCTTCTTCCCCCTCCGACAAATACATTTCCATTTATACAAAGCAAAATAACTTTATTGAAACGTATAAAATTAACGAATGAAATTACATTCGCCTTCTTTTTTTTTTCTTTTTTTTGTGAAGAAATCTCTAGAGAAAATCATAACCCTAGAAAGAATATATATTTTTATCTACGTACAAAGAGAAAAATAAAGATAGAAAATGAAGAAAATATAATTTAAAATTTCCGGGTTTTCATGTTCTCTTATTTGTTTATTATTATTTTTTTCTTTCCATTACTTTTCCAGGCTCCCTTAGTGTAAAGTTAATTGGATTTTCCTATATCCACTGGGACATGGAAACAGCTGATATGCAACCCTGCCAGATATAATATACTCTAGTATTTTTATAATATAGGCTACACACTTTAAATATATAGTTTATAACATACACAGGCTATATTATATTATAGAATACGTTTACAAATTATAAACTTAAAATATATGCATTGGTAACATAGTAAATACACTTAAATTATATAGTTTATCATACCAATAAATATACTTTTATAATATACAACATACACTTTTTATATATATATATATATATAATATTCAATATGTATGGTTAACATATAAACGTTGATAATATAAGCCTAGAATATATAAAGTTAAAATATATAGGCCTATAGGTTAGTTTGTGGATAACATAGGCTACTTAAAATATCTATATTTATAATGTAAATTAGTGGCGTCTGGTGTAGGCTGTTACCAGGGCAAGCAATGTTTGACAGGACTGTACTAGTAAACTGTTACCAAGGCAAGCAATGTTTGACAGGACTGTACTAGTAAACTGTTACCAGGGCAAGCAATGTTTGACAGGACTGTACTAGTAAACTGTTACCAAGGCAAGCAATGTTTGACAGGACTGTACTAGTAAACTGTTACCAGGGCAAGCAATGTTTGACAGGACTGTACTAGTAAACTGTTACCAAGGCAAGCAATGTTTGACAGGACTGTACTAGTAAACTGTTACCAGGGCAAGCAATGTTTGAGTAGACTGTTTCTTCCTTCTCGCCAGCCATTTGACCAATCACAATTATTATATATTTATTACTCAGTTTGAGACTTAAGATGGGGTGCTAGTGAGCGTGAGTTTAGGGAAGTATTTTGAAGTTTTTATAGCATAAACATTTTTGGCCAAAATAAATCAAATATTTCTTCTATAGAAACATATAGTTTAGTTTTCTGCACATGCTAATCTCAACAGTCCTTGAATATCTGTCAGATGTGTCCTGGAATTTTATGACAACTTTTTCTCTTAATTTAAAAAGTTTGTCACCAAATGCCACCATGCTCATGCCAGATATTCAAAAATTGTTGAGATTAGCACGTGCAGAAAGCTAAATTCTATGTTTCTATAGAAGAAAAATTTGATTTATTTTGGCCGAAAAATGTTTATGCTATAAAAACTGCAAAATTAGCGCACTAAATTCGCGCTCACTAGCACCCAGCCTTAAACAGCTCCGGTATTGTTCTCTTGCGGCGGAAGTTAAAGAAATTCAACCAGATGTTGCATATAATGGCGGCCCTCTTAAGGACAGTGTTTAAAATAAAAATTCAAGGGTATGTAGAAAATTGTCAAACTTTTGTTATTTTAAGTTGAATTTGAAGTATTATTTATTTATTTATTTATTTCACCATGTCTTACCACCCCTCTCGGACATCCAAGTTTAAACTACAGTAAGAGGCTAAGATGAGTGGAAAATCATTCAAGAAAATAAAAAAAACTCGGTATACTCAGCCACGATTCAAACCCCGACAGTCACCGGCAGATTAGACCAACCAGCGCGGGTCTCAAGACTCTTTTGCCGATGACTGTACCTGATTTGTTACCCCGAGATCTACATCATTAATAATTATTTACTTTATTACGGAGTATCGTTTTTTTCAATGAATATCAGTATTTCGTTTCTCATTTGTTTTAAAAGTGTAATTACAGGTTCGCCAATAGAATGCACTTCCCACCCCACATACACGGTGTTATAGGTTTTTGCCATTAGGGAAATTTAACTTAGTTGGAAGTTACAAGGCCCTGACCCCCGGTAGAATCAGTTGGGTTTTAATTCGGCGGCAGCCGCGACCGAAGAACCGTGTATTCGATTAAAAAATCTCATTCAATTTATTTGAACTACTTTCATTTCTACCCTTAATTTTGTTTCAGCTCAAACATACATATATATATATCTTTTATTAACAAGGTAGTCTCTAAACCTTGCGCCATTAATGTCCAATATTTGGTTAGCTCTACGAGCGGTATTTTAAAAACAAACCAAATAGCGGCTCGTTCAGTGATAGTTATATTGGCCCCACCTTACGAAATACCGGGTGTTAAGGTGTGGATGTAGGAGACGCGATAAAAGGACAGTGTGTTTACAGTTTTTCATATCAACAATTTTTTGTGGCCAAAAATAAATCAAATATTCATCCAGTAGAAAGTTTACTTTTATAACCATCACTGTTTCCATCCCGTGGTTTGAGTCAGTTTTTTTATTAAAGTTATATATTTTCCACAACCGGCTTGCTAGGCCTATCATAGTTTCATATCACTTATAGTCTAAATTAATATTAGGACAGGCACAACAACCAGTCCCCGGTCGTTAATGTATCAATGTGAAAGGGTAAACCCACATTTCACCAATGATACATTTCTCGGCCACGCCGGGGATCGAACCCGGGACCCTTAGATTAGTATATAGACACACTACCGACTGAGCTAGGGTGTCGGATTCCAGTACAATCCTAGAGTTTGATTTTCTTCCAATGTTGATATTATCAACAGTTGTTGAATATCTGTCAACATCATGGCGGTATAAGATGAGAAACTTTTTAAATGAAGATAAAAAGTTGTCATTAAATTCCAAGACACCCTCGACAGATATTCAACAACTGTTGATATCACCGCGTGAAGAAAATTAAACTCTTTGTTTCTACCGGTGAAATTTTTGATTTATTTTTACCCCCCCCCCTCCAAAAAAAAAGTTTCGATACAAAAACTACAAGACAATGTGTTGCTAGACAATTATTATATTTTCATTTTACTTTTAAGAAAAACTAAAACGCAGAAAATCTCATTTATTTATTTTCATTTAGTCACATTTGGGAATTAGTTGATAAAAAAAATATATCCTGCCAAAATAGATTTGAAGCTTGAAAGTACTTTTTATACGTCTTTATTTCCTTGTTTTGTGTTACTAAACTAATCCATGTGGATATTGTTTCCACACCTGTCTTACTACCCGTCCGGACTATAGGCATGCACATATGTGCCATTTAATTTATCTAAACATTAGGTCAATTTTCTCATTAACTCAATGAAGACAGACATTTATTAGAAAACAAAAATGTATCTTGTTGCGGTTAACATTGAATCGGGGTGTCTACCAAATCATGTTAAACAGATTTCATGATATTTTAATGACTTTTCCACACTTTTTTCATGCCCTATGTATAGATATTAGTGAGCAAAGTCAGAATATCAAAATGATCATCAAAACGTATTTAATTGTAACGTTTTCAAGATTATAATATCGTAAGTGCGAATCACTTTGTTGTTTTAAATGTGAACTAATTGATATCAAAACTTAAAACTATACGATTATTTTCTCAGGATCAGATAACATCGTTATTTTACTTTGTTTTTTGGCTTGTTATTTATTTTATTTGTAAAATATTAGGCCTGCATTATGTTTGTAAGATATTAGGCCTATATGATGATTTTCATTTATAATTTTGTTTCTAAGAGAAGTTATATTGGTAGGTCTACAGCAATATTTAACAATATACAGTAGATTCCCCGTATCCGAAAATTCAGTATCCTCAATTTCAGTTATCCGCGGTTTACCTCTAACCAATTTAATTTATTTTTAATTAAAGAAAAAAGTTGTTTATAAGTCACAATGCCTACAACATCACCCCACTTTATGTCCTCATCGTGGGCATAGTGCTATCATATCACCATCATCATCATCATAATCATAATCATCATCATGATCATGACTGTGATCGTCCCAACAAAAATAATGGAGAATAGTAATTACACTTTATTATTTACTTTATTTAATGTTGGTAATGTCTTACTATGAATAATTTATCTATTTAACTCTACCGTATTTATGTATGTTATATGGATATCACGTCATATGATAGTTCAGTACTATCCGCGGATATGGATTCCCTACTGTATACACATTTCAGGCATTATTTATTTATTCATACACCACTTGAATGACGTTAATTTGTTAAACATATTAAATTTAACAGATATTTATTTTTCTCTGTAATCGGACGATCTTAAACAAAGGGTTGCCCTTCATTCTGAAAGTTCATCACCAACAAATATATAAGACATTATTTTTTAGTAAAATATTCTTTTAAGTATGTGAGCTTACCTAAAAAAATATATCCAACTTTCTTATATGACATTTGCCATGGTGTCTCTTTATGAACACCAGCGTTCTGGCTAATTATTAACTGACCTAGCCTACATAATCTAAAGGCAGTGTTTCCCAAACTCTCACCAGTCACCTACCCTTATCGGGGTCATGACGTAACCAATGTCTCCACTCTTCATTAAATAAAATACACAATGTATGAGTTATCTTGTAAAGTATAAGCGAGCGTTATAAATGTTAATAAATCTCTAGTGTTAAACTGAACAAAGCCGTGACAGAGAGAAAGAAACTAATTATATGAGTCTATGACGTCACGTCAATATCTGAGTTAATCTGTTCATATTTTTTTTTTAATTTTGACATGAATACGTTTTTAAATTTGCTACCATACGGGGGCAATCCAAAAAACCTAATGATAACAAAATCGGGGGATACAGTTTGGTGTTGTAGTTTCGAATCTTTCCTCTACATCCAAAATTAAATTATACCACTGGATAGCTAAAGGATCAAAGAATGCATTACGATAAGCGAGAGCAGTGACGCATCGCGCGCGGTGGAGGGGGAAGCGCCGCCATTTTGAGGTTATTTTGCTGCGTATCGAGATTTGCAATTAGTATAACTTTTGACTCGGAGAAGCTACGATGTTCGTTTAAGTTTAAACGTATTCACGTACAACACACGGCCGTGTCCATCACACAGCCACACCACATTTTTTTTATGATTAATAGATCTCAGTAATGTGTCGCGTATTCCTAGGGATGTTTGTACCAAAGTTTGGTAAATATTAGAGATGTCATGGTACTTGTTTATATCGATTCCGATTCTTAAGTTCAACCTCAATTTTTCGATTCGCGAGTTCGATTCTTGAACATTTCCTATTGTATTATTTTTCAAAGCATCCAACCTCATATAAAAACATTATTATTCAATTTCAAAACATAGAAAAAAAACTAAAAAAATATAAATAGTAATAAAGACAATTTTAAATTTTGACAAAGACAAAAATCCACATTACCAAATAGTAAACCATATTATACATAAATTAATAATATAATTAGGAATTCTAATAAATAGTAAGCATGTATTTTTACCTATAAATAAAGCCTGAGGCAAACATTTACAAATAAACAACTGTCGAAAACAATAGTTTTTTTAAATTCACCAAATAGGGTCGTTAATTGAACCAAAATATCAGCAAATAAACTAACGTAAAGATATAATCAATTACTACTCATTCTAATTTTGTAATTTTGCTTGGTTTCAACTACTTTCATTAAGAACTAAGAATCGTAATATTAAGATCGATCCTATATTCTTTCGATAAAAATCGAGGTATCGAAGAATTGAGTTTGACATACCTAGTAAATATTTATCTAAATATACAGGCGGAAAATATGGAGATATCCTGAAAAGCATCTAAACAAAACACATTATTAAATATATTGCTCAAAATGCAACCCCCTCCCCTCTCGTGCCGGAGTCTAGCACACTAACGCACCCCCAATATTACCCGTTCTAAAGAAACTCAGCCCAGTGTTTAGTTACCCCCCTCCCCCCCTAGAGTTGTGTCGAGGGGGGGGGAGACGATGACGACTCAGAACGACTGTTTTAGCGCAATCTCCCCCCCCCCCCCCCATTTTACTCTCAACGTAGTTAATTTAAATGCAAATCATCGCCGAGCTTTGTGAGCCAGATCTGGGTTCATTGACGCTGTAATTGGAGGAAAATATTTCGAGGCATAGTTTTTATAGACGGCAATTTCCTTGCCTCCGTCTTGGGATTCCTCCCCCCCACCCCTATACACACATATTTTTTTCTTTAAAAAAAAATTGCAATTAATTTTCATTGGAATGAGAATTGACTCTTAAAATATTTCTTAAAAAGTCTCCTATCCTCTTTTTGTTTCAGAGAACAAAAAGGGGGGGATTTTGTTTTTTTTTAATGAAGATTTCACGGGTAACTTAACAAACCAATGATACTTTTTTTCTACCCTTAGCTACTTCACCCCCTTCCCTATCCTCCCTCAGCTACTAACTTTTGAACTAATGGTTAGATTTCTACCAAACTTGACACGTACAGTACGTAGGCAACCAAGGGGGGGGGGGGGACTGCCATTCTTTTTGTTTTATATTTCTGTGGCCCAACAGAAAAATAGCTCGATACTCTTCACATTATAAAGTACTGATTACTTTTAAATAGAAAAAGCGCCAAATACTTTCAACAGAAAAAAAAAGGGTTCAATACTTCGTCACCAAAAAAAAGTTCAATACTTTTAAATTTAAAAAACTCAAATTTAATATTTTTCCCAGTCATTGTTTGATATTTGAGAACTAACAGCGAGCTTTCCTCTTGAGCTTGAGACAAGTTTCCTGGTTTGATTCACCCTCTTTCTTATCGACATGACAAAGGGTGGTTGTAGGTGAAGGGCGAAAGGGAGTATGAGCTTAAACTTAAAAGAGCGGTAGTTTCAGAAAAAGACACAGACCATTGTATTTTAAGCCGTGTGGCCTGACCAAAGCCGTAGCCGAGGTGGGGGGGGGGAAGGGGGGTTGAGGGTTCAAATCCCCCCAAAATTTATATGGCTTTATTTATGGTTCAAACAATATAAAAATTAAGATACAAATACAAATTAGGGCGCTGTGTTACCATAAAAAGCACTTCATAGAGCTTCTAGAGGTGTTTAATATTTAGTATTTTTTTCTAGCTTCCGGCAATTAGGGGATGAGCCCACCAAACCCCCCCCCCCCCCTAAAATTGTCTGGCTAAGGCCTTGGGGCTGACAGCCATTGATACTTTCTCTCTGACCGAGGCGGCTGCCTTAAGGACTTGTTTACGAAGCTTACTCCGTAGCTTGGCGAGGCTAAAAGGCTAGAAATTATCAACCCAAAGCAGGTTAATACCATGCGCTTTCTATCGTCCATATTTATAAACATCTAGGTCGTACGCTGCTGCGCTCTAGTTGAGTTAAGAGGAATTAAGATTAGGACAATGCTAGCGCTACCTATCTGCCGAAATTAGAAGCTAATTACAGTACTCACAGCTGTATTGTATTATATTACTCGGTGATGGTAAGAAACAAGAATTCTAGTTTTTATTTAAATGACTTAGAACTAGCCCTCTGTCTACCCTGTAAGGTTGCAAGCCTGCCTTGCTTGGTTCCACTATGGTGTAGCTTATAAGATAGTCATAGTGTAATCAGTCAAGGTAAGACTGCTACCTTGCTTGGTTCCACTATGGTGTAGCTTATAAGATAGGGTCATAGTGTAATCAGTCAAGGTAAGACTGCTACCTTGCTTGGTTCCACTATGGTGTAGCTTATAAGATAGGGTCATAGTGTAATCAGTCAAGGTAAGACTGTTACCTTGCTTGGTTCCACTATGGTGTAGCTATAAGATAGGGTCATAGTGCAATCAGTCAAGGTAAGACTGCTACCTTGCTTGGTTCCACTATGGTGTAGCTTATAAGATAGGGTCATAGTGTAATCAGTCAATGTAAGACTGCTACCTTGCTTGGTTCCACTATGGTGTAGCTATAAGATAGGGTCATAGTGCAATCAGTCAAGGTAAGACTGCTACCTTGCTTGGTTCCACTATGGTGTAGCTTATAAGATAGGGTCATAGTGTAATCAGTCAAGGTAAGACTGCTACCTTGCTTGGTTCCACTATGGTGTAGTTTATAAGATAGGGTCATAGTGTAATCAGTCAAGGTAAGACTGTTACCTTGCTTGGTTCCACTATGGTGTAGCTATAAGATAGGGTCATAGTGCATTCAGTCAAGGTAAGACTGCTACCTTGCTTGGTTCCACTATGGTGTAGCTTATAAGATAGGGTCATAGTGTAATCAGTCAAGGTAAGACTGCTACCTTGCTTGGTTCCACTATGGTGTAGCTTATAAGATAGGGTCATAGTGTAATAAGTCAAGGTAAGATTGCTACCTTGCTTGGTTCCACTATGGTGTAGCTTATAAGATAGGGTCATAGTGTAATAAGTCAAGGTAAGACTGCTACCTTGCTTGGTTCCACTATGGTGTAGCTTATAAGATAGGGTCATAGTGTAATCAGTCAAGGTAAGACTGTTACCTTGCTTGGTTCCACTATGGTGTAGTTTATAAGATAGTCATAGTGTAATCAGTCAAGGTAAGACTGTTACCTTGCTTGGATCCACTATGGTGTAGCTTATAAGATAGTCATAGTGTAATCAGTCAAGGTAAGACTGTTACCTTGCTTGGTTCCACTATGGTGTAGTTTATAAGATAGTCATAGTGTAATCAGTCAAGGTAAGACTGTTACCTTGCTTGGTTCCACTATGGTGTAGCTTATAAGATAGTCATAGTGTAATCAGTCAAGGTAAGACTGCTACCTTGCTTGGTTCCACTATGGTGTAGCTTATAAGATAGGGTCATAGTGTAATCAGTCAAGGTAAGACCACAGTGAGACGTCTGAGTCTGTTTTAATGTCACAAATAATGTTCGATAATTCTGATCGGGGAATTGCGACTTTTTTCTTAAAAACCTGTTGAGATTTGCGGGCCAGATAAAAAAATATCGCGGACCGCAGGCTAGGCCACATTAAGAAAGGATAAAATCGCCACAGGTGGTCAGGCGGAAAAAGGCGTCTGTTTCGACTGAGAGGACGAGGCCCGAATCCCAGTTGGGTGTACTGAAGTGCTATACCCCAAATGGTTTGCCTCTCTTCCTCCACGAAAACGCAGGTACATTTCCTCTGAATTCCACATACTCATCACTTACGCCATTAAAGTAACCACGCGGATGTTCTGGACGGGTGGTAAGACCAGTATATGATATTGATAGAGAGAGAGGGGCCTCGAGCTGTGGGCCAGATCATTGTTCGAGTGTGCCCCATGTCCCATTGGGGATGGCCTGGTCCATCTGTGTCCTTGTGAGCCTCCGAGGGACCACGCCCAGGCCAGTACCAGACATCCTAACGGGACCTGACATCAGATAAATGTCACCAGGTGTCGCATTCAAATTACATAATTACAGGGTTTCGTAATTAATTATACAATCAATAACTTAATATGCGGAGTAGTTTTCAAGCACGTTAGATTCTTGGGCTATTGGTAGCTCGGACTTCCTGATTATAATATTCTCCTACCATTAATATCATCCCTGGTGACACTCCGTCCGACGTTCCAGGTTGTCCAGTATTCCAGCAGTAGTCCCTTACAGTCCTCAGTTGTCCAGTATTCTAGCAGTAGTCCCTTACAGTCCTCAGTTGTCCAGTATTCCAGCAGTAGTCCCTTACAGTCCTCAGTTGTCCAGTATTCTAGCAGTAGTCCCTTACAGTCCTCAGTTGTCCAGTATTCTAGCAGTAGTCCCTTACAGTCCTCAGTTGTCCAGTATTCTAGCAGTAGTCCCTTACAGTCCTCAGTTGTCCAGTATTCTAGCAGTAGTCCCTTACAGTCCTCAGTTGTCCAGTATTCTAGCAGTAGTCCCTTACAGTCCTCAGTTGTCCAGTATTCTAGCAGTAGTCCCTTACAGTCCTCAGTTGTCCAGTATTCCAGCAGTAATCCCTTACAGTCCTCAGTTGTCCAGTATTCTAGCAGTAGTCCCTTACAGTCCACAGTTGTCCTGTATTCCAGCAGTAATCCCTTACAGTCCTCAGTTGTCCAGTATTCTAGCAGTAGTCCCTTACAGTCCTCAGTTGTCCAGTATTCTAGCAGTAGTCCCTTACAGTCCTCAGTTGTCCAGTATTCTAGCAGTAGTCCCTTACAGTCCTCAGTTGTCCAGTATTCTAGCAGTAGTCCCTTACAGTCCTCAGTTGTCCAGTATTCTAGCAGTAGTCCCTTACAGTCCTCAGATGTCCTGTATTCCAGCAGTAATCCCTTACAGTCCTCAGTTGTCCAGTATTCTAGCAGTAGTCCCTTACAGTCCTCAGTTGTCCAGTATTCTAGCAGTAGTCCCTTACTGTCCTCAGTTGTCCAATATTCTAGCAGTAGTCCCTTACAGTCCTCAGTTGTCCAGTATTCTAGCAGTAGTCCCTTACAGTCCTCAGTTGTCCTGTATTCCAGCAGTAGTCCCTTACAGTCCTCAGTTGTCCAGTATTCTAGCAGTAGTCCCTTACAGTCCTCAGTTGTCCAGTATTCCAGCAGTAGTCCCTTACAGTCCTCAGTTGTCCAGTATTCTAGCAGTAGTCCCTTACAGTCCTCAGTTGTCCAGTATTCTAGCAGTAGTCCCTTACAGTCCTCAGTTGTCCTGTATTCCAGCAGTAGTCCCTTACAGTCCTCAGTTGTCCAGTATTCTAGCAGTAGTCCCTTACAGTCCTCAGTTGTCCAGTATTCCAGCAGTAGTCCCTTACAGTCCTCAGTTGTCCAGTATTCCAGCAGTAATCCCTTACAGTCCTCAGTTGTCCAGTATTCCAGCAGTAGTCCCTTACAGTCCACAGTTGTCCTGTATTCCAGCAGTAGTCCCTTACAGTCCTCAGTTGTCCAGTATTCTAGCAGTAGTACCTTACAGTCCTCAGTTGTCTTGTATTCCAGCAGTAGTCCCTTACAGTCCTCAGTTGTCCAGTATTCTAGCAGTAGTCCCTTACAGTCCTCAGTTGTCTTGTATTCCAGCAGTAGTCCCTTACAGTCCTCAGTTGTCTTGTATTCCAGCAGTAGTCCCTTACAGTCCTCAGTTGTCTTGTATTCCAGCAGTAGTCCCTTACAGTCCTCAGTTGTCCAGTATTCCAGCAGTAGTCCCTTACAGTCCTCAGTTGTCTTGTATTCCAGCAGTAGTCCCTTACAGTCCTCAGTTGTCCAGTATTCCAGCAGTAGTCCCTTACAGTCCTCAGTTGTCCAGTATTCTAGCAGTAGTCCCTTACAGTCCTCAGTTGTCTTGTATTCCAGCAGTAGTCCCTTACAGTCCTCAGTTGTCCAGTATTCTAGCAGTAGTCCCTTACAGTCCTCAGTTGTCTTGTATTCCAGCAGTAGTCCCTTACAGTCCTCAGTTGTCTTGTATTCCAGCAGTAGTCCCTTACAGTCCTCAGTTGTCTTGTATTCCAGCAGTAGTTCCTTACAGTCCTCAGTTGTCCTGTATTCCAGCAATAGTTCCTTACAGTCCTCACTGCTCCAAACTAGCCACCATAAAGTTTCCTGTTCTCCTGGTACATAATGAATAATACGCCTGTAGTGGTGAGATTACGGCTATTTGCTATTCACTGTAGCAAAAATCTAGGATACACACTACAACCAGACCCAAAACAATTAATGTAACACTTTGAGAGAAGGGAAAAAAAAGCCTTTCAAAGAATTTACAGTGTAACTTTTCTCAGCCCTGGTCCAGATGGTTTACTACCTTTTCCTATCCCAGAAAATAAACTATGTACAGGCACAACACAATTTCTATAGAAAGGCCTCTTTGAAAATACAAACATATTTGTTTACAGCCAACATTTATAGTGTTTTAATGTGACCATCCGTATGATTCTACAGGTATTGATAATATTACTCAAAAGTGTCAACTTCAGATAACATGACTTGATGTAGGAATATATTAAAATTGTTTCAGTAACTTTAGTAACCAACTTGTACTGTTCTTCCTACCAAAATCATGTTATTACTATGAATATTGGACTATATAGTTCCCCGCTTTGATCAAGACGCTCCGAAGTTGTTACTTGTTAGTGAAAATGTTTCCAAGTGAAGTGAGCCGCCCGTGACCTTGAAGATCACGTGAGCTACTCATGTCCCGAGAAGAATTGGATGATGTGGGATTCTGCCAGAAACTGGAGCGGCGATACTTCTTGGAGGGGAACCGGCCTGACAGCTTCGGGCCGGGTAGCGGGACAAAGGGAACTACGTTGTTACTGTTGGGAAACAGTGATATCATCTCTGAGGGAACTGCATGGTTACTATTGGGAAACAGTGATATCATCTCTTAGGGAACTGTATGACACAACTTTATTAGGGAACAACTAACAGTGATATCATCTCTGAGGGAACTGTATGGTTACATATTGGGAAACAGTGATATCATCTCCGAGGGAACTGCATGGACTACTATTGAGAAACAGTGATATCATTTCCGAGGGAACTGCATGGCTACTATTGAGAAACAGTGTTGTCATTCTTTGATTTTGTGAGGTCAATCTTACCTCGTAGTATATGACACATTTTGCAACGCTGGTTAGTCGATGTTGCCAGTAGCTCCTTCTTACCCCAGTACACCACCTTCAGTTATGAAAGTGAGGAGATTTGGCAACAGCTAACCGAGAAAGAGAGAAGATAAATCTTTCCTCCGTAAACCCTGCAGTTTCCTCAGAGATGATATTGGGTGTAACGCCAGCTCAGTTTCAAGCCTAGCTCTGACTGTTCCTCCACGGGCTGTTGGCTACTGGGACCTACAGGCCCGGGTGTATGTGTGGTATGTGACAGTGACCACACCTTGAAAGTAGTGACCTTGCTCCACATATGAGAACAAATACAGCACATATCACCAATCGGAGCGTCATTGGAACTGCCTTAGCAAACAGTCTAACACGTTACTCTGCTTTCATGTTACATACGCTAAGCCCGAGTGTTTCTGCAGGTGTTACTTGTAGAGTTAGACGAGAAGTAGAATGATGTAAATCAATATTTGCTACTCCGTATTTATTTTTTATATCCCTTAAAATGTAATATCCTATCTAACTGTAAACTGAGTCTCCATTTCCTTAATATCAGACTGTACTAACTAGACCTCCTAGGGTCCTTCTATCTTATCAGACTGTACACATAACATTAGACTCTACTAGTCACTTTTCTCTCTATTATCCATGACTGTACTCAACAGACCTTAGACACTCCTAGTCATCTTGTTATCAGACTGTACTAACAACTAGACATCTACTAAGTCCTATATCTAAGACTGTACCAACAGCTAGCCCTGCACTATGCCTATTGACTAAATACCGGGATGAACTATGTCTATAGTCCGACGCCTTAGCTCAGTCGGTAGCTACCTCTCTACTGAGTTAAAGGTTCTGGTTCAGTTCCCGCCATGACGGAAACATTAATCACTGTATGAAATGCGGGGGTTTCCCTTTTAACAGCGATGAACTAACGCCCCGGGGGGTTAGTATTGCAATATATCGCGACAGTCATTCTCCTCAAAGCAGATAAGGCTCTCCGTGGTTCGGAGTTCACTGAAAAACAGTGATATTATGCCGTCGAGAGGTTGGGGCGCTGAGGTTCAATGTCTTCATACCTTTCCCTTGGAGCAACCTCAACCTTCAATCAAACACGCTACCCGGGGCGATACCTGATATGGTATATTATACTCGCTCATGTTTTCTCCGGTATCTTGATATAAAACAACAAAAAATATGTGTGTTGCATGTTCGGTTGGATGACTGTCGTTCGCGAGCTTAAAATGACTGAGCGCTACCTCCCCCTCCCAACAATCGAGAGGTAAGGAGGGCCTAATACAGCTCCAGGAGATATTGGCCCGAAACAGGTTTGAACCTGGTCCCTTCATTTCACAAAACGACATTTTAAAGGATACCTATTAACCACGTTTAGAGGAAGAGTAACCGCGTGGAGGGAGGATGGAAAAAAACCAACCCTGAGTGCAACCTACCAGGATTACAAACCCGAGTCTCCCGTCATCGGAAGTCCAGTCTATTGGAGAGTGAGCCTTAGACCACGCGGCCACCGAAGCTGGTAGGAATATCAATTTAAGTGTGTCCATGGGCCTAGAAAGGTCATTTTCCTAGGGGGTGGAGGGGGTCCATAAATTCGTGGGTGAAGGGGGCTCCAGACACCCACACCGAACCCCCCCTTCCCTTTCTATGCCCTTGATCTAAAGTTAGTAATAATTGTGTTGGGGAATCGGGGTTCAATCCTCGGTCCCGGCACAGATTTATCAATTGCCAACCCTTCCTTCACCTCTGACAAGACGTGAATTAATCACAACTTGTGAATGTGTGGAATGCCAGGCCTACACCGTGGTTCGGATCCCACGTTAAACTGTAGGTCCTCCATTTCATCTCACAATCACCCTACCATTACACATTAGTGTGGTACAACCGAACGGGTAGTAATAATAATATGCTAATAATTATAAATTTTTTGATAAACTAAGGTGGGGTTGTGGGAGGTATTGGCGGGTTCTAAGCGCCCGGGACTACAAATATGACATCAACAAATACCATTGGGCTGAAGGGGTGAGATGAAGTAGTTATAATTATTTTTATAAGTGAATGTGATGCAAAGAAGCCTAAACATTGCTAGACAATAGCTGGGAATGTTGTGTATTTAAGTTTGTAAAATGGTCCTCCACCGCTACTTTTGTAGATTACAAAGATTGTAACCGTCAGTGTTCAATAAACAAATGTTGGGATTGTATGTAAACAACAACAATAAACAACAAACAGGACGGTTTATTTATACCATTCTGATACACATTCACCCTGTCTACAAGGATTGTCTACCCCGGTTGTCTACCCGCTGATCTCATCACTAAGGATATCTCCCAGTCCACCCCTGTCTACAATAGTGTAAATATTCCATCCCCAGTCTCCACCCCTCGGTCTCCTCCACCTGTCTAAGGATATCTCCCGTCCACCCCTGTCTACAAAGGAAATCTCCCAGTCCACCCCTGGTTCTACAAGGATATCAGTTCCGATATCTCCCAGTCCACCCCTGTCTACAAGGATATTCTCCCCGCCAGGTCCATCCACCCTGTCTACAAGGTATATTATCTCCCGGTCCACCCCTGTCTACAAGGATATCTCCCGTCTCACACCCTGTCTACTAGTATGTGAAGGTCCCGTAAATGGATTCCGACCCTCTACTAGGATATCGTACTCTACAAATCGGTTGGAGTTAGTCTGTTGTGCCACTGGGAAATGTTACAAGGTATTCCAGATTTCTACACCTCGCACAGTTTCTCCAGTCCGTCCAATTGCTGGAAATCAATGGCAACAAAAAGTTTGCGCAGTTGGGTTCAAAAAGGGGTCCACCGAGGGGCGATAATAGCCCGTGGTGTCTGCTTCACCCGCGCGATATCTGCTCTATATTGTGAATATATTTACATTCTGGGAGGAGCCTGACTCCACCTTTTCCGAGATATAAATAGCGAGCTATCCCAGCATCCCAGCATCTTCGTGTATCTGCAACCAGAGTGACAGCGACAATGGACCTGTTGGTGAGTATCAGAAAACTTGGCGCTTCCTCTATTGCCCGTAAGTGAATAGCACGACAGTTTATAAATACTAACCAACTATATTTTGGTGGTCAATTGATTTCAAATCACTACGGCCCACGAGATCTTTTTTTTGGTCAAACTGATTTCACCCCCGTTTTTATTAGGCTTCTTTCCAGTGGGAGTAGAGGGGGCCAAATGGGGCTAGTTACCTCCCCCTCAGACCCAAATAATTGTAATTATCATCATCATCATCATCATCCTCCCACTGGCAGGGTCTGTCTAGAACATAACCCTCTCCATTTGCTTTGATCCTCCCACCACCTTTCTTCCTCCACCTGTCCCTGGGTCTTCCTCTTGTCACCTCCATGTTGAGCTTCCTCCTCTCTTCTATCCTCTTCACACGTCCATACCACCTACATCTGCCTTCTCTCTCCTATCCTGCAGTGGTTCCTCCTTCTCTTTCTCTCTCTGTCCATCCTTGTCTCTCTTACCCAGGTTTCTGATACATACTGCAATATTGGGACATCCTGTACACCACTCCTTTGCACATCTACTACCCCAGACCAGACTTCTGACGCTTTTGTAAAAGGCCTCCACTTTCCTCCTCTTTCCCTACCATTCCCTCCCTTTCACTTTCCTCTCCTTTTCTCCAATTTTTCTCACCTCCTCTTTCCTCTATAGTGATTTTAATGAAAACTTAAAAATACATCAAGTTGAAGTATAAAATTGAGCATTTAAGAAGTTTTGAATGAATTCAATCTATATAATTTTTTTAGTTTAATAGGCCACTAATTTCAATAATTTGCCAATCGAAGACCCATCAAATACTTCTAGGTTATTACGACACCGAGTTTATCGTGATATCGCCCTGTGCACTATCTATAACGATACTGGGTTTTACGACGATGACGTGTACATGCCTTACTGCGCTCTTATCACACGGTTATGTGATCTGATTGTATCTGATACTTATTCTTATGAAATGAATAAGACTTTTGATGTTGAACAGATTTATTTGAAAGATCACACCTTCGGAACTGAAGATATATATATAAAAATGACACAGTTTTTGTTAAATTACGGATTTTTTTTTTTTTGTGATTTAACGTTCGTGTTCTGAGTACTGTGTGCTGTGTAGATTTATGTTACTACTATGTATTCATACGCACAAGTTGCTTATATACATGACCTACCCCTTGCTTCTTAGACCCCTTGTCACAAGTGTTAAAACTAACTAATAGAAAAGTTCCTGGCAACTGATGTTGTGAAGACTGGCTTCCTATTGATAGAGGGAGCTAACGTGTCATATGATCTTTCTAATACAACGGAGTTGATCTTTTAGATAAAAAAAAGTTTTTAAAACGTATTGTATTGAAATTACTTCTAAAAGCGCGTGATTCTTCATGGATGAAGTATTAAAAGGAAACTTTACATACAGTACTTTTAATAAAAATACACTTCATCCATGACTTTTTGAATACAATTATTCCTTTTTTTTACTGGCGAGGTTCTCGCACACCCCTTTTGAGTTGGAGGCCAAATCTCTTTTTAAAAAAATCTTTATTTTGCTAGCGCTCTCCCTGAATTTTAAACGAAGAGAAAAGTTATCATCAAATTCTGCGATGCTCAGGACGTTCATTCTACAACTACCGTTTTGATTGACATGTGGGAGTAACTTCAATACATACTTCAATTTTCATATGAAGGACCTTGTTTGACAGCAAGAAAAGTTACGAGATATACCTTAACGTGTTCATACGTCAAGTCATGTGATTACCAATCCAATATTATGTAAAATGTTATCAATGTTGACAGCAACAAAATATGTTTGTATTTTGTAAAAGACCTTCTTATGAAGATTGACTGTAGTCCTTTCTAGCTGTCAGATAAGGCTCTTCCTATAAAGTTGGACTGTTTTAAATCACCCTTATCAACAAAATACTAATTATTTGTCTCAAAGCGCATTTTGGACCTCTCTTGTAGTGAACTCCGAATGAACCATAATCCCCTCTTGATTCCAAACCACGTGAAGACCTAATTTTAACCTTTCCAAAGTGCGATGTAGTTGTTTGTTACATCTGTCGCCAGATCGTGCTGGGAGCGCTAGTGTCGGCCTGTGCGGCTCAGCTTCTCTACCCCTTACCGTACTCGGCGCTGTCTTACGCCGTCCCGGCGCCTCTGCCCGCCGCGGTGCCTTTCATCGGCGCCGTCTCCTCTCAGTTCCACGCACAGGACGAGCTCGGACAGTTCACCTTCGCCACCGCCGGGGACAACCAGGTGAGAGCAGTGGGACAACCAGGTGAGAGCGGGGACAACCAGGTGAGAGCAGGGGAACAACCAGGTGAGAGCAGGGGACAACCAGGTGAGAGTAGGGGACAACCAGGTGAGAGCAGGGGACAACCAGGTGAGAGTAGGGGACAACCAGGTGAGAGTAGGGACAACCAGGTGAGAGCAGGGGACAACCAGGTGAGAGCATAGGGGACAACCAGGTGAGAGCAGGGGACAACCAGGTGAGAGCAGGGGACAACCAGGTTAGAGCAGGGGACAACCAGGTTAGAGCAGGGGACAACCAGGTGAGAGCAGGGGACAACCAGGTGAGAGGCAGGGGACAACCAGGTGAGAGAGGGGACACCAGGTGAGAGTAGGGGACAACCAGGTTAGAGCAGGGGACAACCAGGTGAGAGTAGGGGACAACCAGGTAGAGAGCAGGGGACAACCAGGTGAGAGCCGGGGACAACCAGGTGAGAGTAGGGGACAACCAGGTGAGAGCAGGGGACAACCAGGTGAGAGCTGGGGACAACAGTATAACCAACCTGAAGTATGAGGAGTGTTGACAGGTAACCACCTGACCATGAGGAGTGGTGACGTAAACCACCTGGACCATGAAAGTGTTTGACAGTATAACCACCTGACAGAGAGGTTGACATATAACCAACTGACTATGAGGAGTGTTGACGGTATAACCACCTGACTGTATGAGGAGTGTTTGACGTATGTTTGTTGTTGTGTTCAGGCCCGCACGGAAGTGAAGACGCTGGACGGCGTAGTACGCGGAGCCTACAGTTACGTGGATCCCACCAGCAAGCTCGTCAGTGTCAACTACGTTGCCGACGCCAATGGCTACCGCGTGGTTGGTGCCAACAATCTACCCGAGGCACCAGCTGTTCCCTCTGTGACAGGCCCAGAGCCGGTGCAGGACACCCCTGAGGTTAGTCAGGCCAGTACAGGACACCCATGAGGTTAGTCAGGCCAGTACAGGACACCCCTGAGGTTAGTCAGGCCAGTACAGGACACCCCTGAGGTTAGTCAGGCCAGTACAGGACACCCCCGAGGTTAGTCAGGCCAGTACAGGACACCCCTGAGGTTAGTCAGGCCGGTGCAGGACACCCCTGAGGTTAGTCAGACCAGTACAGGACACCCCTGAGGTTAGTCAGGCCAGTACAGGACACCCCTGAGGTTAGTCAGGCCAGTACAGGACACCCCTGAGGTTAGTCAGGCCAGTACAGGACACCCCTGAGGTTAGTCAGGCCAGTACAGGACACCCCTGAGGTTAGTCAGGCCGGTGCAGGACACCCCTGAGGTTAGTCAGACCAGTACAGGACACCCCTGAGGTTAGTCAGGCCAGTACAGGACACCCCTGAGGTTAGTCAGGCCAGTACAGGACACCCCTGAGGTTAGTCAGGCCGGTGCAGGACACCCCTGAGGTTAGTCAGACCAGTACAGGACACCCCTGAGGTTAGTCAGGCCAGTACAGGACACCCCTGAGGTTAATCAGGCCAGTACAAGGCACCCCTGAAATTAGTCAGGCCAGTACAGGACACCCCTGAGGTTAGTCAGGCCAGTACAGGACACCCCTGAGGTTAGTCAGGCCAGTACAGGACACCCCTGAGGTTAGTCAGGCCGGTGCAGGACACCCCTGAGGTTAGTCAGGCCAGTACAGGACACCCCTGAGGTTAGTCAGGCCAGTACATGACACCCCTGAGGTTAGTCAGGCCAGTACAGGACACCCCTGAGGTTAGTCAGGCCAGTACAGGACACCCCTGAGGTTAGTCAGGCCAGTACAGGACACCCCTGAGGTTAGTCAGGCCAGTACAGGACACCCCTGAGGTTAGTCAGGCCGGTGCAGGACACCCCTGAGGTTAGTCAGGCCAGTACAGGACACCCCTGATGTTAGTCAGGCCAGTACATGACACCCCTGAGGTTAGTCAGGCCAGTACAGGACACCCCTGAGGTTAGTCAGGCCAGTACAGGACACCCCTGAGGTTAGTCAGGCCGGTACAGGACACCCCTGAGGTTAGTCAGGCCGGTGCAGGACACCCCTGAGGTTAGTCAGACCAGTACAGGACACCCCTGAGGTTAGTCAGGCCAGTACAGGACACCCCTGAGTTAATCAGGCCAGTACAAGGCACCCCTGAAATTAGTCAGGCCAGTACAGGACACCCCTGAGGTTAGTCAGGCCAGTACAGGACACCCCTGAGGTTAGTCAGGCCAGTACAGGACACCCCTGAGGTTAGTCAGGCCGGTGCAGGACACCCCTGAGGTTAGTCAGACCAGTACAGGACACCCCTGAGGTTAGTCAGGCCAGTACAGGACACCCCTGAGGTTAGTCAGGCCAGTACAGGCACCCCTGAGGTTAGTCAGGCCAGTTCAGTCAGGCCGGTGCAATATATGTAATCCAGTGTTAATGAAGACTGATCAAGACACTCCTGCCCACAGGTTGAGGCCGCCAAGGCAGACTTCCAGAAGAAGTTCATCGAGGCCGCCGCAGCCGCTGAGGCATCCCCTGACGTCGTATCCAGGCGCCGCCGCTCGGCCGTCTTATACACCCCTATTGTGCCCGCCGTCGCCAAGGCCAACATAAAGTACCAGACCTTGGAGGCGGTGGACGCCCCCACCCCCGCCGACACCAAGGCACTTGAGTTGAAGGAGAAAGAGAGTGAGGTGGTGGTGCCCCTCGCCGCCCCCATCGTCACACCACTCGCCACCCCCCATAGCCGCCCCCTTAGTGCCTGCCACCCTCAAGTACCAGACCTTGGAGGCGGTGGACGCCCCACCCCCGCCGACACCAAGGCACTTGAGTTAAAGGAGAAAGAGAGTGAGGTGGTGGTGCCCCTTGCCGCCCCCATCGTCACACCCCTCGCCACCCCATAGCCGCCCCCTTAGTGCCCGCCAAGGCCACCATCAAGTACCAGACTGTGGAGGCGGTGGACGCCCCACCCCCGCCGACACCCAGAAGATCGAGCTCAAGGAGAAGGAAAGCGAGGTGGTGCTTCCCTACGCCGCCGCCCCCGCCCCCTTGGTCATCGCCCCGTCCCCTGACGTCAAGACAGCCGGGATTCACGTCCTCTCCCCCTACCAGGCCTCCAACATCGTCGTCTTGTAGAGCGAGGGTTCGAATCCTGCCTCCACTCTAGCTCTACTGATATATATCTCTCCCTTTGTTTGAAAGACAACTCGTTTCTCTTCTGCGCATGCGCCTGCACATCGCTATGTCACTAGGAACAGCACTACTACCAAACCACCAACAAGTTTTCGTGTTATTGTTTTGTTAATAGTCATTAGAACAGTTGCTCGTTCACACGGTGATACTTGACTTGTACCTACTTAATTCAGTACTGAATAGTGTATGGAAACATCGGCTGTGTGTGATGGGGCATTAGCTACGATACTTTCCTCATAATGTACAAAATGTCCTCTCTTTTTTATAAGTCATTGTGATATATCAGCTTTGGAACGTTTTGGCGGCGTTAAGATTGTAATTAGTAGAAATTCCGTAAATATTACGGTTTTGTATATAAACAACAAATTAAGTCTTGGAACATTGTGTGTTAAGACAAAAAGCATTTATGTTACGAATTTGGGACTTTTTTTTTGTATGAACATCTGTATTAATAATTTGCATAAATAAATAGTCTATACAGTAAAGAAAATGTTTTTGTTCCCTTCAAATATCGATTATCAGTCCTTCCCCCCCCCCTTTTTTTTTCACGTAAAATTCAAGATTACGGATAGGAATTGTTAAGAAGTCTGAAGAAAATAAGCTTAGGTCGAAGTATAAATTTACTTTTTACCAACTTATTACAAGGGCGTGAATTTAAAAAAAAGTTATGTTTAACTGGCCATTTCACAACCAATGAAACAAGAAAACGAGATTCTCAAGGCGATTCAAACTGGATTCAATAAGTTTAGTCTTAAAACTTACTTGACGTCATAAAATAAACCACAACAACCTTAAAACTATAGTCATAAATGTGGTGTTAATAATTACATTGTTGAATATAAAGTTAATAACTTGTAAGAATCGGTTTTCATTAATCATACCAACGTGTTAGATTGTATACCTCGATTATTAACAGTTCACTTTTTTAAATGGAATTATAAAATTAAAATCAAATTAAATTACTATTGAAGTAAACGCATAGTACAAAAATGTACGTAATAATGAGAAAATTAATTGCCACCGTACTAAAACATTGTTGTGGTATTATGCCGATATAAGCAGTACTTCTATCTAGCGGCAGACCGGAGAACTACCTGCAAGAAATCCTGTGTAAACGCTTCAGTTAGTGCTGCTCCCTATAGACAATAAGAATAACTATATGATAGATTGCTCAGTAGGCAAGAAACTAATATTTTAAGGCGGAACTTCCATCGCATGCATGTAACTTTTAGAGGTAATATTACCCAATAACATTTAAAATTAAACGTTAATTTTATTTTTTATTTTCATGTCACATATTTTACGTCCAAAATTAGTTTAAATAAATTACAAATTTTCTTATTTTATAGTAACGTGTACAAATATTTGACATAATATTATTATTTATTTGATCGGATTGAATTCTTCAGTAAAGCATAGCCCAATCGGACTCAAAACAGAGGCTTGTGCTATGGGAATAGTCTATTAACGGTAAGCTCAATTAGGGTATTTGTTTTGTCAAAAGTGTAAGGAACCAAATTACACCAATACCAAGCACTCATGTACATCACGTGACACTTAAGTCATTGTTGACAAAGATAAACCATATTATAAATGGAGAGAAAATTAACAAAGACCGTTTAATTACAAACTATGTCATAAAAAAATAAAAACAATGTAAGTTGTCAGATTTAAATATTTTTAATTTTTTCATAACTCTCATAAAAATCCGACTAGAATTATTCATAAAAAAAACTAGCTTCGATGGCTGCATGGTCTAAGGTGTCACTCTCGCAATAGACCGGACTGTCGACGAAAGGGGAGATCAGGGTTCGATCTCGGTCGGGTGTATTGAGGGTGGTTTTTCCACTTTCTCTCTCCACGCAAATGTGGGTACACTTCCTCTAAAATTCAACCTTCCTAATCCATAACACATTAACGTAAATAGTACATAGGCGTATAGTCCGAACGGGTAGTAAGACGCGATTACATAAAAAAAATAAAAAATTAATAAAAAACATTCAACACGGGCGGGCATCCATTAATTTTTGTCTTGAAATGATTTCATTTCAAGGTCATAAGATAATATATGGGCAAAACATTTGCGATAGAGTGGGGGGGAGGGGGAAGCAAAATTATGCATGAGGCGGCCATTGGGTTTCTAGTTATAGCTTAGAAAGATAGGTAAGTACCCCCTTAAGAGAAGGAAAAACATGAGGGATAAAAAAAAGAAGGTAGCGGATGAGATAGTGAACAAGCAGGTGAGGGGAGGTAAAGGTGGGTGTGTGGGAGGGGGAAGGCGGAGGGGACTCACCTGAACGGAACCGACACGACCGGCAGTTGTTTTCGCTGACTGCGTGAAACAGTTGAGTGTCGAATATCGTTGACACATCCAAAGGCGACAAACTCGCAATCATTTGTTTGTGTCGGAGTCCTTTGAGGATATATTCTGGGACGGATAGTATCCGCGGTAAGGCCGACAATGCCGTCTTGAAGGATATTAACAAGCGTGTGGATATTTAGGAGTAATCTGTGTGCTTGTCTTTGTGTTGGAGACTTCTTATCTTGTCGGAGGATAACGCCTACCTGGAAAGATGACCTCCGAGAGGTTCCATAAGTGAGTAACTTAAAAGCTGCATTATGAGTAATCAAGGATTTAATTTTGGGGGTTTGGTCCCCTCTCATCCCCACGGATAACACCTAACTTAGATCGGTAATACAACTAGAATCAGACGTCTTAAGAGCCCGTCTCACTCTACAGATAACACCTAGCTTAGGTAGGTAATACAGCTAGAACCAGACTCTTAAGAGCCCGTCTCACCCCACTGATAACAACTAACTTATGTAGGTAATACACCTAGAACCAGACGTCTTAAGAGCCCGTCTCACCCCACAGATAACACCTAACTTAGGTAGGTAATACAGCTAGAACCAGACGTCTTAAGAGCCCGTCTCACCCCACTGATAACAACTAACTTATGTAGGTAATACACCTAGAACCAGACGTCTTAAGAGCCCGTCTCACCCCACAGATAACACCTAACTTAGGTAGGTAATACAGCTAGAACCAGACGTCTTAAGAGCCCGTTTCACCCCACAGATAACACCTAACTTAGGTAGGTAATACAGCTAGAACCAGACGTCTTAAGAGCCCGTCTCACCCCACTGATAACAACTAACTTATGTAGGTAATACACCTAGAACCAGACGTCTTAAGAGCCCGTCTCACCCACAGATAACACCTAACTTAGGTAGGTAATACAGCTAGAACCAGACGTCTTAAGAGCCCGTCTCACCCCACAGACAACACCTAACTTAGGTAGGTAATACAGCTAGAACCAGACGTCTTAAGAGCCCGTCTCACCCCACAGATAACATCTAACTTAGGTAGGTAATACAGCTAGAACCAGACGTCTTAAGAGCCCGTCTCCCCCCACAGATAACACCTAACTTAGGTAGGTAATACAGCTAGAACCAGACGTCTTAAGAGCCCGTCTCACCCCACAGATAACATCTAACTTAGGTAGGTAATACAGCTAGAACCAGACGTCTTAAGAGACCGTCTCCCCCCACAGATAACACCTAGCTTAGGTAGGTAATACAGCTAGAACCAGACTCTTAAGAGCCCGTCTCACCCCACTGATAACAACTAACTTATGTAGGTAATACAGCTAGAACCAGACGTCTTAAGAGCCCGTCTCACCCCACATATAACACCTAACTTAGGTAGGTAATACAGCTAGAACCAGACGTCTTAAGAGCCCGTCTCACCCCACAGATAACATCTAACTTAGGTAGGTAATACAGCTAGAACCAGACGTCTTAAGAGCCCGTCTCCCCCCACAGATAACACCTAGCTTAGGTAGGTAATACAGCTAGAACCAGACTCTTAAGAGCCCGTCTCACCCCACTGATAACAACTAACTTATGTAGGTAATACACCTAGAACCAGACGTCTTAAGAGCCCGTCTCACCCCACAGATAACACCTAACTTAGGTAGGTAATACAGCTAGAACCAGACGTCTTAAGAGCCCGTCTCACCCCACTGATAACAACTAACTTATGTAGGTAATACAGCTAGAACCAGACGTCTTAAGAGCCCGTCTCCCCCCACAGATAACATCTAACTTAGGTAGGTAGTACAGCTAGAACCAGACGTCTTAAGAGCCCGTCTCACTCCACAGATAACACCTAGCTTAGGTAGGTAATACAGCTAGAACCAGACGTCTTAAGAGCCCGTCTCACCCCACAGATAACACCTAACTTACCGCCGAGGACGGGAAGATCGAGGTTCGAATCTCGGTCGGGTGAACTGGGGTGTTTTTTTCATAAACAGTTTTCCACTCTCAACGCAAATGCGGGTTCACTTCCTCTAAATTCAACCTCCCCAATTCCTAATCCATTAGCGTAATTAGTACTTAAGCATATAACTCGAACGGGTAGTAAGACGCGGTGCTAAAAAAAATAGGGAATGAGATGGGCTCTTAAGAGAGTGCTTTTTGCAAGATTGTTTGCTGATGCTAAAACGACCATAAAAATGTTACAACACAATTTTTTTTATCACGTGTCTTACTACCCATTTGGGTTATACTCTATGTAATAATTACGCTAATGGGTCAGGGATGAGGAAGGTTGAATTTTGAGGAAACGAGCTCGCATTTGCGTGGATAAACCGTGGGAAGCCATTTAGGAAAAACTACCCTCAGTACACCAGACCGGGGATCGAACCAAGATCTCCCAATCATCGGTAGTCGTGTCTACTGCGAGAGTGACGCCTTAGACCATGCGACCACATAAGAAAATAGTAATAGTATTATAAATAATTCATCGAAATATTTATATTGTTAATATTATTTCATTAACATTTTTATATCACGAATATAGCTATTACTATTATTAATTTTATTCAAATTCGTATTAATACTAATTATATGTATTACTATTATTAATATTTTATTGAAATATCTATATTACTAATAACAATACATCTGATTAAATTAGTTATCACCATAGGAATTAAAATAAACTTCGGTAGTGGTTATAATTTGCTTATGCTCATAATTAAAAGAAAGCTGCCGAGGTAACAAAGCAATGACTTTATATTGTTGCATTTTAAAATGACTTGTCTAGTATATTTCAAAATAAGAAATGCTTCAAAATGTCTCAAAGGACCAGTTAAACTGTTATTGTTAAGTTCAATCAAATATAATATATTCTGAGATGCAATTCCTACCTTTTAAAACTCAGCAGACAAACACGAACTGGTAAATTACATTTTTGTAGGAATAACCTTCTTTTTTAATATACATTGTTGAATACGACTCGAATTACAAATGCACACGTTTAAACGTTGGTATTAATTCTTGGGGCAAACTACACACAAATCTATACAAGAATTTTGAAACTACAATAGCTTACTTCGAGTGTTTCTAGAAGAACAATTTCATATTACGTATTTTAAAAAGATAAAACTAGACAAACGCACACGGCCATAGAGGTTTTAAAAAATAAATGAAAGGAAGACATCAAATCTAGCCACCACTTTGCAATACTGCATCCCAACGGTGTCTAACGGAACTAATTGATTCGGTGGGTAAATGGACAAAATATTGAACACAATTATATACGTAACATTATTATTATTTTACAAAAATGTGTTGATAGTGCAATTAAAGATATATTAATATTTTGGATGTTGTTAAAACTTTATTTATAACATAAAAAATTTTAAGTTTATTGTATGTTTGTATATTGTCCACCATTCTCGGTAGATACTTAAAGTAGTTTCAACTTTGTAAGTAAATTGTTCATACAAATCAGTCGAAGAAAAAGCGCCAATAGTGCCGTTTGTGAAGAGGTAAGCTTTGTTCTTCAGCCACCGTTTTGGCTCCTAGTTTAGTGAATACAGAAACAGAACAAGTTAAAAAGGAGCATCTTGGGGCAAAATTCCGCCATGGTTGTAGTTCACGAACAAATAAATAAAGTTGACCGATTCTTCCAACTGAACTAATAGAACTAGTTCACCTTCTCGAAGTGAATTACAAGGTGACGCGACACTAAACAATAGTGATTCTCGTGTTGATTTTAGACACAGAAACGAAGTGACCAAAAACTATTATAACGAATATGTTGTGTCATGAGCTGCAATGACAGGTTTGTTTTGGTTGAAAGGATGTTGATTGATGTTTCCTTTGTTAAGTAAAGCTACAGATGCAAGCAATAATAATCCCTGCCCCAATATTTGTAACTAAGTAATAATATCACTGGCATGGGTGTAGGTCATTAACTGATGACTAAACTATCAAACGAGATAAATTAACTGAATGTTTAAGAGTTGTTCAACAACAGTAAACAGTTGCTGCAGTTTCTACTGGTTGTGACATACGACACATCATGTGTTCTCCTATGTTATTTCATTTATTTGAGGTTTTTAACATGTACTTTCTGAACCGACTGATCATATCACCACACAAGAATTTCTTTGAGCGAGAACGAAAGGGCTTACAAACTTTGCCGGGAAAGGTATTTTCCCCCACACCTTCCAGGGTTCTTTTACACGCCACAATCGACCGACGGCTTTACTTCCCCTTCCGAAGGAAGTTGTGCAACGGTTTTTTATCGCTCAATAAAAATCTGTCGTGGGTTTGAACCCACGATCATCGGGTCCTGAGGGCGAGCACTTAACTCCAAGACCGTTGAGGATTGCTCCAACGCGAACTATGACGCAACAAAGTGGTATGTGCGCTAGTTGCGGTGCTCTGCAGAAAATACGCTGATACGACAGACATTCGCAATAACTCGCTCGTACCTTGAACACCGCTGCATGCTGGGACGAACACAGGCCCTATATGATATTACCAACATAATAAATATATCGTTATATAGGTACAGTAGCCCCATGACTTCTTTGGTGCTGACTGACAGCTCACAGCTGACAGCTGACGGCTTTGAAAAGCTACCAGACCAAACTATGTATCCCTACGCCGAACGATATGATCTGCAAAAAACATGTTTTTAGCAGCTGTCACTTTGAGAGTCAAAATTTAGGTATATACCTAAATGTTGACTGTCAGAAGTCAGCTGTGAGCTGTCAGTCAGCACCACAGAATCCATGGGGCTACTGTACTATTCACATAAACGTAATGATTTTTCAAAACTTTTGTTTTTTACTTTCTCACACTCCTCGGGTAGAGGAAATATTGTGATCATAAAAAAAAACCTCGAGATTTTGTTGGATGTTGACGTTTCATGACCCCTGAACCCGAAAAAGTGTTTTTTTTTTCAATCCTGTCTGTCTGTCTGTCTATCTGTTCTGGGACTTGGTCCATAAAATAATATAGGGTTTTCATAAGGCTCCTCATAGGGGTTCTTGGAACTATCTTTCTAACCCTAAAATTAGGGTACTTTAATTAAGGGTGAAAGAGAAAAAAAATTCTATTTTCTCAAAATTGGCTCTAACGATTTTGATTAAATTTCGTATCCAGGCATTCTTTAACCTAACAAACAAAATGGCGCTTCTCATTTTCAAATGAACGTTGAGGGCACTTTACATAGTCATGAATTTCCAGTTTTGATCATATCTCAGCTATTTGAGATACGAACTAACTTATCATTGTAAAGTTGTAGTATTAATAAATATTAAAAATAATCTTTGTTCGAAATATATTTTTATGAAACCAATAATTTCTCAGATATTGTTAAGTATAGTTTTTCTTTTAATTGAGGTCTGGGAAATTGATTAATATGCCCTTTGGTGAACAAAGGTGGTAATTTTTTTCTAAATGTTTCTGTTACAGTGTGTATTATTTAGTTTCACATAGGCCTATTTTACGAGTTATCTCCATTTTTAGGCAAAGGAGTGAGACAGAATGTGCGAAAAACCGTAACGTTTGAGTGTGTGGGGGTGGGGGGTGAATGGAGAGGGTGAGGGGGCGTGATTCAATATCCGTATTTATACAGTTTTATATAAAAAATTGTTTGCCAAAACAAATTCAATATAACATGAGTGTAAGCTCAGTATAAACTGCAGTATCAGTACCACACAAGTGTAAGCTCAGTATAAACTGCAGTGTCAGTACTACACAAGTGTTAGCTCAGTATAAACTGCAGTGTCAGTACCACACGAAGTGTAAGCTCAGTATAAACTGCAGTATCAGTACCACACAAGTGTTAGCTCGGTATAAACTGCAGTGTCAGTACCACACGAGTGTTAAGCTCAGTATAAACTGCAGTGTCAGTACCACACGAGTGTAAGCTCAGTATAAACTGCAGTTCAGTACCACACAAGTGTTAGCTCGGTATTAAACTGGCAGTGTCAGTACCACACGAGTGTAGCTCAGTATACAGCAGTATCAAGTACCACACAATATTTGTCGTATAACTCAGTGTCCAGTACCACACGAGTGTTAGCTCAGTATAAACTGCAGTGTCAGTACCACACGAGTGTAAGCTCAGTATAAACTGCAGTATCAGTACCACACAAGTGTTAGCTCGGTATAAACTGCAGTGTCAGTACCACACGAGTGTAAGCTCAGTATAAACAGCAGTATCAGTACCACACAAGTGTTAGCTCGGTATAAACTGCAGTATCAGTACCACACAAGTGTAAGCTCAGTATAAACTGCAGTGTCAGTACTACACAAGTGTTAGCTCAGTATAAACTGCAGTGTCAGTACCACACGAGTGTAAGCTCAGTATAAACTGCAGTATCAGTACCACACAAGTGTTAGCTCGGTATAAACTGCAGTGTCAGTACCACACGAGTGTTAGCTCAGTATAAACTGCAGTGTCAGTACCACACGAGTGTAAGCTCAGTATAAACTGCAGTATCAGTACCACACAAGTGTTAGCTCGGTATAAACTGCAGTGTCAGTACCACACGAATGTAAGCTCAGTATAAACAGCAGTATCAGTACCACACAAGTGTTAGCTCGGTATAAACTGCAGTATCAGTACCACACAAGTGTAAGCTCAGTATAAACTGCAGTGTCAGTACCACACAAGTGTAAGCTCAGTATAAACCGCAGTATCAGTACCACACAAGTGTTAGTACACGCTCCAGTAGATATTCCTGGATTATTTGGAAGATGTGTTTATTTCCGCGCTGCTAGTTCAGTAGCTTAGATACATGTTCCCACGTTACTAACTGGCCTTGGACGCACGGTTACTGTACCGGACTCACGTTATAGTTCAATACTGACACACATGATCCTCCCTCAGGTACAGACTGGACCAACCCACAATATAGTGCGACTTTAGGTTCATGTCTCCAGATATGAACGGTTAGTTTGGGCCCTCCGGATAGAACAATATATTGAAATTCTGTTTCTAAATGCCTGGATACGAATTTTAATCAAAGTCGTTTGAGCAGATTTTGAGAAAAATTGCTTCTTTTTTTTTTCGCCCATAAGTAAACTACTCCTAATTTTAGGATAGTATGACTAATTCCAAAAAAAAAACCTGCGGGCAGTTTTTTAAGCACCGCGTCTTACTACCCGTTCGGTTTATACGCCTATGTACTAATTACACTAATGGGTTTAGGATTAGGAAGGTTTAATTGAGAGGAAGTGTACCCGCATTTGCGTGGAAGGAGAGTGGGGGAAACCGTTCAGGGAAAACCACCTTCAGTGCACCCGACCGGGTTTGAAGCCCCGATCTCTCCGTCTTCGACAGTCTGGTCTGACATGAGATAGCGCGTTAGACCACGCAGCCACCGTTTTTGTCCGATCGGTAAAATGGTTTAGGCTCTCGTCTCAGTGACAGACAGACAGACAGACGGAATTGAAAAAAACAACCTTTTTCGAATTTATTTGGTCATGAAACGTCGACACCCATCAAAATATCGAGTACGATTTTTTTTGTCTACGATCACTATAGTTTCTCTGTCCGAGGGATCGCACAACCTGTGGGAGGATATCGCAACATGTTGTCAACAGCCCTCGCTGATAGTCCAGAGATAAAGTGAATTCTCGATACGAGATTAAATACCTGAACGGGATGACAGCCATTGACAAGGTTACGTCGGGAGACAAAGTACAGAGTGCCAACCAACCACGATTCACTCATCACGCGACGTCAAAATGTAACTAATATCCGGGATTACAACCAATATTCTGTATTTTCAGAGATCGTTGGACAACTCTTAAAGGTCATTCAACCATCAAAATTGTATTGTACACTTTTAACAAGTGTTTGGTGACCTGGTGGTCTTAGGGTAAGGTGTCGGACTTCTGTGTTGGGGTCCGGGGTTCAATCCTCGGTCCCGGCACAGATTTATCTGATTACCAAACCCTTCCTTCACCTCTGACAAGACGTGTATTAATCACAACTTGTGAATGTGAGGAATGCCAGGCCTCCACCATGGTTCGGATCCCACGTTAAACTGTAGGTCCTCCATTTCATCTCACAATCACCCTACCATTACACATTAGCGTAAGTGCGTATAACCCGAATCGGTAGTAAGATGTGGTGCTAATAGTAATAATAATAAAAACCAAGTGTTTAATTATCATAAACTATAACGAGAGCCGCGTAAAAATGGTGAGACGCGATAAAACGAAAAGCGCCAAAGATGGAATCAAGTACTTTTTCCTTTGATAGTTTTTTAGATATGATTTACAATGTTTTTGAAAAGCGAAATAAAACGAAATCGTCTTGTTCCATGAACTCCTCTTATAAACGAAATCGTCTTGTTCCATGAACTCCTCTTAAAACGAAATCGTCTTGTTCCATGAACTCCTCTTATAAAACGAATGTCTTGTTCCATGAATCCTCTTATAAAACGAAATAACACCGCTTTTACACCAAAAAAAATCTTTAAATAAACACGAAATTAAGAAAAAATTAAACAGAAATTTTGACCATGTTAATTTGGTTAGTATTTGGTTGTAGTGTAAGCAAACTCTAGGCTACAAAATTGTGAAATATGCAGACGAACTTGACAAAGCATTTTAAAGCAAATATATAACGTTTCAATAATACATTGTCTTAATATTTAAATAATAATTAAACACCTCAGAAAACATGTAATTTTGAATAAACACGAAATAACAACGAAATATGAGATTTAAAAAACGAAATTTAACTAAAAATAAAACAATTTTTACGGGGCTCTAGCTATAAATATTGATTCAATAATTTTAAATAATTATAGTTCACCAGTTATAAGGGGTCAAACTTGCTATTTTATAATATTTGCGTACCAGTATTTAGTATAATTAGACATTCATATGAGCTGTACACAGTGAAATATTTATAATAATAACATTAAGATTATTAATATTATAAATATTTCACTGTGTACAGCTAATATGAATGTCTAGTTGTACTAAATTTCAACCCCATACATTAACTACTCTACCACAACAATGTAAGCAAAAAGTATAAATTTCAAGTTTGACCCTTATAACTGTTGAACTGAAATGATTTGTTAATATTGAATTACTACATATTATAATCAAAGACGTATTTAAAACTGTACAATACAATTTTATTATCAAGGTGGGGATGTACAGAATGTGAGGAAGGTTCGTGTTTTTTCCCTTCAGTTTTTATATTATTAAAACACCTTTTTCAGTCAAAATAAATCTAATATTTCTCCAGTAGAAACCTAGAGTTTAATTTTCTTCACCTGGTGATATCAACAGTTGTTGAATATCTGTCGAGGGTGTCCTGAAATTTAATGACAACGTTTTCTCTTCATTTAAAAAGTTTGTCATCTAACGCCGCCATGCTGTTGACAGATATTCAACAACCTGTTGACGTTCTCTCCTGTAGTGGTGAACTATCCAGATGACTCGAAGACTGCTCTGGTCAGTATGTCCCAGGTGCCTGGAACCCATGACTCTAACAAAATGTGTGAACTAACGATCTCCCCCTCCTCCGTCATGGTCTGATTGTCCCCGGGACAGTGTCGTCTCACGGAGCGTCCATAGGATGTGACAACAGGCGTCGTGACTGTAAATAGAGCGGCGCTAACAATGAGCAGATAACAGCGCTCGTGTCAGCTTGAAACAGCGCATTCTGGAGACTGTAAACAGAACCTCCCTAGCTTGAAACAGCGCATTCTGGAGACTGTGGACAGAAAATCCCTAGCTTGAAACGGCGCATTCTGGAGATTGTGGAGAGAAACTTTTCTCTGTATTATTTTGTTATTCAATTATGTACTCATTAAAATTAAACTAATATTTTGTGTATGCGTATATGACTGCGTTTGGATAGTGATACACAAGTATTGAATACAAGCGGGCCGTTAGTTTGCGAACCCTGCATTATACTGATAGTAATGACGTAATATATATTTAAATAAAGGTTCAAAATAATTAAATAGACCAAAAAAATAGAACTTTGACAGTTAACTGCTAAATAAGATGGAAACTTTTTATTTTTATAAATGAAGCATCGTGAAATATCATGTTAGCCATCACTTGACGTAGATGTTTGTTATTGTTCTAGGGCCGCCAGGGACGGAACCCTTGAAGTCCTGAAGGAGGCTACTCGCAGGGACTGTAACGCCAAGGACGAGGATGGTATGACGCCGACCCTCTGGGCAGCTTTCGAGGGCAACTTGGAGGCTTTGAGGCTACTCGCCGGCAGAGGGTGAGGCATGGTTTGATGTCTGACACTGTATGGGGGGATAATGTTTTGAACCACGACCATATTTAAGATTATTTAGATGATAAAAAAAATATTATAGCCGATAAATTCCTTAGAAACTGCCAAAATAGGATTTGATTGAAGGTCACTTTTAGAAAATACAAACATATTTTAATTGATAAAATGTTACTTTATTATTATTATTATTATTATTATTATTATTATTATTATTATTATTATATATAATAGGCATTGATAATATCTATGAACAGGACAGCTCTATATCGAATGACTTGACTTATGAATACGTTAAGAAGATCTAAAGTAGCCCCTGGCTTTTTTGGTGCTGACTGACAGCTCACAGCTGACTGCTGATAATCAAAATTTAGGTATATACCTAAAGTTTGACTGTCAGAAGTGACAGCTGCTAAACACATGTTTTTGCAGATCATATGGTTCGGCGTAGGATACATAATTTGGTCTGGTAACTTTTCAGAGCTGTCAGTCAGCACCAAAGAAGCCATGGGGCTTACTGTAGTAACGTTTCTAGCTGTCTATAAAAATTGGCCTACTTCACACGCGACCCATCCAAAATCAAACATGAACGGGTACATAAGATAGCGTTGATTCTATTCTTAATTAGAGCACACTTTAACACTTTTGACTTTTTGGCCAAGAACCAGACTTTTAACGGTTGGAATAATATTCTAAGGACTTCCAGTGCTGGCGGCAGGGTATGATTGGCCCGGGGTCCGTTCTAGACACTATTATTTAGTCGACGGAAGCTGCTAGTCAAAATTGTTTCCGATAGGTCACCAGTCGGAGGTGTATTGTCGAGGGGAAATGTGCCGAGCAGGCAGCCCTCAAGCCACGCTTTCCCCTCCCTCCCTCCCTATGTCGGCGGAAGTTGTATGGTTCACGGCCACTTCCGGTCAGGCTGTTTCAATGTCTGGAGTAACACGAGCCGTGTCCATGCACTGTACTAATTGGCAGCACTGACTTTGGCGCACTCATCGTACACGAAACGATTTCAACAATGAAATATATCGATTACATTCGGATTGAGGCACTTTCAGAACCGACTGAATTAAAATAATTATTGAACATTGTTAGAAAGAGACTTAGTAATAATTAGTTGTTTTGTCTTTCGACACGCCACGATAAAAACATAAACTATGTTTGGGCTTTGACTTCAAACCCAATTGGGTCCGGAATGGATTCTTAACGTGATGTCGGAATCAAATGGGCTCAATAAATATACTCCCAAGCACTTTATTTATTTGTTTGAAGATCGACTTATTATTTTGCACCAAAGCATATTATGTTTTATTACTGATATATTAAAATTATAATATATATATATATATATATATTATATATATATATGGGATTATACTCCATTAGTGAAACACGAACACTAATGATTAAAACTCTTTTTTAGATAACGATTTTGTGCTTTAACCATTTTCATTGTTCGTTTTGTGGCAACTTTAGAAGTAAATTTCTATTCGTGGAAATTGACGAGGAGATTGTTTTGTATTGAGAATAATAAGGAAATGTTAATGATTCCCATAAAAGGCGTACACATTCTAGGTAACAGCTACGTAAGAGGAAAAATACTAAACGTTCTTCCCATAGTAGCGAGAGAAATTTCTTGAGTGAGGTTGCCATGTGTTTTACGACCTTTGTTGACGTCTCAAGTATTTCTCGTGTAACGCCCAGACATTTTGGTTTTTGTAATGTTTCTCAACTATGCGTTAGCCGGGATCACGATCAACTTAACGTTAACTTAAAGTTAACTTAACGTAACTTACGTAAAGGACCTCCTCGTGTGTTTAAATGGAAGCGATCACGATGCAGTTAACTTAACGTAAAGAGAATGTCCTGGGAGGTCTTTTACTTTGAGTGAACGTTATTTGAAGGGTATCACGTGATCTAGCCAGCCAATCTTATGCGAGTGACGTCTACAGGACTATTTAATAACTCATTTGTTGGTATTCTGACCAATGTTTACTCTTTAGCGTAAGTTCTAAGGATCAGACATTAAAACAAAATAATTAAACTAAAAAGGAAAGCTAAATTTATCAAAAAAGTTTTGTAATAGATATTTATTATATCGATTGAAAACTGTAAACATTCACAGATCATCACTGTAAAACTAGTACAAATCACAGATCATACTCGAGAATGAAGATGTTTGGCTCGAGTTGTTACGTTAAGTTATGTGAATCGTGATCACACATACGTTAAGTTTAAGTTAACTTTAATTGAACGTTACGTTAAGTTGATCGTGATCCCGGCATTATTGTTACAACATTATTAGAAAACCGTTTGTTAATTGGATTGTTTTATTTTTTTTCAATGATGTATTCGATTTTAGAGTCATGAAGCTAAATACTTTATTGAGATACACGAAATTAATGGCTACTTATCCATTTGATAAATAACTTAACATAAATTGTAACAAATTATTTACGTGTCGAAACTTTTTAATGGACGTACTTTTCTTCGTGGTGATGGCCAGTTAACAGCGTGCTATATTTAGACTAAATATGACTTGTGTTCTCACTTTCTCGGTTTCTCCGTCGACAATAGCTGTCAAAGAATGTTGCTATGTAAACGATTGTTAAAACGTCACTTTGGTCGCGCATGCGTGACAGTATCGCCATTTAGTGACATTGTTTAAAGACACTCGCGTGATACGTCATGCTGCGTGTTCGAACCGTACGTACCATAGAGTGAGTGAACAATAATTAATTTAGAAAGTAAAGTAAAAATAGAAAAAAAATAGGAAAACACCAGAATACTTTTTTTTTTAAATCAACTATCTTAAATGTATAGGTCCTACACTATGCTTGGTTTAAATTGTTTTAATATGTATCAATAACTTTAATACACAAACCTATGCTACGCTATGTTAATTAAATGAGAAATTTCATTAAATATTTTCCTTCCATAGTGTTTCATATTTTGATATTCATAATCCATTCAATGCGAAATAATTATCTTGTTTACGAACCACCATGATCTAATAATACCCTAGCCGTGCCAGATGTTTAAAATACAATCCAAGCGAAGATAATAAATTAACGTCATCAGTTGCTAAACCAGAACTGTCACGACACGTTTCATGGAGAGGGCCATTGTTTTGACACGATGGAAACTACGATAAGTGACCGTATCAATCAGAGATGTGCATTCCTCTCGCGAATCAGTCACTGATGTGACAATAGACTTTTATACTGACAGGACCAACAATGTACTGAAACCTGTAGCATTGTCCCCAAATGACGTCATGCAACATTCGGTTGAATCTTCTTTCACAAAGGTGATCAGAATGCTGCTGAAACATATAAATGATACACTGACATGTACAAATATACCATGGTTTTTGTAAGAAAACTCGTTCTGAAAGGCCTTTGATCCTACCAAAATATACTAGTGCAGTAACATTCTGGTACGAAATAAGGTCTTCTCAACAAACTCAAGGTATATGTAATACGCCAAGAACAATCGTGAATGCATGTCGAGAGGAGGATTTGTTATCAAGTCTGCATTCTTAATCCCATTGCTTGATTGCTATCAATGACTAATTATTGTTTATATAAATGGTTGCTCCCTGTTTATCATCCCCAGTCTCCCTAGTATCAATTTCTAAAGGGATTTTTACGTTTTTTTAATTTCCCTTCCTCACCTTGGTACAATTAGGTTGGTAGCGACCAACGTCCCTTCGAAAACATAATCTCCATGTAGTTGCTTTGCTGACCACATTGGACGGTCGTTGCTTACATTAAAACTTTTATGAATACCTTAATTGTGTTCAGTCTTTGACTGTTCTAGGGTGTATGAACGCGTTACAAAGCTTTTGAACTAATTGACGGATTTCAACCAAGTCTTGATGCACGCGCCTCACCAAGATACCTCCGGTTAGTAGTTTTTTACCTTCTTCCGGACAATTATTTCTGGAGATAAGCGTGACCAAACTTTTAATAAAAAACGTTATTGACTCCATTTTTCGCTTGATCCGACCTCAACAACGTCTGTCTTAACGCCCTTAACCCAATTACGAGGCCTCTTCCCTTTTAAAGCCGTGGTCCCAGTAACAAAACAGTTCCATGTTAATGATACAGGTGTACGCGTGTGGATATTCGTTTGTTTATTTCCCATCAGCGCCAACTGTGTGTGATACAGTTAGCTTTCTACTCGCTAATGAAACAAATTAAAACCCAGACTCGGGGGTGACCAAACCGGTGAGAGACTCCACTCTAATCACCGTGTCCATTCATTAATTTCTTAACACACTTTGGCTATGACGTCATTTAGGGAAAATTTAAGTTACAATTATTTGGCAGGTTCTGTTGTCCACAGCGCTGATGCGCAATCTAGTAATAATAAGTCTATGGACAGTGGTTCTTTCCTTCAAGTTAGCATCAATATGATTGTTAAAACGTTAAAGACACGTGAAAGTTCTCCCCTTGGACAAATCTTGCGTTAAATGAACGTTAAGTTAACTGCATCATGATGTTTTCTCTTTAAAAACATTAGGGTAACCTTAACGTTACGTGATCGTCAGTCGGTCACCGTTGGCTGATGTGTAGCAACCCTCACGCATGTTTGGCTCAGTGGCGTGTGGTCAATTATGGACAAAGGGAAGCAATGAGGCTACAATAAAGGGGGTCGGATGGACGGTACAGTAGCCCCGTGGCTTCTTTGGTGCTGACTGACAGCTCACAGCTGACTTCTGACAGTCAACATTGTACTTTGTCTTGTGTATTTGTTCATTGTTGAGTAACGTCTTGATAGAAGCCAGACCAGTGGTGTTTATTCAATGGAAGCAATGCTTCCCTAAAATTAAAATGGGAATAAATAAAATAAAGAGGAAAATAAAGTTTAAAACAAATTATTATAATTAGAAACATCTCCAACAAGTAGACTGAGTTATCATTCTTTATTTTCTTTATTCCCATTTTAATTTCAGGGAAGCATTGCTTCCATTGAATAAACACCACTGGTCTGGCTTCTATCAAGACGTTACTCAACAATGAACAAATACACAAGACACAGTACAATACTTATGTCTGAGAAATAATTAAATGATTACAATAATCTAACTTACTGAATCATACACAATATGTAAGATAGATAGGGGGGGAAATATTACAATCCCTTAACGCGTGGAAGGGAGGCAGGGGGGTTGAAAATTATGAAAAAAAAGCCTTAGGTGATTTTAAGGTCAGCCCCTAAATTCCTTCCTATGAAAATTGGACTGTAGAGCAGTTTTACTCTAGAACCGTAATGTTAAATGTCATGGGTTATTAACAACTTAATCTATGTGGTAGGTATTGAGAAGGTTAGCTTAGAGAAAATGCACCCGCATTGGCTTGGGGAGAGGATGAGAAAAGCACAGAGAACTATCATGTTTGTGGAAAAACAACCCCAGAGCAGCCAGCTAAGATTCTAGCCTCCGGCCGGAGAGTAAAGTTTACTGGCGAGCCAGATGCCCCAGACCGTTTGAACACCTTGCCTGACCTGTCCTCTCATCATGTCCCAGGGGGGACGTCGACAAGGCGGACAATTTCGGCAACACGGCACTGCACTTCGCGGCGGCCCGGGGCCACATGAACTGCGTCAGCTTCCTGGCCAACTTCGGGGCCAACCTCTGGTCCTTGGACATCGACTTCCACACGGCCAAGGAGCTGGCCGCAATGAAACACAGAGACGAGGTGCCAGGTTCCTGGACATGGGGCTGCCAAGGAGGAGACTGCTAACAGGTGGGATGGGGGACTGTTGATAACGCTGGAGTGTTCCAGTTAGTAGGACTTGGAGGGTTTTAGAAACACACGGAATGTTCCATTTAGTAGGACTTGAGGGTTTTAAAACACACGGATGTTCCATTTAGTAGGACTTGAGGGTTTTAAAACACACGGAATGTTCCATTTAGTAGGACTTGGAGGGTTTTAAAACACACGGAATGTTCCATTTAGTAGGACTTGAGGGTTTTAAAACACACGGAGTGTTCCATTTAGTAGGACTTGGAGGGTTTTAGAAACACATGAACTGTTCCATTTAGTAGGACTTGGAGGGTTTTAGAAACACATGAACTGTTCCAGTTAGTAAGGACTTGGAGGGTTTTAAAACACACGGAATGTTCCATTTAGTAGGACTTGAGGGTTTTAAAACACACGAGTGTTCCATTTAGTAGGACTTGGAGGGTTTTAGAAACACATGAACTGTTCCAGTTAGTAGGACTTGGAGGGTTTTAGAAACACATGAACTGTTCCAGTTAGAAGGACTTGGAGGGTTTTAAAACACACGGAGTGTTCCATTTAGTAGGACTTGGAGGGTTTTAGAAACACATGAACTGTTCCAGTTAGTAGGACTTGGAGGGTTTTAAAACACACGGAAGTGTTCCATTTAGTAGGACTTGGAGGGTTTTAGAAACACACGAATGTTCCATTTAGTAGGACTCGAGGGTTTTAAAACACACGGAATGTTCCATTTAGTAGGACTTGGAGGGTTTTAAAACACACGGAATGTTCCATTTAGTAGGACTTGAGGGTTTTAAAACACACGGAGTGTTCCATTTAGTAGGACTTGGAGGGTTTTAGAAACACATGAACTGTTCCAGTTAGTAGGACTTGGAGGGTTTTAGAAACACATGAACTGTTCCAGTTAGTAGGACTTGGAGGGTTTTAAAACACACGGAATGTTCCATTTAGTAGGACTTGAGGGTTTTAAAACACACGAGTGTTCCATTTAGTAGGACTTGGAGGGTTTTAGAAACACATGAACTGTTCCAGTTAGTAGGACTTGGAGGGTTTTAGAAACACATGAACTGTTCCATTAGTAGGACTTGAGGGTTTTAAAACACACGGAATGTTCCATTTAGTAGGACTTGAGGGTTTTAGAAACACATGAACTGTTCCATTTAGTAGGACTTGGGGGGTTTTAGAAACACATGAACTGTTCCAGTTAGTAGGACTTGAGGGTTTTAGAAACACATGAACTGTTCCAGTTAGAAGGACTTGGAGGGTTTTAGAAACACACGGAAGTGTTCCATTTAGTAGGACTTGAGGGTTTTAGAAACACATGAACTGTTCCAGTTAGTAGGACTTGGAGGGTTTTAAAACACACGGAATGTTCCATTTAGTAGGACTTGAGGTTTTAAAACACACGGAGTGTTCCATTTAGTAGGACTTGGAGGGTTTTAGAAACACATGAACTGTTCCATTTAGTAGGACTTGAGGGTTTTAGAAACACATGAACTGTTCCATTTAGTAGGACTTGGAGGGTTTTAGAAACACACGGAATGTTCCATTTAGTAGGACTCGAGGGTTTTAAAACACACGGAATGTTCCATTTAGTAGGACTTGGAGGGTTTTAAAACACACGGAATGTTCCATTTAGTAGGACTTGAGGGTTTTAAAACACACGGAGTGTTCCATTTAGTAGGACTTGGAGGGTTTTAGAAACACATGAACTGTTCCATTTAGTAGGACTTGGAGGGTTTTAGAAACACATGAACTGTTCCATTTAGTAGGACTTGGAGGGTTTTAGAAACACATGAACTGTTCCATTTAGTAGGACTTGGAGGGTTTTAGAAACACATGAACTGTTCCATTTAGTAGGACTTGGAGGGTTTTAGAAACACATGAACTGTTCCAGTTAGTAGGACTTGGAGGGTTTTAAAACACACGGAATGTTCCATTTAGTAGGACTTGAGGGTTTTAAAACACACGGAGTGTTCCATTTAGTAGGACTTGGAGGGTTTTAGAAACACATGAACTGTTCCAGTTAGTAGGACTTGGAGGGTTTTAGAAACACACGGAGTGTTCTGGTTAGTAGGACTTGGAGGGTTTTAAAAACACATGGAGTGTTCCATTTAGTAGGACTTGGAGGGTTTTAGAAACACATGAACTGTTCCAGTTAGTAGGACTTGGAGGGTTTTAAAACACACGGAGTGTTCCAGTTAGTAGGACTTGGAGGGTTTTAAAAACACATGGAGTGTTCTGGTTAGTAGGACTTGGAGGGTTTTAGAAACACACGGAGTGTTCTGGTTAGTAGGACTTGGAGGGTTTTAAAAACACATGGAGTGTTTTGGCTAGTAGGACTTTGAGGGTTTTAGAAACACACGGAGTGTTTTGGCTAGTAGGACTTGGAGGGTTTTAAAAACACATGGAGTGTTTTGGTTAGGAATAGTTACAATTGAGCTGAAGAGTTAACTAAGTAACTTTATTGAGAATATAACTAAAGGTTTTTATTTAACTCACTAACAATTTGAGATGAGATAGCTAAATGGACATAGTTCATGATCCGGTACAGTCTAGTAACCTGCTTGCACAAAGTATTTAATACTACCTCAAGTTTAAACTTATTGTAAATGTTTATAAAACTCTCAATCAAGTTGCATTGCATTCTTGTCTCTCGGACACAGATATGCAATGTTTATCTTATCAGCGGAGTGATATTTGATACAGACTTGGCTTAACTTCTTTAAATATACATCAAACCGGTTTATTTTTAATAATAATCCAACACCTTTGGTTGCTCGCCATTAAGCACATAATAATGGATTAAATAGCAAAGCTATTATATTTGATTATTTGCCGCATCTAGGTATCATATTCTGGAAATTGAAAAATGACACCTGGAAACAGGAATCGAACCCGAGAGCTTTGGCTTAATATGCCAATGCTCTACCCAAATGAGCTATCCAGGAACTGTCCCGGACTCAGGTGGCTGTGTTATCTGATAGCTCGTGATCTTAAACAATAGCTCATTTCCAATTTCCGCATGTCCATCACAGACTCTGCCTTCAGATATGAGTGAAGAATGACCCTGGGCACGGGACGATTCCTGGATAGCTCAGTGGTTAGAGCATTGGCGTACTAAGCCAGAGGTCTCGGGTTCGATTCCCGTTTCCAGGTGTCAATTTTTAAATTTAAAGAATATGGTGCAGTAACATAAGATTGTACTTGAATTTTGGAATATTTTTTAACTAATAAATCCCTGCCCGGAGTTAGGTAATGTTTTCTTATTTTTCGCTCAACGTTTCGTTGCTTTCGCAGGAAAGGTGTCCGTTCCATGAAAGAGAAGGCGGAAAAAGACGCGAAGAAGAGGAGTAAGGAGTTTGAGAAGTTGAAGAAGAAGGCGGACAAGCAGGCAAAGAAAGAGAACGAGAACCAGAAGAAACAGAGGGAGAAGATGACAATAACTGAGCAAAACGACGTGAACATCATGCCTCACAGGTGAATACCTGTTGTACCGCCGAGATGGGCCAATCACAGACAGAGAAACTAGCGATGGCCGTTGTGGTGGTATTACTGTGTTAACGTGCCATGGCTGTGGTCTTAGGTTAAAAATGTCACATTATTGAGCTGGTTAAGGGACACATGGCCGTTCAGAACCGTTCAGACTCGAGGATATTTTGTCCTGCGACATGCTGCTGGTTGCGTTTCAAATAAACTCACCCTCCTCATCCTTTCCTTAGTTTCAATAGTTCATTCGTATGAAGGGATGTCACAATTACTGTGTGTTTTTATATCAATTCTGATTTCTTAACATTAACAATTTCAAACCTGCTTCGGTGGCCTAAGGCTTCACTTTAATGTTAGACTGCTGATGACGGGGAGATCAGGGATCGAGTCCTGGTCGGGTGTACTGAGGCAGGTTTTTCAAAAACAGTTTTTTCCACTCTCTTTCATACAAATGTGGGCACACTTCCTCTAAATTCAAACGTTTTCATCTGTAAATAATTTGCGTAATTAGTACATATGCAGATCACCTAACTGAGCAGTAAGACGCGGTGATAAAAAAATATCTTATTCCCTGAATCCAACCTAACATTAAAATATGTTAGCCTACCTCTTTATAACCGCACTGAAATGTATTTACACAACAAAAAAATTACAATGTGTAGACAGTAAAAAGAAATATCAAAACGAAAGAGCCATGTTTTATTTGTTAAGGTCACTAGAAGACAAATCCGACCCCCTTAACTCAGTCGGTAGCGTGTCTGCCTACTGAGCTAAGGGTCCCAGGTTCGATTCCCGGCATGGCCGATAAATTTATAATTGGTGGAATGTGGATTTACCCTTTTACATTGATAAATTAACGGCCAGGGACTGGTTGTTGTGCCTATAAAAGACTTAAATTATAATATAAGACATATGAAGCTATGCCAGGCCTAGCAAGCTGGTAGTGGAAAATATATGGCTTGAATAAAAAACTGACTCAGACTGGAAACAGTAATGGATTTAAAAAAAAAAAAACTAGAAGTAAAAGCTAATGATGAGTACATTTACAATTGGCCGGTAATAAAGTGAAACGACAAAAAAAAAAACTAATAATGGTCACAATGAAAAATTACCAAATTCTGACCATAGCCGTTTCGTTTAGAAGCCAGAACTTTCCTATCCTGGGATTTTGAAAGTACCTAACTATATGTTTGTGTGTTGTCAAGGCCGTCGAACGTGCTGACCGCGCTGAAGATGGGCTACAAAGGTCACTCGATGGGCACGCTGGGCTCAGTGAGCAAGAACTTCTCGGAGATAGTGGCCCCGGTGTCCGGGGGGAACAGCGCGGGCAGGAAGACCACCACCTCCAACATACAGAAGAAGGTACAGAAGAAACTGAAGGGACAGATGGGGACAGGGAGTGTCCATAACGTGGGCGACTTCAAAGTCGGGGAGGTGAGCGCTCAACTGGATACCAACCCGACAAAACGACAAACTAGACTACCAGTAACAGATTTAAAACAGATTAAAATAAGCTAAACAAAAAGGAAGAAAAGTTACAATTTTGGATATTTTTTTCCCCCTTCATATTTTGATTGTTTTGCTAACTATTTTACTGTTAATTTTTTTGTTGGTCCTAATTTTTTATTTAAGTTATTTGCTTTGTTAGTTTTTTTTGTTTGTTTTCCATTCACGATTTATTCATGTTGTTAAATATGTAAGAAGTTACAGAAAAGGTGGATATAAACATATAAAAGGAACAAACAAAATATGGCTTTTACAATGAAAAGAACACAGTTCACACTTTACACTGCTGACACTGGACAAAGAGGTAATGGTTATACCACCCAATCCCTCAACATAGGTTTCATTCTATCGGAACTCATCAGGGAGGAGTGCGGAACGCACAACACAACTTCCTAAAAGAGGAAACCAAAAAACCTAAAAGGGAGACGAAGTAAATTGGTAAAGAATGATAGGAAACATAGAGAGGAACATGTAACTTAACATAAAATACAAGACCAATAGGTTTTTGTCCAGTAGCAGCAGTGTTAGGTGTGTTCTTCTTTTCACTGTAAAAGCCATATTGTGTTTTCTCCCTTTTATATATTTCTCTTTCTCTTTCCTGTTCCTTCTTCCATTTATAACAAAAATTACTTCAAAAGGTGGAAAGAGATTTCCCATTAACATTCTATTTTTGTTTTGTGATTGACCGTCGAAGCCCATAGTAAAGACTTGTTTATGTCGACAGATCGAGGACGGAAAGAGGTCTCTACGCAGTCTCACGGGACTCCGCAGGGACTCGGAGATTATCTACGTGGGCACCTACGATACGGCGGGCGGAGGTTGGTTTCGGTTGAATATAAACCCGATGGCGAGATAGGGGCGAGCGTTAGACATTGTTTCACAAGTAAAAAAAACCTGTGAGAAGTTTTGTGTAACGTTCTAACCATAAACTTTAACAAATCAAGATTTTTTTAGAAATATCTATTTAAAAATGTAATCAAAATCTTTGTTTCATTCAATGCGTTTTACAAAATATTTCTCGGGCGATTTCTAAATGAACTGTTCATTATTTTCACTAAATTATTTTCTTAACCTATATTATTTTAATATTGACCTTCAGATGAAACTTGGAAAAATTGTGAAAATGTCAGGGGAATTTTGTAATCAATCAGGGGAAATGGTATATTATTTGGTTGTATACAGAAATGAAATGTCTTAGTAACATCCTATTAAAACACTGTTTCTATCTAATTCGATGCATTTTTTCTTTTTCAAACCAAGAAAATTTTTCTTTCCGAGATTCTGTTGCCTCCTCAAAGCAAAGTTTCCCAAAAAAAAAAACTTAAGGGTTATGTTGCAGGTAAGCGAGGTAAAATAGCAGACGTGTTTGAGACCAACGGGGAGTTGAACCGGTCTGTGTCGGAGCCCGACTTCCTTCACAACCCTGACAGTGGCTTCAGCGACGAGGTGCTACTACACGAGCCGGCCAGCATGTTCGACAGGCCGGGCTTTGGCAGCGTCGTGTTCAGGTAACACCGCGAGGTCACTCTTAGCGTGGCAGTGTCGTCTTCAGGTAACACCGCGAGGTCACTCTTAGCGTGGCAGTGTCGTCTTCAGGTAACACCGCGAGGTCACTCTTAGCGTGGCAGCGTCGTCTTCAGGTAACACTGCGAGGTCACTCTTAGCGTGCCAGCGTCGTCTTCAGGTAACACCGCGAGGTCACTCTTAGCGTGGCAGTGTCGTCTTCAGGTAACACCGCGAGGTCACTCTTAGCGTGTCAGCGTCGTCTTCAGGTAACACCGCGAGGTCACTCTTAGCGTGTCAGTGTCGTCTTCAGGTAACACCGCGAGGTCACTCTTAGCGTTGCAGTGTCGTATTCAGGTAACACCGCGAGGTCACTCTTAGCTTGTCAGTGTCGTGTTCAGGTAACACCGCGAGGTCACTCTTAGCATGGCAGTGTCGTGTTCAGGTAACACCATGAGGTCACTCTTAGCGTGGCAGTGTCGTGTTCAGGTAACACCGCGAGGTCACTCTTAGCGTGGCAGTGTCGTCTTCAGGTAACACCGCGAGGTCACTCTTAGCGTGCCAGTGTCCACTTCTCAAAATTGCCTCTTTTTTTTATCACCACGTCTTACCACCCATTCGGGTTATACACTTATGTACTAATTACGCTTATGATTTTAGGGATAGGAAGCGTACCTGCATTTGCATAGAGGGAGAGTGGAAAACCATTTTGTGGAAAAACCACTCTCAGTAAACCTGACTTGAAATTCGAACCTCAATCTCCCCATCGCCGGCAGTCAAGTCTTCTGCAAGAGTCACGCCTTAGACCATGCGGCCCCCGAAGCAGGTCATTCTACTGGTAGAATTAAAATAAAACATATTGGTTAATCAAGCAATGAGGATGTAAAATGAGAGGATGCCAAAGAGAATGGAGATGAAATATGTACGAAAAAGACTGCAAGGGAGGCCAAGAAAGAGACGAGAGGAGCAGATAACAGAAAGTGTTCAAGTGAGAGGAGAAGAATGGTGGAAGGATGATGGAAGATGGAGGCATTTTACTAAACTGACCCAGCCACAGGCTGGAAACAGTTGATGATGATGGTTAGGCAAGAAGTGTTAAGAATACGTTGGTTCTAAGGTGCGGAAAGTGCAAGTATTCTCAGTTGGTGTGTTTTTTCGTGAGCTCCATTTCCTGCTAGCGCTCCTTGATAATGTTCATATAACATGGGTTGAATCTTCTTTGTTTTGAAATAGCTCAGATTTTAATCTTCAAACCTAAAAATCCTAAATCTCGAATCAAAATCCGAATCATAGAAAAGATGAAAAAGCCTAAGTATTATAACGCTAATGTCAAAAGATAAAAACGAAAGCTTCATAACATTTTCAGCGGACACTATTTCCAACGCCGATTGCCCGGCTCCCAAGCCTACCAAACGCTGTTAGTTAGCAAAGGTTGTTTTTTTTCCTCACTACATCTTAGTACTTATTTGTGTTATACACAAACATTAATTATGCTGCTGTGTTATCGGTAAGGAAGGTTGAATTTATAAGAAATGTGCCTACATTTTCATGGAGATAGAGTGGGAAGCAATTTAAAAAAAAAACTCCTTACACTCGACGGCATTCAAACCCAGTCTCCAGTCTTAAGACGAGAGTGACACAAACCATGCAACCACCGAAGCTAATGTCCCTCTGTAACGAAGTGTCTCTGTTTCAGGAACACCATCGCTGCGACCCTGAGTGGACTGTCCGCAAGTGTCCTGGTCGCTGTCCTCCTGTAACGAAGTGTCTCTGTTTCAGGAACACCATCGCTGCGACCCTGAGTGGACTGTCCGCAAGTGTCCTGGTCGCTGTCCTCCTGTAACGAAGTGTCTCTGTTTCAGGAACACCATCGCTGCGACCCTGAGTGGACTGTCCACAAGTGCCCTGGCCGCTGTCCCCCTGTAACGAAGTGTCTCTGTTTCAGGAACACCATCGCTGCGACCCTGAGTGGACTGTCCACAAGTGCCCTGGCCGCTGTCCCCCTGTAACGAAGTGTCTCTGTTTCAGGAACACCATCGCTGCGACCCTGAATGGACTGTCCACAAGTGCCCTGGCCGCTGTCCTCCTGTAACGAAGTGTCTCTGTTTCAGGAACACCATCGCTGCGACCCTGAGTGGACTGTCTGCAAGTGTCCTGGCCGCTGTCCCCCTGTAACGAAGTGTCTCTGTTTCAGGAACACCATCGCTGTGACCCTGAGTGAACTGTCTGCAAGTGTCCTGGTCGCTGTCCCCCTGTAACGAAGTGTCTCTGTTTCAGGAACACCATCGCTGCGACCCTGAATGGACTGTCCACAAGTGCCCTGGCCGCTGTCCCCCTGTAACGAAGTGTCTCTGTTTCAGGAACACCATCGCTGCGACCCTGAGTGAACTGTCTGCAAGTGCCCTGGCCGCTGTCCTCCTGTAACGAAGTGTCTCTGTTTCAGGAACACCATCGCTGCGACCCTGAGTGGACTGTCCGCAAGTGCCCTGGTCACTGTGACGAAGTGTCTCTGTTTCAGGAACACCATCGCTGCGACCCTGAGTGGACTGTCCACAAGTGCCCTGGCCGCTGTCCCCCTGTAACGAACTGTCTCTGTTTCAGGAACACCATCGCTGCGACCCTGAGTGGACTGTCTGCAAGTGCCCTGGCCGCTGTCCCCCTGTGACGAAGTGTCTCTGTTTCAGGAACACCATCGCTGCGACCCTGAGTGGACTGTCTGCAAGTGCCCTGGCCGCTGTCCCCCTGTAACGAAGTGTCTCTGTTTCAGGAACACCATCGCTGCGACCCTGAGTGGACTGTCCAAGGCCGAGGACAAGGACAGTGCGGTGGTCTCCACTGAGACGAGAGGGGGGGAGGACATCAGTATAGGGAGTGCGGGGAGTCTGGCTCACAGCAACTTGCCTTGGGACCAAGAGGACGTGGACAGTGGTGAGAGTCGCACTTTGCTCGGCTGGTACAAACTATAATAGTTTGTAAGTCGTGTTCTAATACAGTGTTTCCCAAACTCTCTCCAGTCGAGTGACCCTTTTAAGTACCATGACCCAAAAGCGACTATACTACTACTGTAAAAGAAACGCTGAATTGTTTTATTTAGAAAATTGAGAGCCCACTTTTGTAGCCATGCATGATAATTACTACATGACTTATGGAATTTAATAGTGTTATTACACGCTTTGGTGGACACATGGTCTAAGGTGATACTTTTATAATAGACTAGACCGACATTGACAGGGACCTTGAGGTTCGAATCTCAGTTGGGTGTACTGAAAGTGGTTTTCCCGACTCTCCCTCCATGCAAATGCGGGTACACTTCATCTAAATATAACCTTCCTAATCCTTAAAGCCATTAGTGTAATTAATACATAAGCGTATAACCCAAACAGGTCTTTATATAATCTTAACATGTAAACAGGTTTTTATAAGATCTTAACATGTAATCTCTATTTAGGAAGGTAATTCCAATACCTTTCATTTATAAAGAAATTTTTCGAGTTATTTTGAATTTTAGTGAAGGGTCTCGCAATTTTATAGTATTGAAGTACACGAAACACCATTTAAATCTACAATTTTATCTGATACATTCTTGTGAACTTTTTTATGTAAGTTAATTCGAGCCCTTCCTCTTACCATATAAGTTGACGTCACTTCATTATCTGAGTTGATTTGTTCATCAGACTTATTAGCATCATTAAAATATTTTATGATTAATAAAACCCATTGGTACGGTCACGCACCCACAGTAAATCTTATTGCACCCCCAAAGAGGTTGGGCAACGCTGCACTAATACCATTTTTTATTTTAAAAATGCATTTAAAACACCCAAATGAGAATAAAATCCACAAATTAACTACTACACCATGAGATAGTCAGTTGTGATAAACTACTGAGCTACCCTTCCAAAATTTTTGTTCATTTAAACCCCAAATCCTTTGTGAGTATCTTTGGCCGAGTACAATTGGTTCACATCCATACCAGGCCTCTAAAATAATGAAGAGAAATAATGACATCGAGGCCTAAACCTCAGGAGTATATTTTAGCATCTTACTACCTAAAATTACATGGATGTGTTAAGGAGGAAGATTGAATCTACAGAAAGTGTATCCATATTTGCATGGATAAAGAGTGGGAAACCATTTAGAAAAAACCACCTTCGGTACAACCCGACAGAGATTTGAACCTCGATCTCCCTGTCATCGGCATTCCAGTCTATCGCCAGAGTGACGCTTTAGACCATTTGATCACCAAAGCGTGTTTTATTATATTATTATTGAGTTATTTATATATCTATCAAAAGTGACAGCTGCAAATCACATGACTTGATGTATGAATACATGAAAGTAAATCTAATAGCGTTCCCTGCCTTCCTTTGAAAATTAGACTCTAGTTAGGAAAGTCCGACATGATCAGGAGGTCCAAGGCACTAAAAACAATCTGCTCTCTTGTCTGTCCAGACGACGGGACGAGTGACACGGAATGGTCGCCTCTGCAGCTGTTCCTGGTGTCGGCCGGTCTCGGCGAGTACGTGCCTCGCTTCGTGAGCGAGGAGATCGACCTTGAGGCGCTGGTCCTGCTCACGGACAAGGACTTTGATGCCATGGGGATCCCCATCGGGCCCAAGAGGAAGCTGATGGCCGCCGTCGAGAGGAGGAAGGCGGCCCTCGCCGACCCGGGGGAGGTCGCTGACAGTCGTCTCTAGTCCCCCCCCCCCACTTTTTCAAAACAAACAGTTCTTTGAGAAATACTTTTTGTGTGATTGTAAGATAAGGATGTGCAGAGCTTCATAAACTTAAGACTTTGCTTCGAAAGTAAAATTCAGGATTCGACCATTTTATTACAAAGCTTCACCAAAAAAAAAAATATTTAAATTTAAAACACACATTTTAGCCTAGGTTTATATTTTTTTCACTTTCTGTGACAAAAACTGGAAAAGTGATACTCCCTACTTCTGTAAACACTTCGATAAAACGTGAACTATATTTTATAACTATAAAATATGATTCTTAGAATTATGACAAATCATCTTGTACAAAATGTTGAATCGAGCTCAAGTTTTCCCATTCAGAGTTGACCTCGGCTGAGTTCCGCAGAAAGTTACAGAGTTTCGATTCAACCAGAATTTTAAATTCAATAAATCTGTATTAATAAAATTTAACTATGTAAATAAAAGTAATTATTTATCAAATATCAATGAAATTAAGAGTCTGATACTTCAAATTAAAAAAAAGCTTGTTTTTATAAATAGACTTGAGGTGAATTTTTAAACAATTTTTGGTGACAATAGGTTTTCAAAGCGAGGCGAGCACTTTACCCCCAAGACCACCGAGGTCGATAACTTCTTTTTTTGTTTTTGTAGAAGCAGCGTCTTTGGTTCACTTAAAAATGTTTCAAAAGTGTTAGCTTCTAAAAGGCTGCCTTCTCTTAATATTTATAAATACGGCAAACTGGGCAAAATGAGCTCAGTTGATGCCTCATACAAACCATGTTCGGTTGTTTAATTTATCATTTCATGCAGTTTAATCTCTCTTGTTGCCACAACAACGAAACCAAAATCTTAATAGTTTTATTAATATTATTTGTTCTTTCAATAAGTTACAACTGTTGTACCACACATGGTCTAGTTATTGCACACTTGGTGATCCAACATAACTTGTGCTACACACATGTACGAACACAACCCCTTTTCACGACCTTCACTCGCACACGCCTTATTCACGTCTACACACCGTCATATCACGCACTGACTGTCCTCTCTCTCGCCTGTAATCACCAGTCTCACCAACCTCACGCAATAAGTTCTAGTGAGTCTCTAACACAACTAAAAAAAAGCCAACTATACAGTAATCCTTAAGGAAGTATTGATAGTCGTTTATTAACACATTTCATTGACATTAGAGTAATAGCAAGCAAATACTAACTATTTCAACATTAGTGACTTTTAACCAATGTTTGCAGTAATAACCTTCTGCCAGCTGTTAGTTACCGCCACTACTACACCAGATAGACTGTCGGTATCTTTACAATGGCGATATTTTTCAGATGTACACTTAGTTTATGCTGAAAGGCGGGAAGTTTACCTTGAATGGTTCCACTACGACACATCTTGTAGGATAGTGTAGTACCTCTCTGGGGTAACAGAGTGTACTAGTGTAGTTTTGCACCAAGTGGTATTTTTACAGTTATATGTGCTATACAAGCCAAGGCTGTAGCCAGCCAATAATTTCAGAGGGGGTTTGGTGGGCACATCCTCCAATTGCCGGAGGCTAGAAAAAATTATAAATGTTAAACAGTTCTAGAAGCTATCTGAAGTGTTTTTTACGACAACATCGCCCTCTAAAATTCTAAATATTCAAACCTCTAGAAGCTCTTTGAAGTGCTTTTTATGGTAACATAGCCCCCTAATTTGTACTTGTACCTTAATTTTGATATTGTTTGAACCATAAATAAAGCCATATATATTTTGTTCATAAATTTTTTTGGGGGGGGGGTGTTTGAACCTACAACCCCCCCTCCCCCCGACTACGGCCTTGATACAAGCCCTTCAAAATAGATTAATTTTTATACCTTTTTTAACCGTCTCAAAACTTCTTGTATCCGACAATCAGTCCCTCGCTTCGGTGGTCAAACTGTATAAGGAGTCATTCTCGCAACAAACTGACCGAGGATGATTAGGAGATCAGGGTTCAAATCTCGGTCGAGTGTAATAAGGGTACTTTAACAAAAAAAAAAAATTTCCACTCTCCCTCCATGCAAATGCAGGTAAACTTCCTCTAAATTCAACCCTTGTCCCCAGCACAAATCAGTGTAATTAGTACACGTGTGTAAAGCCTGAATGGGTAGCAAGACACGGTGCTAAAATAGTGTGCTTGGTTGCTGACTTGAAAACATCCCCGAGACGTACGTCTGCGCACTTGCCCTCCATCCAAACAACATTTTACGTTGCCTTCGGGCAAAATCTTGGGCCTCGCCCTACAGCTAAAGACACCAGTGGCTATTTTCCAAATAACAGAACACATTTAAGAAAAGACTTTGTCTCGCACGAATTTAAATGTTCCCAATAAAAGCTAGCACTTTTCAGAGTTGATGTTCATTTTGTTACCGTATTATCTCAATAACATTTGTATTTTATCAAGTTGCCATCAACAAAATGTAAATACCAATAACTCATGGTGGTTACAGACAGGGAAAACCTGGAAAAGTCATGGAATTTTTGGATGACAGGGAAAACAGGGAAATGTCAGGGAATTTAACCAAAAATAAGGAAAAGTCAGGGAATCAGAAAAATGTCTAAAATATCCCATTAATTTCGCAACCAAACACTAAAACAAAAGTTAATAATACCTAAATAAAATAACACTTTAATTTTTAAAATAACTGATAAAACTGTTTATGTTTAGTAGATACAAACTTTTTTTTAATATGTGATCAATAATAAATAAAACAAGTCGTCATCCACCATTAAAACTGGAAAAAAGTAGTCAGGGAAAATTGAAATATGTTGCCTGGAAAAGTCAGGGAATTTTGTAAAATACGTTTTGTAGCCAGCCTGTAAGTGCCCATTATAAACAAGGTAATAATATCTAATAATTTCAAACACCATCATTTTGTTGCATTTCAAACATAAATATTTGTCAAAATGCTTTTTATTGTGGTTTTTACTGTTTAAAATTTATGATAAATAAACCAAAGAAACGTAAACTATAATATAGTGTGGATAGTTGTGAATGTTTTAAAGTTAATATTAGTGTGTTTGTACAACTAGTTCATTTCCTTTAGATGTTTTTTTATATGGAAATATAAAGTTAAACAATTTAGTGAATGTGTATATTTGCAAGACTCTTAAATATTTTGTGATTACAATTTTGTAAGAAATAAAAGAGTTGATGCTAAATGTATATACTTGAATAAATAAATATTTTACACAAATATAAGTTTTGAAAAATTAAATTATATTTTGACAATACAATATAAAGGAAACAAAAAATAATCTCAAAATGCTTTGTTCGACCTCTTTTCAGAGCTTGATTCAGTGAATATAAGAAACATCGGGGATGGTGCCATTAGATCTGTTCATTGCTCTAAAATCTTCAGACATTTTATCTTATACTTATATGAGAGTTATAAAAGTAACAGGATCTACTTTAATGATATTACCAATACATATAAAATAACAATAATAGTAAAATGTTGTCCACAACAAAATGTATTTGTATTTAATTAACTGTTCTTCCAACCAGAATCCTGCAATAAAAACCGCCACAATGATGCACCTCTGGGTAAAATAATGGATCAATACCACATCATATTATCAACAACTGTCTCCAGTCCGTTGCAGAGTCAGTTTAGTAAAATGCATCCATCTTCCTCTATCCTTCAACCATTCTTCTCCTCTCACTTGCACACTTTGTGTTGTCCGCTCCTCCCGTCTCTTCCTTGGCCTCCATTGTAACATTTTAGGTATGATCAGTACGAAGGTGTATAGCCTGAACAGGTAGTAAAACATAGGCTCAAGCTTCGTGAATGTCGCAGCCGGAACATTTTTTCAAGTCAAGTTTAAGTTTTCGAAGCGGTGCAACCCCCCCCCCTCCCCTTCATTACATATATAAAGGTGGGACAGAAGGGGTCACAAGAAAAGGGCAGTGTTTTTGCAGTTTTCAATACAAACAATTTATTAAGTCGAAATAAATAAAGATTGTTCCTGTAAAAACATAGAATTTAATTTTATACACTTACTAGTTTCACTAGTTTTTGAATATTTGTCATGAGCAAGTTAGTAGCATTTGTCGAGAAGCGTTTTAAATGGAGAGTAGAAGTTCTCATAAAATATTAGGACACCCTCGACAGATATAAAAGAACTGTTGATATCACCAGGTGAAGAAAATTAAACTTTGTTTATAGAGTAGCAATATTAGTTTGATTTTACCACCAAAAAAAATGGCAAAAGTACAGCCCTTAGCTCACAATTCCACCTTAAGTATTTGTAAGAAGTTACAGGAAAGGTGAATATAAAACATATAAAAGGGAACAAATCCAATATGGCTTTTACACATTTTTTTCCCTGTGTTTGTCCTTTTTATGTTATTTGTTCCTTTAACATGTTCCATCCAAGTGTCCTAACATTCTTTATCAATCTCCTTTCTGTACCGTTTACATTTTTTTGTTTTCCTCGTTTAGCAAGTTGAGTTGCGAGTTTCAAACTCCCTCCCGATGAAATCCGATAGAATGAAACCTAGGTAGGTCAAGGGAATGGGCGGTAACAATTGATTTTCTTCAAGAGGCAGCCAATACCTTTTTGTCCAATGGCAGCAGTGTAAAGTGTGAACTGTGTTCTTCTTTTCATTGTAAGAGTTATATTGTGTTTGTTCTTTCTATTCCACCTTGCCCGTACCTTCTTACAAATATGTATAACAATCCCAACTTGTGGTCCCGGAATATTTCTTGTAAGTGCACAAGAATCGTCGTCTCCTGGTCCACATAGTCGCTCCAGACTAGCACCTTGGGCCTCGTAGCACGACAGTACTTACAATGACCCCGCCTGCGTACGATACAACTAAGGGGGCCCAGCCCCAGGACAGTCTGAAGACACGGCGGAGAGCGAGCTCTGATCCTCCGTCTCCATCACCTCTAACCGTTGTCTCTTCACGTAATGCTCGATGCGGGTCTCCAAGCTCCCTGGGAACACAGGCAGAAGGTCACATGCGAGGCCCAGTCTGCAACGACGGATGACTCTTAATTAGTTATCAAGAACCATCATTTTATTTTTTTAAATTTATAAAATGAGGTTTCTTGGTTCTTCTATTCTGTAGTCATAATTTACTTAAATATCATCATAGTCAATAATTTTATTTAGTGAGAATTTAATATAGCGCGACACCTTAGCTCAGTCGATAGCGTGTTTGTCTACTGAGCTAAGGGTCCCGGGTTCGATTACCAACATGTCCGAAAAATGTTTAATTGGTGAAATGTGGGTTTACCCTTTCACAATGATAAATTAACAGCTGTGGACTGGATGTTGTGCCTGTCCTAGTCTTAAGTTAGATTATAAGACATATGAAGCTATGACAGGACTAGCCAGCCGGTAGTGGAGAGTATATGGCTTGGATAAAAAACTGACCACAGGCTGGAACCAGGAATGGATGTGAAAAGATTAATTTGTAATGTATTCTTCGTTTACCTTGTAAGGCAGTAAGCTTACCTTACTTGGTTCCACTATGGCTGAGCTTGTAAGAGAGGGCCATAGTGTAATCAGTCAAGGTAAGACTGCTACCTTGCTTGGTTCCACTATGGCTGAGCTTGTAAGAGAGGGCCATAGTGTAATTAGTCAAGGTAAGGCTGCTATCTTTCAGAGTATATGGAGAATACATAGCAGCTCAGAATGGCAATAATTAAAATGAGTATTTTAACTGTAGACATCTTTAATGAAGAAACTGGGTTTTATTTCAAGCAAAGTCAAAGGTGATATAGTTTCGAAAGCAAATGTAGGATTTCAAATGTCTGCACACCCCTGAGCCGCAACTAAACCAAACGCTCCAAAGTTGTCCCGACTCCAACTCACCGCAGGTCGGTCTCTTGAGTAGAGGTTGGTACACTTTGGATCGGACCCCCTGGAGTAGACAAGAGGTCTGCTCCGACACCGGGGTCTCCAGGGAGGACTCCAGATCCAACAACATCGCCCGCACCATGGAAGCCCTGAGGACACGACTTTGATTTAGTTCAAACGCTCTTCACCCCAGAGCTATGCAATGAAAGCAGAACGCAACATATGTTGACGTTGACTCTACTCACTTTACGTAAAGTTTGGTCCAAGTACTCTGCAGTGTGCGCACGACTTGCGTGAGACACTCTTGGTTCATGTACCATTGCGTTCCTTGTTCATACTCGCAGTGGAACAGGTTGAGGGGCAGCTCGCTGGCCATGCTGTACTGAGGCTTCCTTAGGGCAGGAATACCAACATTATAAATTACTATTTCTTTTTCTAAGGCTTTATAGTGAGGCACGTGTTAAGGCCACTTTTTCGATTTGATGGGAGGTCGGAGTAAATACATGAATTATTCCTGAATCCCAATCAAATTTTGAATAATTTATACCAAAAAACATATTGAAAAAATATATTAAGCATTTTTATAGATCTTTGCACACTATAGAAAATCTACCATAGAAGAAATGATAATTGACAGCGAGGAAAAGTTACTCTGTATCAATTCACTCAACCATGTGGTCTGCAAGACAATATGTTGATTTGTTTTTTGTTTTTTTAAACTTCTGACAGTCAAAACTTTCACAACAAACTTTTTTTTAATTTATCTTTTCTTTTAACCATTTTTACATTTTTTTTATACACCAACTTATGAAAATAACTGTTCAAGTGTTTCTTAAGTTCACATGGAAATGCTTTTTAAACAAGAGCTTCTTAAATGGTGCTTTCTCTTAAACAATTAAGATGGCGAACCAGCTGAAACAAGAGCAATTAATGACGTCATACAATCACTCTTCTGATGTGTTCATGCGCCGTTTACAAAATAAAAATGGTTTATTTCAAACTAATATTCTGAATGGCTCTTTCTCTAAGTTATAGAGAAAACTTTGTTTTATTTGGTCAATGAGTTATAACAAGGTACAAGTGTGATTATAATACCTTTTAATTTATTATTTCAAGCACTATTATAGCTCTTGTTCCTCGGTCCCAGCAAAGATTTATCTGATTGCCAAACCCTTCCTTCACCTCTGACAAGACGTGTATTAATCACAACTTGTGAATGTGAGGAATACCAGGCCTCCACCGTGGTTCAGATCCCACGTTAAACTGTAGGTCCTCCATTTAATCTCACAATCACCCTACCATTACATATTAGCGTAAGTGCGTATAACCCGAACGGGTAGTAAGACGCGGTGCTAATAATAATAATAATAATAATATAGCTCTTGTTGCCACAACCGCGAAACCAAAAACCTAATAGCTTTATTAATATTTATGGTTCTTTCAATAAGTTATAAAAACACCAGTTATATAATAATCTTTGAGAAGTATTATTAAAGGTGTTTTATAACACTTTTTTATTAATAATATAGTATTACTAAGAGTCTGACACCTAGTTCAGTTGGTAGTGGGTCTACCTACTCGGCTAAGTGTCCCGGGTTCGATTCCCGGCAATGCCGAAAATTTATCAGTGAAGAAAATACGGGTTTACCCTTTCACAGTAATGAATTAACGGCTGGGGACTGGATGTTGTGCCTGTCCTAGTCTTAAGTTATATTATAAGTCATATGAAGCTATGACAGACCTAGCCAGCCTGTAGTGGGAAATATATGGCTTGAATAAAAAATTGACCCGGGCCACAGGCGGGAAACAACAATGGATGTAAAAAAAGTATTACTACAAAAATAATTATTTGCAAATAAGGTTACATTAGTAACTTATGTTGGCAATAAAGAGCCTTTTGCTAGCTTTCATCATCTATACTACTGTAGATACTGTAGATAGACAATATATAAAAGTGTTTGTTATTGCCGCAAAAGGATTTGGCACTGAATGGTAGAGGGGGATCTTGTAGAACAGTGGACCGGACTAGTCTAACTTTCACCGTCGTGCAGATACTATACCAAAAAAAAAAAAGTGTACACTTTATTTTACGATAAATCAACAAAATATCCAACCTGTTATATTTGTAAGAAGGTACAGGAAAGGTGGATAGAAACATAAAAGGGACAAACACAATATGGCTTTTACAATGAAAAGAAGAACACAGTTCACACTTTACACTGCTGCCACTGGACAAAGAGGTAATGGCTGCTTCTCTAAGAATATTGATTGTTACTGTCCAATCCCCCGACCTAGGTTTCATTCTATCGGAACTCATCAGGAGGGAATGTGAAACGTGTAATGTAACATCCTAAAAGAGGAAACCAAAAAACCCAAAGGGAGGAAAAAGGAAACTGTCAAAGAATGAAAGGACACTCAGAAAGGAACATGTAAAAACAACGAATAACACAAAGGACCAAACATTTACCTTATAATTTGAAAAACAAAATTTTATAATTGTTTTAAAAATCTTTAATTCTCAAATATACTCAAGTATTCAAGGACTTCTAGAATTTAAAGTTAAATATTTCATTGAATAACCTTAAGGATTCAAGGTCTCGACTGCGTCATCCCTAGTTTGTGCGATGGCGCGTTACTCACCTCGGATGCGAGTCGACATCCAGCAACTCCTGGACCACGTCGGCCTCCTCCTTGCCTTGGCCGACCAATAGCAACAATCCCATGATGCATCTCACCTGATGCCACAGGAATGCGTGACCAACCAGTGTCAGAACACACATGTCGTAGCCTGGAACACCAGAACGTGACGCAAGTACCATAGGTACTAGACTAGACTTTGACCTGCGAGGTCCTAGGATTAATCCTTATCCACCGCAAAGAGGATGTTTTATCTTCAAGAATGTTTACCACCTTCCCACCGAGAAAATGCAGGTGCAATTTAATGTCCACAATAAGAGCGTGGAAGTACTAAAATAATTCCAGTTTGAGATGAGTTTTAATAGTTCAAACGCAATTTGAATACTTAACCAAAACTATAAAAATTCGAGTAATCGAAATTTTTAATCTTATTTAAAAGAAGTTTGAGTCTAATTTTAATTTGAGGTATTTAACATGCACTTTCTGAACCGACAGTTGTTATCAGCACAACACTTTTAAACTAACTTAAACCTAGAATAGACACAACGTCCAGCCCTCAGCCAGTTAATTCATCACTGTGAAAGGGAGAACCTTTGTTTCACCAATAAAACATTTTTCTGCCATGCGAGGAATTGAACGGAGCCTTCACTCAATAGTCGGATACGTTACCGACGGAGCAAAGATGCTGAGTTTGAGTTTAATTAATTATTATTATTATTAGCACCGAGTCTTACTAACCGTTTGGGTTATACGCACTTACGCTAATGTGTGATGGTAAGGTGATTGTGAGATGAAATGGAGGACCTACAGTTTAACGTGGGATCCGAACCACGGTGGAGGTCTGGCATTCCACACATTCACAAGTTGTGATTAATACACGTCTTGTCAGAGGTGAAGGAAGGGTTTGGCAATCAGAGATAAATCTGTGCCTGGACCAAGGATTGAACCCCGGACCCTCACCACAGAAGTCTGACACCTTAGCCCTAGACCACCAGGTCACCCTATTTTAATTAATTGAATTAAATTTTAGGACACCATTTCATAGCAAATAAACCCCCTCTTTATTTGCTTTTATCTAATCAATAAAACAAACTTGCATAGTTATATTAAATTTAGTTAAATATCCAAATTTTTATGGTCATAATCTTTGTCACAAAAACTTATCCATAAAAAAAAACGTATATTTTGTGTTCATGCGTGGATCTATTACACAAGTGTCACACTCTCAATAGACTAAACGGCTGATGACGAGGAGATCAGGGTTCGATCCCGGTCAGGTGCACCGAGGGTGGTTTTCCTTAAATAGTTACCCACTCTCTTTCCGCACAAATGTGGGTACACTTCCTCTAAATTCAACCTTCCTCAACCCTAAATAATTTGCATAATTAGTATATTATAGGTGTATAACCTAAATGGGTAGTGAGACGCGATGCTAAAAAGAATAATTGATTTATTTTATTAGAACGACATATTACAAGCACTTGTGAGAATAAACATTTTTTAAATGATTTTAGTCAAGAAAGTTATGTAAATAAGCCAAATATATAATTTTTTTCTATCATAAAAACAATAAACAACCATAAAATTGATCTTTATTTTGGCTTGAAGAATACTTCATACATTAGTTTCGAGTTTGTTGAAGATTTGCACTTGTCACACCCCACGCCCTGGCCTCCCCCTCCTAGGATCCTCAGTACCTGATGTATCGCCGCTATCTGCGGACATATGAGGGTCCCTGGACATGACAGAGACCTGTGCGCTCACGATGGACCTAATGAAGCTCACCACTCCGTTGGCGACGTCCATCTTGCAGAAGTTTCTGAAGTCGTGTGTCCCCACGATGAACCGGGCGGCTGAATTCATCACCTTTTGGGGTACAAACCTTTATATGATGACTGAACAGTAAGGAGCTAATTATTAATTAATAATAAGAGATTATCACAAAGTGATCCGTGATTGTTATCCACAAGATTAGTTCTGAGAGAGCTCAATAAAATCCAATTAAGTGAAAAAATGACAACATGGAAACGGGAATCGAACCTGGGACCTTTGGCGAACTGTTAAGGGGATATTGAGGTAGAAGTAATTAACAAAATGTACCGAGATTTTTGTTTTCCTCGTATAAGTTCTATATTTTTTTTCCAAAGCATCTTTATGCATGTTCGGGCTGTATGCTTTTATATTAATTACGCAAACAGGGTAGTAATAAAGATGATAAACTTTTTCAGGAAAGGTACCCACACTTGTGTGGAAGAAAAGTGTGAAGCCATTTAGAAAAAAAAACTACCTTCATTACACCCAGCTATTCAACCCTCGACCTCCCAACTAAATTTATACAGTTTGTCCATTGGCGCGAGCGATTTATTATATTTGTAAGAAGGTACAGGAAAGGTGGATAGAAACATATAAAAGGGACAAACAGAATATGGTGTTTACAATGGAAAGAAGAACACAGTTCATACTTTACACTGATGCCATTATACCTTTTACATGTTCCTATCTATGTACCCTTTCATTCTTTACAATTTTCTATTTTCTCCCGGTTGTGTTTTTTTTGTTGCCTCTTTTAGGAAGTTGTGTTGTGCGTTTCACACTCCTTCCTGATGAGTTCCGATAGAATGAAACCTAGGTCGGGGGATTGGGCGGTGATGATCGATTTTCTTTAAGAGGCAGCCATTACCTCTTTGTCCAATGGCAGCAGTGTAAAGTGTGAACTGTGTTCTTCTTTTCGTTGTAAAAGCCATATTGTGTTTGTTTCTTTTATATGTTTATATCCACCTTTCCTGTACCTTCTTACAAATATAATACTATTGCCTCATAAAGCGAATAGAGGTTTTCCTTATAGAGATTTACAGGATGATTTGAAACTCTTGAACCTGTCTGTACAAACTTTAGTGGGAGAAAGGGATCAAACCTTTTTTGTTAATGAATGTCTGTCCACAAACATCACTCTCAGGTGCTACAGAGCGCTAGTGGTACATAAGCGAAAGGCAGAAAGTGTAAACAACATTCTTATTCACAGCAGTTTTACAGCAGTTGTTCAAAGAAGCAACCACCAACAATTATGCCCGACAGAGTTGACGCATTGATTGCCGTAAATTTTCAAAGATATGCATGTCAGCCATCTCAGAATCCGTTAAATGTTCCATGTTACGTGTACGAAGTCCGCGTTATGAATGACAATGGCGAGAAATAGCCATTTGACGTGCTTCCCAACAGCGCCCTCTAGAACTAAAGGGTGGTGCCCGCAGACATACATTCATTAACGAAGTTTTGTTTTAGTATTCTCTCCCATTAGAGCTTACTGAGAGTTTCGAATCACCCTGCATAAAATTTTAATTATAAGCTTATTTTTTTCCTTCATTTTCATGTTAACAAAAATTATTTTAACCAATATTCATCCTGGATGTTTAAATATAAATAGCTAAGCTCCCTAATATTTTCAAATAACTTATTTCCAGTGCACCCCAATCGACTAGATCAGGAGTTTAATATTGCACAAGATGGCCACCAAATAAAGGATCCTAGCGAGGTTTCAAATAATTCACCTTTCCCTGAAACTCTAGAATTGTGTCTGACCTGAACGTTGAGGTCCCGCGGGGGAAGAAGTACTTGTAGGTGCGCTGCTTGCATTGGAAGCGAGCGCTGAGGTCGGGAGGAGCCGGTCTCCACGCCAGCACCCTTATATCTTCTGGGAGGAGTCGGTTGAGGATCTTGGTGTACGGTAGCTCCCCTTCGGTCATGTCAGGGTCGGCCGCGAGTTGCTCTTGGGACAGACTGCTTCGCAGGTCCAGGGATATTGTCTGCGAGTAGTCAGGACATATCTCAATCAACGGTTTTCTTAACATTCATCCTACTTATCCTGGCCTCTTAGGCTAGACAGTAGAGCCTATAAGTTGCTGATGAAAATCAATACTTGATGTTAAACATACAAATGTAAATTATGCTCGATACAGTTGAGATAGATGAGAATATAGACATGCCAAGCTCTCCAGCTGCGAGTAGTACCTGTCCGAAAGAGCTGACTCCCTTGTCAGTGCGGCCACAGCGGTGGTAGTTGCTGGTCTCCCGGCTCTCCACCAGACATCCCGTGGACAGAGCCCGGAACAGATGCTGCTCTATCGTCTCGGCGTGTCTTCCTGCTTGGCCAGACCTTGGTAGTCCCAGCCCAAGTACATCACCTTGAGGAGGGTACGTGACGCTTGCAACATCTGACAGGAGGAGCTAGGTCTATAGTGACACTACTGACAGGAGGAGCTAGGTCTATAGTGACATTGCTGACATGGGAAGGTGCTTAGGTCTATTAGTGACATTACTGACAGGAGGAGCTAGGTCTATAGTGACACTACTGACAAGCACTTGGAGGAGGAGCTAGGTCTATAGTGACACTTACTGACAGGAGGAGCCTAGGTCTTATAGTGACAACTACTGACAGGAGGTCTAGGTCTATAATGAACACTGCTGACAGGAGGAGCTAGGTCTATACTGACACTGCTGACAGGAGGAGCTAGGTCTATAGTGACACTACTGACAGGAGGAGCTAGGTCTATACTGACATTACTGACAGGAGGAGCTAGGTCTATAGTGACATTACTGACAGGAGGAGCTAGGTCTATACTGAACTACTGACAGGAGAGCTAGGTCTATACTGACACTACTGACAGAAAGGAGCAGGTTTTAACATAACACATGTTCAAATATAAGAACCTGAGCAGTAAATTAGTCGAAACTTTCCAGTAAAATACTTTTTGAAATAGTTATTTGTAATCTTTAATGGGCTGACTCCCCACTCACTTTGTGAAGTCAAAGTTACGTTTCTTCTTTGCAGTCTGGTTCTTTGACGTCTGTCCATTTTTCTGTTTGTAGAGAAGGTTCCTCAACTGGGCAGTGTGGGCTTCAAGCTGCAACACTCGATGAATCAGCTCCTTAAGGGGAAAATACAATAAAATGTTCTTTGTACAGGTTACACATGGCTTGAAGCAATCTTGGTTCATGGGTGTTCGAAGATTGGCAACCTTTTTTTATAAAATGAGTGTGTCTGTCCGTCATGAACATTGCCCGATATCTAGTGCATGCAGAGGGTTGAAATGTGAATATTAATAGCTTTGTGTAAAATCATGTGTACCTAGAAGATGGAATTTTAAAATTTGTTTTAATTTTTTTTTTATCTGTTTTAAGCAAGAAAAGCAATGACTGATCAAATTACTTCATTTTAAACATAAAATATTTTCACTGTGTTTGAATTATTTTATAGACTGTAAAGAAAAAGTGTCAGCCTTACAAATCGACACTGTTAGGTACACGGTAAAGGCATAAGTTTTGGCATCTAGTTGGCCGATTATAGAAAGCGCAGGGTTTTAATCCCGGACAGCTGTGTCAAGGTGTATTTTTTTCTTAGTGGTTTTCCCCCACTCACCTTTTACACAAATGTGGATACAATTTCTTTTAAAAATTTATATTTTTATCTCCACCCTATTAGTGTATATGTAGATAAGTTGAACGGGTGGTAAGTCACGGAGAATGATCAAACTTTCTATAAAGTGACTTTTAATCTCAGTTTACTTGCGCCCATATTTTACCGTGTGTTTGGTTGTCGAGCATGACATGTGGAGGATTAAGATTAGGGGCCTAGTCATGTAGGGGGAAAAAATTTTAAAACATGTGTTGGTGAAAATAAACCATGTAGCGGTCACAGTGTTCCCAACCTAAACATACCCGCTTCAGTGGCCGCGTGGTCTAACCCGCTAATCTCGTGTTGGGCTAGACTGCTGAAGACAAGGAGATTGGGGTTTGAATCCCGGTCGGGTGCACTGAAGGTGGTTTTCCCTAAATGGTTTTCACCAACCCTCCATGCAAATGCGAGTGCACTTCCTCTAAATCAAGCCTTTCTAATCCTCAACCCATTAGAATTAGTACATATGCATATAACATGGACAAGGAGGGCTGGTAAAAAAACCTAGACATGCGCGATCAGACTTTAAACTCATATAGCAAAATCTAATTAGGTAATAATTACTAAGGGATAGGGTGTGGGGATTATCTTATTAGTGACATGCCCCTGTTGTTGGTGTGTCAAATGTTAATATTAGGGCATTTTTGTAATCTAAACAACAAAAAATAAAAAATTTCTAGCATTAATATGAAACGTATTAAAACCGTAAAAAGTATAGAAATGGCACGACAATCGTACTTCTTTTGACAAGGCTTCCAATTCTTCTAATAAAACTGCTTTCTTTTTATTTATTTTTACACATACTTTAGCCATAATTATTTTTCAAAAATTTAAATTGTCTTTAAATAATACACCGAAATGTTTTAAAATGCACATTAACATTAACCACAGATTAAGGTAGCCTCCCTTTTTTTCAAAGTACCAACATCGAGAATCCAAATAAAGCTAGAGAACAAAATTTAGTTCTGAATTCAATTCAAGCAGCACCTTAACATCAAAACGACTTTTTTTCTGAATAATAATTATTCATTATTCTTTGAATGAATGTACAGTATTTACAGAATTATTATGACTTCAACTTATAAATGAAAACATTCCGATTTTTAATACCTTTATTCACAGACACAATAAACAACAAAAAAAACATTTTATATTTTAACATTTGATTTTGTATCAAAGTGTATCCTACAATAGTTTTGTTTTAATAAACTACCTGATAATACTAAGTAATTTTTTTAACTTTTGATAAGAATATTATAAATGACGATAACAAAAATTCTGAATCATTTACTGTTTCAATAATATCCTTTTGAAAACTTCCATTTAATCAATTTTATAAAAATAAATAGACGTCTATCTATTTATTACTTGCCATGCGGTAACATTTAAATAGATGTTCTATGGATTCGTTATAATTTATAAATATATAGTCTTTGCCTAGTCTGTGTTTTTCTGGGTGTAAATTTTGAAGGTGAGAAATTTAAGAATCTAATTTTAAATTAGTAATCTTAGTCAAATTACAAAAAATTATGGAATAGCCTTATTGAAATATCAATGATACTTACTTTTAAATATATATTTTGTATTGAAACATCAAGCTATAGATTATTGGCTCATTACTAACCTTAACTCTAGGTTATTCTTATATTTATGACACATGTTTAGACTGTATATTAGACACTAAATTATTTTAAATCATTGTTCATAGTTTAATAATTGTCTTTATAGAAACATGGCCATCCGCCCGGTGTATAGACCTACGATCATTAAAAAGAGGACAAAACACTTTATTCGCCATCAAAGTGATAGGTACAAGAAATTGAAGGTAAGATATTTTGTATTTTGGCATGCCAGCTCTTGTTTAATCAATTTTTTACAATAATTGCACTACTGAGTATTAGAATGACTTATTGTGTCATTCATTAAGTTTAATATATAACTTTTGTAAAATGATAAATGGTATACTAAATTTAAAAAAACAAACAAAAAACTTTGGCTGTATCCAAATAGTCTCAAGGATCCTTGTGTTGTAGAAAGAATTAACACACTCCATGCAATTCCTATTAAAAACTGCATCAGGCTATCCAAATGGCACCGAGCCTTGCTACAGCCTTGAGACCACAGTGCTAATACCTATCAACGATCTTAGAAACTAGGTCAGAATTAATGAAAATAAATAGTCTTTAGTGTTTAATATCTGGTTGTTTTTCCATTGTTTTATGATGATAAAAACATGCCAATAAACAATTTGTTACCTACTCTTAGGTATAACAAATGGTAGACGTGGATGAATTATTAACTTTTCAAAATAACCAACTTCTTAATTGTATAAAATGTGTCTGCATTAGTAATTTGTTTAATTTAAAATGTCAGGCAACATAAGGTTCCGAGCTCTAGCAAACGGAAAAAGATAAAAACAGTTGCCAGTTGAACGTTGCACCAAGGATGTGTCAACGTATCGCTTCTGTTTTTTGGACACAAGGGCACGTGAGGGGTGCATAGGCATCCGTAGTGACAATTCGAACGGAATCTACACTTGGTCACGTGAATACCGATGTACCTGGCAAGGGTGCATATCAAGGCGCATAAATGGAGAATTCGGATACAGTCTGTGCTAGATTTAGAAAAAACCCTAATATTAATAGCATTTATTGTGGTTTTCAAAATTGAAGTTTCGAATAAATTTAAAGGCCTACCTAGATGAGTCATTTAATTTTATGAACCAAGTGGAAATACAGTACAGCTATGATTTTTTTTTTTCTTATCTTCCTCTTATGGGTTATCCGCTTATCTACTAATTACTCATGATTTTAGGGATTAGGAAGGTTATATTTTACAAGAAGTTCACCTGGATTTGTGTGTTCGAAGAGTGGAAAACCATTTTAGAAAAAAAAAAACACCCTTAGTACACCTGAACGAGGTTCAAACCTTGATCTCCTGGTCAACGGCAGTCTAATCTACTACGAGATTAGCACCTTAGACCATGCGGCCACCAAAGCGGGAAGTTGTTAAACTGCCCTTACAAGAATTGTGGAAAAGTACCAAGATACTGTATTTTATTAATTAATTTTTTGTTATTCGATATTTTTGTTCGATAGGTACTTTACTCAAGAATACTTAAACCCTAGTATCAGATCAACGGATGCTAAAAACTATCAGTTGTCTATAATTTATATATTATGATGCTATCTTTACAAACTCACACTGATTTAACCTGATTAAATTTTCTAATATGTTGTCCGAAAATGAGCTTATACCTACATAGTCCCCTCATATTATCAAACAAGGAAAAAGAACAGGAACATTTTTGTACATAAAACACTTAAAATATGATATTAAGATAAAATCTCTTGTTCATTTTTTGATATGGATACTTATTGCTACCCGCCTCGGTGGCGTAGTTAGCTAACGCGCTAGTTGTGTTGAGCTAGGTCACCGAGGACGGGGAGATCGAGGTTCGAATCTCGGTCGGGTGAACTGGGAGGTAGTTTTCCCTAAATGGTTTTCCACTCTCCCTCCACACAAATGCGGGTTCACTTCTTCTAAATTCAACCTTCCCAATTCCTAATCCATTAGTGTAATTAGTACTTAAGCGTATAACCCAAACAGGTAGTAAGACGCGGTGCTAAATAATAAAAAAAGATACTTATTGTTATAGACAACTTTAATTTTGTTGGTTCTTTATTTTCCGATACTAAAAATAAGTATAAAGTGCAGACACATTCTTTGATACTGCCTCCCTAAACCCAACCAACCTTCCATGAGACGCAAACTATGGATTCTTTCAGCGCTCATGGAGGAAGCCAAAAGGTATCGACAACAGGGTGCGTCGTCGCTTCAAGGGACAGTACCTCATGCCCTCTATCGGTTACGGTAGCAACAAAAAGACCAGGCACATGCTCCCCACCGGCTTCCGCAAGGTTCTGGTGCACAATGTTAGGGTGAGTGAGATCGTGGGGTAGTTTTAAGTTTTTTAAATAACTTAAATATGTTGACATTGATTTGATAGAATGGTGGTTATTTTTAATTCATAATTTTACATCAAATTTCCCATAAAACAGAAATAATATATTAGCATTTACATTTCTAACAATACGATTTAACTTTTCAGATTTTACCATTTAAATGAGGACTATTGTAAAATTATATTCGTGATTATTTTTTTTTTTTGTAAAACCAGCAAAAGTTAACTTTTAATAATATATCTACACATCAGTCAATATCAACAGTGACAGCTAACTTACCTATAGGTGACCTGTTGGTCTAGGGGTAAGGTGTCAGATTTCTGTGCTGAAGGTCAGGGGTTCAATCCTCGGTCCCGGCACAGATTTATCTGATTACCAAACCCTTTCTTCACCTCTGACAAGACGTGTATTAATCACAACTTGTGAATGTGAGGAATGCCAGGCCTACCACCGTGGTTCGGATCCCACGTTAAACTGTAGGTCCTCCATTTCATCTCACAATCACCCTACCATTACACATTAGAGTAAATGCATACAACCCGAACGGGTAATAAGACGCGGTGCTAAAAAAAAAAAGGTTAATTTATATGTATTGGTAATATCTATCAAAAGTGATAACTGCAGATCAAATGACTTGATGTATGAATACATGAAAGTAGATCTATTAACGTCTCCAGCTGTCCTAAAGGTTTTTCCGATAGCAATTTGGACTGAATATTATATAATTTGGTACAACTATCGTTTGGTGAACTTAAATAAGCGCTGGCTTGTTGCAGGAGCTCGAGGTTCTAATGATGCAGAACCGCAAGTACTGCGCGGAGATAGCGCACGCCGTCTCTTCCAAGAAGCGCAAGTCTATTGTGGAGCGTGCACAGCAACTGTCTATTCGAGTGACGAATGGCAATGCTCGTTTGCGTAGCGAGGAGAATGAATAATTGTGTGCATTATTATAAGGTTATTTCTTATATAATAAAAACTATTTAAAAAAACAACTATATATTTTATTACCATCTTTTTAGTATCCATATAGTAGCTATTAATAACATAAACTTTTTTTTTTGTGATGTGTATAAGGAATGTAATATCAAATACATCTGTATCAGCCTGGAGAGAGGAGAGAAAACCACAATTTATTAAATATCAGAATTCATACACCCAGGCAGGATTTGAACTGCGCCCTCACAATTCTGTCAACATGATAGTGCTTAGATTGAAATTATTTTGCCCTATCTTGAACAAACCAATTATATTGGCAAACGACTTACAAGCTAAATCAACTATAGAACAGATACTAATTAAATTCTTGGATATTAGCTTTTAACTGCTAAGGTAGATCCTGTTTCAACCAATGATTTTTTTTTTTTTTTTTTGGCCTTGCTGGGAATTGATCCTAGGATCCATAACTAATTAGACAGAATGAAACATAATAGGTCAGGGGATTGGGTGGTGACGATCGATTTTCTTTAAGAGAGAACCATTACCTTTTTGTCAAGTGTGAACCGTGTTCTTCTTTCCATACTGTGTTCCTTTTACATGTTTCTATCCACCTTTCCTATACCTTCTTACAAATATAATAGACAAAAACAAATTTATTGCGGGCTTTATTTTGAAATGTTTGTTTGAAAAAAAAATTGTTAAGGATGTTTATGAATAAACCAATAAAACATTTTTTTATTGCAATGAAATATAAGGGACATAAACAGTAACAGCTTGATGCTTTTTTTTAAATTTAGAAAATGGCAGGATTGAGAACATTGCGTTGATATTTTTAAAAGGATACAACAAAATTGAAAATAAATAATTTTAAAATGTAGAAACTATCTTACTGTCCTCATGTGGCTAATTCATAACGAGGCACTTAATCAGGTTTTATGCTTAAAGTGTAATCGCTAATGATTTATTATTCTGGTTACTTTTCTATGAATCATGTGAGCTCCTTAAAATTTTCAAGAAGCACCCGTCGGTACAAATAAGGAACCGGTCTTGTTGCTTGATTAACTAGCATGTTAAATCCTGTGGGGATGTACAAAATAGGGGAAAAGGTTTTTTTAAAGCACAACATTTTTTGGCCAAAATAAAAGAATATTTCTCCAGTAGAAAAAGTTTAATTTTCTTCACACAGTGATATTAACAGTTGTTGAATATCTGTGAAGGATGTACTAGAACTTAATGACAAATTTTTTTCATTTAAAAAGTTTCATCTAATGCTTCCATGCTCATGACAGATATTCAACAACTATTGATATAACCGTGTGAAGAAAATTAAACAATGTTTCTATCGAAGAAATATGTTATTTATTTCAGAAAAAAAAAAGTTTTGCTACAAAAACAATGGCTTTTTATAATGTCCATTTCACTCCTGCCTTATCAGGTTTTGATCATTTTACCTTCAGACTACATAACAAAGTGTGCAAAAGAGGATAAGAATGGTGGAAGGACAGAGGAAGATGGAGGTATTTTATTCAACTATTCATGCCACAGGCTGGAAACAATTGACCTTTGGGCTAGTATTGGGTTTGATTGCATTTTAATCTACGTGATTCACATTAGTAAACTGTTTGTTGACTAGACAAGCATCTTTATTGAAATAATATAAAACATGCACAATTTGTGGAAGAAGATTACAAATCATTTGTCATTCTTACATACAAATATTATTAATATTAGATTCTTGTATAGAGAAATGTCATAGCAATCGCAGTATTGATTAAAGTTTTATTTTTGTAATTTCCCGAGCTTTTAAACAGATCAATAAATATTAATTTTCCCCGACATTTCCTATGAAAAGTTAATATAAGCTTTCTCTAGTTTTCATTGGTTTTTTTTTAAGATTCTTGACACGAGAATTATTAAAGAGAAATCATCGATGAGGGAACTGCATGGTAACTATTGGGGAAAGCAATGATGTCATTCTGTCGTTTTGTGCGGTCAATCTCCCCTCAAATATAAGACATGATTCACAAAGTTGGTTAGTCGAGGTTGCCAGAAGCGTCTTCTGACCTGTGTACACCACCTTCAAACATAACAGAGAGAAAGAGAGCAAAGATAAATATTCTCTCCATAAGACATGCAGTTCCCTCAAAGGTGATATCAGGTGTAATCAAATTTTCACAACAAAAAAAAATTCTGAAAATACATTTTTTTGTGGTCAACATTTTTCACATTTTACTTATAAAGGGTGTGTGAAATTCATTTTTTCAATTATTAGCAAACACAAATCGAATATTTCTGATTGTTTTATGCTTTGAAAAATATTATATAAAATGTTTATTTCGCTCAAGTCACTTAGAATTATTTTGTTTACCACACAATAATTGTTTGTATTGTTTTATTCTAATTTGATGAATCGTACTATCACAACAGACAATTCTATTTCTTCAAATTATTTCATAAAAACATTTGTAATTTACATTACACCTAAAAATGGAAATAATTGAAAGAAAAAACTCCACGGCGTCATCCCGCAAGAGAGCTCTCTACCGACCGAGCAGCCATCGCATCGACCGAGCAGCCATCGCATGCTGGCGAAAATAGTGCCAAGATTGGCGGATAGAGGGTGGCTTGGTGTCAGCACAATGAGCCCTCAGGCTGTTAATCTCAGTTTTCTAGACCGGAGCTGCTACTTATTTACTCGAGTAGCTCCTCATTTGACCCCTCGAAGCCGAGTGACCTCATTCCAGACCCACTGGTTCACAGATAAATCTGAAAGTGTCAAGAATTGAACCCTAGGACTTTTATATATGTATCCATGAACTCTGACCACGCTACCTTAGAGGGAGACTGGTACTTGAAAATAAATTAAATATTTTTAGTGATGAAGTTTCGTATTCATCAAAGTCCCAGAATTTTTTTGAAGTGAAGTCAAAACCAATATTTTTTTTGAAGCCAAGTTGAAGTTTCAAAGCTTCGCACATCCCATTTTACTTTATCATTATTTTAAAAGTATTGATAATATCTATCAAAAGTGACAGCTGCAGGTCACATGACTTGGTGTATGAATACATGAAAGATCTATTACCTTATGTCATATTATGGCTCTTCCTATGAAAATAAGACTAAATGTTGTACCCGTTGGGAATTTTAACCAAATTACCAGATTTTGATCACACTTCAAGACTAGGTAGTTTTAGAATCAATATTAATATTTACCCCCCCACCCCCTTCATATCGATCTAAAATTTGTCGAGACCCACACAGGCCTAAAACATGCTTGACGTTCAACTTAGATTCATTCACACGCGCAAATTATTGCGATTGCGAAAGTCGTCAAAAGTAGACGAAGCAATTGGCTGACCCTCGACAGGACGTTGATGGCACAAGTGTCCACAGCACCGCGGACTTGTTACATTTATTAGTATTTGGTGTTAGCTATCCTACTACTAAGTTACAAAACTACAAGAGACATAAATAATATATTAGTGCCTTTTTACATATACATAAAATAAAATAAACTGATTTTCTTTGGTGTCAAAAGAACAAGAACTAAAATTGTTTATAATCGTCTTGATACTACACACATTTCATTCTTAGTTTTAATGTAATTAAATAGATATGATAGAAATGTAAAAAAAAATTAAGCACAAATAGAATTAAAATACACCCACATAAACAAGAGTTTTAGATCACGTCCCCACTTATAACCTCAGAGTTGAGGATTGCTGTGAAATAAAAAGTGTTAAAACCCTTAATCAGAACTCAATACAATGTCACAAGACAGGAACTAGCTTGTCAATGAATCACAAGGTCTAAAAGAAGCTACCCAAACTAAATATTCATCCATTGTTTCGTGTATAAACCCTGATGTACCAATAACAATCCACTATAGAAGCCTCAGCCTTCAACGACCGAGTTGGCATCACTGTACTGTACATTCTCCACCTCCCGAGAAAGATGTCATGTGGCATCGAAATATTGAAGTGTGTAAATATGTGCTTAATTTTTTCAAAATTCTATCACGACACATTAAAACATGCTCACTGCACTTTAGCTCATAATCGAGGTGAGGCGACTAATTTCATTCTTTCTTACATCCATTCCTGTTTCCAGTCTGGGTCAGTGTTTTATCCAAGCCATATATTCTCCACTACCGACTTGCTAGGCCTGTCATAACTTCACATGCCTTATAATATAACTCCTGTCATATTAAGGCTCTTCCTGGGTACGACATCCAGTCCCCGGCCGTTAATTTATCAATGTGAAAGGGTCAACTCATATTTTCATCAATGATAAATTTTGGGCTATGCCAGAAATCGAACCCGGGTACTTTAGTTCAGTAGGTAAACATGCTACTGACTCAGCTAAGCTGTCGGATTGGGACGAATACTATATTTCTCAAATACAAATCTTTAATTTTTTTTTCCAAATCTCAAATTCAAATATTTAAAAAAAACGTATAATTTAAGTTGAAGTTAAAATATCTAAAACTGAACTAAAAACAATGTTAATTAATGCTCGGTGCCAATGATAAATACTATTTTGTTTATCGTATCGTAAACAACATTGAGAACACTTTTTTAGTAAATTAATCATATTAATACATTTTTGTCCTTTTTTTGTGATTTTGTTATTCTCACAATTAAACAAGTCTATATAATTTCTTTTTTACCAATTGCTTAAAATATTTAATTCAAGTCAAGGTCTTCATAATTCTATTGGAGATATTTTTTTAAGATTTCACAAATCTCTCATATACCAGAGGATTCAAGGACATGATTGCCCCACCTCTACCTTCATACACGTCATTAATCTTGACATCGATAACAATGAGTGATTATTACATCGATTTCAAACATAAAACATTCTTATTAAAAAGGTATTTAGTCTGTCGAATAGCGTAACTACTAAATAGCGCGACTTGATAGTTTGGTTTATAACTACAAATGGCTGCATGATCTCACTAGATTAATAAGGCTGTGTCAGTTCTGCCGCTTATCGAACACAAATCTTACAACTTACACGAACGTACTTTATAGTGTTAATTCTTGTAATTATGAGATTCAAATAAAAGTTTAGTGCAATTCAATGTTAACATTTTGTTACTTTAATACGGATTAATACTCTTTTTGGTGGTAAGTTAATTGCCTCGGGTCTGGTAGTGTGTCCGGAATCTCAACGAAAGTGACGGGAATAGAAGATAACACGTGTGTGAGAGAGAAGAGAAGAACGGTAACAAAGAGAGGATGAAGGACGGTGGAAGGACAGAGGAAGATTACCCGGCCACAACGGCATTAAAGTAGAGCACATAATATTTTTGAAACTAATGGAAGAGTGTGGATACAACAATGTTCTGCAAACTTTTTTTTTGCGGCACAATGTTTTATTTTACGTACGCGCCGTGAAATCAGAAAAAGGATTACGCAACTAGTCCAACAATCGTACGCCAAATCAGAAAAGTGTAGACTAGTTTACTCCTGAAGTAACTCGAAATGTTCCAAGATAAAAGGTTGAAGTTATTTTTCTGTGCTCGCTTCTTTAACATTTGGAAACATTTCGTTGAAACCATTAGTAATTTGGGTAGACCATAACTAACTTTGTGTGAAAGCTGTTGATTTTATAAGAGTAGGTATTTGAAATATGAGCCAATATGAGTAAGTAAGAAAAACAGATGACGCACGACTGCCACTCGTACCAACTTGATAGTCATGTTCTTATTTAATAGCAACGTGTGTCGCTCTGGTCTATGTGGACGCACGACAAACCATTTGCGGAACACTAGGATATAGTATCTTTACAAGTACTCAAACATTCCAAGAGGTCAATTTTTAATTTCCACCTTTTCAAATAAACTTGCTACTAACTTGATTTTTCAAACTTTGGTATTGGTATTCATTAAATAAAAAAGTTTGTAATAAATAAATAAAATGATAGAATATTAGGAAAATGGTAGAGCACAAATAAAAGTAGAAACACTAACACATATTTACACACACACACACACTTCGATATTTCGATGCTATTATAGCATCTTCCTCAGGAAGTAGTGATTGTAAGTGATAACATGTAAGAAGACAACATCCTGTTTGGTCTAATTACTACTACTTCCTGAGGATAATAGCATCGAAATATCAAAGTGTGTGTGTGATATGTGTAAAGTGTTTCTACCAGTTTCCTAATATTCTATCATTTTTTTATTTATTACAAATTGTTTTTGCTCGATGCACTTTATTTCATGCATATTAAATAAAATAGTGTGATCCTGCAGCCAATAAACAAAACATAGCAATACGTTTGTTATACACAACAAGAAGTGATAAGACTAAATATAGGCCAAATCCATTATTAAATTAATCCGAGTCTTAATTTTACCAACGCTTCAAACATGAATCTTAATATAAAATATGGTAGTCATAAATAAGACTACTACATTCAGAATTTTAAGTTATATACATAGTAACTATTATATTAAGCACTATGTTTACATTATAACTCAAGGATGAGACGGATGAATCCTCTGACCTTAAACACTTCAGGATATTCAAGATGATATTGGGTTCAAAATTCAATATATACATACATACATATTTGCAAATTTTGAATTGTAATTTATTTTAGAGCTGTATTACTGCTTATTGGTGGTTCCCCTACTGTAATTATAGGCCAAACTTACCAACCAAACCCCAGAACATTAACTTAACACTTAACTGAATGTATAATTATTACAATGAATGTGTATGAACAAAAAAATGTTAACATTTCGGGTTCATAATTCTTTCCGATATTCGAATCCGTATTCAAACTTGAGATTAAGGATTCTTAGGTGATGAGGATGGAAAAGGAAAGGATGCCAAAGAGAATCAAGATGAAGTATGTGGGGGGGAAGACCACAAGGTGGACCAATCAAGATGTCGGAGGAGCAGAAAACAGCAAGTGTGTGAGCGAGTGGAAAAGAATGGAAGCAATTTGAGGAAGAACAGAGGAAGATTGAGTCATTTTACTAAACTGACCCGGCCAAAGGCTGGAAACAGTTGATGATGATGATGATGTAAAATGAATAGTCAGATTAATAAATTAGTGGATTCGAATCAACATCCGTACATTCAGTTGAGTGATAAATCTTGTATTCTCAAATCTCTAAGGTTATTCAAAGATTCAAAGTCGCCATCCCAATATAAGACACAAATCATAGCAGTTGACATCACAAAACTATGACAGACTATTAAACACACACACATAAAAAGAGATTTTTGACTTAAAAGTATAAACACATCTATAAAAGATAGGTACAGGAAATATTCACCACAAGGCTGAAACTCTCCTTTCAACACTTCCTGATCATCGGAAGGATCCTCACGCAACAAACACTTCTCCTGGCGATACATCCTGCACACTCAGCTCGCTACAGTTATTTCTCACTTGTAAAAATGGGCCATGTTGAGAAATTCAAATTTTTCATTTTAGTCGCCTTGTCTGGGTTATATGACTACTAACTGGTCATGCTAATGTGTCAGGAATGAGGAAGCTTGAATTTAAAGAAAGTGTACCAACATTTTTCTGGAATACCAATCAAGAAAAACAGTCTTCAGTACACCCGACTGAGATTCGAACTCCGATCTCCCCATCATCGGCAGTTCAGTCTATTACAAGAGTTGACACCTTAGACTAAACAACCACTGAAGCTTATGGTTCAATAAATTAGGACTTCAGGGTAATAAATAACGTGACATGTTAGGGAGTGTTGGGACACAGGATTATGGTGAGAAATGTTTTGAAATAACTGTATTTTTTTTATCACCGGGTCTTAATTCCTGTTCAGGTTGTACAGATGTATGATAATTACTATAATGAGGTAGGTATGAGTAAGGAAGCATTTTAGAGGTAAGCTACCCTCATTTGCGTGGATGGTGGGAAACCATTTGGGAAAAACACCCTTAGTAGACCCGACTGGGATTCGAACCATGATCTCCCCATCATCAGCAGCCCAGTCCAACATGAGAGCGACACCTTAGATCGTTCGGCCACTGTAGCAGGTGAAATAATTGTATTTCGCTTTTTGTGAATAGAGAATTTTGATCGTGAAAGTAGGTATATTGATGTGCCTGCCGTCGGTATTATAACACATTACCAATACAGACTTTTGTCGTTGTCTAGCCCCTTTGTTTATGCAACCCATAATCACGACATGCCTTATTTCTTGACCAATTGTAAGGGTTTAGTTATAGTGATTGGCAACTGTCTTAGAAGCATCGTGCGGAAAGACGACGAATGAGAACTCTTAAATAACAGGTGCTCACTGGGTACTGCACCCGTGTACCTGCTCGAGTCTGACTCGATAACAACGCATAGTTATTAAAATACTTCCCTCTTTATTACCATACGTTATGCTTACATTTCGATGTGAATTTTACAATGAATAAAGAAGTCTGGAAAATAATTAATATAAAAGGGTTGATTTATAATAAAATAGGGGCGGGAAAAAACGATATCGTTGCATGCAAGGGTAGGAGAGACTCAAGTGTATATTTCCTGTAACTCTCCTAGTACTCTAGTAATATTTATCTACAAATCACATAAAAACAGGTACTGATAAAAAGAAAGCACATTACTCTAAAATACACACATGCTGTACATGTGAAATGTTTTCTAACTTTTAACACAGAAAATATACAATTCATTAAACTACCTAACCCTATTTATTCTCTACAGTGAGTTAAGGTACTAATATATTTATCTAACTTAGTGAATATAATTTAAGTACACAACATGAAGTTCAATATGAAGTTGAAAAACAAAATGAACATTATTTAAAACACAAATTGTCACACACAATCCAGTTAAATTTATTTCATTCACGCATAATTTTATAATAATGTATCCATAGGAAATAAGTGAACATATTTCTGGTGTTTAAATATTAAAAGTGCTTTCAACATAAATGAAACTTAAAATTAACATTTGTACAGACTTTAAAAATGTTTGTGTTATTAAAAAATATCTTTAAATTCAAGTAGTTAATAGAACATACATTTCCAAAAACAAATTTAATGCACAAATATGTTTTTATTTAATGCTTATGGCACTATTTTTAAATTATCTAATACCCTGGTAGACTATTCATACCAGTGCCGTTTCTCCAAATTGAGATTTTTTTTTATTTAGCACGTCGTCTTAATACCCGTTGGGTTATACGCCAGTGGTTTTACAAATTAAGAGGATTAGATTAAGAGGAAGTATACTTACATTTGCGGGAGGTAGAGTGAAAAACCATTTTGGAAAAAACCATCCTCACTACATTCGGCCGAGATTCGAACCTTGATCTTCCCGTCATTGGTAGTCTAACCTAATGCGTGAGTGATGCCTTAGACCATGCGGCCACCGAAGCGAGTGACGGTGAATATTCTCACAAAACTACAGATTATCCAAACAGGACCAATCATACTTGTATTAATGAGTTTAAAGTTTAATTCACTGTCAGCCATTTTCCGCGACATTAAAATTTTGTTAGGACAAGATCGAGAGGTAAACCGTTGATTAGTTGGAGAGTGGTCAAAGCTGTGAGCCTTCCCGCATTGGCCAAAAGTTGGCCAAGTTATTTAGACAAATACATTTGTACTTGATATGTATGTTTTATGGAAGTAACAGAAACAATGTATCAAAATATATTTTCATAAATTAAATATCTTGGGACACTACTTTATGTGTTGTGTATAAATATTTAAAACATTTTATAAATGAAAATTAAAAACTATTATTTGATTAAAAACTCGTATATTACATAAATGAGCTAGAGGCAAATGCTCTCAATCATATTAATGTTGATCTTGTCAGTTAAAACCTCATAATATGACACTAAATATATAAGTTAGAATTAAAGAAAATGAATCAAAATTAAATTGTCCACTAGTTCCTGGGGAAGATCATGTGTGGTATTGATATATGAGTGTTTGTAAATATGTGTCAAGTGTTATTTTAATCTTGTTCGTAGACATTTTGTAAAACTGAGGACCTTTTTTTCTAAAACTTTGTCCAAAAATATAAAATGAGTTCTGTAGGGTATCAGATTTTATTCAGACAGTTTTCTTCCTGTGAAAATAGATTTACCATAGCTTTATTTTTTATTTTTTCAATTAATCTTTTAGTTAAGTTTAATTTTAAAGTGAATTTTGAATATCACATTTTTCAAGTAGTTTTGTACTGTAAACATGTCTGACTAGTGTTATTATAAGTAGTTAAAGGTCTGCGAAGCTTCGATAATATTGATATCGGTTCAATCCCATTATTAAATTCGAATTTAACCAAACCAGGAAAAAATCAATGGGGTTTTAGGCTGTTGCAAATACCACGATGTGTCTAAAATATATTAATATGTTTTAATAACAATTATTCTAGCAAGGTAAAGGAAATGATTGTTAATATATTGACCAGAGAATAAAAAGCACTTTTCCCCCAAAAAAACACCCTTCATAAAACCACCCTTGAATAATAAAGAACAAATGTGTTAGCTTTCAGGAGTGAAGATGTATTATTTGAAATAGTTTATAATCCCCACAACAGATGGTACTCTTTACCACGTTATCATGTTAAACTTCTAGGACTAGGATTCAAAACTAATCTAATGGTTTATTTTAAATATGTTACTTTTTAAACAACATAACTTTAGGAAATATAACTAGGATATAATTTAATTGGATAATTATTCAAAATTCGCAAATAAAATTTGTTTTGATTCGAGATTCTATCCAATTTTTAAAAAAAACCTGCTTCGCAGATGTCTTTAATAGTAGATGGTCAATAAATTCAAAATATATATAATTTGAAATATTTTAGAACTTGTGTAAAAACAAAATCCTTTCTATTAAAAATTTACAATCTATAACAAAGATAGTTTTGAAAAACTTTCCTCAATTTCGTCATATTTATTTAACGACCCATTTATAAAATGCTCACTACCTATTAGAAATAAATAATTCAAACCGAAAGGTAACGTATAGAGCAATAAAATAATTCGCAAACAAATAGATACTAAGAAAGCGAGCATAAATGTAACCAAGAGATATACCCTATTTCTTTGATTCTAAGACACACACTTTTATTCCATTTAAAAGTCTCTAAAAACTAGATGTGTCTTAGATTCGCAGTTCTTTTTCGACCAATGCTCTCAATGTTTTTCAGAAGAAGATATATTTTGAGGTAATTGTATTATATTTGTAAGAAGGTTTAGGAAAGGTGGATAGAAACATATAAAAGGGATGAACACAATATGGCTTTTACAATGAAAAGAAGAACACAGTTCACACTTGACACTGCTGCCACTGGACAAAGAGGTAATGGCTTCTCTTAAGGAAAGTTGACAGTTACCACCCAACCCCCTAAGTAAAAGTCATATTGTGTCGTTCCTTTTATGTGCTTCTATCCACCTTTCCTCTCTCACCTTCTTCCAAATATATTAAAGCAAAAAGAGGTTTTTCTTATAGAGATATATTATGGGATGATGGTAGATATGGCTAGAAGAATCAAAATAATATTTATTCAGAAGAAAGAGATGAATATGGTAGCATTGTTGTTAGTAAATCGAATCCTGTTGTAAAAATATTTTTAGATATAAGGTATTTTAGTGGGTTTTTTTTTCTTCAGATTCAAACCTTTTTTTCAATTGGTGGTACTGAAAAATTAAGGTGTGTCTTACAATCGATGAAGTCTTAGAATCGAAGAAATATAGTACATCACACTTTCCTAAACACTCGCGACAAATTGACTCCTAGGAGGGAAGGGGGTAGAGAACTGGCCAGAGGATGTCCAAAAAGGAGAATATTAAACCTAGGTCAGTCGCTTCTCATGGCTACACCAGTCGCTCGACAAGAGTGGTGTCTTTGTGAAACAGGGAAGTGAATTCATCAACATCTTTACAAGTAGATCCAGGACATCTCAGAGTACTGCGACTACACACTATTAGGCGACCGTGACCATTACGTCACAGTTCTAGAATAAAATATCAACAAATACAATTCAAGATGGTTTTATAACTCCAGCTGACTAGGGAAAGGGTCTTCGGCCCAAAGTACAAGAGGTAATTCTAAAAGAAACAAGATGCATAGCACGATTTTGGTATAAAGAAACTTTCTAAAAAAAATACAACAGGGGTGTACGAAGCTTAGAAAACTTGGCTTTCAACATTTGTAAACTTATACTTCACTCTGAAAAAAAATAAATCTCAACTTCGACAATAATGAGGCTTCACAAATAAAATATTGACAGCCATACAGAGATTTTTTTTTTTCATTTTTAGTTGTGTACACCCAATTTATCCTGAAAGGTAGCAAGCAGTCTTTCCTTGACGGATTATACTGTGGCTCTTATAGACTGTACCATAGTCGGATAATGCAAGGTAAGCTCGCACCTTACAGGAAAGACAAAGTGTACATGAAAGAAATATGTAGTGAATGAATTTTTACATAAAATTAGTGTTATTTTATTTAGAAAAAAATTATTTGGTGTTCTGTCTTCCAACAGGTCCATTGCATTGTCTAAATCAAACCTTTCAGAATGTCCTATAAGATGCTTTTTTTTATCCTTAAACTTGAAGGTCAGGTATTTTATTTTTCAACACAAAGCAGTTTTTTTTAATAATCAGACTGATTCGACCTTGGAAATATTTCTTATTTTCAATTAAACTTTGTACACCCCTAGCTGTCGATGTGAAAGTAGATCTAGTAGGTCCTGTATTTGTCAGACAAGGTTGTTGGCCTGTAGTTGTCCCTTGGTGTTCCTCAGCCCCCACGAGAGTGGTTGCGATGACTAAGAGACTAACCACTGGGACTTAGTCTCGTCACCTCGAGGTGGAAGGGAGGTTCTCGTAGTCATGACAGATGTGACTCGTCATCTCCTTGAGGGGTTCCAGCTCCTTGACGCTCACGAGGTCAAACTCCCGCACAAAGTAGTACACGTGCTTGTAGCATGTGTTCACATGGGGCTCCTACCGATAACACATTACGTTACAGGTACATTTTGTCTAGGGACGGGCCTTGGGATTTTTTAAAATGATTTGAGGATTCGAGAAAATTTCAAATTCGAGACTCAAACACTTAATAAAAAATTTTTTTTTTAAAGCAAAATTTGTTTAAAATATATAATACTACTTATTGGTGGCTCAGAACCAATCATAATTATAGTACAAACTCAACAACCAGACCCCAGGCCAGTAATTTAACACTTAACTGAATGTATGTGATGGATAATTTTATCTACAGTTTTTGAAACATCAGGTTCATTTTTAGATTACTGTTTGGACTGAAAAATCAACCAAAAATTATATAAATTGATCATCTTAATAACCAAATGTGCGGTATCAGTGGGCACACAAAAATCAAGACGTATTTTTTTTAAACATTAAAATTACTTTCAAAACATATTTAAGGCTCATTGTAGATTTTTTTTAAAAATTATAACACAAACGCAAAAAAACAACACTAAAACAAAATCTTTTCAACAAATTTACTACTTGACCTTTAAATTGAGAATTCTGGTCCATTTTTTTAATATATAATTGTGAATTCATTTTTACTGGCTCCACAGTCCTGGTACCCAATTATCGGTCCACTTTACAACTCCTCCCCACATCCCCAGCCTCTCCTTTGTCCGACTGAACCAGGCTCCGGACAAACAAGTCAATAGAAAGCGCGCGTGATTGCACTTGCAGTGTTACCACTACTCACCGCTCCAATGGCGACGATCCTGTCGAAGTGGTGTATGTACACGTGAACAAACACCCGGAACAACCTCGTCAGAATCTTTCGGCAAAGGGGGACGAAGGTTTTCGGGAAAGGCACGTCTGGAACAATAAGAGTCCCCACGGTCCGCTTGTTAGAAATATATATTAGTCACAAAACGTCATTTTAATGAGGGAGAGAACATTTCTCAGCGAGTTGTATTACCTGGATTATTTTATACCTATTAACATTTTGCTAAAATATATATTATTACTAAACACAAACTTCGATTGTTTCGAATTTTCATCAGCTTAGACTTCAATTGAAGAATAATTTAATTTAATTTAATTTAATTTTTTTCTTAATTTTAGCACCGCGTCTTACTACCCGTTCGGGTTATACGCTTAAGTACTAATTACGCTAATGGATTAGGAATTGGGAAGGTTGAATTTAGAGGAAGTGAGCCTGCATTTGCGTGGAGGTGGAGTGGAAAACCATCTAGGAAAAAAACCACCAGTTCACCCGACCGAGATTCGAACCTCGATCTCCCCATCCTCAGTGGTCTAGCTCAACATGACTGGCGCGTTAGCCAACTAGGCCATACGTGAAAATTGTTCTGGTAATTTGTATAAATATGAAAAAAAGTCTTTCGGTGAAAATAGGGCTTCGCTAATGAAGTGGACTAAATCATTGATGTCCCGAGAACTCCCATTTTACTTTACAGGTGAAGATTAACACCGGACACTCGGAAAGGAGAAGAATGAAGCAAGTTAGATCATGGAGGTGTTCTACACTCGGAAAGGAGAAGAATGGAGCAAGTTAGATCATGGAGGTGTTCTACACTCGGAAAGTAGAAGAATGAAGCAAGTTAGATCATGGAGGTGTTCTACACTCGGAAAGTAGAAGAATGAAGCACGTTAGATCATGGAGGTGTTCTACACTAGGAAAGTAGAAGAATGAAGCAAGTTAGATCATGGAGGTGTTCTACACTCGGAAAGTAGAAGAATGAAGCAAGTTAGATCATGGAGGTGTTCTACACTCGGAAAGTAGAAGAATGAAGCAAGTTAGATCATGGAGGTGTTCTACACTCGGAAAGTAGAAGAATGAAGCAAGTTAGATCATGGAGGTGTTCTACACTCGGAAAGTAGAAGAATGAAGCAAGTTAGATCATGGAGGTGTTCTACACTCGGAAAGGAGAAGAATGAAGCAAGTTAGATCATGGAGGTATTCTACACTCGGAAAGGAGAAGAATGAAGCAAGTTAGATCATGGAAGTGTTCTACACTCGGAAAGTAGAAGAATAGAGCAAGTTAGATCATGGAAGTGTTCTACACTCGGAAAGGAGAAGAATGAAGCAAGTTAGATCATGGAGGTGTTCTACACTCGGAAAGTAGAAGAATGAAGCAAGTTAGATCATGGAGGTGTTCTACACTCGGAAAGTAGAAGAATGAAGCAAGTTAGATCATGGAGGTGTTCTACACTCGGAAAGTAGAAGAATGAAGCACGTTAGATCATGGAGGTGTTCTACACTCGGAAAGGAGAAGAATGAAGCAAGTTAGATCATGGAGGTATTCTACACTCGGAAAGGAGAAGAATGAAGCAAGTTAGATCATGGAAGTGTTCTACACTCAGAAAGTAGAAGAATAGAGCAAGTTAGATCATGGAAGTGTTCTACACTCGGAAAGGAGAAGAATGAAGCAAGTTAGATCATGGAGGTGTTCTACACTCGGAAAGGAGAAGAATGAAGCAAGTTAGATCATGGAGGTGTTCTACTACGTACCCGTGGAGACAGGGAACACTGTTTCGTTATTGATCTGCGACTCGACCCAGTCCATGAGCAGGGCCACATACTGTGGAGCTGGGAGGGCCGCCGGTTTCTTGTACTTGGCCCCATCGGCCCACAGGTACTCGAACTTGGGGCCTCCGGACATCGTGGGGCAGCTCTCGTTTGTACAGTAGTCGGACACGGTGCCATAAATAAGGTTGATTCGGTTAAAGAAGTCCACAACTAGAAGAAAGAGAGGGAGAGAATATTGTTAGTGAGGTAACGACTGTGTTAAAAATAATTAAATTACAATTTTAGATTGATTTGGGTCAATAGTTTTAATTTAAAATTGCAGTTGGGTAGAATCCTTACCTTCAAATTTCAAATAAAAATTTAGGATAAATTATTAATATAATAGGAAATATAAATATTATATAATAATATAAAATACAAATAGTAACTAAATGTTAACATTCTTTCTTATAATACATTCATTATAACATTCATTCTTTGAGTTAAGTGTTATATTAATGGTCTGGGAACTGGTTGTTGACTTTATCCTATAGTTATAATTGGTTCTGAACCAAAAATAAGCAGTATTCGAACTCTGAAACATATTTTACCTAAAAAATTATGATTTTTTTTAAAAAGGATTTGGGTGTCTAATTCAAAATTTTCCTGAATTTCAATATCCTTAAAGATTCGAGGGTTCCATCCATATTTAAAATCAATTTACTACATTAGAAATAACAGGATTATGATCTAAGTTCTTGTAAACTTATTTATTAAGTATGTATTTTAATCTAATATCTTCACTGCATCTTAGAACCGGTTCGAGTTACATGCGCACATTAACAGATATGCTGCATAATGGAATAAGTATGAGGAAAGTTAAGTTTAAGGGAAATGTATCTGCTTTTGCATAGAGGGAGAGTGAGAAACCAAATAGGAAAAACACTCTGTACTACACACGAACAGGGTTCCAAATCTGATCTTGTCATCGACAGATAAAACATGCAAGTAAATGGTAGTTCACTGGCCCTGGTCCAGGGTTCAATTACCATGAACTGCTATCCAGTCGTTGAGCTCCTCTCCTGGAGGCAGCTGAACTACTTGGCGCAAGTTGATGCCAGAGTTCAGAGACGCCTGCGCGTGTTTGTGGAGGGAGTAGCGCAACGTACCAGGCTCAAAACGCTTCTTGGGCCGGAACGTCTGGTGACAACAAAGTCGCTTACTGGTCAACACATTCACGGTTACAATACATCCAACACTAGGATTACTGTATAGTGTTTTAATGTACATCTTCTGAAGGACTTAACCTGCATATGCATAGAGGAAGAGTAGAAAACCATTTTGGAAAAACCATCTTCAATACATCCGACTGGGATTCGAACCTTGATCTCCCAATCATCGGCAGTCCAGTCCAGTGCAAGAGTAGCGCGTTTGACCATGCAGACACCAAAGTGAGTCTTTAACCTGTTAATAGGACTGAATAGTACCCCGGGATAGTACCCCCTAAACAACAAGATCCGAGAGGCTTACATTCTTGGACATGACAGATTTTATGAAAATAAATGTCTACCAATATATTTTTAACGGTGTTTAAATTTGTCATCTTGTAAACAATTTGAGTTTAATGACAAACCAATATCCCCGTAGTGTTCTTTATTGAGATCGTGAACAATTTAATGTTCACATAAAATTACAAATCAAGCAAAACACAGACAATGAATCTGGACCGTTTGAAAACAAATTGTTCAATAAATCGTGATTCAAGCAGTTGAGTTCAAATCGTCTACAAGTTCTTGCATTAGAAGCTTTACCGGATGTATAAAGTAAAAAGTAACAAGAGGCCACGACGTTTTAAAGTTCACGAGACGCGGACAAACTACATCCGAGAAATGTAGTGCACAACCATAACAACAAATGAGTACTAAATAGCCGTATAGACGTTAGTTGCAACGTGATTGGCTGGCTAGAACATGCGGCAGCCTTCCCTCGACGTGAAAGTTAGCTCTTGGACAGCTCTTACGTTGAGTGAATTGTGTTGGCTTCTATTTATAAACACAAGATCTGTTACATTACATTTGATGAGCAAATGATGGATGCTAGATTGATCGTTATCTCTGCATTAGAAAGTACACCCTACTGCCCGTATTACTCTATGAAGGCATCAGAAGTTGAGGTTATACCTGGGCAGGTGCTCTGTGGTTTGTTTTCTAATTTTGCTAGCTCAAAATTGATTATTTAATACAACCTACTTTTAAATTCTCCTATATTTTATGTACCGATAGACAAATCTAATTCCTAATAATATGATTTCATGGAACAGCAAACAATTTCAAGAATAAAACAAACACAAGTTTCCTGAAACAAGCAAATAGTACTAAGATAATAATTATTATGATACAATAATCTAAGCTACAGTACACAAACACCTATTGTTGGATGTGAGCCAAGCGCAGTTAACATTTTTGGAGACTTGGGGAAAGAACGACCAACATAGGAGAAAAAAATTCAGTTGTTGTAGAATTTATTTGTTTGAAAAAAATACTAAGTTATTGATGATATGATATTAGATAGAATGGTAGAATTTTAATATCATTGAACACTGCAAAAATAAAGGTGTGTGTAGTGAGTACAGATGTTTAAAACCACTTTTTCAAAAACTTGATATCTGAAAGAATTAGTGTTAATAAATTAATTCATAATCTTCACTATGCCAACATTATCAACCAATTTTTGGTAAGTGTTAATAACACACGATTGAAACAACGTTTGTGTTCATTTTTGTTTGAAGGTACGTTTTTACTCTCTGTAGCGTCTGTGTTCAGTGTTACTGGTCACGTGAATCATTAGTAAATTATTTTAACAACTTTTCAAAGACCATTGCCCCACCACCCTTTTACAATAAAACAAGAGAGGAAGGAGGCAATGTACCCCAGTTTCTGGCGGTTATGGCTGTCAGTCAAATAAATTTGGAAGGGGTGTGATCTTATTGATATACTATGCAATTTTGATATTTAAAAATAAAGTATTCAAGTATTTGATAGCTTACAAACAAAATAGTACAAAGTTTTAACATATACTTCAATAGAAATGCCTAAGATAGATTTGACTAAATTGACAGATCAAAATTAATTTTCCTTGGGGAATGATTATTCGAAACAATGTTTACATCGATAAGTAATAAAGCAGCAAAAACTAATCATAGCGTATTATAATTAAATATGGTGTCCTTACATCGTTATGACCCACCTTGCCCTTCTGAAAAAAATCAACAAATCCACTTAAAGCCATTTCCCTCGTACTCCATTTAATTACTATTCCTGTGCCAGACAACAGGAAGTATATATTTATCACCGGAAGTTGACTTCCTTTACTATTACCACAAAAATAAATATTTTTTTAAATATATGTAGTTTGAACATTATTAAATAGTGTCAGTGCTTAAAATTTTAGAAAGAAAATATTTATTTAAAAAAAAAATAGGTTTTCCTGCTCCATGGCTGGGAAGAAAAAGAGTGTGGCTAGACGAGCAATGAATATTGCTTTGGAACAAAAAATAAAGTGACAAAATGAGAACATGGAATATGATAGGAATCAGTCGATAAATGCTTGTACATACAATAATAATTTACATAGAAGGAATAGTGTATAGTCCACATTGGAGAAAGTTGATTTACTTACTTATACTAGTGTGCCTCGTTACACACTAATTCTTTCAGGTCCATTCTAATATTATTTTTACATTTGCTTAATGATCTTCCCAATGGTGTGTTTCCATTGGGTATTACCAGTCAATAGTAATACCCTGAACACGCTTCTACATTATTCCATTCGTCACTATGAACACTATTATTGGAAATAATGTATGTAAACATTTGTGCGTCATATTCTCATTACCATTTGCCATTAGATATCAAGTTATATGAATAATTACAGCCTTTACCTTTATCTTCACTACAATAACACAGTATTGTAACCATAATTAAATATCATCTATCTATTTTATTGTAAAAGTTTCTCACGAAGGAAGTTTGCATTTATATATTTGGCAATTCTACTATAAAGTACTCTACTTTCCGAAAATGGAGTAGAAATGAGATATGTTGTAATTTTGCCTCTTTGTGTATATTATAAGAATTATGGCAAGAGATTAAAATTGTGTTTTGTTTTAACTGTGCGAGCAAACAAAGGTATGTATAATTTGCTTACTTAGAAATGGATTTTTTCTTAGACAAGTTTATATTCCAAATCGTCTTGTGACCAAGTATGGTAGCCTGTCTAATTATCTTGGATCCTCTTTTTATTGCATTTGCAATTGTAATGTTTTCTATACAATCTTAATTTGTTTTGTTACTCGTTTAGCTATATTTAAATCTAACTTGGGTTACTCTTATCTCTGTGTAACGGATATAATCCAAAACTAAATAATTCCTCAATTTTTCACATTACATTCAGAAAAACCAAATCTTTTTGACAAATTTGAAAAACAATGGTTAACACTGATTTGATGAATCCTTCAGATTTATTATTTTGTATGGGACGACGTAACGAACATTATTGATACTAAAAAAAAAAAAAGGAAATATGCAATTTTTAATTTAAATTGGTGACCTGGCGCTCTAGGGGTAAGGTGTCGGACTTTTGTGATGGGGGTCCGTGGTTCAGTTCTCGGTCCCGGCACAGATTCTATCTGATTGCCAAACCCTTCTTTCACCTCTTACAAGACGTGTATTAATCACAACTTGTGAATGTGAGGAATGCCAGGCCTCCACCGTGGTTCAGAGCCCACGTTTAACTGTAGGCTTGATTTACCTTCAAAAGACATGTTTCTTAATTTTTTCTGAAGTTCAATACAATTCATTATGCCCATTTTAACATATGTCGATTTCAAAGACGTAATCATTACTTTAATGGTACTTGCGTTTTTTATTTGCTTAAAAACTTTACCAGCCACGCATTGCACAATTAAATCCTTGGCCTTAGCGTCTTTCATCATAAAGCTGTTTTTAACTTTTGCATCCGCCAATACGTCCGGTGGATCAACAGTCAGCATTTCTAGCACGGCATTCCTTTCCAAAATCCTGTCCAGACGATATAACTGGTTTTCAAACCCACTACCATCAAAAGGCTTTAATCCTGGATGGGTATAGGATACAGATGCCACCGCCATGTTGAACTTGATCAAAACTTTGGTCACCGTACACCGTTTTCCACGAATCATACAATTACAAATATTAATAAACACTGACACTTTCTGGGCCCATAACTTATTAGGATCAATAGGCCATGAAACGAAATCACACACGCATTGACATAGTGTAAACAGTGTATTTATTTAATATAATTTATGACAGAAACACCTAACCAGTAATCAGACCAACGAACGACTAGTAGTAAGATACAGTTACAGGGAGTAAGAAGTAGAGATAGCCAACATAACACAAACTTTGCATAGTTGCCAAAATAACCATATTAATATACTCAATGTTCCACGCAACCATTCAACACGTGAAACTGGTTTTGTAAATATGTCCGCCACTTGACTTTTTGCTAGGCACAATGCTTGATCACTAAATGACCTTCCTGAACTAACTCGCGCACAAAATGAAAACGCACATCTGTGTTTTGAAGCTTACGAAATTCATGTTCCTTGGCCAACTTTATAGCACTTGCATTATCCACTAGAAGCACGGGCACAGTTTTCAACGGAGCGATCTCGTGTTAAAGTCGACTCGGCCAGACAGCATCTTTTTCAGCCTCGTTTGCAGCAATGTACTCCGCTTCATTTATTCGACAGTGACACACTTTGTTGTCGTCTGCTCGCCCAGGTGATCGCCCCAGCGTTGAACTTGAAAATGGTTCCGCTCACTGAACGTCGTGTAGTGGAATCACCGGCATAGTCAGCATCGCTCCAAACTTCGAACGCTCCGATTTCCTTAGCAACTTTGTACTGGATGTCCATTGTGGTATATTTCACTATACGTTTGACCATTGTCCACTGTATTTCTTCCAGCTTCTCAAGGAACTGTGACACATAACTCGCTGCGAAAGCAATACCTGGTCACGTAGCAATGACCAGATTAATCAAACAGCCTACTGCCTTTCCATAGGGAGCGATAATTGGATCAGTATCAGTCTCTTCCTTTGTCAGTAAACACTTCTCGATTGGTGTTGAAACAGGATTTGCATCATGCATGTTGAATTTTCGAAATATGCCGTCAGCATAGGTTTTTTTTTTAGAAATGAAAGTTGAACCATCATTGTTGCGTTCGATTAGCACATTTAGAAAGCATCAAATTGGCTCAACAGTTATCTTGAACTCCGCGTTCAACTTGAACATAAACTCATCAATATCAAACTTCCTAATAGCAACAACCTTTCCATCATCAACATACAACACAACCATTAATTTTATGCCTTCATTAATGAATAATTAACATGGATCTGCCATACTTTCACACATTTTGAAGTTAAACAACACATCTTTGAATCGTTTATTCCAGCATCTAGGTGACTGTTTCAGTCCATATAGGCTTGTCTGTAGTTTGCAGACACGATTTGTTCCATCATCAAATCCCTCCGGCTGCCCCCTGTAAATTTCTTCTTCAATTACACCGGTCAGAAAAGCTGTCTTTACATCAAATTGCGCCACTTCGAGATGCTCATTTGCTGCAATACTTAACACCGTTCAGATTGTATCAAACGTGCAACAGGACTGAACGTTTCGGTGTAGTCAATCCCTTCCCGTTGACTGAAACAGTGACCAACTAGACGTGCCTTGTACCGATCCATTTCACCATTAGCTTTCCGCATTTTCTGTACATGGCGTTTGTTTTGATGACCCAACCGCTCATGCCAGATCTGCAGCGTTTCCTTTGGTGTCAAATTTGTTTCACTTTCACATGATGACGTTTCCGGTTTATTCACACGGATTTCCATTTTGAACATATTACCCAACCCGAAAGGCACGTGCCTTGAAAAGGCCATCTTTGATGAATTCACACCCGGTCCTGGATGAACTGCATGTCATCCCCTTGTCAAGAGCAGATATTTCAGTAAAACAATTTTTTTTCGCACATTCTGTACATACAGAGCATTTTTCATGTATCATGGTATCCACTTACGTCCACAATTGCCTCAAACCTGATGGTTTCTAAAACCAATTACATCTATCGAGGATTGATCACCGATTTTATTTTTACTGGTGTTGTGAAGCGGTCAAACGATGAAAACCATTCATAGTGACGTGTTATATGATCGGTCACACCAGAGTCAACAATCCACGTCACTATCAAGTTCAGCATTCATAACTTCACTTATAAAAGCTTGATCACTGCTACCACTAGTTGACATATCGCCATCCTGTCCCGTCTTCTGTTTTGGACAGTTGAGTCGAATATGACCTTTCCCACCATAACATTTGAAGTTTAGTTCCTTATCCTTTTTATTTTCGGCTGTAGCGCCACCAAATTGTTCCGCCAGTTGATTGTGGTCAGTACCAATTTTACCAAGCTCGCTCTTTTTAACTTGAATTTTTCTTCTGGCTGCCATCAGCGCTACCAACTCTTCAAATTTTTTTCCATTTGCTGTTGAAGACACTTCTCATCAGATGTCAGCACTTGCACTAAATCAGCAAATGTTTGTTGGTCCTCAGGCCTTGCCCCCCACGCCTTTCGAAGACTTTCGTAATCGTCTGGTAGTATATCTGATAACTTTACCATTAATGACGACTCATCCGGCTTTACGTTTAATTGCTGCGTACGTAACACTTATCCTTCAAACTTTGCGATGTGGCGCAGTTGGATCATATTTAAACCGAAGAATTCAGCTTGCACAGTATGAGCTGCTTGTTTTGTTTGTTGTTCAAAAAACCACGTGTAGCTTCATCCACATATCTCTTGCAGATTCACATGTTACCAGCAATGCCATCACTTTTTGACTCCAACGTTTTTACGACAACTTGTGTTGCTGCTCGATCCGCCTTGTCCCAAGTCTTCACGGCTATGTCATACCTAGTTCTCTCAGTTACGGTTGCACTATCGGTTAATGCTGTTGGCTTTGTGACATCACCAACACACACTTCATATGCACCTTCAATGCCACATAGCAGGTTTCTAGTAGCGAATCTCCAAATGTTCCAGTTTTCGGAACCTCGCAGTTTTTCAATCTCATGATATTCCATTGTCACTTCCATTTGCGTACTTCCAAATGCACAGGCGCAATCACATACCCAACCTTAACAATCATATCTAAAAAGAAAGACCGACAGAAATGTCAGAAATACTTATTTCCTACTTATTCAGGACACAAACTACGCTCATTATTTAAATTCTTCACCATTGCTATTTATCTCTCATTCCCTTGAATAAAAAATATTATTCCTAGTAGTCCATTTGTGGGCATCCTTAAATTAAGTAGGCCCCGAGTTATCTCAAACGTTTTTATATTACGAGAGAAGGCGAGTCGGAATCCATCTTACATAAGGTTTTTTTTTTTAAATCTTTGTTTGTGATGAGACTATATTTATATATATATGTATATATATATAACCCACCTCGGTGGCGTAGTTGGCTAACGCGCTAGTCGTGTTGAGCTCTACCGCCGAGGACGGGGAGATCGAGGTTCGAATCTCGGTCGGGTGAACTGGGGGTGGTTTTTCCTAAATGGTTTTCCACTCTACCTCCACGCAAATGCGGGTTCACTACCTCTAAATTCAACCCTTCCAATTCCTAATCCATTAGCGTAATTAGTACTTAAGCGTATAACCCGAACGGGTAGTAAGACGCGGTGCTAAATATTATTATTATATATATATATATATATATATATATGTATATATATATATATATATATATATTATATATATAACTTTTTTTGTCAGAAAATAAATATGCCCCATATTAATTATAAAATTTCACTTATATTTAATTTACCTATGCAATGTATTCTAAAATTTCAGATCACACTCTTTATTACCAATCCTCAGCTCTAAAAATAATTAAACTATTAAAACAATCTAATGTACTAAATTGTAAACTACCTGTAACAATGGATAAAGGGAGTTTGGGGGTTGAATATATTTATGATCCTTTATCGAGGGGGGGGGGAAGGTCAAAAACTTAAAGCCTTACGTAATTTAAGGATGTCCCGCTTACAGATCATGACCACGACAACTTATTATAAGAGCATTTTAAAATGTTTGGAAAATATCGCAATAAAAACAAAAGGTCTGAATAAACTTAGCACGCCAACACATTATTTATTTTACTTCTATCTTGTTATTAATCAGCCGAGTATAAAAACTTAAGGCTTACATGTTGCGCTCAGCTCTAGCTTTAGTCAGGATTGTTGAGGTTTCAGACGACGACCGACACACTCTGGGGGACTAATTTGAATCCTGGTGGGGGACAAACACTTTTAACTCTTCAAATTGTGTAGAAACATTAAAGGTTGGCATAACTTATGTTTTTAAAACTTATGGTTGACACGATTTTAGATTCTTTTAAATACCATTAAAGAGCAGAATATGTTCTTAAAATCCTCTTTTATAAAAATATTAATTTTCCATCATTGACGAGCTGTACAGGATTTTTTTTGCACATTCAATTCCCAAATTCTGGATGCTATAATTCAATCCCCGATTAATCGCGAGGGATGTTTTTTCCACTTCAGTTAACTAGCCTCCAACTTAATTGGATAATAATATATATGCCCTTAAAATTCACCTTCATGCTTCCTAAGCCATTAGATTTATTAGGTAAGGGTATGGGAGTTGTACTGTGTACTGCAAAAACCCACACCTTCCTTCTATACATTTAACATTCTTTTTATCACCGCAGGGTGACCTGGTGGTAAGGTATCAGACTTCTGTGCTGGGGGTCCAGGGTTCAATCCTCGGTCCCGGCACAGATTTATCTGATTGCCAAACCCTTCCTTCACCTCTGACAAGACGTGTATTAATCACAACTTGTGAATGTGAGGAATGCCAGGCCTCTACCGTGGTTCGGATCCCACGTTAAACTGTAGGTCCTCCATTTCATCTCACAATCACCCTACCATTACACATTAGCGTAAGTGCGTATAGCCTGAACAGGTAGTAAGGCTCGGTGCTAATAATAATAATAATAATAAATAATAATAATAATTTATCACCGTGTTTTACTGCATGTTCGGGCTTTGCATTTCTGTACTAATTACGGTAATGGGTTAGGGAAGAGAAAGGTTGAATTTATAGGAAGTGTACCTGTATTTGCACGGTGAGAGAGTAGAGAACCATTTAGGAGAAAAATACTCCCTCTCTACACTCGATCGGGATTGAACTCTGCTCTCCTTATCAGCAGTCCAGTCTATTGCGAGAGTGACACCTTAGACCATGCAGCTTTTAATCATAGTGAAAAATGGCATTACTTTATATTAGTTACTCGCTTTTCCATAATAAAGTTATTGTACAGTGAATTAATTGTGCATTTCGTCGCGTTTGTGGGCGCAAAGGAATACAGTAAATGCCAAACCCATATATGATAGGATTTTCTGGTGACAAGGAGTCTTGGTTTGAGTCCTGCCTGGCGCACTGGAGGTTTTTTTTTCTCAAATTATTTTTGGTTATCCCACTGGCGTGGTTAATAAAAGTATAGGCCGGATGGGTGATAAGCCTTAGTATCAATCTTAAAATTATTAATTCAAGGACAAAAAGTTTCACATCGATACATTTTCAGGAATTGGGAATCAAACCTAGGCTTTTATAAACTGATGAGTTAGCTAATGTTTTTTATGTTAAATGAAGGCCTCTTTATTATTATTATTATCACCGCGTCTTACTACCCGTTCGGGTTATACGCACTTACGCTAATGTGAAATGGTAGGATGATTGTGAGATGAAATGGAGGACCTACAGTTTAACGTGGAATCCGAACCACGGTAGAGGCCTGACATTCCTCACATTCACAAGTTGGCCTCTTTATTAATAGTATGTTGAGGTATTACGAACATGATTTGCCAACATGCCAACGAAAAGGCCCTAAGTTTCATTATAACAAAATGAGAAATTAAACATGGGTTGAATTAATTATTTTGATTACGTTTCCAATAAAAATGAAATAGTCGACACAATTTTTATTTCTAAATATTACATTTTCTGTCGTCTTTTTATGAAGCCATTGAGGTGACATGATTTTACTTAATTTTCTAAATAAAAGACTTTAACACGGTAACTTATTGTAATATAATTGAACAATTTTGATACATTCAAGGTTAAAAGTGGTTTCCTCTATTCAAACTGTCATACAAAAAAAAGGGCCTTATCTGATATAAAAGTTACTTGATCTTTGATACATATTATCAATACCTATGAAATAACAACAATTCAATGGCTCCTGATATTTGTTTGGAAACCTCCCCGATAAAACTGCACCATTCGTGATGGCCGGTATTGTTGTAAAAAGTCCAACACGGTGCCTGCCGGTCACTTTATAAACACTCCTAGTGGGACTGTGTTGACTTGTTTGCTAGTTATGACTTATGAAAGACTGCGGTGTTATGTTGGCAATCAAGTCTGTCTGGCGCTGTGTTGCCACGTCTACCTGCGGCTACTTACCTTGTTTTGTTTGTCCGTCCTTATAGACACAGCATGGCTATGATTAATAATTATTGTGGTGAATAAAATAACTATTTTGACTTGAAAAAAATGTCAATAAACTAACCCACATTTTAATGGTAGGGTGCTACAAATATAAATATTACAGTTAAAAACTTTAACTATAAACAGAACCAAAGATAAATATATTTTAAATGTTTTCCATACTACGATGTCAAAGATAAAAGGTTTAATTTAACTAACTTAGACATTATGTCTCTTCTTTATAGTCAAGAATTTGCCTTTGGCCGGCTTAAACACGTTTTATTTATATTCCTTTATGGAGGAAAATAAATTTTCTAGACAGAAAGCATTTGTTTTTGTTATTAGAATGCTTAAATTTATTATTGTAATTTTATAGGAATTGATAATATCTATAAAAAATTAATTTACAATGACACATAACTTGACGTATGGAAACGGGAAAGTCAGTATTGGAAATCCGGCCGGTTATACTAGAGGTGATTTTTCCTAAATCTGTTTCCTCATCTTCCTCCACTCATCTTCCTCCACTCATCTTCCTCCACTCATCTTCCTCCACTCGAATAATGGTGCATTTCCTCAAAACTCAGTCTTCCTCATTCCTGCCACATTAACGTACGTAGACACGGGGGGGGAGGGGGGGGAGAGAGAGCCGTCTCCTTGCTTTCTGGTCCGGCAAAGTGAGGACTTCCTGTATGGATACTTGTTAATTTCTTATCTTGAGGTGAATTGATGTGAGGTTGCGGTGGTCGGAGTATAAATAAGGTGCGTGACGATTATCTCACGGAGCAGACGCTGCTATTATTAGACGCTGACACGACGCCGACGCCTTCATGTGGGTGGTTGCACTGACGTGCTGCGAATGTACTGTGTTTGAGATGAGCTGAGACTGGGAGCTATTTTCCTACTAGATTGTTGTGACTACACTACGTCTGAGATGAGTTGAGAGCTATTTCTCTACTAGATTGTTGTGACTACACTACGTCTGAGATGAGTTGAGAGCTATTTATCTACTAGATTGTTGTGACCACACTACGTCTGAGATGAGTTGAGAGCTATTTCTCTACTAGATTGTTGTGACTACACTACGTCTGAGATGAGTTGAGAGCTATTTATCTACTAGATTGTTGTGACTGCACACTACGTCTGAGATGAGTTGAGAGCTATTTCTCTACTAGATTGTTGTGACTGCACACTACGTCTGAGATGAGTTGAGAGCTATTTCTCTACTAGATTGTTGTGACTACACTACGTCTGAGATGAGTTGAGAGCTATTTCTCTACTAGATTGTTGTGACTACACTACGTCTGAGATGAGTTGAGAGCTATTTCTCTACTAGATTGTTGTGACTACACTACTGTCTGAGATGAGTTGAGAGCTATTTCTCTACTAGATTGTTGTGACTACACTACCTGAGATGAGTTGAGAGCTATTTCTCTACTAGATTGTTGTGACTACACTACGTCTGAGATGAGTTGAGAGCTATTTATCTACTAGATTGTTGTGACTACACTACGTCTGAGATGAGTTGAGAGCTATTTATCTACTAGAGTGTGACTACGTCTGAGTGAGTTGGAGCATTTTACTAATTTTACTACTACGTCTGAGATGAGTTGAGAGCTATTTATCTACTAGAGTGTTGTAACTGCACTGCGTCTGAGATGAGTTGAGAATTATTTCTCTCTTCTAGCGCTGAATAATACTCGACCATACTACTAATCGTAAAAGGTACTTTTTATGACGATCCTACTATAACTGTGCGCATTCTTTACATTAGATTAGGACAGTCTAATTTACATAGGAAAATCTAGATTAGATCTACTTTCATGATGTCAGATCACATAATCTGATTTTCCGAAAATTGAATGCCTCTTAAAACCATTTTAAGAAGTGCTCACCCAGAATTTTTTAATCATAAATTAGATTTCCAAAAAGCTATTCAAAGTTGTGTATTTTTTAAGGAATTGGATGCCTCTAGAAGCAATCTGGATTGATGTTCAGACCCGCCTCGGTGGCGTAGTTGGCTAACGCGCTAGTCGTGTTGAAGCCGACTGACGTGGACGGGGAGATCGAGGTTCGAATCTCGGTCGGGTGAACATGGCGATGCTTTTTCCTAAATGGTTTTCCACCCTCCCTCCACGCAAATGCGGGTTCACTTCCTCTATTTAACCTTCCCAATTCCTAATCCATTAGGGTAATTAGTACTTAAGCGTATAACCCGAACGGGTAGTAAGACGTGGTGCTAAATAAATAAATAATAGATTGATATTCGCCCGGAAATTTTCGGAAAGTGTGCCTTTATAAGTAATTTTAAATTTGATACAAGGCTATCTTAAGCTTCATATTAATAACTTGGAAGTGGAAAGATACTGAACCCTATAAATGCCCTCCCCCGCCCCTTTTTGGTCTCGGTAGAAATGGATGTTTGATAAAAACATTGCGGGTTGCTCTGTCTTCTCTCAAAAAGTGAAAGCAGTTGTACACTGCACTACAATGACTTAATCTCCATTGGATCGGACAAGTAAAAGATCGTTGAACTGGCAACTCTTTGTCCCGAAAGACGTCTTCGACTGTCAAATTCCCCAAGGGTCTGTAGTCCTTGAAACCCCCCCCCCCTCCCCTCAGTTCGGTGGTACCCTACCTCTTTATAAAAGTTCAGCTTGAGGCCCCTCGCAGGGTAGCGTCTCTTAATCGCCAAAGGCCCTACTTTCTAAAAACAATGATTACTTTTTGAAGGTCACACATTCCATCTAGTCTCTTTTAACTAGGTTTTGTGTTGGAATTTATTCTCTTGGTGTTTGTATGTTTGTTTAATGGTGTCCACATGTGTAAACAGGCCTGGTAATATGAATGGATACTCGCGGCAGTCTTGTGTGGTGTTTCGTCTGAGAATGTTTAGTTTAGACCAGCCCAAACCTAACTGGAGTGCATTGCCCTCCTAACTAGGCTCGCCCCGAGGTCGAGCGTGTAATACGTGTGACTTGGGTTACCTAGTTTTACAAACCTCCAGAGGTATGATATAACCTTATTTAATAGACGGTATGACACTTCGAACTGCTGCCAATACATACAATTAACTCATTTCAATAAACGTTATTATAATTGCCTCGCGAACAGGTGGCGATATATTTATTTACATTCCCAACGCATATCGCCAAGTTCAATAGATACTGCTCTATATGCGAGAGGTAATATCGATCATTGCCTCTCTTTTTTTTTTTCTCCCTTCTCTGTTTTTTTTTATTCAATCTTGTTCAAAAAAAAAAAAATTGTCCGGTCTCGCAGCCTGGCAACAGCGCGCATTGCACCTTTGCAAGGTCGATCAAAGGGTACTTGAAACCTTTTTTTAGGGTGAAAGTATCCAAGACGAGATAGAACTGTCGCATTATTTTTAAGAGGGATACATTCCACTGTAGAAATATGAAATTAAATGATCATTTATTTGTATTAATATATTCCAGGGAGAGAAAAAAAATGTTTAGGATGTGGAAATATATTTATTTGGGTCATCCGAGCTCTGTGCAAGTTAGCTCTGCTATTGGACGAGATATGAACCTGCGAACGCATGCGTACTGTGCAGACGGAGCAAAGTTGACAGGGTCTGCCTGGCATTTGAGCGTTGCCATGTTTCTTAGCCTAGGACGCTATTCTATACCAAAGATTGGACCGATATTATCAAAAGGCTTTAATATTTAATCCCAGGTTTTCATTAAAATACTTGATAACATCATTGGGAATACTTTATGAAAAAAAGTATGGCTAAAGTTGATCAGTCATAATATAGTGTCGTGACAACATTGTTAAATATTTTGAAACATTTTAAGTTCGGGCTTATCTCGGATATTTCCGATAAACTCCGCGAATCCGGGCTATGGGAAATAAAATGAAATATCAGACACTGATACATATAATAAAACATTTGTCACTTTGGTGGTTGTAGATTAGTAAATACATTTTGTTTTTGCTACCCAGAAAAAATAAATTTTGTAGTAAGCAAATAGAAGACCAAATCATACTATCAAAATTTAAAACTTTACAATAATTAGTGAGTGGTCTTAAACAAAACAAAAGGTACATCATAACAATTAGGATAGTATGTTTTTCATGTTAAGTACATTCAAATTAAGATATATTACAAAAACTAGGCCATTTCTACAATTTAAGGCTAGTCTAAGCTACACAGTATTTCTAAAACCAAGTCATGGAAACGTATACTTCTTATATTTTGAAACATTGCTTCGTCTTGGCCCCGGGTTTGAGTACTTGTGTTTTTTTTTGTTTTAACTCTTTATGACCGTTCCTGGGACGAACCTAGCGAGAAGCTAAAATAACCCCACCCGTCCCCTTTCCATTGCAGGGAGTCGTCTTGCTTGCAAGAACAGCTTATCAACTTTTTATGCCACGTAGCTACGGATCAATATCACAAATTTCGTACCTTTTCTGAGGACGTTTAATCTTATTGCCTCCAAGCTGTAAATTACTAGTTGTTTAATTTTATCAATCATTATTATTGTTTCCAAATTTAAAATTCAAAACCCTTTTATTTATTCGAATAAATATTTGAACAATTTAGTGGAAACGGGGGCGCTAACCGAGTCGATAGAACAGCCGTGTAAACTTGCTGCGATAGGACGGTTTTCCAACCGAGACAACTTCGTCTTGGCTTCCTCGTTCAGCCATAAGAATAGTAAGTGGAAATGTTTTGATTTTTTTGACGTGGACATGATTGTTCTATTTAAAACTGTTGTTTTTAAGTGCGTTTGTATAGTAATAAATTTATTTTGTTAAATTTGTGCGTGTCTGTAGGGGAATAACTGAGGTAAATGTGAAAGACTATATTCGCACTTGCTGCTAGCTGGTTGTGTATTTTCAAGTATTTTGTTTTCATCCTACGGGGGCGACTAGCTATTGCGTCGTGATTTGCATTAGATAGAGCGCACTGCTGGCTGGGGTATTATCATGTTTTTGCAAGTAGATGATTCCATAAACAAAACTATCGCTTTTGATCCTGTAACGTATAAAACAAAATATTTACGACAAAAAAATCCCTCAAAAACTTGCATATCGAAGTCATATCGAGGGCAATTTATTTATTTTGATTCAGGTCTAGATACAGCAAGTGGTTTGAGTTGTATAATGTGACACAAGGTATCGATGTCTTAACAATTACATTTAGTTGTGTTAAATAAATGTGTTCAAAGACAATTTTAACTTTTTATTATTTAAATTATACTTTTTTAAATCAAATCACAGATAATTTTATTAGTTTTTTTTCCCATTAGGACTAGTTTTGCAAGATTTTAAAATTATTCATGCCTTAAAAGAATCTTAAAAAAGATTTTATATTTAAATGGCCTATGCTCTTTATTATCAAACTATCAGTTAATGTTTTTATTTATCATCAAGAGTTGTAGTTTAACATTGCTCTTGAATTATTTAAAGTTATACTTTATAAATATTGAGTTATTATTTAAAATATCTCATGTTCTTATAACCTCATTAGTTTAATAGTGCTTGTACATTTAATATCAGTTTAGTTATGTTATTGATACAATTGTTTGGTTATTTATCTGAGCTGGGGGAAGGAGAAAATAATTCCTTGCATATTTAAATTTATTTGAGTTTAAGGTTCGGTTTAGGCCATTACAATAGATATTAGCTTTAATTGATTGGCTTAGTTTTAGGGAGAAATCTATGTTTGGATATATTTAATTTTTTAATTTCTAACTTTTTAAATGTTTTAAACTGAAGGAAATGTTGTTAGGCACAGCCATGAACTTAGTACCAATAGTTTAGATGGGGTAAGCTAGGATTATTCTCGGGGTCTAGTAAGTTAGGAAAAACCATTTATTTAAAAAAATATCTTCATGACGCTTTAAATAACATTTGACGCATCATAAAACTGAAAGATGTTAAACTTAGATTATAAAATAAAAATGTTTAATTTGTGCCCTGCCCTACTTATAAACTCACCGAAGGTCCAGCGATTACCCATCGTCCCCCCAAAGGGTATACACTCTCGTCGGTGGCGTAGTTAGCTAATACGCTAGTTTAGAGCTAGAGTTCCGAAGACAGGGAGATCTCGGGTAAACTGGAGGTTGTTTTTCCTAGATGGTTTTCCAATCTCCGTCCACACAAATGTGGATTCACTTCCTCTAGATTTTACCTTCCCAATTCCTAACCCATTAGCGTAATTAGTACTTAAGTGTATAACCTGAATGGGTAGTAAGACGCGGTGCTAACAAGTATAATAATAATTTAATTTTCTTATAAAATTACCGACCATGGCTGATCAAAATATTATGTAATAATTAAATCACACTCAAATACAGTTAATAGACTCGAGGATTGACAAAAAATTTGAATTATCAAAATAACATTTTTCTTCTTCTAGTTAATAAGTTCCCCTCAAATCTCTTAACAAAGTTGAGCACACTAATCTCAATTCTCAAGGTCATCATGTGATTTCTCTGGTAATCTGACATCCATTGTATCATTTGCTGAAATTATGTACTGAAAAGTACCAAAACTGCAAATTAGTACAGAAGGGAACCCCTACAGAATATGTCTTAAGCTTATTTGAAGGATTTAAATGCTATTTAATTCCCACGCCAATGAGCATGATGGCAAAGGTGTCAGTCTAGACAAGTGTGCAAGTGACACGGAGGCCCGAGCTCCAATCCCGACCGTATCTACCGAGATTTCTCAATGGTATTCTACACTACCCCTCCTAAACAAATGCAGGTACATCCCCTCTAATTCTGCCCTCATCATCCCTATCCCATAAGTGTAAATAATGTGGATATACCAGATAGACGGATGCAAAACACAAACAAAACAATTTGTTTGGTGGTTATTTTTAAATGTTTTCCAAATCTTTTCACGCTAAACCCTAAGATCAGTTTCTAACTAACCACAGTGTGTTAAGTGCCTGCCATAAAAGTTAATTAGTTATGCTAATTAGCTTAACATTATGTAAAATATAGGCCATAGAACAGCCCTTGGACCGCTCTGAAGTATATCGACATATGGGTACCAAATTCTTTTTATATCATAACTGTGAAATATGGGCATTTTTGCTTCCATTTCATTTAAACTGATACCAGCTTCGGAGACCGCATGGTATAAGCAGGGTGTCTACCATCTGTGAGAACTGGAATTAACCGGGAATTTGGTGATTTACAACAAAACATCTGGGAAAATGTTGTTTTAGTCGGAAAATGAAATAAATTAATGGTGGCTACAGACAGGGAAAACCTGGAAAAGTCTGGGAATTTTTGATGACTGGGAAAACAGAGAAATGTTAGGGAATTTAACTAAAAATGAGGAAAGGTCAGGGAATTAAAAATATGTCTAAAAATCCCATTAATTTCGCAACTAAACACCAAAACAAAAGTTAATAATACCTAAATAAAATAACATTTTAATTTTTAGAATAACTGATAAAACTGTTTATGTTTAGTAGATACAAACTTTTTTAATGTGTGATCAATAATAAATAAAACAAGCTATCATCCACCATTAAAACTGGAAAAAAGTAGTCAGGAAAATTGAAAAATGTTGACTGGAAAATTCAGGGAATTTTGTTAAATATGATTTGGAGCCAGCCTGTAAATTACAATATGATTCAACTTTCTATTTTTTTATAGGTGTGTAAAATATTTTATAGTTGCTATTAAACTATGTTAATACAAATACTTTATTTTATTTTAAGACTCATTAAGTTATTATTCATAAAAAAGATTAATAAAAAACGTGGGTAGGTGGGGTGGGCGAGAAGGGCGTGACATAATTTTGAGTTAGGGAATTTTATGAAATGACTAGGATTAGGGGAAATCGGGGAAAAAGTCAGGGATATCATTGGCAAGTTGAGTAGACACCATGTTTAAGGCATCGTCACTCTCTTAATGAGATCAGGGTTCAAATCTTGGTCGGGTGTACTGAGGGTGGTTTTCCCCTCTTCTCTCTCTCGATGCAAATACAGGTACACTTCCTCTTAATTCAAACTTCCTCATCCCAACACAGTTTACAAATTATATTTAGGTCATATTTAATTTATCTCACTTCCTAAAAAGAATGTGATTTTTTAAATAATTTATAAATAAGTCTCATATATTTTAACATTTTTTGTTTCCAGATCTCTGCCAAAATGTTAAACAATGATTGCTGCTGATATCTTAGTCTTTAAGGTAAGCAGTTTATTCCAGTCTTACTGCGAGAGTCGTTAAAGTAACCCATGCCTGTTGTAAGTGGTCATTCATCTGTGCTATGGGTCCGGGGTTCAATCCTCGGTCCCAGCACAGATTTATTTGAGTGCCAAACCCTTCCTTCACCTCTGACAATACGTGTATTAATCACAACTTGTGAATGTGTGGAATGCCAGGCCTCCACCGTGGTTCGGATCCCACGTTAAACTGTAGGTCCTCCATTTCATCTCACAATCACCCTAACATTACACATTAGCGTAAGTGCGTACAACCCGAACGGGTAGTAAGACGCGGTGCTAATAATAGTAATAATAATAATTACATTACTCCGTGATCATGGTCAAATTAATGTCCTAATAATGTCAATAAACTGCCCTGTGTGATCAGTAATCATGTGACGTAACTCGAGCAACACACATATAATGGATGTCGACAGTTTAAAAAACAAATATATTCTGAAATGAAACCCAAACAGCTGCAAGAAGGTTTACTTGTAATAGAAGCACTAGCCTGCCAGATTTACAAGTGTAAGTGTGAGTAGAGGACATGACAAACTGTCCCATGTATGTTGTCGAGAACCGCGATGGCTTACACTTGAAAACAAGAGAACCGGTGTGGTGCTGTAAAAGTTAATTTGATCGTGATCCCAGCATTACTCATTTACTCTGTCTGATATTTGAACTTATGCTCGAGTAAATTTGGTGCATAGAAAGGAAATCGAAGATATATAGGGATAATTGTGGATATATAGAGGGAGAATTGTGGATATATAGAGGGAGAATTGTGGATATATGGAGGGATAATTGTGGATATATAGAGGGAGAATTGTGGATATATAGAGGGAAGATAGTGGATATATAGATGGAGAGGGAGAATGGTGGTTATATAGATGGAGGATGGTGGATATATATAGGGAAGATGGTGGAGATATAAATGGAGAATGGTGGATATATAGAGGGAAGATGGTGGAGATATAAATGGAGAATTGTGGATATATAGAGGGAAGATGGTGGAGATATAAATGGAGAATGGTGGATATATAAATGGAGAGGGAGAATGGTGGTTATATAGATGGAGGATGGTGGATATATATAGAGGGAGGATGGTGGATATATATAGAGGGAGGATGGTGGATATATATAGAGGGAGGATGGTGGATATATATAGAGGGAGAATTGTGGATATATAGAGGGAAGATGGTGGAGATATAAATGGAGAATGGTGGATATATAAATGGAGAGGGAGAATGGTGGTTATATAGATGGAGGATGGTGGATATATATAGGGAAGATGGTGGAGATATAAATGGAGAATTGTGGATATATAGAGGGAAGATGGTGGAGATATAAATGGAGAATGGTGGATATATAGAGGGAAGATGGTGGAGATATAAATGGAGAATTGTGGATATATAGAGGGAAGATGGTGGAGATATAAATGGAGAATGGTGGATATATAAATGGAGAGGGAGAATGGTGGTTATATAGATGGAGGATGGTGGATATATATATAGAGGGAGGATGGTGGATATATATAGAGGGAGGATGGTGGATATATATAGAGGGAGAATTGTGGATATATGGAGGGATAATTGTGGATATATAGAGGGAGAATTGTGGATATATAGAGGGAAGATAGTGGATATATAGATGGAGAGGGAGAATGGTGGTTATATAGATGGAGGATGGTGGATATATATAGGGAAGATGGTGGAGATATAAATGGAGAATGGTGGATATATAGAGGGAAGATGGTGGAGATATAAATGGAGAATTGTGGATATATAGAGGGAAGATGGTGGAGATATAAATGGAGAATGGTGGATATATAAATGGAGAAGGGTGGATATATAGAGGGAGAATGGTGTAGATAGAGCAAGAAGGTGGAGAGGCACAAGGGTCTGGAACTCTACTAGAGGATGATATTGGACTAGTATAAGTTGGAAGGTCAGTAAATTTCTCCAACCTAGCAGCTCCGAAGCCTGACTAGGCTATGTTTTCTTATCCTGGTTTGTTGGTTTATGTTCTAGATCTTGGTTTCCATGCATTGCCTGCCAAAGAAGAACTAAGCCCAATGTTTCCAAACAAATCTAGTTCACTCGAGATTTCGACTAATACAAATGCCTTTCCATATAATCTTCAGGTAAAGTTTTCAAGACTATTTTTGATTTAGGTTCAGGTCTTAGTAAGACGGGGAGGGGATAGTCTAGGAGGCTTCCGCCTCTTTCGACACGCGGACTAAGGACCAGTTTCATAGTCGGGCCAAGCACGCCTCAAGTGCGGTGTTATACTAAATACAGGACAACACCTACATAGATCAGAATGGAATGTTTCCTGTGCGATACGGGCGGCATTCAATTCAAGTTTAGGGTACTCGGTCTAAATGAGGACTCCCCAAAATAGCTTCTAAGGGCATTCAATTTTCAAACATTTTTGGGGTTAAGTCCCCCGAACCATTTATTAATGCGATAAACTAAATAATAATAGAATGAAAGGCCTATAATAGATATTAAATTTACTCGCGTTTGTCAATATTTGCTCAAACTCCTGAAGATCTTTTCCGTCACCCTCGAAGGGGTATCCACAGTAAGATATAATTTTCTAAATGATGGACACCTCTTAAAAACGAACATTCTTTTTACCCTGGAGGATGCCTGAAGTTAAGATATCTCATTGTGTTCACACTCACCTGACAGCGGCTCTCTTTCCCGCCAGGAGGATGTAGAAACGAGCAATGACGTGCCACCGGGGGTCATCGTCTCGAGTAGCAACGAAGTCACGAGCGCGGCCTCTGCACAACTCAGTTCCACATTTCCTACCGACCAAGTGCCTGTTTCAAGGGTTAGTGCTCCACCGGGCTCGCAGACGTTCAACATAAGATATTATGATACCTGGTCACGTCAATCGAACCCGAGACCTGATTTCTGTGCCCAGGTGTCACTAAATGTTAACATTCTTTCTTATAATCCATTCATTTATAACATTAATACATTCATTTAAGTGTTAAATTACTGGTCTGGGGTCTGGTTGGTTCATCCTATAGTAACAATATGTTCCGAACCACCAAGTAGTATTACAGCTATAAAACCAACTCCAAATGGAATATTGCATGTATATTTTACCATCTCGATTTGTCACATATGTTTGAGGACTTTATCAAGTCCCTCCCGTTGTTTACTCGACGTTTGTTTGTGTTCCAGGACACAACCGACTGCACCAATGAGCGAGGGGCCGATGCACAAGTAGTGTTATTGACCGGGATGGAGGAGGGTGGTTGTAATTCCAAAGAGGGAGCGCAGTGTCCTTGCAGGTCCTCCCTGGCAGCTGTGACAATCCAGGACAGCAAACACTCCAATGCGGGTGAGCGCCGTGTTTTCTTCCGCGTTAAAAATATATTAAAGTTAAATGACATATTTTGACTTTTTTTTTTGAAAGAACGGTAAAGACTGGTTCAATCTGGATTTTTTGTATTAATCTGTGTCGATAAGTGACCCCATGGTATTGTGGTCACTGCACCTGGATACAAACCTAGGGGTCTTGAGTTCAATTCTCAACTGGTACTATGAGCTATTTTTCCCGAAAGGGGGATTATCTCGACAGTCGCCAGGGTTTTGTTTAGTGTTTATACCGGTTCCACATCTTCATAATCGCTATCACCATCACCTCATCTCATCGGATCATGGATGATGTAGCCCAGATATATAAAAATATAATTAACAGGCTTAAGAGATGAATAGACTTAGTTCAGAAACAATCTTGCTTAAAGACTTTGTAGTGAACAAATGCCAACTCTCAAAAACCGCAAACCGAGAGAGTGAAACCGTTGTGTACATGGTTCCAGGGGTCTGGAGATCCTGTGACTGCACTCCTCACCCCAACAAGTCTGAGGCCTTGCGCCGCCTGCAGAGCTCGGGCCCGGGGGGCAGAGGGGGGGCTGGAGCTGGCCCCCCTCCCCCCCTGCCGCTGCCCGTGCCGACATTCTCATCGTCTGTGATATCCAGCTCAAGTCTACTACTAGTACGACGTCGTCGTCCGTCCCTCCGCGGCGCGTCTTCCAGCGGCAATAGTGCACAAAATAATACTATTACAGGCGGCGCGGAGCCCACCCGCGCCGTTCAGGCCATTCTCAACCCAAATAATAATAATACTACTACTGCTACTGCAAGCCATGTCCAAAACCAACAACAACAACGTACTGGTGCTGTTCCAAACGTTCAGGACAACAATCTTGTTATTATTAGTTGTAAGGATCACGACTCCTGTGACGAGGAGAGAAGCATTCCCAAGTCGCTAAGCGGCCCCGCCACTCTTAGCGCAACAGTCCAGGGTTACACTGACATTAGCCCACCCATTAGCTTTAATAATGTTAATAGTAATAAGAGTATGTGTGTAGATTTGTCATCTCATCGCTCCGGTGAGAACCAGACTCAAAGTGCGACTGTGAAACAAAACATAAATTGTGGCAATTACGCTTGGGCCCTTACGGGGCCAGCCTCGAACGCCCGGTGGGGCATACCCCACGGGTTAGGACTGCGCGGTGGAGGTGAGAGCACCTTGAATGCGGGCACGTCTAGCTGGGGCGCTTCGGCCGGGGGCAGCGTCTCTGGCAGCAACAGCGCCGCAGCTTCAAACACCTCCAGTTGGGGCGCTGGCAGCGGTCAGGGGCAAGGGGGAGCTGCGGGCCAGACCCAGTGGAGCGGTGCTGGGGGCGGGAGTAACCGCAACAGTGGGGGCGGAAGTGGAGGTGGATCTAGTCAGGGGCCCAACAGCCAGCAAAACACAGGCAAGTGCTGTACTGCGGGTGTGTTCTATATTACAAATGATGATAATAGAAGTATGTCACTTTAAGAAGTCATGTGTTTGTTTGCGTCGTCTAGGGTCTGCAAGCAAGAGTAGCAGTCAGAGCGGGGGACAGCCCACACCACAACAACCCGCACCCTCGCAGGCACCCTCTGGGGCTCAACAGGGGCAGAATGGGTCAACGTCGTGGGCTCAGGCGGCCGGTAAAGGCCTGCCGGCCAGCTCGCAGGGTTCAGGCCCCAACAGTACGACCAGCAGCTCAAGTGGCGGGGGAAACGGAGGGGGATCTGCCGCTCCCGGTGTGAGCACAGCCGCGGGTACAGCGGGGAGTGTCGTGACGGGCTCCAGTGTGACCAACACTTCCACCAAACAACAGTTGGAACAACTCAACCCATGCGAGAGGCTCTGTTCAGTCAGGATGGCTGGGGAGGGGTGAGTCCAGCCCTATTGCCGTCGCCTGTGGGAACTTCAAATATTTTTTAGATTCAATTTTATTTAAAAGTAAAAATTCAGATTCGATAATTACAAAGCTTTTTATTAAAAATATTTCAAGTTAAAACAAGGGCTGTGGAGTCATAGTCGGAGCCTGAAGCAATTTTGGGTGGAGCTGGAGTTGGAGTCGGTAGAAAGGTACCAACTCCGACTCTTAGACCATACTTTTAAATTTTTGTCATTTTGTTCTGTTTATTTACATAAAAAATGAATGTTCATAACAGAAATCTACAATAATATAATTACATATTGTAATAGTAGCTAGCTCTTATCAGCTAAGGACAAAATATGTTAATCATGTCTGCAACATTTTGTAAATCATTTTATTCAATACCAAGCGTTATATTGTTATCCAACATGTATTTATTTTTTATAACATAAAACTCCTTATTTTATTTTAATTTGACTCATTTGCGGGAATATTCAATATTATTAGATTTGACTTTGCTTTGAATTTGGCAAAACACTTTGTTTATATAAACAAGCTCACCATAACTGTCCAGAATCAAACCATGGACCTTAAGGGTCGGTCACACTAACCTTACCATGAAAACCGAAGCACTAATATATATATCTATTTATTTATTCAAAATAACATTTTCATTAAAAGGTGTCAGATGATATATTGTGTTTAACGAGATGTTTGGATGGTGTGTAACGAGAGGTTGGATGGTGATAACGAGATGTTTGGATGTTTTTGGATGGTGTGTAACTAGATATTTGGATGTGTTTGGATGGTGTGTAACGAGATGTTTGGTTGGTGTTTAACGAGATGTTTGGATAGTGTGTAACGAGATGTTTGGTTGTGTGTAACGAGATGTTTGGATGTGTTTGGATGGTGTGTAACGAGATGTTTGGATGTGTTTGATGGTGTGTAACGAGATGTTTGGATGTGTTTGGATGGTGTGGATGGTGTGTAACGAGATGTTTGGATGTGTTTGGATTGTGTGTAACGAGATGTTTGGATGGTGTATAACGAGATGTTTGGATGTGTTTGGATGGTGTGTAATGAGATGTACCTTTCCGCAGCAACACGTGAACCAAGACTCTGGATGGGACTCCCGCTTCCCGGAGCCGTGGCACCAAGGATGGAGTTCCTGTCTGGAAACCTAATGTCAACAACGGTGAGTAACGGGCTGGTGGTCTTGACAAACCATTCATCAGATATCTATGGTGAGCGGAAGAAGGGGGGCTTGTTAGGTCCATATCTTGCCGGGGTTTTTTTATAACAAAATAAACCCATTACTCCATTAAATACTTTTAGTTTTTATTTCTACACTTGGTATCAACATTGTTGATAACTGTTTATTGAATTATAAGTTCAGCGACACTTAGGGTAGGAATCCTCTCTCGCTCTCTCCATGTTGACCTTGAGCTTATTGTTTATTAGACACGATTCAGTTCCCGCCTGCTATAATATAGAACTGTAGGGATCTGCCGACTTTCTCCATGTAATTGCTAGGCTGTGCAAATACATTCTCAGGAGAAAATCATCACACTATATTCGGCCACTATGATAACACTAAAATAAATACTAATTTTAATACACTAAGAAACAAATCTTACACTTTTTACAATCTAATATTGTTGAAGATTCCGCGGATCCTTCCCAAGTTGTTGTGGGGATCCCAAGTGAGAATTATCCGTCTATATAAATACCTTGTGTTCTCGGACCCAGGCACGGACCTGTGGGAGGCAAACCTCCGCAACGGGGGCCAGCCCCCTCCCTCACAGACTCAGAAGACCCCTTGGGGCCACACGCCTACCACCAACATCGGGGGTACGTGGGGTGAGGATGACGACGTGGGCGACAACTCCAACGTGTGGACGGGAGTACCTTCCACTGGGGGGCCCCGCGGGACCAGGCCAATGGGGAGGCAATACCCCTGGAGCGCCAGCGCCGGCCGCCATGTGGGGAGGTACTGTTGTTTTTATGAGTACTTCAAATGCTACCTCCTTAGCCCTCAAATCACAGTAAATGAGACATTTAAACAAAAAGGACAATATTCAGAATTGGTTACTTTTCATAGTGAGTTAAATGACCACTTTTACTGTTTCACATTAGCACACTTGATTGTTTACCCAATATAAGCTTTTTATGGAAATCAAACTGACCATTTACATTTTTTTTTATCTCATACAGTAGGTACATTTCTTTAATGCTTTCCTTGGCGTGGGCCTTAAACAACTCCTACGTTTGACTGATCGCTCTCTGGGGTGGGTGTAATTTAACGTTTCATTGCAAGAAGTAATTGTAATGTCATCTAGTAATGAACCGCTGTATTTTGAGCGAGTCTGAATACTTGATATTGAACCTGATAGATGGAGCCACCAGTTCAATGCTATACTATGACCATGAAAAAAAACAACATAAAACATAATGGCTGCCTTGCCTACGCAGATAGCTGTGTTATACATGCGCCAAGGAATGAGTTAGTGTGAGGTCGAAGGCACGGAAAAGATTTAAAATTATGATTGTTTAAAAAATCATACTTCGTGAGCTCTTTAATTTTCTTTTATAAAACTGTCAAATCAAACATTTATGTAGATTTCTTCATTTTGGTTGCTTCTGTTGATTATAACCAGGAATAATATCAAAGAGTTTCTGTGATATGTTTTAGTTCCCAAGAAAGAAAACGACTGGAGCGGAGCCGGTGGGGGTACGGGAGGTAATGCGTCCAACTGGGGTGACCCTCGTGATCCTCGGGATGTTCGCGGGGATCCCCGCAACATGCCTGCCATGGACCCTCGAGACATGAGAGCTGGTAACGACCCCAGAGACCTCAGAGGTGTGTGTATATCTCGACCACCTATGGTCCAATTGTCATAGGAAGAACCTTATTAGATAGAATATATCACTTTCACATGCAGCTGTCAAAACCTATAAAATAATGTTCTATAAGTAAAATGTTATCATGTTAGGACTACAATCTTTCTTACCAAAGTCCACACCTCAAAAGTCGTCGTCACTTTGGAATATTGACAGAGTCGGTGGCATGTCTGCCTTCTGAGTGAGGGAAACCCGGGTTCGCTGTCCGATGGGAAATGTTAATTATTGAAAATATGGGTTTAGCCTTTTCACAGTGATGAATTAATGGCCTGGGACTGGATGTTGTGCCTGTTCCTAGACTTAGTTATATAAGGCATATGAAGCTACGACAGGCTCAGAAGCCGGCAGGGACAAAAATATGGCTTGAATAAAAAAAAAAATTTAAAAGAAATGGAACAAGAAAAACCTGTCTAAGAAAAATTAAATATTTGTTTGTTATCTACAAATTTTAATTTTTTTATTTGTTGAGAATTAACTAGCTATTTTTATGAACATACACTTTTACCGAATTTATATACTGAAAGCAAACTTTTTCTTTAAAAGAAATCCAACAATATTATTTACCTCAAATCAGGATGCTTACCTATCTCATGTGTGGAAACCACCTGGGTATTTTAGATGGGCCTGGTAGCGGTACTCGGTATTAATGGTTGATCTGTATGTAGTGCTATTCTGGTTGCAGGGGCAGGAGGCATGATGGATCCTCGGGACCACATGCGCGGCGTCGTGGACACCATGAGGGGTGACGTTGGTATGCGAGACCTGCGCGGCTTGGCAGACATGCGGGGTGGAGGCGGAGACCCCATGATGAGGGGAGACCCCCGCGGGATCAGCGGTAGACTCAACGGTCCGGCCGCGACGCGGCAATGTGGGCTCAGCCACCTCAGCCTCCACATCATCATGGGGCCCCACACCACCAACAGGCTCAGCCCCCAAACAAGATGGTCGGACCGGGAGGGATTAATGCCCCTGGTAGGTACACGCTACCACGTCTTGCGAAGTCCTGTTTTACTTACATCGATGTATCGCACAACCCATCGAAAGGAATGTATTTAAAAATGTAGCCTTTTCTTGCTATGGAACAAAGTGTAAATATATATTTTCAAGTGTTCCTCATTGGGGGTTGTGCAGTCTTAGGTGTCACTTGCACACAGGGCTGTGGGTTCGGTACTCAGACCAACTCCTTCATAAATGTCTAAAGTATATTAATTACCGTATTTATCTTGATCTAAGACGAGTTTTTTTCACAAATATGTGGCTTCAAAATCTAGGTGTTGTTTTTTTTAAAATCACATACTAAGGGATAGGTTAGGCCTATTAAAAGGTAAAATTTACATTTTTATTTAATATTGATACAAAAGTGCAGGGCTGCCTTTTTTAAAATAGATTTTATCAATTTTCGCGCATTTTAAGGGTATAACACAGATCACAGGATATTTGGTTATTTTCACGGATTTCTTGGTTAGCGTTAAAAAGAACTTCTTAGTTGTGGCTCAATACCTTACTCGATACCCATAGTATAGACTGGCAATAATTGATATTATACGATAAAAATTTTGATACCACACTATAGTATTCAACACGGTAAACTCCTCAAATGGGTTGGGGATAGTGATGGGCATGATCGAATTGGATTTTATTACAATGTACATTGACTTTTTTTAAGTGTTATGGAAATGTTGGGAATTTCTTAATAAGAAAAAAAATGTCAACCCTGTTTTTGTCTGCCAGGAGTGAACCAATGGGCAGGCCCACCGCCCAAAGACATGGGCATGCCAGGGGCTGGGGGTAAGCCCTCTGGTTGGGAGGAGCCCTCTCCTCCCGCTCAGCGTCGGAACATGCCGAACTACGACGATGGAACCTCCCTCTGGGGTAACCCAGGGCAGCCCGGTCGCATGGGAGGTGAAGTTGACTTGCGTAAGTTTCTACTTCATTTATTACTTTTACATCAAATGTGGTACACTAAAGATACTAATTTGAGATAAAATATTTAATTTTCGCTCAAATAATAGACATTTCTTGATGTGGACATATGGTTATTAGATGACCACATCAAAATTTGGCACATCTAAAAGCCAATAATAGACAACAATATCTACATTTGAATATCTCCTACCCTTTCAACACAAAAAGATTTATCCCATAACTTCATTTCACCTCATAGTTCAATTCAATGTTGTTGCAGAGTTAGCGTATGGGTTTGGTTGGTAGAATTGTGTGTGTGTCATTTTGCAGGCAAAGTATCTCACTGGAAGGAGATGCCGACGCCCAACCTGGGCCGCGGAGGGATGCAGTTGCCTCCGGGCATGTCACAGAACCGTCACCCCGGGAACAACGGAGGCAATATGAAGCCCGACGGGCCTATCTGGGGTCATCCTACAAGGTGGGCCCCTTATCACTTAGAGATATCACCACCGTCTACTGTTTTAGTTAGATGCGGGTCATGCCCTAAATATAACCCGCATTGGGGCCTGTATGGTCTAAGGTGCGACTCTCACACTAGACTAGACTGCCAATGATGGGGAGATTGGGGTTTGATCCCACTCGGGTGTACTGAGGGTGGTTTTTCCTAAGTGGTTTCCCAATCTCCCTCCACACAAATGTGGATACACTTTCTCCTAATTTAACCTTCAGCATCCTTTACACATTATCTTGATTAGTACATAAGCGTATAGCGTAATAAATGTGATGCTAAAAACAAAAATCCCAAATCAAGCGTTTGGATACGACTCTTTAAATAATTTACCAACAAAACTTGAAATATAAATATATTAGCAAAGTAATAAAAATAAGTTGGAACTAAATGTTATCATTTTAGTCACAGTACATCCAACATAACATTTATACTTCTAGTTATATTATATTTGGAAGGAGAGGTGGATAGAAAACACATAAAAGGGAACAAAAAGGAAATGGCTTTTACAATTAAAAGAACACGGTTCACACTTTACACCGCTGGCACTGGACAGAGAGAGTACTCTCACACCTCTACAATTTTTTCAAAATTCACTTTCAAATATTTATGTTTTATATTAGTTTTTTTTAAAAATCTGAATTGTTTGTAATTATGTGTGGTCTGTAACAAGAGGATTGATTGTTTCTAGGAACGGCTCGTGGGGGGATGGTCCCCACGACTCCAACGCCCCCAGCTGGGGCGACGACGGCAAGCAAGGGGTGGGAGTCAACTCGTGGAATGAACCTCCCCTCACACCCACCGCCTGGGTGGGCGGACCCAAACCAAAGAACCCTCTGAACCCAAGTTGGGTGGACGACGACGTTCCGCCCCCTTGGGGCCCTCCACCCAAACAGGTCAGTTTGTCACTCGCAATACATAGTTGTAAGAAAATAACACTTTTTTTTTGTTCTGTTTTATTGTAGCCTTGCCCTGCCCCCCACCCCCACCAAAAGTTCCTACTAACCATTAACCAATAACACTTAACACCCCAACTACCCTGTCTCTTCCCCCCCTTACGTGTTTTCATTAGAATGGTTATTATTTTTACTGTAGACTTTAGATGAGATATTTTTATTCCCACTTTGTTATATTTGGAAGAACATACAAGAAAGAGGATAAAAACATAAAATGAGCGAATACTACATGGCTTCTACAATAAAAAGAACAGTTGACATACTACACTGCTACCATTGGACATTGAGGTAATGGTAATACCGCTCAATCCCTCGAACTAGGCTTCATCCTATCGGAATTCATTAGCCCGGGGTGTGGGGGGAAGGGGGGGGGGGGGCAACACAACTTGCTTAGAGGGGAAATAAAAAATTCACAAAAGGCCGAAGAAAATTGGTAAATATTGGGCCAGTTTCATAGTCAGATTTAGTACGCCTAAAGTACGAGTCGATACTAAATACAGGACGACACCTACCTAGACCAAAATGGAATGGGCCAGTTTTGCATATGAAACTGGCCCATTCCATTCAATTTCAGGTAGGTGACTTCTTGTATTTAGTATAGCGCCGCACTTGAGGCGTACTAAATCTGACTATGAAACTGGCCCTAAGTTATAACACTCAATTAGGAACATTTAATAAACAACGACTAACATTTATTTTTTTGGTTTCCTCGTTCAGAATGTTGCGTGTTTTTTCACATTCATTCCTAATGATTTCCGATAGAAAGAAACCTCTAGGTCGAGGATTTTCTTTGAGAGGAGGCCATCACCCCTCTGTCCAGTGGCAGCAGTGTGAACTGTGAACTGTTCATTGTATTCGCTCTCTTTTTTCTCTACCTCAGTCCATGTGTATCGAAACCTCACCAAGCTCAAATGAGGATTTTTGCCTCACAGTTGTATATGACCAGTTTAAATAATTTTTTGTTTATGTTTTTTTTTATACATTCAGGCTCCCAAGCCCCTCTCGAAGGACTTAATATGGGCCAGTAAACAATTCAGAATTCTCGCGGAGATGGGCTATAAGGTGAGTACACCCCCCCTTAACCTGGTCGCATGTTTCTAGGATAGACATTTCATAGAGACAGTAAAAAAAATGTTCTACCTTTCTTGGATTAAATATTAACCAAATCTAACACTAATTTGAATCACTAAACTCATTTACATCATCATTCGTTTCCAGCTTGTGGCCGGGTCATTTGTAAAATGCCTCCATCTTCCTCTATCATTCCACCATTCTTCTCTTCTCGCTTGTATACTTAAAGTGTTATTTATTCCTCCCAATCTCTTTCTTGAGCTCCCTTGCTGTCTTTTTTCTATACTTACATCTTTATTCTGGATCCTTCCTCCGTCATTACATCTCCATACCATCTCAGTCTTGCTTCCTCTACTATCTCATGTACTCCAACATCCTCATTACATGTCCATACCATCTCACCTTGTTTCCTCTACTATCTCATGTACTCCAACATCCTCATTACATGCCCATACCATCTCAGTCTTGCTTCCTCTACTATCTCATGTACTCCAACATCCTCATTACATGTCCATACCATCTCAGTCCTTGCTTCCTCTACTATCTCATGTACTCCAACATCCTCATTACATGTCCATACCATCTCAGTCTTGCTTCCTCTACTATCTCATGTACTACAATCCTCATTTACATGTCCATCCATTCCATCTTGCTTCCTCTACTATCTCATGTACTACAACATCTTATACATGTCTATAACCATCTCAGTCTTGCTTCCTCTACTAATCTCATGATACTCCAACATCCTTATATACATGCCCCACACATTACTCAGTCGTTGCTTCCTTTACTATCTATGTGTACTCCAACATTCCCTCATTACATGTCCATACCATCTTCATCTTGCTTCCTCTACTATCTCATTGTACTCAAACATCCTCATTACATGTCCATACCATCTCAGTCTTGCTTCCTCTACTATCTCATGTACTACAACATCCTCATTACATGTCTATACCATCTCAGTCTTGCTTCCTCTACTATCTCATGTACTACAACATCTTCATTACCTGTCCATACCATCTCAGTCTTACTTCCTCTACTACCTCATGTACTCCCTGTACCTCCACTCTTTCTTGGATAACTAATCCCTAATTCCCTAATCCTGTTTCTCCTCATTTTTCATTGTGCGCTAAGATGGCTATGTATAATGAATGTTGATGATAGTGATACTGATGAACCGTTAGTTATAAATCTCCTGAGATCGACTGGTTAGTCAGTAGAAATCAAGTGGAATAAGCTGAATTCACCTTATCGATGAAATAAGAACCGAGAAAGGTTCTTTGAAATAACAGAAACTGAGGAAGCTCCCAGACACATTTACTGGTAGATTAGTGTTTTTACATGTGAATGTGGGTACACTTCCTCTTTATTCACCCTTCCTCATCGCTAACAGACTAGCATGGATATTACGTCATGTGTGTCCGTAAGACGCAGGTTATGTGATTGTATCTTGTCGTTGCGAACAGAAAGGAGGACGTGGAGACGGCCTGAGGAGCTCCACCATGAACCTGGAGGATGCCCTGGAGCTGCTGAACCAAGGTCGCCTCAACATGGAGTGGCGACGACACGAGGACCACTCTCCCTTCGACATGGGCTCTAACCACCCGGGGTCTGGCTTCCCCGGGGCCAGGTTCAACCCTGTAGCTCAACAGATGCCCTTCGCCCCTCCTGTGAGTTGCACCCTGAGCTTCACCCTGACTCCGAATATGAATTCACTATCTAAAAATGAATATTAGGTTGGGAATCAACTACTTATGGTTAAATTATACATGTCACGATACCTGTTTTTCTCGATTCTGATTCTTGAGCGTTTCCTTTTTCATTATTAATCCAATATTATTACATAAAATATCTAACGCTCCTGATACCCCACTCCCCCCTAAATGTGAAACTTGGAGTCGGCCATTACGACACACATGATCGCTTGAAACTTTAATCTCACAATCTTATAGTTATTAATTAAACACACTAAAAGTCTTCAAAACTAAAAGTTCAAATAAACTCAAAATTAAATAATAAATTGCGGATTTTTAAAACTGAAAGGACACATTTTACACGTTAAAAAATTTCAAGTCGTCCTTCATAACTGATTCCTACGCACATTAGCTCGCGAGAAATTGGTGATGAAGTTTTGGCAACGACATAACGATAATCCATTGAATTAATATAAATATAACTTTTTTTTGCTCCATTTTTATTAACTGCATCGATTTTTGTTCAATTTATTTAAACCTTTTTATTCAAAGACTAAATAAAACATTAAAATTGAAAAGCGACAAAGAATATAATTACAAGAGAGCGGCTATTTCAATTTGATAGGAATATCGTAGCTTTCGATATACACTTGCATAACCAATCATAATTATATGAATTTAACAACCAGCCCCCAGACCAGTAATTCAGCACTTAACGAATGTATAAATGTTATAATGAATGATTATAAGAAAGAATGTTACCATTTATCTACTATTTTTATTTTATAATATTCTTTTATCTCTAAGTCCTCTTATGTTCATAATTTATTCCAAAAATCGTATTTGGATTCAGGATTTGTAGGTAAAAAGCATGAAATTCATATTTGTAAAACAGTGGCTTCGACCCAAAGCTACCATTTAGACCTTGGGGTACCTTCAGACATGTTAGTGGGTACGTAATATTTAAATCAGATATTCATTTCATTAATTTATTATCATCATAGAATAAACAGGGCCATATTTAAGTTTAGCCACAACTCACAACATTCCTGGTCGTAAGGACATGTGATCTAGGAGCGACTGTTTTATTATAGATGTAGATTATTGAATAACTTGTTTTATACATTCAAAAACTTATGAGAGTACAGCATTGAAGAGCTGTTATACCTGGTGGGTGGTATGCAATCAAGAAATTTTAAATACTACTTCTTTATTCAAAATAAAGTTATAAGAAATTCTTGATTGAAATTTAAAAAAGCTCATTCCATTAGTGAATGTCAAGTTTAGACACCTTCTGGTTTGTCTGTATTGGTGTTTCAACCATTATCCATGAATGTTGGAGGTAATTGTGTGTTATACAGGGCGGACCAGGGTGAATAGCGCCACAAACCTCCTGAACAACCCTAGTTTGGCCGGTATCAACAATATCAGTCCCGCCATCGTCCAGAAGATCCTCACCCAACAACCCCCTCCTCAGCAGCCGCCAGTTCACCAGCAAGTGCCGTTCAACCAAGCCGGCGGTGGGGGCGGCTCCCGGGGACCTCAGAACCAACCCTCTACGGCGCAGCTGCGCATGTTAGTGCAGCAGATCCAAATGGCTGTGCAGGCCGGTTATCTCAACCACCAGGTAAGTTGTTGTAATTGAGGACAGTTGAACCCTTGTGTATTGATGTTTGTTGTCGGGGTATTAACAACAAACACTGTTGTATTTGTTCCAGATCCTGAATCAACCTCTGGCTCCTCAGACCCTGATACTGCTGAACCAACTCCTCCAGCAGATAAAGGTGCTCCAGCAGTTGATGCAGCAACAGGCAGTGGTACAGGCGCAACAACCCCTAAAGGGGAACTCCAACGCTGTTCTGCAGATTTCAGTTCAGATCACAAAGACCAAGCAGCAGATCAACAACTTACAGGTGAGGACAGGACTTTTACTTTGCACAATAAAATTAATATCAAAAATGTTTATAAAGCCTATTGTGGCAGGCACAAAATAAAACATAATGGAATCTTTTTGCGAAATTTATCAGTCGGTCTTTTATATACGAATAATGATAAACTATATTGATTTTAAATAAAACTAACATTTTCTAAATTAGACAACATTGCTATTTGTCTGAACAGCCAGAAAAATAGTACCAACTGCACTATTATAATTTTTTTCCACTAAAGAAGTTAAAAAGATATGTTGCGTCTGGATATTATGATAGTCGAATTGTTATAAATTACTAATCAATATACAAATTTTTGACCTCGGTGGTCTGGACTTTTATTTAAGTGCTCACCTCATGAAACAATGTGCATGGGTTCTGACCCAGCCGGGGTCGATGGAGTTTTCTTGAGCGATAAAAATCCATAGCACAACTTCCTTTGGAGAAGAAGTAAAGTCTTCAGTCTCATGTCAATTGATTAAAACATATTTCAAACGAATGTGCAGTGAAATATTTTCTAGATTAGTTTAGTGTTTGACGTTATTTAAATAAATACAATATAGTATTTTTTCAAGTATAAAACAAATAACAAATATTTGAACTTGGATTCGGTTTTGAGAATATTTTATCTATTAGATCTAAGTTAGCTTCATATTACAAAAGTGGACTAGGCTCGCCCCAACCACACGGTGTCCTAAGTATTCTTGGTTTGTTTTGTTACCTGCAGAACCAAATTGCCTCGCAGCAAGCCATCTATGTCAAGACTCAAGCTCAAAACCACATGCCCTCCCAAGGGGGTCCCCCGCCCAACGACTACAAGGCCAACTTCCATGACCCCCTCAACACCCTCTCGTCAAACTTTGGGGAACTGGCCATAAACAAGGACTCATCGGTGAGTATACATGGCTCATTTTGTTTGGAGCGCTCTTAATATTTCAAAAATTGAATTTTTGTAAAACCATTGTACAAATACACAAATATAAATTTAGTCTTTAAGTGGGGTTATTGCTTTTTAAACTAGACGATAGGCAATATCGAAGGACTCATTTTGCTATTAAATGAAATCTTTAAATTGAAACAAATTAACTAAACTCAGAATTAAAAAACAAACAAAAAACCTAGAAACTTTAACTAATTAAAATTGTCTTAGTTTTGTAAAAATTGTCTAGTTCGAGCAGCTACTAAAACTCAACTCGAACTCAAATTTTATAGTACTAGCACACACTAGTAATTTTTCATTTCAATAATAACTAATAATTTTCCTCATTTTACTTTATTCCTGGCCAATTGCTTCCTTCACTATCAATTAATTACCTTACATGATTGTACCTTGTTTCTACACCACTATTACACATTTGCAAGCCATTAAGCAATAACTCATTTTATTATCATATAAATTAGGGATTTGCGAGAACCATTTTTTCAATTCGAGACCAAAATATAAAAAAGTATCGAGACACGAGAACAAGACGAGAAAACTTTCTTTGAAAGTAAAAAAAAAAATTTTGGATTATATTTATTAAAGTAAATTAATAGTTTATAGAGTTTCTTTTTAACATTTGAGTTGACACTTGAGATACCTAATACACATTTTAATTGCAATTAATAAAATAGTGATGGGTAGTTACAATGAACTCCATTTATAATTTAATTTTGTAGTGTAACAGCTTATATTGTCAAAGTTTGATATTGAAAAACTTTATTTATAACCAAAACTTTTCTTAATGAAGGCAGTTTTTTGGGAAGGGAGGGGGATGCGGCCTATTTTTGAGTTATTGCGGTATTATAGGAAATAATAAATTCCCGATTTGGTTTTATAATTTCTTAGGGTTATTATTGGGGGTTTTTTTAATGTCTCGAATTTTTGAGATTCAATTTTTTTAACTTTTGAGATGAGATCGAGATTATTTTTTTCTTGAATTGTTTAGATATTTTCAAGTCTCGCACGTCCAAATCTAAATTGATAACCTATTTTTAACTTGATTTTGGATTCAGGGCAAAGGATTGAAATTGAAAATTTCAAGGAAACAGGTTCAAGGTTGATATTTAAAAGAGTTGTTACGCAGATATTTCTATAAAAGACTATTCACAGTGTTGATAAGATATGTTTCTCGCAGCAACAGGCATTCCAGCAACAACAGTCTCGTCTGATCCAGTGGAAGCTTCCGTCTTTGGACAAGGACATGGACGGGGGCAGCAACGAGTTTAGCCGGGCCCCCGGGACTACCGCCAAGCCCTCACTGCCTACCAGCCACTCCTCACCCAACATCAACCCTCTCCTGGGGCAGCCTGACGGGTAATTAGCGCTCACTTTCGTACAAACAGATCTCGGTGGATTCAGCCCAGATGTTTTGCAACCCGTAGGCTGGTTTGATGTGCTTCCACACCTATTTGTTACAGCGCTGGTTATTGACACCCACCCTCATAATCTGAGAGCAAGCCTTCATACTCAGGAAGTCCCAGATATATATAATTATACCCATTTTTATTTTTCTAATTGGTTTTGTCCCACATGGGGCATTTTTTGGTTTTCAAGGGACTGGGGGGCTGGAGTTTAGTTTTTGTGGAAGTTAAAGCATTAATTTTGTTAATAATTGCAGGCAATAAATATCAACAAACGGTCCTTAATTTATTAAATATCCATGTTCTATAATATAAGATTACATGTAATTACTATGTTATAGACATTTAATGTAGTGTCTGTTTTAATATCTGAGGTTTTTATTCATATTTATATTATTAGCACCGCGTCTTAATACCCATTCGGGTTATACGCACTTACGCTAATGTGCAATGGTAGGTGATTGTGAGATTAATGGAGGACCTACAGTTTAACGTGGATCGAACCACGGTAGAGGCCTGTCATTCCTCATATCACAAGTTGTGATTAATACACATCTTGTCAGAGGTGAAGGAAGGGTTTGGCAATCAGATAAATCTGTGCGGACTGAGATTGAACCCCAGACCCTCAGCACAGAGTCTGACACCTTACCCTAGACCGCCAGGTCACCTGTATTCATATTTATTATAAGTTATGCCAGGAAAAAAGTACTTATATAAGTATAGATGTATATAGTAATTATTTAATTTGAAAGAATTAACTATAAGTGTACACTGTAGCATGAATTATCGCCGATCTCATCATGTGTATTACATTTAACTTTGGAAGGTGCTGCAGACCGCCGATACATCACTTGAAACACCGTTTAAAATGGCATATTTATTGTCGGCAAGTGTTTGAATGTAGACCAGATGATAAACGTTGTTAATTATCTTTGTAGCACTTGGTCAACGGTGAACCGCTCCAACTCAGATACGGGCTGGCCGGACAGTACCGGTGGTGACGTCACCGGTCAGTCGGACAAGGATCCTTGGCCCAACACTACCCAGTCCAACTCCTTCACTGACCTGGTTCCTGAGTTTGAACCAGGGAAACCTTGGAAGGTGAGTTTATGATTCACTTGAGAGGAGAAACTTAACATTTGGATTGGAAATAAACCTGATTTATATTACTGGAAATTACCAGTACTCACAGAGCCCTAGTTGTAAGTTGTGAAAATAACTTTATTTCTCAGAATAAAACCAAATAGACTATTTTTTCAAGCATAAAACGACCAACAAAGAATGTTCAAACTTTAACTCTGATTTGAGACTGTTTCAAACATTCGATTTGTCTTCCCACACCCCTACTTTGAGGAACTATAGCATCATCTCTTGGGTAAATATGTGTTATGCTTGATTACTTGTATTAGTGCTTCGTTTCTCTACAATTATTATTGTACTATTTTTATCATACCTATTAATTGACTTGATCATAGAAGATTATCATCATTACTACTATAAATATTATCACCATCATCATAACTCTTATTATTTCCATTATATATTATTATTAATAATAATTTATTTTAGCACCGATTCTTACTACTCGATCGGGCTGTACACTTGTATTCTAACTACGTTAATGGCTTAAAAGGATTTGGGAGGTTACGTTTATAGGAAGTGTACTAAAATTTGTCTGGGGGGAGAGTGGATAATAATTTTGAAAAAAAAAATCAGGAAAAAAGAGTACACCCTACCGAGACTCAAACCTGGATCTCCCCACCATCTGCAGGCTAACAACTGCAAGAGTAGAGGGTTAGACCACACGTCGACCAAAGATGAGATATAATCTTCGTCTTCTTCACGCTCATAGGGCCAATGTTTTATTATTAGTCTCAAAAAATACATTAAGGTATATTTTTACTAAAATGGTTCTAATTGTAATTGAAAATGTTTGGTTCTTGATGTGTGTAACTAATGGTGCTATCGGGGTGACTGTGCAGGGCACGCAGTTGAAGAACATAGAGGACGACCCCAACATTACCCCCGGGATGATCCATCGTTCCCCACTGTCTTGGTGTCCATCAAGGACACAGAGATCCTGAACACGGCCACCAAGACGTCGCCCACCGTGAGCACAGTCGCAGATACTCCCTTGAGCATCTCCTCGAACACTTGGGCCTTCAACCCTCCATCCTCCACTTCTAGTTCCTTCACCAGGTCAGAGGACACGCATTACTGTAGCCTGGTTCAATACATTCTCCACTACCGGCTTCTTAGGCCTTATAGTCTAACTTAAGACTAGGACAGGCACAACATCCAGTCCCCGACCATTAATTTATTATCATGAAAGGGTAAACCCATATTTTCATCAATGATACATTTTCAACCATGCCGGGAATCAAACTCGGGACCCTTAGTTCAATAGACAGGCACGCTATCAACTGAGCTAAAGTATCGTACCTAATATTAAATATAATATATTTATTAAAATAATGCATCACCATGTGGTTAAGAGAAACTAAATAGAGTAGATATTAGGGGTGTACTTGAGTTTGAAACAAACTCCAGGTTTGCCAATAGAAATATCGACAACTAAAATACTCAATATATTGTCACCTACTGCCATATACATTACAAGACTATGCATATATAAAAAAAAACTGAAGTAATAGAATTGTAAGTTGTGTTTGTAAAATGATTTACTTTGTCATTAGGAGCTCAAAATTTCATTGTCGCACTCACAAAAGTATGCCGCCCATCAGCATCTTGAGCTAATTTTATTTAGTCCAATGTTTGTATCTAGGGGGAGTAGGGTATATATTATGACATTCGGATTTTCACCAACGATGATCATTTGTCATAGTAAAAATTAGCTTCTCGTGTTTTTATATGAAACTTTTCAAAGTTAAGCTTCTTATACAAAAGCAATATTCGACCAAAAAAATAAATTCCTTAGCAATTCTGCAACCTTAATTAGATTTTAAAGCAACATAAGTGTTTTGTTTTGTAAAAAAAAAACTTGTTGGTGTTACAAAATAAGTCTACCATAATTATTATTTTCTTCATGATAAAATAAACACCACTTTTTAAAAATCTATTCAGAACCACTGAAAGACTGGGGGTTGTTTTATATCCAAGAATAAAACAAATAAAATAAAATATTCCAACTCCTATTCAGCTTTGAGAATATTTCATATATTCAATTCGAGTTCACTTCGAATTGAAAAATTGAATTTGGCATACCCCTAATGTCAATTATTAAAGTAATGGTCTGTGGACTGGTCGTTAGATTTGTCCAATAATTATGTTGGCTTTTAACCATCATGAGCTGTTTTAAATTTAAATAACATATTAGCATTCCAGATTTTATGCACACACTAATTTTTAAAATGTTTTTAATAAGATATTTTGATTCAAGGGGCTGCGTACTTTAAAACTTTCACAATAAGCTCCACCCAGACATAACTACCAACTATTGCCGTTCCTTTTAAATGCCAGAACTCCCACATACAGTTATTTGAGAGATGTATCATAACAGTGTTATCAAGTTGGATTCCTTCTGAACCATCTTCACTCGTCAAATTGACATGACACTTGTGACCGTTTCAGTCCTATCGGAGTTAAACTGGCCGTCAACACTAAGAGCACTTGGGGCGAGGCCCCTCCTCCCTCAACGTGACCAGCGAGCTCTGGGGTGCCCCCAAGGCGCGGGGCCCTCCTCCGGGCCTGTCCAACAAACTGGGCGGTGGTGGAGGAAACAACAGCAACGGATGGGGCGGCCTCGGGGTGGAGGCCGCTCCTGGGGACTGCAGGCGGGCAATTGGGGCTCCACCTGGCTGCTACTCAAGAACCTCACTCCGCAGGTGATTCCACTCGCTTTATAGTGTCGATGATAAGACACCTTTGGTCAATTGGTAGCTTGTCTGCCTATTGAGGTAAGGGTCCTAGGTTCGATTCTAGGCGGTTATTTTCTTCTTTCACTATGATGAATTAATATTCAGGGGCTCTGTCTAATAAATATTTAAATTAGTTTATAAATCCTGTTCTGATATAATCGGTTAATAAAGCACATTCACTTAAAAAATAAACAAGATAATCACCATAAAGGTACATTTGAATTAGCAACTCTCTAAATTTGTATTATTTCTAGATTTATAAACAAGTTCAAGTTGTATTTGAATTTTGTTTTATTTTAAAGTATTAATATTTACCCTAATAGTGTTAACAATGGGTGACCTGGTGGTCTAGGGGTAAGGTGTCGGACTTCTGCTGTTGGGGTCCGGGGTTCAATCCTCGGTCCCGGCACAGATTTATCTGATTGACAAACCCTTCCTTCACCTCTGACAAGACGTGTATTAATCACAACTTGTGAATGTGTGGAATGCCAGTCCTCCACCGTGGTTCGGATTCCACGTTAAACTGTAGGTCTTACATTTCATCTCACAATCACCCTACCATTATACATTAGCGTTAAGTGCGTACAACCCGAACGGGTAGTAAGACGCGGCGATAGTAATAATAACAGTGTTAACAGCAAAGATTGTCTCCTGTATTTCTAGATTGACGGTTCCACCCTGAAGACGTTGTGTGTACAGCACGGCCCCCTACAAAACTTCCACTTGTACCTGAACCACGGCATCGCGCTTGCTAAATACTCATCTAGGGAAGAGGCTAACAAGGTAAACTACACTAGGGGGAGAATGTGAGGTGATAATGCAAGAGGGCAACCCGACAAATAGGAAGTGTGAGAGGGTAACTACCAAAAATAAATATAACCCTTTCATGAATGCTGGATTGCTAAAAAATTTTTACCCTTTAATTATATGGATTATAAATATTTGTGAGAAGGTACAGGAAAGTAGGTTATAAACATATAAAAAGAACAAACACAATATGGAAAAGGAACAAATGGAATATGGCTTTTTCAATTAAATCAACAACACATTTCATACTTTACACTGCTGCCATTGGACAGAGAGGTAATGGTTCCCTCTTGAAGAAATGGCTTTAAAATATTTCCTTTACATATGAAATAAAGTGCATAGAGCAAACTATAATTGCATATAGTAAGGGATGTGAAAAAAGTATCGTTACATTACTAATATTGATATTTTACTTTCAATACTAGTATTCTTTTACCTGATACCTTTGCTTATATTAGTACTCACACTCCGGTTTCGGATCAGTATCGAAAGACATTTTTGGTTATGTTTACTGTGGTTAAAGAAGGCTACAAAATAGATTTTAAAAATATTACTAATCATATTTAGCTATTAAATGACTCCATCAGCCAAATTTTCATAAACATTTTGAAAGTTGGTATGGTAAAACCTTTTATAATATCCATTATACAATACCATCTATCAGGTGACCTGGCAGTCTAGGGGTAAGGTGTTAGACCTTTGTGCTGGGGGTCCGGGGTTCAGTCCTCAGTCCCGGCACAGGTTTATCTGATTGCCAAACCCTTCCTTCACCTCTGACAAGACTTGTATAAATCACAACTTGTGAATGTGTGGAATGCCAGGCCTCCACCGTGGTTCGGATCCCACGTTAAACTGTAGGTCCTCCATTTCATCTCACAATCACCCTACCATTACACATTAGTGTAAGTGTGTATAGCCCAATCAGGTAGTAAGACGCGGTACTACTACCACTACTACTACTAATAATAATATCTATCAAATCTTACAAGTTGCAACAACATAAACATGATAGATTGAAATATGACATAATATGGTTAAATCATTATAATTTTTAGTGTTTAAATAGATAAGAAATTTAAAAATACAATTTTTATTACTATGCATATAAGTTGAAATTCTTAAGCGATATTTTTTTTATTATTATTATTATTATTATTATTATTATTTTCCCAGATTAAAATTTCAAAACCGATACGTACTGTTATCAATACTTTTCTTTTGATAACTATTATGGTAGCAATATTTTGTTCCGATACTTTAAATGAGTACAGTATCGATACTTTTCTTTTGATATCCTATCCCTACACATGGTAACCAAACTGCCTCCTCACTTGTCTTTTGACAATTGATAATGACAAATCCTCCTACTTAAGCCATATTCAACAAGAGTCATTACCTACACCTGGCGGTTGATACTTCTCGAAATTTTAAACACACCTTTTTATGCTTTACAAGTTTGATATGTTCCCCAGTACACAGTAACGTTTCAGAACTAGCATTCAACTTTCTACAATATTTACAAAACATTTCACGCAAACTTGATATTTCCATATCATTACATTTGATTTTTACAAATAGAAATATTAGATTGTCAATCTATGGTTCGACCAAACATGACCGCCTTCAGCAAGGTCCATAAATATTAGAGGTGTTCCGATTCAGTAAAACTGATTACCGATGGTTTAAAATAGTTGTTCATGCTACGATTATTTACACAGATTAGTCTCGACTATTACTTATATTTTAATATTTAGTGATAAATAAAATGATAGAATATTAGGAAAATAGTAGAGCACAAATAAAAGTAACAACACTGACACACATTTACACACACTTCATTATTTCGATGCTATTGTAATATTTTAATAACAATCCGGAAATATGCTTAAGAGAATGATAACAGTTTATATAATTAATACAAAAAGATTTTATCCATAAAAAACTATATTTTGTGCCTAACCTGCGAACGTGAGAACTAGATTGTTAGTTTTATCAATGGTATGAACATATTTCTTACTCTTGTCATGTCAACATTGCATAGCCTGAAACCCAGATGCAATGTGAATATAAGTTTTTTTTATTCTTATCACTAAACTCCCACCTGGAAAATTTTGCTTTAAATTTTATCTTTAAAAGAAGGTTGATCGACATAATAATCACCGATTACAATTTAATTGCCAATGCACCAATAATTGCCCGATAACGATTCATTGGTATCCGCATAGATTCACCCTTAATTTATATACATAAAATATATATTTATTTTAATTAATTAATGTCCTTGGAACTAGCGTTTAATCTTTTGAAGGCTGAAAATAAAGAATTGATCTATAGAAATAGAGTTGTCACAATACCAGTTTTTCTAGATTCCAATTCATAAGTTCACCCTCGATTTTTCGATTCCGATTCTTGAACATTTCCTTTGTCATTATTTTTCCCACCCAACCTCATATAAAAAAAAGTAGTTATTCAACTTCATAACATACCAAAAAAACTAAAAAACTTGCATAGTAATAAAAACCTTTTTTATTTCAAATAAGAAAATTATCTATTAATATTATCTATTTTAGTATTAAGCCGTATAATCAAAATAATTAGGAATTACATTATAGAAAACATCTAGTATTACCTACAAATAATTCCTCATTGAATAAAACATTTGTAAATAAACAAAATTTAAAAGGTGTAATAAACAGTTGTTGAGAACACAGGTCTATTCAATTCAACAAATAGGATTGTTAAATGAAAGTTCGCTATTTTGAATTAATGACATTGGAAAGAATGAAATATAATTGTAGACATCACTTAATTTTTAAATTATAATAAATAAAAGAGTAAAAAAATATATTAGCTTAGGCATATAGCATTTGTCGCTAATAAAACTGTAAATTGGTCAAATTAAAGAGAATATCTTTGTAATAACAGTCAAAAACAGTTTTTTTAGATAGTTAATAATTATCGTTATATAGAAACTCTAACGTGCCTGATACCCTAATCTCCAGCCACACTTTCCCCCTCAATGCGAAACTTGGACTCGACCATTACAACTTTAATCTCACAATCTTATAAATATTTATTAAACACACTAAAAGTCTTCAAAACTGAAAATAAAAAAAATAATAAAAAATTCAAACTAACTTGAAATTAATAAACCAAATTGCGGATTTTATAACGGGAAGGACACATTTCACACATTACAAAGATGTTAAGTCGTCCACAATAACTGAACTGATCCCACGCAAATAGCTTGCCAGAAATTAGTGAGAAGTTTTTATCTAAAATACGTGGATGTATTTATTATATCAGACTACGCTCTAAATCTATTGAATTAAAATAAATATAACATTTCTTTGCTCTATTTTTTATTAACTATGTCAACGATTTGTTCTATTTTTATTAAATTTGTCTTATTCCAAGAGCTAAATAAAACATAAAACATTGAAAAGCGAATAAGAATATAATTACAAGAGAGTGGCCATCTTAATTTGATAGAAAGATAGTAGATTTAGATATATCAATTAATGATAAAAATATTATGGAAAATTTCTATCCCTAGTCTATGTTTTATATTGATTGTTTATTTAGAATCGATTAATATTTCTGAGAGTCTCACTAAACTTTTACTTTTAAAAAAGTGTGTCAAAGTTGTGTTTTACCTCTTGTTACTTTTCTGTTGGGTCATATTACATTCGAGACTTTTTTTTTTCCATGTATAACACCTCAAAATGTTAGTCATATTATATCTGGGGTCGTATTATATTCAGGCCGATACAGTATATTTACAATTTGCCGGTATTTAAGTAAAACAGCAACTAAACTAATATGAGAGATAATCGATTATTGCCTATTATAAATGTTGCCGTTTTGTTTAGTTGACAGTTTTATTAAGAGCTAAGAATTGAAGCAGCAAAGCAAGAATCTTAATATTAAGATTGATTCTTGATTCTTTCGATACCAGTAAGAATCGAGTTTGACAACCCTAATAGCAATTTAAGTATCGTAATGTGTAAAAGTAAAAATCGTGTTTTATAATGTCGACCAAAAAAAAGCCTAAATATTGATGGAAATACTCATTCATCCTTAGATTTGTTTTACACCTTTAAATTCCACAAACACTAATACTATCTGTACAAACGGCAGTCCTGGTATAGCGCTCTTGCCATTGCTACCTTGTTGAAAATTATATTGCGTGACGTATTTGCCAACTTACAAAAAAATAGTATTTATTTGGAAAAAAAACTCTAATTTTAACAAAATGGCAATATTAAGAATTTGATTATTTTTCATTGAGACCATTAATAATTTATGGTTTCACTTTTATCTACTGATGAAAGGGCTCACATGAAGGAAGTTTATCTTCCGATTGGGCTCATGGGGAAGTTGTTTATATGCTGATTATTGGGCTCACGTGGAGTTGTTTTTATGCTGATTATTGGGCTCACGTGGAGGTTGTTTATATGCTGATTATTGGGCTCACGTGGAGGTTGTTTATATGCTGATTATTGGGCTCACGTGGAGGTTGTTTATATGCTGATTATTGGGCTCACGTGGAGGTTGTTTATATGCTGATTATTGGGCTCACGTGGAGGTTGTTTATATGCTGATTATTGGGCTCGCGTGGAGGTTGTTTATATGCTGAATATTGGGCTCGCGTGGAGGTTGTTTATATGCTGATTATTGGGCTCGCGTGGAGGTTGTTAATCTGCTGATTATTGGGCTCGCGTAGAGGTTGTAAATCTGCTGATTATTGGGCTCACTTGGTGGTTGTAAATCTGCTGATTATTGGGCTCACTTGGTGGTTGTAAATCTGATGATTATTGGGCTCACTTGGTGGCTGTAAAACTGCTGATTATTGGGCTCACTTGGTGGTTGTAAAACTGCTGATTATTGGGCTCACGTGGAGGTTGTTAATCTGCTGATTATTGGGCTCACGTGGAGGTTGTTAATCTGCTGATTATTGGGCTCACGTGGAGGTTGTTAATCTGCTGATTATTGGGCTCACGTGGAGGTTGTTAATCTGCTGATTATTTGGCTCACATGGAGGTTGTTAATCTGCCGATTATTGGGCTCACTTGGAGGTTGTTAATCTGCCGATTATTGGGCTCACTTGGAGGTTGTTAATCTGCCGATTATTGGGCTCACTTGGAGGTTGTTAATCTGCCGATTATTGGGCTCACTTGGAGGTTGTTAATCTGCCGATTATTGGGCTCACTTGGAGGTTGTTAATCTGCCGATTATTGGGCTCACTTGGAGGTTGTTAATCTGCCGATTATTGGGCTCACTTGGAGGTTGTTAATCTGCCGATTATTGGGCTCACTTGGAGGTTGTTAATCTGCCGATTATTGGGCTCACTTGGAGGTTGTTTATCAGCTGATGATTGGGCTCACATTAGTTTATCCATTCCGCTGTTTCAGGCTCAGGGTGCCCTGAACAACTGCGTCCTGGGGAACACCACTATCTTTGCGGAGTCCCCGGCTGACTCTGAGGTCCTCTCAGTCCTGCAGTGTCTGGGTCATGGGGCCCAACCAAACCAGGGAAGCTCCTCAACCAACACCTGGGGTTCTCTACGCGGCAGCTCGACCTCCTCGGCCGCACCCCCCACCACTGCCAAGAGTGGTTCCGACACATGGGCTTCTGGCGGGTCAGGTGGGTCCCAGGGGCTCTGGCCCCCGAACCCCTCAGCCAGTTCCCTGTGGGGGGATGCAGGTGGTGATCAGCATCGCGCCACGCCCTCCTCGCTCAACTCGTTCCTCCCTGGAGACCTGCTTGGTGGGGAGTCCATGTGAGGCCCTGCCTTCCTTCCCCACCCCTCCTCTCACGACTTGACCCCGCTCCACCGCCTGCTACAGCCGTAATTGTATTAATTTCACACGTGGAGGGGATGCACTGCCCACTTTTGTGATATTTTGTTCCTTTATTGTTTGTTTTATGTGTAACTTTAGGCGGAACAAATAATGGAATTAGTTTGTTTGCAGCTCGTAGATAACCAATCCGCTATCATTTGCCTCTAAAAGCGCTCCTAGTATTCAAAATGTTAACCAGTCTTTAAGTCGATTGTTCTTGTTATTTACCAACTGCAAACCAACTGCATTTTTAAAGTATGTTAATATACAAAGAAAAAATTGCTACCTTAATTCCCGAAGCAAAAACTTGACTCGGGGAACTCGGTTGCATACCGTACTTGTTGAATGCACCCCCCTCCCACCCCAACACTTTCTCTCTCCTACCTGTGATCTCCTTGTGAAACAAAATGGCTGCTTCACCTTGTAATGTATTGTAAGTTAAGAGACTTTGATGCTTTTAAAAAAAATAAAGCATTTTTAAAAGTATTTCTTAAAAAAAAAACATGTGTAATATTAAAAGACCTCCTAAAACTACAATCAGACTGCACGCCGAGTATTCACTAGTAACAGTGTTAAAAGATACTTTATATTAAATATTCTCATGTCCATTGGAATCAAAACGTGTTCACTTTGAAACTGCAAAGCAGTCGCTACTCTTGTCTTTAAATAATGGGCTTAATGTGTTCCGGTGGTGCATTCTGAATGGAGGGAGCTGTATCAAATAAGGGGAGATTCCGGTCTCTGTGTACTGTGCTGTGACATTTGAGTGGCTTTTTCAATAATACAAATACTACCCAATTATGAACTTAATGCTACCCTTTCTCTCTCTTGACTCAAAATGGCTCTCTTCATGTAAAACTTGTGGGTGACAAGGGGGTCACCAATGTTGAGTTGTCTCGTTTGGGGGGGTAACTAAAAGGGCGAAATATCCCCCCCCCTTCCTCCCCCCCTCCAAGCTACTTTTTAGAACTTAGAAGTGAGAATTGAAAAATGCCAATGTAGTTTGTAAGTCTTTAGATGTTAATTGTATATAAATACAGAAGAAACGATTTAATATTGGTAAATGGGATGTAAATACTTGTGCTTTATCGTGATTTACCCAGCCCCACCCCCCACCCCTTCTCAGCCAATCTTGTACCAAATGATCAATAAGGACATTAGGTTTTAAACTAGTTTATAAGGATAAATATAAGTCACTAGTTTGTAAGGTTTTAAATAAGTATCAAAAATATAAATTCAAAGAAGATATATATTTAAAAATACAAAAAAAAACCACAAAAAAAAACAACAAAGTGCATTCTCTCGTGAATAAAAATGTAGCTAACCACAAAACATTTACTCAATGCACATCAATGAGTTTGCTGCATCCTTAAATGAATGTGATATACATATTATATATATATATAATAATAATATAAATTATATTATCTATTAAGTGAAATTTTTTGCGAAGGTGTCAATTTTTTTTGTGAAGTTGTGTACACTGAAAAGAAAGTGTATGTTAGTGGAATTTGGAATGAAGTCGCCATGTGTTCAAAATGGCGGCAGGGGAAAGAAATCGGTGATACGTACATAAAAAAAAAAGTTTCCTGGCTGTTCTCAACAAAAAAAAAGTAGATAAATATATAGAGCTATATATTAACAGTACATATTATGATAAATATATCTATTACTTATAAGGAATTTTTAATTATGGTATAAAAAAAAAGTACAAGTTTTCAAGTCATAATGTTTATTTCTGTCAACTTAAGATGCCTCAGTCACATTTTGCCGGGTCTTTGATCTTAGCTCGGCTGCACGTACAATGAGTGGGTGTAGACAAAAAGTTTCCTGTTAAAAAAAATACATTTAAAACAAAAAAGTCCAGTCCATCCTTGCCTTTTTTTGCTTCTTAATCGTCGTGAGAATGTTTATGGAGTGCTTGAATGATGAGGATTTTTTTTTTTTTTTTCCCAAACTACTTTCTTAGTTTTTTCGGAAAATACCTCTGTGACCAAACCTTATATAGAAATATATTTGTGGTCTTGTGATTCTATTGTTCGTACATCAATGTCACAGCTTTTTTTTCTCTCACACACACAATTAAAGGGATATTACATTTTTTATAACATCGTGTCTAGTTTGCAATATTTAAGATGGTCAAATTAAGTAGCGGAAGTCAGCAAGCAGAGTTAGGCCTACTTGGCTCTTGCGATTAGCCTGTTAGTGTGATAAGCTCGTGATTGATTGCACAAGGGGATAAAAAAAATAGTCACACTGATACTTTCTTTTTTAACAAAACCAAATGATAGTGAAATTAATTCTCGCTATTTAGTATTCTGCCCCTTCCCACTTTACCCAGTATTTTGATGGTGATGGTGATGAAATAAAGTGCCACTTTTAATTTATGGTAATGTACAAGTACGCTAAAGTACTCTAAAGGGTAAAATATCTATCTTTTGTAAAGAGTCAAGATATTGCATTTAAAAAAAGTGGATAGATAATGCAAAAAAAAGTATTGTAGTTAAAACAATGAGCCATATCAATTGTCTAAAATGATTAATAATAATATTAATGATTGATAATAACTATTATTTAACTAAATTGTAATAGCATTTTTTTTGTGGAACATTGTTATATATTCTTGTGACATACTAAAAAAAAATAGTGTGGTGTTTGTAGCATTTTAATATGTGAGACAAATCGTGTTTGTTGTTGGGACAATTATTATTAGTAATGTAGGATTATAATACTAACCAATAACTCGTGTGATTGCTAAACAAGATCACATATATCGACCAAAATCATTCATTTGTTTCCTTGCTCTCCGATTCAATAAGATTGTAGAGGGTTGAAAATAAAGCTGTTCCCTTCAATAAAAGGTTGTAACCCAGCTAGGGGCCTTTGCGGGAATCGTTGAGATTTCTTCCATTGATCTGTGTTAGGACGAACTTCAAAAATACCAATCATAAGTGCATAAAACAACTTAAATGTATAAATATATATATATATAAAATTGACTATAATTTTTTTTTTCCTAGCTTTGTGCATATGTGTGTTACATAACGGGGTGTGTTACAAAAAATAAGCCTTCCAAATGAAATTTTGCAAGTTTCTTTGTTGTGTTAAAATATCGATTATCTTTCAAGAGTTTTCATTACATTAAAAAAAAATATTGTTCAAAGTAGTTTTTCTTTTGTAATAGATATATTTTTTATTTGGTTTCTATGTATTTCTTAAGGATGGAAAAATTTCTTCCATATCAGTATATATCCGTTTGGAATGTAAAACATTTCATTTGTTTATGATACTTATGTCCATTATCATGTTACAAATTGTTTTTTGGGGGGTGGGGGGGAGACATTAGCACCTTCTTATTTCCTCCCTAATAAACTGAATCAAAAAAAAATAAATAAATGTTGATAAGTAGTAAATGTTTTGGATTTGCTTAGATATTGTGAAATTTGTTTATAGTAGGAATGATTAAATGTTTTGGAAGAGTTACAATGTAAACATGCTACTAGTTGAAGGGTGTAACTATATCTACTCAAAAATGTTTAAAACTCAATATCTGCTTCCATTTTCGTGATATCGTTGGACTTGCTACAGGTGGTTTTAGGTGAAAGTTTTAATTTCTGGTCGAGGTGCTATCTTAATATTCCATTAGTAAATATCAAATATTTTTCGAGGTGAATGTAAAGTACTTTGTGGGGTTACCGTATGTACTTGCAGTAGAGACACGAGCTGCTAATATTTTCATGTAACGTTACCTGTAAAGTGAAACTGCTGTGGGGTTTTTTTATGTAGAAATGTGAGGCATCTTTTCGTAACAAGAATACAAATAGGGTTTTTCCATTCTTTTTTTTTTTTAATTAATTGGTAAATTCTATCTTGATTTTAAGTCTGCCCTTTGGATCTGCTGTGTCCTATGACTCGCGACATTCCTCACGTGTTGAATCGTTATTATTTTATTATGTTGGTACTGGAGGTGTGCAAGTACGAATCTTTCACTCCGAGTCGAGTTTTAATGAAAATATCCGGTTTTATTTAGTAGGAATTAATTTTAGTTTAAATATTTTTAAATTAATCATAAACACAAATGCAATTTCTTTTAATCCCGCTTTTTTTTTTTTTTTTTTTTTTAGAAAAAAATGATTAAAATTTGGATTTTTGAATAAATTTGATACAGTTGTACAACTAATACCTATTTGTAAATCAGACAAAAGGATTTTGAGGGATGATATTTATTAAGAAATAAAATCCTTAGAATTGAATCAAATTAATTAAACTAAGAATTTTTTTTTTGCTCAAAAATTGTAAAATCCCATTACTCGCCTTTTGTAAAAAATGGTTGAATTTGAGCTACTCGACCTTGAAAGTTTTGTATACTCTGCCACCACTAGCTCTGTATACTAGTTTGTCTCCTATTTTACTCGATTTAGCGAAGGGCGTCTTCTTTGTTTCTCATTCTCTTTTTGTCTTCCAATCACATTTCAGCTTTTAAGCCTTCTTTAACACTTTTCAAGCTTTCGGAAAAATTTCACACAATTTCACTTATAAAGTCTCAGGTAAATATAGATTGAAATATTCTTCAAAAGAATTTTATCGTCTCAAGATCTTTTGAGCAATTTTTCTGCTCCAAAAGATTAAATGTTTTTAATTTTTATCGTGAACTATTTTTTCTTTACTTTTGTTTCTTTATTAGTAACTTTTTTTTAAATCCCTTTTGATTTTTTTTTTAAAAAGTTTATTTTATTGTTGGATGCTAACAAATTTAAAATACTTGTAACTTTTCCAGAAAATAATATCCACATTGTTGTTTAGTTAAGCTCGTCATAAGTCGTGCCTGATGAAATGTCAACTTAAAAATTGCTGATTACATTTGTTATGGATTAAGGTAATGTTTTACATGTTAGTACCGGTACAGTACCTTGTGTTTCTCCCATCAGAACCCCCGGTACGTAATCCACCGGCCATACAAACCATGATAACCTATCCAAAGATTTTTAAAAAATGTGTGTCTTATTTCATTAAATTTTCATGTATTTCCTTGTTCGAATTTTTCGCGATGAGACGCGATTTATTTTCGGGATCTGCTTGACATAAAAAAAACACAAGGTACAATTTCCTTTGATACTCAAGTGTTACTGTGTTAGATCTACTGTATGTACTCTGCTTTTTTATAACAGTCTGCCACGATTCTCCTTCCTCTTTTGTTGATATGTATTCATAATTATATATATAGATATAGTGTACAATTATTATTATTTTCTTGTGGTGTGGGATTGATCAAATTATTATCAATGGTTTTTATTTTTTACTTGTACGAAACTGAATCTTGCGCGGTTTGTGTCACCTCCTCAAAAATAAGTGTAAAACTAAGTCAGGATGTTTTATCTTCTGTCATTCATTAATATAACTAATGGGACTTGTGTGTGTATTTACATAGTTATTATATTATATAAATATATATAAAAGGTGAAGATTAAGGGGGCAAAAAAAAATTGTTTATCTCTTATCTTCAAGTATCATATTTTTATCAAAACCTATCTGTTAAGTATGTTTAGTGTTAACTGAAAAAAAATAATATTGTATTTTAAATTAAATGTGTTGTGTTTGTAAAGATGTAAACTACCTATGTATTGTGTTAATTTCGATGATTGTGTATAGTCTAGTATTATAAAGGTGTTGAAAACATGACCAGTCATTACAAACTTAAAAACTGGTAGTACTACGCTAATCAAATGATTTATACCATTAATTATTCTGATCTGATGTATGACTGCTTGCGTGCATGTTTGTGTGACAGGGACAGAGATTATTCGTTAAAAACGTGCGGTTGTTACTTTCTTTTTTTTTTTTTTTGCCTTGTTGCTGTTGACAAATGTGTAGTTTAGTTTTATTAGTCTAGTCTAAATTTGTGCAATGTAGCCAGCCGATGGTAACCATCACTTCTACACAGAGAAACTTTTATTTTAGTGTTTTTTTATGTTCATCATTTTGTCTCGGCTCTTTTGATTGGCTCACAGCCATTGACCTTTAAATCATTACTATAATTAACTAATATTGTATATTTTACTGCACGGTAAGTGAATGCTAAACTTCGACTTGGCTTCAAAGAAAAATATATCTGACCTTGCTTCAAAGATAATTCTGGTTTCAACACCTAAAATATTCAATGTGTTCACTTACATACAGCCTCTTTAAGGTGATTACATATTTGACATTTTCTGTTGAGTTAATAACTTGATTTATCAGATTAGAATTAAATATTAACAAACAATTGTGTAATAAAAAATTCTAAGCGATTGGAGTGCATAAAGTAATATAGATAACCAAAATAATGTATATTTATATTCAAGCTGAAGTTTGCTTTGAATATATAAAGGGGGCTTAGCGCACTTCTGTTCCACAGTAAACAATTCAAATTAAATTTACATCTACTTTCAGAGAAATACCGATTAATTGATCGTGAAAAATGTTAGTTTGGGATTATTTTTAGTTTAGTAATGATTCAACTTTTCTCCTGATTAGTTTGGAGTCAATCCAGGCAGTTTCCAGACAGACATTCTCATGAATTATTACGGGCAATATACTGCGATATAAAACTGAAGACGTTTGTTTTTTTGTGTACAGATAAAAGAATAGATTTAAAAAAAAAAATTAAATTGCCATAGGTTCTCATTGTGGAAAAGATTTTAAATGTACCAGTATTAATATATTGTCATTTGTTATCCAAACGATGAGTTGAACAACTAGAGAGTTTTGTAATTAAATTCAATATATTATGTTGCTAGAAATGTAATGTGCCATTCAGAACAAGCTGTATTAAAATATGTTTTATTATGTGAATCTAGACGATAGTGAAAATTAATACTTAATTTTTAACTTACTGTGTAGACACAGTATAAGAGCGGATCTTATTCAAAATTAATTCCGATTTTGCGATATAAAGTTTTTCCAGTTTATTCTTGTAATTTCGTGACAAAACTGCATTTTTCTTTGATGTTAATGAAACTGTAGGTTCTCCCAAATGTCATTTTATAGCCAAGTAATTTTTTTTAAATAAAGATAATGTTAGTTGTAGGTAAATTATTTCAACCTCCATTCCAATAGCAGCTCTCTAAAATAATTTAAAAACATTCGCAGCTGACCTGAAACAAGGAAAAATGTATCAAATAACAGGCCTACAAACACAAATAAATGGCTATTAAACTTTCTAATAAACGATTCGTAATTAAACTCAAGTTAAATAAAAGAATGTGGTTCTTAGGACCAATTTGTTGAGAAGACGGAACACAGATCCCCTTTTTGTTGTTCTTTTATCACGGAGATAACCCGTGTGAAAGTGTTGTCAATTATAATGTCCGGTCTATGGAAAATTGAAAATATTTTCTCTATTATTATTAATAATAATAATATAAAATCTTGTAAATTTTTCCTGTCTGTAGAAGTGATACCACTACCGGCGTTTGAAAAGTTAAACTACATTAGTGTGCGTAGTGACACACTTAAGTGTCCATGATCCACATTTGGAACACTACTCTGAATAACTCTTGAGAAAATGAATGTATTTAGAGTAAGTTTTGTATTAATGTAACTAGGTTGGCTCTCTACGTCCGACGCTGAACTAAATGTACACCAGCCGGATTCTTTAAAGGATGGCGCAGACGTTGCCGACTGGGCTCCTGTGTTCGGAAGAGTTTAACATGTCCTCCAATAACTGACAATCTCAACAAAAAGTCTTGTTTGTTTCATTTTATACGCTTTGAAGAATGGGCAACAAATTTCGGAATTGTTACCAAAGATGATGCAATTCATACCTCTATGCTTTTTTATTTAAAAAATATATATATTATTAAGAATATGTAAAAGACATTTCGAGTGTGGTCACAGGGTGTAGTTCAAATTACAGATGACTTGGCTTGCTGCAATGACACGTTTATTTTATCAAAATCGAGGATAAAACTGTGCCACAATTATGTCAAGACTTTAATTTCTATAAGTTTTGCCTAAAGACTTTGTTCAGTTCAGTGCATTTTGAACTATTTTAATAATGTTACTCTATAATTGTTTAATTTATTTCATCAATCATGTGTATGTTTAATTTCTTCTGTCAGCCATATGTACCGACTAAAATGTAAATTTAAACGCTATAAGAAGTGCCTTTATGTTTCTGTGAGTAGGTTGTGTTTGCTTGTATGTGGTTTACATTCGGCAGGTAATTGTTAGCTAATCAACCAACATAGCTCAGCAGTTCACCCTCAGACAATGATCAGCCATGACAGTCTGAAAAGACTTTCTACCAACATCCAGGTATAGCACATTAGGAACAACTGGGACGAATGTCCCTTATAAACCATTCATAATCACCATCAACTGTTTCCAGTATGCGGCCGGGTCAGTTTAGTAAAATGCTTCCAACATTCTTCTCCTCTCACTTGCACACTTTTTGCTATCTGTTCCTCCCATTCTCGGTCTCCCTCTCAATATTTTTTCCTATATATTCTATCGTCATAATTCTCTTCATCATCCTCTCCTTTTCCATCCTCATTACATGTCCATACCATCTGAGTCTTGCTTCCTCTACTATCTCATGTACTCCCTGTACCCCTCATCTTTCTCGGATAACTTCATTCCTAATCTTGTTTCTCCTCGTGACAGCCAACATCCTCCTCACAAACTTTATTCCCGTGGTCTCCACTTTCCTAGTCTCTTACAAATGTACACTGTTCCATAAACATCTATATAACAACTCTACCTGCCACTTTATTAGTAGTGATCAGGAGCACTCTTAAAAAACCAATAAACTAATTTCAATCCACATCACAGCTGACCAGATACATATTTAGGATCTTCTCAGCGATTCACTAGGTCTGTTTTTCAAAACTATGGTGTTTTTTTATATTAGCTCTTAATTCTCTTCAACAAACTGATTATCTCATTGTTTATTCACCATTGTGGTCCAAAGAACTGCTGGGCTTAATTAGATTTGGTACAAATTACAAGTTGTTGCTCAATATGGAAATATCTTAATATGTGGTAGTTTGTGCATTAGTTGGCTGCTAACAATTGCGTCTGTTTGACAACCAAGTGTTGGGTGGATGCGTTGTTGTGAAATGAGTGGAAATGTTGACATCTTTGTGTCGATGAGGTAACTAAAGAGCACCGATTGGGAATTGACTAGGGACATTGCCGGTCGGTATTAGTAAGATGATTCCTCGGTGTTAGTGAAGGAGATGAAAACCGTGCCTTAAGCAGTGTAACCATAAATTATTTGACAACAAAAAATGAACTATGATTTTTTTTAATTTTTATATGCCCGTGAACAGTTAAAACAAAAAGGGCGCCATCTCTTGCGTTGCCGAGATAGAGGTAGGTCGAATGGGAACTTTGATAGGACGACGGGGCTGTAGCATTGCACGCTCAACTGTCTGGTGGCCTTATTCAGGGAGTGGAATTTTCAGTACAACCCTTTGGACATTTTGTAAAACATATCCTTTCTGTGTGTGGAAATATAACGATACAAGCTCGTTCGTACTAACTCTAGGAGAACAGCTTTATTGTATGGCTCTTAAATACTCTGTAGAGTGTAGGTTATCTTTGTTGCAAGCTAGCGAGATATTGTGGATTCACACGTTCACAAAAACAAGATTAAGGCAGAAATTTAAATGCCGTTTATGAATTCTCATGGCTCGAAATAACTTCAGCTTCATTTGTCACTCTGGGGTACCATCTGCTCAGTAGACCCAATCTTTGCACATCCACTTACAAACCTCAATACAAGTAGATATCTACAGTTGTAAAATTCTTTGAAATAACTCTGAAATGGAAAGCATCTTGCCATTCTTGTTTTGTTTCAAGACAACTCAAATCATTTGAAAAGCTCTGCTATTTACTAAAATAAAACATGTCTATAGTTAGAGGTTTCTAGTTTATGTTGCGTTTTCTGCTAATGCATCACTTGATCGGATTATTCTCTAATTTGTGCGAGCGTGTGAATCTAGCTTTAGAAAACGGACAATTCCTGTCTTTTAATGTTTCATAACATTCGTCTGATGCTAGTCATCCGATTTCAGTTTAAAAAAAATTACTTGTTACATTCTTAACTTATTTTAGTCTTTTATGCAATATTATTTTTTTAAATACCCTTAGCAGAAAATAGTTTTAATCTCTTATAAATAGTTATATGTGAGTTTAAAGGAGTTTAAAGAGTTTTGTGTGATGTAGCATATTTACTCAATATGATTTAATATTTAAGCTAGCTTAGGTCTGAAAATATTGGCTCTTAATAAATTAACATTCTTTTTTTTAATAAACTAATGGACTTTTTAGTTGCGCACGGATCATTGACTATCAGGCGTGTCAAAATTATTTGATATTAAGGACCAGATTGAAACACTATAGGCAACACTAAAAGAAATTCAATATTTTCCTTACATTAAGAAAAAATAACTTATGCTTAGTATCGTTTGGTTACAAAAAACCGCTTCAGTGCCTGCATGGTCTAGGGAGTCACACTCACAATAGACTGGCTACCGATGATAAGAAGATTGTGGATCGATCCCGGTCGGGTTCGCTGAGGTTGGTTTTTCTTAAATGGTTCTCTACTCTCCTTCCAAACAAATATGGGTGCACTTCTTCTGAATTCAATTCTCCCAATCCCTATCACATTAGTGTAGTTAGTACATTGATGTATAACCTGAATCGTAGCTAGTTGGGCTTTCTTCATCAAATTTACTCTTAGTAGTTTATTTTTCCTTTTTCTTTAGTTTTATAATATCCAAAAGAAAAATTCAGATATCAAATGATAGGATTCACACACTATTTTTCCCCGGAAACATTTGAAATTCGTATTGAGCATTCTTTAACAAAATTGAGCTCTCTGAACAGTTTTGGATTTGATACGATGAAACGGGACAAAGTATAACATTCTCGAATGGTGTTTTTCTACAAGTTTTATAAAAAGTAAAATGGCAGCACATCGTATGTTGGTTCATAATAATGGTGTGCGAGCTCCACGGGTCACAGATTGGGCACTTTTGATATGACTGCCGTAGTTAACACAGGACAAAACCTGGCCTAGACATTGAACATAGTCACTCATCTCCCGAGGTCAAGGGTTACAAAGGTCAAAAGAAAAACCTAACATATCACTTTGACAAGTGCAGGCAAATAGCATATTTCGTTGATGGAACTTATAATCTTAAGCTTAAAATAGACATCTTTAATAAATTTGGGAGGGTTCTTAAAATAATGTTTACATTTCAAGAAAATAATATTTTGTTTGTAAAATTGATCTTGCAGAAGGTGTCAGAAGTTGCGGTGCACAATTCATAAGGAAAATATGTCGGCCTATAATGAAACGTAGCGTGCAAAGTCTTGTTTGAGTCGATTTTGTTTTATTCATAGAAAATGCCCAAACCTCTTTCCACCAATAGATAATATCTTTAAAAATACTTAAATAAATTGTATCTTTTGAAACTTGAATTTTACTAGATTAATTTTTTGTTTGTGTTTATTATTTAGTCAAATTCTGTTGTTTTTTTATTTGGTTCATATTTAATTGTTGTCATGAAAACTATAGTAATCCTACTTCTCAATAACCAAATGAAAAATGTAAAAGTCCAATGATTATTTATACTAAACTCAGTGCATATCATATTAAGAGTTAATAGTTTAAATTAACTTTATGCAGTGTACAATATTCATATATCGATTATAAACTCTTATCATTGAAAATAATGTATTTCAACTTTTGCACTACATGATATTCGCTATCAGCTACACGCAATGCATGGCTATAAACCCAGTATAAATTTGGTTAGAGAGTACTTGTATATTAACCAAATTTAAAAATGTATTCATTCTCTCCGACTTTTGAGTCACATTTATCAAAACGATGCACTTAATTCAACCCTGGAAATTAACACTCGTCTTAATATCACTATTATTTACATTGGATTTTATTTTGATTCCTGTTTTTTAGACTTTTTTTAATGTATGGTTTTATTTGTGGTAAAGAAAGAGATCCCCAAAGAAATAACAGCATTATTAATATGTTTTATTTTCAATGTGTTTCAAAATACACGGTTTAGTTGATTGTTGTTAGACCTTATATACAACTATAGTTACAACATTTGTTGAAACTAGTTTTGTGAACGAGCGACTAGAAGCACTTTCTTGAACTATCTAAATACAAACATTGATATTATATTGCACCACCCTCTTACAATTAAGTTGTAAAGTCTTGGACATGTGATCTTTCTTGATTTTCATAACTTTTGTATTATTATTATTTGCAAAGTTTTTATCGAGTTTGACTTATTTTTAAAGAGTTTGGCTCAAGTCTTACCACTTTCAAAAATTTTAACTAGTTTAAGACTTTAATAATCAAATAGCTGAAGCTATTATTTATGCTTTTTAGATTCCCATATCCAGATGTCATTTTTCACTTTTTCAGAATAGTTTGACTGTTATTTCCATTATTACAAATACCTTCTATAATTTTTTTTCCTCGTAATCTCAAATAGGAAAAAATCCCTCAAGAATGTGGTGACACTTCTGGATGTGTGCCATTTTACCAACCTTAGTTTTTTAAAAAAAACATAATAGGTTGGCGACTATTCAAATGCTCAGATAAAATCTTAAAAGGAATATTAGCACAACCACAGTTTAGAAATACTCGCGACGCCCGTTATTCCATAGAATGGAAAGTTGGACAAAGCAATTTATGAAGCCAAAACTCGCATCTGGACTTAGACCCATCCAAGATTGATTTTACTGTTAAGCTCTTTGTGTATCAACGCTAATTAACAAGAACAACCCTGGGGGGGAAAACATATATATATATATAAAACTTGTTTTTAAAAAAATGAATTATAATGTAAAGTTGGTAGCAGTGTGGCGTGAGCTGCTTCCCCCCTCCCTCCCCTAATGTGATATTTCAATGCACCAACTGCTTTCTATGCAGTAATGTTCAATCGTGTTTGCTAGAGTGTGTTTTGTTTTAATTTTGTAAAGTGTATTGAGTGCCACAATTATTCCTGACAGGTAAATGAACAGATTCTGCTCATGGAAGTGATAGGTTCAGTACCTGACATTTTATTAAATTATTAATAGGAGATAAAATACAGTTTTTTATTTTTTAAGAATGAAAGAAATTATATTGTAAAAGATGAAACAATTTAGGTACATTTTTCCCCCAAAAAAAATAAATTTCTTTTATATACATATATGTATATATATATCTATATTAAAATCATCACAGCTTTCCTAATAAGTACAAAACAGGACATAATTCTGTCGTGTTGGCAGCCTCATATTGCAATAACATGGACTATATGTATAATTTTTTTTAAGTAAATTTTTTTTGTCAAAAAAACTTATCAGTGTGTTTATGTGATGTATTTTTGATCGAGGCTTAGCATGTATGTAGCGTGTGCAATTGAAAATTTCTTTTTTTTGTGTTCATATTAATATACTTTTTTTTTCTATTCTGTATTCTTTTTTTTTTAATTTGTACTAGTGGTGTTAGTGGGGGCTGGTGACAAGAATGTCCGAGGGAGATCATGTCGCTCATGTTAGGGAGCTTCATAATCTTCGGCCTTTAGTGTCTTATTGAATCTTGATCATAACAAGTTTCACACGTTGGCAACAGGGCAACTAACGCGCTTTGAACCAGTTATAAGCTTTCAGTCCCATTGCTTTAGTGTAACTAGTTTCAGATTGACCTGCTCTGCTTGAAAGAGCCAATCACATTTCCAAACCAACACTCGAATCAGTGCGCAGGTGGTTTCTTAGGTGTTATGAAAAGATTTTAAACCAATTATTAAATGTAACTCGTATGTATCAATGTGTTTACAAGTATCATTGCACAAATTTATAGCTTGATAATCTAAAATATCTGTCTGTCCACTTTTTAATAAAATACGTTGATAATCAGCTGTTTTAATTTAGTGTTGTAAAGCCTTGTGTGTTACCCTAAGTTTCTGCTAGTGCGACCTCGGGCAGAGTTTGCTCCCCGTGTTTGGCGAACGTGTGAATCTGGAAACACTCTTGTCAGCCACCCGAGATTAGTTAAAATGCTTTCTCCTTTAGCGAGAATGACAGCAAGCTCTAAAGTAAGCTGAAATCCTGTTTATTCGAGGACTGATAGTCTTGTTAAAAGATTAACCTAAATCTCTTGTCAAAACTTGAAACATTCACTCATTTAATGATTAGTTTTTGTTACTATCTTTTAAGTTTATTTTACTATTATAACTTATTTTTAGTGAATAAAAAAAATATACATGTTTTAGTTTGAGTTAATGCAGTCTCGTAGATTTACGATGAATTGAAACACAACACCAATTGAAAGCTTGATATTGTGTTGTGATTGGTTTTGTGTGTGTGTGTGTGTGTGTGTCGTGTTTCGCCGGCATGGCCTTGGTGGTGGGGCCGTTGGACGTCTCGGTCTGCAAAATAGGTGGGCATTTGCAGAACTGAGAAATCGACGACCTCGCCTTTTTGAGGCCGCACAGTTTGCTGCGGTGAGATATCCATGATTATTGAAGAAATCAGTATTTTTTTAAAAAATCTCGTTGCTTTAATTATTTTTTTCTCTTTCAATATTTATCAGAGGCTCCAATCAAATTTTGCAATGAGTTTTGAAAGAACTTGTAATTGTCACCCACTAAAAGCGCTTTGTAGGTTTAAAATTGGTTGTAAAGGTATTGGTGCTGTCGTTATTACCCAATAAAATATTGTTTCTTTATGGAGTTCATGAAACATGTTATTCCCATTAAGAGGCGGTGTTATAACTTGTTTCTTTGACCACATCCCCATTGGTTGTCACTGTGGCTGAGCTTTGGGGACTTTGAGAGTGGTTTTTTTTTAATATCACGAGTAGTTTTTTAGAGTCCACTATAGGGAGGTCCAAGGCGCTAGTAACCCAATTTTTGTTGAGTGTCTGTAATAAAATCCATTGGGCATTTGCTGTTAGAATCCTTTTTTGTTTTGATTAGAATCTCGTCTCTTCCTACACACTTCGGGGGTACACAGGATCGCAGTCGTGCTGCGGAGTGCCAAACACATTTTACTTAAAATGGGGAGGGAATTGTTAACTTTTTTTCATAGTTTTAACAAAGCAAATTATATTTTTACTTTTTTCCCTGGCGTGAAGTACTGATTAATTTTTATTTTGTTGTATTACTACAAATTTTACTTGAGTAGCAGTATTTTTTTAGTTTGAAACGTTTAAATGTTTAATAAAACAACCGACATACTTTTTTTTTATGAAAAATATTCACAGAAGTCTTTGTAAAGTTCATTCATTGACTTAAAAGCTCAAAATGTAATAATTAAGATATCCAATAAGATGGATCTTTTGGTTACGATCAACAGATAACGCTGCATGTAGACTTAATTGCACACATTGTTGTTCATTTACCATTACGTAATTTAAATTATCTTGATTACTGAAGCTATTTAGTGTTAATGTTTTAATTTGTGTAGGTCCCAAATCACTTGCGATACATTGCATACATTTCCAAAAACCTTTTTTCTTTCTATCAGTACCTCTGTTTTGGTTCGGTTTGGAAACTAATCCCCCCCCCCCTTTTGTTTTAGTGATTGCTCACTGAAATGTAAATAAATTTGCTGAGGATTTTGGTAATTTTGCTTAGTGTTGAATGATGGTTAGAAAGTTGATCAATAAATTTAAATATTTGTGGGGGTGTTAAAAGTGCAGCGGTTGTTTTTTCGGGTCACAGTTGTCTCCTCTCTATTGTTGGGTTACCAAAGTTGAATAATTACAAATTATTACCATCTGTCTGCGCACAACGGTGCGTGGAAATCGTGTACATATTATTAATAGTTAGTCTTAGTGCTTTTATGTCACAAAACATATGTTATTTAACACATTTCCAGTTGTAATTAATTTTAGTCTTTAGTATTTTTTTTTATGTTAACTAATGCATAGTTTTAAAAGAGGTGTTCTAATTACTTTGCTCATTTTGTAAAAGTGTGTTCAAAATTAGTGACAAGTGACTGGTGATAAACCTGACAGGCTTAACTATCTGCGCTTAATGAACTCAAACATACAACTTAATAACTGTCACTATTTCCATATTCTTGCTTACTTTGCTGTAGCCGTAGGTTGTCGTTATATTTGACTGATGGCAACACTGTAATGTCATTGTAACAAATTATTAAATATAAGATTTTTGTTCTCAAACTATATGTATGGTATTTGTAAGATAACTATGTAATTTGTAAATATTTCTTAAGTTTTTGTGTTAGTTATATGGAAGAAAAAAAAAATTAAAAAAAAAAGAAACCTTGCAAGATTCAGTTGAGTGTATTGTTGATGTCAGAGGAGTATACACTTTTGGTTAACACTTTTTTCTGCTTAGGGGGAAAAGTTTTGTCTTTTTTTTTTTTTATTATTCTCGGGTTCCTCTCTTAGGTTTGGCTGTTGTTTAATGAACTTGTAAACTATTTGTCTTGTTTGTTTTTGTCTGAAGTTTTTTCATGTTTTTTTTCCCCGCAAGAAATCACCATGTTGCTCAGGGCTGAAGAAATGAAAGCTTACATGTGATCCAAATAAAAAGGGGGTGAAAAAAAATAATTAATGAACAAAAAAAAAACTTTTGAAAATATCTGTGTGAATAATTAAATAATAGTTTTATGTGCTTGTGCAGAAAAAAAAAACCTTTTTATATATAAAATATAAAAATTAAATAACTATAGGGAAAAAAAATCTTACCTGACAATGAAATGTTTTCCAGTAATCGTAATGCATATAATATACATATTAGATTATATTGTTACCAATCATGAACATTGGGTGAAGCTTGCGCTCCAGGAAGCGAAGATGACACCTACATGTATTCATCAATATCTTGTTTTAGAGACTGGGAACTAGAGGTACAATGTTTTAAAGTAAATACATTAAAAACAAAATGAACATCACACATTTCTGACTCCACTCTGTGTTCCAACATTTATATGATTAATAAATAAAATTCTAATAACATTAATAATGCATTGTAATCTCGTACTTGTAATACAATAACTATATGATCTTAAAAAGGTTACACCACTTTATTAAAAATTATATAAAAAAAAAGTAAAATATTTAATCTAAGTAGAGCATGTGTGTAAAAGAGATTCAAGGCCTAATAACTTTGTAACATAATGTGTGTGGTTCCGACCTTGCCAAGAACACTTTCACCGTCGGAACGCGTCGATTTGACCGCTCGCTAGACCTGAAAACAATCTTAAGGTGGTATTAATGACTATTCACAACTGTGTTGCTTATAAACCTTGTGCAGTCCAATTTTTATAGTAAGAGCTTAACGGAAATTACTAGACTATTTTCACGTGTTGATACGTCAAGTCATGTGACAAGTTGACAACAATAAAGTATGTTGGTATTTTTCTTGACCCGGTCTACATTTCTATATTTGCTGTCGTTGATAAAAAGTGACACCTCACAACATTTTTATTGGCCCTGTTTAAAGTTACATTATATCACAGTAGTTGGTAAATTACTTGGCCCATGAGCCAACAGATATCATCTCTTAATATGTTAATAGCACAATTAACATAATTTAACTATGTTTATTTTATTAATTGTTTCATCATCTTTACTCATTACATTTTATCCTGAACAAAACTCTCTTTTTTTTTTTTTGTCATGGAAAGTAAAAAAACCTCCAATTTTGAGAGGATTTTTTTTTTATTGTTAGTATTTGTCCTAGTAATTTTATTGGCTGATTTTGAATGCCTAGTATTCATTCAGTTATTCACAAACATTCTATAGTATGCCAACAGACCATTTTAATACCTTTTGGTTCAAATAGACTTCTCTCGTTGACAGAATTAGTTATCTTTGAAATGTTCATTTAATCAAATTACAAAGCGATTCTTTCTCCTTATATTTATTGTGTATTTTTCCTTGATCTTAGAACAATTAAACCCAAGGAATCGTCGGACAATGATTGTTGTTCTTGGCAAAGTTAAATTCGGCACAAAACTCTTGTTGGGTGATTCAATGATTCAAGCTTTGTGTCACTAAAGTTAGACTATTCGTAACTACATGTGTAGACAATTTTTTTTTTAACTTTTAATATATTTTTTTTTCAATTCTGTTATGTTATAAAATGAATGTTAGATTTTGTTTAAAACTGTTAAAATAATTTATCAGAAGTTTTTCCACCATTTTCAGAGAACGTTTTACAACTGTCAATTTCAAAAGCTTTTTTTTTTTAATCTCATTTATAGTTTTTTAGAAAAGGACATTAAAACTGGTTGTGCCTGTAATTAGAATATCATTGCCATAGCAAGTAATAATTAAACTTTTGCTGTGACCTATACTTTTTTTTATATGTATAGTTTCAAAGTGGTAATAGAATTTTTTCTTTTCTTTATTGAACTGTTGGTTTTTTTTTTGTCACATGATGTTAACCAAATACATATACGTATCTTTGCAAAGTGTACGCTAGAAGTTCCTGCGATTGACCACGTGTCATAAGTTGTTGAAGAAAGACATCACCCAAAGGCTGTGTGTGTTTTTGTCTTTGCAGGAACTCAATCAATAATTTAAAAAAAAAAAAGAGAAAAAAAAAACAATCGATGATATTGGCAATAGTATTTGTTATAATAATCTATATTGTAAAGTAGACGTAACACTTCCTTTGGTGGAAATAAAAAAAATAATAAAAACATATATTTTGGGCGTTTGAAGTTTAGAATAAGGGGACCAGGGTTGGTAAGCCAAATTTATTATATATAAAAAAAAAAGTGATAACGTAATGGATTACGAATAACTTTTTTTTTAAGTTACTATATCTGGAAATGTTTTTCGCTACTTGTATTATATAAGAAAATTAATTATCTTATAGCCTGATTAGACGCAAGTAAGTGCTTTTAATTTATTTATACCATCCTGTACTGTAAAAGACCAGTATACATCAATAAAGGTTGTTCTACGTGTCATTGTTTGCTTCTGTTGCCACGGTTACAGGTTCTCAATCTTTTGTAATTCAGATCCCCCCCCCTTTTGATGGCACCATTGCTAGTGTAAAGTGGTCAGGTCAGGATGAGACGTGACTAGGTACACTAGGGAGACTCAAGTTTGTGTCCTATTTAGGTGGTTTCCTAATCTCATTTCACACTAATGCTGGTACTTTTCCTAAAGATTCATCCCTAACACATTAGCATAATTAGTACATGCTCGCCAGACCAGAATGTGTAGCAAGATGTGGGGCCAAAAAAAAGGAAAGAAAAATCCAGTTTCTTTCTGGAAAACCCGCCTCAGTGGCGTAGTTGGCTAACGCGCTAGTCGTGTTGAGTCAGACCACCGAGGACGGGGAGATCGAGGTTCGAATCTCGGTCGGGTGAACTGGGGGTGGTTTTTCCTAAATGGTTTTCCCCTCTCCTTCCACGCAAATGCGGGTTCACTTCCTCTAATTTCAACCTTCCCAATTCCTAATCCATTAGAGTAATTAGTACTTAAGCGTATAACCCGAACGGGTAGTAAGACGCGGTGCTAAATATTATTATTATTATTATTATCTTTCTGGAAACGGCAAGTTTTACTAATAATTTTGGAATAACCCTTTGATAATATGAAGTCGTTAAATTATAAATATTTAACCACTAAAAAAATTTTAATGTTAGGTTTAGAGTCTTCAAATCTGTCTATAAATTATTCCCGTTAGATTTATTTTTATATATGTATTTATTGAATTAAGGTATTTAACGAGCGCTCTGATTATATCGGCACACAATTTCTATGAGCGAGAGCAAAAGTTTAAACCGATTTTGCCATAAAAGGTATTTCGCCATAACTTCGAGGGTTATTTTACTAGACGCAATCGACACTGGGACTAACGGCTTTACTTCCCCTCCGAAAGAAGTTGTGCTGCGGATTTTTATCGATCAAGGAAAATCCGTCGACCCAAAGACCACTTAAGGTCAACTATTCCTGTTAGACATACTGGTAGTTTATAAAAAAAACTAATGTAAAATTTCATCTTTTTATGATTTTCAAATCTCTAAAACATACTCCACATTTAAAAACTTTGTAAGATTGCTTTCAAATTGTAGAGTAGAGGATCCTCCTTAAAACTGGCTCGGTCTCTAAAGTGGGGCAAAGCACTTGGAGCACTCAACTGTCCGGATGGAGGTGACGGAAGAGGAAGGACCCTATCTGACAGCTAGAAAAGTTATTAGATCTTGAATATTCTGTGTAAAATGATATGCTCTGTCTTTGTAATCAGGAGCAAGGTAGATGTAACTTTGTTTTATTTATTAACCATATTGTAGTGTTTTACCCAAAGTTAGCTTTATTCTTTTTACATAATTTTTTTTACAGCACCTCACCTTACTAGCTGTTGGGTGTACCCGCATTTGTGTGGATGTAGAGTGGAAAACCACCCTCAGTGCACCCAACGGGAATCGAACCCTGTCTTTGGCAGTCTAGTCCAACAGGAGAGTAGTGAGTTAAACCACCCAAGTGTGGGTCCTAAGAAAAGTTGATTCACACCCGGAAAATCCAGGGATTTTTTATCCCGCGAGATTTGGCTGCTTGGTCAAAGGGTTCACTTACAACGGACTGTACTGCCAATGGCAGGGAGATTGAGGCTTGAATCTTAGGTGTATTGGGGATTTTCACTCCCCCTCCATACAAATACAGGTACAATTCCTCTAAATTCAACCTTCCTAATCTCTAACTAGTTAGCGTAATAGAATATATTATATGTACAACCTTAACCGGTAGAAAGATACAATGATTTTAAAAAAAGTGTGCTTTTTGAACTGACTGATTACCTGAGCAAACGAGAATTTCTATGAGTGAGAGTGAAAGAGCCTATCAATTTTGTTGAGAAAGTTAATTTCACCTTTCTTCCCAGGTTCTTTTACATGCCACAGTCAGACTGACGGCTTTACTTCGCCTCAGAAGGAATTTGTACTACGGATTTGAGCACTTTATCCAAAGACCACCGAGATCGACAGCTAAACTTTGACTTTGTTAAGTTTATTAATATTGGTATATTTTATATTTTGGCATTGCATCTATAAAGTATTTAATTACATAAAAACTGTATTATTTGAATAGGTGGGTAGCAAGCTGCTAAGGAGGAAAATAGGACTCAGAAGAAATGTACCAGCATTTACTTCAGTGTGTAGGAAAGTTTATGTATCAAAGAAAGAGTAATGTTATTATTTTTCAAATGAATTTCAACAATTAAGGTGGCAAGCGGCCTCATGTGTATGAATGTATTCAAATAATACATACAATTAATATTCAGTATGACAGCCTTGGTACATATTATTTTTCCACATATTTATCCAAGCATTTGTACCACCGGTACGCCAAGGCATCGAATAAATCAATGACGAGAGCCAGGACGTGACGGCTTGCCAGACTTAGTTGGTCTCAAACAGCCTTCCACTCGGGTCCTTCAATGGTCCAAAGAGATGAACATCTATAGGGAGGATGGTTCCAGTACCTTCCAGTCATAGCGCCCTAACAACTCACTTGTATGGCCTAGCGTTATCATGGCGCAATACGACGCCAACAACCCAGGTCGTTTTCAACCAATAGCACCCCTTCCCCAGTGTGTCACATTAGCGGTACCATATCTCCACGGTGAGGAAATGGACAAGAAGCACGCCCCTATGGACCAGACCTTCAATGCGACACGTATTGTCCTCTCCGGAAGACACGCTTGGCCAGCCGAATCACTGCTGGAAGGGGGAAGAAATGGAAGGCCCTCATTACAAACCCAAAATGCTTAAATACTAATTTACATCATTGATAATGAGAGATGGCTGCACATAAAAATGGAAAAGTATTTAACTTTGCTAATAAAACACATCAAACTCTCACCTAAATTCGTGAAACAAATATCCGCTTTAGTCGAAGGGTCTAAGAAGCCACTCTTCCAATAGACTGGACTGCTGATGATGGGGAGATCAAGGTTTGAATCCCACTTGGGTTGTAACAAGTTATTTTTCTCAAATGGTTTTCCACTCTTAATCCACACAAATGTAGGTACAATACCTCTATATTCAACCTTCCTTGCACATTAGTAGTAATAAGTGTATTGTCCAAACAAAGAGAAAGAAACAAACTAGTATTGTGGTGAACAACCATTAGTAAAAGGAAAGGCTATCCTCCCCTGTTGAGCCATTCAAGAGCTGATCAACTGAGATATTAGATATAAAATTATATTTGAATCAGAAAAACAATTTTGTTATCAAGTGAAACAATGACACTTAGTCTTTGAGTGACAATGTTCTACCACTGAGGTATCTTTGTTTGTTTTGTAGAGGAGTGGTGGAAGATGGAGGCATTTTACTAAACTGACCTGGCCGCAGGCTGGAAACAGTCCATGATGACTAATGTCGACTTGAATAAATGATAATTCCTATATTATCATTTCCTACTTGAGGTTTAAATTAGTTACTTTCAGCCAAAGTTTGAAAATTGATATAAAGAACCTTCCGATAGCTGTCAACTACCTACCCTAAATAGGTGTTAGGCATGCATAGGTATTGGGTTTGAATCCAGTGATCATGTTATTTCCTTTGATTGATTCAGCTCAAGGTCTGATCGTGTAGATAATCATTCCTCGGTGGCATAGTTGGTTAACCTGCTAGTCGTGTTGAGCTCAACTGCCTAGGACGAGGAGATTGAGGTTCGAATCTCGGTCGGGTGAACTGGGGGTGGTTTTCCACGCAAATGCGGGTTCACTTCCTATAAATTTAACCTTCCCAATTCCTAAATTATTAGAGTAATTAGTACTTAAGCGTATAACCCGAACGGGTAGTAAGACACGGTGCTAAAAATTAAATTAAAATGATAAACTTTACTCTTGTCTTGATTCCAGCGATTTTTAAACTAGGATATGGCAAACCAGACCTTGATAACAACTGGTTCGAGTTGTGTCAATTTATTTATCAGGGATGAGACAAGCTCTTGGTAATGAACCTTGGAGATGTGCGGGGCTTGAAAAAACAAATATCACATTCGACTTTGCTTCGGAAAATATACCGATTTAATATTAAAAAAACTCTTGAGGTAATTGAATTGTATGTTGTGATAGTTTGATTTATCAGATTAGAATGAAATAACTACAATATAACATTTTTAAAGCATTAAACAAATAACTATTCAAACTTTGATTACGCTGGGCGAATATTTCATATTTGAGTTTGATGCGAATTGAACAAGTGGACTTGGCACATCCCTGATGAAAAGTTATTTTATAAAACATTGAGCATTTTTTTATTCTTAAATTATGATTAAAAAAAAAAGCTAAGCTGTAAAAACATTTTTTTTTTGTCAAATTCAACTTTATTTTACATAACTTTGAAAATATGAAAGATTATACAAATGAAATCGATTGAGATTATGATACGGCAGGAATAGAGCAAATTATGCCAGACAGAAAACAATTAAAAACTTTAAAAAACAAATTTTTCCCAAATTACAAAACATTTGGGAGTCTCAAAACAGTATTTTTTTGCTCCCCCCCCCCTTTTTTTTTTCTCATTTAGATTATATTAAGTGTTCTAACTTGTATTTCCAACACTGAAAAGTTTCGTACCTGGATAGCCATCAGCTAAATCACACTTGAATATTACTGTGAATAGTGGGGGAAAAAATAACAAACCAATCTTTACCTTGGCTCTAACATTTTGGAGTGCACGCAAAAATGTTCATGATTTGTATGTGGATTGCAACAAAGGTTCAATGAATTATCAATAATACGTTAAATGCATCGCAAAAATAAAAATAATAAAAATACATAGAACAGTATAAAAATAAAGCTAACAATATTAACATATAATTTTATTTACATATATACATAGTGAATAAAGTTTTATAATAATTTATATATATGTTTATAAATATTACTTGTTAGCGATGCTTATGTTCACAATACTTTAACTTTTCAATAAATTTAGAACCTGTGAGCAACTGGTCCACATAAGGTTTGTATGATAAACATGTCGCTATGTTTTAGTAATATAAAGTGGGGTAACGAGAAGATATTCGCCAGTGAATACCCAGCGGCGGCAAGTATTTGAGGTTGTTCTATTTGGTCTTGGTCCAAGCTACGGGTGAAAACTCGGTCACATTGAGTGCGGGGAAGTGGTTCTCTAAGGCGTGACTACCTACGTGGTGGCGCAGGTCTGTGTGCGAGATCACTTGTTTGCACGATGCGCACTCTTGTAGGGCTTTGTTTAAATGACTTACAAGACTGGAGCCGGAGTTGTGCGTAGACCAGAGTTCCTGTAAACACAAACAGTGAGATTAACACTTCATTTTAAGGATGTGCGACAAACTATTTTTCAATTCGAGACAAGAAAACCTCCTTTGTAACTACCAAAATATAAATTATGTTTATTAACATAAATAAATAGTTTAAACCTTTGGGCTGCCATTTGTTTTGTATTATCTACTTTATTATTATTATTATTATTTATTTTATTTATATTATTATTATTTATTTATTTATATTATTATTTATTTTATATTATTATTTATTATTATTATTATTATTATTATTTATCATTTATCAATCATCATCATCATTATTATTATTAATATTATTAATATTATTATTATTAGCACCGCGTCTTACTACCCGTTCAGGTTATACGCACTTATGCTAATGTGTGATGGTAGGGTGATTGTGAGATGAAATGGAGGACCTACAGTTTAACGTGGAATCCGAACCACGGTGGATGCCTGGCATTCCTCACATTCACAAGTTGTAATTAATACACGTCTTGTCAGAGGTGAAGGAAGGGTTTGGTAATCAGATAAATCTGTGCCGGGACCAAGGATTGAACCCCGGACCCCAGCATGGAAGACCGACACCTTACCACTAGACCATCTGGTCACCATCTACTTGTTCATTCAAACACTTACAGTACAACTCATACACATTTTAAATGTAATTAATAAAATTAATAGCTGCAATGTAAACCATTTATAATTCAAAGTTGTAGTACCTGCTTCGATAGTAGCATGGTTTGAGGCGTCAATCTCGAAATAGACTATACTGCCGATGACAGGAATATCAAAGTTCGAATCTTAGCCAGGTAATATGAGAGTTTAAAAAACTTATTTTCCATTTTCCCTGCACACAAATGCGGGTAAACTTCCTATAGATATAGCCTTCCTAATCCCTAACACTATTGTAATAGTTTGTAAAATCTGAACGGGTAGTAAGATGTGCGCTAAAAAAACTTCCGATTTGAGAACAAAATTCCTGATTCTATAATCCGAAGCTTCGCCACTGAGTTAAGATACATTTTTATGTTCAATTTTTGTCATTTACATTATATATTAATGTTCACGTGACTAAACTTAATTATTTTGCACTAAAAACATATTCTCCTGGCTTGAATCTATTTAGGAATAAATGTAGCCGTTATTGTATGGTATTTAGTTACGTTCACCCAGTAGTTGTAAAATAAAAACAGGCCTGTTACATAAAATATGTTTTTATACCTAAAAACTAAGCCTAAGCAGGTGAATTAATTCCTAGATTTTTCAGAGAGTCATTAAGTAAACGACACTTCAGTAGCTTTTATTTCACAAATAACTTTCTAAGAATTATAAAATTTGTTTCTATTATACCTTTCTGGCCTATTTCTGACCTATTTCTTTCTTCACTATGATCTGTAACTTTTAGAAAGATTAATTTAGCCAATGGCCTTCCCCAATTTTTAAATTCCTTATTTGAACATATACAATTTGATTCTTTTCTTATCAAAATGGCAATTTATAATATTTTTTTTTTATTGGAATGAATGGGGCTAAGTTTGGACTAAAATTGTAAAATCTATCTAAAAAATAAATACAAGTCTAAAATTGGAAAATTATTTAAAAAATATTTCCTATCCCGTTCTTATAAGAAATTGTTATTTCCACGCCCGAAATTTTGCTAAAGTCAAAATTTCATTCCCGCACAGGCCTGCTAAAATCATTTTATTTTAATATTCAAACTTTGTGTTGACTTTGAGAATATTTTATATTATTTGATTCAAATTTGCACAACTGTTGGGACTTGACTGATCACGTCCACTCTAGAGCACTTTCTAGACGAACCTTGACCAACAAAGCCTTCTAAATATCCAATTGTATTTTGTTTCATTTTGCTAACGAATGTAGTATAGAAGATTTGTGTTACACAATCACAAGCAATCACGCTTACTATTTAAAATATGCATAAGGTATTCAAACCGTTAATTTGATAGTTTCATATCGTTTCCAATAACAACCCTATCAAAAAGTATATTTGTGGCATAGTTGCCAAATGTATTGTAATTAGGGAGGATAGGAGGACCTCAATCATTAAGGATATTCGAGACACAAATCCCAAAATAAAAAAAATCAATAAAAAATCAATCCAAATTAAATTTAGAGCTCTAATACTGCTTATTGGTGATTCAGAACCAACTATAGGATGAACTTAACAAACAGGCCCCAGACCAGTAATTTACCACTTAAGTAAATGTATGAATGTTGACGTTTAGTTACTATTACACTAATATATTCATATTTCCCCATCTCTGAATGTGATATTTCATGACGCACCTGTTGTTTGTCGATATCGGGCAGCAAGACCAGGATCTCCGGGAATATCTCCGAGAAGGCCTCGGCTCCCATCGCAGAAAGGCAGTAATTGTAAAACTTTTCACCTGAGACAACCCCTTGCCGAAACCTTTTGGACATCTCCCGGAACTGGTCCACGGACAATCCGTCTCCGAGCGCGTCTTGTATCCGTCTGACGAGCGCCTCGTTGCGCTTCTCGAAGCCGTGGGGCTGGTGGTACATACGTGCAGCGACGCTGCCGTCCGGGGAGATGGGGTAGCTCTGGCCAGAGCTGCTCGTGAAGGTCAGCCCGTTGGGTTGGAGTCTTGCCACCGAGTTTAGCGTTACAGAGAACCCCGGCGGCGGGCCCTTGGAGGGGGCCCCACAGAATCCGGGCGGTGGCTCAGGCATGCTCCGAGTTTGGAGCGTAGGGAAGTCAAAGAATCCAGGAGGGCGACTTCCTGCATTTCCCAACATGGGAAACTCTTCACGGAAGACGCTCGAATGGTCCCCGGAGTTGTTCTCACTGTTAACCTTGTCCGAGTTGTCGTCTAGCGAAAGATTCCCTATCAACAGTTCTGACCGTTTTCGTTCGGGCAAGCTTTTGGTCAAACTTTCTTTATTCTTTTTCCCGCTTTTATCAGTGTCTTTCTTGTCGTAGCTCAGCAACTGTTGCTTCAGCAATTCCTCGAATTCTCTAGGTCCAGAATTCTTTTTGCTCTTACTAGTGTCGTCTCTACAGGGCGACCGGGAACTGGAAGAGGGTTCGTTATCCGAACTGTTGTTGGCACTACCGGAACTGACCTGAGCTTTACTTTTCTTCTTCTTGGACTTGACCTTAATGTTCCCTTGAACATTGTTGGAACTTGCGCCGTTGATGAGACCGTTCACAACGCCCGGCTGTTTACAACCCTCGGCAGAATCCTGCGCGGGAGACCAAGAATTGGTCACAGGTATGTTGAGAGAGGTCGCCTTCTTGATCTGTTGGTCTGTTTTTGCGTGTGGAGGGGCTGCAGGCTTTGAGCTCAGACTCGGGAAGTCTTCTTCCCGCTTGAAAGGTTTGGTTTGCTGTGGTGGGGGCAAAACCCTGGTCTTGGCCCCACCATGGTGACTCTGAGAGCTCACCCAGTGTGCAGACGAGCTGTTAGGCTTGGAACCAGAATAAGGAGGGGAAAATCATCATCATGGGTGCTATTGGAAGGCCTGATATGGATGTTTCGACTGCTGGTCAATCGGGTCATGGCAGGTCGGTGATGATTTACGTGGATAGATACATTAGTCGGGGGCTTAGCACCCCCGCTATTCTTCACTACACTAGCCCCGGACTTTCCGAGCCGGTCCTGCCCTCCGCCACTGTTAACGCTGAGCCGCAGAGTCTTGCAACCCATGGACCCAGCCCCGTCGGGGCCCAGCGCGGGGAAGTTCTCATCTGTGATGGCGAGAGGGGGTTGTCTCAACGTCCGTATGGTGACACCTCCGTTACCGATGGCGACCTTCCTCGTGTCAGTTCTCCTGGTGGAGGCCGAAGGTGCAGGGGCGTCTCCCAGGGAGGGGAATTCCTCTATGTTGTTAGTGTTGATACGAGACCCCCCGTGGAACACTGGCTGGGCCTCCTCCACTTCTCCGCCCATAGCACCGGGCATGTCGTCGTCGGCTCGTCCTCTCGGCCGCCCCCTCCCCTCCTCCCTGCCTCCATCCTGTCTCGTCTAGGCGCGAGCGTAAACTCCAGCTCTAGCGTCCGAGCTTGCTTCGTCGCCGCTTTTCCGATCATGCGGCCGTGGACTGACGCTCGATGAGCTGTTGACATAAATAGCGTGGATTACTAGAATGTACTCACAGCAGGTTTTCTGTAAAGAGGTACAATTTGTCCTCTACTCATAGTTACCAACCTTAGGAAATTAAAATTTCGGCATCCAAACAAAATGGCAATATTAAGAATCAGATAATTTAACATTTTGATGTTCATTATTAGTTTTAATTATTTCTTTTTCATTTATTTGAGTTATTTTGACTGCATTCACTGAACATACTGATTAAATCAGCATGCGACTTATAAATTAACTAAATTAAATCTAGAAAAGACACAAAACACAGCCGTCGATGCAAAAGGGAAACCCAAATATCGCCAATGATAAACTTTTTGGCCATGCCAGGAATCGAACCCTGGACTCTTAGATCAGTATACAGACACGCTACCGACTGAGCTAAGGTGTAGGACACATTTTTAATTCTTTTGCGATTTCACTTTCGTACCGACAAATTTTTAAATGTACTTAACAAAACCTTTTGTGTTCTAGCGAAATAAATCAAATGTGGTCGCAAGTTTTTTGTTACTAATTATAGTATGTTATATAAATAAATAACATTCTAAATGTGTGGTTGGAAGCATGAAAAAAAAAAGGAGGATTAAAATTGTAAATGTATGAAGAGTCAGGATTGAGGTTAAATTTTGAGAATTGAGGAAAACATGAATCATCACATTGTTAGTTTGAAAACTAAAATGTTCCAAGAATAACTCTATATACTACTTCTGTGTTTGATTCTGACCAGGTGCACTATGGGACACTATATAGCTCTGTAAGCTCTCAACTTTTCTCCAGGTAAATGTTGACGTGGTTACATAATTTACACTTCTCTCAAGATCATTGATATGTTTGCAATAGAGCTACAGATGTCACAATACCTGGTTTTCTCAATTCTTAAATTCTCGATTCCGATTCCTGAAGATTTCCTTTTTCATTATTTTTTCAAGAATTATTACATAAAAGATCTAATGCGCCTGATAATCTCACAATCTTATAGATATTTACTAAACACATTAAAAGTCTTCAAAACTCAAAAATTCAATAAATTGTTGATTTTTAAAACGGATACAAGAACACATTTCACACATTAACAAAATTTCAAGTCGTCCACCATAACTGATCCTACGCACTTTAGATCGCCAGAAATTAATAAAGAAGTTTTGACAACGATATATCGATAATCTATTAAATTAAAATTAAAATTATGTTTTTTGCATCATTTTTATTAACTACGTCGATTTTTGTTCAATTTTTATTAATATTGTCTTATTCAAAGAGTTAAATAAAACATTAAAAATTGAAAAGCGACCAAGAATATAATTACAGGAGAGCGGCCATTTTAATTTGATAGGAATACTGTAGATTTCAATATACACATTGTGATATATTAATTAATGATAGATATATCGATATATTACGGAAAATTGCCATTCTAGTCTACGTATTATATATCAATTGTTTGTTCAGAGTAGATTCATTCAGACAGTCTCACTTAACTTTTACTTTAAAAAAAGTGTGTCAAAGTTGTTAAGTTTTTACCTCTTGAAACTGTCATAATTTCAGGTCGTATTATATTTGGGATCGCACTATATTCGAACAATTACGGTATATTTACAATTTGCCGGCATTTAAGTGAAATGGCAACTAAATTAATATGAGAGATAATCTATTATTACCTATATTGAATGTTGGTGTTTTATTTAGTTGCCAATTTTATTGATGACTAAGAATCAAGTAGCAAGAATCGTAATATTAAGATTAATTCTCAATTCTTTCGAGAGCAGTAAGAATCGAGGGTATCGGGTTTGACAGCCCTAAATATAGCATTTTGTAAATTATATTCAATGCCTAAATTTAAATTGTTATGCAATGTATAGTATTTTTATCAAACACTAAACTTTTTTTTTAATATTCAAACTTCTACTAAGCTTTGGGAAAATCTTGGATTAATCAATTCGACTTTGCTTCGAATTGAAAAAGTAGACATGGACGAAGAGAGATCTAAGAAAAGTAGACATGGATGAAGAGAGATCTAAGAAGATTGCAGGCAGGAGAGATAATGTTCCAGAGAGGCTTTGAGAATGTAACAAGAAGACACAGAAGAAGGAATGGAATAAATAGGGATGGTTTAGTATTTATTATTATTATTATTATTACTATCACCGCGTCTTACTACCCATTCGGGTTGTACGCACTTACGCTAATATGTAATGGTAGGGTGATTGTGAGATGAAATGGAGGACCTACAGGTTAACGTGAGATCCGAACCACGGTGGAGGCTGGCATTCCACACATTCACAAGTTGTGATTAATACACGTCTTGTCAGAGGTGAAGGAAGGGTTTGACAATCGGATAAATCTGTGCCGGGACAGAGGGATGGTTTAGTAGTTTATATCATTAATAAAGTAAAATGTTGTCAATTTTGATTATACTTTTTTTTTTTATTTCCTAAAAGGCCTTTCTTTGGAAAATTGGAGTGTAGCAGTTTTACCTGGACGGATTACACCATGATGTAGCTTGTAAGATAGGGCCAAGTGTAATCCATCATGGAAAGATTGTTTAACTCCAGGTTACACCAAGTGTACAATAAAAAGAGTAAATGTAAGATTGACATGTTATACCTTTCAAATCAATTTCCGAGCGAAAGACGCAAGTAAACTTTTCTTCGAGGCAGTCCCCCTCCTCACAGAGATAATGCTCGGACTGGAAATGGTCTCGGAGGAAGTCGTAGGAACTGGAACACGACAAGAGATGTTGGTCGAGGGCTTCGAGCTTTCCGAAAAAAAATATTAACAATTAGGGAGACTAAACAGATAACACAACATTTCAAACACAGCTCGGAGAATTTAAAAACATGAGTAGGGTTCTGATTATTCGACCTAAACGAGATCGACAGGTGGTCGGATAATACGGGAACAAGTGAAGGGTACTGGAATGAAACCAATCAACATTAGATGCAACCTTTTTTTATATACTTTACTTTACATCCATAGCATTCTCCAGCCTGTGGTCTGGGTCAGTTTTTTAATTAGAGCCATATTTTTTCCCACTATCATCTCGCTAGGCCTGTCGTAGATTCATATGCCATACAAACTATCTTAAGAATAGGACAGGCACAACATTCAGTCCTCAGCCATTAATTTATCAATGTGAAAGGGTAAACCGATATTTCACCAATGATAAATTTTTGGCCCTGCTGGGATTCGAACCCGGGACCCTTAGCTAAGTAGGCAGACACGCTACCTAATATTATATGTTGTATTATGGAAACCATAACAGTCACTGTTTACAAAATTAGTGATTGAAATTAGTTTCCCAACTTCACTTCTCCTCCTTGCGGCGAGAGTATGGCAGGGTATTGATAATATTACGTAAATAGCAGGTTACATGGCTGTGTAGGATAGTTAAGGTTTGATAGTTGGGACTACTGTGATTCGCAATATTAATAGAACTGCCCAATAATGTTGGTGAAGGAAGCCACCCTGAAAGAATAGTTAGGTTAGGTCTAGATAGGAACAAACACAAGTCTCTCTTCATGTCTTATTACATTTTTCACAGCTAAACATAAATTTTTTTAATTTCAGAAATATTTATAAAAATAGGAACTACAGTTCACACTTTACGCTGCTGCTACTGGACAGAGAGATAATGAATGCCTTGCTAAGAAAATCTAACATCATGGCCCAGGTTTCATTTAGTCGGAGCTCATCAGGAGGGAGTTAAACCCGTGCAATTCAAGTTTCCTATTTTAGGAAGTCGGGTTGAACATTTCACACTCATGATAGAATCACATCTAAGTCAAGAGATTGGTGTTAACGTTAAGATTATCGTCAAGAAACAACAGCATGTATAGTGTGAACTGTATTATATTGCAAAGACCATATTTTGTTCATTCCCTTTAATTCGCTTTCATCCCTCTTTGGTGTACCTTCTTACATCAAACAAAATTTACTCCAAAAAGCGAAAGAGGTTTTCCTTAAAGAGGTATATTTTGGTTGTAATTTCCGGCTAATCTTTCAAGGGTTGGTAAGAACCTCACTAAGCTGTACTATAGTGTTGGTATGCGTGCACTGGCAGGAAACAGTTACAACAATGACCTGTAGTATCTGTGAAACCCGTCTGCGTCGCAGAAATGACAGAAGAGGTGGTCCCTGCGCAGATGTCGATACAGCTCGTCCGTGTCCATGTAGCGCTCATCGCAGAACTCGCACAAGGGGTGGCCCCGGTGAGACCTGTCTTCGGGGTCTCCTTTCCTCTTGTGTAGCGCCAACTGCGCGCGGGTATAGCATCGCCGCTCTCCAGTGAAGATCTAACGGATCACATTCATTATTAATATTATCACTAACTTAAGAGACGTCATGATTCCTGTTTATATCAATTTTAATACTTAAATTTTAACCTAGAACTCTTGATTTTCTGGTTACAGACCCGGAAATATCGGGTTCGATCCCTAGCACTTCCAGAATTTCTCTGTGTACCAGTGTGTTTTGAAATGAGGTTAAACTCAACCCCGCGAGAACAAGTGAAAAGCTATTTGAATAAATAAGTAGCAGCTCTTGTCTAGAATAGCCGGAGGGTTCGTTGTGCTGACCACATGACACCATCTACCCACAAACGTAGGCACTATCACCGCTAACGGTGTTGTCAGCTCGCTCGGTATAGCTCGTTTGTGGGCTCATGTTATGGAGTCAAATGTTTAAGACTCTGAAAAAGAGGTCCCAGTTCAATCCTGAATTGAATGCATGTTTTTTTTTTTTACTTATTATGGTTATATCTTTGCAATCTAGACAAATGATAGTTCATTTCCTCAAAACAAAACCTCATCCTACTAGCATTGTACCGTTTAGTTAGTTACAAGACGCGGCCCACAATGAACATTAAATAAAACATAAAAGGGTTAAAAAAAAATATTTTCTACAAGGTAAAATTACCTGGCTGGAGAAATTATATTATCTTGACCTTGAGAAAAAATAATCTATGAAATGCCAATACTGTAATATTGATCCTAGTTTAATTATCCTGGTGTTGGTTTTCATGATCCACAGTTTGCTATACGAGAGGGCATTTCCAAGATGCCTCGATATTATTGTAGACTTTCAGAAGAATAACTTGGTTAATCTGTTATTTAATTTTGAATAATGAAGCAAGAGAATCCACGTCTGTGCAGTTAATTCTAACATCGGTGTCTAATTCATATTTAATACATTTGAACCTGATTATGTTAATATAATGAAACTTTGTAAGGTTCCTTCATAAACCTGTCCAAATGAAATATAAGTCTGCCTCAAATTAAACCTGTGAGTGGGTACTACCATAGACACGAATAACTATTTTTTTTAGAATTTAATAAATCAATAAATTTGTTTACACAATTTTATGAGCTCCGTTATCAAAATAATACTCGCACCAACTTCATAATATTACGTAGTTTATCTTGTGTTGTCAGGCATCGATGACAGGATATGTTTACTCCAATCCTCCAATGACACTTCGTGTGATAGATGGAGGATATGGACACGTAATGACAGTGGAAGGAAAGAATCCCAAGAAAGAAATAGGAGTAGCAGATAACAGCAAGTGTGCAAGTGAGAGGAGAAGAATGTTAGATGGACTTAAGAAGATAAGAGGCATTTCATAACTTACCGTGCGCATAGGCTGGAAACGATTCATGATGATGATGTTGATGACGATTTTTCAGTCAGCTTAGAAAAATTCCTGTGTGGAAACTGGATATTTTTAGCAGCAATTCTCACTACCCATTCGTGTTGTACACTTATTAGGAACTAGGAAGATTGAATCTAAAGTGTACCCACAATTGCAGGGAGGGAGAAGTTGAAAGCCATTTAGGCAACACCACCCTCAGTACACTCGATCAAACCGTTCCGGTGCCTGCGTGGTCTAACGCGCTATTCTCATGTTAGACTAGAATGCCGAAGACGGGAAGATCGGGTTCGATTCCGGTCGGGTTCACAGAAGGGTGTTTTTCACGCAAATGCGGGTGCACTTCCTCTCAAGTAAGCCTTCCCAATCCCTAAACCTAGTGTAATTAGTATATATATATATAGGCGTATAACCTGAACTGGTAGTAAGTTATTACATTTTTAAAAATACACTCGATCAAGATTTGAACCCTGACCTCTCGGTTGTATAGTAGGCCTATACTACTAAAGTAACACCTTAAATTATTTGACCACCATAGCAGGTACATATTTATTGTCATAAAACATATAAACCTAAAATACTTACTTTTAAATTGTCGACACAAAGATTGCAATACTGAAGCTCGTGCTCCTTTTTCATATGATCCTTTAGATTTTGAAAGGTTCTGAAAGCAGGTCTACTGGAGCATAATAAACAAATATGTTCCAGTAGTTTGTTGTAAGCTGTTTGAATGGCTGCACTCTCAAAACATATTTTAAATTTTTTGTCCATAAGGTATGTGTAATTATTCAAGTCCCTGAAGGGACGTACTTCTTTTGTAAATATAACCTGAAACAAAAACCGTAAGGGCCTATAGTTAGTATTAAGGTAAAGTCAGAATCACTGATATAGTTTTAATTACTGACTAAAAAATTTTCCGGAAACCAAAGTAAAAAAAAGAATCAATTTGTATTTATAAAAGAAAACCTTGACTAAATGAAAACGTACCTTGGGCAGGTCCTGTCTACATATGGGACACTCGTTCTGACGGCAGAGAACTCGCATTCTGGTGGAACAATCGTAGCAAACGGGATGATCACAGTCACCAATCGAATAAATGGTAACATCTTTAAAACAGACAACGCAAGTATTTTCGGAATATTCTGACGATAGATTTGATGACATTTTAAATCTAGACGAAACCCACAGGAACTTGGTTCACTCCAATTGCCACCAACCTGTGATATAATTAGAACCAGTGAGTCACAACTCATTCAAATATTTTGACAATGTTTAGGAGATTAAGTTGATAAAGTTTAGCACGTGAAAATACAAAACTTGATAAACAATTAAAGATATTGCACAAGATTGTAGGTATTAAAATCATACTCACGACAGTAAATAGGTCTACAAAATAATACCAATCACGTATGATATTGTAAAAACCATTAATCTCCTATGGTGGCAATTCCGGAAATTCGTCATCTAGCCAACCAAAGAAAATAGTAAAAAGATACCATCTTTAGATAGCCAAATATACTTATTACTCCTAGGCGTCTCAACAATGGCAAAGACACTACACCGTACGCGTCCAAAATATATCAATAGCTGTGACATATTAGTGAGAGTTTTGGGTTCCAGACAATATAATTTTTTTTAAAATTAATTATTTTGAAGTAAGTGAAGTAGGGGTAGAGTGAAATTCAGACGATAATATAATTTATTTTAGATTATTATGGAATATAGTTATATTATATATATTTAATGTGCCCAACCCCTGGAGCGCATAGTTCCACGTGTAACACCTGGCACTTTTAACCTCTTTAGTCTAGCGATGTGTTTCCTCGCTTACAAGATGTAGGGATTGTCAAGGAACGTCACAAACGATCCCTTTGTGCTTTATAGGCTTGTCTATTTATTGCCACTCTATACAAACACCAAATGCCTTCCTTCCGGCACTGCCACCAACAGCTTGTTGTCGTCGCCTTAAACTTCTTGTATGAAAAGGACGCATTCCGCAATAAAAAAATGTGTTGTGTTCGGAGTGTAACGTCCCGCTTCGAACCTTTTAGTTCGCAATACTAACGCCGCGAGCGCTAGCGATGTGATTCTATATGCCAACATTAGTGTGGCGTTTCTATACTTAGCTCTTATCTATGGTAAGGACTAATGTGATCTGTGAGACTGTGACCGTATTCATCATCACTTCAATATTATATTTAGACTAAAAAATAACGATTAAACATATATAATAAAATAATTTATTTTATAATCATTATTTACGTGGAGTTTTTTGATTCATCTCTTTATAAAATACATATCTATATTTTATATATATTACATATTTGAACACAGTAGTTAAAGGAAAGAAACATGGACGTAGGTGGGGCGTACGGTGGTGGTAAAGCAGGTACTCCGTTTGATCCTTTACAATTTGTACAAAGACCTCAAGTTATTTTACGCGCAGTATGTTTGGTAAGAATCATTCTATACACTTAATAACAAAATTTCATTTCAAAAGATTTTCTCTAACTCAAGAGGTGTTGTAAAAAGTGTTAATCGATTTTGACAACTTGGCCATGATTCGCCAGCTAGAGGGGGCGAGTCGATTGAGGGATAATATTGATTTTTTGATCATTTGGAATATAGGTCAGAATTATCTGGGCAAATTGTTAAAATTCCTTTATATTGTCTCATTTTATTTTATTCATGTCCTCTATTCAAAATAGTTGAATTGAAATATTATCTAGAAATATTTTAAGTTAATATAAACCAATAAATTAATATTATTTTTTTAAATACATTTTTATAATTAAGTCAAGCCATGCTATGTAGAATATAATTAAGTTTTTCATAAAAACCAAAGTAGTTATTGACTTCTTAGATTTGATTTTATTGAACTACATATTTAATGTACTATTTGTTGGTTCATATTATAGTCTCTCAGATATAATCTGTACTGTCAAAAGGCTATCAAGTATTCATGTCATAGTTGTTTATATATTTATATGTGTGAGGCATATTAAAGGAAAACTTTACAAGTAACTTACGCCTACTTATTAGTTTTATAATAACTGAAGATTGTCAACTTCGAGGGTATTAATAGTTATTCACTAATTATAATAGTTAATTTTTAATAAACTTTTAATTCCATGATTCTCAATTTAAGTCTAGCCTTTTAAACTTTGGGTGGATTAAATAGTATGCATCACTATCACATGTAGCTTAGTACTACTATTTGGCCTAGAGCTTAGACCTACTTAGCGTGTATATTTACTTTTTAGTGTACCCTACTTTTTAATAAAACACTAGGTACAAACAATATAATTAAATGCTATCAATGTTGATCTCATTAATATGTGTTTGTGTTTTCTAAATGGTGACCTGGGGTCTAAGTGTAAGGTGTCGGACTTCTGTCTGAGGGTCCGGAGTTCAATCCTCGATCTCGGCACAGATTTATCTGATTTCCAAACCCTTCCTTCACCTCTGACAAGACGTGTATTAATCACAACTTGTGAATGTGTGGAATGCCAGTCCTCCACCGTGGTTCGGATCCCACGTTAAACTGTAGGTCCTCCATTTCATCTCAAAATCACCCTACCATTACACATTAGCGTAAGTGCGTATAACACGAATGGGTAGTAAGACGCGGTGTTAATAATAATATTTTCCAAAAGGAGCTCCAAATGTTTATTGGTAAGACAATCAATGTATTCTTATTGGTGTAACAGACATTCTACCCTGTACCTCGTGGTTCCATCTGCTGGTAACTTAGTTTTGTAATTCATGCGTCGCTTTTATTTTCACCCTGGTAGCTATTCTCGATCATCGTATTCGGCTGCATCTCTTCCCAAGGCTGGATCTCAAAGGAGGAGAAGCAAGTTTGTCTGTACAACGAGGACGCAAACGCCTGCAACTACGGTGTCGGGATCGGAGTGATCGCGTTCTTGGCCTCCATAGGGTTCCTGGCTGGGGAGTACTTGTTTGAACAGATGTCGTCTGTTAAAACAAGGAAACACTATGTGTTGGGAGATTTAGGATTTTCAGGTTGGTAGACGTGTCCTTCGGATAATGTTAGGAGGTTTTCCTCGATATAACAATAATTTCATAGATAAGTTAGCTGTTTGCTAAATCAGATTATTTAATTTTAAATTGAGCTTGAGCAGAATTTCAGAATGTTCTCGAGTACCGAATTAAGCGAAGTTTGATTGCAATAAATATATACTTCTAAAACTCAACGATACCAATCTAAATAACACTTAGGGTCTTTTAAAGTTTTGAAAAAAAAATTTTTTTAATGACATTTAAAAAAAATACTTATTTTAAAATATACATAACCAGGCTATCTTTATAATTACAATAATTAATAGTAGTAGAATAAAACTAACATTTTACAATTGTACATTTCTCAATCAACACCCAGACAATTAATAGGAAGATCAACCCATGAGACTCGTTGATGGCCTGTCATTGTCAATCTTGACGTGTGTGTGTGGTTGCAGGTCTGTGGTCGTTCCTGTTCTTTGTTGGTTTCTGCTACCTCACCAACCAATGGAGCAAGTCGGACACTCCGAAGGCAATTACGGCGTCAACAACATGCAGGGCGCCATCGCCTTCTGCTTCTTCTCCATCTTTACTTGGGTCAGTTTATAACGTCGTATTTGCTCGAATACTCAAATCCTTAAGGATAGGGAAAAAAAGATTCGCATTCATGATTCAATAAAAAAAATTGTTTCTTTTGTAGTCATTTATTTATCATTTGACATTAGAATTTACGTTTTAATGGTGTGGACCTATCCACTGTTTTACAAATCTGAATCTGGGGAAAAATTATGAATACAAGCGGAAATATAATAAAAAATATAGCTAAATGTTAACATTATTTCTTATAATCCATCTGGTCAGGATCTTGACCAACTGACTCTGAGGAACTTGGTTCAAATCCCAGCGGGACATTTGGTCTTCATACAATTCCTGGGTTCACATTTTGTTGAGTACATAACTATGTCAATTTATAGAACCTCAGATGGCTTACATTTTTAGGCATGGGAATCTTGAATCCTTAAGGATATTCAAAATTTGAGGATTAAAGACAATTTTGGATTCAAGATAAAAATCCTTTTAAAAAAGGTTTTTTTTTTTCAAGTCTTTCATGAAGTTTGTTTTGGATCACTAATGCTACTTATTGAACCATTTATAAAAAAATAGTACAACCAGACCCCCAGACCAGTAAATTAACCTGAATGTATCGATGTAATAACATTTTGTTACCTACTATAATAAATCATTTCCTCTAATGTTCCTAATATTTCCCAAGATTCAGACTAGTAAACTAGTAGATTCATCCCAACTGTACTTACAATATTTCTATCACATGTTGGACAAGCTGGAGCGTTCCTTCCCCATATAACACAAAGTAGACACGGAGCCTCGCCGCTACACAATCCATACCTATCACTCCATCATAGAGAGGGACTCACATTTAATACAACTTGAAATTGAAAGTTATCTAGCATGGTAAAAACATGAACAATACTATTATTTTGTCAGTATTTGGGAACAATATCTGGGATGTACCACTCCTCTTTCATATATCACCCCCGATCAACAGCGCTACTACCTGCTTCGGTGACCGCATGGTCTAAGGCGTCACTCTCGTGTTAGACTAGACTGGTGTTGACGGGGAGAACGAGGCCTAAATCTTGGTTGGGTGTACTAAGGGTGGTTTTTCCAAAATAGTTTTCCACTTTCCCTCTGCTCAAATGTAGATACATTTATTCTAAATTCAACCTTACTCACCCCTATTTTATTAGCATAATTAGTACAATTGTATTTAACCCGAATAAGTAGTAAAACGTCGCACTAAAAACCCCAGTGTCATGTGGTTTATGGGATGATCCCTTAGCCCCGTGTCGTGTGGTTTATGGGATGATCCCTTAGCCCCGTGTCGTGTGGTTTATGGGATGATCCCTTAGCCCCGTGTTGTGTGGTTTATGGGATGATCCCTTAGCCCCGTGTCGTGTGGTTTATGGGATGATCCCTTAGCCCCGTGTCGTGTGTTTTATGGGATGATCCCTTAGCCCCGTGTCGTGTGGTTTATGGGATGATCCCTTAGCCCCGTGTCGTGTGGTTTATGGGATGATCCCTTAGCCCCGTGTCGTGTGTTTTATGGGATGATCCCTTAGCCCCGTGTCGTGTGGTTTATGGGATGATCCCTTAGCCCCGTGTCATGTGGTTTATGGGATGATCCCTTAGCCCCGTGTCGTGTGTTTTATGGGATGATCCCTTAGCCCCGTGTCGTGTGGTTTATGGGATGATCCCTTAGCCCCGTGTCGTGTGGTTTATGGGATGATCCCTTAGCCCCGTGTCGTGTGTTTTATGGGATGATCCCTTAGCCCCGTGTCGTGTGGTTTATGGGATGATCCCTTAGCCCCGTGTCGTGTGGTTTATGGGATGATCCCTTAGCCCCGTGTCGTGTGTTTTATGGGATGATCCCTTAGCCCCGTGTCGTGTGGTTTATGGGATGATCCCTTAGCCCCGTGTCGTGTGGTTTATGGGATGATCCCTTAGCCCCGTGTCGTGTGGTTTATGGGATGATCCCTTAGCCCCGTGTCGTGTGTTTTATGGGATGATCCCTTAGCCCCGTGTCGTGTGGTTTATGGGATGATCCCTTAGCCCCGAGAGAGTTATCTCTAATGACAGTCCCGGGTAATCTGACAAGTGTTTAATAAACATCCTCCAGGCGGGCTGCGCTTGGTTCGCTTTCCAACGCTTCCGGCAAGGTTCCGAGTCTGCTTTCGCCCCCAGCTACGAGGCAGACCCAGGCTCGATCCCCGGTGGGGCACCCTACTCCTCATACCCTGTGGGACCTGATGGTGACCCTGGTTATCAGGAGCCCCCTTTCACTGGAAGCCAGTCTCGCGGTAAGTCTTGTCTCGACCAGAACGGCTACAAGCTAACAAACCTAATAATGTCTTCGCACTCCCTTTACAATCTTTAATAACCAATAAGAACAATTTTCTTGTAATCATACGGCACAGTTTTGCATTAACACTCCAGAAACCCTCTTCGGTGGCCTTATGGTCTAAGGTGTTCCTCTCCCAATAGACTGGACTGCCGATGACAGGGAGATTATGGTTCGAATCCCAGCTGGGTGTACTGATGGTGGCTTTTGATAGGTATTTTTTTTCTTTCTCCCTACACACAAATGTGGGTGAATTTTCTTTAAATTCAGAAATCCTCGTTTTTATTACAATAACATATTGAGCATATATTTGCGTTACCAGAACGGGTAATGAGATGCAAACTAACATTCTTGAAGTCGATGTTGTGTGAATTGTTGGTCTTTGTTTTGACAGGTCCTGTCGGATCAGACTTCCAGGCTCCTGCATATTGAAAATAAAATCTCTTCTAGCCTTCGCGGCGAAAGTAAAAAGGTAGTTGCGTGTAATGTATTTGAAAAAAAAAATTAATAATATGGAGGGTATACTGCAAGTTTCCTATTTTGATTTTTTTTCTTTGCTGCATCTGTTATGTCAACTTACTGAGCAGATAGTACGGTGGTACCATTGCTCCACAAATTCGATAAGTCTTATTGTTTCTTGATTTGTCAGTCAAATTTATTTTGTGAGTGATGATCTTCGCTTGTTCTCATTGACTTGTTGTTTATTTATTTTTCACTCATTTGGACGAGGTTTATACAGATGTATATCACACTCTAAAGCATTAAACTCGATGTACAATTTATAGTTTTCGCAACTGAATTTACTTGCATATCATAATCAGGAACATTCGTTTCCAACTGCGCCAGTTTCTGGTTTGATTCTATATCTATCGAACTATCGGTTTGCGGTTATAAATAATGTTTGAACTATTAATTTATACCTGTGATTAGTAATCAATATCTATAGTTTAAACATTATTATTACTTATTACATAAGATATCATTAGTACTAAACTTTATTTTAAATTGTATTTTTTTTTTTTTTTTTTTGTTTAAAGGATATTTAATATGTTTAGTATTAGTAGCACGTATTTATTTTAAAAGTTTAAGTAGATAAAATATTTGTTTTAAAATAATTTATTTTCCTGGATACTATAGTCATTCCTGCTTTCTAGTCTGGGAGAAGTTGGACCAATTCATATCGGCCTGAAATATGTTACAGGCAGTTTACTGCTAGGCTCATTGTGTCCGTCGACACTCGGTTTGATTATTGTTATATGCAAGTAAACTCGCAGTAATTTATTTTATAAATTATAATTGAGAGTAAGTACGTTTCATTCTTTGAAGATCACGCCCAAAACATTTCACAGAATTCTGTGTAAAAATAAATACTATGAACCCAATAAATGGTTCGTCATTAACTAACTGATGTATGTATCGATAGTTGAAACAACATTATTGGCTAATGCATTACGGTACACTTTTACCCAGTTAACAAAATGGGTGCCTTGTTTCATTTGTTTGTTAAGCAAACTTGAGTTTTACCCCTCACAAGTGGACACTCACGATTCTAAAATCTAATTCTCAAGCGATAACTTTCATAAAACACCGAAACATGATTGGAGGTAAATGAAACAATTAGAGTATGCTAAATAAAAAGTTGTTGATTGGTATTAAAAGTCTGTAAATAAAATTATTTTACCAGCTAAATCAACTCAAACTTGATATAGTGCTTTGGATAGAAAAATTACGGTTATATTTTTCATTTTTATTTTTAAAAAGATTTCCCTAGTTCACAATATGATGTCATAATAGCCAGATAAAACACATATTTTATATATTTACCAATAGTCTTTGGGTGAAAGAAATACATTTTCTAGAATAGGAACTTTGATCGGTGACAAGAATTTAAGGGGTTGGGGGGTAAATTGTAGCAGTACCCTTTTGTTACTTGCAATTTCAAACTAAAATAGTCAAAGAACAATGCCGTCTGTTGTGTAGAAAAAAAATTATTGATTTTATGTTGTTAATTCACATAAAAATCGACATAATTGATCATTTTTATCAGTAAATTTTGCAACAACAAAAAATCCACTTTTATTTTATTAAACATGTTTCTATTATATTCAAAAATCTTACAACGAACTTTAAAAAGACATTTTAAAGTGCCAGTAAAAGTTTGTAAAACACGTGTCTTGATATTACGGGATGTGTACAACATGATATATGATATGGGGGGGGGGGGATACATTGCAATAATAGTTTTAATTGCTGCGGTTGTATACAGACTAAATGTATATTTTTGTTGGGGTCTCTAAATCCTGGTTTCCCATTCTCTTTCTATGCAACCACGGGCATATTTACTCTAAATTAAAACCTCCTGTTTTTCATCCCATTTGAATGATAATGTTGGCTTCTGACTGAGAAACGTAAGGGGTAGGAAGGAAGAAAGCGACCATTGTTATTTAGGGTCATTCCCAGTAAGCAGTCATACATAAACCACGTAAGGTTGTTGGAAGGGGGGGGGGGGGCTAATTAATGTCCACATGTGAAAGGAGGGGTCTCAAAGAAATGATAAGAAAACCGTGTTCACTGGTTTATTGATGAGACCAAACTTGTTTAAAGCAAACCATTAACATGTAGACATGTTTCTTTAACGCTCATTCAGCCTTCAAACAAACATTGTTTTAACAAGGAAAATAATTTATAAACCGGGACCAAATTTACGTTATAGTGAGAGTAACTTTAAAACTTTTTATGCATTAAAGAATAAGATTGCATGAGTAAAAAGTAAAGAGTGGAATTACTTTGAGATTTAGATTCAACAATATCTTTGTTGGAGATAATATCTCTTCATTATGATTATTTACCCACTCCAAAAATTGATTCTCATTTTATATCCTTCGATAACATTGGTTCATTTATACTTTGATAAAACCTTAAATGATTTAAGAACTTGGCGGAATCTTATAAAATTGTGACATGTTTTTTCTGTGTGATCTTCTTTGGGTGAAATCGTCACACTCGCAATTCCTAGGGTTTTTTTTTTCCCCTCGTGTTTGCAAAACTTAGTGCTCTAGGCTCACGTTGATATTTTGTCATCAGGTTGTTTCTGCTGTGGTAGTTGCGTTCTGTCGCCAAGCACACCCTGTGTTCATATTACAGAGTTGGTGTTTGATATAAGAAAGATAATAGATCTATTATTAAATATTAATATTATGTAGCGTATTAAAGACGAGTAGGTGTACGAATATGTCCTGTGTGTGTGATTGTGTGTGTGTGTGTGTGTGTGTGTGTGTGTGCGCATATAAATGGTTGTAAATACATGACTAACCTATACTATGCTGTGTTTGAAATGTATGTCTGTTTTTGTATCAAAACATAAGCATAACAAACTTAGAACTGGGCGCTACACACCCGAATATCCATTGGGGCACTCAAGAACAAACATTAACTACCCAATCACATACATTGAGGGTGAGTTTTAAGTAAATTCACAGGATTAACCCAGAAATAGGGTTTGAAAACACACTGTGGAGAGATAAAAGAAAACATAGACGCATCACATTCAAAGCGAGATTCAAACTTAGGCCCCTGGATTCGGGAGGTAAGCAATGTTTGCTATGTACTTAATTGTTTATTCGACATGGAGCTTTAAACATGATTTATACTGTTGATCAGCAACACAAATTTTCTATTTCCTCCACGTAAATACCAAGAATCGTTTGGGGAAATGTTTTATTTGTCAAGAAAGGTTTCGTCTAATTTAATCTCGTGCAAGTATTGACACGGAAGTGAGCGTTGCGTGTAAGAGCTTCGTGATTGGTTTCTTGGCGTGCAAGATGTTTTCACGATAGATGAATGGTTACCACATCCAAATAGAACTAAAGTTGCCATAATTTTGATTGCCATAAACTTTGAGAGTGTTTGTTAAAGAGTCTGTGTGTCCTTTTTTATTGTTACTTTAGTGTGTGTGTGTGTGTGTATAGTTGTATGCAAATATACCTTCCAATTTGTAGCTCAGTAAAATAAATTCAATACCTGGTCGTATTATTGTATCACTGAATTTCAGTTAAATTAAGGATTGCCTTTAGAACTATGATGTATGCAATAAATTAGACTTGTATATTCCACCATTAAACAATATTTAATCTCATGATTTGACCAGAGTCGATGTAGTCGTGTCTATCTTAGCACCCATTCATGCTATCCGCTTTAGTCCAAGAACACAGGATTACGGGGATAAGTCGGAAAGAAATTGCGCCAGCAGAGAAAAGATAATTGTATAACACCCAAATTTCTCAACTTGGCCACTCTGCGTCGGTGTTAACCTCTCTAATCCTGTCCTCTTAACCTAGCGTCCTCAATAATAGATAGCTAGTGACGGAATCACACCCTTGTGTCGATGTTGTGAACGATATAGCCTATAGCTGGACTGAACTGGCGCTAAGATAGTACCTGGAAGCTTTTGTTCGGGAACTATAAATTTTCAGTGGATATACTTTTTCAATCATATTTAATAAGGAGAAAATGAAGCATTTGTTTTCTAATGATAGAAATATAACGCCATAAGGATGCAAACAAATTTATAAATAATAACTTTTAGTGGTCCAAATAATAATATTTATTCACAAGTAGTAACTGACATGCTATATTTTCGTCACTAAACAGAGTTTGACCTAAGCTTGGCTCCTCTGTGTAATTTCAGTCATCGTTCACTTTTGGTGGGGAAAGTTTTTTTTTAATGACTCATCTTGTTGGTGTGAGAATGGGAGAAAATGTGGCCATACTTGACCGTGTTGGTCCATGTGTGGGGTATTAGCCTAACCTGTAGATAAATCAATCAAGGTGTTAAGTAGTTGTATTTGTTGTGTTGGTGTCCCTGTGCATTGTTAGTAGTAGAGTCTTCTGTCCGGAGGGCTGATCAACTCGGTCGTTTAAAAGTTATGTCGTCATCTGTAACGTATAAAAAGTCGGCAATCTATGCTTGGTGTACAAAATAATAGAAATTGTAATTTACATTAAGGAAATATTTATTGTAACATAAGTTTGTTCTTATCACAAGTAAATATTTATAAAAGTTGTCGCGATAATATTCTTTTATTAAATGTATTATTATTATTTTTATTACCATGTATAATACAATTTTTAAAACATTACGCTAAAAGGTAGTTTGCACTTTTTGTGATAGTTTGTGTCTGCATTGATATTCAAATTGATGCGCACGATTGCTTTTGGCAATCATTATTTTTGTTGACGAAAGTTAGACTTCGCTTTAGTGTGTGTATCATTAAATGTTTTTATTTTATTTTTATTTTGAATGTTTGTGATGTATAAAAATATTACGATGTTCTAATTCTTGTTTGGTTTTTGAGTGAAGCACTCGTTTTATAGTAAGCAGGATTGTATGATTTGTGTGTGACACTTTTGTGATATTAATTTCACTATTATAAAATAAAATGTAAATCTTTAATATATTATGTGCTTTTTTGTAGTGAACTTTAATTGTTTACACTTCCAAATAGAAATAGGAACTTTTTTTTTTGTAGTCTGATATAGTAGATATTGTTGTTAATTAATATTTTACAAGAATATAATTATATTGATACAACCAGCACTTTAAAAAAAAGTGCATTGAAGATCTAAAAGAAACTGCACTACTAAAATATTTTTAATCTTGGACAGCTTAAAGATGAAAAACTCTGACGATTGCTCATTAATTTGATTGTTGGCCATGACAAGGCAACCCTGCCTGCTTTTATATTAATTCAGAGTCCTGTGAAAATGGAACTTCTTGTAGTATGATGTATTAAATAGCCGAGCTATTATTTTTGTTAGTTCTCATCTAGATATAATATTTTTTTAAATTGTTTTATAATAAAGGAAATTGATAGAACTAAAGAAAAAGGGAAAATAAACTACTAAGAGTAAATTTGATGAAGAAAGCCCACCTAGAGAAAGAGGGGAAATGTGTGATGAATCCGATTCACAAAGGTGACATCTTCTTCCTTTCTTCTGTCTTCTATAGTAGAAATAGTATTGTTCCTTTTTCTATAGTTTTATAAAGGTCCTTTATTATACAATTATTTAGCCATTAGGCCACCTCATTTTTAAACTTTTTTTTTTTTAGATTGAAAACTTACAGCTGGACACAGGAATCGAACCAGGAACCTTTGGCTTTGTATGGCAATGCTCTTACCACTGAGCTATCCAGGAACTGTCCCGTGCCCAGGGTCATTCTTCACTCATATTTTAAGACAGAGTCTGTGACATGTTTGGAAATCTTCAGCTACAAATGTGTGATCAATTATCCAATAGCGTGTGATCTTAATTGATGACTCGTTATATAGCTGATCCACTACAGACTCTGCCTTAAAATATGAGTGAAGAACGGCCTTAAGCACGAATACGACTTCTGGATAGCTCAGTGGCCAGAGCATTGACGTACCAAGCCAAAAATTTTGGGTTTGATTCCTGTGTTCAGATGTAATTATTTTCATAGCTAAAATGCCTAAGGTTTTTTGTGGGTCCTCAAAGTGGTGGTCCCTGGGTGTCCAGCAACCTGGAAGACAGGAGTTTTGCCAAATTTCTGATATTTTCACATATTCACTAAAAAAATTATACAACTTTTATTTACAATAGTCAAAATATAATTTTCATTCCTGTTTATAGTCACCGTGAATCTCTTAACACCATTGTCCTTATTGATCTTAATAATCTCAATTCTCAAGGTCAACAAGTGATGTTTCTGTCGTCTTACCACCCCTCTGCCGAGTATCTTTAACCAAATTTGAGTTATGTGCATGAGTGAGCATTTGCTTACGTTCCAGGAAGAAGAAACTATCGAAGAATGTCTCTCACAACAATTTTAAACTGGACTGACACAAGACGTTCTTTTACCGTCTTGCTATGATCCCACTGAAATCTAAATTAGATCTCGCAACACACTAGACCGTCGCTTAAGGTCCTTTAACCCCTCCATAGAGTGACACAATTAAAAAACATGTTTGTGTCTAAAATATATCAAGTTTCGATCTTAATAAAATAATGTTGGTAATATATCGTGACTGGAAAATTTTTTAAAACTGGCTATGAAAAATCTGGGAATTTTTAAAAATACATTTAGGCTGGACACCCTGGGTCCTTTTTTGGGTTGGAAATTTTCAATTTTATACTTTTGCAGGACACTTTGTTTTTGGAAAATTACTGATCCAAGAAAAATGTGTTCGTGTGATCTTTTGGGTAGAGTACAAACTTGTTGCTTTATATTCTCTTACTCCTAGTTTTTAGTAACTCCTGTTAAACTGCTAAATTATAAAATAAAATTGTTCTTATACAGCCAAGCCCACATTTGATGACGTTCATGGACCCAAAACACAATTTCTCTTTTTTTGAAATTCAACTGCAAAATTATGTTTACCAGCAAAGTTTTTTTTGTTTTTTTTCCAAGTATTTAGCGAGCACTTTCTGAACAAACCGATTATACCAGCAATCACTACTTATTAACAAACCTGAATCTAGAACAGACACAACACCCAATGCCCCGACCATTAACTCATCACCGTGAAACTAGGAAACCCACATTTTGCCAACAACGCACTTTTCGGCCATGCCGGGAATTGAACCTGGGAGCCTTATCTCAGCAAACAGGCATGCATCCGTCTTAGAGAAGGTATCGGACATCATAAATTTTATAACACTCATTTTCCTATTCATACCAGTGGATATCTCATCTACATCCTCGGATAAAGTAGACGGAGCCGACGCAAAATTACTTAGTATGTATATAGTCTATAAAAACATACGAACAACTTCACTAATAAATCCTAGAAAATGGGCTGAGGATTCTCTCTCCGCAATTGACCAAACTGCCGATGATGGGGAGATTGAGGTTTGATTCCTGGTCGGGTTTATTGAGGTTTTTTTTTTTTATTAAATGGTTTTCCGCTCTTTGCATGCCAATTTGGGTACACTTTTATAAATCCAACTTTACCCAACCCTGAGCCATTAGTGTAATTAGTAAATACGCGTATAAGTTGTGCAGGTAGTAAGACGCGGTGACAAAAAAAGTTAGGGAGGTGAGGGGAGGAGGCTTGTTCGTTTGAACTTTCATTTGTCCATCGAAACTGCAATTTTGACGGCCATGTAACTGTTAAATATGGTTTACTTCAACACTACATTTCAAAATTGGTTATTTATAAGTACAATTGTTTTATTATCAAGAGTATATCAGTTTTAAGGGCATTAAAATTTGATCAAGAAAGTGAATTTTAATGTGCGCTTGACTGTGGCACTTGTTATGTCCAGGAGTTAGTTTCGAGTGTCCAATTGAAGCAGTTGGGGTCAGTTCAATGCAACAACACACCATGTCTCGTGTGGAACCATCTCTTGTGTGTGCTGTGCAGGTGTCTGTTGGAAATTTGATGTTACTTAACTGTGTAAATAAAAAAATAATAATAGTTTTACTGTGTTGCATTATTTTGTGAAAAATACCCGCATTTGTTACACAATTAAATTAATAAATTTGAAACCCAAAGCCTGGATATTTTGGAGTTTAAGAACAAGGTCACCTCAAACTGTTGATAACTCGACACAAGGACAAATTAAGTTGTTGACATCTCGCCTGCTTTAAAGGAATGTAAACTCACAATATACGAAACAATAATTTTACCAGTCACCTATGGCAGTGTTCCTATGGTTGGGAATATCAGGAAATGACAATCCATATCACACTTCCATTTCATCAGTAATTGTAAATCCGCAGGAAGGTGTTGCCAAAATTGAATGTAGTGTAGTCCTTCGACGAAACTCTAACACTTTTGTTATAAAAGACGATATGAGATTTGCGAGTTGTTGACAAAAAAAAGTTTATCAATTCGTGCAATAATTTAAATAACAATTTTTCAGTTGATGTTTCCCGAGTGTTTCATTGCCAGTGTCTTTACTCTTGGTGGAAACAAGGCTGCATATTTCATTGTGCATGGCTTGGCTCCATTCTTTCAGAACAATTTACTGGACCGCCTAAAATCATGTAAAACTTTGTAATTTGTTAATGAAGCATTAAATAAAGTTATTCAAAGAGGGCAAATGGACATTGTAATCAGATTCTGGGACAAGGAAAATCATAAAGGTGTCAGTCGTTATTTAAACAGTGTTTTTTTTTATAGAAGCACCTCTGAAGAATTACTGAACCATTTCTCTGATGGTATTTCTCCTCTTCCAGTCTCTAAGTTGATACAAGGGTCAATGGATGGCCCAAATGTCAATCTAAAGTTTATAACACTTCTTCAGGAACACACAAAATCTGTCTCAGACAATGAAGTATGTAGCTTGCTAAATCTGAGGACATGTGAGCATGTGGTTCATGGTTCCTTGAGAACAGGAGTGGAACCTGTCAATTGGGGTGTAAATTGCTTATTGCGTCACACATACTACCTGTTCACTGACTCTACAGCTCGTCGAGCATTGTTTACCCAGTTTACAGGGTGTACAACTTTTACTTTGACATTCTGTGGTGTGCGGTGGTTAGAGAATGCAACATGCTTTCATTACGAATTTGGAACCTTGTTAAGTTTCTCAAAGAAGCAGAGCTTTGTAAAACAAAACCTGTAGACACACTTAAAAGAGCAACCTGTGATTCATTCCTGAAGTAGAAACAAGCTTTCTGCAAGACAATTGCAGATTAATGTAAGCCTTTCCTTTTCAATAGGGTTAGATATATTTTTTTATTTTTCCATCATTTTCCCTGAACTGATTGGCAAGACGTCTGCTTTCTTATTTGTCCTTGAGAGGTCGGCTGTAGGGGAGGAGGCGGCTGAAATGTAATTAGATTAATATTTTCACATGTATACCACCATAAAGTTATAATGGAAATTTTATGAGTAGCTAGTCAGGGAACTTGGGAAGATAGTCAGGGAGAATTTTTTTTATACATACTGTAGGAACCCTGTATGGGTGAGAACATCGTCTCAACCTATTTGAGAAAATCAAATTTAGGGTGTTTGAAAACAAGTTTCTTTGAAAGGATATTTGGTCCAAAAAGTGTGTAGGCTACTGGGGAGTGGGTGGAACTGGATAGAACTAGCTCGAGGTAGGGATAGGGTGTAATGAAGTGGACTGGATAGAACTAGCTCGAGGTAGGGATAGGGTGTAATGAAGTGGACTGGATAGAACTAGCTCGAGGTAGGGATAGGGTGTAATGAAGTGGACTGGATAGAACTAGCTCGAGGTAGGGATGGGGTGTAATGAAGTGGACTGGATAGAACTAGCTCAAGATAGGGATAGGGTGTAATGAAGTGGACTGGATAGAACTAGCTCGAGGTAGGGATGGGGTGTAATGAAGTGGGCTGGATAGAACTAGCTCGAGGTAGGGATAGGGTGTAATGAAGTGGACTGGATAGAACTAGCTCGAGGTAGGGATAGGGTGTAATGAAGTGGGCTGGATAGAACTAGCTCGAGAGGACAGGGTGTAATGAGGTGGACTGGATAGAACTAGCTCGAGGTAGGGATGGGGTGTAATGAAGTGGGCTGGATAGAACTAGCTCGAGAGGACAGGGTGTAATGAGGTGGACTGGATAGAACTAGCTCGAGGTAGGGATGGGGTGTAATGAAGTGGGCTGGATAGAACTAGCTCGAGAGGACAGGGTGTAATGAGGTGGACTGGATAGAACTAGCTCGAGGTAGGGATGGGGTGTAATGAAGTGGACTGGATAGAACTAGCTCGAGAGGACAGGGTGTAATGAGGTGGACTGGATAGAACTAGCTCGAGGTAGGGATGGGGTGTAATGAAGTGGGCTGGATAGAACTAGCTCGAGAGGACAGGGTGTAATGAGGTGGACTGGACCATAGGATTGATTATTTCAGGTCTTCACAAGTAGAACACTGGGGTTTTGGTCCATTAAGTTATCAGGAGGGAGTCTCTCTACCTGTTTGGGCATGTGGTGGACAACAGGATAAATTAAATAATTGCTTAAATAGTGAATCCCTCTACAAGTAATTTAATAAGTATGAAATAAAGTGGATTAAAATATGTCATAATACATCATCACCCTCAGTGGTCTTGGGACCCGATGTTTGTGGGTTCAAACCCAGCCGAGGTTGACAGATTTTTCTTGAGCGATAAAAATCCTTAGCACAACTTGCTTCGGAAGGGAAGTAAAGCCATCAGTCCCATAGAACACTGGTAAGTATGTGAGAATACCTTTTCCGACAAAATTGGTAGGCTCTTTCGCTTTCGCTCATAGAAATTCAGTATGGAAGGCGACAGGGAATCACCATGCTTTTTTAACTCCCCCAGTACATGGGATTTATATCAGATAGTGCAGGTAGCACTAACCAACCGAAGGTCTGAGTGCATGCTCAGCTCCAGATGGATAGGTTTTAAATATACAGATTCATGAAAAAAAAAACAAGTTAACTGTCCAGGAACTTTTATTCAAAAAGATTTCTACAAAAAAAATGGTTTGAGTTCACCAACACATTACAAAAAATATATTAACATTCACTTTGTACCTGTTCTCAAATTATATAGAATTAAAATATCAAACATCAAAATTACTATTTTTTGTCAACAAAAATTTATAAATACATTCATTCAGGTACAAATTAAATAAATAATTTTTGTGGGGTTATCTCTTTTTCAACAAACTTTTATAACAAAATGATAATGCGAAAAATTCACTATGAATTACATTGGTCAGGTAGTACCAACAATTCCACATAAAAAATCTCATGATCACCATAAAGAGGTAAAAATATACCAATAAAAAATAAAAAACTATATTAACTAATGTTAAATTAACTAAACAATGATAGCTAAATATAGAAAAAAGGACAAGCTGAGTAAACAAAACAATTATAAACAGACTGTTTATTAGAGATGGATGAAAACCCATAGTTTTTAAAGCTATACCAATTTATATTCTTAAAATTTAAAAATGACACTTGGGTACGGGTATTGAACCCAGGACCTTTGGAGAGATATCATGTTTGTTCCTTTTTCTCTATCTTACTCCATAGATAATAAAACATACCTCAAAAAAGGAAAAATTAAATAGGTCTAAGAAATATATTAATTATATTTAATTAATTTTGTAATCATTTTAGCTCTTGAATGTAAAATAAATTTTTTTGTGAATCATACTAATATTTATGATTGATCCTAAATATTGCATAAAATTGTTATTTGTTGTCAAAGTCCTTATATTTCAAATCAATAGCACTTAGTTTGTTTTTTTGGGGGGGGGGGTCTTTCTGAATCTCAAATTTCTAGAAAATTCAAGGCCCATCTCTAATATTTTTTATATAAGAACTAAAATACATTAGAGAAATATTAAAAAATAAAAATACATTCAAAATGATTTATTTAGTCGTGTACAATTTAATGATGGTTGGAACTCCAATCATTCACCGAGCGAGAAATCAGTTTAGTATGAAAGATGGCTATGTGAGAGTACAGGGGTTCATGTCCCCAGATCCAACTCACGAACTGTCTCGGCTCTAAACTCTGCCTGATACGATTTTAAAGTTCAGTTTCTTTTTAATGACCTATGGTGATGGTAAATTTAAATTTAGTTTTTATAGTAGTGGATTATTTGAGGGATGTTTGTACAGCAGCAATGGTGAGAGTAAGAGAATTTCAAGATTCAGTCACAGTGTAACCAGTCAAGTAAGACGGCTGCTTTCGGGCTAAATGGAGTGTACTTAGTATTCACTAGTACAAAGTCTGTGGAGTCAAGTTGGTAAAATTTACCGACTCCGGCTACAAAATAAAATTTTGTAATATTATAACAAAAAATTTTACATTTTTTATCTATTATTTAGGACAAATATTTGTAATATAAATTCAAATAATCAAATAACTTTCCACGAAGTAATCTGTATTGAAGCATTTTACAGCAGTCGATTTGTTAAATTTAATATATGTTAGCCATTTCTGAAGAGTTGGACAGTAGAGGCGTTGGAGTCGAAGACTTGGTGTACCAACTCCACAGCCCTGTCTAGTACATACATTGAAATTGGACAGTACTGATTATGATGCGTACATATGATTGGAGCCCCCAACATTTTCCAAGTAGTGTGTACAAGAGTTCAAGGTCGTCAAAGCAATTCTATCTAGGCAAGCGGAGTTAGTGTAAAAGCGAGATGCAAATTATGATAGTCAATCAACTGTGTATAGAATAATCACTATCTTCATCTTCTATGCACAAGATTGTTACGAATATAGTTTAGAAAAATAATACGAGGAATCAAATACAAAATCCAAACCGATGTAAAAATGAAAGCTACCAAAGTAAGGTATTAGTCCCCAGTTAAAGAGACACTAGAAACTAGGGTAAACATGCGGCAAGTTGTAGCTAAAGATAAACATTTCATACAAAGAGGGCGGTGAGTCAGAGTAATATTCACTACACAAGATTGTGTAAGCCAATAAGTTTGTAGTTATTCAAACTCGAGTTTACAATCATAAGCGCAAATCAAATTTGGACATTTTAAGAAACTCTTACTGAACCGAAAGGAGTCTGTAACAGCAGTTGGCGAGAGGTCACGTCCCGCTGCGGAACAGAAGATCAAATAATCCTCGGACGCTAGAAACGGAGGTGTTACCGGAGTGAATAACAATAAACCGTGCGCGTCATTCATTTGATCATAAGAACCACAATCGAAGAATTGAGGAACTCTAATACTTACAAAGAAAAAAAAAATCTTAAATTTTTCAAGTAAAATTTGGTTTAGAAATTCTCCTTTGTCCTCACGGGGCTGAGTCTGACCAAATCCCAGACCCAAAACTTCACACAAAAAATCTAGGATCACCGAGGATTAATATGAACTCAGATAAACAAAATTTGAATTAAGACTTTTTTTAATTCAAAATTTTGAATTTGAATTTTTTGTAGAGCTAATATGCTGCTTACGAGAGGTTTTGCCATACATAACAGAGCTTGGAGCATTAATGTCACACTTAAATGATTATGAATTCAACTTATAAATATTTATTTTTTTCTAAATATCTAGACTTTATATTTGATAAAACAACAAAAGAAGGAATTAATAACAAAAATTATCATTCTAATTACCTCCTTTTGTGCACTGTGTTTTCTAAGATTTGTATTCATCGGTAAAATGAAGAATGACTCTTCTCAGGACTGATAATTTACGCACATTCGATTTCTACAACCGGAAATAGAGTATTCTTTTCGGTACACCTCTAGCAAGAAAATTTGACATAAAGTTTTGTTTTCATATGCATAGTTGGATTTTAAAATTATATCTTTTTTTAACTCGAAATACCTATAAAAAAAACCTTTTGAAAAAATATTATTTCCTACTAAAAAATCAATTTTAAATACTTATAGATCCTTGATAACAATCCATCGTGTGTAGTGTATTTATAATTTAAAATCAAGATGGTTAGAGAAACTACATAAAACAGCATATCACACACATTTGATTAAACATTTAAAAATAAATATTTCCCTTTTGAGGCATGATAAGACCATTATGACGTGTGGCTATGATCTAGGTTCATTAAGAATGTATCAAGTCTTTAATGAGCTTCAAGAACGCAAGTCTGAATCTAACGAGGATTAGTAATATATTTGAAATACTGAATCTTATTAAGTGAAGACCAGAGAGGTGATGAATAGGAGCAAGTGAAGAAAGAAGTAAAAGAACGAGAGTGAAGAGAACAAAGAGAGGGTGAGATGGAGAGCGCTCACTAACCACACTCGGGGAAACTGGAGCTGTGACAAAAAAAAAATGGCACCAAGCGTCAGTATTTAATAGGGATGTGCGAGAACTGCTGCTTCAATTCAAGGCGAGAATTTGAAAAAAAAAAATTGAGATGTGAGAACGAGATGAGAAAGTTTCCTTTCAAAGTACCAAGATGTAAATTATGTTTATTAACATAAATGTATAGTTTTGACGCTTTGTATTATCTTCTAGTTCATTCAAACATTTAAGATAGGACCCGTACACATTTAAATGTAATTCATAAATTGGTGATAGTTTAAAGTATTAACTATTTATAATTTAATTTGGTAGTGTAACAGTAACAGTTTAAATGACAACAATTTTTTATTAATGAAGGCTTTTTTTGTGGGGGGGAAGTGCCACCTATTTTCAGGCCTAGATTATTATTAGAAACAATACATTCTTGGCTTGGTTTGTAAATTTCTTAGGGCAGTTATTTACTTTTTTATTTATTTTTTCAAATTGCTCAAATTTTTGAGATTCATTTTTAAATCTCGGTTCGAGATTTATTTTTTCTCGTCTCACATATCCCTGGCGTTTAATAATCATGGAAAGGCCGATAGAAGGGCAAGAATGACAGTCGATTTGAGTTATAATGAAAATAGTTTTGTTTAAAAGTGAAAATTTTGGCTTCATTCATGTTTATAAAATACATAATTTAGTCTTAATCATACCTCGAAAGTTATAGTCATGTATTTATGGAAGTATATACAGAAATAACATTCTTAATCACCTTTTATCGATCCCTATAACAACTTCCATACACATATATATTTACTTAGAAACACTTTGTTTTTATTTCATATAAAATACAACAAAAATATTATTTTTCAACATTAATTTTGTTTGTACTATCCATCATATTGCAACATTAAATGAACACATAAGTTATTAAAACATCACATATCCAACAAAACTACAGTCAATCCATTTCATACTCTAAAAGTGGGTTAGCCAGAAGAAATTTGGAAATATCACAGACATAATAAAATATATCTCTCTTATATTAAAAAAAAAAATACAAATATTTCTCAAAAATCTTCACATAACAAAATAGTTCACATCTGTATAAATGTTGAGATCCAAAAAATAGTTTTTTCTCTTCTTCAAATGTTGATAAACATGGGAAACTTGTACAGCGACAACATTAACATTATGTACAGGTTTTGAGCGATATTAATACAGCAACATTTAGTTATAGACAAGGGTGTGCAAAGTACTGTTTCTATGTGAAGCAATGCCAAATGGAACACAAGATATTCCAGAAGTCAAAACAAAGTTCAAATATTTTTTAAATGCTTTAAGCTGGAAAAAAAATAATTATACTGTGCATATTCATACAACTTAGGGGATCTGCCTTGATAATTAAGAAAAATTGCAGCGCAGATGTTCAAGTCCTTATGTAATAATTAATTATATTATGCTTTTTTTTTTCTAAATATGGTTCATGCCAAAATAAAGTCAGAAGAATCCAACAGGTCTCTTTTTCCTTAACAACCCCTAAAAGTTTTAAGTTTTATTCGTAGGGAAAAAAATGTGTCAAAATGCAATAGTAGCTCAGTCATTTTTTTATAGGCTCAAAACAGAAAAATGTTAATATATTTGAGAACCAGCAGCGAGCGTTCCGCTTTATCTTGAAAACTTTCATTGTTTTACCCTACTCTTTCTTATTAATATGACAAAGGATGATTGTAGGTGAGGGTCAAAAACGAGTATAAGTTTTAAGATAAAAGAGAAGTAGTTCCAGAAAACGACACAGACTATCGTATTTTAAGCCGTGTGGCCTGACAGCGATGTATTGTCTATGTTCTCGCTGACTGAACAATGGTTATAAACCACTTTTTTTTAAATCTAATTTAATGTTTTTAATATTTGCACACCCTTAGTTATAACACACACCACTACTACCTCTTTGTCCAGTAGCAGCAGTGTAGTGAGTGAACTTGTCATTTCACCGTGCAAGTCATAATGTGTTTGTAGTAAAAAAAGTTTATTCTTCATGTCAAACAAATTAATAAAGGCGTGGAATTAAAAATATTGAATATTACTAAAGCCAACTCAATGTTGGAATATTTTATAAAAAAATGTTTTAAGGTAAAAAAAAGATTGTATATTATATTAGTTATTTAACTTTAAACTCTAAATATTGTATAAAAGTGTTTTATCAAACGCACAGAGAGATTTAATTCAAAATTGATAAATTATGTCAATATTACAATATATTATTCAGTTGCACAAATATAAAGAAATTGACATAGATGTTTATTTTGAATATAAATATTTTTACTGGCGAAACTTCAAAATTATTGAAGCTGAAATTATTTAACGAAGATAAGAGCTTTCCACACCTCTAAAAATAAATGATGGCCCAACTAAAACAAAAGAGCATCTATATTTTCCTCGAACGTTTCCAGAAGATATTTTTACAAAATGTGAAGTTGCGAGCAAGTTTCCTCGGTGGGGCAGTAGTCATGTACGGGGCGAGGCGCTACAGCAGAGTCACCTGGTGAAGATTGTCCCGCACCACCGTGTCCATTACGGCCTGGAACACCACCTGGATGTTGGATGTATCGGTGGCCGTGGTGAAGTGCGGGTACAGGGCCTTGCTGGAGTTACGGTTCCGCAGAGCGAACTTGTGTTGGATGAAGAGGGCCCCGCGGTCCACATCGTAGTCAGGCCCTGGTAGAACAGACAGTGTTAGTCCTCTCGTATTAACACTCGAATGTCTGCTTACCAACCACAACCCTCAAAACATGTGTTTTGTTCTTTTATCTTACAAACAGTCCATCGTAAAATAGACCCAATCACCAGCGTTGATTGAATTACTTTACCTCATAAAGACGACAAGAATATGGGAACTGGCACCAACACATAGCCTAGCTAACCACCCAACCTAAATATTAATCAACCAGACCTGATTTCGACCCTGTTGCAACACTAACACCATCTGCCATCCATATAGAAAACAATAGAAGCATCTCCAGAGAATTTTCAGTCCTTCACAACTAAGTTGGCATCACCTAAGGTAACTTCCTGTTAAGTCTAATTATAACTTCTACTTCATGAAAAAGTTACCAAGAAAGCATTGATATACTAAAGTGTTTATTTGTGCTTCGTTTCTCTACAATTCTAACATATTCATTTAATTAAGATGTCAAGGAAACTCTTAATTTAAGGGGCATTATTTCCCAGTGGCTCAACCCCATAAAAAGATAAATCTTACTACCAATGTGATACCAATATTTTGAAGAAAAAAAACCTATATTTAACATAACTTAATACTTTTTAAGAAACCACTCATACTAATTATTATGTTCTTAAATAAGAATGATAGATTTGTAGATAATGAAGCACAAATAAAAATAAAAACCCTAACACATTTAAAAGCACTTTCATATTTTGGCGGTACACGCCATCTTTCTTAGGAAGTAAAAGACACACAGATCACACTTCGCACTGCCGCTACTGGACAAAAAGAATGTGTGGTTTTGCTTACAGTTCACAATACTTGCCTTTATAATCCGGGAAGTAAAATCGAAGATGCCTGCCGGAATAAAGGATCTTTTCACGGAACAGATCAAACTTGTTAAGGAACACTACGAAAGACGCTTCTCGGAAGAATCTATTATTCACAATCTGTGAGAATAAATTCAGACTCTCGTCCAACCGGTTAACGTTAGGATCCTCCTGTAAAGATATGGACCCTCGGTTATCAAAAGGTTATTTATTGCGCTATTAAAAATAGATTTCACTTAATACATGATTTAATTTGAAATAACCAAACAATAGTTGAAGAGGGAAACTAAATCAACCAACCACGAGAGTCATGTCATAGCCGCTCAACGACACAACAAACATCACGGCCTTAACGTCGTCGAAACAATAGATCCACTTCCTGCGCTGCGAACGTTGTCCTCCGACGTCAAACATACTGCCAACAGAAACAATCGTAGCGATATATGACACAGTACGTTAGAGCCATGTTTAGATACTTCAGATCCGCTATGCTGGTCGAATATTCCAAGGCGTAACTCTCCTAATAGACTGGACTACCGATGACAGGGAGATTGGGGTTCAAATCCCTGTAGGGTGTATTAAGGCGCACTTTTCCTAAATGGTTTTCCATTCCTATGAAGATTGTACCGTTGTAACTTTTCTAGGTGTCTGACCGAGCCAGGCAGCGTGTACTACGTACTCCCTCGTACTGCCAGCAGACAAGACTTACCTTACAATGACCTCGTTAATCTTGAAATGAGTCTCGATGATGCCGTTGGTCCTGACCCTGGCCCTCAGCACGTCGGTGGGTGAAGGGATGTATTTCTCGCTGAAGATTCTCTCCATGTTCTCAAACAAACTTAAAAAAACATGGTGTAACGATTATGACTAGGAATTATTTTAACTCGGGGGGGCGGAGACAGATCATAATTTATATCTCAATTCAAACATACAAATAAAAAGAATCAAATTAACAAGATTAACTATGCCGCCATGATTGTATAATATATAATGTGTGTATTTTTTTTTTAATATTTATTTACGACTAAGTTTAACTCTATAAGAAATCGTCTTTTCACTTTTTGATGTAGGTTTTGCTGTACACAGAGGAATGTACACTTCATTTACAATAAAAAGTAGCAATCTTACTTTCATAGAGTACACTATGACCTTATCTTACAAGCTATAGACCTGTCACAGCAGCACCACGTCTTACTACCTTTTCAGGTTATACGCAATCAGATATGTTCTAATTACGCTGATGAGTTAGGAATTAGGAAGATTGAATCTAAAGGAAGTGTACACGCATTTGCATGGAGAGAAAGAGTAAAACTATCTTGGCAAAACCACCCTTAGTACACCCGATTGGGATTCAAACACTGATCTTCCCGTCATCGGCAGTTTAGTCTAACACGAGAGTGACGCCTTAGACCATGCGATCACCGAAGCAGGCCCCTAACCAATAATAGGATTGTATTTTCACATCTTTCCTTTACAACTAAGTATTGGTAGCTAAATCTTTAGGGAAAAGATTGCTCTTGTCTTATTTGCAAACAAACTTTCACATCAAATGATGTAGCATTTCCTACTGCTAGTTTACAATTCTACTCACTAGATGGCAGAGTCGTTGAGTTCATACTCGTAGCCCCGCGCAACAGCCAGCCTCACGCCTCGGTCCTGCCACAGAGCCTGCAGAGCGTGGGCGACGCTCGGCAGGATGTTGAAGAACTTGTCGAAACAAGTACTGCTCGCCAGGACCGTGTAAGCGTGATTCTGAGGACAGAGAATTCATCGTCAGCCTGTGGATATTGTCAGCGAAATAAGTTGCTCCCTTGTGCTACTACATATTCAGGTTATTCACATATTTACACTGATGAAGCAGAAATGTGGAAGGTTATATTTAAAGGAAATGTACCCACATTTGTGGGAGCGGAGAGGAAAACCATTTAGGGAAAACATCTTTAATGAACCTGTCCAGGATTCAGAAAAGTGAGCTTCCCGTTATCAGTAAACCAGAACAGACACAGCGGGTGCCATAAGCCCGTCATTGCAGGTGTCTTCCACGGTTGTCTTTTTTTTTATAACCAAGTCTGTGGCCTTCCTTTTTTTATCATCGCATCTCACTGCTCCTTTGGGTTAGATGTGTATGTACTAATTAAGTTAAAGTGTTAGTAGTGAGGTAGGGAAGTGTACCTACATTTGCATGGAGGTAGCTTGGGAAAACAATTAAGAAAAACCACTCCCAGTACACCCTGCCAGTACTCGAACCCTGATCTTCTCGTCATTGGCAGTTTAGTTTATACTGGGAGAGTGACGGCTTAGAACATAAGATCACAGAAGACGGTAATGTCTATTTATAAATGACATATTTATTCCAGGCAATGAACATGAATATTTGTGCCATCCGTTGGGGTCTCCTGCTCAGGCCTACACGACTACGCCCCGCTCATGTTCGGTGCGTGGACTCAGCGGGAGGTTCCACAGAACCAGTTTGAGGTGAGGGACTGATCGTGTAAGGTCAGCAGGTACACGGAGTCTTCTGGAGGGGATAACCGACGCCAACTATCGAACTAGTGTACCATACCTTGTTTTTAGCGGACTGGAGGTTGATCCTCAACAGGCCCATGCCCGTCAGAACGTATTTCATGGACGATAACAGATTGTCCATGACCGTCGGACGGAAACTACGCAGCTCTTCTTTGGTGAAGCCATCGCTGTGGATGATTTTCATTTGTTTTACCAGAGTGCTCTTCCCGCTCTCCCCCGCACCTGTCACAGAATCTGAGTGATGATGGGAATAGTCTGGGTTACAGTCCAATTGTCATAGGAAGAGTCTTATACAAAACACACACATATCAAGTTGTAGTCAACGTTGATATCGGAATATTTTAATACATAGTTTTTATAGGCATATATAATATCAATCAATAGTGACAGCCGCAGATCACATGACTTGACATATGAATACATGAGAGAAGATTTAGTAACTTTTCTCGCTGTCAGATAAGGACCTCACCATGAATAAACTAGGTTCATATTTAGTTAAGTTTTTAAAATTTGTAATGCATCTAGTAATGAATCTAAAATCTATCAATTATATATGGTTAGGTACCGCAGGTACTTTTTTGTACTATACCACCAATAAATTAATTGTCACTAGGTACCACCAATCCCTCAACAAAATGATTAGGAATAAAAAAGGTTTAAAATTATTTCTTACCCAGGAGCAGGATTTTAATAACATTGCGTTCCTGCTTAGCTAATTCTTCAAGTTGTTTGTCAATCTCCTCACTTCTCCGCCTAGCTTTTGATTCTTCTCTGTCTAGTGTTAAGCATCCACCCATACCATCTTGTATCCAAATACACACTGAAATTAAGAACAATTAATAATTTAGGACACAAAAAATAAAAGGTGAAAAATTCGTTTTCTATTTCATTATGAACGCCCCCTTTTGAATTTAATTTTCTTTGTTTTCTATACAATGGTATATTATATTCTTAGTCACATAACATAATTAACGTATTAATGTTCAAGTCTCACTGTAGTAAAACGTAAATATTATATAAAGCACGTGTTACCTTTTAATGTTTAAATACACTGACATGTGAATTTTTTAAGACAATGACAATATGACGCTATCAGAAGTTAAACGGAATATATGCTAGTAGTATTACATTAGGACAGTTAAAAACCCAAGTATACCATCCGATTGAATTATACTTAGTGGTTTGTCTTTTTCTTCTTTTGAGCTTTGAAATGAGGTAATGAACTCCAGGAACTAAAAAAGAAAAAATCCCATACCTGAGTTGAAAACAAAAAAAGTGGGTCTGCATCACGAACTAGAAAATTATAATAGTACGTGCACTCGGAATATACTGAAAATATTGACCTATACTGCTCGCCATATCACATTCGCTGATTAATTATTTATTATATTTAGATAGTTGGCTGAATTTAAATTCATAATAATGTTAGTATAAAAATGACTAATGCATAAGTAACAAAACTTACATAATGTTGGATGAATATTTTTCTTCAATTGATTATGGAGAATTGTTCTAAATTCAAGGGCAGAAGAGAAAGTATCTCGCATCCAATCAAAGGCTCAATTGAGAGCAAAATTAAAACTAAATATTTTGTTTAGTAAATATTATTTAGATAAAAAGTAAAACTATTTATTTTATCATTTATAAAAATAGTTTCGTTAAGTTAACGGCCATTACAAAATGAAGGGTGCCGTTATCAGTTTCCTTGTCCATGCGTTATTTTTAATATAAATGAATGTTTCTCACTGTTCATAATATTTGACACTGTACCTATGATACTTTTTTTTCTTTTTAATAGTATGGACAATTCAGTTAGTTCAAATTAATCACATTAACTTTTTGTAACTACAGTTGATTTAACAATAAGATTTACACAATAATACGTGAATACTGACTACTCTTTAACTGACAGTCTTAAGTGGAAGGACTACCTTGTAAAATTTGAGAAGCGCTATCAGCGCAACTCCTAAGAAACGTCCGTATATTGAACTATTTGGACTGTTTAGCCGACACCGAACTAGAGCTGCGATGTTGTCAAATATCTGCTAAGTTTGGTCTTAAAGAGTGAAAGGGGAGCGAGCTAATCTGTTGTTTACATGGGTCAAGTTTCTTGGAAGGGAAAGGCAAGAGTGCGGCTTTTATCAAAGACCACACTATGCAGAAATCTGCTGCTTTATTTTTAGCTTGAACTAATATAATCAGTAGTATGGTTTTCTTAATATTTCTTACCTAGAGGAAGAAAACATTTTTAATTTGACGTTCTCTTATTAGACTGGTTTGCTGGTGACGAGATTGGGGTTCACATCCCAGTAGTGTATATTGAGGGTGTTTTTTAAAACGGTTTCAAACAAGCTACTATTATTTATTTATATCACTGCGTCTTACTATCCGTTCGGGCTGTACACTTATGTAATAATTACTCTAATGTGTTAGGCATCAGGAAGGTTAAATTAAGAGGAGATGCATCCATATTTTCGTGGAGTGAGAGCAGAAAACTATTTAGGAAAATCCACCTAAGTGCACTCAACCGGAATTGAACCGTGATCTCCCCGTCTTCAGCATGTCAGTTGAACACGGTGGGTAGCACACACTATTGGACTGGATTGCTGGTGGTGGGGAGATTGAAATTCAAATCCCAGTTGTGTTCAATAAGGGTATTTTCCCTAAAATGGTTCCCCACTCTCACTCTACGCAAATGTGGGTACATTAAATCTAAAATGTTACCTTTCTCGTTCCTAGTTCATGTATGTGTATAACTCAAACTGGAAGTAAGTCGCAATGAAAAAAATATTATTTTTGAGGAGTTTTTAGGGGAATGACTCCAAGCCAATGGGAAATGTTTGAAAATGGAATGCCACTAAAAGCTATTAGGGGTGGCCCTTAAGCATTTAAAAATAATAATAGATTGTTATAGAACCTATTTGAAATTTGATGTAAACCATCTTTCATCTTCAAACTAGAGAATATCAGAGGGAACCAAACAAACTGGAGGAAGACACATTTTGATGGGGGGAATGGTTGAGAAGACATTGGTGGTAATACCCGCCCTATCAAACCTCCCCCCTTACCATTCCACCCTCAATGAGTAACATTGGATATACAACTATCGACAGACACATCGTAGAATGTAGATCATTTCCTCAGCATCTGACATAACCCAAGTTATGAGGGGTTTCTTATATTACATCACCCAGATACAAATAATTATTATTATTTTAATATAAACTTAAAGATGCACTAAAATTTCCTATTGTAAAACTAGCTTGACCTACATTAGCTTGTAACATGTACAAAGGGGTAACTATGCAGTGATGGACCCACGGTGGGTGCCCACAAGGAAAAAATACACCACCGTCCCCAAATCTTATGAATAATTGTAGATTATAAAAAAATATTTAGACATTTATTATTGGAATTATTTTATAATACGTATTAATATAGAGTAGGTAGGTTAAATTGAGAGGAAGTGTACCCACATTTGCGTGGAAAGAAAGAGTGTAAACCCATTGAGGGAAAACCACTCTAAGTGCATTACCATACAGCCATAATATTTGATAAAATTGTTGCTGAAAAATTTCAATATAATGTAAAAAACTTAATCTGAATTGAATAAAACAATATTAATAAATATTATAAACAAATAAATAGTCAATCATCAATATTAACACCTATAGAGGCTAAACAAACATACGTCTCTCTGAAATTGTCTACAATTTCCTCCAAGGATAAGCTACGGGTAGTAGCTCAACAGACCACATAGCTAATCCCTTTAGCCTTTATTGATTCATGTGCTTCTTAAATAATTTTTAGTAAAGTTTTGAAAATGACCTGTCAGCTGTTTCTATTGATTTTACAGAAAAATATGTGCATACATTTTTGTACAGCATAAATTATGCTCAATAAAATGACTATTGAGTAATTTTTGATTGATTAGTGAGATCTTTATGAAACCATGATAGGCCTGAAAGACAACGCTTTCATCTATTACCAAATTAATTTTGGGTGGGTGGACCTGCGTGGTGGGCCCTATTTTGGGCGTGGCCCTGTGGAATTTTGCCACCATCCTATAGTTACACCAATGAACTTGTAACTATCAAGAATTTCAAACTCTATTAACCTATTTTTTTATTAATTATATTCGATAGTCAAATACGTTTATACATATTTTAACATGGTGGCCTCATGGTCTAACGCGCTAATCTTGCAGTAGACTAGACTGCCAATGATGGGGAGATCAAGGTTCTAATCTCGGTCGGGTGTACTAAAGTTAGTTTCTCCAAACTGGTATTCCACGCTCCCTCCACGTAAATGCGGGTACACTTTCTATGAATATAACCTTCCTGATCCCTAAAACCACTAAAGCAATTTTTGAAAAACAAAATCTATTCACAAATTCTCTGTTCATTTGAAAAAAAAAAAATTAATCTGACCATTTACTTCAGGAACTGAAAGAAAATATTTTGGGGTTCACATATCAGTAGTGTATACTGAGGGTGTTTTTTAAAACGGTTCCAAACACGCTACTATTATTTATTTATATCGCCGCGTCTTACTACCCGTTCGGGCTGTACATATATATTTATGTATAATATAATGTAAATCAAAATATAATATAATATTATATTATAATGTAAATAAAATATAATTAAATAAATAAATATTATATATATATAAATATATATATTCAAATTTGAAGATAGCATATAGAACTATTTTCTGCAAAAATAAATATTTTATTTTTAAAAATGTATATTTTTTATAGAATAAATATTACACTTATTGCCTCTACTTCAAAAATTATAAACACTAACTCTAAAAATAAGTATTTGAAATTACAATAAACATAAAGAAATATGCTGCAAGAAAATGTTTTTCACCCAATTGTATAGAAAATATTTATCTATCGATTTTGACCAAATTTGATAGGCTTAAACACAAGTTTTGCATTGAAGCATGATCATTTAATAATCTATTTCTCCCTTATCAATCACTTTTGTGTCAGGGACGTTCATAATATATATACACATCACTAGCTATTTTATAATTTTTGCTACACACAGTATATAATAATACATCCATTCTACAACTTTATACATTCAAAGTCCTTCATCAAAACTTCTGCAATGAACACACTTAATATTACGTTTTTAATTTTAATTTTATTAGGGACCTGTGCTACAATTTTTGGTTGAATCCCTACCACGTGAATTGAGGTGTTTTTCCTCGTGATTGCTCATTTCCTCAACGCAAATGTGGGAACACTTTCTCTTAATTACCGTATTTATTATCTACCCTACTTTATTATTGTAAATTTACGAATAACATCGAAGAATATTAAGAAGTGAAGCATTTCTAATATCACAAGAACAAAAAAAAAAAAAGACATGGAAATAATCTTTACACTGCACACTCTTATATGTGTTGAGTAACATCCTCCTCTTAGTATTTGTGTTCCCCCCTCCCCTTCCTCTCTAAATCTTACGTTATTTCCAAATCTTTGACTATGGCACGCGAGGGGTGCGAGAAAGTAAAAATGATATTTGTGATGAAACTATTTTGTTAAATAATAATTGTCAAAATTAAATATGGATCTGTGTTAATGTTATTAATTTTAAAAGAGTGGTGGTCAAGGCATGTTCAATAGTCCCTATAGCAAAATAGTTTCAAGACATTTATCTATTGTGACAAGTGTATTTCTTGTTCAAATTACCAATAGTCCAAAATGATTTAGTTGGCCCCGTATTATCATTACTAAATTATTGACTCTGTTTAGAGATCAGATTACCAAAGGTAGGGCCAAAGTGTTTGATTGGTACACCAAAGTGAACCGAGCCAGTGTGGGTTTTACGCCGATGTACTAATTAAGCTAATGTGTCAGAGAAGGGTAAGGTTGCTTTTAGATGACTTACACTCACATTTGCGTGGAGGGTAAGTGGAAAACATTTTAGGAATAATAACCTCATAGCACCAAACTGGGATCGAACACCAATCCCCGTCCTCAGCAGTCCAGTTTTTTGCAAGAGTAGTGCCTTAAATCATGAGGTCACCAAAACGGGTCCTGTAATTATATTAATTAGGTATTCTACGCACATGATTTGAAATTAATGGATGGATTTTAAACTACAGTATTAAAATTGTATTTTTCATGCAGAAATGATAATAAATTCATGACACTTTTTTTTATCCAATTCACAAGAGTAGAACATTTATTTTTCTTTCGTCTGGTTGAGAGATAAAGTAGTTTTTTATTTTATTTTCTTCGATCTCTTTTTACAGAAACGGCTTCCATTGCAAAACACGTGGTATTCACACAACTGATTTAATAAATGAACGCAGTCGAGTTGATATTTTTCCTGAGAACATCTGCTCGTCACCGTGCAACGCTTGGCATCACTGCCATGAGTTTTCTCGAGAGGTTCATTTTGTTCAACCTTACACCGCTAGGTCACAGGCTACTGCAACACAACACTTTTTTGAATCAAAATAAAACTGTACCACTTTATTTTAGTTTAGAACAATATGTATGCTGAAAAATGAAATGATAACTATTCTCAATCATATTTACTCGGTTTATACTTTGTCTGTAGATTTTTTTTAAAACAACACTAAACCAAGAAAATACGATCATGCAAAAATTATTTAAACAAAGCTGCTTACAAATATTTAACTTTCAACTGGCGTTAAATTATACTAAATGATAGAGAAATGTGTTTATTGTAATACAATGAAATCCGTTTTAGCCTAGGTCTTCCCACATTTAAATGACAAGCCCAGTTTGTTTCATGCAGTGATCTTTAAATTATTTTTTAAAACTTAAATTTGAATGGGCTGGGTGGATAGGAATAAACTATAAACCATGTAAATTAATTGATCTTTACAGTAGTAAAAATCTTATTAAAATATGTATAATAGTTTTCTTAGTAATCATGTACAGAGAAATCGTCTTAGAAACCGGCCGCGCTCATCTCTCATGGTGATCCATCCCCTTAAGTATTTAGCTGTAAGAGTTATTTTCCTTATTCGACTCAAACGTAAAGAAAGTTATTATTCATGTGCTATCTAGTAGTAGCATGTTGTGCATGGGAGCTAAAATAAATCAGAGCAACAGATAAATATGTTAGTTACAGAGTCAAAGATCTGGTTTATGATAGTGATTTTGAAAGTGAAGTCTAGGAGTAATCGGTATAGTCGTTACTCGTTTTTGTTGTCCATCTGAGCTCTCATTCTATGTTCTTTGGAGCAACTTGTATTTAATTAGTCGAGAATAGTTCCAGAAATAATAATCTTGGGAGGTACTCAATTAAGTGTATTCTTTGAAATTTATGAGTGTAGTCTGGTTTTGTGAAAGGTAAACAACTCTTTACCTACGTAACGTAAGTAATTTTGTGGCATTCTGCCATTTTCCACTTTAGCTCGGTACTGTAACCGTTATATTTCAATACTGTCTTACAAAAAAAGAGAAATTGTTTTTTTCAAGATAAGTCTAGGTTTTTTGACTCGTCTCACCTTTAGGTGCCGATATCATTTAAATGTTAGTTGTAGGAGTTTATTTACTTTTAATTAAGCTCCGTCATTTGATCATCATCACAAGGGTTTGAATATTTATTTGACAGATAATACGGCCGATCTAATGATGATGGACGTCCCTGCATCCTCCGATGTCATGATCATCGGGGGAAATTCACACCCGGAACTTGTTAATTTGATAGCAAAGTAAGTATAAGAATTTGTCATACCGGGGATGATACTTATCACCAAACTAAGATGATTTATTAATTTCTAACCATCACATCAATACTACCGATTATTTAAATGATCAAGATAATAAACTTATGGCGAATCTATTAACGCTATAAAAAATATAAACTTTTTTTAAACTGAATACAACAAAATAGCTTTCTTAAGAAACAGAAAATGGCCCAATCCTTTTCATCACTCATTTTGCAATAAGTAAGAGGATTTTTTATATGGTTTTATATATAGCCTAGCCTGCTGCTAAGGTCTACTGTGTTCAGCTTGCCTATCATATATCTATGTAGGTTAACTTATTGTATAAATAATAAATATGGCCCCAACAAACGCACAATTACCACCAGTATTTCAGAGCCTTATAAGAAATGCATGTATGTTTTAGCCGCCTCGGTGTTAAGAATGGAGGCTGTGCTGTTTACCACAAGACAAACAGGGAGACTATGGTTGAGATTGGAGATTCTGTTCGGGGGAAAGATATTTACATCATACAAACAGGAACCAAGTAAGCCTCGCATATAAACTATTGCTACACATTCATTGCTATCTTATTTGACATAGCTTGTAACATAACGTTTGTTCTTCGTTCAGTCACATTATTGATACATATTTTACATGTTACGAGACCTAATCTCCACCATAACTAATACATATCTGTTTAAGGAAAACATCTTTTTAACTTTTTGAGATATAATTTGTTATTGGCATGTATGGAAGAAGTCGCAGGACGTGCGGAAATCGTCCATCATAGGCTCTGCCTTAAAATATGAGTGAAGAATGACCCTGGGCACGAGACAAATCCTGGATAGCTCAGTGGTTAGAGCATTGGCGTACTAAGCCAAAGGTCCCGGGTTCGATTCCCGTGTCCACGTGTCATTTTTCAATTTTCTGAATATGTTATCTAGATGGCCTAATCTTCACTAAAAGCATAAATAATATCTTTGGCTATTTGATTCTTAAATGTTAGATTACCTGATGGCAGCGAATGTATTTTTCTGACAGGGACGTGAACAACAACATAATGGAACTCCTGATTATGGCATACGCTTGCAAGACCTCTTCGGCCAAGAGCATCGTAGGGGTTATACCTTACCTTCCGTACAGCAAGCAGTGTAAGTAGGACCAACAAAACAGCATAATACTCCCAGAACAATGTTGTCATACAACCCCAGAAGAGTTGAACAAACTCTGGCCAAACTGATGCATAAAGTTGATCAGTAAATTCTGGATTCGATCTTAAATCATCTTTTCAAACATTATTATTATTATTATTAACACTGCGTCTTACTACCCGTTCGGGTTGTACGCACTTACGCTAATGTGTAATGGTAGGGTGATTGTGAGATGAAATGGAGGACCTACAGTTTAACGTGGAATCCGAACCACGGTGGAGGCCTGGCATTCCTCACATTCACAAGTTGTGATTAATACACGTCTTGTCAGAGGTTAAGGAAGTGTTTTGGCAATCAGATAGATCTGTGCCGGGACCGAGGATTGAACCCCGGACCCCCAGCACAGAAGTCCGACACCTTACCCCTAGAACACCAGGTCACCTTTTTCAAACATGACCCACTCACAAGATCAAAGATAGAATCTTCATTATTACATACATTGCCACCATAAATATCACCTTTATTTGCACCAATACATCTGTGATGGGTCGCTCGTGAGCAAATTTTTTTTTTTAGCAATGCGTCTCACTGGTGGTTATACTCATATGTATTAATTAAGCTAATATAGTTGGGAGGTGTGAGAAAAATTTGTTTTTAGATAAATTGTACCCATCCATGTGTGTAGGTAGAGGGGAAAATCCATGCTCAGTACACCTGACTGGGATTCAAACCACGGCCTCCCTATCATAAACAGTCCAGTCTATTGCGTGAACGGCGCTTCTTAGACTATGTGGCCACCAAAGTGGTTAGTGGGTTAGTGGTTGTTCACACCGCCATTACACGTCATGACAGTTCTGGAACTGGACTGGACTAGCACAAATAAACATAATTGTGTGATTTACACTAGAGATGTCACTAATTCCTCTTTATATCGATTCCGATTCTTAGATTATAACCGTGAAACCGATTCCTTAACATTAATAATCTCAATATTTTTCCACACATCAAAATTATGTTGTTTATTTATATAAGAGAGATAAGATGTAAGAGAGACTAGGAAAGTGGAGGCGATGGGAATGAAGTTATTCCGGAACAACTGGGGGAGGAGTGGGGGTTTACAGGGAGTACATGGGATAGTAGAGGAAGCATGACTGAGATGGTATGGTCATGTGATCACATGAGAATACCAAATAGAATGATGGAGGTGAAGTAGGTGGGAAGAAGACCGTGAATGAGGCCAAGAAAGAGATGGGAGGAGAAGAATGATGAAAAGACATAAGAAGATGGAGACATTTTAATAAAGTGACCCAGCCACAGGCTGGAAACAGTTCATGACGATGATGATGATGATGATGACGATGACCTATATAAATAAATAACATATTTTGATGTGAGGCTAGAACCGGGGAAAATAATTAGAATAGTTGTAAATGTTAAGAGATCAGAATTGAAAATTCGAGTTCTGAATTGAGGAAACTGAGACTAGGGACATCTCTGATCTTAAGAAAGCGTCACACCGAGACTTGTAAGTGCCATGACAGCTCAATGATTGCAGGCAAGATGAGGAAGAGGGGTTGTATCGTCAGTAAGCTGTTGGCCAAGATGATGTGCAAGTCTGGGCTCTCTCACGTTATCACCATGGACCTACATCAGAAAGAAATCCAGGGGTTCTTTGACTGCCCAGTGGACAACCTGCGAGCTTCTCCTTTTCTGCTGCAATACATCCAGGAGTGTGTGAGTGACAATACATCCAGGAGTGTGTGAGTGACAATACATCCAGGGGTGTGTGAGTGACAATACATCCAGGGGTGTGTGAGTGACAATACATCCAGGAGTGTGTGAGTGATAATACATCCAGGAGTGTGTGAGTGACAATACATCCAGGGGTGTGTGAGTGACAATACATCTAGGAGTGTGTGAGTGACAATACATCCAGGAGTGTGTGAGTGACAATACATCCAGGAGTGTGTGAGTGACAATACATCTCTAAGTGTTTGTGTGTGCTTGTTGATACATCCAGGAGTGTGTGAGTGGCAATACATCCTGGGGTGTGTGAGTGACAATACATCTCTAAGTGTTTGTGTGTGCTTGTTGATACATCCAGAAGTGTTTGTGTGTGATTGTCGATACATCCAGGAGTGTGTGAGTGACAATACATCCAGGAGTGTGTGAGTGACAATACGTCTCAAAGTGTTTGTGTGTGCTTGTTGATACCTCTGGAAGTCTTTCTATTCCCCCCGAATGTATCAGATGTTGCTGTTCAACTTCTGAGCGTATTTCGGATGTTGGAGTGTCAAAGCTTTGTTGTGATGTCCACTGTAATAAGTGCTACCAACTACATAGGTATATTTTCCCACATAGATCCCTGACTACCGTAACGCCGTGATTGTGGCGCGCAACCCAGGCTCGGCCAAGAAGGCCACCTCCTATGCAGAGAGGCTACGTCTCGGTATCGCGGTGATCCACGGCGAGCAGAAGGAGGCAGAGTCTGACATGGTGGACGGCCGCTACTCCCCACCCACCCTGCCGCGCTCCCGCACCATGGATGTGGGTGTGGGTGTTCCTGCGCACCCAGCTAAGGAGAAACCTCCCATCAATGTGGTGGGAGATGTTGGTGGACGCATCGCTATCATGGTGGTGAGTCGGGTTGTATTATATTTGGAAGAAGGTACAGGAAGGAGCAGATAACAGAAAGTGTGTGAGGAGAGAAGGAGAATGGAAATAAATCAAGTAAGAAGAGATGATGAATGTAACTGTTTTGAAATATGGTTCATATCTAACAATCAGAATTGAACTCGCTGGCTGTGAAGCTAGTGTAGCCGACTCTGAACCTCTCGGTAGAAAGTAATAGCAGTTTGTCTGTGGTACTAGGATGACATGGTCGACGACGTCCAGTCGTTTGTGGCAGCTGCGGAAGTCCTGAAGGAGCGAGGGGCGTACAAGATCTACGTCTTGGCCACTCACGGCCTTCTCTCCTCAGACGCTCCTCGGCTCATCATAGACTCGCCCATAGATGAGGTAAGATATGGTATGCAAAGTGTTGCCAAAACTAAAGTTGAAATATTTGTTTAAAATAAATTTATACTGAGAATAAACATATATTGTAACTTTAGACACTAATGAGCCGAGTTTCCTCGACTTTTTTCTTTTTGTGTGCGTGCGCAGCGCTGCTCCTTTGTTCCTCCTGCACGGTCAGTTGCACACAGTCTTGACGAGCTCAGAGGCTCGTGCTTCGACCTCGTCGAGACACTCTGGTTTTGAACTCGCGTTAGTGCACTTCGCTTCGTCCCTAGGTCATGGTGGTAAGGTGCGTGTATGAATGTGCACATAGTCTATTCACAAGTCGTTAACTCTCGGGTGCGCGAACTTCTTATTGTATGGAGGGAGATTCCTCGACCTCGGGAATGACTGTGTATGTGCGGGCCGTTTATTGTTTGACGAATTTAGTTGCGCGGGCGCGGAGAATAGGTTTCAATTTGACGTTGATTGTGTACTTGGACCAACCGTGGGTTATGTTAAGTTCTGAATAAATGTTTAAACCACAATCTCTCGAGTGCTTTCTCCGCCCAAACCCCGGAGTAACTCTCTGACATACCGCACCCCGAGTCTGGGTTGCGGTCCTCTATTTAACACCGCCGGTGTCAACGGGTGTAGACGCACGTCTCCACAAGTAACAAAAGGGATTCACATGTTGTGTGGGTACACTAAATGATTATATAATAGTGGTAATTGATAAAAAGAATAAGGACAGATAAAAGTTCTTATGAAGTTAGAACTGAGTGAAGAAAGTCCATAATAATCAAATAGCAATGGGACCTCTGCATCATCAAACATCTAAACACTAAATAAAATTTAGAAAATGTTTTATTACAAAATTATTTAAAATATTTTGTCCTTGGGTTATCATCATCATCATCAATCACTCGTGATAGACTAGACTATCGACGATAGTGAGATCATGGTTTGAATCTCGGTAGGGTCTACTGAGGCTCGCTTTCCCTCAATAGTTTCCCACTCTCCTCCCACACAAATTCGGGTACATTTCCTCTAAGTTCGACCTTCCTCATCCCCAACACATTAGCTTATAGAGTCCATATGCGTATAACCATAACAGGTAGTAAGACGCTAAACAGTTTCCAGCCTTTAGTAAAATGCCTCCATCTCCCTCCTCTTACCTGTAAACTTGCCGTTATCTACTTGCTGTTATCTTCTCCTCTCACTGGTAAACTTGCTGTTATCTACTCCTGTCATTCCATCTTACAGTTATTACAACATTAAATTAAATTAACTAAAAACCTTTTTTCATTTGAATATTAATTTGTCACAGACAGGCAAAAGTTGAGTATTTTAGCTGTCAATATTTTTATTGGCGAAGTTTCGTAATCACCTAAGCCACAATTTATTTTCGAAGCGTTTCAAAGCCTAAATTTAAACAAATTCTAACATAATTTCAATCAGTATCAATATGTATTACACCCAAAATATTGTTATCAGAATTAAGTTTTCCTGTGACTGTTACACCTGTGATGACTCGTAGAGTGCTAACTTTTGAATTCCGCCGCTCGGCGGAGTGATGGAAATAATAAGACACTCTGAGGTGGTACATTTTAACATATCACTGATAACATCACTTTATCAAAACTAGGCATGGGACCCTCGCATCCTTCAGGATGTTTGAGATTCAAGGATTCGAAACTCACATCCTTAAAGAAATATTTTTTTTCTTCAATTTTTCAATTAAAGTTTTAATACTGCCTGTTGGTATTTCAGAACCAACATAATTATACGACAAACTCAACAACCAGACCCTAGACCAGTAATTTAACACTTATAATAAATGCATTATAAGAAAGAATGTTAACATTTGGTTTCTATTTGTAGGTTATTTTATATTTGTAAGAAGGTACAGGAAAGGTGGATGGAAAACATATTAAAAGGAACAGACAAAATATGGTATTTACAAGGAAAAGAGGAACACAGTTCACACTTTACACTGCTACCACTGGCCGCGACCTAGGTTTTATTCTATTGGAACTCATCAGCAGGGAGTGTGAAATGTACAACGCGATTTCTTCTGTATCTTCTTACAAATATAATACAATTACCTCACAAAGTGAAAACAGTTCTTTCTTACTGAAATATATTCCTATTTTCTATTTCCTCTGAAGCTCGTACATTTTGTCCACGATTCAGATTGTAATTTGAGCTGTGGCGTGTAGAAACGGTGTACAGTAAAACCTTGGATTGCGAGCATAATTCGTTTCGTAAACGTGTTCGTAATACAAAGCACTCGTATATCAAAGCGAATTTCCCCCATAAGAAATAATGGAAACTCAGATGATTCGTCCCACAAACCAAAAATATTTAATCTAAAAATGATTAATACCTTTTTTATTTTCTTTATTTAAATGTAACTGTACTGTAATCCAATTTATTTACTAAATTTAATGGTGGCTGGTGTGAGTTGGACGAAAGAGAGGAGAGGAGGAGGTGGGTTATTGTTTAGGACGACTTTCACTGTCACTAACAGAATCACTGCTTTATGTTGGCTCACTGGAATATTTTTCTTTTTGTGCGACTTTAACAAAGAACCTATCCAATGACACTGCTCGGCAGACAAAGTGTAACCATAGTACTACTCGTATTGCAAGGTATCGCTCGTTTATCAAGTTAAAATTTATTGAAAATTTTTGCTCGTCTTACAAAACAACCAAGTTACTCGCAATCCAAGGTTTTACTGTACAATAATGTAATGTAAGCGTTGTAGAAGGAAGAGGAGTTTGGTCTGGATGTGACAGAAACATTTTAACTTCTTTCTTCTTCATTGCTTCACACTTACATTTTACAGGATTGTTAATATTCCTTTATTATCTTGAAACACACACACACACAAAAATTAGAGAGTATTGTTAGGTAATATTTAGTAATAATTTTTTTTTGTGAAAATGTATTTATTTCCATTTTCCTAGTAGCTCTTTTTAGTTATGTAATTATACCTCAAAAATCAAGAAGTTTGGTTTGTTAAAGAGTAAAAACTAGGTGTGTGCAAGTAGGCATTTTTCACTTAGGTTTGATGGACAAATGAATGCAGGTTTTAAATTGATATCAAGGACTTGGATAAGTCACTCATTGCCGGCTTTGTTTAGCTCAATATTAAATTAACGAGTGGAACGACCATTTTATATTTTTATGAAGAGCTGGAAGGGGCACTTTGGCTAGGCCATGGGCCCTAAAGGGGTACACGGCCTGCGAAAGTTTGGGAACCACTGGGTTAAAAGACACATAACCTCTACTATTGGCAGACCACTGGTGTCAGTATTGTGATCGTGTTGTTTCAGGTGGTCGTGACCAACACAATCCCCCACGAGCTCCAGAAGATGCAGTGTCACAAGATAAAGACGGTGGATATCAGCGTCCTCCTGTCTGAAGCCATCCGTCGTATCCACAACAAGGAGTCCATGTCCTATCTCTTCAAGAACGTAACTCTTGAGGATTAAACTCCCAACTTCGGCCCCTCCCAGGGTGACAGGGACAAGATATATAACAATCGAATCATAGTTCAGTAAATAAATGTTTATTAAGATGTTGACAGCAAAATGTTTGCTATCGATAAACATTCTTGTTGTATTTTATGTTGGTTATTATAGTTTAGTTTCTTTGATAGCTGTTGTAAGAGTAAACTTTATGATATGTCTAAATGGCTTAGTGGTCTCACAATAATCATCAATTGTTTCTTCAAATGCATCCATCTTCTCCTCTCACTCACACGCTTGCTGTTATCTGCTCCTCCCATCTCATTATTGGTCTCCCTTGCGATCTTTTTCCATCCTCAATCCACGTCCATACCATCTTAGCTTAGCTTTTACTTTAATCATAAAATGAATAACTTCTCTAGTGAGCACTTTTTTTTTTTCAAATCTCTTAATTAGTTAAACAAAAGGTGTTCTCGAAATGTTAGTTTGGTTTTTTTTCATAATTGTAGAAAAAAACTAGCTTTTTAATTTTTGTGGTGATAGGAGATAGCTGTATTGATAATTTAATTAAATATTAAAAGATACGAATTGATAAATTTTCAAATACATATCGTGACCGAGACTTTGCATGTTAAAGACACTTAGAACTGAAATATGATTATTTTTAAAGGAGGGCAGAAAAAACCCTGTTTGTCATATACACACACTGATTGTATAGTTGTTATGTATGTATGTATGTATTCCAACTCTAAACGGTCACATTCTACTTGTAAATCGTGTTTATGCACATATAGCAAATACCACTATGATTTGTATGGAGAAGAATCGATAACAAAGGTGTGAAATTAATTGGCATACCTTATTTTAATAAGTCTGAATCAGTGCATAGGATTTTTGTATAAAAGTATGAAATAGATTCCAGCAACAGAAAGATAGCTAAAGACAATATGGAGAAGAAATCAGGAATGGATTTTACCTAAGTATGTCAAATTTGATTCCTCGATACATTAGGTCTTATTAATATCTAAAGAATCAAGAATCGGTCTTAACCCTTTGTGTCACAGGCCGATCTGATCGGCTTTATCTTCTATCCTTAAAAGTGACAGCCGTTGTTGTCAACTTTCCAGATTTGCGCTATATCTAGCGCTACCCGATAGATGGAACCAAAATTCTATATATCGCTAGAAAGCGAACATTCCACTATTATATTCTACAAAGTTGGCAGCATAAATCACCAGTTACAAAAATAATGAAATAGCTGTGTCATTCTTAACACACAAAACCTGTAATTGGCCTGTCACTCTTAGTGCGCGGATCCAGATTAGTCCGTCGCACTAAAAGGACTAATATCACGATTTTTGATATGTAGAGAATTATCTCCAAATCCCAGTGGATTTAAGTGCTGATCTTTAAACGAAACAGCAATATTAAGAATTGGGTAAATTTCTTTGCGACCATTACTAGCTTTTTTTTTCTGTTTCACTTTAATATCGAGAAATTGTAAATGTACTCAATATGAACTTTGTGTTCCAGTGGTCTTAAGCAAATCAAACAAGGATGTATTAAGTTACTTTTATACTACTAACACTTTTTAGTTGTTGTTTATTTGCAAATAGATTAAAGTATGATATATAAATAAATAACATATTTTTAATGTGAGGTCGGATGCAGGGGAAATGCATTGAAAATAGAAATAACAATAATAATGAAATCGTTAGTGTAGTGTTTAGTGCTTACAGTAGTGGTCATATCATAGCTAGGGGTGTACCGATGCGGATATCGAGGAATCGCTATTCGGCGATTATTAGTGCATCGGCAATCATGCTGATTAATTGGGGTTTTTTTAAGTAAAATTTTCTAGGTAGGAGTTTAGTGATCAAAATGGAAAAAAAACAAAAACACATATACACACTGAATCTGCGTTGTGGGCCATGCAAAGTCAGATTACATAATCAGATAAAGAAATATAAATTCATACGTTGATAAAACTAACAATCTAGTTGCAACTTTGCCAGTTACGCAACAATTAATCAAAAATTAAAGACTATCAAAGCATTAACTGTTGATTTTTAAGTAAAATCTTTTTGTATTGATTGCATTAACTGCTAAGCATATTTCCTAATAGTTATTAATAAATAATTGATTATCATAATTAATCGGTGTCAATAATCGTAACATGAACAACTATTTTAAACAAGCGGTAATCGGTTTTACTGAATGGGAACACCTCTAATCATAGCAGAGCCAAATATATAAATTCAGCAAATAAACAACTTTTTATAAGCACTTTCTAGTATTTGATGTTAACACAGTATTGTAAAAAGTATTATATATCGTGTGCAACTCTTAACTTTGTTTAGTGAAGGCCGCACTTGTGCTAGGGGAAGAGAGTTTATACAAGTACAGCCTCCGTCACGCCAAAATACTTCCAAGCCGTCTCTCTCGAACTGCCGTCAATATTTCTAATTACTGATAAATGTGTTAGTTTCCCATGAACCAACACAACATATTTTTATATCACTTCCTAACTGATGTAATGTGGCGGAGGCTGCACCTGCTTTTCACAGAGATACTAGTTGATGTAATCTTGTGATAAGGTGTGTTTTTGTGATTTACCTGGTTTTCATTGTTTTATGACCGAGACATTACCAGACCTATGTTTGGTAACACTTGCTTTGACCAAACTAAATAACCTGGTAATAAACAATGAAATGAGAATTGTGCCCCAATTTCAAAACAGCATGAGTCATGTTAGATCTAAATGAGTATAACTTCATATTAAATGGATCTTAAGTTATATTTAAATTAGAATGGACATTAGTTAGTAGGTTAAAATATATGATAGTAATTAGATACTTTGAAACATTAATTTTGTTATGATAAAAGAAAGCTTTTATGAACTAGACCTATTTACTAAATGTTTTCTGTAGGTTATTTTTGTGAAGATATGATTAGCTTGATAATGTTGTGTAAATATTAGGACTAATCAAAATAAGCACCAATCTTAAAATCAAATCAAAATAGTTCTGTTCCATTGATTTGCAGTACATAAAGGTTTACATAAATTAACCTACTAGCTAATCTAATCCAACCTCCATTTTTTGTTTACGTTAAACAACAACCGTCGTTTTCGCGCTCCATTTGGTCGATAACACGGGTAGATACCAGGATGTACGTAACCAAGTCAATCGTGAAAACTCACATATTGTAATTTGTGTCTATGGATATTTTCATGTGTGAATATGTTGTATAAGACAATTCGCTTAATATTCTCTGTAGAATGATATAATAGCATGTCGACGCTTTTGAACCTCTTTCTTAGTTAAATATGAAGTCACTTTATCAAATATAAAATATTTTTGTGTATCAAGGATTTATTATGAAGAGAATAAATTTCCTAACAGGAAGTACGGTGGTATATTCACCCTTGCCCCATCCTAGCGTCTGGTCCATTCGGAACTCTGAAAACTTCAACCTTGATTTCAAAGGAAAATTACACATCTTTTCCGATAAAAAATATTTTAATTAAAATACACTACAATGTTTGACTTTACACAAATGTACTAATCACACTAATGAGTTAGGGCTGGAGGTATAATATAGTGGGAGTGTACCTGCATTTACCCGGAGGGAGAGTTGAAAATAACCCTCAGTACACCAGTCCTAAAGAAAAAGGAAAAAATAAACTTATAGTAAATTTGATGAAGAAAGCCCACCCAGGGAAAGAGGAGAAATGTGGTAAGAATCCGATTCACAAAGGTGACATCTTCTTCCTTTCTTCTGTCTTCTATAGTAGAAGTAGTCACAAACAAATAGAGTAATATTTCAGTACTGTTGCCTTTATCAAATACAATAGAGTACAAATAACATAAACACTGGATTACTCCAGTGTTAGTGTTATTTGTAACAGAGTAATCCAGTTGTTTGTGTTATTCATACTCTCTTCTTTGTGTTTGATTAAGGCAACAGTGCCGAAATATTATTATATTTGTGTGTGACTACTTCTACAATAGAAGACAGAAGAAAGGAAGACGTTACCTTTGTGCATTGGATTCTTCACACATTTTTCCTCTTTCCCTGGGTGGGCATTCTTCATCAAATTTACTCTTAGCAGTTTATTTTTCCTTTTTCTTTAGTTCTAACAATTTACTTTATTATAAAATTATTTAGCCATTGGGCCACCTCATTTTTATACAGTACATTATACCGAGATTCAAACCCTCTCAAACTCTCCCTCTCACTTTGAGTCTCGTCTTTTTAGTAATGTTGTCTTTTTGAGTATATCAATAATTAATGTTAAAATAGTTTTAATATTCGGCTTTAGGGATATTTAATATTAATCTATTAGACTTTTTCACTTTGAATTTAAAAAGTTGTCTAAGCATAGCCCTATCTCATAAAGAACAAAACAGGAGATAAAATGAATTTACATTTATTTTACCGTGAATAGTAGCAGTCTTACCTCATTGGGTTTCATTAAGGTCACATCTTATAAGCTACACCGTCAAAGACGGTGTACACCTTATTATAAAGAAAATTAAAACTTTACATTACAAAATTGTCTCAATCCTCCTGAAAAGTGAAGAAGTATGTATATACAGGTAGATTATTAAATTCAAATCAAGATTGTAAACACTTTAATTGGTTTCTATAAATGTTAACAATATTAACGCCAACATTTAATAAAGTCTTATCATTGTTCACATATGTTGGCTACACCTCGTCTTTTAAGCGAGTTCATTCTAGAATAAATCTCGAGGTTAAAAAGCACCAATGTGACCACTCAGGACAGCGGGAACCACCGCCTCAGGTCGTAAACCACGACGGTACTGTCGGTTTTGACTAGAGGTGCGTGCGTCTCACCAACAAACATGTGTCCCTCGGACAACATCTCGCACTGTCCCAGGAGGTGGGCTGTCTTGAGGTCCCAGAGGAGGCAACCTCTGTCGGTCCCCGCCAATAGATACCTGTCAGCGATACGCGCCGACGACAGCCTGCACCAACGAAACACTTTTAGTAGAGCTACTCACATTGTCAAGTGGTGTGATGTGGTGACTAGAGCAGTTCACCACGTCCTACTACCTGTCAAACTATACGCTTATGTACTGATTACACCAAGGGCTTAGGGAAGATAAGGCGCAATTTAAAAGAAGTGTACCGGCATTTGTGTGGGGGAGAATGGAAAAAAACCCATCCAAAATACATCCAACAGATATTTGAACACCAATCTATTGCAAGAGTAATGCCTTGGAGCATTTTACCTGTGGAGCGGGCAGTAGTTTACTTACTTGTAGCGGGTGTGTTCCGAGACTGGGAAGCGGGTCAGCGACAGCCACTTGTTGTCAGCGAGACTAACTACGGTCACACAGAGTCCTCCTTGTTGCTCCAGCACCAAGAACAACAATCCCTGACACAAGAAAGGACAGTGGTAATCTCATTTTACTAACTCTTAAGGGTGCTGTGAGCATCGTTAAAATAGTAACTGCACTGCCCGGTTATTTGTCATCATACTACTATAAAGCCATGTGGCTGACTCACTCACTGACATTAATGTTTACCCACTTCCAGATGAGATAGAAACTTGAAATTTGGCAAACTTATAGCTTCTAGCCTGTAATCGAAGGGAAAATTCCAAAAAGTTAAAAAAATTAATTTTTAACCCCCGAAAAAAATTCATAACAGCAGAGCAACTTTAAAGTCGGTGCGGACCTTTCTTTGGAAGTCTCTTGTGGCTAAACGGATTGCTCCAGCAGCTGCGAATTTGGCGAGATCCACAAGTTCGGTCCTATTACTTTTTGTCGTACCTTCATCGGTTACACCTTAGATAGAGCTTGATTTTTCGATTTTAGGTAAATTTTGCACATTTTCCACACATTTTTTAATTTTCTGACACACTTATGGGACAGCTAGAATTATAAAATTTGACAGGCATATTGGCACATCCAATTTCCATAAGCGTGCCAAATTTTATGATTCTAGCTGACCTATGAGTATGGAAAAACTAAAATAATGTGTGAAAAATACAATACCGGTAACTTTAAGTTGTTACGTTCAAAACAACGCTGTAATTACATTAGTTTACATCCACTTGCCATGCTAGAAGAGAATCACTGGGAAAGAGAAAAGGACAATATATTTGTCTTCCTAGGCTTGGAGAACGCATTCGACTATCCTAAAAAACAGGATTAGAGAATGCCTTGACACCGAGAAAAGTACACGAAGCACTCGTTGACAAAGTAGAGATACTCTATACTCGCTGTCAGAATTGTGTTCACATAGGAGAGTGAGTGGATTAGAACTAGCAAAGGATGAAATAAGGCAGTGCATCGGCACCATTACTGTTTATAACCGTCGTGGATGAAATAATGTTTTTTTAAGGGCTCAAGCAAGATTTCAAGGCTGAAGCCTTTGCCAATGACATAATACTCGGAAGCAGAGAAAACACTGGAAGTATGAAACACACAATTCAAAGAGTGGAGGTAAAGAGGGTACATGAAATAATAGAAGAGTGAGACGGTATGGGCATGTAATGAGGGTGTTAAAAGGAGAGGATGCCAAAGAAAATTATGGAAATGAAGTATGTAAGAAAAAGACCTCAAGGGAGGCTAAGAAAGAGATGCAAGTGAGAGGAGAAGAATGAGACATTTTACTAAATTGACCCGGCCACAGGCTGGAAACAGTTGTTGATGATGATCTATAGTCTATAAAGATGAACCATCTCAACCAACAACCTGAGGGGGAAACAAAGTGCAGAGATGAAGTTCTGAGAACCGCAATACAAGGAACAAGCAAACCACTAAGTGGAAAGATTGCAAAGTCTCGTCTGAAATAGTTTGGGCAGTAAGCAGCGTATGGCTATAGAGAGAAGTGGAGAAGAGAGGTGTGGAGTGGAACCAGTTCCGAGATGAACTATACAAAGATGGAAGAGGCTTGTAAACCACCGCTGGAGCTGGAGAACGATGACCTACCTAGATCTGTGCGGAGGTATTGGGAAACTGTTTAGAAATAAAATACCTCGGTAATAAAAGTCTGTGATTCCTGACCTGTGAGGTGTATGCCGATTGACGTGACTATGCAAAAAGTAGACTAGTAATGTTTCTAGTTGTCAGATAAGGCTCTCCCGATGAAAATTGGACTGTAACTTAAATTGCATCGAGGATTAAATAAAAATATTAGAATTTAAGATTCAACAGAAAGAAAAAAAGTTCTAAATTTTGAGTGAGAATTTGTTTACTAGATCTATTACCGCTTATTGGTGGTTTAGCCTCAACATAATTATAAAATAAAGATAACAACCAGACCCCAGAACATTAATGTTATAATGAATGAGTTAGAATAAAAATTAATATTTAGTTATCAGTCCTGTTTCTCTTTCCCTTTTTGTTCATGATTTCTTACAAGATTCAAATTCGAGATTTAGAGGTAAAATGAAGATTATGAATGTTAAAAAAAACCCATCATAATTTAGGCCTATCATACTGATGCAAGTGATTGGAAGTAGTGAGCATCATACTAACGCAAGTGATTGGAAGTAGCGCACATCATACTGACGCAAGTGATTGGAAGTAGCGCACATCATACTGATGCAAGTGATTAGAGGTAGCGCACCTTCTCCATCCTGACGTCCCACACTCGGTCCCAGGCCGTCTCCACTCCAGGGGCATAGTCCAGGTTGGTGGTGACGGTGTTGAGTAGTTCGCCCGTAGCGCTGCACCAGAAGTACAGGGAGGACTCAGAGCAACCACACACCACCTTGTATCCTGGGGACACAAACACAGGCTCACTATCGAGCTTTCAAAACTGAGTCACAGAACTTAGATAGACACGAGAGTCTTGAAACAATAAAATAAATATTGGAATTTTTTTTTGTATAAGGTATTTAACGAGCACTTTCTGAACCGACTAATTAAATCAGAGCACGACTAATTAAATAACTTAAATTTAGGACAGACACAACAACCAGCCCCCCAGCCATTTATTCATCAATGTGAAAGTGGAAACCCACAGTTCACTAACGATACATTTTTCGGCCATGTCATGAATTGATCCCGGGACCCTCAACTCGGTAGACAGACATGCTACCGACTGAGCTAAGGTGTCGGACGATTGGTAGTTAAAGAAGGAAAACCTCACTAAGAATTTGTGGTCAGTATTTATTTCTATTATTGTTTTCATTTCTATTAACAAAAAAAGCACATTTTTTAAACTTGTATTATATTTATATTTGTATGGTTAATGGGTTCAAACCCAGCAGGGGTCAACGGATTTTTCTTGTGCGATAAAAATTCGTTGCACAACTTCCTTTAAAGGGGAAGTAAAGCCGTCGGTACCATGTCGATTGTGGCTTGTAAAAGAACCCTTGACTGTTTGTGGAAATACTTTTTCTGGTAATAGTGGTAGGTACTTTCGCTCTTGCTCAAAGAAATTCGTGTGTGCTGATGTAATCAGTTGGTTCAGAAAGTGCATGATGAATACCTCAAATAAATAATAAATGTATTTGTATGCAAAGTGAAGATTTGAATCAGAGAACAAAACGGATCCGAGACGTCCCAAACAGTTTTATATAAAATGTTTTACCGTCGACAGAGAGTAGCGTCTTGACCTTCCCCTGCACCAGTTCCAACTGAACGCAACTTGACAAAGACGCGCAATCTTTGGTAAGCGTGTACGCTCGCAAGTCTGTGGATGAACCCTCGACACTAGGGTCTGTGGACCAGCTGACCACTAGGGTCGGTGTGTCTACCTCCCTGGTAGCCAGGAAACATTCATGTTCTGTCTTGCTGGAGGAAACAAAGAAATAACAAAAATTTGTTCTGCGGCTTACGTTTATCACTTAGTGATAACACTGTCATGTTCTAGAATACATTTGGAAAACTTAACTTCAAGATTATTTTTTTTGTCACCAAATCTCACAGCTCATTCAGAGTTAAACTCACATGTACTAATTATCTAATGTTAGCCATGAGAAGGATTGAATTTATAATGAGTGTACCCAATATTGCATGGAGGGAGATTGTAAAACCATCTAGGAAAAACACACTATCGGTATATCTGATTGGTATTCAAATCCCCTATCTCCTCTTCATTGGCAGTTTAGTCTTTTGCAAGAGTGACGCCTTGAACCATGCAGCCAATAAAGCGGGCGAGATCAAAGTAAAAGATGTTTAGTTTAAAATAAAAAAAACTAACTAGAGATTAAGTTTATTTTTATCATTGCGTCTTACTACCCTTTTCAGGTTATACACATGTACGATGATTACGTTGATGAGGTTGGGATGAGCAAGGAAGCATTTTTAGAGGTAATCTACCCCCATTTGCATGGAAATAGAGTTGAGAAACCATTTAGTAAAAACCACTCTCAGTACACCCAACCGAGATTCAAACCTCGGTCTCCCCATCAACAGCAGGCCAGTCTAGCACAAGAGTGACGCCTTTGACCATTCGGCCACTGAAGAGGGTCAGATTAAGTAGAAACTAGTTAATTTTACCCAAAAATTGTATTCAACTCTAGTATATTGGCGATGACACGGTTCTTGTCAGCGTGATATGTGTGAATCGTCAGCGTGAAGACAGTGTCAATGTTGTCGCAAACTTCAACTCGAGTCCTCCATAACTGAAAACAACTCCAAGACGGACCACCTCCGAGTATCCTTGACACGACCAAAGCACCTACAAGGAATCCCTGCCCCACCTGGGGCTCCCGCCCCACTCTGAACCACCTATCTGGGTCCCTCGCTGGTGGTACACTTCCAGAAACTTAGTCTTGTGTTTGTACAACTGTTAGGATATCCTTCTGATAGTCTATGAACGTCACATCTCCGTCTTCTTTACATAAAACTATCGGTCCTTGAGCGTGTGAATGGTTTTGTTCTGTTGGCAGGGCAGGTCCTGTCGACGAGGAATGAACACATTTATTGGTGGGCACAGTTAGCGTTCCCAACTCCAAACCGTTATTTCCGTTGTTTAGATCTAGGACCACAAGCGGAATGTCTTTGCTAGTGGACAAGTCTTTATTCTTTTTCTTGAAAGAAGTGGAACCGAGAGCCCTCATTTTTCTGGTGACTAAACGAGGGTCTGTCAGGGAAGTCCTGGTATTTTTGGTCAAAACAGGGGACCCGCAAGGGGTGAGCATTTGGACTGTCTTGTTCTGTGGTGATTGGACAAATATTTCCGACGAGAAATCTGAGGCGTTCAAAGTGTCGGCAATGTCGGCTTCCCTACTGTCCGGTTCAGCGCGAGATGTTAATGGACGATGAGTAAACGAAGTATTCAGACCGTGCGTCACAGCAGTGTCTGCACTAATATCTCACTCTGATTTATTTCATCGTCTTTGATTGTCGACTTAGGAAGATGTTTGTGAAGTAGGCCTAAAAGACGGTGGTCTGGTTTTATGTTGGATTCCAGAGAGTGAATCTTTTAACTCCTTCTCGTTGGTTTTAAAAGAAACACAAGCACCTGAATTTGTGCTTTTATTCCTTCTCGTACAGTGTTCATGAGAATATACATAACTACCGATACTTTTGCAATCTAGTCGCAACAGTTTTTCCGATGTCTATTTGTGAAATTTGTAGATCTTAAAGGATCGAACAGTTGTTTCCGAAGAACATTTACTGCTCGCATGCCGAGTGCTTTTTTTCAGTAAGCTTTCCCTCCTGAGCAATTTCTTTTTCATTTTGTCTATCTTCTGCTTCATGTCTCCGTATCATCCTGAAAATATAGTTAACATAAACTTATTGTGCGTTTCTGTTATTTAAAAATACTTTACAAAAAATTGAGTGTCAGGAATAAATTGACCAAACCAAATACGCTCTAAATTATAACATATTTACATCCATTTAAAATGGTAGTAGCCTACTATTTAAATTATAATTCAATGAGAGACTACAAGGAAAGTATGTAAGCCCCAGCGAGTTGAGGTAGAAGTCAAGCATACTTATGCTGAGACCTCGATCAACTTAACTTTCATGTAATGTAGCGGTTCTTATTGTTTTTAAATGGAAGACATTATGATGCAGTTAACTTGACGTTCCCTTAACTAAACGAGTTGTCCTGATCACACTCACATTAATGAACATTAAGGTGATTGTGATGAAAGTGTCCAAGGTGTGAACATTCATCAGTTACTAAGTTGGATTAGTTTAGTTTGGTTAATTTAAGATTCTTCCAGAGTATTAAAAGTAGATGGTGATAATTAATATTATTTTATTATGTAATAACTAAAGTAAAATACTTGATACTTACTATTTCAGATCTAAAAGACATGATAAGTCTCAAACAACCCTAACTGTCAAAAAAGTTTTGTCTTTTATATTTCAGTTTGTGTGTGTTAATAAGCCTTTATATTAAAATTTATCTATTTATGACTTTGCAAACATGCAAAATATTTAATAGTTTTGAAAATAAGTATTTGTTGATATTATTTAAAAATTGAAATTATTTAACTAACGCGCGCCATCTATGCGACACTGCTAACTAGTTTATACAACAGTTGAATGTAAATATTACCGATCCATATAAGGTATATAAATATTTCAAAATGTCCCATATAGTTTTAATTATATCTTTTATCTATTTACTATTTGGATTTAAATTTCAATCAAGTCTATTTCGGAAGTTTAAATATATTTTATTGATTTTACTGAAAATAAGCCAAGAAAAAGTTGACATTTTAAAACGTATTTTATGCTATAGGTACTTCTAAAACTATTGATTTGCTGTTTTTGACATCGTTAAAAAAAATTATGAACAATCAAGTTTTTTCCCAATTTTATCCATGGCATCTATCTTATGCTTAAAATCAGTTATGTATTTAATCAAACGATAGCCTACATATAACGCTAAAGATCTTTATGACATAGGTCGTCAAACGAGCTATACCAACCAAAAAGCTACCCCCTACCACCGTTAGTAGTGATAATGACAACATATGTGGATAAAGGGTGTCATGTGGTCAGCACAACGAACCCTTCAGCTTTAACTCTCAATTTAGCCAACTAATAATAAAATTAAATATTTCATAATCAACTAGTTCAACGTCATATTAACAGTTGTCTCTCATCCTTTAGGTCCTTTTTTTTCTCTGAATGTTATTGTCATTTTATAAACAGCTTATAAATAAATAATAAAAGGCCAACTCTATTGGGAAATAATAACACTAAATTGTTTTCAAATTGAATGAGCCTCGGAAACCGTCGACCCTATTATACCACACTTTCGATACTCCTGGAAATTATGATGACACTCAGGAGTCAGAAAGTCGTCAAATAACAAGAGAGTTAGCAACCCGGTCTACAGTATATCTATTATCTTAGACCTTTATATTTTGTTTACAAATGGCGGTAATTTTTGTTGTTGCTATGTCGTAAGTTTGAATATTATCTGTTTTATCAAAAGTCAACCTAATAATATGACTTCTTTGTTGGACAAGTATTATAATACACTTCAAAGTGATGACAAAATACAAAGAAGAAAAGCTTGTGAACAGTTGCTCAAAGATATTGAAAATATTGACCTTAGTTCTGGAGACTATGATGTATTACCATTTTTAAACAGATCTTGCGATTATTCATGGACAGATCCGAAGCTTGCAGGGAACTGGCTGTTGGTATTGTGAAACATATTATAAATCACTACACGCTCTTCAATGAGGATATGATTTCATACCTCATGCCTGTACTCTTACAAAGATTGGGAGGTCAGGAAATAGTGGAACAATCTGAAGAAGTCAGACTTTCTCTCATTGCGCTACTACAACTTTTAGTTGAGAAATACAGTTCAAAATTAGCTCCTCATTTAAATGAATTAATAAACATTTTGACTATAACAATTGTAGACCCCTACCCTAAAATTAAACAAGAAAGCTGCCTGTGTGCATCAGCATTGGCGAAAGCTCTTCCTCAAATTTTTTCATGCAGTCAGAATCGCTTGTCAAACCGATTCTACAGAATTTCTCTCATCAGCATTCAAGAATAAGAATAACAGCTATTCTCTCCATAGGTACAGTTACAAATAAATAAAGTTACCTTATATAAATAAGCCTAGTTTAAGGATGAGGAGAATGTGGGAAATAGAAAAGGGTCTAAGGAAAAAGTATGTAAAGTCATTGATTGCAGTGTCTGACCTTTGGATGCCAAGTTAACATAGCAGGGATATAACTTATACATCTTGAACAATCTACTCCTTAACACTTTCTGAATAGGCTACATATTTTAGTGGCATTATTCAGAAAATGTTTATGTCAAAAGAAGACTCGCTTCGGTGACCAAATGGTTTAAGACGTCGCTCATTGCTATAGACCTGACTGTCGATGATGGGAGATCGCGGTTTGAATCCCGGTCATGTGTTCCGATGATGGTTTTTCATGCAAATGTGGGTACTTTCTCTGAGTATAATCTTTCTCATCTGTAACAGATTAGCAAAATTAGTACTTAAGCGTATTATCTGAACGGGTAGTAAGACGCGGTGCTAAAAAAAGTAATTATAAACTTAGTATCTTCCTCACTAAATACTCAAAGACCCTTTCCCTGGTCGAAATTACGCTACTGTACTCATTAAACCACTGGTATCTGAATATCTGGTTTGAATCCAAACAGTAGAAGTCATTATTACGAGGGGGTTCTATTTCACGCTAATCAGGAGGTCCCAGGGGTGAACTGACCAAGAGCACATATACCTTGTTTCAGGGGACGTGGTCTGCCATGGTAACAACAAGTCTGTGGACCCGGTAATGGGCCCCTTGGGGGAGCGTATGTTCGACCAGGTCCCTGGGGTGAGACAGGCCGTCACGCGAGTTGTGGCCGCCTGGCTCATGAAGCTCCCTGACCGCTACTCGTACTTTCACCGACTGTTACCTCTAATACTCACGAGGTGAGTCTAACTATATAGCATGCCTCGTACTTTCACCGACTGTTACCTCTAATACTCACGAGGTGAGTCTTAACTATATAGCATGCCTCGTACTTTCACCGACTGCTACCTCTAATACTCACGAGGTGAGTCTTAACTATATAGCATGCCTCACACTTTCACCGACTGCTACCTCTAATACTCACGAGGTGAGTCTTAACTATATAGCATGCCTCACACTTTCACCGACTGCTACCTCTAATACTCACGAGGTGAGTCTTAACTATATAGCATGCCTCACACTTTCACCGACTGCTACCTCTAATACTCACGAGGTGAGTCTAACTATATAGCATGCCTCACACTTTCACCGACTGTTACCTCTAATACTCACGAGGTGAGTCTAACTATATAGCATGCCTCACACTTTCACCGACTGCTACCTCTAATACTCACGAGGTGAGTCTAACTATATAGCATGCCTCACACTTTCACCGACTGCTACCTCTAATACTCACGAGGTGAGTCTAACTATATGGCATGCCTCGTACTTTCACCGACTGCTACCTCTAATACTCACGAGGTGAGTCTAACTATATAGCATGCCTCGTACTTTAGGGTGCTAAGTTAACGCTCTGCATTAACAATAAAACTATAAAGTACTGTGTCGGTTTTCAACTAAATTAAAAGTATTTATTCAAATATCAGGAGCTATTTAAGATGCCACATGAGAATAATGGTAACTGAAGCAAGTATCTAGATTTAACTGTGGCCACATGTACCCCCTCAGCGCTACGTAAGCCAGTCGGGTTTTGTTTGTCTTGACAGCCTGTGTGACGAGATGCCGGACTTGGCGGCAGAGGCGTGGGAACTTTGGCAGAATATCGGGGAGCAGTACTTGCTTGAGAACGAGAAAGACCTCAAAGACACAATGGACTTCCTGACCCAGCCCCCGACCCACTACCCCCCCGAAGGTGGGTAACTAGAGGGCGTCACTATATCAGTTTGGTACCGACTCGGGGGAAGTAACCTTATAGCATCACTTTGTTTGTGTTGAATAAGTATTGTAAGGATAATTTATAACCGCATGCGCCGTATTATCAACAAAAGTCCTTGGTTCAGATCTTGACCAGTAGAGTATAAGTACGTCTTGATTTTCTCGATAAACACTTGAGTGTTGGTGCTATATTATGTCATCTTGTATTCAGGTTCCAGGTAGTTAATAATGCCGCTAGATTATCTCATCTTGTATTTGTGCTCCAGGTAGTTAACAGTTGGCGCTAGATTATATCATCTTGTGTTTGGGTTCAAAGTAGTTAGTCCTAATGTTTCCTGTCAATGACATATAAAAATGCTAAAAATATTGACCTTAATAGGTGACCTGGTGGTCTAGGGGGTAAGGTGTCAATTCTGTGCTAAGGGTCCGGGGTCAATCCCCGGTCCCGGCACAGATTTATCTGATTGCCATACCCTTCCTTCACCTCTGACAAGACGTGTATTAATCACAACTTGTGAATGTGTGGAATGTCAGGCCTCCACCGTGGTTCGGATCCCACGTTAAACTGTAGGTCCTCCATTTCATCTCACAATTGCCCTACCATTACACATTAGCGTAAGTGTGTAGAACCCGAACGGGTAGTAAGACGCGGTGCTAATAATAATATTGACTTTAACTTGTTTGACATCCACCTTAAGCTTGTTAATACTACACTTAGGCACTAATCCATCTTAGATTCCCTCCCTTGGTTTAGTGTGAATGATATTAATCAATAACTTTTGTAACTTCATAGGCGGGATGTTCCGTGATGGTTCATATCTGTATCGTATCTCATCTGGGTCAAGTTCTGATCTTGTTTATTAGAGGAGGATGGACTTTTAAACGACTGATAGTGAATTGCAGTGCGGCGACCAAACCTCGGCTGCCGGACATTGGTCCAGAGGAACGCCGGCAAGATCATACCTGCCCTGGCCAACGAACTGGGAGACTGGCAGGTTGACGTGCGTTTGAAGGCGTCACAACTGCTGTGCCAGCTGGTGTTGAATGCTGAGACTCACCTCACGCACCACCTGGAGAAGCTGCTGGCCGCGATGTACCGCGCCGTGCAAGATGATGACGCTAGGGTTGTCGAGAATGTGAGTCTCTCTGGGAAACATTTGCCGACAGTGGCATATTCTGAGGAAAATTAATAGTTATGCTGTACTCTAAAAGTTGCAGGGAAGATTTGGGGGCTGAGGACCCTCAACCACTGTTGTCCAAAGACATCAAGAGATTATTTCAAGGGAAATATTTGAAGATGTGTGCTTATATAAAAGTGGTTCTGCTTTCCAGATAATCTGGAAAGACTTCTCAGAAAATCTAGAAGCGTTGGGAGTCAAACCCAGGTCCTCTGGGTCCGTAGCCAGAACCTCTGACCACTAGACCACAAAGGCGGTCCTCAAATTGTAATGATAGCTATAGTAGCACCATGGCTTCTTTGGTGCTGACTGACAGCTCACAGCTGACGGCTTTGAAAAGCTACCAGACTAAATTATGTATCCCTACGCCGAACCATATGATCTGCAAAAAACATGTGTTTAGCAGCTGTCACTTTTTACAGTCAAAATGTAGGTATATACCTAAATGTTGACTGTCATAAGTCAGCTGTGAGCTGTCAGTCAGCATCAAAGAAGCCACGGGGCTACTGTACATGGTTATAAATTTAAGTAAATATTAATGTCAAGGCTAAGAGTGGTATGGGTACATTTCTGAAAGCATAAGAGAGACAGATCCTATTCAATTAGCCTAGGTGTTTAAAAGCACACAGTTAGCAATACTCAAAGCAAAAAAATCATAATAAATGTAAAAAGAAGTGGTACATGGATCAAGGTCCATCAGATCTGGTGAGAGGGAATCAGGTGGATTGTCCAACTCGCGTTGCAATTATAACTATTTCTTAAAGCCTACCTTATCTCACACAATGCTGCTTAGAAACAAACGAGTCTCCAACTTGATCATTTATGTTCCAGAAGCTATTTAGATGTGTAAACTCTGACTAACATAGGGAGATTATCTCGGACTATTAATACTCCATCGCTATGTCATTGGTTTATTGCTAAGATATTTACACATATCTTTTGCTGTAAGCAGTGGTGCACTCAAGGGGGAGAGGGTCAATCAGGTATTTACCCCCCCTCCCCAATGCCACAAATAATTTTAATAGAAATTTAAATAAAATGAAGTATAACTAAAATATTTAGCATTGAAGATGTATTGAATGTATATGCTACATTTTAAGACAGGCTTCTGACTTAACCTAATATTCAAAAAGTTTACCGTTAACACACAAAATTAACAATTGAAAAAACACAACAAATACTAGCATCAATACCATTTGCATTATTTAAATCTCTTAATTACTATAAAACTACTTCAATTAATTTCTAAAAGCATTAAATATTCTCGGCCTTCAGGGCTTAGGGGGCTGTGAACCCCAAACTGCTCTCTCCATCAACATTTAATTCTTGCTACAGCCTTTATTGAATGCCTCCCCCCATGGGGTACATGCCTGCTTCCAAAGCTCGTTGTAAACCTACTTAGCGCCCATAATCTCCACGTCTAACGTGTTACTGAAACCCTCTTCAGGTGGAGAAGGCGGCAAAATACTGGCCCACTTTGTACCTCCGAGTGTGACCTTGAGTCTGGTGCTGCCTGCAATGGAGGACGGTGTCACCCATGGACACCTGAAGGTACTGGCCGGGATATTATGGGGGAGCGAGAAATCAGCGCTCGTTGAGGAACTGGAGGGCGTCACCAACTTTCTGCAGAGGCACGATGTTTGCTGGCAGCAGTCGGTGAGTGATATGACTTGCCTGCCTGTAGTGGTTATACAACTTGCATTCAAGAATGGATCAAAAACCTCAATCCGGCAAAGAAAAGGATGGCGATTGTACGTTGAAAAAAGAATGTGGCTGAAGGGAGTGCAGAGAAGTTTTGAGGGAGAGGGAGAAAGGATATTTTGGAAAGGCTTGTGTTCCAAACGGACCCGACCAATGGCTGGAACTGTTCATGATGATGATGATGATTGTTATGTATTGAAACATAATCCATCGACTGTTTCCAGCCGGTGACTGAGTCAGTTTAGTAAAATGCTTCCATTTTCCTCTATCCTTCCCTCATTCTCACAAACTTCATTCCCGTGGCCTCCACTCTCCTATCTCTCTTACATTCCTGTCCATGTTTCCGATGAAACATCGATTTAAAACTATTGTGACACCTTAACACAGTGGCTAGTTTGTTTCCTACTGAATTAAGTCCCTAAGGTCGCTTCCTTCGCCACAGTGATACATTAACAACTGCGTTTTATCTGTTCTGTGGCTAAGTTAGTTTGTAACTCATGTACCAATATAATCTGTCGGTTCAAAAAGTTCATGTTAAATATCTCAAATGAAAAAATAAAACCTTCAAGACTAGACTGCCAATGGCAGGGCACCGATATCAAATCTCATTTGGGTGGTCTGAGGATAGTTTTCCCTAAAAGGTTTTCTGCTCTCCTTCAACGCAAATGTAGATACACTCCTCTTTATTTCACTATCCTGATCCTGACCTGAAACGGTTAGTGAGACAGCGGTTTTAGTTGTAATTGAGTCATGTTTAATTAAAATGTGTTTGAATGTTTTTCATACTGTTGCGTGCAGGAGTTGTTCCAACGCTACTTGCAAAACTGTATGTTGGCAATACTGAGCGTGTGCGAGGAGAGCGATCCAGCCTGTCTCCCAGCAGTTCTTCAACGTCACCTTCCCGGGCGCGCTCTTGGGGACACGGCGGTCAGGAACACGGTCCGAGGGTGAGAGAAAGCAAAGAGGCGGCCTCAACACTAAATTCGAAAATTAAATATTTTAGAGAAAATAATGAAAAAATACTCTAGAGTATATAAATCTTTTAATTAAAATAAATCGTCATTTAAATTACCAATATAGAGACTCTGGAAAAACTTTGAAATTTGGTTAAACACTTTGTAATTTAAAAAAAGTAAATTATAAAGATCTTAAATTAATATATTCTTGATAAAGATTTAATCAAAATAAGATTCCAGAAATATTAGATACAGATTGTTGGTGTGTGAGCAGCCACAGGATTTATTATAACTTTTTATTCTTCAGGTATACAAAAAAATATGAAACAACGTTATTTTTGAGAAGAAATTTAAATAAAAAACTTCATTTTTATCTTTAAACAGCCTAGACAGGTAAAACACATGGGTTGTGATGAAAGCTTGGGAAAATATGTTGGCTTATATCATGATATGATGTGATGGTGATGTGATGTGATGTGATGTGATGGTGATGTGATGGTGATGGTGATGGTGATGGTGATGGTGATGGTGATGGTGATGGGATGGATGGTGGGTGATGTGAGGTGATGGTGATGGGGTGTGTGGGGATGGTGATGGTATGGTGATGGGTGTGTGGTGATGGTGAGGGCTTGTTTGAGGCTATTGAGAGGCTGGGGGAGGAAGGGTTGGAGCCCCCAATCTTGTGTACAGTCGTCACGCGGGGTCACTGTTCCAGGACCTACAGTTGTCCTTGGATACATGGATCTTCAACAGTCCGCAAAGATCCATCTTCCAGACCCTGGTGGAGAAACTTGTCTCTTGTAAGTGTCCTCCTAGAGACAAAATATGATGGAATCCTTGAATCCTTAAGGATATAAAAGGATCCGAGAAATGTCAGATCCGAGATTCAAAAAATTAAATTAATATGTTTCTTGTCAAATTTTGATCTGTAATTTGTTTTAGAGCTTTAAAGGTCACCTTCAAACCACTTAGCAAACACTGGATATTAACCAGAGCTCTCACGACTTAACAACCAGACCCCAGAACATTAATTTAACACTAACTGAATGTTTGAACGTTATAAATAAATGTTAGCATTTATATTTTCTATTATATATCCATTTCATCTTATGTTGATACCTTCTTACAAGATTCAGATTTAAATTCAAGATTTGAGATTAAGAGGTAATATGTAGATTCAGATTTGTAAAATATTGTCTGCCTACTGAGCTAAGGGTCCCGGTATCGATTCCCGACATTACCAAAAAGTGTATCATTGGTGAAATGTGGGTTTACCCTTTCACAATGATGAATTAACAGCTGGGGGACTGGATGTTGTGCCTGTCCTAGTCTTAAGCTATATTATAAGGCAGCTGAAGCTACAACAGGCCTAGCTAGTCGGTAGTGGAAAATATATGGCTTGGATAAAATATTGACCACAGGCTGAAAACAGTAACGGATGTAAAAAATAAATCTACATTTTAGTTGAACTAGACTGACCCCTCAGCTCAGACGAACAACTTTACTTTAAACTCCTCTTATGGCAAAACATCTGCTGAGCTAATTAACTGGAGGATCACACATTAGAGCTTTATTTGTGCGCAGATGACACCGCAGGCCCCTACCTTGGCATCATCTCGTCACTCATGGTGTGTCTGACGGGGACAGACAAGGACTCCAGGGTGAAGCTGAGTGTGTACACCTCCCTGGCCCTACTTCTCGACACCAAGAACAGTCCTCTGGGGAGCTCTGACGAGTTAGACACTTTCCGAGTCACCGTTGTCCAAGGTATGTCGCATTCACATCCGCCAGCTCGGGTTCCCGTGGAGATTAGTTTATTAGCTTTCCTTTTATGAAGAAATATTATAGTATTTTCTTAAGAGGCCGGTCAGCAGTCTGACAAGTCGAGTTTGAACGAAAACATTGTACTCTCAAGCCGGCTACGGACAACATGGTTTGGTCAGGCGCAGACTGTCAGGCACATAAGTCACCTCATCTGTAGTCCGCTTTAATCGAGTTAGAAAAATATTTCCGTAGGAAGTATTTCAACTTCATTGATGCCAACTTAGTGTTTGGAGGATGAAAACATCACTTGTTGGATTAAAGCCAACTTCCTGTTCGGTCTTATTCCTAACTAGATACCATGTGACATTGAAATATTGATATGTTTCTAAATATTATATTTGTAAGAAGGTACAGGAAAGGTGGATAGAAACATATAAAAGGAACAAACACAAAATGGCTTTTACAATGAAAAGAAGAACACAGTTCACACTTCTGCCACTGGACAAAGGGGTAATGGTTGCCTCTTAAATAAAATCGATCATCACCGCCCAATCCCCTGACTTAGGTTTAATATATTATATTATTATATTCGCATCCATTGTCCTTTTCCTGAGTTTGTCATTTATGTTATACCTTTTACATGTTCCTATCTATGTGTCCTATCATTCTTTACAATTTTACATTTTCTCCCTTTCTTGTGTTTTGATTTCCTCTTTTAGGAAGTTGCGTTGCGTGTTTCAAACTCCTCCCTGTTGAGTTCCGATAGAATGAAACCTAGGTTGGGGGATTGGGCGGTGGCGATCGATTTTCTTCAAGAGCTAACTATTACCTCTTTGTCCAGTGGCAGCAGTGTAAAGTGTGAAATGTGTTCCTCCTTTCATTGTAAAAGCCATTTTGTGTTCATCCCTTTTATATGTTTCTATCCACCTTTCCTGTACCTTCTTACAAATATAATACAATTACCTCATAAAGCGAATAGAGGTTTTCCTTACAGAGATATGTTTGTAAATATGTAATAATATAAGAGTATATTATTTTAAAGTTTATTCAAGCGAGATGTTAATCCACACTTACACTTTTCCTTGTAAGTAAAACATTGTCAGGTTAGCATCCTGCTGAGAATGGCGTACTATTTCCTGTTGACGAGCGAGCATTGTGCGACCGATAGAAACTGGCTCGCCTGACGGAATGTCGAGCTCAACGAGCTGATTGTATGTCTAAATAGTGGGGGCGGAGCTTCACCCTATTTGAGCATACCATGCTAAAGTGCATGACAAAAGAAGTCGGTTTGCAACCATCTACGAGAAGACTTGATTTAAAATGCTATCTTGGGGCTCCCACCCAAACACTGTAACTCCCCGCGGTGCCACGGTATTGTTGTAGTGGGGGTGTACCGTGTAAAAAGGTAGTTAATAGTAGTGTTTTTTACTTCCTTCCAAGCTATCACATTTGTTCAAGGATGTGTTATAAAATGTCAAAGGCACTTGATTTAATTACAAATCAGTTTTTGACCGGCGACACTCTGTGTGGGTTTCAGATGTGATCCTGCCCGGCTTGGTGTGGCAGGCGGGCCGTACTGCCGAGACTGTGCGCACCTCCGCTGTGGCGTGCCTGTGGGCGGCACTCCAGGACCCCGTCCCTCCGTCCATGGTCCGTGTTACTGACATGTGTCTGCCCCTAATCCTGGGTCTGGTGGAAGACTCGGCCAGCAAGACCCGTCTCCTCGCTTGCCGGGTGCTGAGGGCTTTGGTTCAACTGACGAGGAGCGGCGGCCGGCTCAACGCCGACCTCATCCACCAGGTGTTCTCAGGTGGTGGCAACACTGCTCGACTACCTCCGAGTTTAGGTCCGTCATGTTTGTGGAGGTTCTACCACGAGGAGAAATAGGATTTGCAGGAGTTAGGGTACATGAGATAGTAGAGGAAGCAAGACTGAGATGGTATGGACATGTAATGAGGATGTTGGAGTACATGAGATAGTAGAGGAAGCAAGACTGAGATGGTATGGTCATGTAATGAGGATGTTGGAGTACATGAGATAGTAGAGGAAGCAAGACTGAGATGGTATGGTCATGTAATGAGGATGTTGGAGTACATGAGATAGTAGAGGAAGTAAGACTGAGATGGTATGGTCATGTAATGAGGATGTTGGAGTACATGAGATAGTAGAGGAAGTAAGACTGAGATGGTATGGACATGTAATGAGGATGTTGGAGTACATGAGATAGTAGAGGAAGCAAGACTGAGATGGTATGGACATGTAATGAGGATGTTGGAGTACATGAGATAGTAGAGGAAGCAAGACTGAGATGGTATGGTCATGTAATGAGGATGTTGGAGTACATGAGATAGTAGAGGAAGCAAGACTGAGATGGTATGGTCATGTAATGAGGATGTTGGAGTACATGAGATAGTAGAGGAAGTAAGACTGAGATGGTATGGTCATGTAATGAGGATGTTGGAGTACATGAGATAGTAAGGAAGTAAGACTGAGATGGTATGGACATGTAATGAAGATGTTGGAGTACATAAGATAGTAGAGGAAGTAAGACTGAGATGGTATGGACATGTAATGAGGATGTTGGAGTACATGAGATAGTAGAGGAAGCAAGACTGAGATGGTATGGTCATGTAATGAAGATGTTGGAGTACATGAGATAGTAGAGGAAGCAAGACTGAGATGGTATGGACATGTAATGAAGATGTTGGAGTACATGAGATAGTAGAGGAAGCAAGACTGAGATGGTATGGACATGTAATGAGGATGGAAAAAGAGAAAATGCTGAAGAAAATTTTGGAAATGAAGTATGTAAGAAAAAAGCCGCAATGGAGGCCAAGAAAGAGGTGCAAGTGAGAGGAGAAGATTGAAATCAATTAGAAGAGGAAGAGTGGTGGAAGGACAGAGGAAGTTGGAGGCATATTACTAAACTGACCTGACCACAAGCTGGAAACAGTTGTTGATGATAATCTATTAAAGTTGTTAGTGATTGCTTCAATTCAATTTTTTTTTTTACAGTTGTAATAAAACGCCTCGATGACATAAACAACGATGTGCGTGTAGCAGCTGTTAAGACTGTTGTCACCTTGTACACCCCTCTGCCACCCGACTACGATGTCCAGTGTTCCTCGGCCCTGGTAGACGCCCTTTACACCACCATGCTGGTACATCTGGATGACCCTGATCCCATCTTCCAGGAAATTATGCTAGGTAACTAATTATAGTGAAACCTAGTTCGGGGGATTGGGCGGTAATGATAGATTTTCTTCCAAGAGGCACTTCTTTGTCCAGTGGCAGCAGTGTAAAGTGTGAACTGTGTTCTTCTTTTCATTGTAAAAGCCATATTATGTTCATCCCTTTTATATTTCTGTCCACCTTTCCTGTACCTTCTTCCAAATATAATTCCAAACCTCTTTGATTTTTATGTTTCCCGGCCGGAACATCATTTGACTTTTTTTTATAATTTTTTTTTAACACCGCGTCTTATTATGTACATCTTCTAACAGCACTGGTTATAACAGCACATAACCTACAAACTTAACTTACTTCTAGAACAAACCCTTCACCCATCCTATTGGATGTTAATTCAGTACCGTGAATGATTATAACTCTATTTTCGACCATTTCTAGAACCAAACTGAGTATTGTTATTTGAGTAGGCAAACATGATTCCTATTGGACCAAACCTGATCAGGTTATGTAATATTTCCAGATGCTCTGAAGGATGTTTCCCACATTCACCCGCGACTTCTCTGGGAGAAGCTAAATAATAGCCTGGGGAACTTCCGCAACACTAAAGACTGTTCACAGCTCTTAGACCACATCAAGTCTTTGAGAGATACTTCCGCAACATAATAGTGCAACAATGGAGCTCCTTATGGCAATACTGGGTTACAATTCTGTGCAGTAATATTGCAACAATGGAGCACGTAATGACAATGATGGGTCACAGCTCTGTGCAGTAATATTGCAACAACAAAACATTAATTGAACCTCTGATTACATCAAGTACTTGAAATATGGTTTTGTGCACCGCTATTTCAACTCTGAAGATTAAACCTAGTTTTAGACACCATTAAGTCCTTAAGAGAACACTACTTTTGCACCAAATTTTTGAGTAAACAATATGGTATGTACCTATTTGTCGTATAAGAATTCAATAAACTTGCAGGGTAGAAATCAAATACATTTTTTTTGTAGGTGTTGTAGAGTTTTGTTCAGTTGTAAAAACATTATAATCATGTTAAAATTTGAGGTTTTCCTCAAGCATTTTGGATAAAAAATAACTGTGCAAAAAATAGTTTGATGACTTCAGGGTAAGCAGCTAAATAAAAATTATCTCGGCCATTTGATAACTGGATGAGGAAAGATGTCATCATTCCTGCAAGTTTACCAAAGTACCAAAGTTTTGATCATATTGTATTATTATTTGTAATATAAACAATATTTCATTGAAAAAAAGGTTTTATATTACAGGGCCTGCCTCTAGAAGGGAGCTTAAGTGTTACTATGACTACACGCTTATTTGGATGTACACTTTGTATACCATCAAAGGCTATGTACCTTCATGGGTGAAGGGAGGAGGAGGGGGAGATATATGTGGGTCAACCCATACACACACCCACACCCCCGCCCATACCTCCAACATTTTCTGAAGTTTTTAATATGGATTTAAAATTGGCCTTGTATCATAGTTCCTAAATAACTTGAAGCGTTCATTTTTAAAAACTTGCCCAGGGAAGGACCACTCTAAAATAGCTTATGGAGAGGCATCTAATTTTATAACATCAACTGGTGGAGAGGAGGGTATAAAGTCCATAAAAAACTGTTTTGTTACCTGGTCGGCCTCCTCTAAATAAAGTTCCACCACTACTTTATAAAATAACAATGTTCTTATTTCTTTGGCAATTCTTAACATCTGACGATTTTGAACCCCACCCCCCCACCCACCCATATTAAATTCTCCCTACACCTGGGCTTACCTTGCATGGTTCCACTATGGCAGGGGGTGAGGCACACTTTTTTTGAGTGAAGGAAAAATGTTGATTTAATTTTTTTTTTAAAGGCCGCACCTCAGCTCAAGGTGTGAGATAGGGAAGATAAGTAGCTAAGGGTATTGGGGCGAAGGTCGGTAATTTCTTGCAAGTAAGGGGGGAGGGAAGGGGGGGGCCAGACTATCTTACTGTAAGATTTTTTTTTATCAATGTTTAAAGTAAGACCAAATTTTATAAAAAAAAAGTTTTGATAAAAAATAAATATATATTAATTATAAAATTTCATGTATATTAAATTATCCGGGAAAGAGTAGTACGGGGAATACATAAGATAGTAGAGGAAGCAAGACTGAGATGGTATGGACATGTAATGAGGATGTTGGAGTACATGAGATAGTAGAGGAAGAAAGGTGAGATGGTATGGACATGTAATGAGGATGTTGGAGTACATAAGATAGTAGAGGAAGCAAGACTGAGATGGTATAGACATGTAATGAGGATGTTGGAGTACATGAGATAGTAGAGGAAGAAAGGGTGAGATGGTATGGACATGTAATGAGGATGTTGGAGTACATGAGATAGTAGAGGAAGCAAGACTGAGATGGTATAGACATGTAATGAGGATGTTGGAGTACATGAGATAGTAGAGGAAGAAAGGGTGAGATGGTATGGACATGTAATGAGGATGTTGGAGTACATAAGATAGTAGAGGAAGCAAGACTGAGATGGTATAGACATGTAATGAGGATGTTGGAGTACATGAGATAGTAGAGGAAGCAAGACTGAGATGGTATGGACATGTAATGAGGATGTTGGAGTACATGAGATAGTAGAGGAAGAAAGGGTGAGATGGTATGGACATGTAATGAGGATGTTGAGTACATGAGATAGTAGAGGAAGCAAGGCTGAGATAGTATGGTCATGTAATGAGGATGTTGGAGTACATGAGGTAGTAGAGGAAGCAAGACTGAGATGGTATGGGCATGTAATGAGGATGTTGGAGTACATGAGATAGTAGAGGAAGCAAGACTGAGATGGTATGGACATGTAGTGAGAATGTTGGAGTACATGAGATAGTAGAGGAAGCAAGACTGAGATGGTATGGACATGTAATGAGGGTGTTGGAGTACATGAGATAGTAGAGGAAGCAAGACTGAGATGGTATGGGCATGTAATGAGGATGTTGGAGTACATGAGATAGTAGAGGAAGCAAGACTGAGATGGTATGGACATGTAGTGAGAATGGAGAGGGATAGGATGCCAAAGAAAGTGTTGGAAATGAAGTATGTAGGAAAAAGACCGCATGGAAGCCCAAGAAATAGATTGGAGGAGCAGATAACAGAAAGTGTTCAAGTGAGAAGAGAAGAATGGAAGAAATTAAAGGAGTAAGATGGAGGCATTTTCTAAACTGACCCAACCATGGGCTGGAAACAGTTGTTGTTGATGATATATTAATTTACTTATGATGTGTTACACCTAATTTTACCGCAATTAGAATATTCTAAAATTTCTTATAACTTGCTTCAGCTAAAAAATGATAACAGTAAGCTAATTTACCAAATCGTGAACAAATTTAAAAGATGGGTAAGGGGGTGGAAAAGCTTATGATCCCATATGTGGTGAGGACGGGGGGGGGGGGGGGGGGGGAATCTTGTACTTCAAGGATGGCTCACAGGAAGGACTCAAGTGTAGTCCAACAAGGTAAGACTGCTTGCTATCTTTCATGGTAACTTACGATACATCCAAAAACATTAATGGGAGGGAAAATATTTATATTTAGTTGTTAAATTGAATAAACATCCTAAACTAGAGACAAAATACACTGTATTCCACACCCCAAACATGCACTCACATTTTATTTTAATTTAGACTATAGGAGCCTATTTGAATGGAAATATTTCAAGGTGTGTAGTAAAACACCAGGTAATGAGTGCACATAATAAAAATCTTCAAAAAGCACAATTGAATTCTAATAGGATTATTTGTGTCTAAATAAGGTTGTACAGGCAGTGTTCATCGACTACAAAAAGGCTTTTGATAGAAGTACCACATGGTATTTAAATAATTGTGCTGGCATTAAACATCTAAGAATTAAATTGAGCTGAATATGAGGGAATTTAGAAACATTGCATGCACTGTACTATGTGAGATACTAAAGTCGCTATCTAAAAAATTTGTGATTTAAGAATGCTTCCCTTCCTTGCGGCACGTATATATTGGATAATCGGGACTCTTACATGGTTCTTTCACATGCATAGTACATTGCTACTGGCTCTGCGCATTACATATATCATGTTCGCCTAACATGATTCAAGGGGTCTATGATGGTAAAATATTTTGGATTCTCCTTTACGTGAAATAATTAAAACAAATTCAGTGATTCATTTATTTTTATTTACCGAATATATAAACCGTTAACATGGAAAGATTAGATTTTATTAAGCTTCTATATACTTATATTCACGATTTATCTTTAAATAATTAAATAAGTTAAATAATCAGAAAATATGGAATAATGCCTTTATCTCCATTTGTATGTGGGTGGTGGAAAAACTTTCTGCTGTGAAAGATTGCCCCTACATAATATTGAGATATTAAATTTAATTAATTCAATTAATATAACGTCTTACACTTAAATAAACAACCGGCTTTAATTAGGTCTAAATTTATCAATGCTGTCGTTATATATATTTTTTCAGAACTAAATTAAAAAGTTGATTAATGTTGTTTGTAATTTAATATTTTATTTAGTTGACAACATTATTAAAATAATATCTTACTATATTGAAGGCTTTATTCATAAATGGAAATATTGATCTTCAATTTGAATTGTGTTTTCTTGCGTGGAAATGTTATCCAAGCCCAAATATGAAAAAAATACTTAGCAATCTCTAAAAAATAACCATTTTATAGGACAGAGACTCGTTTTCAATCAAGAACTATAAAGAGAACAGACAAATTTGTACTCTCAGTATGAAACAGACAACTTAAATAATTGTCATAACTTAGGCTGGGTTTTATATTCGCGAATAACGCATTTTTAATAACAAATAGTGCATAGCACATATTCACTAGAAGTTGAAATACTTTTTTTTCAATAATGGTTTTACAATCGAAACGTATGTATATCGTTATATTCATGACAATAATGAAATCAGAACCAAACAAAAATCAAATTTGGTTTAAAAGTACGGGTAATATAAAGTTGAATTAACTTTTTTTTTAGTGAATCTTAGTGGAAGCATATTTAGAGACCGTATCTAGGTATGCAGATGTTGTGTCATTTTCTTTGAATAAAAGACAATCAATTTAAATAATACTTTAAACATTACTTTTCATTATAAACCATATAGTTTTATAATGAATTATTCACTACACGATATGCACTATTTATTATGCGTTATGCATGTATATAAAGCCAGCATTGGTCAATTGCCAATGGAGGGTAGTGTTCTCTTAGTTATAATACACAAATCCCATTACTGTAAAGTTCACTGGTAGCTGAGCTTTAATCTTAAACCCTTCTGTTAGCGCTAATACACTATCTAGCAATAATAATTTATTTTCAAGTCTATTTAATTTTAATATTGCCTCATGACAGCTTAAGATATACTAGCGCTAGTATAGACAAATTTAGCTTTTTCTATTTGTAGGTCACTCATGTTCAGTGTAAACTTATCTCCTTCATTATAAACCTCCTTGTCTTAAAATTAATGCTGTGCAGCTTGGAAACTAGAAAGCATTTACTAGACGTAATTTCCGTTTCATCATAGAATAAGGTGGAGCTTGATTAGTTCTCTGATAACGTTAAATAATAGTATTGGGTGTTTTCTGTCTTCATTGACAGTTCTTATTTTGTGTTTCTTTCCAAGTAAGTAAAATAAATATCTCTAACTCAAAAAGCTGATAGTGGACATATTATTTTATGGATATAATTTGGTAATTGATGACTAATATCCATAGCTATCAAATTTAAACAAAAAATTAAGTTTAAGACCTCCCGGACATCACGCAAGAGAAAAATGAACATTTTTACTAAGCGAAGAGATACAAAATTTAAAAAGGCCTACTGTTTTAATTTACTAATTACATTTACATTTAAAATAAATTAAAACCTTGTTCTTGCAGTCCATTAAATTGTATTATTGTCATTTCAGTGCAACTTAGGCCTACATATTACATTCTGAATTTTCGAAATTTGAACTTATTTTTTTTAAATTCCAAATTGTCTGTATGTTGGCTATTAAGGATGACAAATTTTAAAGAAATGTATTGGTATTTGTTCGGGGAAGATGTAAAACCACCTTCAGTGTGCATAATCAGGTTGAACCCTGTCCCTTGAGTATGGACCTGCAAAACCAAGGCATCAAACCTTTTCGTCAGCGGAAAATAACTCCTTGAAATTGTATTTCTATTGACCATTTGAAGTTTTCACTTAGAAGAACCTGTTCAGGAAAGTTTGTGTGGGGGATAGTAGGTCTTCAGTTCACATTGAGCATACAAAAAATATTTTATTTGTTTTATTACAATACAATTATGTTTATTTTATTTGCTTCTTATTACTACATACACACTTTAAAATATATACCCAATTGAAAAACATATTCATAAAGGTTCAAAGGTTTTTATAACCATACAATTAAAACCCCTCTCCAAGATGGCACAGGAACGAAAATATGTTGACTATCTTTATAAATTTGTTTTGTAAAAAAATAAATTAAATATCAATATTTTGGATGCTTTATAATATAAAGATCATTCTATATGAAGAGTAGGCCCTAGTGAATAGATGTAAGCAAGCTCACTACAGTAGAACTAAGTTTAGGATCGGTACTACCCCATGTAGTACCACATTATTGTGTGCGCTGTTTGTTTATTTCGATCCAGGCTTGATATTCTCTCTCGCACAGTATTTAATGGCGGACACAGCCGCTCAGGGCGTGGAACACCTGCACATAGAGGACGAGGTAGACACCAAATACAAACCTCCTCCTGAGAAGACTATTGACGAAATCCTTGAGGCAGACAAAGAGGATGAAAGTCTAAGGAAATACAAGGAGAAACTTCTCGGGGAAGCGAAAACTGGGAATATAATTGTTGGTAAGTTTAATAACTGCTCAGTTTTTTCCACTACCAATTTATAAGTTTGTACAGATTAATTTTTTTGAAAATAGTGGTATCTGTTTTATTAAATTTGTAAAATATACCTATGAACCTATGACCCTAATTTGTACATGTGTATTTTGGCTGCTAATATTTTTATTGATGGAGCTTCATAATTATCTGACCTAATTTATTTTTCTCTCGGAGTTAAGGCGTACGGTAGTTCGCAAACTTCTGAAACATTATACACCCCTCTAAACAATATTATTGAACTTAATAGCTTCTCGGCTTTCTTCCTCGCCAAGTTATCTTAAGACAAAGTATGACTTTGTGCAGAACCCGATGACCCTCGCAAAGTGATTGTGAAGAAGTTGGCGCTGTGTGTCCCTGGGAGGCCCGACGTGGAACTCGACCTCACTGGCGACATCTCCCAGCTCAAGAAACAGGTACAGTGTTGGTCGAATGGCAGGTTGGGAAACACAAAGAATGTCAGGCTTACCAACAAGTTTTGTTTTAATGTATAGATGGGTCGTGGCCACATTTTCTTAAATTCTTCTTACTTACAAATCTCATATATGAATTTTAAGAGGTTCACTGTCCCTAGTTGATCTCAATGATCTTAAGGTCAAGTGCTCACCTCAGAACCTTTGATAATCTTGGATTCAAACCCAGCCGGGGATTGACAGAATTTCCTTGAGTGATAAAAATCCATAGCACAGCTTCCTACAGATGGGAAGTTAAGCTCTCATACCCACTGTGTAAAATAACCCTGGAAGGTATGTGAAAATACCTTTGCCAGCAAAATTGTTAGGCCCTTTCGCTCTCGCTCATAGAAATTCTTGTGCACTGAGATGAGTTGGTTCAAAAAGTGCACGTTAAGTAAACTTACCTCAAATGTATTTTATTAGTAGTCATGGGGTCTTATATCTGAACTGGGACCTATCTATAAAGTCTGGAGTTGAAGTGTTACATGAATTTAAGTGAAGTTGTTTCTTGATAACAAGTGGAATTATCTTCACTTCTTGTAAGCTGATAGCTCTTGAGCGACAACTGTAGGTACAACGCAGCTGACTGTTTTCCAGGTGTTTGCGATCAAAGAGGGTGTATCCTACAGGATTCGTATCGACTTCATTGTCCAGAGGGAGATTGTTCACGGACTGAAATACATCCAGAAGACATACCGATGGGGGTCCCAGGTGTGTGCTCAGGGATGAATGCTGTCATAAATATGTACAACATATTTCACCACATAATCCTCACGCTCTCGTGTTTTCAGTCCAAAAATTTGTTTATAAAATTTCATCACGTGATTGTCGCATGGTACAGTCCTGTTCATCACATCAAGTTAAAAGTTGAACAGACCCAAAATACTTCCTCATTTCTACACATCCTTAAATATCTATAACTTTCGACCTTGGGTGCGCAGTTGTCTTCCCACACACCGCGAGCCCGGAATTCTCAGCGCATGCAGATTAACAGTAGATATATTTCTGAAAGTCGAGCTGCGTAGTTTGTAGCAATGGTAGGGGGCGGGCAGGCGAAGCTACCAAGGGTAGTCCAAGATATGGTAATACTCGCATATTTCCGCACATGCTAAACTAGTGATTGTCTGCTAACAATACATTAACGTACAAAGCATTTTTTTAATGGGTGAATATAAAAACTGTTGCACGAACTTAAAGCGTTCACGTAATGGTCGCAACCCACTTTTTTTTTCCACAAAAATTAGGCATTCCGACTATGCGGTGAAATAGATATGTTATTTATCCTTATTTTGGTAGGAAGCCTCTTCTGTAAGTCCTTTTGTACTACCAAAATACTATTATTATACATTGTAGGTGACCTGGCGGTCTAGGGGTAAGCGTCGACTTCTGTGACGGGAGTCCGGGGTTCAATCCTCGGTCCGGCACAGATTTATCTGATTGCCAAACTCCTTTGACAAGACGTGTATTAATCACAACTTGTGAATGTGTGGAATGCAGGCCTCCACCGTGGTTCGGATCCCACGTTAAACTGTAGGTCCTCCATTTCATCTCACAATCACCCTACCATTACACATTAGCGTAAGTGTACGAACGGGTAGTAAGACCCGGTGCTAATATAATAATAACTATTATACATTAGGATTCTGTCTATAAGGAAAAACTCTTTCATCTTTTGAGGTAAATTGTATTATATTTGTAAGAAGGTACAGGAAAGGTGGATAGAAACATATAAAAGGGACAATATGTTAGATATGTTTCTATCACCTTTCCTGTATCTTCTTACAAATACAATACATTATGACTGGCTATAAATAAGACCTTCCAAAACACATAATGGTTGGGGCTTTATACCACACCGTATAGAGATGATATTGTAATCCCCCCTCCCTCTCTGAGGTCATTGACCTTAGATAAAGTCGTCATAATGTTGCAAACCTGCTTGTGATTGTCTGATCCTGATAACTCTAAAAATATAATTTATCCTCCTTTTATTGTTGACTATGTGCAATTTAGTTTATTCAGTTAAGAAAAATCTTTATTTTTTTTAAACACTAATTACAATCAGTTCTTTATTATTTGGTCAGGGAAATAAATATAAATGTCTTCTTTTATTATCAGTTTTACAAACACTGCAATCCTAGAAACTGTTGTCTTGTATGATATATTTTGGTGTTTATTCAATCTGAATACATCGTTATACATATGCTGGAACTAGGCTGTGAAATCCTGACAGTCGTAGTACCTAGAACTATAGTACCTGGGGACTAAGAATCCTGCACAAAATAATAAACTATTGAGGCAGTCATTCCCAAACCAAAGGAATGGGAGGGTCATGATAGGTTTTTGAAATTAAATGAAATGTGAAATTTTTTTGTAATTGTTTGAAAATATTAAATAATGAAAAAAAAAGTGGGTAAGTGAGAAAAAAAATACCATAGAAAAATAATTATAAATATGACCTCCCCTCCTTCACGTCCATTAAAGCTGGGTGGTTTGCGGTTAAAACATGTTGGGGTAGCGCTGCTCTAAAGTATGTGGGTAGTTTGTAGTCTCGTATTAGGAATGCAGCAGCGGAGCTCGTCATATCTGTGCTGGATCTTCTCTCCCCTGTTGGGGTCAAACGTGTATTAATATAGTTTGAATAACATTCTTATTCCTTGCCATCAACTAGTTGTGTATTGATAAACTGAAGGGGTGTGTCAAGCTTCAAAAAACTTCGACTTCAATTACAAACCTTCGGCCAGGTTAAATATTTCAAATTACAATGCATTTTTATATTACTTTTTTTTGTTTTCAGATTTAATCAGAAATTAATGATCACAAGACTAAAATATAAACTATTTAAATCGCATATTAATCTGCTTCAGTGGCCACATGGTATAAGGTGTCACACTAGCAACTGCCAGAGGCTAGACTAGGTCAGGTATACTGAGGGTGGTTTTTCCAAAATGGTTTTACACTTTCTAAATATAACGTTCCTAACCCTTAAAACCATTTGCATAATTAGTACAAAAGTGTATAACCTGGACAGGTAGTAAGGCGCGGTGATAAAAAAATCACATGTTTTAATAACTCCATCAGATAAGGACGAAATATGCTAATCTTGTTTTAAATATAACATTTTTGTAAATCATATTTAATACCTTAAGTTATATAGTTATTTAACTTTTTTTTCTCCCAACAATTACAATATTTAAACTTTGATTCAGCTTCCGGAATATTTAATTTATTCGATTTGACTTTGAAATGAAAAAAGTCGTCTTGGCACACCCTTGATAAACTGTTCTGCTACATCAAGTTTAAAAGTGTCACTAATATCAGTTTATTGTTACTTTAATGCCTCTGTTCCGCCAGCAACTGTTGGTGAGTACAACAACGTTGATTCGTTGATATGTTTTTTAGACATGTCCACATTGCCTATCACTTCTACTATTGAATGAAGACAAAATACAATCACGATAATTTTTAAAGTATTTATTTTAACCCGTCGTTATTTTGACTTTAATTAACATCACAACTCCCACCTTACTTTTCATATATTAATAGTAGATTGTCATGATTCCGGTTTTTTTTTCTGGATTCCAATTATTAAAGTTAAAGTAAATTTAGACCCACTTGGGTGTTCTCATGGTCTAAGACTAAACTGCCAATCACGGGGAAATCAAGGTTTGAATCTCAGGTTAGGTGGGCTGAGGGTGTTTTTCCCAAAATGGTTTTCCACTCTCCCTTCATGCAAATTTGGGTACACTTCATCTAAATATAACCATCCTAATCCTTAAAACAACTAGTGCAATTACTACATAATATATAACCCAAACAGATAGTAAGACATAATGCTAAAAAAAAACCACTAGATTTAACACCCACTTTGGTGGCTACACGGTATAAGTCGTCACTCTTGCAGTAGACTAGACTGCTGATGAGGAGGAGACAGGATTTGAATCCCGGTCGGATGTATTGTGGTGTTTTTTTGTTTTGTTTCCCACTCTCCCTCCTCACAAATGTAGGCACATTTACTTTAAATTCAACCTTGCTTATCCCTATTCTTTTAGCATAATTATTGCATATGTGTACAACCTGGATGGTCAGCAAGACGCGGCGCTTATAATAATAACTACTGTATTGGCTTGAATATAGTGCGATGATTGTCTCCTAAAACTGTACTCGTCCGATATGTGCACGGCTTAACTTTTTACAATGAAAAAATAAAATGTCCTACAGAGGTCTATTTTATATCTTGCTGGGACTGTACCAGCTATTTGGTGGGAATCATTGCCAGCCTATGATAATAAACTCGAGGTCAACATGGAGAGAGAGGATTTTCACCCTTCATTGGCATTGAACTGGTGATTCAGTCGGTCACTGTTGTTATTTGGTGGCAGATCCTACAGTGATTGATCGTGTTGAAAATGGCGTCTCAAGTAAACAAGGAAATCAGAAGAAGCTAAATAAAACTTGCAAAATTGTCAAGATATATTTCAGACCTTACATGCAGAACACATTCAAAATTTTAGGATCATATCTTGTGAGAAGCCGTACTATATTCGGGCCAGTAGGGTGAATATAAATTTTTGTATTCTTTATTTTGATTCCTCAACTTTTACAATACCACTCTTTTTCCATTTATATTAAAAAATGTTATTTATTTCATACCGTTATGTGGTTGAAAAACAACTAAATGGTGTGGCTGGGTCAGTTTCGTAAAAAGCCTACATCTAATCTTTCCTTCCATACTCCTATCTCCATCATTATCCTTGGGGACATTTCCTTTTCCATTCTCATCACGTGTCCATAACATCTCGTCACAAGATTTAAATAGTAAAACTTTTTTATGTAAGGACCAGACCTGCTGATGCGAACACAGGTTGTTGTTCTACCTACTCTTGAAATATTAGGTTCAGGAACATACTCATCGAGGTCTAATTATGGTGTTGTAAACACTATTTACATAACTTCACTTTGTCCATTTGAAACATCAATTTCTTTCTTACCCGCCCTCGGTGGCATAGTTGGCTAACGCGCCAGTCGTGTTGAGCTAGACTGCCGGGGACGGGAGATCGAGTTTCGAATCTCGGTCGAGTGAACTGGGGATGGTTTTTCCTGAATGATTTTCCACACTCTCCATGCAAATGCGGGTTCACTTCCTCTAAATCCAACCAAGCGTATAACCCGAACAGGTAGTAAGACGCGGTCTAAATAAAAAAAATTCTTATATGCTTCAATCTGTCGTCCATCAGAGTGGAAATTCCGTTTGGAAAACTTAAGTAAACCTGGGGAATTTTGTAACAGAAAATAGTGTTGGCCCTAATTATTAAAACCGCATAAGGAAACTTACTTTTCTAACTCTTTGTAAAAAAATCAAATTAAGAAAGAATAAGCTTTATTTTCCTTTTTTGTGACATGTTTTAAGAGTTGGTGCGACACAATTTGTCAACAGGTGGGGGGAGGGGTTATAGAATAAAACTATCTATCTTATTGGTCCCTTGTCATCGCAGTGGACAAGATGACGCACATGGTGGGCAGCTACCCACCCAAGACGGAGATCCAGTCGTACACAACACCCCTGGAGGATGCCCCCACGGGTATGATGGCTCGGGGATCCTACACGGTGCACTCGCTCTTCACCGACGACGACAAACACGAGCACCTCAAGTGGGAGTGGAGCTTTGACATCAAGAAGGACTGGAAAGACTGAGCTCGCTCACTCGCCAAGTGCTCGTCTGTCGAGCCAGGAATGGAGAGTTTATATCTTGTGAATGTCCCCTTTATTGAGTAGCGGAGGAGAAAACGTTTCTTTAGTAATATCATTTGTATTTAGTGAGCACGAATGTTGAATAATAAAAAACACTAAATAGTACTAATTTGATAACAATCTGTGCAGATATTTTTTGTGTATTGACAAAAATTAATTCTAAAAGAAAATCATAAATTGTGAATATTTGGGTAATTATTTATTAGGGGTTTGCAAAGTCCACTTTTTAAATTCGAAACAAGGTAGAAACGAATAACTAATATGAATTATTCCTGAACCCATACCAAAGCTTGAATATATATTTAAAAAAAGTAGTTTAAAAATATTTTTTATTCTGAATAGCTAAGCGACCCTAGGTATTAAATATAATTTAAAAAATGTTATATTGCAAACACGATTAACATATTTCATACTAATCAGATAACGTAAGTTGTGTAAACATTTATTTGTGATTTAAATAACAGCAAAAATTGAACATAATTGTGTTTTTAAGCGTTCAATATTCTTAGTACCCGCTATGGTGATTTAATGGTCTAAGGCGTCATTCTTGCAATAGACTGGACTGCCGATGATGAGTTCGAGGTTTGAATCCTGGTTGGGTGCATCGTGGTGATTTCATAAATGTTTTCCCACACTCCCTCCAAACAAATGCAGGTACACTTTTTCTAAACCTTCCCTATTCCTAACTCATTAGTATAATTAGTATATATTATTTTCTTCAGATTTGCCAATATAATGCCTCTGTGCTACAGACTAATTTGTGAAAGTTTTTTTGTTTTAATCTGCGCTATTTCAATAAATTTTAGTTTGGTTCTTGTTTGGGAGAGCCCCGAGACATTGGTTCTCTCGAGTGCATTCGGGAAAGTTCTTGTCTACTTTCAGGTAGAATTGGGTTGGTTAAACTGCTGCAACATTCGAGAGGCTGAACAGGCTTTTTTTCATTAATAAGGTATATACAATGTTGAATTGAAATATCAACATAATTAGATAAAAATGAATTTGCTGGGATCGAGATGGAATCTTTGAATTTCAGACAATCTGAAATTGTTAAAAAAAGAAAATGTTCATGAGAGAACAATACATTATTTATGTTGAGTAGCTGCCTGTCCCAACTTAATTTTATGAAAAACTTTGCTAGTAATTATATTAAGAAAACTATTAGTATTTATTTTATTAACTTTTGAAATGAGAGCAATATCCTCCCGCCCACGAGGATTGGTATATTTTAAGTCTTGAATTTACCTCAATCTATCAAAACTTGCAAAAAAAAAATTTTTTTTAAGCTACTTTTTTTCTGCATCTACTAATTTTTTTTGTTTTAACAAACTGGCATCATTTTAAATTGGAACCGATTCTAACATATTTATCTGTTGGTGAACAAAACAGCTTTTTTTTTCCCTAATGAAATGCTCGGTAGCTAAAATGTTTCTTCTAGGTTTGAGGATAAGGAGTCTGCCGTTAAAACGACTTTCGACTACTCGGATGTAATCTTGGATAGCTGACCGACACAGGAATATATATATTGGTTGTAATGTATCTTTGTTTCCTATGTATAATATAGATTGTCTCAAAATATGCTCATTAATATTCCTTGCCTTTAAAAATGTGTACTTAACCTGGTTTGAGCGAGCGTTTAGCCCCGCAAGAATAACTTCTCGGCATTGCTAAAAAGTGATGGTGAGGATTTTAGACTTAGAATTTTCAAAATGTAATAAATAATCAATTAATGTATAGCTTTTTATATAGTCTTCAGAAAATGTTTTAGTTTTATGCATCTTATGATAAGTCAAATCAGATATATCTATTTAGTATATTATATATATATAAAAGAGATTTGGAATATTTATAAATATTGGTACACCCAATATCATTGCTTAGAGAACTGCAGGTTTATGGAGAAATATCTCTCTCTCATTTAAATGTTGCCAAATCTTCTCGCTCTCGGTTAGGTCTGAAGGTGGTGTGCCGGAGTTAGAAGGAGCTACTGGCAACTTCGACTAACCAGCGTTGCCAAAATTTTTTTCTTATATTTGAGGGGAAATTGACCACTCAAAAAGAGATAAAATTAAAACGCTGTATCCCAAAAATAACCATGCATTTCTCTCGGTGATGATGTCCAGTGAAGTGACTCAATTGTTGATATAATTGCTACTTGTTGGTTTGAATGCATTTCATAGCTTTTAAAATGTCTTCTCCTATTTACAAATGCTACTTGGGTTGTGAACATTAATGGAATTGATCACATTTTGACAATCTAAATTAGATGGGGTTATTTTTATTGACATAAAATAATAAACATTGAGGTGCTGCAAAATGGAAGTTTCATAGTAGTGGTGTATTCATAAAAGTTTGGACTTTTTCAGTACCGAACCCTGGTCTTATTTCAGCAGTGCTCTGCACAGCGTAAAAACACAACTGTGCCATTGCATATAAAAAAACAGCGGCAGAGATCTTTTAAACTTGCTTGAATTATGTCCAGGGGAATGTTTAGTCTTGTGTTGTACGTGACCGTGAAACCTAACATACAAATCAAATATTTTGTGTGCATTTTTTGTGTAGAGGTGGACTGTCCAACCTGCATGTATGACTCACTGCACACGACTATTAATTGGCGGACACTACTCGCCAAAAGTTCTTCAAACATATTTATATTTGACAATTCACTAAAAGCTTGTTAATTTGATACTATGAAAACCAGCCTAAAATATGATACTGGATGTACATAACCAAATTGAGACATTTTTGGTTCAAATTTGACGTTTACCTAACAAACAAACAAAAAAAAACTTTATAAAGTTTTAGTTAGGATTTTTTTAACCAAAGTGTCAACAAGTGATTTATTGGTAACATATTTGTTTCGGTTTCTGCTGTTTTGTAGACAACACAAAGCTTTTTTTTTTTTTTACAGATGTTTTTGAAAACTCTGGTTAGTGGTTGACAAAAGTCGAGCTGGAGACTTGGAATGAAACTGGGTTCGGTACTTGACAGGTACACAACTTTAGTGCATTTCACTGTCACGATAACAGTATTTTTCAGTGATAAGCCAACAAGTAAGATTGTGTATTTACGATGATAGATGTATATTTTAAGGTTCTTAAAGCCCATTTTTACCCAAGTGCAATTTAACCATTCAAATAAAAAAGCAAAGAAAATTTAACTGATAAATACTTCTTTCATGTGTGTGTGTAGCAAAAAATAGTTTATATGTTTGAATAAAGAGTTCTGAAATAAAAGTTTTTGCCTTAGGTTCAGTTTTAAAAAAAAAGGCATTCGTAAAAAATATATATTATTTATTATCTTAGAATTGAAATTTGTGCGACTTATATTATTTTGGTAATAATCTTTTGATAAAACTGCTTTAAGGCTCAAAATATGTGTTTTTGACTGGCTAAATTTGTTAGTCTTCTCAGAATATTAGATTTTGAAATAATATAGAGATATTTTTACTGAATTTACTAAAAAAATATATTGTGTCCTAGGTCTAAGTAGACTGTGGAGTCCGAATAAATTTTGGCAGAGCCGAAGTCTGTACAAGTACCAACTCTGGCTTCAAAATAAAAACTTTTAGTATAATAATATTTTTATACTTTTTTAAAAATTATTTAGGATCAATATTTGTAATTTATTGCAATTTATTCAAATGTAATCCACAATGTTAAAGAAGTTCCCCATGAAGTAATTTGTATCAGATCATTTTACTGCGGCAAATTTGTTATTACTAATTAATATAATTCAGCCATTTCTGAAGAAGTCTTGGCGTAACGACTCCACAGTCCTGGTCTAGATAATCGATATGGTTTTTATAAAATATTGTTTTGTTGATACTTTTTGCTTCACAATTATTATTTTCTTATGTATATTTTGGATCATTTGAAGAATGTTGGCCAAATATGAAAATATACGAGGTTAAGGTTTATCTATTCACGGCCATCTTTAAAGGGCATGGCTAGTGTTTATTTGGTTTCATGTAGAAAATATTCTGTGAAGTTATTGTTTACGTTGTAATACATCTTTTACGATTTTGTAGAAATAAGTATTTTGATACCTTTTCTTGAATAACATTATATAAGAGTTTTACTGTTTCTAAAATCATTTTACCTTTTTTATATAAATTGTTAGTGATTTGTAATTTGATGCTGCTGAGTAGGTTTTGTTGACATTTCTACAAAATAATGGCTGGATCGGACCATTCAAATGTACTTTGCTTGGACCTCTTATATTTACAAAACTAATAGTTTATTCCTAATTGAATTACCTTTTTGTTTCTAAAAAAAGATAATGGCTGTAACTTGGCCAAAGCTTATCATGTGCTTTCTTAAAACTTCAAGTTCATATTTTTTTTTAAGTGTTGAATTAATACAGATACAGGCATACCCGATATTGTGACATGTTGGGTTACTAACCGTTGTTACAAAGCAAATCATCTCCTATTTTTCACTGTCGATACATGTATTGTACTGCAATAGTCAATTATGTACATAACTGATGTAAATAAAGCAAAATTAAAATATTTATGATTACTTAGATTTCAGAACGCAGCACAGAGATCTACTGTGTTTGTAAACAGTCCGGCAAGAAGCCGATTCCCGCTTCAGTGGCTGCGTGGGTTAACGCGCTACTCTCGTTTTAGACTAGTAATGTCGAAGACGGGGAGATCGCGGTTCGATCCCGGTTGGGTGCACTGAAGGTGGTTTCTCCTAAATGGTTTTCAACTCTCCCTCTATGCAAACGCGGGTGCACTTCCTATAAATTAAACCTTCCTAATCCTTAACACATTGAGAGTAATTCCTACATAGGCGTGTAGTAAGACGGGTTGTGTTGCTAAACAGTCGTATGTACGAGGCAGCTGTCAGTTACTCACTGTGTTTTCCACAATTTAAAACTGTTGTATCGGCGAAGCGTCACAAAGCAAGGTATGCCTGTATCGTGGTTCTCATTGGTCAAGAGTTCTGGTATCAGTTGACCTCTAAATTGCAATAAACTCGGTAGTGAACAGTTTTCCTAGTTCATACGGATTGTAATCAAGCATTTGGTATAGTTTAACTGTGTGTTTTGTAAGGTTTATATTTGGTGAGTTCTATAAATAATTATGTAAGCTTGTGTGTATAGAAAGTAAAAGAAAAACAAAACTTATTAGATTGATGTTTTTTAGGTTGTGTTGAGTAACGCTTTTATATTGTGCGGTGCTAAATGTGCATGATTACCTCTTGGTACTAAAATATGAAATAGACCAGCTTTGGTCCACGAGCGCCAGGCTTGGTATGTAAATACTTCCTATGGAAAATGAACACTCATCTAGATGCTAAATGTATAAGTTGTCACAACTTGAAGTTATTAACCAGCTCTGAAATATTGTCTTTAATCTCCTCTGTTGCCAACATTCTTACAACCAAACTTCTTTAGTTTTTAAATGAAATTGCTCTTGGCAAAATATTAATTTCCCTTTGCTTTTTCCCCCCAAAACTATTTGCTACTCTGAAGTAAACTTTGACTTGTGTACCATATTAAGTATTTCTTGTCCAAGACTGGCGTGTTGGCAATTGAATGTAAACTGCGGTAAAGCCTGTAATGAAGTTGGAAGAGTGTCAGCTGTTTAGAACTGATATGTTTAATGATAATAAAAGCAATTTAGACAGTACCTGTTTTTTCTTTTCATTTCAATTTTTGTTTGGTGGTTGTAAAATGTAGATTTCGTAGCCACAGTCCAGTTTTCACTGGAAGAGCCTTTTGGTAAGTACAAATATATTTGCAGTCAATGCTGATAATATTGAACTATATTGTTACTATTAATAGCTATAAAACAATATTTATTAAAAGTAATTGCTGCAGATCACGTCACTGATATCAATACATAAAAGTAGATCTGTTAATTTTTCTGTCAGATAAAGGCCCTAACTATGAAAATTGGACTGTATCAAAGATTTATTCTAACTAAAGTATTTTTGGCACTTAGTCCTGTTTAATACAGGAGCTAGTTTCTATTATTTCTTTAAATGTTTTTATCTGTAAAGAAACTTTAAAAACAGAACTTCACATAATAGTTTGCAAATGTTTGCCTAATTAAATAAACTTTCTATGTAAAGCAAACCAAATATTCTGTCATTTTAACAACTGGGAGGTCATATTGTACTGATGTGGGGTGATATAAAAATAGGTTTCAAACTAGAAAAGGAAGCTCCTCTGTTGATGTTGATTTAGAATTTAAAATGGCTATTTGAGAATGTGTGAAATGCTTAAAAAAAAAGATCAAAAGCAACCATTTTGGTACGGATTAAAATTAGATTTCCTGCGTTTGTCTTTAATATCTGTTCCTTTTATTCCTGTTTCTATGTTAAGTGTCCTATCTATTATTTAACCATCTCCCTTTTGTGTTTCTTGGTTTCCTCTTACAGGCAGTTGCAGTGTGGTCCTCGTTCCCTCCTGGCCAGTTCCAAGGATGACTAAAGACAGATATTCTTCCAGAGGCAGCAGTGTAAACTGTGTACTTTTCACTGTTCCCTCCTTCTGTAATTTATTCTGTGTTTAACGAAACTGAACTCAAAAAGTGAATGATTCTATAATTATGTCAACTGATAAAAAAAACACCAAGTGTTGATTTAATGAAGAAAGCACACTAAAGGCCATTTCACACCGGCATCCGTGGTGTCCATGGTTGGAAGTTTTGTATAAATCGCTTCCCAGCTTATAAAATGGGGCAATTCACACTGGCGTCCACGGTTGTCACGGAACAATCAAAGTGTCCGCGGTATGGATGTTTTCAGATCTCACTCCGAGCGATCGGTACGGCGTTTTGTAGAGCATGTGGTCGCCTACACTACAATACAGTGTAGTAACTCAAGTTTGTAGGTATCAAAAATGTCTGCGGACGTCTGGTTGCAGTGTGAATTGGCACGTACATGGACAGCTATTGTGTCTCACTGTGGATGGCAGGCAGTGTGAAATGGCCTTAAGGTAAAAAGGAAATGTATGAAGAATCCAACGCACAAAGGTTACATCTTTCATCATTAAATTTACACTTATTAGTTCCTTTTTGTTTATTTTTATAAATTTCCATTATTTATAAATTATCTAGCCATTATCTCACCTCATGGTTAAACAAAAAGTGACTAAAGTCGTCCTTACGTGAGGATAAAAGGAACGAGAAAATAAGTGTTTTCACACTTTTAAAGCCTGTGCGAATTTTGAATCTTGTTAAGATCGAATTCAAGTCGAGCTTTCGAGTTTTATTATTAGAGAGATTTGTGGTGGATTCAAATTTCAAACCTAAGTAAATTTCAGATTTGGATTTGATGGGTTTATTTTGAAATTAGAATCTTTTCATACTTAAGAATAATTTCAACTTTCTATGGTCTTATACAGCAAACCATTATAAAAAAAAATTTATTTAGTCTATAACCTTTCATGAGTTAGTCATGAGGCTTTTTTTTACTTGTTTAACTTAAGATTAAGTTTAAATATTTTCAAAGACTCTTAAAGATATGTTATTTGATTTGGATTTGAAACATTTTCAAAATAAAATATTCGATTCAAAATTTTATTTTTAGTATGCTATTTGGTTCAAAAAAAATTCTGAGCATGATATTCTATTCATAATCGATTCGAGCTGGTTTGCCAAGATTCGGATTAGACTCGAAATGGAAAATCATGGTTTCACACAAGCTTACAGCTTTTTAAAGAAAACCCCTTTTTTTGGTCAAAGTAAATAAAAAATATTGCTCCAATAGAAACATACAAGTTTATTTTCTTACCACGGTAATATCTGTCGTCAGCATAACATTAGATGAGAAACTTTTTAAATGGAGAGAAAAAGTTGACATTAAATTCCAGTGCACCCTCGACAGATATTCAACAACTGTTGATATCACCGTGAGAAGAAAATTAAACTAAAGGTTTCTACTGAAGAAATGATTGATTTCTTTTAACAAAAAAGAAAAGTGTTATGATACAATAACTGCGCCACCACTGATCTTTTCTCCCGTCCCCCCTCCCAAACTAAAAGAGTTATATTTCACTATCAAATGTTTAATGGAACCAGGGTACACCAACAGATCAATATAAAATGATGGAACTGTTGTACTAGGGTATGTTTATTTGTGATGACGGTAATTTAAAAGTCTACAGTTGGCGCTTGTCTCTGAAGCTTATTCTGCGAATGTGCTCTCTTCTCCATCAGCCTCAACCGAGTGTTCCTTTCCCTCCTGCAACATGAGGACATGTACGAGTGTGTAAAGGACTTGCGCACATATGTGTGCTCTGCAAAAACTTTACTGTATCTTTACTTTTTCCATCGCTCACTGTTTCCAGCCTGTGGTCGGTTTTTTATCCAAGCTATTTTCCACCACCGGCTGGCTAGGCCTGTCTTAGCTTTGTATGTCTATTATTATTATTATTATTAATTAGCACCACATCTTACTACCCGTTCGGGTTATACGCTAATGTGTGATGGTAGAGTGATTGTGAGATGAAATGGAGGACCTACAGTTTAACGTGGAATCCGAACCACGGTGGAGGCCCGGCATTCCTCACATTCACAAAACGTGATTAATACACGTCTTGTCAGAGGTGAAGGAAGGTTTTGGCAATCAGATAAATCTGTGCCTGGACTGAGGATTGAACCCCAGAGCCCCTCAGAACAGAAGTCTGACACCTTACCCCTATACCGCCAGGTCACCCATATGCCTTATAATCTATCTTAAGACTAGGACAGGCACAACATCCAGTCCTCGGTCATTAATTTATCAAAGTGAAAGGGTAAACCAACATTTCACACAGGATAAATTTTCTGCCATGCCGGGAATCGAACCCAGGAGCCTTAGCTCAGTAGACAGATACGCTAATGACCGAGCTAAGGTGTCGGAATCTCTACTATATGTTTGTGCTTAAAATTAGGGAGGAAATCCTTGAGGAAATTAAAAAATATAGAGAACCATGAGGATTTGAGATGTCAGATTTAAGATATATTTTTTCTCTTCATAATTTAAATTGTAATTTGTTTTATAACTCTAATACTGGTTATTGGCTGCTTATCCCCAACATAATAATATAACAAACTTAACCAGACCCCAGAACATTAATTTAACACTTAAATAAATGTCTGAACATTATAACAAATAAGTAGTTATAACCCAAAAAAATCGCTAACATTTATTTACTATTATTATTTCTATTTTCTTTTATACTTGAGAATTTTTATGAAAATGTAAATTCAAGATTTGTGGTTATAATGAAGATTTTTAGATTTGTAAAATAGTGAATTCAATCCAACTCTACTTTTTTTTAATCATAAAATCTTGCAAAACTTTTTATTTTTAGAATCCTTTCCCTCCTACAAGATTAACAGATTATTGTGAACATTTAAAGAGGTAATTTGAAGCCCCCTTTCCCAACTCTACTGTACGTAGATTTCTCCACTATAATTTTATGTTCCGAGTGATCGGTTACCTGCGTCTGAGTTTCTCCTCCGTCTCAGGTGATATCTCTCCAGGGGGCTCTGCCGCTGCACGCACCAGTTCACGTAACCTCTCCATGGCATCTGCAAGGTTCAGCTGCTGGTAACGGGTCTTGTCCGAGCGGATTATCAAGAAGCCATCTTTGTTTATCCTTGTTTTGTTCTGGAAATGCATTAGTCATAATTATAATAATACTTACATAGGTAATTACCTAGCCAGAGACAAGGAACTTGACCACCTTGGAGGGAACAGTGAGGCTGTTATCTCCTCCTCCTCCTCCCCAATCAGACGGCAATAAGCCGGCTAGTCCCTACGAACCATCCCGAGCCCTCTGGAAATGATATATTTTTGTAATATTTAAGCTGTCACCTCTTCTAGTAAGTTTGACTTGATTTCTTCCGTGATCCATGAGGCTGACTTTACGTGGAATCGTAGGTCGACTTTGGTGTTGACCTTGTTAACATTTTGACCACCAGGGCCACTACTTCGGCTGTACGTCACGGTCAACTCGTCTAGAACAGAAACAATTGTAGGAAACTTGAGTCTGCAGCTAAGATATTTCTTTCGTTTTAATGTGTGATATAATAACTGGAAGACTGGATTCGTATTACTTAGAATGCTGTAGTTTTATCATTATCGGAGACGCACTCAAGTGAATATGTGTTCCCTCTTCTACCCTAGTTCTAGCTTTTAGGCCATGTTGCTTCATCTGGGATTTGAACCAGTCTCAAGATCATTATTCAATGGGGTCCATGGTCGAGGGTGGGTGATATCCTAGGTTGTCCATGGACATACATTGACAACAAAGGAGTCTTGTACTAAACATTTGTGAAATTTGAGTTGTTTATATCTAAATATCGCACTACCATGCTTGTTTCTCCGTTTGGCTGATTTCCGAGACTAACTCCATTCCTTCCTTTGCACCGCACAAGTGAATGACATTTCTATACCGAATTATATCAACCAAAACTTACCAACAGGTATGTATCCTGAAAATGGACTGGAAGTATTTCCTGTGACCTGAAAAAAGAAATGCACTTACTTGTTGACAAAATTTGGCTATTTTGGGCGATCAAAAGAATTGTGTGTGTGTGTATATATATATATATATATATATATATATATATATATATATTACCAAGTTTGTATTGTAGTAACGATTTAAAAAAAATCTATGAACAGACTTAGTTAATACTTGCCTTGGTAGGTGTTATTATCTTTAAATTACTATTTGGATATAAAGTTTCCAAAGAAATGGAACTCTTGTAGGCAAATGATCTACATGGCTCTAACGAATATGTTGTATTGACACTTCGGCGCAGGGCTTGAATAAAATGCCTGCTAAAAATGTTCATTTTAGTGCTCCAAAATACTAAATGTTGACATTTAAAATGTGCGGTTCAAGATATCAATTAAAATGTTTTATAAGCACAACATCGGCAATATATGTAAATAAAAACAGATGTATTATCAGCTGTCGACTGTCCATATGTAAACGTGTTAACCAACATAATATTTTTAATATACAAGTTATAAATAAGATATATACACCTTATACTATATATTTACGGATTTAAACGCTAAACAAATGTTTAACTCAAATATAAATTATGGTTTATTTATTTAAATGATCATATTTTATCTATATTGGTTTGTTAAACTTTTAACAAAATCTTATTATGTTGATTACCCTGTAAATATTCAAATCGAATGACTTATTTCAAATTCCACTTTGGTCTGTGGAACTTTTTAATGGTGGACTAAGAAATCGACTGTGTAAAAATCTAACAAGATATATTAGTGTAAAAAATAGACCAAACCATCAATCTTAAAGTGCTTACTCTTAAACTGAGATGTGGTAAGTATTATTTCATTTTCTATCTTAATTTTAATATTTCATAAATGAGTAGCTTCCTTAAATTAGCAATAATAATGCTTCCCGCCATTCATACACCTTCTAAGTTGCTAACATTTAAATGTGTGTTGGTTAATAATTATTCATTTATGTGACTAGTTTAAACTTAACTTGCAAACAAACTCGTCTAGTCAAACTTTATAAGAAAATAAGGCCTACATCAAATCTAAATCTAATTAATTGCCATTTGTTCTTACTAAAATAAGTCGTTTTTATCAATCTACTTCTAAATGGCTTCGAAAAATATATTTATGATGCAGTCACTATAAATTCACCAACATACGTTCATAATATTTGACATAATTTTATATTAGGAAGCCTACACCTTAGTTTCAAACTGACAAGAGTACTGAAACAATGTTATTTACTTATAGGCTGTATCAAAATAATTTATGGATCCTTGGGTCATCGCCTTGATAATTATGGACCTACCACGCACTTGATGGAAGATTGTATCAAGTTGTTAGAATGCCTTATGACTCTAGAGACTCCACTGCTACTAGAGGTAGGTTATAGTTACCAACAATTAAATTATTATTATTATTAACACCGCGTCTTACTACCCGTTCGGGTTATCCGCACTTACACTAATGTGTAATGGTAGGGTGATTGTGAGATTAAATGGAGGACCTACAGTTTAACGTGGGATCCGAACCACGGTGTAGGCCTGGCATTCCACACATTCACAAGTTGTGATTAATACACGTCTTGTCAGAGGTGAAGGAAGGGTTTGGTAATCAGATAAATCTGTGCCGGGACCGAGGATTGAACCCCGGACCCCCAGCACAGAAGTCAGACACCTTACCCCTAGACCACCAGGTCACCCAACTTTTAAAAAATAGAGGTTTAAGCTGCTAATAAAATAAATACCTAATGTTTTTAAACTAAAACATAAGCCATTTTAATTTCTTAAGTGAATTAACTCAGCCTATCCATAACATCTATTCTGGTTAATGTAATTAGAACATAGGGGTATAACCCAAATGGGTAGTAAGACGGTGCTAAGAAAATGTAGTCAAGAAACAAATGAATGTGAACCTTTGTAGACCCGTTATGTTCATAAATCCTAATTCAATCTTTTATCATCAATAAGTTATTTAAATAATTTTAAGGTTGGGCCCACATTTGTCTTCCCCCCCACCCCCCCATCCTCCTAACTACCCCCTTCACCCCTATGCCCCCTCTCCCCTTCTTATAACTCACTCGTTCCTTAACACGCTGTATTTTGAAGTATAATAGGCTCTAGGTGCCACCTCTACAATTTAACCACAAGCCGCCACTGCAGAAAATTTTCATCTCTACTTCCAACCCAAACATGTATTAAGATGCGGGGCTGAGATAAAGATACAAGATACTTTTTCGAAACATGTTTAAAATTTTAATTCGCCATATTATTGATTAAAATTACTAATTCGCTGGACTGTGTCCTTGAAAGAGAGCACTATTTATATATTATCTCCGGTTGTAAAATAACTTGAACTCTTATTTAAGACAAAGTATCAACTTGGATAGCGTCGGATGACCGGGAAATATTGAACACATTTTCAGCAAATTATATTTGAGTTAATTTAGTTTTATAGAAAGACATTACTTATTATTTGTTTAGACCTGTTCCATATTTTACTCAGGAAGTCCAATATTCATAGAACCTTTTTAGAAAATACAAATATATATTTTTTGTAGCCAAAATTTATGACATGTTATTTATTATTAGAGATGAGTCGAATCTGATAGTTCTCGAATCCGAATCTTAAATTTTCAATCAAATCGTTAAACGATGAACAATTTTAGTTAAAGTGAATATTTCAAAAATTTAATTTTTTTTTAGAAAGTTGACATTGAAACTCGATGTCACTTACAAATGTTACTATGCTTGTCATGTTTATTACATCATAAACAACAAAGAGAACACTTTTTTTGGTAAAATAATTATATAAATACTTTTTTTTTTTTTTTGTAATTTTGTTATCCTCCCAGTTACGCAAGTCTAATTAATTCCTTTTACCAGTATCAATTTCTTAAAATTGTTATTAATTATATCAAGTCAAGATCTTCATAATTGTGTCTGAGATGGTTATCGACATAGTCCTACCCGCCTCGGTGGCGTAGTTAGCTAACACACTAGTTTTGTGTTGAGCTAGACCAGTGGTCGGCAAACTTATTTGCCAAAGAGCCAAATATGAACATTACAACAATTTTTTAAAAAAATTGGGAGCCAAATCTGCTTGTTTAGTAAACTTTTATTACACTAAATAAAACTAAATTTCATACTTAATAAATATTTATTAATGCGAACAATGTGCTTGCATCTCCTTGGAAAGTTTGAGTAAGTCAGGTTTGTACGTTGTTGTTTTTAATTTTAGGCAGGATTCCAAGTTCTCATCAATAAGACGACTTCTCAGTTTACTCTTGATAATGTTCATGCTTGAAAAAGATTGTTCACATATATATGTAGAACCGAAAAAGGAAAGAACAGCAAACGCAAGCTTTTTCAGCTGATCGTAAGAGTCAGGAATACTATTCCAAGCGTTGAAAATGATCATGTCTTCCTTCTCCAGGTCATTCAAAGCAGACCACTTGTGCTGTGAACTAAGATCACATTTTTTCTTCTCCAATATTTCCAATTCAACACAAAGACGTTCGAATTTAGAGCGCCATATCTCCTTGTTTTTTAAATCCAGCAATTGTATTTCAAAGCTACCAATGTCAATATCAAAAGGTGAAAATTTCAACACAGTTATCGTAGCATTAAGAGGATTTTTGACAAATGCTAAAGTTGCTCTTCTGTTTTTAAATTCCTGAAACTTGCTGAGAAATGCTTCCCTCATATTTAAAATTATTGTTTTAAAATGATGTTTATCAATAGAGGAATTATTTTCGCCAAGATACTTCAGCAGGCTCGGAAAGTGAAACAATGTTTCCCTTTCCAAATCCTGAGCAAAAATGGATGATTTGTTTTCGAATGCTATTACTTCTTCTAACATCGATAAAATTAAGTTTCCTTTCCCTTGTAGTTTACGATTAAGCTGATCTAGATGAGACGTAACGTCTACCATGAAATAAAAGTTTTGGATCCACTGATCGTCTGTTAGTTCTGGATAGTGAACGCTCCTTCTCAAGGAGAAATGCTTTAATTTCCGGAAAAAGGGACGCGAAATGTTTTAAAACGTTCCCTCTTGATAACCAACGTACATTGTTATGAAGCAGAAGATCAGCGTACTCACTCTCCATTTCAAATAAAAATTATTTGAATTGGCAATGATTAAGAGCTTTAGCTAAAATGGAGTTGATAATGGTAATCACTAATTCCATAACTTTACGAATTTCATCTGGAAATGTTTGCGCACAAAGCGCTTCTTGGGTAATGGTACAATAGTAAACAAGTATCTCGTGATTCATTTTTTCTTTCAAAATAGCAACAAACCCTTTTCTTACGCCGGTCACACTTTTGGCCCCATCTGTTGAAATCGACACAATTTTATCGAGGGGAATATGATGTTTATCCATACACTCAATTACAGCATTTGCGATATCTTCTCCACGCGTCTGACCTTTGAGAGGCAATAATCCTAAAAGTTCTTCCTTAGGGCCTGAATGAGACATAAATCTTACAAAAAGTGAAACTTGCGCTGTATCATTTATGTCACAAGACTCGTCAACTGCTATTGATAAAGCCGAAACCAATTTTAGATCTTTGATATGCTGGGTGGTTATATTCGAACAAATTTTAATTGATCTATCTTTAATGGTTTTGGCAGACAATGGTAACTCTTTAATTCTTTTCAGAATATCTGCTTTGTTCTTAAAATCCCGAAAAAGCTCTTCGGATGCATTAATAAAACAACTTTTTATGTATTCGTCGTCTGTGTACGGTTTCCCTCTCTTAGCAATCTCCTGGCTAAAAACAAAACTTGCCATATTAATATTGCTGGAAGATTGCATCCAGTTATTAAACACAGAAGTTGATGACTCTTGACTCTTCTGAAGTTCCTCAACTGCTTTCTTCCTTGCATCACCGGTAGGATATTTAGTGCTAAATGACGCGTGCTTTCTTGTAAAGTGTCTCTCTAAATTTGACTTCTTGTTATGCGCGAATTTCTTCTTACAAATAAGACATGTCGGAGGTCCATCCAAGTTTTGAATACACGCAAAATTCTCGGTCCACTCAACTTTAAATTTGCGGTTTTCATCTTCCATTTTTCTTTGCTTTTTTTTGGTAGCCATCTTAATTGGGGTACCTATAAAAATATTTAAAATATATTTTTTTCTAAAGCCATCAGTACAAAATTATAGTCAAAATTAAAAAAAATCTTTTAAAAAAAATACAATTTTATTAATATACTTCACTGCACTAAAAAGAAAAAAATAATTTTTTCAATCATCAAAATAACAAAACTTTTAGAATGACCAAAAATGGAAGAAAACTTCCAACATTTGGACAAATAGAAGTTATCGAAAAATAGATTACAAATTTTGAACCGGAACCACAAACATACATAGCAGGTGTAATAAAATCGTATAAAAATACCTGTAAGATGTGCAGCTGGATTGAAAAATACAACAACTTTTAAATAAGACGTCTGACAGCGGCAGACAAAGTAGAAAAGACAAAACTGTTCACACTGCAACTGCTAATCTGTGATACCAATTTGTACCCCCACTACTTTAGAAAAAGTATGCGCGCGCATGCTTGTGGTACCTTTGTATCACACCGGAGTACGCCGAAAACATACAAACAATTTCAGCCGGTAGTTTGTACATGGTTTGTGTTTACGTTTACGAAAACTTATAAAATTAAACTCGATGTTCGTTATGTATTTTTACAACAATATAAAATTTTAATTACCTGTCTATCTTTTAGCTTAAACAAAAAATTATACATGTTCTCGATTTATAGAAGAATTTTAATTTATCAAAATAAGATGTAATTTTTCTTTTACCTAGTTTTTTTAAATGAAAATATTATTGCGCCTTCTGTGGATATTTGTGTCAGAGCCGCACTTAAGGTGTCAAAGAGCCACATGCAGATCTGGAGCCGCACTTTGCCGACCACTGAGCTAGACTATCGAGGACGGGGCAATCAAGGCCTGACAACTTGCTCCAATATTTTGTACTAATCATCTATCAACACTGCAAGTTTTGTCAGTTTCTTAACTAGTCTTTCTTTATTGGTTGGCTCCTTTCCTTATCATATTTTACTGGGTTTTTTGTTTAGTAGCTAGGCATTTGTTTGTATTACTTTTAACAAAGAAAATTGGAATCCATTTAAAAAAAATGTTTTTCTTTCGAAGTTGTAACTTCCTCTAAACACAATTTTTTGAGGTTCACATTTAACAAGTACAATTTTACCAATTGCCTTATAACAAAAACCATGGCTGTATCCGAATAGTCAACTTCACGCGCTGTCGACCCTTGACGTTCATTTGATAGTTGCATTAGCAATCATGTGATCAAGTGCAGATTCGTCCGAATAGTCACGAAATATGGTAATGCGCCCCTCACACGCCCTTGAGTCCTTGGGTGACAGCAAGTTACCCTTGACACGCCGTCGATGCAGTGTTTGATAGGCAATTGTTTAATTTTTAGTCTGCTAGAGAGAGAGAGCTCGTAGAGCAATGTGATATTTGATAACGTACGTTAAATATACTGGTAGTTTTGTAGTGTTGTAGAGTTGTATTATGTTGTGTTGGATATTATGTCATGTGCATTGAAAATAAGTCACCACAAATCCGTAAGTGGTCTACGCTAATTTGGGCTGAAAGATGGCGTTTAAAATAGTTTATAATATCATTGGTTGGAAGCAGCATTGCGGACTTGGTGTGTAAAGTATATTTTGCTGTTCAAATAGTCGGTTGCAGTCTTCGATCTCAAGTGCGTGTAAAGTGTAAAGTCATCAAGTCTGCATCAAGTCAAGTGTACTTGACTATTTGGATACAGCCCATATCTAACAATTACATGAGGCCACGTGCACATTTAAATTTACAATCATGACTGCTTTTTATGATCATTTAAATTGCAACCATTAATACAAAAGTCTATACTATGATACATTTAATGTAGGTGTTATTTATATTTTGGTTGTGGCATTTAGACTTTTATTTTTATAAACATGCAACTTATTCAATAGTTAAACTGGAAAATTAACAATCGAGGTTCGAATAGTAAGACGCTGTGCTAATAATAATAATAATAATAATAATAATAATTATTATTATTATTATTATTATTAATTATTATTAATAATTATTATTATTATTATTTCAATTTCAATTTTCTTTAATAATAATAATAATAATAATAATAATACTTGGTCAGGTGCTAAAATTCTAGGTGCTATGTTCAAAACACCTTTTACAACCAAAAAAATCACGATAGATAATCTGTTCAAAGTCTCATAACTGGAAGAGAAGCCTTTTAATAAATCAGATTTTGTCGTCTTTTGCCAGGAAAACTGGGAATTATGTTAGAACTTTATTCTAAAGTTGGATTAGCCAGCCTGATAACATCAGGCCTAATTATCTTGAGGTAGTGTCTCGAAGGATATGTCGGCTTCCTGTGAGATTTTAGAAACACAAATACAGCGAGGCGGCTTTTAGTACTTACTAATTGTACCATATTTGTTGTACTTCACTAACCCTGTTAGGTAATAAGCTTACCTTACTAGGTTATACTATGGTGGAGGTGGTATAATAGGGCCATAGCTTAATCAATAAAAGGTAAGACTCATACCTTGCTTGGTTCCACTATGGTGTAGCTATAAGATAGGGTCATAGTGTAATCAGTCAAGGTAAGACTGCTACCTTGCTTGGTTCCACTATGGTGTAGCTATAAGATAGGGTCATAGTGTAATCAGTCAAGGTAAGACTGCTACCTTGCTTGGTTCCACTATGGTGTAGCTATAAGATAGGGTCATAGTGTAATCAGTCAAGGTAAGACTGCTACCTTGCTTGGTTCCACTATGGTGTAGCTATAAGATAGGGCCATAGTGTAATCAGTCAAGCTAAGACTGCTACCTTGCTTGGTTCCACTATGGTATAGCTTATAAGATAGGGTCATAGTGTAATCAGTCAAGGTAAGACTGCTACCTTGCTTGGTTCCACTATGGTGTAGCTTATAAGATACCATAGGTCATTAAGCAGGGCACTGGCATGCTAAACCTAATATCCTTGGTTCATTTCCCGATATTTGTTTGTCATTTTATAACTTATTTATTTGTAAAATCAATTGGAACAAACCAAAGTTTTTCTCAAGAGCAAATGAAAAAATGAAATATGGGTGCCTGTAGAAGTTTGGGCTAGACACCACAGTACTCATTTTATGATGTTGAAAAATACTTGTGACCTCTTATTTTTATCACTTCTTCATACAAATAGCTCACTTCTCTCACCAAGTTTAATCTGTGATCAAAGTTCCCATCTTGCACATTACAAGTCATGTGATGTGCATCTGTCATCTTTCTTAAATAGTCCCAGTACAATTGCAACAAAAAAGTTTATTTCCCAGAATGTCTCCCTACTGCATTCTTTCTTACTGTAGAATCATAGCCAAAAATATATGATGACAAGTTGTATGGTAATTGACAACTGAGCAACGTAAAAAGTAAATAGTGAAGAAACAAATATATATGCTCACTCATAAAATGAAATAACAATATGTGATAGTGTCTGATGTGTTTACATTCTCCATCCAAGGTTGTAGCTTACAGTCCTCCTCATGTGTAGTCAGGCATGCTAACACAAATGGACATGATTGCATCGGTAGGGCTTAGTTATATTTAAATTGAATCCACTCTTTCAGGGTTTGAACTAAGTTATTATCATTAGCTTACATACTACCGCGCTGACAAATATGAACCCCCACTAGGCGTCCCCAGTCAGCCAGTATTACAACAGTAGTCCCCTGTAGACTCTGTCAGCCAGTATTACAACAATAGTCCCCTGTAGACTCTCAGTCAGCCAGTATTACAACAGTAGTCCCCTGTAGACTCTGTCAGCCAGTATTACAACAATAGTCCCCTGTAGACTCTGTCAGCCAGTATTACAACAATAGTCCCCTGTAGACTCTGTCAGCCAGTATTACAACAGTAATCCCCTGGAGAACCCCAGTCAGCCAGTATTACAACAGTAGTCCCCTGTAGACTCCCAGTCAGCCAGTATTACAACAGTAGTCCCCTGTAGACTCTGTCAGCCAGTATTACAACAATAGTCCCCTGTAGACTCTCAGTCAGCCAGTATTACAACAGTAGTCCCCTGTAGACCCTCAGTCAGCCAGTATTACAACAGTAGTCCCCTGTAGACTCTCAGTCAGCCAGTATTACAACAGTAATCCCCTGTAGACTCTCAGTCAGTCAGTATTACAACAGTAGTCCCCTGTAGACTCTCAGTCAGCCAGTATTACAACAGTAATCCCCTAAAGACCCCCAGTCAGACAGTATTACAACAGTAATCCCCTGTAGACTCTCAGTCAGCCAGTATTACAACAGTAGTCCCCTGTAGACCCTCAGTCAGCCAGTATTACAACAGTAATCCCCTGGAGACCCCCAGTCAGCCAGTATTACAACAGTAGTCCCCTGTAGACCCTCAGTCAGCCAGTATTACAACAGTAGTCCCCTGTAGACCCTCAGTCAGCCAGTATTACAACAGTAGTCCCCTGTAGACTCTCAGTCAGTCAGTATTACAACAGTAGTCCCCTGTAGACTCTCAGTCAGCCAGTATTACAACAGTAGTCCCCTGTAGACCCTCAGTCAGCCAGTATTACAACAGTAGTCCCCTGTAGACCCTCAGTCAGCCAGTATTACAACAGTAGTCCCCTGTAGACTCTCAGTCAGCCAGTATTACAACAGTAATCCCCTGTAGACTCTCAGTCAGTCAGTATTACAACAGTAGTCCCCTGTAGACTCTCAGTCAGCCAGTATTACAACAGTAATCCCCTGTAGACCCTCAGTCAGCCAGTATTACAACAGTAGTCCCCTGTAGACTCTCAGTCAGCCAGTATTACAACAGTAATCCCCTGGAGAACCCCAGTCAGCCAGTATTACAACAGTAATCCCCTGTAGACCCCCAGTCAGCCAGTATTACAACAGTAATCCCCTAAAGACCCCCAGTCAGACAGTATTACAACAGTAATCCCCTGTAGACTCTCAGTCAGCCAGTATTACAACAGTAATCCCCTAAAGACCCCCAGTCAGACAGTATTACAACAGTAATCCCCTGTAGACTCTCAGTCAGTCAGTATTACAACAGTAATCCCCTGTAGACTCTCAGTCAGTCAGTATTACAACAGTAATCCCCTGTAGACTCTCAGTCAGCCAGTATTACAACAGTAATCCCCTGGAGACCCTCAGTCAGCCAGTATTACAACAATAATCCCCTGGAGACCCTCAGTCAGTCAGTATTACAACAGTAGTCCCCTGTAGACTCTCAGTCAGTCAGTATTACAACAGTAGTCCCCTGTAGACTCTCAGTCAGCCAGTATTACAACAGTAGTCCCCTGTAGACTCTCAGTCAGTCAGTATTACAACAGTAGTCCCCTGTAGACTCTCAGTCAGTCAGTATTACAACAGTAATCCCCTAAAGACCCCCAGTCAGACAGTATTACAACAGTAATCCCCTGTAGACCCTCAGTCAGTCAGTATTACAACAGTAATCCCCTAAAGACTCTCAGTCAGCCAGTATTACAACAGTAATCCCCTGTAGACTCTCAGTCAGTCAGTATTACAACAGTAGTCCCCTGTAGACTCTCAGTCAGCCAGTATTACAACAGTAATCCCCTGTAGACTCTCAGTCAGCCAGTATTACAACAGTAATCCCCTGTAGACTCTCAGTCAGCCAGTATTACAACAGTAGTCCCCTGTAGACTCTCAGTCAGTCAGTATTACAACAGTAATCCCCTGTAGACTCTCAGTCAGCCAGTATTACAACAGTAATCCCCTGTAGACCCTCAGTCAGCCAGTATTACAACAGTAATCCCCTGTAGACTCTCAGTCAGCCAGTATTACAACAGTAATCCCCTGGAGACCCTCAGTCAGCCAGTATTACAACAGTAATCCCCTGGAGACCCTCAGTCAGTCAGTATTACAACAGTAGTCCCCTGTAGACTCTCAGTCAGCCAGTATTACAACAGTAATCCCCTGGAGACCCTCTGTCAGTCAGTATTACAACAGTAGTCCCCTGTAGACCCTCATTCAGCCAGTATTACAACAGTAGTCCCCTGTAGACTCTCATTCAGCCAGTATTACAACAGTAGTCCCCTGTAGACCCCCAGTCAGCCAGTATTACAACAGTAGTCCCCTGTAGACTCTCAGTCAGCCAGTATTACAACAGTAATCCCCTAGATACCCTCAGTCAGTCAGTATTACAACAGTAGTCCCCTGGAGACCCTCAGTCATCCAGTATTACAACAGTAGTCCCTTGGAGACCCTCAGTCAGCCAGTATTACAACAGTAGTCCCTTGGAGACCCTCAGTCAGCCAGTATTACAACAGTAGTCCCCTGGTAACACTCCTCAAAGTCCCCAGTAGTGGTTGTATGATAACAATGTTTCTGCCTAGCTCTCTCGACCCGGCAGAGGCCACTATGTAATTACGGCAGATATTCTTGTCAGTGAAGTACTGAGCAGTATTTGTTCGTCACACTTGGAGAGGGAAAGTGTGTGATTGATGCAACAGGTGCTAATAAGACCCTCCTATACACGAGGGCGTGTTTAACACCTCAACTTTCATCACTTTCTTTGCCCGCCGGTCAAGTTATATTTGCTGCTGTTAGGTTAAGAACTGGCAGGTTCGGTCGCTCGAACATTGTTCCTGACCTTGGTCGGGAATTCGTTACACGTCGTCAACATCGTGTTGGGTTTTTTCTAAGTTTCTTTTATTCCTCCCGGGTTAACGATTTCTTAACTTATTTAACCTTATTAATGATCCTTTTCCTGAAAAATACTTATAATGCAGGAATCCTCGCCCCCCCCCCCCTTTTTTTCTTTATGGCACAATTTTAGGCCAATGAAATAATCAGGTTTCAATATATAAAAATAATTCAATAGGAAATAGTGATGAGTTACATACCCTGATCTCGCACTTTACGATGCGCAAAACATTGAGCGTGAATGGAAGAATCTAGAACAGTGTTCATGGTATTGACTGGAAAAGCCATTGGGAAGACCCAGACGCATATGGGGGCGTAACATTAGAATGGACCTGAAAGAGATATGGTGTAATGAGGTGGACTGGATAGGAGTAGGGATAGGGTGTAATGAGGTGGACTGGATAAAGTTAGGGATAGGGTGTAATGAGGTGGACTGGATAGGGGTAAGGACAGGGTATAATGAGGTGGACTGGATAGAGGTAGGGACAGGATGTAATGAGGTGGACTGGATAGAACTATCTCAAGAAAGGAAGTTCCTAGTGCCAGAGACAGTAAGTAACGGTAACAGCCATTGTTAAATAACAATATTTAGTCAATCTGTTCTGAATTATCGTTTGGTGACATATAGACACTTTCATAACTTGTGCCAGTTTGAATATAATGTGCTCGACATTTCTCTTGTCTAGTGGTTAGATCCCGTGCTCACGTGATCAGAGCAGCGGTAGGGGTTTTTCTGTCTTGGAACTATTTCGTTAGAACTTGTAGATTGGGCAAGTGCTGCACGCAATCCTGGGATTCACTCACACGTGTGATTGACGTTATTCCCAAGATCATTTGGTTCACATATTTTAGCTGCTGGCTCTGATTCATCCTGTGCTGGTCGATGGACATCTTGTTCCCGTACTTGGAAGGGATTGTTGTGAATCAGGGACCAGGCTCTTATTACCTCCCTGTCCTGAGGTTAGAACATGGACTACGTCATCACTCTTTACTAAGGTTGCAGTGCATCGGTAAAACACAACTGGACAACCTGCGAGATTTCACAATAAGCTAAAAAAACAAATTCTGGGACATTAAACTGCAACCTTTAAATAGTAGGGCCTTGCATGAACCGAAGATATGATCGCGGGGATTCAAATAACGATGACATCAATTCCTCCATCAAGGTTAAATTAACCTGTTCTTAACACCAATGGCATTTCATGAAAAATAAAATTGCATTCCTCTCTACAACTTTCTTTTAAATGTCTGGCAAAATTGAAATTCCTTCTGGAAAACACAGGGGGAATTTCGTATTAAGAAAATAATGGCAACCCTTCTAACACGACGGGCTTGGCGAGAAGTGTTTTATGATAACGACAGGGGTCGTTCGCGTGTCTGGATTCGATGACTAAATAGAAGCAAGGATGGATGTTAGGTAGAATTAATCAACCGGGGCATTCACACGAGGAAAACACTGTCGAACACAGAACAAATCCCTTCTCACATTAGCATCATGCAGACAACGGAAACAAGCTTATAGTTAGTGGCTGCAACAACCCCGCAGTAAGTTTGAGAACCGGGACGAGATATGAAAGATTGCACGAGAAACAAGTATTTTGTCTTGGAATTAAATACAGACGTAGTAAGATGTGTTCGTTATGACTTGAGCCTGAGCTGCAAAAAAGTATGGGTTTTGGCTTTTGGGTGGGAAGAATGATACATACACGCTTGTTATGAATGAATGGGGTTATTTTTAATTTGTCATCTATCAAAGTGTACCTGCATAAAATATTTATAGGAAATATAATTATACTATAAATGTTTTAAACAAACCTACATTGGCATGTTCTTGTCTTTGTTCCCAGGTCTTATTTTGGAAGAGGTAAACGATCCCATCTTTAATTGATGGAGACATCGCCATGTACGTCGAGGACTTAAAAAGGACTTTTATAACCTACTCATAGGAAAAAGAATCCTTTTACTTGTCAACTATGACGTCGACGCCATCTGTGCCTGTAAGATACTGCTCCACCTTTTCCACTTCGAGAACATCCTGTACACCCTAGTCCCGGTGCAAGGGGTCAAGGATCTTCAGGATGCCTTTGAAGCGAACACCGAAGTCAACTATGTCATCTTCCTCAATTGCGGGGGCACCATTGACGTTGTCGACGCCTTACAGCCCGAAGACGACGTCGTGCTATTCATCGCCGACAGTCATAAGCCCACGGACGTCTGCAACGTCTACAATAACCGGCAGGTGCGGCTCTTGGGGAAGCCGGACGACGACGAGAATATTCCTCCCTTCGAGGACATCTTTCAAGAAGACGAAACTGACGACGAGGGGGTGGAATCTGAAGGTGACGGGGCGGGGGACGAGGAGGAATCCAGAGCGAACAAGCGTCGACGAATGGATGAAGGGGCGATCATGAAGAGGCGCGAGCGACGTCTTTGGGAAGAGAAACGGAACCGGGTAATGTTCGAGTACTCCCAGTTCAGCTACTACGGGAGATCCAGCGCGGTCTTGATGTACGAGCTCTCGTGGAAGCTGTCTAAAGATAACAATGACCTGCTGTGGTGGGCGATTGTCGGAGCGACGGAACAGATCCTGATGGGGAAAGTCGAGAACCAGCAGTACGTTCTAGAGACGGGTAATCTCCAGAGCCATGTGTCGAGGTTAGCGCCCCAGACGGGGGAGGACGAAGAACAGCTGAATACGGCCGTCAGGATCACGTACGATAAGGACTTGCAACTGGCTCTGTACCGCCACTGGACAGTGGAGGCCAGCCTGAAGAACTCCAGCTACACGGCCTGCAAGCTCAAGCTGTGGACGCTGAGGGGCGAGAAGAGGCTGTTCGAACTTCTGGCCGAGATGGGACTTCCCCTGGCCCAGAGCAGGCAGAATTCCGCGCCATGGACCTCGCTCTCAGGCACGAGTTCCATTCGATGGTGGAGAAGCAGGCGGACAAATATGGCATGACCAACATAGTGTACGCGTCCTTCACGCTGCAGTTCGGTTTCGGCAACTGTTACTGCGCGTCCGACGTCGTCTATGCCATGCTCGCCCTGTTGGAGGCGTCTACCAAGGGGAGCTCTAGCTGCGAACGGTTCATGACCGCGATGGACTGTTTGTCTCGACAGAAGAAGGGGATGTTGGATGACGGCATCGACAAAGCTAAACTCGTCTTGATCTGCATCTTCAAGCAGGTGCAGAATTTGCTCGATATGAAACAGGTCGTCTCGGCGGGACCTTTCGTCTACGTTATTCTTCAAGAGGGGTCTCTCGACGTGAAGCCTTTCTCTCACCCCCACTGCCTGACGCTGCTCGCGCAGTTTGCGTTGCGGGCCTACGTGGCGACGTCCCGCAACCGTAAGGCGCCCAACCTGCCCATCATCGCCTCGGCGCCTTTGGACGTCGAGGATGGGACGTGCCTTGTCGTCGGACTCCCTCCTGTATCGGAGGACTCTCCCAAGAACTTTTTCGGCAAGGCCTTCGAGCAGGCGGCCGAAGAGACCCACTCTCGCGTTGCCCTCGATTTCTTCGATTCGTCGGTTATGCAGTTAAAGGTCGACGACAGACCTAAATTCTTCGATGCGCTCATATCCCTGTTGGCATGAACCATCCTCTTTCCTCCGACCTGTAACATTTGTGTGCAAAGTGCAATAAGGAGCCTGTGGGAAATATTCCTAAACATAGCTACGAATCGTAAATACTAATGACTTTTTTTAACAAAAGACGCCGCTGTTTCGAGCAAACTTGTGACAAATTAGTATTTTAACCTCCTTACTTGAAGTCTATAATTGTACATTTTATTCAAAAAACTAGTTGTTTTTTTAATCGCTGTAATCCCGTCAGATGCGTGCTCGTGTGGGATGTCTTTAACATATAAAATGGTGACATCCTCCAATTTCCAATATTAGAACCTAACCACATGTGTTCTCGTATTTTCAAATAGTGTGATTGATTGTCTTGGGCTTCTCTTAGAGATTGTAGGTCGAAGTGTAACTATATTGATACCCAACCTCCTGTGATTTCTCGATTTTAAATTTAGAAACTTAAAATTGTACATAATAACTTATTTACCTACTATATTTGAGGTGTAAATATTTTTAAAGTCAAAAATATTGTAAGTAGTTTTAGATTCTTTCCTGCGATTCCGGTGGGTTTTTCATTTTTTTCATTATGACTATTTTAATAAACTACAAATTTTAATCTTTTAGAAAATGGAGAAGGTGAGTTAAAAAAAATATATATCGTATGAATAAAATATTTTACTACTGTACCGGTATTGTGTATTTTAATCCATGCGTCCATTATTCCATAGAGCATGTTGACATTAATACTTTTGGACTTAAGTATGCAGATTTTTATATAAAAATGTGTATTATTATTAGGTGTTCTATCTTTGGTCAGGTCTGATGTCTAGGGTCCAAACTGAGTCCTCCAGCATGTCCAATCAGCATCTTCCTTCTTTATATCCTGAATCTTCATCTTCTTTCCTTGTTTGAGGTCGTCCATCCATCAGTCGTCTTCCTGGTCCTCCCCTCCACTTTACCTTCTCTGACTTCACTCTCGCAGTTGACTAGACTGCTGATGACTGGTTTGAATCTCGGTCGGGTTTACTCAGGGTGGTTTTACCTAAAAATAGTTTTACACTCTCTCTCCACGCAAAAACGCGGGTACAATTCTTTTTTAAATATAACCTTCCTAATATTTAAAACCATTAGTGTAATTATCACCTAAGCGTATAATCCCAACGGGTAGTAAGACGCGGTGCGGCTTAAAAAAAAATCTGCACAACATTTCACGGTAACACCTGAAGAGTAGGCAAAACTTTCGACAGCCTAGTCTCGCGTGTCAGTCTAACCCTCCAAGGAAGTGAATGATTTATAAACATCCTTCTGTAGGTATTGACACTGGCAACAGATCATTCGGGTCGATGACTCGCTGATGACGTACCAATGACCGCCGCTTATAGGGAATGGCGCCTGTCGTACCTAATGATAGACTTGAAAACATCTCATTCAATGTTCTGTCTGGATAGTTATATGACGTCACTATCTGTCAGCCTTGTGCTGTTGTTATAAACCTTCGAGTCGATTACTTTATTGGTTCGTATCCAGGGGGAGATAAAAGTACATTTTCATTCATGTGTTGCTATTCTAGGTACTAATAATTATCGAATAAAATTGATGAGAGGTCCTTGTTATATTCTAGGAGAAGGTAAATATAATTTACCATCATTGCATAAGATGTTAACGCAGCTGGTAGATGCTCAGATGCGATGTCGCTCATTTGTTATTCATAATTAATATTACCAGCACTAGATAGCACTACAGTTCCATTTCCCCAACCAGAACCTTTTCGGCTTATCAGAATATCTAACAGCCATGAAAATCTTAAAAAAAAGTAATGAAATTAGCTTTAAAGGTCATAAATTTTTGTGGACAAAGTTCATTTTGCAGGTAAGAATAGTATTTTTTCTTTACTTTGCTAAAAATTTACAACTACACCCCAGTGATGACGTAGTTAAGAAATGAGAAAATCTGAAAAATCTGAAATTTTGAATGAAAATCTCAGTTTGAGGAGTACTTTTTGTTCGATGAATATTTATGAATAGGTCATGAAATATGGTTTTCATAATTCGGTAGACACTTTCATGTATCCATACGTCAAGTCATGTGATCTGCAGATATCATTTCTGATAGATATTATAAAATACAAATTTTACCCCATCCATGACTTCCCAGCCTGTGGTCTTTTTTTTATTCAAGCCATATATTTTAATATAACTTAAGACTAGGATGGACACAACACCAGTCCCCGGCCGTTAATTTATCTCTGTGAAAGAGTAAATCCATATTTTAATCAATGATAAATTTTCGGTCATGCCGGGAATCGAACCCGGGACCCTTAGTTCAGTAGACAGACACGCTAACCGACTAAGCTAAGGTGTCAGACTATTAATAAATATATAATAATAATAATAATAATAATAAGTAAAATATTATCAGAGTTGACCATAAACAAAAGTTTGCACAGTATCTACTAAAAGGACCTTATAAAAATGAGACTAGATTATTCAACTCTTAAGGGTTCAGGATGGTTTACTTTTAAAATAACAGGTATCTACAGTTGTATTTTCATAGGAAGCCTGTTATTTGGAAACTCACGTTGCCACAGTGACGGAAATAAATATCACAATTTTATTTATATCGCGAGTCCGCTTGGTTAGTATTGTAAAGAGAAATTATACAGTAATACATAAAGGAAGTATTTTAATTTATTTGAGGTATTCAACAAGCACTTTCTGAATCAACTGATTACATCAGCACATGATTTATAAATTAACTTCAATCTAGAACATAACACAACACCCAGACGAGGTGAAAGGGGAAACTTACCTTTCACCTACCTATGATGCAGTTTTCGGCCGTGCCGGGAATCTAACCCTGGACCTTTAGCCTCGTAGAAAGACACGCTAACCGACTGAACTAAGGTGTCTGTCTGCCAAGGAAGTATAGTTTGAAAAACCAGGGTCTAATTAAAGAACGTATTAAACTTCGTTTCTTCGGTCACTTTCCCTGTAACTTGTGTTTGCGGTCGCCATGTTTATCCTACTCAGTAGTGTAATATTAGAGACGTTATCTATTAGATGATCACTATTTTTATAAAATGATATGAGTCATTTTGTAGCGCTGGTTGGATCACTGCCCGGCGAACCAGCGTCATGACCGGGAAGTCAATAGGGAAAATATTGATATGAGTGATATATACAATTATACATGCAAGCCCTACGATGCGTCTGGCCAAAGAACAAATTAAAAAAAAAATTCCCTTAGTTACAATAAAGTCGACCTCGGCGGTCTTAGGGTAAAGTGCTCGTCTCAGGACCTGATGTTTGTGGGTTCAAACCCAGCTAAGGCCAACGGATTTTTCTTGAGAGATGAAAGATTCGTAGCACAACTTCCTTCGGATGAGAAAAAAAAAAGCCATTGGTCCCATGTCGATCGAGGTTTGTAATAGAAGGTATGTGAAAAATACCTTTCCCGGTAAAAATTGGTAGTCCCTTTCTCTCTCGCTCATAGAAATTCTCGTGTGCTGATATAATCTCACTCAGTCCAGAAAGTGCATGTTGAATATCTCCAACATTTCCTATATAATCTTGCATTCGAAACGCAGAATTTCTCATTTAGAAACAGATTCGGAGATGTTGATTGTTTTTCCAGCCCTGACGGATCAAAGTAGTCCCGCGGCTTCAGACATATCAACAGAAACAACGTCTGTTGAAACGTACGTTTGTGTGAAAGGAAGAGAAATATAATTATCAACTACTCCTCGGAGAAAGGAACTATCTTGGTTATCAACAAAAATAGAATTTGAGATTTCGTTGCGTTTCATAATCCCCTGATCACGAAAAAGCTGGGTTTTTTTTTCTCGCGATACTGTCTGTCTGTCTGTCTGTCTGCCTAGAGCGGCGCAAAGAGATAAAAATCTATTTTCTAAAATATGATTCCGATGATTTTGGTTAAAATACTTAATTAGGCATTGTTTAAATAACAAAACGGCACGTCTAATTTCTTCCTGGTAAAGTTACTTTGGGATTAATTTCAGAAGCGGATTTCCCCCCCCCCCCCCCCCCCATCTCTTTGAGATACGGAATAATAACTTATAATTTCAAAGACTGTAGGACTCTTACAAATTAAAAAAAAAAATTGAGATATATTTACATAAAACCAGTAGTTTCCGAGTTTTAAGGCAATATATATTTCTTAAATGGAGGTTTACCCCCCCCTTGACCACATTGGCCAACTGACCGACATTCCCCTCACTTTCACCCGGTCTTATAGTTCCTTCCTGCGACTTGGAAACACCTCCTTCCCTCTAGCTGCTATCCTGATACTCGGCTTCACTTTTACAACCGGTTCTCAGCCCTATCTATCGGGCGGCCGCTATTTGTTTGTAACTTACAACAGTCATGGAATGTTCTATCCTCAGACCTCGTGATCAAAACATTAGTGTAATTCAAATTAGTGCTAGCTTTCGGTAATATTACACTGTAGTTCCTTCCCCTGGAGAACCCTAGTAAGCCAGTATTGTAACTGTAATCCCTGAGACTCCCAAGTCGGCCAGTATTGTAACTGTAATCCCCGGGGTTCATTTATCTAAGACTCTCGACCACGGTAGAGGCTACAAATTATATTAGTTTTTCATTTTCGGATCGGTGGGGCTTTTATTACGTAACCAAGATAAACAACCAGACCCCAAGACCATAAATTTAGCAATATGTGAAACCAAGGGTGTAGAAAGGTGGGGGGGTCCAGACCCCGCCCCCCTAGGATTAACTGGTAACTTGTTAAAGAAGGTGTCCAAAAATACTCATAAAAATCTAATGTTTAAGTTTATTTTACTCTTGCTACAGTTTTAATCGTATGTGTCATCAACCAAGATATTGGTTGATGAGTATTTTAATATTCACCTTCAAGAAACATCTTATAAAACTTCCGATTGTAAAATTAGCTCTGTCAACATTTCGAATACTGTAAGTACTTCTTTTCTCATACACTCGTATGATATTGAAAACAAAGTCGAGTGATTGGGTTCCGAGAAAATGAGGCAAAGCTTTTTGTAATCACCTGCAATCACAATCACCCTAAGAAACGAGCAGATTTTAATAACAGAATAAACCCGCCTAGGTGGCTAATTAGCTAACGCGCCAGTCGTGTTGAGCTAGACCGCCGAGGACGGGGAGATTGAGGTTCGAATCTCGGTCGGGTGAACTGGGGGTGGTTTTTCCTAAATGGTTTTCCACTCTCCCTCCACGCAAATGCGGGTTCACTTCTCTAAACTTCAACCTTCCCAATTCATAATCCATTAGTGTAATTAGTACCAAAGCGTATAACCCGGACGGGTAGTAAGACGCGGTGCTAAAATTTAAAAAAATAACAGAACAACTGTCAGAAGTGGAGTTAGTAGCACTCATTAATTATCTCAACATACTTACTCAAAACAGTATTTGCCAACTATGAATTTTTTAAAAAAGGTTCAGGGGAGTCCGAACCCCCCTAGAATTTGTTGGCGGATCCCCCCCGAGCATAAAAAATGAGCTTTCTACGCCCTTGTATGAAACTGAACAAACCCAAGTGTGAATAAGGAAACTTTGAGGCGTTACCGGGAATCCTAAGATGTCCTAAGATGTGACATCTACCGACCAAGCTGTCGGTTTGTTTACTGGTAAACTTTTCATCCGTTGCAGCTGCAGTTGGTATCAATGCTAGCTGTGGAGGGGATCTACAAGGCGGGAGAAGTTGTTTGTCTTCTTGACTCTCTGGTCTCCTGATACTTTTCTGGTCGGTGCTAGGCTAGTTGGTCGTTGGGAACACTCCGGTGAACGTACGTGCTTGCTCTTCTTTTCTCCGTGGTTCGGGTACTAGGTGAAGTGACGTCAGTCTGTGTGTTTGGGGAGGAAACTAGATAGATAGACTCTTTTATGAACACTTTCTTGTGTTGATGTAAGGCAAGTGAATTTCAAAAATATTGATATGTGGAGAACGCTCAGTTTTAGGTAAGTACTTAACATACACAACCACCAACAAAAATGTTAATCAACACAACCTTGGATTAAAATGGACCATTCAAAAAACAATTAAGTCAATTTGTCTTACAATAAAATTACAAATTTATTCATCCCCAATCTCCCCATTTGTCAATAAATTTAAGTAAATAATTATGAAATGGTGGGATGGATGCATAAAACTAAATAAGATTACTTAAAATAATATATTATATAATTTTGTATCTTTTAAACTAATAAGTAACCCTCAAACGCAAAATTAATATTTATTTCTTACACTACAGCTCAATTTTCATAGAAGAGCCTTTTAGAAAATACCAACACTTTTTTTTTTGCAGCCAAAATCAATAGAATTTTATTACAGTGTGTTATTTTATATGAATTGATATCTATCAAAATCTATATTTGCATATCACATTACTTGGCGTATCATCACATGAAAGTAGATATAGTATCCTTTCTATTCCCTTTCTATGACAATTAAACTGTACTTGGCTTTTGAATGGTCCAAATGTAGATGGGTTTTATTAATAACGTCAGCTTGGATTATTTTAATTGACATAACTAAAATTGAATCGTACTTTTTTTTATCAATAATATCCACATTTATTCTGACTTGAAAATACGTAATAAAATGCACACGAACATTGTCAGGATTAATTATATATAAAGCCAAAAATATACGTCTCAAACAATTTAATTTTTAAATTCTCTAACTATAAATTCTGTTCTTTTCCAAAGCCAACATATTTATCATTTCTAAATTTTCAGGCCTATATTTTATTCCAAACAAATTAACTCATTTAAGGTTTTTTAGTGTGTTTTTTTTTTTAGAAATAGACAAATTCCCAAAACAGGTGCATAGATGGCGCTTTGAAATTTACGTTTTCAAATTTTAATCTGGAGACCTGGGTTTGACCTCGACTAGATCAAACGATTATTTTCTGTGGTTTTCTTATTTGTACCTATGTGATTTGTTGGTGCAGTTCTTTTTGTTTTAATAAACTCGGCCTTGGCCTGGTAGTTTGTTGTTAGGTTAAGTACATGCATATATCTACGACCAATTAAACGGTGGAACTTTGCGTGGTTTCTTGTTTTTTTTAAATTTTAACATTTGAAGAACTTAAAACTAACGATTGTTGGTTATATAATATATATTAAGGAGGGTAATTTAAGGTAGAGTGCAAAGAAACTTTAAGATAAGATTCTTTTTTATTTCTTACAGTTTTTATAGCGAAAAATATTTATGGCTAAAATAAATATTATTCTAGATTAATTTTCTACAAAATTTTACCAGAACTTTTAGAATGAAAGGAAAATGTTCTTTTCAAATTCCGTAATCCCCGTGAAATATGTTTAGCAAATTACACTTAACGTTTCCATTTAAGTGATTTATTTTGACAAAAAAAAAGGGTTTTTTATCATAAAAACATAAATATTTTCCTTCCACTCCACGTTAGTAAATGTTGGCACTGGCTTCTCATCTTGGCTGAATGTTTTAATAATCTATCTAATAATAATAAAAGGAATGTGTTTTGTGTTTGTTTGTGTGTGTGCGACACCCAGCCGAATCTACGGCACGCAGAGATCTGAAATTTTTAACATAGGTGGACGGAAGGGGGTCCGAATGCACCTCGAAGACGGATTTTTAAATTTTTAACTAGGCTATTTTTAACAAATTTTTGAAGAAAATATTGTTAATCTGGTTTAGAATAACGTTTCAGAGATAACAGTGATAAAAAAAAATATGCCTCATCCTCCTCGGGGAAAAAAAAGTGTACGAAATCGACCGTAATTCTAAACTATTTTTGTAGGGGGGGGTGGGGGGGCCTTATATAATTGTTATACCACATGGGTCACGGGTAACGCCGTGCGGGATTGCTAGTGTATTATACTAAAGCATAGTTTCGTCCTGTGTCACCCAAAATGACATTTTTGGCGCTAGTGTTAATATGTGTGGATAGCTACCGTGCCTTGGGCATAACTAACATAATTAATTAATTTAAGCCAAACCTGCTTCGGTGGCCGCATGGTCTAAGGCGTCACTCTCGCAGTAGATTAGACTGCCGATGACCAGGAGACTGAGGTTGATTTTTCATTCTCCCTCCACGAAAATCTGGTTACACTTCCTCTAAATATGACCTTCCTAATGTCTATAACCATTAGAGTAATTATTACTTAAGCGTATGACACGAACGGGTAGAGAGTACATCAGACAAAAGAAATCGATCATAGACAGTCAAAACTTTCTTCCTTTCCAAAATCTTGGTTTAGTGAATGTTCATAATCACAAGGCTTTCTCCTAATATCCATCAAAAGTGACAGCTGTACACTACATGACTTGACGTATGAACACGTGAAAGTAGATCCAGTAACTCATCTAACTATAGAATACTCTTACTTTTAAGAAAATTGGATTGAACAGCAGGTTAAAGAAAAGTGACATTTCTTCCCGTCTGTTAACATAAATTACTATCTGTGACGTCATATTTGGTAGTAGTATGAACCAGGATTAGGAGGTGGCGACGTTCATAAGACGTAACCCTCCTTGATTGGTATTCTTGGGACAGCGGCCGTGGAAAACAAGAAGATGTTTTCAAATGGCGAGGTTCTGTTTTGATGTCTCGCGTAATGGTCTGTTATGTCCGACTGTTTAGTTTGGTGCTCTTCCACCTCGTGGAACATTCGATCCTGTACATTCACCGCTCTTTGATCCTTTACTGACCCTCACCAGACGGGGGGCCCTGTTATCCCAGTTAACCCCCCGTCTTCACCCCCAATTTAAAAGACTTAATTTTTTAAAATATTATTACGGTAAACCGATTTTCAGCCGTGTGAGGTATCAGGGAAATGTCCTAAAAGGTAAATAAATGTAATCATTAATGCTACCATCCGTGTTTTTATACATATAAGGGTTGAATTCTCCCCAACCCTTTGTTAGATTTTCTCCCCCAAGGAACTTGATCTGTATAAAGGTACAAAGAACAACTGTGCCAAGTTTGAATTAAATCGGTTAATGGGTTCAAATGTTACGGTGAGACATGTTCACCATAGACGGACAAATACAAATCGGTGTAGTTAAAACTGAGAGCTCATTCCACTCGATCATTAGATCAAACCACATGGTTTTGTTTTTATTTGTTTCTCCACTCTTACTATATTTGGTAGATCGCCTGTACACTAGGGAGCCTACTATATAAGCACACAAGCAAAAATCTCCCCCCAACCAACTTTTTTTCCCCCTCTGTCACCTAAGCTAGCGCCCCCCCCCCTCCAAATGGTGGGGCCCTGTGCGACCGAACCATTTGCACAACCTGAAGATTGGTTTGGTGTGATTTCTATCCATCCATAGTTGGGAATACGATCAACCCTTAAGCCGGTTAGTGCTGACTGCACCATCTGGTAGAAATCCTATGAACTAGAGGAGTTCAGAAAGTGTGGTGGTTCCTCTCCCTTATATTACACTCTGAATTTCTATGAGCGAGCGCGATAGGGCCTACCAATGTTGCCAGGAATGGTATTTCCACCCAAATACCTTCCAGTTCTTTTACGATGTGTTTATTTTTCAAAAAACGGGTTTCCTATGTATGTACCAGTCATCAAATTAATTTTTTGTAATGAAAGTACACTAAAATCGCGACTATCCGGCCGAAAGTGGCGGCATTCCAGGCCGGATAATACGGGATCCAATTGTAAATAACTTTAATCATGGGTTTGCGTACTTTTTTTTTAAACTATCGCACAACATTTAACTTTGTTTTAATACAATCTTCCCATTTTATGATTGCGATTTAAAATAGTAATACAATAAATTGTAGGAGGAAAGTAAAAATTAAACGACAAAGATATTTTTTTAAATCTTCACAATAAATCACTTTATTTTTGAAATGTGACACCGGCTACAAAGCAAGAACAAGTGAAAATAGAGCGTCAAATGGAACACATTATAAATTCAGTAAATGTTGGATATTTACCGGTTTATTTATTTTAAAACGCACTTGTTAACACCGAGAACCTAGCCGGATAATACGGTGGCCGGATAATCGCGACTCTAGTGTAGTTCAAAAGCTAAGAAATTAGCTTTCAGGTCATGAATAATTGTAGTGAGCCAAGTTCATTTTGTGGATAAGAATTGTATTTTTTTATATAATCTTCTCAAATTTATCTTAAATTTATCACCACTCCCCCAGTGATGACGTAGTTCAGAAATGAGAAAATCTTGAAAATAAAAATATATAAAAATGTTGAATGAAAATCTCAGTCTAAGTGAATAATTAATAACTTTTTTTTGCCCGTTTCGGTGATCAAACGGTCCAAGTTGTCACTCACGCAATCAACTTAGACTGCCGGTGACGTGTAGATCTAGGTTCGCATCCTGGTCGGGTGCATTGTGGGTGGTTTTTTTCCAAAATGGCTTACCATTCTTTCTCCACGGAAATACGGGTACAGGTTTTCTAAATTCAACCTTCCTCGTCCCTAACAGATTAGCGTAATTAGTATTTTATCTGAGTAATTTAATTTGCACTTATACCTAGAACAGACACAACACCCAGACCCCTGGACGTTAATTCATCACTGTTAAGGGGGGGAAACCCACATTTCGCGAACTATACATTTTTCAGCCATACCGTGGATCGAACCGGGGCTTTTAGTTCATTAGTCAGATAGTCCACCAGCTTAGCTAAATCGTTGGACAGTGTTATTATAATAGGGGTGACCTGGTGGTCTAGGGGTAAAATGTCGGACTTCTGTGCTGGGGGTCTGGGGTTCAATCCTCGATCCCGGCACGGATTTATCAGATTGCCAAACCCTTCCTTCACCTCTGACAAGACGCGTATTAATCACAACTTGTGAATGTGTGGAATGCCAGGCCTCCACCGTGGTTCGGATCACACGTTAAACTGTAGGTCCTCCATTTCATCTCACAATCACCTTACCATTACACATTAGCGTAAGTGCGTATAACCCGAACGGGTAGTAAGACGCGGTGCTAAGTATTATTATTATGTCTTGAAAGAACGTGCAAGACGCCAGCGAGAGACTTGAACGCTTGGTGAAGACATGAGCCTCCCTTTGTATCCTCCGTCCACCTCGTTCTGAGTATCCTGAGGAAGAGTTAAATTATAACCCAACTCTCACCTAGCGACTACAGCGCTCAGTGGCTGAGTGTGTCATTAACTTTGGGTCAGCTACGTCGGTACCTCAATATTATAAAAGAATACATCTTCTCCAGGTATTATTATTAGCACCGCGTCTTACTACCCGTTCGGGTTGTACGCACTTACACTAATGTGTAATGGTAGGGTGATTGTGAGATGAAATGGAGGACCTACAGTTTAACGTGGGATCCGAACCACGGTAGAGGCCTGGCATTCCACACATTCACAAGTTGTGATTAATACACGTCTTGTTAGAGGTGAAGGAAGAGTTTGATAATCAGATAAATCTGTACCAGGACCGAGGATTGAACCCCGGACCCTCAGCACAGAAGTCCGACATTTTACCCCTAGACCACCAGGTCACCTTTCCTCAAATAGTAAATCGGTAGAAAATCAATCAAATAATTTGCAGGCTGGATTAAGTATTTACTAACGACTTTGCCCTTCCACCCCCGACTATACCCCTTTCTCCACCCATCATCCCCCGACACACTACCTGATCTGCATGCACATATGTAATAGGCTATAGGCGCTCCCCCCCCCCCCCCAACCCCTCTCCTCCTTCAGCTTCTTAACCCAGTAAACAGGAAGACATCACTGCGGAAATGTTCCTATCCAAAATTTACCAGAAAAGGTTCATCTCTACTCGTATTGATTCGAACCACTGACCGATGTCGAAAAAAATGTATCATTGGTGAGATGTGGGTTTCCCCTTTCACAGTGATAACTAGATGAACTGGGGACTGGGTGTTGTGGATTTAAGTTAGGTTATAAGTCGTGTGTGCCGATAAAATCAGTCTGGTCAGAAAGTGCGCGTTAAATACCTCAAATAATAATAATATCAATACAAAGTCTGTTCAGCGTAGGAATTGTTTTCTGAAAGGCCTTTTTCCCTACCAGAAATCTATTATATAGTAGGATAGTGGTAGGAAAAAAGACCTTTCAGAGAGTAATAGTTACCGTGAATGGAGTATATATTCTTCTTTTCAAGCCGTGATTGAAAGTCACTCACCAAAAGTTTTTATTTTTGTATTGACGTAGTCAACCGCCTTCATCTCGTCCTGTCTGTAATCTTTGTTTATGAAGTGAAGGTAAGCCTTTAGAAGTTATCGTTTGTTTATCATTTTCACAGACGCCTTCACTTAAAAAACGAACCCGCCTCGGTGGCGTAGTTGGCTAACGCGCTAGTCGTGTAGAGCCCGACTGGCGAGGACGGGGAGATCGAGGTTCGAATCTCGGTCGGGTGAACTGGGGGTGGTTTTTCCTAAATAGTTTTCCAGTCTCCCTCCACGCAAATGCTGGTTCACTTCTTCTAAATGCAACCTTCTCAAATACTAATCCATTAGCGTAATTAGTACTTAAGCGTATAATCCGAACGCGTAGTAAGACGCGGTGCTAAATAATAGTAAAAACTTAAAAACGATAAAAATATTATTGGTTTTTTTTTTTGGTGAAAGTTTTGGCTCCTAAAAGGGACAGCTGCTCAACATATGTATGGGCTTACAGAACATATGGTTTGGCGTATGACCACATGAAAGTAGATCTGATGACTTTCCCTAGCTGTCAGATAAGGTTATTTACAAAAGAAATCGCTGCTGTGACGTCAGCACGAGATCCAGCCAACATGTGTTCCCCCTTGTTTTTTAGACTTCCTGGCAGTACAGCTGATGTTCCGACATTCCCCCCGAGTGACCTTGCAAGGGTTCGAAGGACGGACAAATACCTGCAGTGCTCGTCTTCGGAAACACCGTGCCTCATGAGGCCTCGTTTCTGAATTGACGAGATGATAGTCGGTTCTGGCCCTAGTTCCGGCCGCTGAGCATAATCCTGGTCTCGAGACTTAATGTATTTGTGAAACAAGCTCCAGCGATACAAATTATCTGAACACTTCCCTTTTGTACGTGGATGATGGTCTCTATTGCCTCCATCGCGAGTATGATGGTCTCTATTGCCTCCATCGCGAGTATGATGGTCTCTATTGCCTCCATCTAGAGAATGATGGTCTCTATTGCCTCCATCTAGAGAATGATGGTCTCTATTGCCTCCATCGCGAGTATGATGGTCTCTAGTGCCTCCATCGCGAGTATGATGGTCTCTAGTGCCTCCATCGCGAGTATGATGGTCTCTATTGCCTCCATCGCGAGTATGATGGTCTCTAGTGCCTCCATCTAGAGAATGATGGTCTCTATTGCCTCCATCGCGAGTATGATGGTCTCTATTGCCTCCATCGCGAGTATGATGGTCTCTAGTGCCTCCATCGCGAGTATGATGGTCTCTATTGCCTCCATCGCGAGTATGATGGTCTCTATTGCATCCATCGCGAGTATGATGGTCTCTATTGCCTCCATCGCGAGTATGATGGTCTCTATTGCCTCCATCGCGAGTATGATGGTCTCTAGTGCCTCCATCGCGAGTATTTGCTGATTTCCTAGAGTCCCTCCATGACGTACACTCTCTATATGACAATGTAAAGATATATAATAGAATTTGAACAAACGGCCCTTACGCGCTTCGGTGGTCATGTGGTCTAAGGCGTCTATCTCGCAATGGGCTGGACTGCCAGATGACCGGGAGATCGGGGTTTGAATTCCGGTCGGTTGTACTGGGAGTATTTTTTCCTAAATGATGATCCACTCTCACTTCCACGCAAATGCGGGTACACTTCATATAAATTCAATTTTCCTAATCCTTAACACGCTAACTTATTGTAATTATTACATATGCGTACAACCCGAATGGGCAGTAAGACATGGTCAAGAAAAAAAATCTATCTTTCTTATTTGTGCGTGATCTTGTAGTAAAATGCTCGCCTCGGAACCCGATGTTCGTGGGTTCAAACCCAGCCGGGGTCAACACATGTTTCCTGAGCGATAAAAATCCGTAGCACAACTTCCTTTAGATGGTAGGTAAAGCCGTTTGCCCCATGTCGGTTGTGGCGAGTAAAACAGCTCTGGAAGGTACAGTATTGGAAAATAACTTTCCCGGTAAAATTGGTAGTACCTTTCACTCTCGCTCATAGAAATTCTCGTGTGTGCTGAAATAATTAGTCGGTTCAGAAAGTGCACGTTAAATATTTCCATAAATAGATACTACATATTAGTACGTTCACCGTATCGTACTACCCGGTAACATTTAAGGGAGGGATATTTGTAAATCTAGGTTTCGAGCCCCGTGTCTATCAAAGCAGAGCTCACCTGATTGACGCCCTAGTCTGCGTGGTAACCGGTACTGTGCTGACTGTGTGTCCAGCTCGAGTGAAACCTCCTCCCAGGACGTTACTGTCGAAAGTTGAGAGATTTATCGAGGAACGGACAGACAGACAGACAGACAGAGAGATTCTTCTCGCTCAAAGCTTGATTGGTCGCGTGGTGGCAGCGATTATCCGCCGGTTAGACTCGCTCTCGGGTACACTAGTTCCATCCCAGGACATATCTGGTATTTATAAAAGATACTAAGAGTTACTTTCACGCGTTCATACGTCAAGTCGTGTGATATGCAGCTCTCGTCACTCCTGATAGAACTCCCATAAAATAACAATAATATATAAATAGTAAAATATTGTCACTTTATATTTTATAAAAGTTGTTCCAAATATCCATTATTTATATTTTGCAGTTTTAAAAAAAAGTGCTCTAGTAAATAAAATATTACTCACTTCGGTGGCTGAACTGTCCAAGGCATCACTTTCGTAATATACTAGACTGTCGATGGCGGGGTTTGACCCCGGTCCGGTGTATACTGAGGGTGGTTTTACGTAAACGGTTTCTCACTCTCTTCGTGCAAATGCGGGTACACTTCCTATAAATTCAACCTTCCTCATGTCTCACACATTAGAGTGATTAGTACATAATGTGTATAACCCGAACGGGTAGTAATACTCGGTGCTAATAATAAACTATCAACAGTATTGTTGAATATCTGTCAAGAACATGGCGTAACCTTGGAACAGGAAACTGTTGATATTTTCCAGGCGAGGGAAACTAAACTAAACATAATAGCCACTGGAGACATATTTGATTTATTTTGGACAGATAAAATATTTTTGTGATAAAAACTGTAAAATAATACGTACTTACCCGCCTCGGTGGCGTAGTTGGCTAACGCGCTAGTCGTGTTGAGCTCGACTGCCGAGGACGGGGAGATCGAGGTTCGAATCTCGGTCGGGTGAACTGGGGTGGTTTTTCCTAAATGGTTTTCCACTCTCCCTCCACGCAAATACGGCCTTCCCAATTCCTAACCCATTAGCGTAATTAGTACTTAAGCGTATAACCCGAACGGGTAGTAAGACGCGGTGCTAAATAATAATAATAATACGTACTTAAACTCCCATTCCTTTATGGCCCTTTTTTTATATTAATAATAATAGTTAAAGTACCGGCTGCTCGCAAGCAATCGTATCACTGGGATACAGTCCCACACTCCTTTCTCAATACTGAGGTCACCTGGACTCGAACCACTGACCTCGGCCGACCCCTCTGTCGTGTGTAAGACAGCTCTGCCCGCCACCATACACCACCATATATCCACCGTTACTAGGAGACAAGAGCTCCCTGGACTCGAACCACTGACCTCGGCCGACCCCTCAGTCGTGTGTAAGACGGCTCTGCCCGCCACCATACACCACCATATATCCACCGTTACTAGGAGAAGAGAGCCGCCCAAGCACGTGACTATATTTATAGACATTTTCTTGGTCTTAACTTTCCTTTATTTTCTCTCCACCTCCCAAGGTCGCTGGCAGCAGCTCTGCAGATTCTTCTTCGAAAACATTTACCAACAGGTTCACCTTTTGGAGACTTGTTTTTGATACAAACATTATTGTGTCTGTGGTGGACATCGATTTAAAAAACTGGTAAGGTGAACCTTTTTTCATCCCTTTACCTAGAAATTGAGATATTATGTACTTGAAACTCCGTAATACATTGTTATAGAAAAATATTGGAGAAAGAGAGCATCATATTTTACCAAGGAACATAAATAAAATAGTATACTCTGTTACAGAAACATATTGAGACAAAAGTAACATCTCTGTCCATCAAAGAACATAACAACCTACTCCCCATTTCCCAGACCTCAATTTAATAAACCCACTTGGTTTCTGGAGTTTAGGAATATCTGATATGTTAGTCTAAAGCCTTCTTATCTGTGTAACACAATCCCACAATCCCCTTCCATAAAATAGAAAAATCTCTGCTATCAATTATCTTACAGATTAAAATTTTGTGTGTCTTTGTCAATAACATTTTATTTTATTCTGAAAACAAAGAAAGTTTCGTGCAAAAAAACAAACAAACAAGTTTGCAGCATCGTTTCAAAAAAGTTTCCCTAATAATGTATTTTTAAACGCGTGTAAGATAAGAACCACATGTTAAAAAAAGGTTGATCTTTTAGGTTAGGTCGGTCCGCGATCCTTCGGTAGGTATCGTTTAGAAAGTTCGCGTTCGAATCACAGAAACCCCCGGCTCTTTGTTTTCTACAAACTTGGAACTATCTCGTTCCGGCAATCTTCAATGATTTCGGGAGTTAATCGTCGGTTGGTTTTTTTTTTTTTTTAATTTAGCACCGCGTCTTACTACCCGTTCGGGTTATACGCTTAAGTACTAATTACACTAATTGATTAGGAATTGGGAAGGTTGAATTTAGAGGAAGTGAACCCGCATTTGCGTGGAGGGAGAGTGGAAAACCATTTAGGAAAAACCACTCCCAGTTCACCCGACCGAGATTCGAACCTCGATCTCCCCGTCCTCGGCGGTCTGGCTCAACACGACTGACGCGTTAGCCAACTACGCCACCGAGGCGGGTGGTTGGTTTTATTCTACCGAGCGTCGGCTACCAGAAGGTTCGTGAACAAGCCTTAGTTAGAAACTCAGGGTAGGTTCACCATCCGAAATGGGAGTGTTTTGGAGTTCACTAATTATCTTGCAGTACCACCCGCTTCGCTGGTTGAGTGGTCTTGCAAGTCGCAGTAGACTAGACTGCCGATTATGGGGAGACCGAGGTTCGAATCTCTTTCGGGTGTACAGAGGTTTTTTTTTTCTAAAATGGTTTTACACTCTTTCTCCACACAAACGTGGATACACTTTCTCTAAATATAACCTTCCAAATCCCTCAAACCCTAAGCGTAATTAGTACATAAGAGTGTAACCCGAACGGGTAGTAATACGCGGTGCTAAAAGAAAAACTGTTTGGTGACCTGGTGATCTAAGGGTAAGGTGTCAAAACTTCTGTGTTGGGGGTCCGGGGTTCACTCCTCGGTCCCGGCACAGATTTATCTGATTGCCAAACCCTTCCTTCACCTCTGACAAGACGTGTATTAATCACAACTTGTGAATGTGTGGAATGCCAGGCCTCCACCGTGGTTCGGATCCCACGCTAAACTGTGGGTCCTCCATTTCATCTCACAATCACCCTACCATTACACATTAGCGTAAGTGCGTATAACTGAACGGGTAGTAAGATGCGGTGCTAATAATAATAATAATAATAATAATAATAATAATAATAACAACAACTGTTTATCCATTTGTCTCTAGTGTGTGTCGCAGAGTTATGGGTCAACTCATGCCATGACACGTCACTCGAGCAGTTTCTGATCTGCATTGTCGGCAAACTTGTGACTCAAGCTTTAGAAGAAACAAGAGTCTTGTTATCTTGTTGTATCTTGTATCTTGTATCCGTGCGGTTTGAACACGCTCGTGTATCGCACGGCAATGGGTGCGAAGGGTGTTGTCCAACTAACTATATTTTTATCCTCGTTAACAGTATTGTTATTACTATTATTATAATGTTGTGAAGCGATTCACCTTGGCGGTTAGTTCACTTCCATTTGTAGTGTACAGAGGAAGGAGTCGACCTTGGTGCCTCAGAGAACAGTCGGGTGACATTCAGCGATATTATAATGGAGGAGTCGGGAGCGGGTTGGTCGACCAAGGATGAGTCCATACCTTGGGGCTAACAGGGCCAATGTGAAATGGAATTGTCAGCCGGGCTTTAGCTCAGACCCAGTTTGTACCAGGGGTCATTCATAGACCGCATGTAGACAGTAGATCTCCCACATGTAACACCAGGTAGACATTAGATCTCCCCCATGTAACACCATGTAGACATTAGAGCTCCCCATGTAACACCATGTAGACAATAGATCTCCCACATGTAACACCATGTAGACAATAGATCTCCCACATGTAACACCATGTAGACATTAGATATCCTCCATGTAACACCATGTAGACATTAGATATCCTCCATGTAACACCATGTAGACATTAGAGCTCCCCCCATGTAGCACCATGTAGACAGTAGATCTCTCACATGTAACACCATGTAGACATTAGATCTCCTCCATGTAACACCATGTAGACATTAGAGCTCCCCCCATGTAACACCATGAAGACATTAGATCTCCTCCATGTAACACCATGTAGACATTAGAGCTCCCCCCATGTAACACCATGTAGACAATAGACCTCCCCCATGTAACACATGTAGATATTAGAGCTCCCCCATGTAACACATGTAGATATTAGAGCTCCCCCCATGTAACACCATGTAGACATTAGAGCTCCCTCCATGTAACACATGTAGATATTAGAGCTCCCCCCATGTAGCACCATGTAGACAGTAGATCTCTCACATGTAACACCATGTAGACATTAGATCTCCTCCATGTAACACCATGTATACATTAGATCTCCTCCATGTAACACCATGTAGACATTAGATCTCCTCCATGTAACACCATGTAGACATTAGATATCCTCCATGTAACACATGTAGATATTAGAGCTCCCCCATGTAACACCATGTAGACATTAGAGCTCCCCCCATGTAACACCATGTAGACATTAGATCTCCTCCATGTAACACCATGTAGACATTAGAGCTCCCTCCATGTAACACCATGTAGACATTAGAGCTCCCCCCATGTAACACCATGTAGACATTAGATCTCCTCCATGTAACACCATGTAGACAATAGAGCTCCCCCATGTAACACATGTAGATATTAGAGCTCCCCCATGTAACACATGTAGATATTAGAGCTCCCCCCATGTAACACCATGTAGACATTAGAGCTCCCTCCATGTAACACCATGTAGACATTAGATCTCCTCCATGTAACACCATGTAGACATTAGATCTCCTCCATGTAACACCATGTAGACATTAGAGCTCCCTCCATGTAACACCATGTAGACATTAGAGCTCCCCCCATGTAACACCATGTAGACATTAGATCTCCTCCATGTATCACCATGTAGACATTAGAGCTCCCCCCATGTAACACCATGTAGACAATAGAGCTCCCCCATGTAACACATGTAGATATTAGAGCTCCCCCATGTAACACATGTAGATATTAGAGCTTCCAGAATCAGAATTTTTCATATAATTCAAATACAAAATATAATTATTGTATCTTCCGAAATAGCTAATAATAAAGCCACCTTACCAATACAATTTAATAAAGCAGTTAATATACAAGTATTATAAGATTTTACATTTTGATAATAAATTACCAAACAATATTAAACCAAACCCAAGCCATCCCATTCCAATAACATTCTAATTAATGTCGGTTTAATACCTATACATATTATTGACAAAACAAACATTAAAACTAATAAAATAAAACGATTAATATTGTAATCACCAGATATTATACAATCCTCTCTGTATGTAACAACCAAATAAGAAATAAACAAAACGAATCTTTTAACAATCATAGCTATTCAATCAATTAGCAAAGTTATCACAATTGAAAAGGGGTTTAAAATTAATCAATTCCAATCCGATAAAACAAACCAAATCATTAATTAAAAAAAATTAATACCAAATCTAAATAAAATTAATCTAATCCCAACAGCGTTACATTATTTATGGGTGACCCCCCTCCCCCCCAAGTTCTCAGCGGGCTTAGTCAACTTATTCGTGTAATTCTTATATTATGCTTCGGTGGACGCGTGGTCTAAGGCGCTACTCTCTTGACAGAATGAAATAATGGTGACGGGGAGAGCGAGGTTCGAATCTAGGTCAGTATAGGCCTACTAAGGGTGTTTTTTTTTTCTAAATTGAATCCCACTCCCCTTCCACACAAATACGGGTACATTTATTTTAAATTATACCTTCCTATTCATTACCCTACCACTGTGAATATGTGAGTAACCTGGGAAACTACCGATTTTGATAAATCTTATCAATACATTTGTAATAATAATAATAATATTGTAAAATGTGTATCTTTTTTATCTCCACGTCTTACTACCCGTCCAGGTTATACGAACATATGATAATGATTAATGAGGAGGAGATGAGGAAGGAAGCGTCTTAGTGATAATACCACCCGCATTTGCGTGGAAGGAGAGTTGGAAAGAAATTAGGGGGAGCCACCCTCAGTAGACTCTAACCCCGATATCCTCGTCTTCAGCAGATCAGTCCAACACAAGAATGACGCCTTAGACCGCTCGTCCACCGAGGCGGGTAAAATGTTATCAATGTTGATCACAACAACAACATATGTTTATATTTTCTAAATCGTTGTTCCTTCTGTCGGTATTCCGGTCAGTTTCTCCGGCCGGTACAAACTATTCCACTTTCGATCTCTGCTCCTCCCCCCCCCCCAAAAAATGTACTGTCCAGACTTGAAAGGGGGGGGGCCCTCGCTGTTATCCACCCACACACTTTCTAAACCTTCTGGACCAGTCGGTGTTCAACTGGATCTCGATCAACTTATGTAACTACCTGCACTCTGTCCGCCGAGATAAGGTGGTCTGATCTATACCCAACGGCTGTGGTACCAAGGGGCAGGGGGGGCACTTTCCCCCCCATCTTTATAGATAATTCTTCACTCCAACCCCTGGAATAAATCTCTCCCCCTTTAAATTTATTTCAATCCCCTCTGATGATCTAGAATATTTCACGATTAAAAACCCAACTCCAAATAGCTTTTAAAGCCATCTAGTTTTCAAAAATTTGCTAAGTTAGAGAGATCCTAGCTCCCCTTTGGATTGGGAGGACAACCCCCTCAGAAACCCCTCTTCTTCTTTTTCCAAACTCCCTCCACCCCCCACCCCCCTTCTGCTCCCTGCACAAATAAAGTTCCGGCTTCACTCTCAGTTCACACCTCTTTGTTATTTATTTATTATTTAGCACCGCGTCTTACTACCCGTTCGGGTTATACGCTTAAGTACTAATTACACTAATGGATTAGGAATTGGGAAGGTTGAATTTAGAGGAAGTGAACATGCATTTGCGTGGAGGGAGAGTGGAAAACCATTTAGGAAAAACCACCCCCAGTTCACCCGACCGAGATTCGAACCTCGATCTCCCCGTCCTCAGTGGTCTGGCTCAACACGACTGGCGCGTTAGCCAACTACGCCACGGAGGCGGGTACCTCTTTGTTGATTTGTAGAGTTTCTTCGTTCGGTGTCAGAGCCGACTATCAGCATCACGAAGTGGAGTTTAGTAACAAGGAAAAACAGAAAAATATGGAAATCAACAGGAACAGGTCAAGGAATGGTCAAGACTTTAAAACAACTCATTTGCACCCTGTTGGAATTGAACTCCGACCTAAAATGGTAGAGTCTGCTACACTATCCTTGCGGCCAAAACTGAATGTGTGCTTAAACTAGCTCTAGCATTTAGAGGAGTCTTTGTCCGGCGACCAGAGTATAAAGTTCCTTGTGAGCTGTATATAATATCTAGCACTGAGAGGAGTCTCTGTACAGCGACCAGAGTATAAATTTGCTTGTGGACTATATATAATATCTAGCAAAGAGAGGAGTCTCTGTACAGCGACCAGAGTATAAAGTTGCTTGTGAACTGTATATTATATCTAGAATTGAGAAGAGTCTCTGTCCAGCGACCAGAGTATAAAGTTGCTTGTGGACTGTATCTAGCACTGAGAGGAGTCTTTGTCCGGCGACCAGAGTATAATGTTACTTGTGAACTGTATCTAGCACTGAGAGGAGTCTTTGTCCGGCGACCATAGTATAAAGTTGCTTGTGGACTGTATCTAGCACTGAGAGGAGTCTTTGTCCGACGACCATAGTATAAAGTTGCTTGTGGACTGTATCTCGCATTTAGAGGAGTCTCTGTCCAGCGACCAGAGTATAAAGTTACTTGTGATTGTTTGTGAGCTGCAGAATAGATATCGCGCCATCTTCAATAGGTTCAAGGATCAGGTTTTTTCTTTCTAAACGAGGGTCCTCTTCAAATATAGGCCAATCCGACTATTATCTTCAACGCGTGTTGGTGCTAAATAACATTTCGAAACTTATAATTGTTCATGTCAATAAAACATCGGGTTGGCCAACTCCTGTTCTGGACTTTAAAAAATGTCAACTCAAGCAGCAGAATCTGCCAAATGATTATCATAAAATGTTAGTTTAAGTTGATCCTGAGCCCTGTAAATATCACTTGAATTGGACATGTTCATAGACGTATCAACAACACTCTAGTTGGGTCATGGTAACTTTGGTTGTGTTTTATGACGGATCAAAACTTGCTCAAATAAATGTTACGACACTTTCGAGACAGACTTTCTCTTATTGGGGCTACTGGGGCTACTGGGGCTAGCTCTGGCACCGAAACGCGCAATTTCGGATTTCGAGGGAAGTCTGTTCCATCTTTTTTGGGTTTTCTTTTTAGAACCGCGTCTTACTACCTGTTCAGGTTATACGCGAATATACTAATCACACTAATGTGTTAGGGATGAGTAAGGTTGAATTTAGAGGAAGTGTACCCGAATTTGCGTGGAGGAAGAGTGTAAAAAAACCATTTAGGGAAAAACCCTCCCTCAGTTCACCTAACTGGTATTCGAACCCTGATATCACCGCCATCATCGGCAGTTCAATCTTTCGAGAGAGTGACGTCATAGACCTACTCATACGAGTGTTTGCAATGATCAATTCGGACATATTCATAAAATAAACGCGTTTAGGTTAAAAAAATACCTTTTTTAAACTAGCTAATAGGGCCTACATTAAAAAATATTTTTCTTTGATATATTATAAATATTCCATTGTGTACACTTCATATTAATATCTAGTTATACTAAATTGCAGACCCATTCATTAAATACTTTGCTTTAACAATAGTACTAGAAAAAACATAAAATAGCGAGTCTGACTCCTCATAACTATGAAATGTAATGGTTTGAAATCATTGAATCACCATTTATAGATTGTTAAAATTGGGAAATACCTTTTTGGTTGTGTGTATCGAATGACCTTAAGGAGCCCATACACGACTTTGCCGAAACTGGTTTGTTGTATTTTAAACAGGTTTACAACGATTCAAACGAAAGTGTGTTTTTTTCCCCCCCTTAAAATATATTTTATTAAAGTCTCTATTAAATCAATTGGAAGACTACTAGCCTTTCGTCGCCATTTACTGATTGGTGGTTCCAAATTATACTTATTACTTATAATGCTAGGATAATTGATTATTTGCTTATCCTCGATAATAATATACTTTTAAAAGAGTTCATGAATTATTAATTTTGTAAAACGGTTGATTACTCGAGCGCCACCTACTTAAAGGTAAATATCATCCTGTAACTGTATTTATTTCTGATGGTAATGACAGTTCTGAAGCTTCCAAAACACTAAAACAATCCTCAACTATCTTAGAATGTTCTGTTGTGACCCTCACACTGCTGTATTTCTTATGGTGATGACAGTTCTGAAGCTTCCAAAACACTAAAACAATCCTCAACTATCTTAGAATGTTCTGTTGTGACCCTCACACTGCTGTATTTCTTATGGTGATGACAGTTCTGAAGCTTCCAAAACACTAAAACAATCCTCAACTATCTTAGAATGTTCTGTTGTGACCCTCACACTGCTGTATTTCTTATGTGAGACAGTTCTGAAGCTTCAAAACACTAAAACAATCCTCAACTATCTTAGAATGTTCTGTTGTGACCTCACACTGCTGTATTTCTTATGGTGATGACAGTTCTGAAGCTTCCAAAACACTAAAACAATCCTCAACTATCTTAGAATGTCTGTTGTGACCCTCACACTGCTGTATTTCTTATGGTGATGTCAGTTCTGAAGCTTCCAAAACACTAAAACAATCTTCAACTATTTCAGATGTTCTGTTGTGACCCTCACACTGCTGTATTTCTATGGTAATGTCAGTTCTGAAGCTTCCAAAACACTAAAACAATCCTCAACTATCTCAGAATGTTTTGTTACTAAATATGACTTTATTGGTTTGAAAAAGTTTGGGTATATGTTTCCTAACATTGACTTTGTCTAATATTATATATATATATGCTCTATTTATGTTCAAACAATGTCAAAATTAAAATACACGTACAAATCAGGGGGCTGTGCTACCATAAAAAAAGCACTTCAGAGAACTTCTAGAAGTGTTTAATATTTAGAAATTTTCCTAGCCTTCGGCAATTTAGGGGGTAATGTGTCCAACAACCCTCCCTTCCCCTGAAATTATTGTCCGGCTACGGCCTTGCCTGAAACGTCCTTAAATACAATAAGTTATTCCTCGTACAACCCCCCCCCCCCCCCCCCGCACTTCTCATGTCTTATAAACTCGACGGACAAAACAGTCCACTTTTCATAGGAAGGAAGGAAAGTCGAGAAATACAAACATTGATAACATTCCAAGGCCGTAGCCAGCCAATAATTTCGGGGGGGGGGGGGGGTTGGGCCCATCCTCCAATTGCCAGAGAAGCTAGAAAAAATTCTAAATAAAAAACAGTTCTAGAAGTTCTCTGAATTTATTTTATGACAACACATAACACCATACTGCCGAAGGCTAGAAATTTTTTTAAATAATAAACACCTCTGGAAGCTTATGGTAACACAGCCCCCTGATTTGTACTTGTACCTTAATTTTTATATTGTTTGAACCATAAATAAAGCCATATGTATTTTGTTCATAAAATTTCGGGGGGGGGGGGGGAGGGGAGGTTGAACCCCGAAACCCCCCCTGACTACGGCCTTGTAACATTCTATATATATTATTATTATATTATTATTATTATTTTTATTATTATTGTTTTATATGTATTATAGGATCTATCAAAAGTGACAGGTCTAGATCACATGAATTGACGTATGAATATATGAAAGTAGATCTAGTAATATTTTTACTAGCCTCCAGATAAGGTTCTTCCAGTGAAAGTTGGACTGTATATTTGTACTAATGGAATACGGGTGTAGAAATCTGAGGCAATGTATCCGCATTTGCGTGTAGGGAGAGTGGTAAACTATTTATAAACAAACAAAAAAAAACTTTCATCCCAGCGGTCCGTGCTTCGAATCTCCATCACCGTCAAAACCAGACCAGACGAGCCCGGCGGCTTGTCCGCGTGTCCACCCAAGTTGGGAGAGGGTTGTTCTGACGTGACGGAGATTCGAACCAGGGAAGAGCGGCGCCACGCAGTGTCATAACTGAAAGTGAGTCTCTTCCTTCAGGGACAGACAGACACGAGGTGTTTTGTTTTGTTTTGTTTGCTGGCGTGTAACGGTACAAGCAGCTGTGATGTCAGTGGGTTGGTAGACCTGCTCGGGGAAACACATATACAGTAGCCCCATGGCTTCTTTGGTGCTGACTGTCAGAAGTGACAGCTGCTAAACACATGTTTTTTGCAGATCATATGGTTCGGCGTAGGGATACATAATTTGGTCTGTAACTTTTCAAAGCCGTCAGCTGTCAGTCAGCACCAAAGAAGCCATGGGGCTACTGTAGGGACGGCAGTTTTCTCTCTGATACATTTATATACAGTAGAACTGTTTTAATTCCCAAGATCAAGGGATATATAAAAATATTGGAAATATACCAAATTTGAATTAATCTTTTTATGAATATTTAGACAGCTGGTACTGGTGGTACACAATAAATCATTAATCTCAAAATATACTACACATAAACACACTTTTTATAAATATTAAGTCGGTGACCTGGCGTTCTAGGGTAAGGTGTCAGACTTCTGTGCTGGGGTCCGGGGTTCAATCCTCGGTCCCGGCACAGATTTATCTGATAGCCAAACCCTTCCTTCACCTCTGACAAGACGTGTATTAATCACAACTTGTGAATGTATGGAATGCCAGGCCTCCACCGTGGTTCGGATCCCACGTTAAACTGTAGGTCCTCCATTTCATCTCACAATCACCCTACCATTACACATTTAGCGTAAGTGCGTATAACCCGAACGGGTAGTAAGACGCGGTGAATGATATAATAATAATAATAATAATAAAACTAATTGCATATAAAACAACAAGATACAAATAAAAAAAAAAATATAAACATAAAATATAAAAACTTTGAAAAAAAACATACAAAAATTGCAGACTTAAATCTGTTTTTGTCATTACGTTTGAAAAAATAAGTTGCACATCAAGAGGAATTTGCGCAACCAGGACTTTGAGGTGAGGGGGGAGGGGATATAATGGCTTGAAAATATAGAGATTTCATTTTTAAATTTTTTTTATTTTATCGCGTCTTACTACCCGTTCGGTTTGTACGCTTATGTACTAATTACGCTGATGGATTTATTAGGAAGTTTATATTTAGAGGAAGCGTACCCACATTTGCGTGGAGAAATAGTGGAAAACAATTTTGGAAAAACCTCCCTCAGTAGACCCGAACGAGACTCGAACCTCGATCTCCCCGTCTTCGGAAGTCCTGTCTACTGCGATAATAGCGCCTTAAACCATGCGGCCACCGAAGCGGGTGACAGGATTGTTTAAACGATGTTGGGTGATGGATACCCTTGGTTTAGAGAAATGGTGGGTGATGGATACTCTTGGTTTAGAGAAATGGTGGGTGATGGATACTCTTGGTTTAGAGAAATGGTGGGTGATGGATACTCTTGGTTTAGAGAAATGGTGGGTGATGGATACCCTTGGTTTAGAGAAATGGTGTGGGTGATGGATACTCTTGGTTTAGAGAAATGGTGGGTGATGGATACTCTTGGTTTAGAGAAATGGTGGGTGATGGATACTCTTGGTTTAGAGAAATGGTGGGTGATGGATACTCTTGGTTTAGAGAAATGGTGGGTGATGGATACTCTTGGTTTAGAGATATGGTGGTGATGGATACCCTTGGTTAGAGAAATGGTGGGTGATGGATACTCTTGGTTTAGAGAAATGGTGGGTGATGGATACTCTTGGTTTAGAGAAATGGTGGGTGATTGATACTCTTGGTTTAGAGAAATGGTGGGTGATGGATACTCTTGGTTTAGAGAAATGGTGGGTGATGGATACTCTTGGTTTAGAGAAATGGTGGGTGATGGATACTCTTGGTTTAGAGAAATGGTGGGTGATGGATACTCTTGGTTTAGAGAAATGGTGAGTGATGGATACTCTTGGTTTAGAGAAATGGTGGGTGATGGATACTCTTGGTTTAGAGAAATGGTGGGTGATGGATACTCTTGGTTTAGAGATATGGTGGGTGATGGATACCCTTGGTTTAGAGAAATGGTGGGTGATGGATACTCTTGGTTTAGAGAAATGGTGGGTGATGGATACCCTTGGTTTAGAGAAATGGTGAGTGATGGATACCCTTGGTTTAGAGATATGGTGGGTGATGGATACTCTTGGTTTAGAGAAATTGTGAGTGATGGATACCCTTGGTTTAGAGAAATGGTGGGTGATGGATACTCTTGGTTTAGAGATATGGTGGGTGATGGATACTCTTGGTTTAGAGAAATGGTGGGTGATGGATACCCTTGGTTTAGAGATATGGTGGTGATGGATACTCTGTTTAGAGAAATGGTGGGTGATGGATACTCTTGGTTTAGAGAAATGGTGGGTGATGGATACTCTTGGTTTAGAGAAATGGTGGGTGATGGATACCCTTGGTTTAGAGAAATGGTGGGTGATGGATACTCTTGGTTTAGAGAAATGGTGGGTGATGGATACTCTTGGTTTAGAGAAATGGTGGGTGATGGATACTCTTGGTTTAGAGAAATGGTGGATGATGGATACTCTTGGTTTAGAGAAATGGTGGGTGATGGATACTCTTGGTTTAGAGAAATGGTGGGTGATGGATACTCTTGGTTTAGAGATATGGTGGCTTTCGAAACTGGACTGTGGATGGGTTTTAAAAATAATTTTCTTGCGTACGCCGCAGAACTGGCATCAATGATCAATGGCTTACCAAGTTCTGGGAATAGGAAACAGAATGATGAGGATTAATCTGAAGGAGAAAAAAACACAATTTCTGTCATAGAAAGCTAAGATGCAGGTAACAAACCCCCCCGGGGAAAGAAAGGGATTGTATTTGTCCATTTTACAAACTCACAGCGGCCACAGAACCGGTAATGGATCTTACCACGAGCTCTACCTACATCAATCTTTGTCAGAGAAAGTGGTCAGCGCTCTTGACCTTCGGGTAAGGTCACAGCCGTGACTCGACATGTTTGTTGACAATGATCTTACCGGGCTTGCAGATATTCCCTGTTCTACTCGTAGTGTTCATCTGTGAGGGTGACGTCCATTTGGAGGTAAATACCTCACACTGCTGTATTTCTTATAGTAATGTCAGTTCTGAAGCTTCCAAACCACTAAAACAATCCTCAACTATCTCAGAATGTCCCTAGGGGATACGGGAAAAGGACAGTGTTTTTGCAGTTTTTATACCAAACTTTTTTTTGGGTCAAAATAAATCAAATATTGCTACATTACAAACATAAGAGTTTAATTTCCTTCACATGTTGATATCAACAGTTGTTGAATATCTGTCAAGGATGTCCTAGAATTTAATAACAACTTTTTATCTTCATTTAAAAAGTTTCTCATCTAATGCCGCCATACTGTTAACAGATATTCAACAACTGTTGATATCACCACGTGAAGGAAATTAAACTCTTATGTTTGTACTGGAGAAATATTTGATTTATTTTGGCCAAAAAAAAAAGTCTTGTTATAAAAATTGCAAAAAACGCCTTTTCTCACGTCCCCTACATCCCACATTAAATTGTCCGCACAGTCAGTGAGATGTGGGGAGGGAGGGAAGGTAAGAACTACCAATGAAAGCAGATCAAAAAACCCTGCCTAGGCGGTCCCTTCTCAAGATTCTCGGGATCGTGCCGCTTTCTTCAGCTTCAATGGACCTGCATTCGTCTGTCATGAATAGCGCTGATGAAATGGTTCGCGCAACGATCCCATCTGTCATTGGAAAATGAAAGTTAGATATGAATTTATGGACGCGGTACGAGAATAAAGACGCCATTGTAGAGATTAATCTCGCTAAGTGACCCCATCATCTGGAGCTCTGTATAGATATAGATATATCCCGCTCACGATCTAGGATGAGACGGAAGAAGCCGCGAGCTAATTAAAACATTACTTCGTTTGTACGTAGTTTAACTTTAGCTCACTCGGTAGAAGTGTCTGGTCCCTGGTTCGATTACCGGCATGGTCGAAACTTAAACATTGATAGAAATATGGGTTTATCCTTTCGCGTTGATAAATTAACGGCCGGGGGACCGGAGGTTGTGCCTGTCCTAGTCTTAAGTTATGAACAATAAGTTAGTGGAGTAAATATAAACTCTGAGGGGTTCCCTGCACCGTATGACCCACCACCTTGGAAACAAGAGAGGTGGATTGTGGTTGATGGGCCCTCAGAGACAAAATGGAGAAAGGCGGCAGTCCTCTGGTACCATCGGGGTGGCGGAGTCCCCCGGCAGGAATAGGAATAGAATAGTTGAGTTAGTTTAGTTTAGCTTAGTTTAGTAGTTAAAATAGATAATTAGGAACGGGGGAACTAGGTAGGGGGTAGATTAGGAAATTCAACTGCCAAGGGTGGAAGGAAGGGTGAAAACGGAAGTGTGGTGGATAGAAAGTAGGCGGGGCACCAACTCCGATAGGGCGCCTCCCCAGGTGGTGGATATGGGGATGCCCACCTCTGCTGGGCGCTTGGCTGACTCGGGAGTGAAATCTCGGGCATTGTGGAGGGCCCAGCGGGGGAGGGTACCGGGGGCGTAATATACCTGGGCCGGACCAAATGGAGCCTGGGGTGGTTGAATTTCATTTAAGTTGAGAGCCAAAATCTGTGTTGTAATGTTAAGAAGGAAATGCATATTGTATTATTGTAAAAGTAAAGTCAAAATTATGTGGAAAAACGGCCCGGATTTAAAGTTTGTAAGATACCGGGCCTGTAAACACTGAATAAACAAATAAAAAAGTCTTATGTTATATTATAAGACATATGAAGCTACGACAAGCCTAGCTAGCCGGTAGTGGAGAATATATGGCTTGGATAAAAAACTGACCACAGGCTGGAAACAGGAATGGATGTAAGAAAGATACGACCAGTTCACTTTCTACACTTGGTAATATCAACAGTTCTTTGTTTAGCACCGCGTCTTACTACCCATTCGGGTTACACGCTTAGTTACTAATTGCACACATGATTTTTAGGGATCAGGAAGGTAATATTTAAGTTAAGTGTAACAGCATTTGTGTGAAGGCAGAGTAAAACCATTTAGGAACAAAAACCACCACCAGTGCACCCGACCGGGAACGAACCCCGATCTCCCCGTCTCCGGCAGTCTAGTCTAACACGATAGTAGCGCGTTAGAACAGTGGTTCTTAACCTTTTATTATTCTCGGTCCCCTAAATATTCTAAATTTTTTTCGCAGCCTCCTGGTTTTTACTAACATATTAATAAGATTTATTCTAAGATAGTGACTTTAATAACTTATTATGATAACAAACAAATAAAAAACATAAATTAACCTAACTAAACGTATTTAATGGGACCTATCTCTGCTGTTTAACACTTTCCACTAACTTGTATAGTCTTGTTTCACTTGTATCAGGAGTCTAGTTCGCTGCTTCGTTTGATATTTACCATTGTGGAAAACACCTTCTAACATAAATAAGTACAAAGGCGATAATAAACAGATGGGAATTATTTGTGCTGTCCGTGATTTCTATTATCCGTGCTTCCCTTCCATTACCCCCCCCCCCCCAAAAAAAAAAATCAAGAGTCTACTGTGCTTACATGCTTACGATCATCGAATTCTTTCTTCCAAAATGTAAAATTTAAGATAATTGACTTCAGTAATAAACAAAATAACATTTTCATTTATTTTTTTTCGAGGCCCCCCCCCCAAAAAACACCTTTCGCAGCCCCCGGTTAAGAATCGCTGCGTCACCCCACGCGGTCACCGAAGCGGGTGTCCAAAAAAAAAGTTCCTTTCAAAAAGTGTGCAAGAGTGAGTTGTAGTTTGGCCGCCGGTTGCTCTGCTATTATCGAATGTGTGTCAGGATCGAACACGCAACCCCTCCCCAACAATATCGTGCTCGTGGCTAAAACGTGGGCCGACCGGCTCTTAATCAACCGGGGTGACTTAATTACCTTTAATTATCACACGGCGCTAGCGGAGCGGGGCCTATAACTGGGTCGGGAACCAACGCACGGACATTCCTCGAGGGTTCTAAAACGCGAGCGGCCTTGAGAATTGTTAAATCATACCCCTTCGGCCCTCCCCTTATTCTGGATTTAAATACATGCACGGTGACCTGGCGGTCTAGGGGGTAAGGTGTCAGACTTCTGTGCTAGGGGTCCGGGGTTCAATCCTCGGTCCCGGCACAGATTTATCTGATTGCCAAACCCTTCCTTCACCTCTGACAAGACGTGTATTAATCACAACTTGTGAATGTGTGGAATGCCAGGCCTCCACCGTGGTTCGGATCCCACGTTAAACTGTAGGTCCTCCATTTCATCTCACAATCACTCTACCATCACACATTAGCATAAGTGCGTATAACCCGAACGGGTAGTAAGACGCGGTGCTAATAATAATAATAATAATAATAATAATAATAATAATAATAATAATTCTTTATGGGTGTGAAACGTGGACAAAAATAAATTTAGGGCGTTTGTAAACCAAGATATTTGTTCCAAAGAGGGCTGAGACTACTGGGGAATGGAGGAGGTTACATAATGATGAGTTACATAACCTGTACTCATCACAAGAAAATCTGCAAGTCTCGTAGATTACGATGGGCAGGACATGAAGGAGATAGTATGTGATGAGGTTTTTTTTTTGTCTAAATGGTTTCCCACTCTCCCTCCACTCAAGTGCTGGAACACTTTGTTATAGATTCTACCACCTCTTACCTCGGCAGTGTAAATATTTGGAAAAACCTAGACGGGTGGTAAGATTCGGAAAATAAAAATAAAAAAAGTTAAGTCACGTACGCTAAATTTGACACACCTTATACATTGCCCGTGACAGTGAGAGTGAGTATGTGAGTATGTGAGTGTGTGAGTGTGTGTACAGGCTCTTCGTGGAACACAAGAGGGCCAAGTTCATGTCCTCCTGAGGCTATGAAGAAAAACTTTCACTGACTCCTTGCAACAACAGTCGCTCTTACCAGTATATCTTTACCTCCCTCTTCCCACATTTTTCCTTGATTGCCTCCTCTTTACTTTCACTAACATTAGTCACATACAACCCCCCCCCCCCCCCCCCCCCCATAGAAACCAAACAAACAGTTCTTCTCTTGGTATGTAGATAATTAAAACTCTCCTCTCCTAATTTAAGGTGGGGACACAAGCATCCAAAACATGAACATCCGTTACTAATATACCTCCTCTGCTTGACATGCATTCCTGATACCTCCTCTACAAACATGTAATGCTAATACCGCACGTAGAGTCAGTCGGAAATGGAAAGTGCTAGTTGGGGGGAGGGAGGGGGGGCGCTCCGTTTGTATCAGGGGGTACAAAATATATAGAAGGGGGATTATTGAAAAGCATTATAATTTTTTTAAATCTCTAAGTCTTACCACCCGTCCCCGAGCTATGTTCATTTTAACCACGCCGATAGGATACGTACGAATAAAGAAGAATTTAAAGGAAAATGTTCAAATGAGTGTAGAAGCCGTGGGGGGTGGTACAGGGGGATACGCCCCCCCTAAATAGTCTGCTCAAATTAGACAGTCTTAGTACCGTAAAAAAAACCCAACAGTGAATGATTTTATTCAGAAAAGTTAAAATCTACGTTTGGAGCAATACGTATATAATTAATTTTATTCAGTTGGTAAATATTTATTTTTATTTTTTTCGTTGAACGTCAGGAGAGTGGGAAACTATTTGTGGGAGGGAAAAAAAACCTCAGTACACCCGACTGAGATTCTAACCCCCGACCTTCCCCGTCATAGGAAATTTGTTTTAACGCGAGCTTGGCGATCCAGACCGCGTGACTACCAATGCTTTCTTTTTAATGAATTTGGGCCGCTGCACAAGGGACTACTGCACAAGGGTCGACATCAGATTGAGCCTCTAAAAGGTACTAAACCCAGGACTTCATGTTTACTGACGTTAGTAAGTTTCTTCACACATGCTCTCGAAAGGTTATCGCACATGTTTTTTGAGGCCGCAGTATATTCCATTATTTCCATGTTAAACGGAGAAAGTGATCATTTCCCTCCACACAACTGTTCTCAAACTCTACCTCTAGGTTTCTCCATTCCTCTGACACGTCCCGAGTTGATTACCTGGAGTCGTGCAAGGGAACACAATCCATACGAACACGGCCGTGTTCTCTGTCCGGACACATGACTTATTGTCTGTTAGACGCGGGCAGATGTCGAGATTCGTTACGAGACTTGTCTGAAATATGTCGCAGTTCGTGAGGTGAGCATCTTATATAGGAGACTTGGAGAGGTGGCTTCTGGGGGATTACTGTCTCCAGGGGATTGCTTCTAGAGTACAGGCTGACTGAGGATATCCAGGGGATTACTGTCTCCAGGGGATTGCTTCTAGAGTACAGGCTGACTGAGGATATCCAGGGGATTACTGTCTCCAGGGGATTGCTTCTAGAGTACTGGCTGACTGAGGATATACAGGGGATTACTGTCTCCAGGGGAGTGCTTATAGAGTACAGGCTGACTGAGGATATACAGGGGATTACTGTCTCCAGTGGAGTGCTTATAGAGTACAGGCTGACTGAGGATATACAGGGGATTACTGTCTCCAGGGGAGTGCTTATAGAGTACAGGCTGACTGAGGATATACAGGGGATTACTGTCTCCAGTGGAGTGCTTCTAGAGTACAGGCTGACTGAGGATATCCAGGGGATTACTGTCTCCAGTGGAGTGCTTCTAGAGTACTGGCTGACTGTGGATATCCAGAAGGTTGCTGGTTGAATACTGGTTGACTAAGAGTCTCCAGAAGGTTGCTGATTGAGTACTGGTTGACTAAGAGTCTCCAGAAGGTTGCTGGTTGAGTACTGGTTGACTAAGAGTCTCCAGAAGGTTGCTGGTTGAGTACTGGTTGTCTAAGAGTCTCCAGAAGGTTGCTGATTGAGTACTGGTTGACTAAGAGTCTCCAGAAGGTTGCTGGTTGAGTACTGGTTGACTAAGAGTCTCCAGAAGGTTGCTGGTTGAGTACTGGTTGACTAAGAGTCTCCAGAAGGTTGCTGGTTGATTAGGATGGCTGTGAGCTGGTAATTGAATGTTCTAAACAAAGTCTCAACCCTCTTCCCTTGTCTTCAACAGATGACCTTTGACATAACCACCCCCCTTCACCCCTCACAACAGGACCAGTTGGAAGATCTAGACCTTGAGGTGACGTTTAACTCTCGTTGAGATGCTAACCTTTTAATTTCGTGACATCCGGTTGGGCGGAATAACTTTTAAACTGAGCATGTGTTGGGGGGTTCGGGAACTTGTGACCTTGAAGGGGGGAGGGGGAATTTCAGGTTTGCAGGGACCCGCAATACAGATCACGCGGACAAAGGCGTCAATATCGTTTGACGATGACGAGGAAGAGTGGGCTTTTGAATCCCGGTTGGAAGAAATGAGTTTAGTTTTTATTTTAACTTAACGTTTCTTTGCTCTTCATCCAGTGAAAATGCTGATACATTTCCTATGAATAAAGATTTATATTTAACCTTTAGATGTATTTTATTATATATTAGCCTCCAATCTAGCACTTTTTATCTTGTATTAAAATAAACGATTAATTATATTTTGAAAATATCTCCCAAAATGTGCTGGAAAAAATCAATAAAGCATTTAATATATTATGATCAGTGCGTGGTGAAAGGGCTTTTAATTTTTTTTTGCGTTGGTGACCCATAAAAAGTGTAAAAAAACGTGGTTGAGACCTTCCGAAATAATTTGAGTTGTGTTTGAGTATAAAAAAATTAGTTTTATTTAAAACTCTGACCTTCATAATCCAACTTATTGGTATAATTAGATCTTGAATTTTTATTTTTAATATTGTAAGGGTTAAATGGCCATTTAAAAAAGAAAGTGAAGGTGGTGTAGGTTAAACCCAAGACCTTTAGTATTGAACTAATTGGGCACTGCAGTAATTTCGATGTTGTTCAACATTTTCAACAAGTTGATTGAGCATAACTTTACAAATTGATGTTTCTGAGAGCAAATTATATTTCCTAAATAAATGCCAGTCGAGCTGAGGTCACGATTTTGTTCCGCCTTAAACTATTATTTGTCAGAAACAGATTTCAACAGAGATCACGAAACTAAATGTCTTGAGTTTGTAGTGAACAGGATACACTCAGTCCTTAACATCTAGACCAGTCCATTCATTGCAGATGTACTCTAACCCTGCACCTACTAGTGATGTTACTAATAGCATTGTGTTATGTGGGACAGTATAACCTACCCCTGCACCTACTAGTGATGTTACTAATAGCATTGTGTTATGTGGGACAGTATAACCTACCCCTCCACCTACTAATGATGTTACTAATAGCAGTGTGTTATGTGGGACAGTATAACCTACCCCTGCACCTACTAGGGATATAACGCTCTCTTCAGCTAAATTGATCCCGACACACGATTTCACCAAAGAGGTCTATATTTATCTGTACTGATTGTCCTCTGTGCTCCTTGCTGGTCCCAAGAGACACGACTGGTCCAGAAGGGGGAGGGGTGGAATTACCTGATCTCTAACTGACCTATCATAAGGTCGTTACTATGTTCTCTGAGCGCCAACTCGAGGGACTTTATGTCCCGTCGTCAGTTTTTCGTAATAGATAACAACAGGTTGAAAAATATTGGGCGGGCACCCCTTCTGTTGGGCAACAAAAACACGCCGACATGACAGGACGCGGTCCCAAGGGTCACAGGTTCGCTCGATTCCAGGTAGAGTAATAAATGGACATGTGTTCTTTCTCAATACCGTTCATCAACAAAATATCATCCGCTTCGGTGGCCTCACGGTCTAACGCGCTACTCTCGCACTAGACAAGGCTACCGGCGACGAGGAGATCGAGGTTTGAATCTCATTCGGGTCTACTGAGGGTGTTTTTTTTCCCTAAATAGTTTCCCACTCTCCTTCTAAGCGAATTTGGGTATAATATTACCTATAAAATGCTTTGAGTAACAAGTCATACCTGTTCAGGTTATACGCCTATGTAATAATTACGCTAGTGGTTTTAGAGATTAGGAAGGCTTAATTGAGAGGAAGTGCAACATCATTTGCGTGGAGGGAGAGTGGAAAACAATTTAAGAAAAACACCCCTTAGTGCACCTGACCGGGATCGAACCCGATTTCCCCCCTCTTAGGCAGTCTAGTCCATTACGAGAGTAGCGCGTTAAACCACGTGGCCACCGAAGCGGGTCGACGAGGTGTAAAACAACTGTTCGATATCATTATTTTTTATAAGTAATTAATCTAAGTGTTGCCACTGAAACAATATGATGTTTATTTTACCCAAAAAAAAGTTTGTTCTTGTGAAGAAAAGTATTAAAAATACGTAAGGCCTATTTCTGCCCCTCTCCCCCTCCCCTACCCCCTCCCGTCCTAACATGGAAAATAAATATTTGTGAACAATCGAATGTCTATTGATATCACTTATCACTGTCGATTGTGACACGTCTTATATCGCTGGAAGGTGCGTGAGAGTATCTTTGCTGGCGACATTTGTAGTCTCTTTCTCGCTCGCTTTTAGAAATTCACGGGGGGTGAGTTTGGCTGATGACCCTCTTCATCTTAACTTAACCTACCACAGCAACTGCGACAAGGAACAGCCGGAGCAGTCAAGGTAAGACTGCTACCTTGCTTGGTTCCACTATGGTGTAGCTTATAAGATAGGGTCATAGTGTAATCAGTCAAGGTAAGACTACTACCTTGCTTGGTTCCACTATGGTGTAGCTTATAAGATAGGACCATAGTGTAATCAGTCAAGGTAAGACTGCTACCTTGCTTGGTTCCACTATGGTGTAGCTTATAAGATAGGACCATAGTGTAATCAGTCAAGGTAAGACTACTACCTTGCTTGGTTCCACTATGGTGTAGCTTATAAGATAGGACCATAGTGTAATCAGTCAAGGTAAGACTGCTACCTTGCTTGGTTCCACTATGGTGTAGCTTATAAGATAGGGTCATAGTGTAATCAATCAAGGTAAGACTGCTATCTTGCTAGGTTCCACTATGGGGTAGCTTATATGATAGGGTCATAGTGTAATCACTCAAGGTAAGACTTCTACCTTGCTTGGTTCCACTATGGTGTAGCTATAAGATAGGACCATAGTGTAATCAGTCAAGGTAAGACTGCTACATTGCCTAGTTCCACTATGGTGTAGTTTATAAGATAGGGTCATAGTGTAATCAGTCAAGGTAAGACTGCTACCTTGCTTGGTTCCACTATGGTGTAGCTATAAGATAGGACTATAGTGTAATCAGTCAAGGTAAGACTGCTATCTTGCTTGGTTCCACTATGGTGTAGTTTATAAGATAGGACCATAGTGTAATTAGTCAAGGTAAGACTGCTACCTTGCTTGGTTCCACTATGGTGTAGTTTATAAGATAGGGTCATAGTGTAATTAGTCAAGGTAGGACTGCTACCTTGCTAGGTTCCACTATGGTGTAGCTTATAAGATAGGGTCATAGTGTAATCAGTCAAGGTAAGACTGCTATCTTGCTTGGTTCCACTATGGTGTAGTTATAAGATAGGGCCATAGTGTAATCAGTCAAGGTAAGACTGCTACCTTGTTTGGTTCCACTATGGTGTAGTTTATAAGATAGGGTCATAGTGTAATCAGTCAAGGTAAGACTGCTACCTTGCTTGGTTCCACTATGGTGTAGCTATAAGATAGGGTCATAGTGTAATCAGTCAAGGTAAGACTGCTACCTTGCTTGGTTCCACTATGGTGTAGTTTATAAGATAGGGTCATAGTGTAATTAGTCAAGGTAGGACTGCTACCTTGTTTGGTTCCACTATGGTGTAGTTTATAAGATAGGGTCATAGTGTAATTAGTCAAGGTAAGACTGCTACCTTGCTTGGTTCCACTATGGTGTAGTTTATAAGATAGGGTCATAGTGTAATTAGTCAAGGTAGGACTGCTACCTTGCTAGGTTCCACTATGGTGTAGTTATAAGATAGGGCCATAGTGTAATCAGTCAAGGTAAGACTGCAGTGTGAAGGGAGTGTACTGTTCATTATGTAATTGGACCACTGGCCCGATGATCACACATACACACATGTGTGAACGCTAACAAACCGCTAGTAGGATGTGCCGCCACTGGAGCGCTATTGTCTCGGCCCCACAAACACTTTCTTTTAATTCCGTAACAAAGTGTTACCACGCAATTACCATTCCCAAATAATTACCACTGCCGGCGTCTTGTTCCGTTTCTAGAGAGAGAGAGAGAATAGTGATGACGCGTTTTGGAGCGCGCCCTCTCTAGATATTGGGCAAGAAACGCTCCCCCCCTTCCCCACCACCCCGTTTCTACCGGAAGTTAGGGGGAAGGGGGGGATATGCCTCAGAAGGAACCAAAGCTACGGAACTTTTATTTGGTTTTTGCGTCATTTCTACTTAGAAACTTCAAGATGGCCTTTCTACTCGCCTGGTAGGGAGAGTGGGGAAAACACGTCAGTCTCTACATGTGAGGGATCGAATCCCGGCTGGGTCTTATGAGATGTTTTTAACCTACCCATTTATTCTCGACACAAAACGTTTCTCTGAATTTTATCTTTCTCATCACCATAACCTCCCCCCCTCCCAACCCGGTTATTGAAGATAACTAAATGTGTCCCGCTTCAGTGGTTAAATGGTCCAAGGCGTCACTCTAGAGATTACTATAATGCCGATGATGGGGTTCGAATCCCGTTTAGGTGTAGTGAGGGTGTTTTTCCTTTAAAAAATCCACCCTCCTTCCACGCAAATGTGGGTACACTTTATCTGAACTATACCTTCCTAATACCTAATACATAAGCGTAGTTAGCACATATATAAGCCATTTAGCCACACAGATAAACCCTAACGTAAAATTTCAAATTATAAATTAAATCTAAAAATTATATTACGTTTTTTTTTTTTTTTTTCCTGATTATAATTATTTAGTCAAAAGCTATGGCCTTGTTTCCGTTTACTGATTTTACACGAGCCGGCCTCGTGGTGTACACCTGTAGGATAGACCACACGCTCAGCAGGAATGTTATTTGGGTTGCGTGCGCTACAAAGCGCAGGGGTTAACACGACCTTATGATCAGCGACCACGCAGTTGTGTTTTCGTTACCACGTCCACACCAAGGATATTAACGACTTAGTCTGAGGTGTGGGGATATTAAGGGTATATTTAGAGGACGTGCACCCACATTAGCATGGCTAGAAAATGGCCAATCACACTCAGGGACCCCAACCAAGGTTCAAACAACCTTCTCCTTTATTGCGAGTCAGACGACTTATACCTCTTCACCACCAGTGTTATTGACGTTATTTGGTTTACTGACCCTTCTAGAAGTCAACAAAGATTCTATAAATGCACCTACGTCTTTTTTTGAAGGAGATATAAACTATTTAGTGAGCAGGATTCGAATCCAGACTTCCGTCACCGTAAACCAGTCAGTGCGAGACTGACGCCTTAGTCTGAGTGCCCACAAGGAGGGATAGTATAACCTACCATGACCGTGGAGTAGAGAGTATAACTGTATATCTAACATCCTTGGCCTCTCTGTTTGTTGCAGCGTTCTGTTAACGACGCTACTGACGCCCGGCGTCGCCCCCCAGTCCCATGACCTGGATGACAACACCAGGGCGCATGCGCTCAACGTCACAGGTAAGATGCCGTCCAAGTCTGGACTTCTTGTATGTAGTCACATTTTCACAGGTAAGATGCCATCCAAGTCTGGACATCTTGTATGTAGTCACATTTTCACAGGTAAGATGCCATCCAAGTCTGGACATCTTGTATGTAGTCACATTATCACAGGCAAGATGCCGTCCAAGTCTGGACATCTTGTATGTAGTCACATTTTCACAGGTAATATGCCATCCAAGTCTGGACATCTTGTATGTAGTCACATTATCACAGGCAAGATGCCGTCCAAGTCTGGACTTCTTGTATGTAGTCACATTATCACAGGAAAGATGCCGTCCAAGTCTGGACTTCTTGTATGTAGTTACTTGCTCACAAGCAAGGTCTACTCACATGTGAAGACTTAGAAACATCAACGTAAGAATAAAATTACTTTCCAAGAAAATGACTGATTTGCTCGGCTCTACATAAACCCTATGCATGACTTATTTGGTGCTGACTGACAGTTCACAGCTGACAGCTGACGGCTTTGAAACGTTACCAGACCCAATTATTAATCCCTACGTGGAACCATATGATCTACAAAAAACATGTGTTTAACAGCTGTAACTTCTGACAGTCAAAATTTAGGTATATACCTAAATGTTGAGTGTCAGAAGTCAGCTGTGAGCTGTCAGTCAGCACCAAATAAGTCGTGGAGCTACTGTACATATGGCTTATTTTCATAATTTTATTTTATTTTACCAAACCCTTCCTTCACCTCTGACAGGACGTGTATTAATCACAACTTGTGAATGTGAGGAATGCCAGGCCTCTACCGTGGTTCGGATTCCACGTTAAACTGTAGGTCCTCCATTTCATATCACAATCAACCTACCATTACACATTAGCGTAAGTGCGTATAACCCGAACGGGTAGTAAGACGCGGTGCTAATAATAATAATAATAATAATAATAATAATAATAATATTTTATTTTGGAAGGACTAGATTTTTTCAAACATATTTATAGCTAACAAGACACCAAATTAGCCTCTATTTTAATTTATTTCTTTTTTTTTTACGTATTTTTATCTTTACGAAAGTTTCTCAAAATCATATTTCATAAGGTATAACTATTGTATGGCGATGTTTTAAACATATTGACTTGAATTATTTTATTATTGTTTAGACATGTAGTGTAGTGTAGTGAGATGTATTGTTGAGACATGTAGTGTAGTGAGATGTATTGTTGAGACATATAGTGTAGGGAGATGTATTGTTGAGACATGTAGTGTAGGGAGATGTATTGTTGAGACATGTAGTGTAGTGTAGTGATATGTATTGTTTAGACATGTAGTGTAGTGAGATGTATTGTTTAGACATGTAGTGTAGTGAGATGTATTGTTGAGACATATAGTGTAGGGAGATGTATTGTTGAGACATGTAGTGTAGGGAGATGTATTGTTGAGACATCTAGTGTAGTGTAGTGATATGTATTGTTGAGACATGTAGTGTAGTGTAGTGTAGTGATATGTATTGTTGAGACATGTAGTGTAGTGAGATGTATTGTTGAGACATGTAGTGTAGGGAGATGTATTGTTGAGACATGTAGTGTAGTGTAGTGATATGTATTGTTGAGACATGTAGTGTAGTGAGATGTATTGTTGAGACATGTAGTGTAGTGAGATGTATTGTTGAGACATGTAGTGTAGTGAGATGTATTGTTGAGACCTGTAGTGTAGTGTATTATAGCTTCGGATGTATTGTTGGTAGACTATGTGGTGTCCGCTGTAGACGCTGACCTCAGGGACCGAGTGAGCGCCGCGCTGCTGGCGGAGACTGCTGCAACTAACGACAACAAATGGTATGTAACTCGACCTGTACGTACGTAGGACGGTTTAACCATCTGTAGGCCTAACTCTCGAGTAGAGAATATGAAACCCTGATACTGTTTCTGTGTTATCTTACTTTACACAGACCAGGGAGGTTAGTAAAAGTGAATACTGATGTATAAACCTCTTTACTTCCTAGCGGTGGCTGTCATGGCGGCTGGTTTTGCTACATAATCCTCCTTGTTTGTTAACAGTTGCTGTCATGGCGTCTCGTACCTAACCTCATACTCTTCTCCTTTGATAGAATTGTATTGTGTATTATGTGTTTAAGTTAGAAATCAAGAAACCAAGGTCGCTGGATGGAAAATGGCCGAGGACACGGGGTTGTAAAATGGCCGCGACTGTTTCCGCCGATTGTTTTCAGAGCTATCCGCTGGTAGCGCTAGTCATAAGGTGCGCGCGCATCCTGTGTATTCGCGCTTTCACGACCAACTACGGATGATTGGAGCAGAGGATGTCCTTGCTCGCCACTAATTGGCGGAAACTTGGCAGGCGTTCGAAATTCGAATATCTGCAGATGTGATACCGCAGTATACAGATATTTGGTCATAAATACCTGTAATTAGAGCGGGGTTTCAAAATTGTCGATTTGTATCATATCTCTAGACGAATACTGATTCTTTTTTTTTTAATTCATGCTCTCATTGTTTATTTTGATTGTACTTGGATCGTTGATTGCCTCTTCCGCCCTCATAATCCTGTTCACCTAGGTTAGTGTAAGCCCCTTCCAGTCGGCATTGTTACCGGGTTACTTGTTTGTTGCAGGCTGTCGGAGCTGAACCCAGGTCCATGCCCCTCTGGGCCCCCCTCATGTCCTCCCAGCAAGTACAGAGCCCCCGAGGGTGTGTGCAACAATGTGAGACATCCCCAGTGGGGGTCCCGAGGCAGCCCCTTTCTCAGGCTACTGCCACCGAACTATCAGGATGGTAAGTACAGGGACCCCGTAGGGGGTCGTGGCAGTGTTAGACATCCCCAGTGGTGTTCTAGGGGCAGTATCTTTCTCACGGACCTTGGAAGGCACACTCGGCTGGCTTATTTTAAACCATATACATCTGGGCCACAAGCGCCTGGGACCTCCTGATTGCGTTGAACTTTGAAAATCAACACTTCCCCGCTTTTACTTGAATTCTTCAGTAGAGAATCGAAACTTCTGTAATCTGAGGAGTTCCAGGCCACGCATGGAACTGTACATTGACAAAGGAAGGACTGTACTGATTTCTGCGCATGCGCTTTAGGTCAAAAATGAAACAGCGGTATGTCGGTTGTTTGGGAGCAAAACATCAGGTGGTGTGAATACACAGTAATAGGATTGTTTGAATTAAGGACGTTGCCTGGCTGTGACGTCATAGCAGGTCAAGATAGGAGTTCCCATGTTAGTGAATTTACGTTTTATTCAGCGAGTTTTAAAGATATAACATTGAAACAAACACATACACTCTTAAATAATTCTAAAAATTAGTCCTACAGTGTCACAAAATTATTATTTTTATCTTAAAGTAGTTTTTTTTGTGAACGTAGTTTTTTATAACTCATCTACAACTCTGGCTATTTGGTTTATTCTCGAAAATGTCCTGTAGGAGTCTTCCTGCCAGGATGTGGATTAGAATAATCCGTGGTAACAAATGTCCATCTAGAACAGGAAACAAGGGAGAAAGACTTCCAAATCTCCAAATAGGCAAAGTCGTTTGGTGGTCAAAATCGCGTGTTTAATTCGTGTCTGTCTCCAATTAGTTATAATATTAAACTTTATAAAATGTATTATTTATTAAACTAAATTGCGATACATATAATTAAAAATGGATTCAACAGCGCAACACGTAGAAAAATTCGGATGTTGAGATAGTAGCGGTTCGACACCAGATACCAATCATCCATTTCTTTTACTGCCGTTCGATCAAACTGAATATGATCTCTCAGCGAAATGCGTACTTCCCAAATGGGAAACAGCGCTGCCACTCTCTTGTTTTCGTGAGGTAAATCTTTCCTCAAATATAAGACAAGTTCGGCATCGCCTGGTTTGTCGATGCTGCCAGTAGTTCCTTCTTACCCCAGCACACCACTTTTGGGCATAACTGAAAGAGAGGAGATTATCTCTATTTTTTAAGTCTTTGCTTAGATCCTTTCTTCTTTTAAAACCTCACTATAATAAATAATAAAATAATGTAAGCACTTTTTATCTGTCATCCCACAGATAGCAATTGTGTGTTATGTGTCGGTGTATGACGGGTCGTAGCTGGGAGACGGGGATTTAGAAGGTTAGAAAGGTAAGGTAGAAAAAGTGGGCGGCAAATTATCTAGTGCTCTATGGGCGACACAGAGTCGTAAATCCGCCCCTGCCGCATGGCCGAAAAAGGTATCATTCCTGAAATTTGGGTTTCTACTTTCACAGTGATGACCTAACGGCCGGAGGGCTGGGTGTTGTGTTGTGTCTGTTCTAGATTTACGTTAGATTATAAACCGTGTTCTGATATATATAAACAGTCGTTTCAGAAAGTGCTCTCCAAATACCTCGAAATTTAGGAACGAGTGAGATTACCGTGTGTAGAAAATTTAACTTAGCGTATCCTCTGAGATTGTATTTTATTTCGACCAGAATTTAATCTTTTTCTTTTAAAACTGAATAACGATGATATATTATCTCAACTTTGCAGTTTTGCTTCCAACCCGCCACGTGTGATGATGAAGCTTCGCATCTCGTGTGTGTAACGGGTGTCTCCAAATATATGCCACTATCCCACACGTAACATGGCAGTGCAGTTCTAGGAATATATGACACTGCCATGAGATCGTGAACATACATGTTGCAGATACTTCATTAGGTTCAATGGGTACTACAGACGCGGAAATACATATTATTTATTTAACTGAAATAAAATAATAATATCCCCAACTTTACATTTACAACTTGAATCAAATTTTTGTAAATAAAAAAAAAAAGTAATGGCAGAGCAGAATTATATGCAGAGACGTGGGGTTCTGATTTTCTGGTCGAGAACAATAGGTAAGAAATAAATGTAATGGAAAGGAGAAGGGCAGGGGTGTTTCAAAATTCTCTCCCCCTTCTAACATTCTCTCTCCAGGCGATTGCCCTCTAATTTCTTACTCCAGATAAATACCAGCCACTTTCCCTGCAGAATTAAGGTGTGGATGTAGGGGACGCCAGAAAAGGTTGTTTATTGCAGTTTTTTTTATAGCAAAACATTTTTGGTTCAAAATAAATCAATATTGTCCAGTAGAAATAAGAGTTTAATTTTCTTCACGTCGTGATATCAACATTTGTTGAATACCTGTCAACAGTATGGCGGCATTAGATGACAAACTTTTTAAATGAAGGGAAATGTTGTCATTAAATTCCAGGACACCTTTACAGATATTCAACAACTGTTGATATCACCGCGTGAAGAGAATTAAATTCTATGCTTTACTGAGCAAATAGTTGATTTATTTTGGACCAAAATGTTTTAGTTATAAATACTACAAAACACGACTTTCTCGCTTCCCTACATCCCCGCCTTAAGGTGTCTTGGAGAGAAAGGGGGCGTGAGGGTGGAGTTGATTGATCTAGACCGCTGGTAGGAAACAGGTCTGTCAGGTTTAGGAACTAAGGACTACTGGGAAAGAACCATGTATCAGACTTGTAGGAGAGCTGTAGATACGACCGTAATCTCTGTGATTGGAAAGTGCATTATTTATATTGCTTCTAATAATATAAAACGAGTTTTTTAAAAATTAAAACCTCGAATTTACAAGAGGTCCCCCCTTCCCCCGCCCTCTCCCGCTGCACCCGGAAAGACCAAATTTATCTTCCCCCGGGACAAAACGAGAACCTCTGAAAATAAAAACTATGTAGATTGGAAAAAATAAAACCCCTTTCTCGGTAATAAATCGAAAGAAAAAGTAGATTTTTTTTTCAATTTTGATTGCAATAATTTTGTTTTTCTCTTACGAATTGATAAGTTTTTTTTATTTAGCACCGCGTCTTACTACCCGTTCAGGTTATACGCTTAAGTACTAATTACGCTAATGGATTAGGCATTGGGAAGGTTGAAATTAGAGGAAGTGAACCCGCATTTGCGTTGAGGGAGAGTGGAAAAACCATTTAGGAAAAACCTCTCTCAGTTCACCCGACCGAGATTCGAAACTCGATCTCCCCGTCCTCGGTGGTCTAGCTCAACACGACTAGCGCGTTAGCTAACTACGCCACCGAGGCGGGTAATTGATAAGTTAAAGCACTTTTTGGAAAATACAAACTTTTTTTAGATAACCATTAATAGCAATGTACTATATTATTATTGCTACTTTATATGTATTGCTAATATAATTTGTCAAACGTGACAGCTGCAGATCATATGACTCGACGTATGAATACGTGAAAAATATATGTAATAACTTCTCTAGCTGTCAAATAAGAGCCTTCCTGTGAAAATTGAGGACTGTTAAGACAAAAATTGCTTTGTCAGAAAATACCATATTAGAGTTATTTATCTTGTCGGCTTTCTTAATGTGAAACTATTTAGCATAAATTAATTGTATAATTAGCCTATCAATTATTATTTTAACTTTTAAATCGAGTTTAAACAAAACTGTCCCTTTTTATGTTTGACTCATAGTATTGTAGGGGGTCAATATATTTAAATATGAAAATAAATCCTTTGAAATACTTGATATAATGGACTATAGTCTTACCTTGACTGATTACACTATGGTCCTATCTTATAACTACACCATAGTGGAACCAAGCAAGGTAGTAGTCTTACCTTGACTGATTACACTATGACCCTATTTTATAAGCTACACCATAGTGGAACCAAGCAAGGTAACAGTCTTACCTTGACTGATTACACTATGGCCCTATCTTATAAGCTACACATAGTGGAACCAAGCAAGGTAGCAGTCTTACCTTGACTGATTACACTATGACCCTATCTTATAGCTACACCATAGTGGAACCAAGCAAGGTAAGCTAGCTTTCTTACAAAGCAAACGAAAGGTTATTTGCTATCCTGGCACACTCAAGGAGACCAACAAAGGTCGGTACGTTAATTGAATTACCGCAGTGTTACCAACTGTTCCCGATGAAACTGTCCGAACAAACAAGTTGCACAATAAATGGAAGGGAAATCTGTTTTGTTATTGGTTTCTTTTATTACGTGAGCCCGGTTAGCGTCGATTACAGATCGATGACCTCTTTCTCTGTGTCCCACACACCGTAGCCCAGCCAGTAGTGCGTCCACCTCTGTCTTCCGAGCTACGGGTCCCTGGTTCCATTCACAGCAATAGCAGGAATTATTTATTATTGGTGAAATAGGATCGTTCCCATTTCACACTGAATTGACTGTTCGGGGGACTAGGTGCTGTGTTGGGTTTATAGAGTTGAGCTAGCTTGTAAGTCGTGTGATGACAAATGGTTCGTAAAGAGCACGTTAAATATCAGTAGGTGTCTAAAATAAAAAAAATAAAAAATCTCCGTGGAACGATCAAATACAATTAACATACATTAAAAAAATTATATTTTGAATTTGTAATTTTAATAGGTTATAAAGGTTAGTAACGACTTAATCTAGAGGTTAAGGATGAGGAGGGTAGCAAAGAGGATATACACACGTATTAGCCTGGAGAGGGGATGAGAAAACCATACGAAAAATTACACGTGGGAAACCCCCCCCCTCCCGTAAACCCGGCCGAAATTTGAACTCTGACCTCCCGCTCATAGACTACCAAGCGCTACGTGAGTCTCACGCCTTAGACCACACGGCCACAGCTGCGGGGAAGTGATCACATCTGTATAATGCGGGTATTTTTTTTCATTCACTTAAACCAAGTCACGCGACTTACAAACTAACCTAACAACAGTGCCATATTTGACTGGCTTGAGGCTGTTCCCATCAGATTGAGTTTTTTTTCCCGTCGTCCTCTCAAGGCAAATGCTAGTGCATTTCCTTTAAATCCCTACATCCTCGTCACGTCTCTCATTCTATTGTTCCAGGTGTGAGTGCGCCGCGACGCTCGGTGGCCGTGGAGGAGGTGTGGGGGCGGCTGGCTGAGACGGGTGTTCTGGAGCCGCGCCCCCACGAGCACGTGACCAGCCTGGTAGGGGTGTGGGGGGAGATGCTCCTGCAGGACCTGGCGGAGACCATCAACACTGGTGAGCCTCAGTAGTAGCAGTAGTAGTTATAGTAGTAGTAGTAGTAGCAGAAGTAGTAGTAGCAACAGCAGTAGCACCAGTAGCCGCATTAGGAGTAGTGGTAGCAGTAGCAGTAGTAGCAGTAGTAGTAGCAACAGCAGTAGCAGCAGTAGCCGCACTAGGAGTAGTAGTAGCAGCAGTAGTAGTAGCAGTAGTAGTAGCAACAGCAGTAGCAGCAGTAGCCGCATTAGGAGTAGTGGTAGCAGTAGCAGTAGTAGTAACAGCAACAGTAGTAGCAGTAGCAGAGTAGTAACAGTAGTAGTAGTAGCAGCAGTAGCCGCACTAGGAGTAGTGGTAGCAGTAGCAACAGTAGTAGTAGTAGCAGTAGTAGCAACAGCAGTAATAGCAGTAGCAGTAGTAGTAACAGTAGTAGTAGGAGTAGCAGTAGTAGCTGCAGCAATAGTAGCACTAGTAGCAGCAGTAGCAGTAGTAGCATTCGAAACCATTGTTTTTATTTATTTTAATATTATCGTACCAGGAGCCGATGACAGTACTTATTTTTATCACCCCAGGGTTATACACTTGTGTACTAATAATTACTCTAACGGGTTAGGGATGAGGAAAATCATATTTAGAGGAAGTGTACCTCATTTATGTGGAGGAAGAGTGAAAAACTGTTTAGAAAAAATACCACCCTCAGCACAGCTGACCAGGATTCGAACTCCCAATCTCCCCGCCATCAGCAGTCCATTCTATCGGCGAGAGTGACGCCTTAGACCATGCGACCACCAACAAGGACATACTGAATTATTTGTATAAGATTAAGTTCGACCCCTCCTGTTGTTTGTTGTAGACGCGGTGCCCTGTTGTCAGCTGAGTCACCCCGAGTGTGACGTCACCAGCGTCCAGGGGGCGTGTCTCCACTACGCCAGGTCTTCGCCGGCTGTTACTGAGGACTGTCATTTCGGTAAGAACAGAACTGTCACTCGGTTACCGTGGATTCACACAAGAGCGGAACTGAAATGTGGTCACGTGACGAGTTCTGAACAAGTAGTCAGCGCTAACCGCGTTGGCTGCTCTGCACTGGTAGAAACAATCTTAGCTTTTTGTCCGCGCCTCAACAATAAATTCGATTTTGAAGAACCAATCAAATGTCTAAATCAATCGACTCGATCAGTGCTTATGTAACTACAAAGCGAGACACAAGCATACAGCTGCGTCTACTGTTGGGAAATAATTCTACTAGCTCGTTAAATAGAAAGTCTGCGTGCCGTTCTTGCTCTGTGTTGATTTGGTTCAGTTCACAACACAAACGTTAGAAAAGATGTATCATGATAATAATCTAAAATATCTGTTTATCTACTATAAGATTAAATATATTTATAATCAGATGTCTTAAGTTTGAGTTGCAATGCATCATGGGTAAACAGACAGCGAGTGAATTTCTGCGACACTTGAGCAGATTCTGGCAAATGTGTGAATCAAGCTTTGGAGCGGTGATTCACTGTCTTCACTGACCCTAGAGTAGCCAGGGTTGTGATTCACTGTCTTCACTAAACCTAGTTTAGCCAGGGCTGTGATTCACTGTCTTCGCTGACCCTAGTGTAGCCAGGGTTGTGATTCACTGTCTTCACTGACCCTAGTGTAGCCAGGGCTGTGATTCACTGTCTTCGCTGACCCTAGTTTAGCCAGGGCTGTGATTCACTGTCTTCGCTGACCCTAGTGTAGCCAGGGTTGTGATTCACTGTCTTCACTGACCCTAGTGTAGCCAGGGTTGTGATTCACTGTCTTCACTGACCCTAGTGTAGCCAGGGCTGTGATTCACTGTCTTCACTGACCCTAGTGTAGCCAGGGCTGTGATTCACTGTCTTCACTGAACCTAGTGTAGCCAGGGTTGTGATTCACTGTCTTCACTGACCCTAGTGTAGCCAGGGCTGTGATTCACTGTCTTCACTGACCCTAGTGTAGCCAGGGCTGTGATTCACTGTCTTCACTGACCCTAGTGTAGCCAGGGCTGTGATTCACTGTCTTCACTGACCCTAGTGTAGCCGGGGTTGTGATTCACTGTCTTCACTGAACCTAGTGTAGCCAGGGTTGTGATTCACTGTCTTCACTGACCCTAGTGTAGCCAGGGCTGTAAGAGCAGTCCCAGGTACGTGACAGACATTGCTACTTGTTGTAGAGTACCGCGAGCAGATGAATGTGGCCACAGCGTTCCTCGACGGTTCTGCCCTCTACGGGAACACCGAGGAGGAGACCAAGACTTTGAGGAAGACGACGGACGTCGGACAGCTCGACCTGGACGCCTGCACAAGGTAGGAGATGAGTTTAGGAGGACGAAGTTTCCTATGAGGTTGGTTTGAAAACTCTCTGTCATAATCGAGCACAAAGGGTGTGGTCCAAACTATTATATTTGTTAATTACGGTTATAGCCTCATCTAAATATCAAATTCTTTATATTCAAAAATGACACCCGGACATGGGTTCGATTACCGTGTTCAGGTGTCATTTTTCAATTTAAAGAATAAAATTAGTTTTGTTAGAAACGTACAATTTGTTTAAACTTTAGTTCTGCACGGGTCAAGGTATAGGTGTCCATTCTTCTTCACCTTTTTGGGGCCAATCCTCGAAATAAGACTTATGTCCCGGACTCCTCGATTCGTTAAATAAATTAATTCAATTTGTAATTTACATGGAATGGATACAAAATGTTTTAATGAGGTCAGTTGTTTGGATATAAAATCACATTATCATGACCAGCAACGAGTATTTATCACTCAGTTCAAGTATTTTTTTTTTTTTTACTTTTGGCTGAAACCATGCCTGGCAGATCTCTTAACAAAGTGATCACTTCCATTAAAAGAACTCAAGGCCGTAGTCAAGGGGGGGTTTTGGGGGTTCAAACCCCCCCTGAAATTTTATAAACAAAGTATATATGGCTTTATTTATGGTTCAAACAATATCAAAATTAAGGTACAAATACAAATTAAGGAGCTGTGTTACCATAAATAGCACTTCAGAGAGCTTCTAGAGGTGTTCAATATTTAGAATTTTTTCTAGCCTCCGGCAATTGGAGGTTGTGCCCACCAAACCCCCCGTGAAATTATTGGCTGGCTATGGACTTGAAAGAACTTATTTATTGACTATTACCAATAGCAAGAATATATTTTATTTATTTAGCACCGCGTCTTACTACCCGTTCGGGTTGTACACTTAAGTACTAATTACGCTAATGGATTAGACATTTTGAAGGTTGAATATATAGGAAGTGAACCCGCATTTGTGTGGCGGGAGAAATTATCCTCACTACACTACCCGGGATTCGAACCTCGATATCCGCATCCTCTGGCAGTCCAATAAAATGTGAGGATGACACCTTAAGACCATTTGACCACCAAAGCGGGTCCCAAGTGCTATGAACCCACTCCTTATATACACACCCACACCTGTGGACACTTGGACAAAGGCGTCAGTCTCATATTGTCTTGTTTTGTGTTGAAAGGTCTGGGTTTTAGTTCTATCCGGGTGTACCAAGGTTTGATTGTTTTTCCTGAATGGTTTCCCAATCTCACTCCACTCAAATGTGTGCACATTTCCTCTGAATTCTACCTTCTTCATCCCATGCCCCCCGATGTGGACGGGTTGTAAGACAAGCAATAGAGTAAATACAACTGGCATCATCATTGCTGTCACTGTTGTCACTGCTGTCACTGTTATCATTGTTGTCACCACTGTCACTTCTATCACTGTTGTTACTGTTATCACTACTGTCGCTTCCGTCACGATTGTCACTTCTATCACTGTTGTCACCGCTGTCACAGTTGTCCCTGTTATCACTACTGTCGCTGCTGTCACCATTGTCACTTCTATCACTTTTATCACTGTTTTTACTGATGTCCCTGTTGTCACTTCTATCACTGTTGTTACTTCTATCACTGTTGTCACAGCTGTCACTTCTATCACTGATGTCACTACTTTCACTGTTGTCACTTCTATCACTGTTGTCACCACTGTCATTGTTGTCCCGGTTGTCACTGTTGTCATTTCTATCACTGTTGTCACAGCTGTCACTTCTATCACTGCTGTCACTACTTTCACTGTTGTCACTTCTATCACTGTTGTCACAGCTGTCACTTCTATCACTGCTGTCACTACTTTCACTGTTGTCACTGCTGTCACTCTTGTCACCACTGTCACTGTTGTCACTTCTATCACTGTTGTCACTAGTCTCACTGTGTTCAGGTGTGAGGAGTCGACTGGTATTGGGGCCCTGTACTCATCACTGCTGAGGGAGCACAACCGAGTGGCCCGGGCCCTGTCAGAGCTGAACACCCTGTGGGACGACGAGACGGTCTTCCAGGAGGCGCGCCGGGTGCTGGCTGCGGAGATCCAACACATCACCTACAAGGAGTTCTTGCCGACAGTCCTGGGGGACGTGAGTGTACTGGCACAGATACAGACGACACAGTGGCCCACTAGGGGATTACATTGTTTATATTATAATATTTTGTTTTTAATAATCACGTTTATAAATTATTGACTAACATTATCGAAATAATCCAAGTTAAAGTCAGAACTACAATATTTATTTTTAAATGACTGTACTTTGCGATCGCTTTGTAACTGACGCCAGTCTCCCCTTCTTCATAATGTTAACTCAAGCTACTGTAGAGCATGTACTGTACATGCCTGATTATCTTTCGTAGGAATTGTTTTTATCAAATACTAGCTCGCCCCCCAGCACAAGAAATGTCCTAAGGCCCTTGCCAAAAACAGATTATTTTAGGGGGTGGTGGGGCGCATATTATAATTGTGCTGTGGGCTGCATATTTTAATTGTGCCTAGGGGCGCAAAAATTATAAATCCACCACTGTCGAGAATGAATACAGTCTTAGTCTGTTTAGTTAATAACGCAGACAGAAACCAGAGAGTAATCCATTAGAAAGTATTATAATGGAAGCCTTTTTAGTAAAATAAACCAAGTAGGACAAATTTATAGAATTACAAATTTTAGTGAGTTTAAATCCGTGTTGGTGGTCGAAAGAAAATCTAGTAACTTTTCTGTCAGATGAGGTTATTTCCTTAGACGTGTTGGGAACACTGTAACATGTGTATAAATAATGTGCGGTGAAGGTTAAGAATGTATCGGCGCTAACAGCAATCAGGAGCCCCCAAGGGACTAATCCCCCGGTTAACTGAAACAATATAACCCCCACTTCAATGGTCGAATAGTCCACATACCTCTCACAGACCGGACTGCTGATGACAAGGAGATCGGGGTTCGAATACCGGACAGGTGTTTAGAGGGTGGTCTCCCATGTTTCCTCCTTGCAAATGTGGGTACACTTTCTCTAAATTATATCGTGTTCATACTTGGCATGTTATTGTTGTTGATATATATGCGTGCGACCCTAACAGGTGGTGATGAAGCCATTGGAACTAGAGCTTAAGGACCAAGGCTACTACACTGGCTACTCCAGCTCCAACCATGCGGGTATCTTCAACAGTGTTGCCACGTCAGCGCTGCCAATCTTCCTCTCCATGATACCATCGAAACTGGTACGCCATTTACTGTGACAGATATAACTAACTGTTCTCTTTAAGGGTGTGCAAAGACAAATCAAAGTTAAAATATCATTTAACTGTCTTGGGAAAATATTATATTGTGATTATTTATATAACTTTATGCACTTAAGATCATTTATAAAATGTTCTGTTGTACAATTGTTTATAATATTTCACACTCTTAGATGATAAATCGAGCTACTTTAACAACAAGCAAATCTCTTACTTCAGACTTTTTAATATGAACTGTTGCTGCCCCCCCCCCCCCCAGTCATAATCTAAATGTCAATCTGTCAGGATAGCCTGTTAAGTGGCGGGAGTTGTTGGATAGGAGCGTTTAAAATAGTCAAACTCGTGTTGATGGATTTATTGTAGACTAAAATACATAACGTGATATAGATAGTTAATTGGTAAAACACTATGAGAATTAAAGCATAGGTCCTTCGTTCTATCAAACAGTCCTTGAATACGTCTATATCTGTGAACCACTCCACCCTGTCCTGGACACGAACTACACAAGTCCTGCCTCGATGTTCCTTGATGTCAACTATCAAAACCCTCTTAACACTCTCCAAAGACTCTCAGAAACAAGAAGCTCTTAGTCCTTGTTTTGAACCTACTTATAGTGTTAAAAATGTGTCATACTTACTGATGTTTTGCTAAATGTAATTTACTGGTTGGTAACTACACACAAACAAAGCTGACTTTCAAAACATGTGTGTAAACTTATTGTGGACTGTTCTGAATAGTTTGGCTGATTCAGTATTTGATTATCAGGGGACTGTGTCTCTTATGTAACATAATTATATACCAATATTAGTAGACATTGACAGAACACTATTGATATAACAGTTAAATTAATATTATTAGCACCGCGTCTTACTACCCGTTCAGTTTATACGCACTTACGCTAATGTGTAGTTGTAGGGTGATTGTGAGATGAAATGGAGGACCTACAGTTTAACGTGGGATCCGAACCACGGTGTAGGCCTGGCATTCCACACATTCACAAGTTGTGATTAATACACGTCTTGTCAGAGGTGAAGGAAGGGTTTGGCGATCAGATAAATCTGTGCCTGGACCGAGGATTGAACCCCGGACCCTTAGCTCAGAAGTCCGACACCTTAACCCCTAGACCGCCAGGTCACCGATAGAAACATGTAAAAGGAACAAATCACATAAAGTAGAAACACAGGAAACGGACATTGGATGAGAATATATAATATCGTGTAATATCGTGAGGTATTTAGGTCCCTACATTCTGTTTCTTGTCCCTCGCAGGTTACTGGGAACAGTAGCGGAGTACCTGTTGCTGAAACCTACCACAAGACGGTCAACTCCATGCTGAGTAAACCGGCACTCGAACCCAGCCTCAACATCCTCGGCTTCAGGAGTACAGGTATGTTGGTACGAGGGATCTACTTTCCGGCTGCCGCAATAGACTAAACTGCCAGATGACAGGGAGGTTGGGGTTTGAATCCCGGTCAGATGTACTCAGTGTGGTTTTTTTTTTCCTAAATGTTTTGACACTCCCTCTCCGTGCAAATTTGGATACATTTAATCTAAAATTCAACCTACCTAATCCCTAACACATTAGGCTAGTTAGTTCACACGCAGATAACCCAAACATTCGGTGAGACATGGTGACTGGTGATATAAACTGAACTCTAACTCAAGGACTGGAGCTCGTTTGGTGACAAGCTGCACCGACATTGATCCCTCACACTTTGCAAAGGAACAAGAATAAAGTTTGATTAAAATTCACACTCCTTATCTTATTTACTGCGATTAGAAGCTCGTGAGGGTTAAAACACTTTACCGAAAATATATAAATTAAGAACTGGACCCTCGAATCACGAAGAATATTTTAAATTCAAGGGTTCAACAAAACATAACATTCAAGAGTCGATGGAAAAAAATGTTTAAATTATTTTCAAATTTTGAATAATTGTAATTTGTTTTGGAACCAATATATTGCTTACTGTTGGTTCAGCTCCAACATTATTACTATAGGACAGTGTTAACAACCAATCCCCAGGCCATTAATTTAACACTTAATTGAATGTGTGATTGTTATACTATTACAAAAAATGTTAACATTTAGTTACTATTACTATTACTATTTCCTCTTGTGTTCATAATTTAGCTCAAGATTCGGATATATATGAAATAACTGATTATTTAAATTAATTAATCATTATAAATACATTTAGTTCTTTGACTCAAAACAAGTTTAAAAAAAATTTTATGACCTACATTTTTTTGTAGCAATGCATTTAGTCGTCCTTTTAAATGCTAATTTTCGAGTTTACAGTCATATTAAATATTTTGGAGATTAATTTTCTCGATTGAAGTTGATGACTCTATCTATATTTTTACTAATTAAGGTGAAACGGATGGAAGTAATTGTGAATTTAAGCCCATGTTTATGAAATAACTTACATCTTAACTTAATTAGAAGCACAAAAGATTCTATAAAAGGATAAACATGTTAGATAAAGACGTCTTGTTTGTGAAAATTCCGTAACTAAACTAAAGATGTCTTAAGTTTATCAAATGTATCTTCACACAAGTAACACGTATCTGACAGAAGTTTTCTGACGCAGGAGATACATCCGATGTTCTGGGAAGGTACACGCCACAATTTCAAACGGTATATGTGTTTTAACTATTTCATATTAAAAAATAAGACACAAATTGTTATTTTTAAAGTATCATGTAAAAAAAAACTAGAGCAGTATCAAATTTATATTTCTCGAATCTTTAAAAATATACAATTATGGTTAAAGTGAAAATATATTTAAAATTCAATTCAAAAATTGCTTTTTAATGTTCGGTGCTGCTGAAAATTATATTTTGTTTGTCGTGTTGATTACATAATAAACAATAAGGAGAACACTTTTTTTTTAGTAAATCAATTATATTAATACAATTTTGTTCCTTTTTTTATGATTTTGTTATTCTTCCATCCACACAAGATTTTTTAATTACTTTTACTAATAGCTTAAAAGTGTTATATCAAATTAAGGGCTTCATATTATTGTACTTGAGATTTTTTGTTGTTGAAATGTTAACGAATCTTGAATCTCTAGAATACCATAGGATTCAAGGGATTCAAGAATTTGAGCATCCCGTCTCTAAAAAAAATTAACCACTCTTTTTGATATATATATAGCTGGTGCAATACCATATTTTGTGTTTCAACATGATGTGTCCCTAGGGACCCCACTGAGGGCCTCCTAGAAGCTACCTAGGAGGAATTTGGGTCCCCCTGAAAGTCATATCTCTGTACACAGCCTGGGAAAACGCGGGGTCTCTCATGGTCCACACGGGCCGGGACCACGGGGTGGCCGATTACATGACCTGGTTCCGGCAGTGTTCCCAGACGGTGGACGCAGCCCCGGGTAACTACAGCGAACTGCTGCAGGCCATGTCCCCCCTGAACATCAACACCCTGCGAGAGACTTACAGGTGACGAGACTAGGGACCCCCGCCAAGGCCTCAGAAAATGATCATGATTGTTCAGACATCATTCTTGATAAGACACCCTCAAAGATACCTGGGTGTATATAGGTGTCACCTAGCTCCTAATTTGGGGCGGAATGCGAGGACAGAACGAAACCATCTTCACATTAAATTAGAAATTAAGAATTATTTCATACCAAATGAACAACACAAATAATAATATAATTTATTCTGAAACTCGCATGGAAAACAAATTACATTAATCATTTATACATTGCTCTAAGCATACATTTTTAATTTTATGATTTCAAACAATTCTCTCGCTCTCTCTTTTATTTACAGTGTTAAAAATGTCCCATTTGAGAAGATTTTTCTAACATTGAGCAACTCTTTTATCCATTTAGAGTTAAAAAAAATTGAGCTGTAGGTGTTATTTATTTTATGACTCTAATAAGCGACTGGCCTAGGCTTCGTAGAGGAATACAACACTATATTACTAATGATATTTAAAGGAGGGGAGATTGAGCCTCAAAACATCCTCCTCTGCCATTCGTACGGCTCTGAGCTCGGCGGTTATAGCGTCAGCAAGCTCAAAAGCAAAATATGACTCCTGTGTTTGAGTTGTCAAATTTTAAATCGCCCCAGGGCACTTGTTTGATCTCACTAATCATCGATCCGACATCTCCTTCCTCCACCACCAGCAACCTAGAAGACGTAGACCTGATAGTTGGCGGCTCGCTGGAGACTCCCGTGTACGGCGCGGTCCTCGGACCGACCCTGGTCTGCATCCTGGCCCACCAGTTCGCTAAAGTACGCAACAGCGACCGCTTCTGGTACGAGAACGACATCCCTCCATCGTCGTTCAACCGAGGTACCTCAATACGCTTCGTACTTGCACTCCAGATGGATCACGTTGATTATGTGTGTTAATACATGACGATAAATATATGTGTTGCTTATGATTGGGAAATCAGGGTTCGAATCTCAGTCAGGTGTACTGAGGGTGATTTTCACCTTAAGTTTCTCTTGATGCATATGCGAGTACATTTCCTCTAAAATTCTACCTTATTCATTGTTCTGCCATTAGCGTATTTATTACATAATCGTATAACCCAAACGGGTACCTATCGAGACGCAGTTTTTATTCCAGTTGCCAAGTTTATAAATCTTACAGTTATGTTCACCATACTTTCTGTATATTGTTTTGTAAGAAACTCTATCTCTCATTGACCTTGTGACACCTGCTCTAGCGAACATTCGTAAACCGAGAGATGCCTGTTCATCTTTATAGATATATATATATATATAATGTGTTAGTTGATTGAACCTGACGGTGATCGATGTTGTCCACAGAGGAACTGGAGGAGATCCGAAAGGTCACACTGGCTGGACTCTTGTGCGACAACACCCCGGGCTACAAGACGTGCAGTCACAGGCCTTTGTGCAGGAGGATCCTTACCTGTGAGTGCACTTACCTCCTCCTCTTAGTCTACCAGATTATGACCTTCGTTATCATGATTCACGACCCCTGTAATTGTCACCTGGCTCGATGGGGTGTTTCGCTAGGGAACGAGTGTAGTCCCGTTCCTGATGGTACGTTGTTTGTTTATGTCTGTTGCTATAGTAACGTCCGTATCGCGTGTCATCTCCAGCCGTCCCTGGACCTGTCTGTCTGGAGGGAGGAGGCCGGTAGCGAGATCTCGGACGAGATGGTGATGCAGGCCGTAGAGAAGGCAGAGACGGACCTGAGACTGCGCCGACAGAGGGAGTACCAACTTTGGACCAAGAGTAACTACATACATCCCATGTTAACTAGTATAATACAGGGGATGACCTGTTTTGTTGTTTAGACACTCACTGAGCCGTTATGTGTAGAAAATTAAACCAGACGTTTCTACTGGAGCAGTTTTTATTTATTTACATGGACAGAAAAGTTTTTGTTATAAAAACTGTAAAAAGACAGACTTTAACTCGCGCTCCTTCACTCCCTCCCCTCCACCCTTAAGGATGCAACTTTTATCTTCATCCTCATTAGCCGTCGGTAACTCTCAGGGTAAGTTGTCCCAGATATAATTCATGTTGCAAGGAATGACTGACATTTCTAGTAGGTGTAGGGGTAGGTCACTCTGTCCCCTAGAGTGGTCCTGTTCAAGGGATGAGAGTATGCAGGCATGAAGGTGTGTATTGGAAGTGTGTGGGCTGTTTCTAGACGGAGGAGCGGACCCCAAGTCACCGGTGGGCATCGCCGCGGCATTCAGCAAGGCCAACAACCAAGCCCTGGCTCTCGCCAACACGTCCATACTCCTGGAGTTGGCCTCCGAGGACATCATGAACTCCTTACAGAGGTACTTAGTTTGGTGACTACTTCCCCCTTCCCTTGGGCGTACACCGAGGCCAACCCCTGACATACTCTTAGTAGTGTCACCCCCCCCCCCCCCCCCCAGTTTGTTGATCGCACATTTATTTTGTAGTTCAGGATTACGGAGGAAACGACGCCAGACGTTCGACACTAACCGCGACATAGTCAACTTCGCCACCGACTCGTTCAACGACGTGTTTAGCAACGGCCTCCAGAGCGTGGACGTGAGCCCTTTCATCCCGCAGGGCTCCGTCTCGGCCGACTGCGACTCCCTGGAGGACCGAGCGCCTTGCAGCTCCCACGGCCAGTTCCGGACCATCACGGGCCACTGCAACAACCTGCGGAACCCAAAGATCGGCAAGAGCCTGGCCACGTTCGCGCGGCTCTTGCCGCCGGCGTACGAGAATGGTGAGAGTCACAACCCTCTAGGGCAAGTCGGGCGAACCTTTGGCACATTTCTTGGCGTGTGATATTCACTATTGTCGAAATTTTACCCCCCTCCCCCCATATGATTTGATCAAAACTATAAAATAAAACCCGTCTCGGTGGCGTAGTTGACTAACGCGCTAGTCGTGTTGAGCTCGACCGCCGAGGATGGGGAGATCGAGGTTCGAATCTCGATCAGGTGAACTGGTGGTGGTTTTCCCTAAATGGTTTTCCACTCTCCCTCCACGCAAATGCGGGTTCACTTCCTCTAAATTCAACCTTCCCAATTCCTAATCCATTAGCATAATTAGTACTTAAGCGTATAACCCGAACGGGTAGTAAGACGCGGTGCTAAATAATAATAATAAAAAATATAAAATAAAAAAAACTATTTTCATTTCCAGCAGACTAAGCTATTGTTTCCTTATTCTTATAAATAAAAGAAGTAATTAATCATTGCTTATTAAAAATAGCGTGTCATTTCTAAATTTGTATAATCCATGCAGTAGCAATTTTCCCAGCTATTTAGCATAAATAACTTTCTTAAAACTTTTCAAACACCCATTGTGTGCTCTATCTCTGTAAAATGTGTTACATTAGCACAAACACACATGCAATGTTTTATAATAACTGAGAGTTATAAGGCATTAGTCTTTATGTGCTCGTCTGACTCTTCACTGGTATCCAGCAGCTTTTAATCCAAATAAATATTCTTGTCACCGAACTTTTTACCAGACATATTAAGAGTAGTACAGGTTTTATTATATTCAAAAGGTGACCAGGCGCAAATGACCCATGCAGCTCGAATGCCTGATGAAACATAATACATTGATCTCGAGCCATGGCCATTCGTCTCTGGGATTATTTTAGTTTGAATCCTGGTGAGGTCAAAAATACGGTCTCGACGTGGCGGGGATGCAGCCTTAACTCGGGTGATTTGTAGTTCACTATAAATGTAGAAAACACCCCATTGGTCCAACACCTTCGCTCAGTTGTTGTGAGTCTTACTGAGCTAAGGGTCCCAGGTTCGATTCTCGACATGGTCAAAAAATATATCATTGGTGAAATGTGGGTTTCTCCATTAATTAACTGATTAATTAACTACCGGGGGGCTGGATGTTGTGTTTGTTCTAGTTCAAGTTAGTTAATATAATCAGTCAGTTCAGAAAGTGGACGTTAAATACCTTTTTAAAAAAACCCACCATAAGTAACATTTTGCTGTGACTATTTTCTCCAGGAGTGTCGCACCCTCGACTCACCTCTCAGACTGGGGCCCCCCTGCCCTCGCCCCGGCTTGTGTCCACCATGATCCACGCAGACATCAGCAACCTGCACACCAGATACAGCCTCATGCTCATGCAGTTTGCGCAGTTCGTCGATCATGACATCACCTTCACTCCAGTCCATAAAGGTACGGCTGCACTATCTTGTCTTGGCCGGTTAAAAGTATGCATCACCTTCACTCCAGTCCATAAAGGTACAGCTGCACTATCTTGTCTTGGCTGGTCAAAAGTTCACATCACACTTTGGTCCATAAAGGTACAGCTGCACTATCTTGTCTTGGCCGGTCAAAAGTATGCATCACCTTCACTCCAGTCCATAAAGGTACAGCTGCACTATCTTGTCTTGGCTGGTCAAAAGTTCACATCACACTTTGGTCCATAAAGGTACAGCTGCACTATCTTGTCTTGGCCGGTCAAAAGTATGCATCACCTTCACTCCAGTCCATAAAGGTACAGCTGCACTATCTTGTCTTGGCTGGTCAAAAGTACACATCACACTTTAGTCCATAAAGGTATGGCTGCACTATCTTGTCTTGGCCGGTCAAAAGTACACATCACACTTTGGTCCATAAAGGTACATCTACACTATTTTGTCTTGGCAAGTCAATATACATTACTTGTACTCCAGACTTTAGAGGTATGGCTGCATTATTTTTACATTTTCTGTTATTCATTATAAATATGTTGTAGTAAAATAAAGTCAAACATATGATGAACAAACTATTTAGTGCTGCCATCTATTGTTACAGGTTTCTTCTCCTCCATCCCAGACTGCCGGTCCTGCGACTCTCCTCGCACGATTCACCCCGAGTGCATGCCCATCTCGGTCCCCAGCGGGGACCACTATTACCCCCAGTTCAACCACTCCACGGGGGAGAGGTTATGTTTCCCCTTCATGAGATCTCTTCCAGGACAACTCACCCTTGGTACGTTGGCAACAATGCCCTCCAGCGAGGATCCCATGGTGACAAAACCAAGCTCTAAATAGCAAGACCCGAGACTGTAAAGTTCAATTCACCCCTTTTATCTTTATCCGTCAATAATTAACTAAGATGGGGAGCGAGCGTTGGTAGTTTTCATAACATAATACTGTCTTTGTCCTCTATATTATTCCTTTTACTTGTTCCTATTTTATTGTCCTATCATTCTTTACCATTTTACTTTTTCTCCCTTGTGTGCTTTTTGGTTTCCTCTTTTAGTTGTGTTGTGAGTCTCAAACTCCTCCCTGATGAGTTCCGATAGAATGACATAATAATAATAATATTATTATATTATATTATAATTATTAATTATAATATAATAATAATAATAATAATAATAATAATAATAATTTTTATTATTATTATTATTATTATTATTATTATTATATAATAATATATAATAATTATATAAATAATATATAATAATTATTATTATTATTATTATATAATAATATAATAATAATTAAATAATAATAATAATAATAATAATAATAATAATAATAATAATTATTATTATTATTATTATTATTATTATTATTATTATTATTATTATTATTATTATTATTAATATTATTATTATTAATATTATCATTATTAATATTATCATTATCATCATCATCATCATCATCATCATCATCATCATCATCATCATCATCATCATCATCATCATCATCATCATCATCATCATCATCATCATCATCATCATCATCATCATCATCATCATCATCATCATCATGATTATTAGCACCGCGTCTTACTACCCGTTCGGGTTATACGCACTTACGCTAATGTGTAATGATAGGATGATTGTGAGATGAAATGGAGGACCTACAGTTTAACGTGGGATCCGAACCACGGTGGAGACCTGGCATTCCTCACATTCACAAGTTGTGATTAATACACGTCTTGTCAGAGGTGAAGGAAGGGTTTGGCAATCAGATAAATCTGTGCCGGGACCGAGGATTGAACCCCGGACCCTCAGCACAGAAGTCTGAAACCCTACCCTTAGACCACCAGGTCACCCAATAGAATGAAACCTAGGTCAAGAGGCAGCCATTACCTCTTTGTCCAATGGCAGCACTGTAAAGTGTGAACTGTGTTCTTCTTTTGATTGTAAAAGACATATATTCTTCCTTTCTCCTATATGTTTCTATTCACCTTTCTTCATTCCTCTTCCAAATATAATATAGCGTCATCAGATACATTCATTATAATTTTCTACACTTGGTAGTATCATTAGTTCTTGACTATCTTTCCTGGGAATGGTTGACTTTAAACAGGAATTTGTCTCTTCATTTTAAAAAGCTCCTGTTCAAATTATACGACACTCAATACAAATATTCAACTAACTGTTGATATCACCAAGTGGAGAGAGTTAAACTAAACACATCTACTGGAGCAGTATTTGATTTATTTTGGTGAAACATTTTTTTTTGTTATAAAAAACTGCAGTTACACTGACCTTAACTGGCATTGTTTTGTTCCGTTCCAGCTTAAATGTTCATATAACACATGTAGAAAAGGTGTGCAGGGGTTATTTGCAGGCTCATAGTCATGGAGGAATTTCCCGAGAGGGCTAGGAAGGGAGGGGGAGGTTCGAACTCCCCTTCGAAATGCCATCAATTACTGGATTCATTTAAAAAGTTAAGATTCGGTAAGAAAACAAAAATAGGGCTGTGAATTATAATTGCTATCGCACACACAACGTAAGGAGTCGTCTGAATGTTCTTCCAAGGTCGGTCGAACCAGTCTATTTTCTTGGCCTGTGATGTCACAATGTTTTTACACAACGTTGTTCTAGGTGTGAGTGAGGGCTCCACGACTCCTTCCCCCTCTCACCATCCCTTGCCCACCCTTTCACAAAAATTGAACCCTAGATATGCGCCCGGCTATTTATTCATGTTACATCGGAGAATTTTTCAAACAATTGGTTAAATAGATAAAAACTCCAACTCCGCGGCTCCACCCCGCAATCGAGCCGTACCGACCAAGCTGCCGCCATCTGTTGGCGATGATAGTGCCAACTTTTGCGGATAGAGGGTGTCATGCGGTCAGCCCAACCAATGCTCTGGTCGTTAATCTCAGTTTTCTAGACCGGAACCGCTACTTATTTATTCAAATAGCTCCTCATTTGTACTCATGACGCTGAGTTGACCTCGTCCCAGATCCAACAGCTTCCCGGAAAAATCTGGAGGCAACAGGGATCGAACCCAGGACCTCTGGATATGTAACCAAGAACTCTGACCACTAGACCAGAGAGTTGGGGTTAGTGGATATAAATTATTTAAAAAGGAAATATTTTTTGCGATTAGGAAAAGTAGATTGATTTATATTTCTGATTTGTGATAAAAAAAACTGTTGTTTTATTTGTGTGCAGGTGGAATTATGTGATCTGGGACCTTACGTGTTTTTGAAACTGTTTGACCTAATAGAGTCGGATGTTTTATTTCCAGGCGCTCGCGAGCAGATCAACCAGAACTCGGCGTTCTTGGACGCGTCACAGGTGTACGGAGAGCACTCATGCATGGCCAGGGCCCTCAGGGGGTTCGGGGGCCGCATGAATGTAACCAGGCACCCCGTAAAGGGCAAGGACCTGCTCCCTCAGTCCCCCAGTCACCCAGAGTGCAGGGCCCCCTCGGGCTACTGCTTCATCGCAGGTCCGTACTCGCTAACACCAGGGAAAGAAGATTTAGTTTTCTTTTGATCCACTAGATGTCAGGTTTCTCCGTTACTTTACAGAAATATGGAAAAGTAACTTTTGGGGGGAGAAAGTCTTTATTGCATCTTTTTGGGATTGAAACCCGGCCTTCAAGATCGGAGTTCACAAGGCAATTATTATCAATTAGTGAATATGAAATAATAAGACTTGAAATTTGATGTTCTAATATTGTTTTTATGTAATCAAATGGAACTAAATCAGTAAAAGTTAATTAATCATTATAAAAATATTTACTTTTTTTTAATTAGTAAGAAATTCACTTTTGTTAAGTTTTTTTTTCCTATTTTAGATGTAGGATGTTGAATAAAATCCAATTTAAAACACATTGACAATGTTATTTTTTTTTTTAACATCTCAAATAGAAAAAGAACTTAGCACTAGTAAATTTCTTATTAACTTTTATAAAAAAAAAGTAAACTATTTTTATAATTATTAATGAGATTTTACTGATTTAGTTCCATTTGATTACATAAAACACTACTCGAACACCAAATTTCAAGTCTTATTATTTCATATTGTAGCGCTCTTTACTAAAAAATTACTATCTAGAATGTTTTCTCAAATATCCATAGTGAATGTTAGATCTTTGAAAAAGTTATATCTGCCTATTTGCTCTATTTGTGTCCGTTTGGAAAATAGGTGAAAAGGCGTTTTTTAACATTTTTTCTAATGACAATGTTTATATTATATAATAATGGAAATTAGGAAAACCATACAGTCAGAAAATGCATTCTATTACTTGGCCAGTAAGTTTTTAAGATATGACGGAGTTGTCAAGAAAATATATAAAACTCAGATTATACAAAACAATAATTTTACCGGCTGTTCTTTATGGGTGTAAAACATGGTCTCCTACCTTACATGACAAGATAACATTCTGGGTTTTCAAAAACAAGGAGCTTAGGAAGATATTTGGTCTAAAAATGGATGAGGCTACCAGGGAGTGGAGGAGGTTTCATAATGATGAGCTATATACCTTGTACTCATCACAAGACATTGTTAGGGTAATCAAATCTCTTAAATTATGTTGGGCAGGACATGCAGCGTGAATGGGAGAATCTATAAGTTTGTTCAGGGTACTGAGTTGCAAACCCAATGAGAAGAGACCATTGGGAAGACCTAGACGCAGATGGGAGAGTAACATTGGAATGGACCTGATAGAGATAGGGTGTAATGAGGTGGACTGGATAGAACTAGCTCCAGATAGGGATAGGGTGTAATGAGGTGGACTGGATAGAACTAGCTCCAGATATAGATAGGGTGTAATGAGGTGGACTGGATAGAACTAGCTCAAGATAGGACTAGGGTGTAATGAGGTGGACTGGATAGAACTAGCTCAAGATAGGGATAGGATGTAATGAGGTGAACTGGATAGAACTAGCTCCAGATAGGGATAGGGTGTAATGAGGTGGACTGGATAGAACTAACTCAAGATAGGGATAGGGTGTAATGAGGTGGACTGGATAGAACTAGCTCCAGATATAGATAGGGTGTAACGAGGTGGACTGGATAGAACTAGCTCCAGATATAGATAGGGTGTAACGAGGTGGACTGGATAGAACTAGCTCAAGATAGAGATAGGGTGTAACGAGGTGGACTGGATAGAACTAGCTCAAGATAGAGATAGAGTGTAATGAGGTGGACTGGATAGAACTAGCTCAAGATAGGGATAGGGTGTAACGAGGTGGACTGGATAGAACTAGCTCAAGATAGAGATAGGGTGTAACGAGGTGGACTGGATAGAACTAGCTCAAGATAGAGATAGGGTGTAATGAGGTGGACTGGATAGAACTAGCTCAAGATAGGGATAGGGAGTAATGAGGTGGACTGGATGGTGGGTACACTTCTTCTAAATTGATCCTCATCCTTAACACATTAGCACAACTAGTTCATGTGTGTACAACCTAAGCAAGTAGTAAGATGTGGTAATAATATTTTTTTTAATATTCCAGGCGACGGCCGAGCCAGCGAGCAGCCAGCCCTCACGGTGATCCACACCCTGTACATGCGTGAACACAACCGTCTGGTGGACTCTCTGCACCGGGTGAACCCCCACTGGGACGAGGAGCGGTTGTACCAACACGCCAGGAGGATACTGATAGCCATGCAGCAGCACATCGTCTATAACGAGTTCCTGCCTCGACTCCTTGGCTGGACCGCCATCAACCTGTACGAGCTCAAGCTGCGTCCTCAGGGATACTACAAGGGTACAGCGCCCCTGGTGGGGCCCTCTCAATCTGGGGTTGTCTTAGTGGGGTCATAGAGGTCTAGAGACAAAACAAACTTGTAACATATTATTACTAGTTCTGTTAGGGAGGGGGGGATGAGATTGTTTTTAGATCAGCGACTTTGGATAAGAAATCTAAGCCAGTGTTTCCCAGACTCTGCCGCGTGTACCCCTAAGGGTACTGAGTTTTTATCAATCATCACATATGTTTTTATAATAGTTAGCCTGATAATCAAATTAACACAGATATTGACACGATGTCATGTACTATATAATCTTTTCTTTCACTTTGTCACGGCTTTGTTTAGTTTAACGCTAAAGCTTTATTAACATTTGTAACGACTTCGGTGGTCTTGGGGTTAAGTGCTCGCCTCAGGACACGATGTTCGCGGGTTCAAAACCCAGCCGGGGTCGACGGATTTTTCTTGAGCAAATAAAATCCGCAGCACAGCTTCCTTCAAAGGAGAAGTAAAGCTGTCGGTCCCATGTTGATTGTGGCTTGTAAAAGAACCCTGGGAGGTATGAGGAACTATACCTTTGCTGGCAAAATTGGTAGGCCCTTTTTCTCTCGCTCATAGAAATTATTGTACAGGAGGTTCAGAAAGTGCACGTTAAATATCTCAAATAAATTAAAATTAAAAAAAAAAAATTGTAATGATAATTTATGCTTTACAATATGGCAGGTATTTGTGTATTTTTTATGAAGAACTGGAAGGGGTAAATTGGACAGACCATGGCCCTGAAAGAGGTACATGACTTGCAAAAGGTTGGGGGACGTTGTTCTAAAGGATGATGTATTATTTTGGAAATGTCCTGATATTGACTTGGAGAGAGAATGGGGAAACAATTTTGAACCAAACAAAACGACCCAGTCAGGTACTGGACTTCTTCTGTCCCTTGGGTTCAAAGTAACACAGATATGTCAGTCGAAAGCGAGTCTTGGTTGATTCTTTGGGTTGATCCCACAGGCTACAGTCCAACATGCAACCCCACCATCGTGAACGAGTTTGCGGCGGCCGCGTTCCGCATCGGTCACAGTCTCCTGCGCCCCCACATACCTCGACTGAGCCCCACGTACCAAGTGGTGGACCCCCGATCCTGCTCCGCAGCGGCTTCTTCAACCCGGACATGATATATCAGGTTAGGAACGACATGTGTATGGGGAAAAGGGGGGGGGGGATAAAAGGGTCATTTGAGCAACTGTAATAGTAACCATTAAAACGATCAGGTATTTTTTTATTCAGCCACCCTGCATCATATGGCATGGAAGTATTTTTTATTTTTAAACTTTTTTTTGTCTTGTCTTACTACCCATTTGTGTTGTACGTGTGTATTAATTACGCTAATGTATTGATTATGGAGGTTTATTTGGAGGAAGTAAAGCCTGCATTCGCGTGGAGGGAGAGTGGTAAACCATTTATAGAAAACCACCCTTAGTACACCTCGACCGAGATTTGAACACTTGATCTCCCCCTCATTGACGGTCCAGTGTATTTTTTGCAATAAAACACTTTTATATAATTTTTATTGTCAAACACCCCGTCCAATATAATATTTTATTCTGCATGAATAATATTTAACAAAATTTTCAAACTTCAATTTGGGTTTGGGGAATTTTTTATACATTCGATACAACTTCGCATTCTAATTGGTTGATATTCGGATAATCAACGTCCGTCTTCCCATCGCTTTCTCAGATTACATCCTCTTATGTACTCAACTGCCCTCGAACACAGTGAGATATGTTTGACCTTGGAAACTTGTTGTCTCAGGTGAACATGATTGACGAGATCGCGCGTGGTCTGGTGTCGACGCCAGTCGAGAACATGGACCAGTTCATCACAGGAGAAGTGACCAACCATCTGTTCGAGGACCGGAAAATACCTCACTCTGGCATAGACCTCATCGCCCTCAACATTCAGAGAGGTGTGGTGACGCACATGTACTAACCTAACAGACAGGCTATACGGGAAGTTCGAGGTGACGCACATGTACTAACCTACAGACAGGCTGTGCAGGTAGTCTAGGTGACGCACATGTACTAACTAACAGACAGGCTATAGGTAGTTCAGGTGACGCACATGTACTAACCTAACAGACAGGCTGTGCAGGTAGTCTAGGTGATGCACATGTACTAACCTAACAGACAGGTTGTGCTGGTAGTCGAGGTGACGCACATGTACTAACCTAACAGACAAGTTGTGCAGGTAGTCGAGGTGACGCACATGTACTAACCTAACAGACAGGTTGTGCAGGTAGTTCGAGGTGACGCACATGTACTAACCTAACAGACAGGTTGTGATGGTATTCTAGGTGATGCACATGTACTAACCTAACAGACAGGTGTGCTGGTATTCTAGGTGATGCACATGTACTAACCTAACAGACAGGCTGTGCAGGTAGTCTAGGTGATGCACATGTACTAACCTAACAGACAGGTGTGCAGGTAGTCTAGGTGACGCACATGTACTAACCTAACAGACAGGTGTGCTGGTATTCTAGGTGACGCACATGTACTAACTTAACAGACAGGTTGTCGGTATTCTAGGTGACGCACATGTACTAACCTAACAGACAGGTTGTGCTGGTATTCTAGGTGACGCACATGTATTAACCTAACAGACAGGTCTGTGCATGTATTCTGGTGATGCACATACTAAACTAACAACTGGCTGTCAGGTTCTAGGTGAAGCACATGTACTAACAAAGACAGTTGTGTGTATTCTAGGTGATGACATACTAACCTAACAGACAGGTTGTGCTGGTATTCTAGGTGACGCACATGTACTAACCTAACAGACAGGTTGTGCTGGTATTCTAGGTGATGCACATGTACTAACCTAACAGACAGGCTGTGCAGGTTGTCTAGGTGATGCACACATGTACTAACCTAACAGACAGGTTGTGCTGGTATTCTAGGTGATGCACATGTACTAACCTAACAGACAGGTTGTGCTGGTATTCTAGGTGATGCACATGTACTAACCTAACAGACAGGCTGTGCAGGTAGTCTAGGTGATGCACATGTACTAACCTAACAGACAGGTTGTGCTGGTAGTCTGGTTAAGACCACCAAAAACAAATATAAAAACTCTCATTTGAAGGAAAGACAAGGTAGGGAAAAAATATTTTCTAGAATTAAATATAAAAAAATACTAAATACATTTTAAAATGTCTAAAATTGACCTTTCTAGATTAATTTATAAACATATCCCTATGTTACTTTGATGTACTTTTGATCTGATTGATGACCAATCGGCACTAAACTGTGAGTTTATGATTAGAGTTAAAAGTTCTAATTTTGGGCCCAAATCGCAAAAACACTGCTTTTTAAAAGGGAAAATAAGTGTTTTCATATTAAATTAATCTGTGAAATACTATTCACCGTGTCGGACTGTTTACCGGAATCATTCTTTGTTTTCAAATAGATATATTGAGTGTTTCACTAATTATTCCTAAGTTGGTATTTCTCAATTAGTAGCCGTGACCACGGTTATCCGCTCATCAATGATTACCGGAGCACTTTGCAAACTGAAGGCCGCGTCCTAGTTCGATGACCATGTGCCGTGACGGTGCACCGGAAGTCATAATGAGTTCAAGCGGATTTGAACCACCGTGGACCGTCGACTTGTTCCCGGAGAGGGATGATGATGTGAGAGGCCGGTACAAGGGGGCCTTGTGGGGCCCACTTTCGCCTGCATCATCGGCATCCAGTTTAGACAGCTCAGGAAATGTGACCGCTTCTGGTGAGTTGAGTAATCGTTACTTCTCGCGGGTTGTTGTGGGGGTTCGAAGGTCCTGCCGGTGTTATAAACATTGCTCACGAGTGCTGGTATGCACCGCTGAGTGTCCCAGGTGTAAATAACCCAGGTTGTCCTGATATTGCGAAGAGCACTAAGTTGCTACTCTCAAAATTATGATTTGATCCTTTCAGGGTCCCAGGTTTTAGTAACCAGAGTGTACTGTCCAAGTCAAACAAGAAGTGACTTTTTTGACAGTTACCAAAGTATTTTTATATAGTCATGCATCAAGCCATGTGATCTATGGCCGCCAATTATAATAGGGGTGTGTAAAGTTCAATTTTACATTTCAAAGCAGACTCAAATCGAATGTATGAAATATTCCCGAAGCTAAATTAAAGTTTGAATATTTTTTGTCACTTTGTTTTATGGTTGAGAATATATCATATTGTGTTTATTTGTGTAGCTTTATGAACTCATCGAAAGTTTGTTTGTTATATTTAATTCTAATCTAATAAATCGAGTTACAAATCACAACATACAATTCAATTACTTCAGATTATTTCATATGAACTTTTTTTATTCTCCGCGTCTTATTACCTGTTCAGTTTATACACATATGTATTAGCTACGACAATTTGTTAGGGATGATGAAGATTGAATTTATAGAAAGTGTACCTGCATTTGCGTGGAGTAGGAGTGGAAAACCATTTAGGGGAACCACCCTCGGTTCACCTGACCGAGATTCGAAGCATGATCGCCTTGTCATTGGCAGTCCAGTCTACTTCAAAGGTGACGCCTTAGACCATGCAGCCACCGAAGCAAGTCACAAGTGAACATTAATTTGTTGTGAACCCTTCAATCACCATTTACGGTAGCAAGTTTACCTTGCGTTATTCCATTATGGTATTGTAGTGTCATAGTGTAATCAGTCAAGGTAAGATTTCTTCCGATGTAGTGTAGATAACAGCTCAGAATGGCAATATTGGATGGAAATGAGAATTTTAGTTGCTATTATTTTCATCGATGAAACTTCTTAATTTTTCAAACCCAGAATTTTGTTTTCGAAGTGAAGTTAAAACCAATATTTTTTCAAAGCCAAGTCGAAGTTTTCAAAGCTTCGCAAAACCCTAAGTAAAAAATAATATTTTTTTCAATGTTATCCGTGAAAAAATAAAATATGTTTGTGTTTTCTAAATGGTCCATCTTAATTTGTGTTGTCGCGTAGGTACGAGAACGAGGACCAGGGCGTGAGGTTCACAGAGGCGCAGCTGGGAGAGATTCGTAAGGCGACCTTAGCCAAGCTCCTGTGCGAGAACATGGACGTAGCCTCCGACATCCAGCGAGCAGCCTGGACCAGCCCAGCGACTTTCTGTGAGTCTCAGACAGGATACCAGCGCTATAAGGTATAGATCAGGTGTCCTGGTTGGTTGCGAGCAATCGGTAGATCTTGCAGGAAACTCTCAGTCGATCGATCGTGTCAGAAAACTGTATAGTCATTCAAAGTATATATTTGTGTCTTCTAAACTCATAATATATCAGGTACTTTCAAATAATAACCGACCAAAATAATCTTGATCGATCATAACTGGTAATGTTATCAGAAAATATAAATAGTTTAAATGAAAATGTACATTTTGTTTCTTCTTTTTTTTTTTTCTTCTAGAAAGGCAGGGACAGAGGCAAGATTAAATCCAAAATATAAGATTTATTTTTATTATTTTTTAGCACCGCGTCTTACTACCCATTCAGGCTATACACTTATGAACTAACTACACTAGTGGTTTTAAGGATGAGGAAGGTTATAAATTAGGGGAAGTGTACCTACATTTACATGGAGGGAGAGTGGAAAACTATTTTGGAAAAAACCACCCTCAGTACACCGACCAAGATTGAACCTCGATCTCTCCATCATCGGCAGTCTAATCTAGATTGCGAGAATAACGCCTTAGACCGTGCAGCCACCGAAGCGGGTAAATATAAGATAGATAGACAAAAACAAAAGTATAATGGAGAATCAGTGGATGATCACGGGACCTTTGATAAGTTTATAAGTTGATCTGGATGTTTCCGACCCTGGTATAGTCGGCGACATAGTGATAGTCTCACCAGGAAGGTCCAGAGTTCAATCTCAGACTAGGCCCACTGGTCAATGTTTTTTAATCACTTATTTTTTTACAGTATTTATTCAAGCGAATTGTTTAAGCTTTTCCTTCAAATACATATTTCATTATATTAAATAGTTTAAGTAACTGGTATCTATACTATTAATATTCATCCTCTTCATCCTGTTTCATCAGGCTGGATATATATATAAATACAAAATGGCTTCTACAGCAAAATGATCTCAATTCACACTTTACATTGCCACTACTGGACAAAAAAGGTAATGGTTGCCTCTTAAAATAATATATCATTTAAGTCCAATTTTCATAGGAAGAACCTTACCTAGTTAAAATAACGGGTAGTATTTTTCCCCCCCTGTAGTAACCCGCGAGTGCCGTGCCGTTCCCTCCCAGAGATCGACCTGAGCGCTTGGAGGGAAACGCCGCAGGGCTGCCAGATTGGGGGTCGCTCGGTCGCAGTGGGAGGCTCCGGCTTCCCCACCCCTTGCACCAGCTGCGTGTGTACCGCCGAGGGGGTGAGTACACTTCTACCCACTACACTCGATATATAGCCAGCCATCAACAACACGGTCTTGTCTGGTTTGGTTTGCCGGGCGCCAGGAAGATCGAGGGTTCAAATCCCAACTGAGCTGTGGTTGTTGTTTCTGAATGGCTCACCACTCTCCCGTCACGCGAATGCGGGTACTGGTGACTTAACTTGTCCCTCTTTCTTTCATTCTTAGTTCGCAATCTTCCCGCATTGCCATTTTAACATAGTATCTTACGGAGGAAATGGAGTACAGCAATACCTCGACTTTCACCGCTTAAAGTTTCAATTATAACTACAGTAGCCCCATGGCTTCTTTGGTGCTGACTGACAGCTCACAGCTGACAGCTGACGGCTTTGAAAAGTTACCAGACCAAATTATGTATCCCTCCGCTGAACCATATGATCTGCAAAAACATGTGTTTAGCAGCTGTCACTTCTGACAGTCAACATTTAGTTATATACCTAAATGTTGACTGTCAGAAGTCAGCTGTGAGCTGTCAGTCAGCACCAAAGAAGCCACGGGGCAACTGTATGTTTTCAAATTTTGTTGCCCTCTTCTTGCTTTCATTGCATTTTGTCACCATCGCACACCATTTTGTTTATTTCATGATTCAAACTTTGAATAGAAGTCGTTTGGTGTATACTGTTTTTTTTTTTTAATTGTCCTCATTGAATTTCTTATATTTGTGATTAAAATAACCAAACAATTCATATCTTATTATTTTTGTGATTTTATTGAAGTTTCCGGCCCTGATGCATTTGCAACTTAACTAAAGGCTATGTTACGACTTTCGTCGCTTTTTGACTTTTGTCAGTGCTCCGGTCCCTAACCCGCCGAAAGAACGAGGTATTGCTGTCCCATAAAAAAATATTCAAACAGAGTTAGAAGAGAGCTGCGACTATTCATGAGGAATGGAGACATTTAAAAGATTATGTTGTACTTTATTAACTTTAAAAATAAAAAAATAAATTGATTTGAGGTGTTTAACATACACTTTTTGAATCGACTGATTATATCAACACACGTCTTATAAACCAACTTAAATCTAGAACAGACACAACATTCAGCTCCTCACATTGTTGAAAGGGTAAACTCACATTTCACCAATGATACATTTTTCAACCATACCGGAAATTGAACCTGGGACTCTTAGTTCAATAGACAGACACGCTACTGACTGAGCTAAGTTGTCGGAATTCATATCCAGAATATCTTTTTAAGGATTCGAAGGACTTAATCCTTACTGTAAATAAAAGACAGTGCACAATACAGGCGTGTGGACGGTGTTTAAAGCTATTGTATGTACCGCAGGCCCAGTGCGCGTCCCTGCGCATCACAGACTGCAGCCAGCTACTTAGAGAGGCCACCAAGGACGCCATACTACGGGATGACGTGTGCGTGGCCCAATGTGGCTTCCTGCTCAACTCGGAGAGCGGGAAGAAGGACAGGATCGTGCTGACCACCACCGGTTCGCCGCGTCCCCACCACGGCCGGAGCTTACCCCCCACGGAACTGATCCCACCCCCGCCCAAAACTCGCCCGCCACCTCTACGTAGGAGATTGCCCCCTCCGACCCCCACGTTCGGGGACTTTAAACTCCCCAACCTGTCTAGCTTCGTCGGTTAGAACGATATTGTCGCAGCGTTACGAGCGCGAGTGAGATCGAAGTCGCATGGTTCAGACGGAAACCTACACCAATTTAAACCGCGCGCGGTGTTGATGTTTTGAACGCACCGGTATCACAATCGACCGAGATGGGTTTTTCCCTCCCGAGTAAACAAAGCATCGACACTTGAATAAACCGTCCGTGATGTTTATTCTCGGTTAACTTGGACCTACCTCTAATCAAATACTGCGGCATGGCTCTTGTGTATCTGGAATCAAGAGTTGTGTGTGCAGTTGCTGCAGCCAATCAGGAGATATTTGTTAGTGGCCAATGGTGGAGCAGCAGTGTGTATATAGTTAGTGCTTTCAACTTTTGGACAGCTTTACATGAAACTGTACCAGCAGTCGATGACTGATATAGGCTATTGAAGATAAATCTCTTGTTGATTCATTCTGATAAACTGTTAATTAAGATAGTCTGCATATAAAAACATAGTACAATCTTTTTAACTCGGGTCACACTTAATTGAAAGGATTTTGATTTTCTGTGTTTTTTAAATACACATTAGGTGCATGTAAGTCTGGTTTTTTAAAAATTGTTGAAGTGAAGTTGAACCGAATATATGAAATTTTCTCGGAGACAAATAGTTTTTGTTAATTGTTTTATACTTGAAAAAGAATATTATATTATACTTATTTATATAACTTAAAATTAGAGTTGGGTCGAACCCATTTATTTTCTTTGACATTCTCATTACATGCCCATACCATCTCAGTCCTGCTTCCTCTACTATCTCATGTACTCCAACATCCTCATTACATGCCCATACCATCTCAGTCCTGCTTCCTCTACTATCTCATGTACTCCAACATCCTCATTACATGTCCATACCATCTCAGTCTTGCTTCCTCTACTATCTCATGTACTCCAACATCCTCATTACATGCCCATACCATCTCAGTCTTGCTTCCTCTACTATCTCATGTACTCCAACATCCTCATTACATGTCCATACCATCTCAGTCTTGCTTCCTCTACTATCTCATGTACTCCAACATCCTCATTACATGACCATACCATCTCAGTCTTGCTTCCTCTACTATCTCATGTACTCCAACACCCTCATTACATGTCCATACCATCTCAGTCTTGCTTCCTCTACTATCTCATGTACTCCAACATCCTCATTACATGACCATACCATCTCAGTCTTGCTTCCTCTACTATCTCATGTACTCCAACATCCTCATTACATGTCCATACCATCTCAGTCTTGCTTCCTCTACTATCTCATGTACTCCAACATCCTCATTACATGTCCATACCATCTCAGTCTTGCTTCCTCTACTATCTCATGTACTCCAACATCCTCATTACATGTCCATACCATCTCAGTCTTGCTTCCTCTACTATCTCATGTACTCCAACATCCTCATTACATGCCCATACCATCTCAGTCTTGCTTCCTCTACTATCTCATGTACTCCAACATCCTCATTACATGTCCATACCATCTCAGTCTTGCTTCCTCTACTATCTCATGTACTCCAACATCCTCATTACATGACCATACCATCTCAGTCTTGCTTCCTCTACTATCTCATGTACTCCAACACCCTCATTACATGTCCATACCATCTCAGTCTTGCTTCCTCTACTATCTCATGTACTCCAACATCCTCATTACATGACCATACCATCTCAGTCTTGCTTCCTCTACTATCTCATGTACTCCAACATCCTCATTACATGTCCATACCATCTCAGTCTTGCTTCCTCTACTATCTCATGTACTCCAACATCCTCATTACATGTCCATACCATCTCAGTCTTGCTTCCTCTACTATCTCATGTACTCCAACATCCTCATTACATGCCCATACCATCTCAGTCTTGCTTCCTCTACTATCTCATGTACTCCAACATCCTCATTACATGTCCATACCATCTCAGTCTTGCTTCCTCTACTATCTCATGTACTCCCTCAGTAAACAACAAAAAAGTGATATTCTGGGTGGTAAAATTCACGATGCTTTGATTCATGTTAAACATTAAAATAAAACTTGTATAGAATAATTATTTTCCGCTGCTACTTATGGAAACATTTGACTATAAAACCTATTATTATCTTGGCTTTGAAAATTCAAATACAATTTGAATCTTTCATACTATGTTAAGAATCTTGGTTAGATTTCAATTCTAAATTATTATTTTTTATCTTGAAGTAGTTTTTAAGTAAACTTTTTTTAATTAATCCTCTACAACTCAGTCTATTTGGTTTGGACATAACAAAAAGTCCTTTAGGAGTCTTCCTGCCAGGATGTAGATTAAAAAAGTATGTGGTAGAAAATGTCTATCTAGAATAGGGAAGAAGAAAAGGGTAATTTTAAAAAGCAAGTCAATGTTTTCAAGGCGCGAATAACATATTGAGTGCGTTAACTCGTCAGCAGAAGAGGGAAAATGTTATCTTATTATTTATTGCATTGGTGTCCAAGCATGATTGTGTTTAGAGTGTGTTAGCTGCATTAAGATGCAACCTGTTTCACAAAATAGCTTCAAAATCTCAAGGTAGGTGCTGTATCTAAGAAGCATCTCTAAAAACATTTGATTCATATTAAAAAAAAAAAGCTTGGATTAAAATCTTATCTGACTGCACCAAGTGTCCATAGAGGTGATGTTTAGTGGTTATACTGTCGGAATATAGCCCTAATTAGTAGCCGTTCAATGAAAATGTACCCAAAATAGGAAATCCATGATTTCTATAAGGAAACCCACGTTCAACCAACATTGATTGAAATTCACTAAAATTGGTCAGCCTATAAATATGTCTTATTTGATCTATTAATTATAAAGATTCATATAAAATGTTATCACAAGCTTCCAATAGTACTTCCTTATGGATTACTGTATAATTTATCTCCACACCATTAATTAAACAGACTAAGAATGTAAATACAATTGTAATATTTTGTTTCCACCATTGTGGCAATATGAGATTCTAGTTTACAAATAATGGGCTTCCTATGAAAATCACGCTGTACATTGTAATGTTAGTCAACGATACCATATACTCACTGTATTCCCAACTTTGTACCTGAAGACATTTGTTGGACATACGGACCTAGACTTTGATGTATGTATATATAAATGTGTGAAAGACTCGACTAAAAGAGGTCTCCTAAATCATAATAATGTTCTACGATACCATAACCAAGATTGCCATAATGTGCCAGCATTGTATTTCCGCTTTGTTGGACATGTTAACATGTAATTTGTTAAGAAAAAGTAAAAACACTAATATTCGGGGATGTCAAACACAATTCCTCGATTTTTATTGCCATTGAAATAATCTAGAACCAATCTTAGTATCGCAGTTTTAGATTCTTAGCTCTCAAATCCCTATAAATGAAAATACTGTCCCCAAACAAAATGGCAGCAACATTTTTAAATAAGGTAGTTTTCACTGTCAATTATTAGTTATTTTGTCGTTTCATTTCAACGTCAGCATTTAGTGTGCTCAACATAACCTATAAGTTCTATTGCACACACACACAGATGGAACATGGCCGATTTGTTGGGAGTATTTTTGTTTTTAATATTTATAACTTTGTTTGTTTTATTTCAAATGTATTTAAAGTAGGGTATGTAAATAAATAACATATTTATAACACTAGTTGGATGAATGAAGAAATAGTGAAATTGTAAATGTTGAGGAAATGTACTCAATAAAAAGAAAATTTGAGGTTAAAATTTAATAATCATAATCGAGAAAATTAGGATCATGGCATCTTTAATAATATTATTATTATTGCCAATTCGTCCATTCCAAAAAAGGGGACTGATTCCATTTGTTACTTATTGTTGTTTATTAAGTTTGCGAGATGTATTTTGAAATAACAAAAGCCTTTCTCATCAATGATGATGTACTTTTTATACTAATGAAATATATATTACGAAGAGCGACGAAAGATTGATGTTTTATTTCACCCACACATCCATCCACAGCTTTCAAGAACTACAAGTGTTGGCCTGCTACACCCTCCTCTCCCCCTAGCTCCCACTTGTTACAGAACAAAGGAGACTCTCTACAAGGAGACTCCTACTTTAAACAGTAACAAGTCAGCAGTAACTGCTAGAACACGAAGTGCACTGTGTTTCTCGCCTGAAACTTTTTTTGGGAAATAGCCAATCCCGCCCAACTTCCGGGAATGGGTAAGTTCTTGAGCGTTCTGGATCATGTCCGCTCCTAATTACATGTTGTGGTAGTAAGTGATAACTTCTATTAAGGATTAAATATGAAATTCATGTTTGCGATATAACATTCTGTAAAAATATGTTTAGTACCTGTTATATCGTCACGCACTATGATAAAGAGTATTATTTTCCCCCAACATAAAACATTTCTTTTTTCTTCAAATATTCAAACTTTACATCAGCTTCAGGAATATTTCATTGAGTTTGGAGCGCCTTTGAAATTAAAAAGTGGACCTTGTACAACTCTTAAGATCTAGCGAGGAAGGGAAAAAGAGAAAGTTAACAAAGTTAAAAATAATAAATGATAAATTTTAATATACACAAGTAAATACAAGTTTAAAACAACTTACAGTATATTATTTGATATGATACAATAAATATAGGAATTCTCATAGTAAAAAAAAAAGGAATTAGACTTTTCAGAAGATAAAAGAATTCAAATGTGCCGTCGGCTATAAGACAATTCCAAGAAGATATATGTATATATATATACATACATATACATGCTGTACCGCATGATTAATTTTGGTTTTAAGACTCACTCCAACAACCTTTTTTTTTGTCCCAATGATAAAAATAGAGACCAGAGACCCTGGATGGGTTTTTTTCAATATAAAATGACACCATATATATTTAGAAAAGTTGTGTTAAATAATGTGTATCTGGTCGTGACCAACACTAGCGTAGTAGGAATATAGCACTGAGATTTTACAAAACATCCTTTTGACTTCCCCCGTGACAATCCGGTTTCACCGTTTATGTGCGTGTGCGCGCTAGTTTGCGACCACTTCCTGTTTGGGCGGGGACAAGGGTTCGGCAGGAAGTGGCGCACCATCGACACACTTCCACAACCCGTAGGTCTTGCCGACCGTCGTCTGCCACAAGCGCAGAGTTCCGTCTTCAGACCCGGACGCGTAGAGTTCTCCGTCCGGGGAAAAGCGCACGCAGTGGATTGGGCCAAAGTGGCCCTTGAAGGATTCTACGAGACAACAAAACAAAATCATCAAAAAGGCGGTGGATGAGAACAGATAATATTAGAATAATAACGGCGTGTGTAGCTTTGACAATTATTATAAAGCTTCACCAATAAAAATATTTCAAGTTAAAATACTCATTTATGCTCAATTTGTTTTTCATTTAATGCTGTCCTATACCCTCCGTCCACCCTGTAAGGCTAGCAGGCTTGCCTTCCATTATTGTAAGATGTAGCTTATAATATATCTCAATAAGGAAAACCTCTTTTCACTTTATGAGGTAATTGTATTATATTTGGAAGAAGGACCAGGAAAGGTGGATTGAAACATATAAAAGGGACGAACACAATATGGTTTTAACAATGAAAAGAAGAACACAGTTCACACTTTACACTGCTGACACTGGACAAAGAGGTAATGGCTGTATCTCGAACAAAATCAATCGTTAACGCCCAATCCCCCCCACCTAGGTTTCATTCTATCAAAACTCGTCAGGAAGTATCGTGAAACGTGTGAAGCAACTTCCTAAAAGAGGAAGTCGCGTTGCGCATTTCACACGCTCTCCTGACGAGTTCCGATAGAATGAAACCTAGGTGGGGGGGATTGGGTGGTCACGAGTGGTTTCCTTCAAGGTTCGGTCTCAAGGTAAGCAGAGCGTGCAGATCAAATGACGGTATCGTCTCTCACCTATCTCGGTGCCGGTGGTGTAGTCGAACTTGTACATCTTGAGGTCCTCTCCGCCACACACAAAGATGGTCTTGTCTGGGTGAAGAGAGGCAGAGTTGACCTGCGTGGGGACTGTGAACTCTCGGATCTTCTCCAGACTGGAACAACGACACAAACAATACAGCCGCAGTCATTGGATTATAATTTAGGACGGGGAACTTAGGATATTCGCAAATTCAAGCTTCGAAACGGAAGATATAATATATTTCTACAAAATTGTATGTTTTATCTGTCTTAGAGCTTAATACTGCTTATTGGTGATTCAGAACCAATCATAATTATAGAATGAACTTAACAACCAGACCCCAGAGCAGTAATTTAAACACTTCAAATAAATGATCAAATGTTAACATTTAGTTACTATTTATATTTTTTATTATGTTAATAACTTTTATCAAGATTTGAATTCAGAAAATTATTTCTTTAAGGAAAACCGCTTTTCACTTTTCGAGGCACATTTTATTTTATCTTAGCAAAAGTACTCGAGACTCTCATTTTAGTTCATCTAGTTCAGTTTTTAATATATTTAAAAAATTATGACCAAAATTCCAGCTTCGAGGCGGACGTGTTTGTAAACAAGGGCTACTAAATTTTAAATTTCAAGCCCTCTATGTGCGGTGGATACCGTGCAATGCTCACAACAGACAAACAAACTTGTCATTTTATTAATATATATGGTAGAAGGTACATTCCCTAGACTAGTACCTCAAGAAAAAAGTCAAAATGATGACAAGCGATGTCAACGTCTGAGATAAATTGTTAAAACACGTCCATCCCTGGTATAATCCGCAGACCTAACAGACTTTTCCCGCAAAGGATCGTGATGGTTCCATTCCTCTTGCACAGTTTGTTTACCTGAACGCATCCCAGAAGCTGACGATGTTGCCGTGCGTCACCGTCAGAGTAGTCCCGTCTCTGGAGACCTCCAAGCTGCTCGGTATGGTATTGAAGTCCAACTTCTGAGTCTCCTGAGGACGGGAAACAATTTGTTTGTCTATAAACATTTTTAGCGACAGTCGGAAATCTACTAAAATAAATTAAAAGTTAATCAATCATTCATCAGCTTTGGAAGTAGGTTTTATTACTCGGCCAAGTAAAGATAACCACTAAATGAGTATATTCAAAACAAACACTTTGACTACTCGGTCACAACTGCCTCAGATGCCAATGATAAAAACTAAAATGTAAGACATTTATATGTGAGATTTGGCAATCCTTTTGTTTGAAGACAGAAATGAAACATAGTGTTGGGAAACGGATTAGTGAATAGAAGCGTTAGGTCAATGACTCATTGCTATTCCGATGATATTCATGCACCGTCAGGATAAATCTTATTTTACTGTGAGATCTGACAAATTCTAATTTGCCACATTTTTATGGCCACAAGTGGCGAATGGCAGCAAGGATATCCATACTCGCCTTAGACCAGTCAACAACCAAAGCGGGCATGATTTTTACTTATCTCCGATACCTAGCGGTCAGAGTTCCTGGCTACAGATCCAAAGGTCCTGGGTTTGATCTCAGGTGCTTCCAGAATTTTTCTGTGAAGCAGTTGATGTGGAACTTGGTCAAACTCAGCCTAGTGAGGACAGACTTTAAGGAGGAGCTGCTTGAATAAATCGATAGCAGCTCTGGTCAATAAAACTGAGATTAACATGTGGAGGGTCCATTGTTCTTATCCCTTGACACCCTCTATCTGCAAATGTTAGCACTATAATTTCTAACGACGACAGCCACTCGGTTGATATAGCTCGCTCAAAGGTTCATGTCATCGAGTTTTTAATTTCCTGACATTTCCCCTGTTTGTAGCCCCCCACGTAAAGAAGGTAGCTTAGTCCCGCACCTTGCCAGAGGAGATATCCCAGACCCTGAGGGTGCGGTCGTCGGCGCAAGACACCAGGTGGGTGTCGTCTCTGAAGAACAGGACGTGTCGGATGCCAGACGTATGTCCAGAGAACACCTGCGGCTCTGCACAAACAAACGCCTGCTCACAACACCCTGTTAAACTGTAATGGTAACTATCTACACACCAATTTTCATAGGAAGAGTTTTTCAGAAAACACTTACTGTGGCCAACATTGATAACATATTACAGTTATTATTGTTGTTATTTTATAAGTATTGATAATATCAATCAAAAGTGATGACTTAAGATCACATAACTTGATCAGGGTGGCTACAGAACTTCTATTATAAAATTCCCTGACTTTTCCAGGTTTTCCAGAAATTTTTGTCTAAATTTCCCTGACTTATTTTTCCTCACTTCACCTCGATGAATGGCGATTTTTCTATTTATTACATCAATTACATAGGCCTATATTTAAAAATATATCCACGCTTAAACATAACAATTTAATAAGTTTTTTGGTTTTAAATGGCTTAGATACTATTTATGACACAGTGTAAATATTGTAAAAAAAAACCAGCAAAGAGAGAATGTGAAAAGAATTTTTCCCCAGTTCACCTCAATGAATGGTGATTATTACATTAATCAAATAGGCTACCTAAGCCTCGGATAACTTTAAAAAATATGAGGCATAAACATAATAAACAATTTAATAAGTTTTTCAGGTTTAAATGTATTAGACACTATTGTGACACTGTGCAAATATTTTATTAGAACAAAACAGAAAGTAATTAGCTAGAACTGTGTCACCATTGTTTAACAAAACATCAAAAATAAATCATTTAAGAAATATATCACTTTGAATAAGTGTGCAACTTACAGTAGTTGGTTTGTAAAACTAACAGATTTGTTAAATTGCATCTATTTCTTCTTCAAAGATTCTATTTCTTCTTGTAAAATATCGGCTTGTTTTTGTGCCTCTGCCAAAATTTTCTGTTTTTTAGCTTGGAGCTCTTTTTGCATTATTGCTGCACGTTTCCGATCCCCCTTTTGTTTCTCTCCGTTCTGCTTGTCCTTCATTTTTTGTTCCAAACTATCCTTATATCTTGAACGGGCATTGCGGACAGAATGAATCAAAGACTTGGTAATGTCTACCTTCTCTATTCCACCAATTGCTTTAACTGAATCATAAATCTGCCTTTGTGCTATTAGAGAAGCTTCATTTAAGTTTTCCACAATACATTCACGATTTATCGAAAAACCTCTTTCCAAACTGGCATTCCCATGAGAAAGAATGAGAATTAATCTGATAAATGATACCAACTTCTGGTTGTCATCATTACTTGGAATAATACTCATCCATAATGTGTCTAGTCTATCATGTTGTTTTGAAAAAGCATTCATTTTTTCCAAAAAATCAGGTTGGTTACACACACTATTGAACTGGCGATCCACAAGGTCAGCTGCAACGCCAGTAATCCAATTGTTTGCTAGCAATATCTCCAAAGTAGACTTCAGTCGGGCGCTACGTGTTGACTTGAGCACAGCTACTCCAGGGTCCAAGAACGATATGGCCTTGGTTAGTTTGTATTTAAGAGGAGAACGCTCAAAAATCTTTGCACATAGCTTCTGTAGACATGTCTTACAATCTTGTCTAAAGAGCAGAATTTCCTTTTCTGTCACACCTTTAGTTTTTCTAATGGCCTCTCTGGTTGCATATCCAAGATCTACATGCTTTGCATTTAAAAGGTTGGTTTCATTGAAAATGTCCAACTCAAGCAATGACCTAGCAGCATCCAGCTTATCGCTTTTTACAAATCTCTTCATTAGAGATTTCATAATAGACATTAAAGCCTCATTCAAGAAGGGTGTAAGAGGAGCATCTGATTGAAATTGAATGAGGAATGGTTCTATCTCGATTGCAACAGACTTAAAAAAAGCAAGTTTAGGTGCAAGTAGCTTGTCTTTCACAGAAGTCGAGATAATATGAAAGCTACGACAGTTGGGTGCTTTCTTTGCTGCAGTAGATTCATTTACATATGTGACTACATTGGGGAGAATAGTTTCCGCTCGCTCAGCAACTTCTATATTTTGCAACCACCTAACTGCACAGAACTTTTTAGGATAGAGTTCACTGCCACCATAATGTACATAATCTGCTCTACGCGCAGGAACATTTTTTAGTAAATTATACAAAGCCCGAAGAAATTCAACAAGCCCCCAATTGGTTGAATTTATTGCCGCTTTAAAAGCACAATGAAGACTATGGAGGCCACAACTTCCGATATCTAGCAATGTAGGACTATCTGGATCAGTAGTAGATTTTAGCTCTCGAATGAACTTTTGATTGACATTAGGTCCATCCATTGACACCTGTAACAACTTGACATTTTTCAATTCTAGAAGTGCACCTGAAAAAGCCTTTAACAGGTCAGCAGCTGTTGCATGGCCGAGGAAGGTCGATGTGAAGTAGCGTGTTGAGACTTCATTTGTTTTTAAATTCCAAAAGCGTACCATAATATCCATTTGACCCTTTTGGGCAACCTTGTTTAGAGACTCGTCAAATCCAATCACTATTTCTGGACACTTTAAGCACATCTTTACAAGGTCTTCATGAAAGTATGGGGCCAGACCATACAAGATTGTGTAACCAATTTTGGCCCTTCCTAATTGTATTTTGTTTGCAATTGTACTGTCTGGAAACATTGCTTTAAAGAGATTAACACTTTTTTCAGCTGCCCGCATTGAAGTGTGTGACATTATAGAATTCAAGCACCAAATAATTTCAGATTTTGTCACATCATCGTTCACAAGAAAGTTTCTCAGTCTTCCAGTTTCCTTAACAGCAACAGCTGTAGACACTATCTCAATCACATTCTGTAAAGAGAAAGAAAATATTATATACTAGCCTGCCTATTTATTTTACCTAATTTTGTAACAATATTGTAGAAGAAGCCTGGATAAATTGTTGTAGTTAAAAAGAATATAGCTATGATATGGCTGTATCCAAATAGTCTACCTATTTACTATACCCAACATTTTATATAAGGTTATTAAATAATTCTAATTTCCCTTCTCGTCATAATTGGTGAAAAGAAGCCATTTAAAATCTGTTGGTATCTCAAATAATTGTACTTTTAATTTTTAAATATTTAATTGAGGAGACATTGAAAGATGGTGTTTACATAGTTTCTAAGATAAGTGGTAGGTAGCAGCACTGCGGGCCCAATGGCGTGGCCGTTTGAATAGTCTGATGCAGTCTTCGCTAACAAGAGCAAGAAAGGTCTAAAATTCAAGACTGCGACTTGAACCCTTGGAGTATTCGGATACAGCCTATGAAACAGTAGGCTACCGGTTCCATAGTTAAATGTTGGCGGCACTTTTCTGAATGAGGCCTAGGTTAGCTTGCATATAACATAACTTGTCCTCCCCCAGCAGAAAATAACACAAATAAATAAAACTTAGGCCTACCTCATTTTTTGATGACTCTGAAGATGGTGGTAGTAGTAATGGCGAGGTGGAATTCACAACTGCCTGGGCAGCAGTTGTAATGGTGGAATTTGAAAAATTTCCTTTTAAAAAAGCAGTCATTGAATAACTCTGCGTTTTATTCATTATGGCAGCTTGATGTTTTTTGCCCAGAGCGTGACTTGTCAGAGCACGTTTACCCATGTTGCTTAATATGAACTTTGAATTGCACAAATTACACACGGCAGAGTAGTTATCATCTTTTGCTGGCCTAACCCACTCAAACTTCGAATCTAATAGCCACGATTCATTGAAACACGTCTTTTTATATTTCGACATTGTCCGGATATTAATCTATATCAAATATCTTTATCACACACGCGCGCCTATATACTGAACAAAGGTATAACTTCTAAATCAACGGGTTCGACTTGAATGCCTCAGTTAAAAACCACGTGTACGAATTAGCGCGACAGGTGTGGCAGGAAATCTTTAGTCTAGGAAATTTTTAGGTAGTGGTTCTTTGACAATGCCGCCTGTCAATACCGCCAGTTTTTTTTTTTTTAATTTCTTTGTCAACGTCGCTCTCAAGTTCTTAGGAAATCTTTAGACTGGGAAATTTTTAGGTAGTGGCTCTTTGTTAATGCCGCCCTTAGGATGCGTGTGTTTGTGTGTGTGTGTGTGTCAGAACAAATCAAAACTCATTTGTTAGTGTATCTTTTCGGACGTTTATTATTATTATTTAGCACCGTGTCTTACTACCCGTTCGGGTTATACGGTTAAGTACTAATTACGCTAATGGATTAGAAATGGGGAAAGTTGAATTTAGAGAAAATGAACCCGCATTTGCGTGGAGGGAGAGTGGAAAACCATTTAGGAACCCCCTCCCCCCAGTTCACCCGACCGAAATTCGAACCTCGATCTTCCCGTCCTCGGCAGTCGAGCTCAACACGACTAGCGTGTTAGCCATCTATGCCACTGAGGCAGGTTGGACGTTTATTAATTTGATTGCATGTATTTAGTTTATTATTAGTATGGATAAATACTGCCTATTCAGGCCTTGGGAAGAGCTGGCAACATCAAAAAGTCAAGATTCTCTTTCACCCGAAGATAGCAGCAGGGATGAAGGTACAAATTCTTCAAACTATGCCAATATTTACTGTTAGTTTGTATCAAAATAAGACAAGACTGTCGATAATGGGTAGATTGAGTTTCCAAAGGGCTTTTAAAGGCATCAATTTTTTTTAAAAGTTAAAGACTACTTTAAATAAATTCTTAAGCCTTACGGCATTAGATTTTAAAAAGATTTCAGAGGAAGGCTTTTCTAAATAACTTATAGGGGCGTGTGACCCTAATCTATAATTATTATAATATAATTTAGAATGTTATATATTTGTATGTGTGTTTAAATTTCAATCATATTTATGGAGGGTGCCAGAGTAAGAAGCCTCCCTGGGTGTCAAATATTCAAAGGCTTTTAACATAATATGCTAATTGGTTCTTTTTTCCTTTTTAAGATAGGATTAAAAACATTGGTGTTGATGCGGTGAAGGCGTTGGCAAATAACTTAGGTGTGAGTGAGAGGTTTAATAAAGTAGCATTAATATCGACACGAATTTCCTAGTCAACATTGAGATTATTATCGGTGTCAAAGAGATGCCGTTCTTTTGAGTGCGTGCCGATGCTGTACTAGAGTCCTTCTTGCATTCAGACTAATAATATCCTGGACTAATGTTTTCCGCTTACACCGGAACGGAAGGTACGGCAGCATGAACTAAGGAACATTATCACTTTAAAACTGCGTTGTTACGATTAGAAACGATGGAAATGGAACATCACTTCGGCAAACTGTTTTTTCAGTAAAGTTAACATTTTAACAAAAATCTAGTAAAAATAAAATAAAATTGTATTAGTTTTTACGTCCTTTTTTGAATTAAAACAATCGTTATTTGTTAAGTAATCCAGGAATAATGGTTTTAAAATTTGAATTAATATAATGTATTTTTCAATACTTGCGCATGCGTAAGATGTATTAAACGAGTTGTTATTCCAGCACTTGCTCATGCGTATGACAACTTGAATATCTAGTTTTAGATTCTCCTATGTTCGTACTGAGTGACGTCATCAAATTATCAAGGTCAAGAACCACCCCTACATCTCTCTCGCTCACACATCAGTTCTGCGCCCGTAAAGTTACACTCACTCTTTGTTCAGTTCCGACTTCAGTCTATTATTAGACGGGCTTACGGGATGGCCTAACAAGTACAGTCCAGCTTGCTACAAAATATAACTTTGTAGGAATATTTGCGACAATACAGTAAACTACTCATGTTTTAGAACACTGTTTATTGGCATTTACATTTTGTCTCTCTTGCAGTCTATAAATTCCCTGACCTGTCAATAATTTTAAGCTAATTCCCTGACTTTTCCCGGTTTTCCCTGACCTCACAAAATTCCCTGACTTTTCCCGGTTTTCCCGGTTTTCCCTGTCTGTAGCCACCCTGTTGATGTATGAATATATGAGAGTAGATCTAGTAACTTTTATAGCTGTCATAAAAGGCCTTTCCTATGAAAATTGGACTGTACGTTCACTTTGCTTGTATCACATTATGCTCAATAAACTGGTCTTCATCAATGGAGGTCTCTAGGAACAACGTAAGTGTCCGGTGGGAGAAAGCTTGTGTTTTGAAACTAGGAGATTTATCGGCAATACATGGATCTATATCGGAGACTTTTCTAGCACTGCAGTCTGATTGATGGCTATGTTTGGCTAAATTTATAACCTAAGAACACTGGGTAGAAAGGGTGAAGATGAGAAAATGCACCAACGTTCTCCCAAGGAGAGGATCGGAAAGTAGTCCAGTATGAACAAAGCACTGACCTCCTGCAATCAAGGTTTACTACATTATCGGTGCGTCCAGCCATAAGTGGTCAAGTGTTTCTGTTATTAATATTAATGTTTAATGATCGTCCGTCGATGCTATGAGGGAATTAGTGCCTTTGAAATAATTAAAAATAAAGTAAAACTTGCATAGGAGTGATTAAGTAGCCCTAACATACCTCTAGGAATAGTAGACAAGTTCATTAAATAAAATGGACAATACAAAAATTAAAAAATGTAAAAAGATATTAAAAACAAATCTCAACTTGAGCCAGTGATACTCAAAAGGATTCAAAAGATTTGAGTGGTGGATAAATGGCTCAGTTAACCACTGGCTCCAACTGCAATGTAACGTAACGAAGGACACCGGGGCCAAGCGAGTGGGGGTGTAGGTATTTGCGACAATTTCCCAAAATCTGGTACGTATTAAGAGGAGCATCGCAATACCCGCCGTTTTAAAATCGCGGAAAGGACACTCACCCGCATCCGGCTTGTTGAGGTCGAATATCTTGATGAGCTTCTCGTTGCTGCCCGTCACAAACAGAGAACTGTTTGACGAGAAGTTGACACTTTTGACGATGTGGTTGTGTTGGAAGGAATGGAGTACCTCCCCCGACACTGCGTCCCAGACCTGGCGCACGGAAACATCGGATATGGTTTAGACATTTGACCAAGACTAGACTTTTTTACGGACAGACTTACAAAAATATTAGTGATTTATTTCAATTCGGTGTAAAATGACACACGGTCATGAGAATTGAACCGGGATATTTGGCGTAGCGCGCCAATGCTCTGAAAGTGAGCTACCCAGGATTCATCCCATGCTCAGGGTAATTCTTCATTTATATTATTATTATTGAACCCTGGACCCTCAGCACAGAAGTCTGACACCTTACCCCTAGACCACCAGGTCACCAACTCTTCTTCTTCATTTATAGTTTGAGGCAAAGTCTGTGATGGAAGTGTGGAAATCATTAGTTACCATGAGCTCTCATTGATACCACAGTTATGAGATTAATGAAAATCCAGATTAAAAAACTTATAAAATAAAATAAGCCTAGTTATGATTCAACCGGTCTATACAGAAACAAGCCACATGTATTTTACAACAAGCAATCCTGCATGGCATTGCCCGTGACCAACTACAGATTCAAAATTCAGATTCAAAAATTTGTTAAAAATGGCTTAATTAAAAAGCTAATTAAAAATTTTAAAATCTGGCTTCCAGGTGCATTTGGACCCCCTTCCGTCCACCTATGTTAAAAATTTCAGATCTCTGCGTGCCGTAGATTTGGCTGGGCATCGCACACAAACAGACAAACCCTTCCTTTTATTATTATAGATTAAAGTAGGCCTAATATAAATGGAAAATAATCCACAGGTAATAAATTAATATGCGCATTACTTACAGGATATTTTGGTCCTTTAAACTGACTTTACTTAGGACATGACAGTCTTGGTTTTTCATCATCATTCACATCACATACCACAAAACAATTAATGTTGTTGTTTTACTTTAGCACACAATTCTTGCGCTAGCCTAATAAATCACTTCACCACTATGCTTTTTCATTGGTGAATTATTTTTATTTAGTGTCTAATTACAGGTGTTTATCAAAGCATTACTTTAGGAAAAGGGCTATCCATATAAAGCAAAGCGCGGTTTAATAGGGTCCAAATTAATGCGACTCAACCTAACGCTAAGAGCAGCCTTATGGAATGTCCACATTATTAAAGGTACCCCATCTTTTCAGCCTTTTGAGTCGATTAAAATGTGCTCTCAGCGCAAAATGGACTATCTATATTTGTGAGGAAACTTAGTGAAGGGAGAACTAGCAGGTATCTTGACAGACCAATAAATATCGCACTAGAGTAACCGATCCGGGACAACCTACCCCGGTTAGTTGCGCCGCATGATAAACCCGCTTACCTTAGCGTTGAAGTCCGCTGCACCTGTGGCAGCCTTCGATGCTTGGGGGTTCAATGCTACGCCCCAGACGGCCCCCTTGTGGCCCTCGAAGGTACCAATCCAATCACCTGTGTCGCCTTGTCTCATCATGGGTTTCCCGTCTTTTAGTAATTGGGAATAAAGGAAAGAAAATATACAATGTTTTAGTTCTCTTTAGGTTGGTTATTACAAAATAATGAGCATTCCATGTCTTACCCAATTTTAGGAGAGTAGGTCTACTTATCACTCGGTTGTTTTAACAGCACTTATTGTAAACAGTGAACTTAAAACACTTGGAATAGCACTTGTATTAAACTGGGGTGTTCAAGTATTATTTATGTAAGCACCTCGAGAGGGTCTGGACAATGCTTGCGTAAGATAGAGAGAAGGACAAGAATGGCGCAGTGACCCAACCACACCCAAATTGACACATGGTGATTAAACGTATCAAGAGAGATGATCCAAGGACCTCGGTCGTCAGATCAAAAATAGTTTAGAGTTTCTTATAACCATAATAATTCAAGTATTCACTAATAATACTTTTTTATATAATTTTAATTAAATGTAGCTTTTTTTAAATAATCTTATATTTGAAAAAAAAAATCTGTTTAGGAGCCTAGTAGGCTACAGTAAATTTGAATTCAATTTACAAGAGTGTTGATCGTGAATTATTTTGCACCTTTACATTAATAATAACCAACAGTTTATAAAATGGATACAAAATAACATGATTATTTCTGTGAATAAATTACAGCAAAAAAAAAAGACAAATATAACATAGGCAAGGTGGGGGAGGGGGGGTTTGGGCGTTTGCTCATCATTGCTTACAAAGGGCGGACGGGGTACAAAATGGCCAATATGTGCTTACGTAATACTTGAATGCCACCTAAGCTATAAGTTGAAATTGATTCCTCCTGACCACGGTCGAGGCTTGTAGGCTACCTCTTGTAAGCCCAACTCTGGTTGTTGAATTAAAGGACAGGTTAGAGAAAAGCTTGATTTAGAATATAATGAACGGTATCAAACCTAGTGAACTAATGAATATTTAGTTTTACATGTACACCGTACAATAGGAATCTAGTTTATTTGATCACCATACTCTTGGAGTGTGTTTGGATAGGCCTGTATCCGAGAGTAGGGGCATACAATATGTTAATGTCATCAGAATTTGTGTGTAAATATTATATAGGCTTATAGTATGCCAAATCAATTAAATCTCGTTATGTTAATAGCCCAAATGTAACATCAAGCTGATTGGTGTAATTTTAATAACTTTTATGATTTTGGTTGCTTAAATTACGATTTAAGATCATGGAAAGATAATATGTTGAAAAATTATATTTAAAATTCTACTCTATTTATTAAAATAGGTATATAATTAAATGCAGCACCATATATTTAAGATTAAATTAGTAGGCCTACATGTAAAGATAACAATAAGATATTTTAGAAGACTTTTTAGATATTAATTATATTGATCCTTAAATAAAATAAGGAGGCCAAGGTGAACTGGAAGTATTTAGGTTACAAATTGAATTAATTCATGCTTGCTTACCCTTGCAAGCTGAAATAAGAAAATAACCACATTCAGTTACATCACTAAATGCTAAATGTACCACAGGTCTAGTATGTCCACTGCAAGTTAAAGGAGTTTGCCTTAAATTTGCCATTTTCAATAAACAGAGTTAAAAACAACTAAATCAACGTTCTCTTATATGTAGAGCACCCAATTTGTTTTGAAGTGACCACGACCCAACGATTCACTTAATAAAATAATAAAACTCACGTCACAGGTGCTGTGGATACTGTCAGAGCTATGGGTGGATGATAAAGAAACGATTCTGTTGATTTAAATTTATTTATTTACTTCCATGGATAAATAATAAATAAATAGATCCAAATAGTATTTAATTTCAGAAGATTAAAGTTTTATTAATATTATTATCGAGTAGTGTATGGCTTAACACGCTTTATATATTAATGAAATAAATTGAAGTTATTAAATTACTATTAAAAATACATATTTTTCAAGGATTTTCTTCATCACACGAAGAAAATTTAGTGATTTAATAAATAAAATTATTTTTAAACCATCCCTGTATTATTTCATCTATAGTTCTGTGAGTCGCCAAATTATTACTGCCTAATATTCTAATAAATAACTACCATTGTTGTTAAATTATTTATATAATTGTTACCTTTTCGAGCAAAATTATATTTACTGTAATTGATATAATAATAAGAATTGAAAGATTATATTTCTTTAATCTATTACCCAAAAGCACAGTTAAAAAATAAATTATATGCTACTCACGTGTGTTTCTTAACATTTTAATAGACAATTTAAAAATTAATAATAGGATTGAAATATATGATTATCTTTGTTTTTACTAACATGTTAGTATGTTTAAGTAAACGTCATGATACAATCTTTCAGAACCATTTGAAAATGTGGCTAGGATAAATTATATTGAGATTCTAGTCAACACACACTTAGCTTATCACCCATTTATTCTACTATTACAGCAATTGCTCGGTTCAAACTATATGAAATAGTTACTTTATGCAGTAAATATGTATATTTGTTTAACTAAGCACTTTGAATCGCAAGAAATAGTATATGTTTTTTCATTATTTATCTGTAGATTGTACTTAATAAACTAACGATAATAGGTATAATTAGAACGTTGCTCAACTTTTTTTCTTGAGACATAATAATCAGCATACTGCGGTTCTTGTAATTTATAGTACATTTGGTTTTGAGATTCCGAGTCAAAATATTCAAAAGGAGAAGATTTAAATGGTTCTCTTTTTTCGGGGCATCCACATATTTGGAAGTCTGTTAGGCCCAATTGTAAGGATTTCTTTGATCTTGACCTTAACGCAGCTCTTGCCTTGAGTGACGCAAATAATGATGCCTTTGAAGATGGTTTTGAAGGATCATCTCTAGTGGTTATTACTGAACTCGTGTCGTCCCATGATGGTCCCAGAGCGAGACTAGGCGGAACTCTGGGATAGAGTCCCTTTTCAGCGTTGTCCCACTCAGATATGGGGTCATTCGATACAGCAAAGTAGCAGTGTACTCCAAAGTTGGGAATCTCTTGAGCTACTGCATATTCTTTTAAGTCAGATGATACTTCTACAATGTATGGAGGTACGGAAGCCTGGATTTCTTCAGGAGCTGTAATATCCAGTTCTGTAAACTTTCTTGTCATATCCAAGACCTAAAATGTCAAATTATGTTAATACTATTAGCTAAAATAGAAACAAAGTCAACTTAGTATTTAACTTACATACAAATAAATACATACATACCTAATCACGCCGTTCCCTTATAGGGTAGGCAAGAAACTGTGCATTAGCATGTCTGAGGATTTAATATAGTATAATTTTGGTCAAGAAAAAACCATCTAATGCGTTTAATGTAATCTCATAACAGACACTCGAGAACTTCTAGAGTAGGTACCGTGTAACTTACACTAGCATCGTCTGGGAAAGGCTCTAATTGTGTGTTCTGATCAGGCAGTTTTTTGAAGATACCTAAAAGGCGCCGACGTTGCAAGGAGAACAAGAGCAGTTTTATATAATTGTTCCTTATTCCTGATAGATTCTTATCATTTATTGACTGCAACTTCTTTAGCCACGCTGCAGCGTAAGCACGATCTATAACAAAAATAAAATCAATATATATTCAAAGTTACCTGTACTTACATATAAAATTCTGAAAATTGAAAAATGACACCTGGTCACGGAAATAGAACCCTGAACCTTTGGCCTAGTACGCCAATGCTCTAACAACTGAGCTATTTAGGAATCGTCCTGTGGCAACGGTCATTCTTCACTAATATTTTAAGGCAGAGTCTTATGATGGACGTACGAAAATTGTCTGCTACTAATGTGTGATTTTATTAAGATCACGAGCTCTCAGATAACGCAGCCCCGTCGACTCGCTGGTTGGCTTAATGCCACTTGTACAATTATTATATTTGTAAGGGATTGCATATTTAAGAATCAAATAGCCAAAGCTATTATTTATGCTTTTAGTGAGGATTACTCGATATAGATATCATATTCTTAAAATTGAAAAATAACACCTGGAACTGGAATTGAACCCGGGACCTTTGGCTTAGTACGCCAATGCTCTAACTACTGAGCTACCCAGGAATCGTCCCGTGCCCAGGGTCATTCTTCACTACCAAGTCGAAGGTGGCTGCGTTATCTGATAGCTCGTGATCTTAATAAAATCACACATTTGTAACCGACGATTTCCACACGTCCATCATAGACTCTGCCTTAAAATATGAGTGAGGAATGACCCTGATCACGGGATGATTCCTGGATAGCTCAGTACTTCGAACATTGGTGTGTTAAGCCAAAGGTCCCAGGTTCGTTTCCCATGTACAGGCTTCTTTTTTCAATTGATAGAATATGATATCTATACCTCAGTTTTAGCTTATGTGGTGCTGACTGACAGCTCACAGCTGACTTCTGAAGGCTTTGAAAAGCTACCAGACCAAATTATGTATCCCTACGCCGAACCATATGATCTGCAAAAAACATGTCTTTAGCAGTTGTCACTTCTGACAGTCAAAATTTAGGTATATACCTAAATGTTGACTGTCAGAAGTCAGCTGTGAACTGTCAGTCAGCACCACATAAGCTAAAACTGAGGTATAGATGGAGTAATCCTCACTAAAAAGCATAAATAATAGCTTTGGCTATTTGATGCTTAATATATTTTTTTTAAACTGATAGGAGATTTGAATTTGATTGAACACGTTTACTTTTTCTGTAGATAAATATATATTAATTTTATAGTATTAAAATAAAAATCATAATCTCAATTAATCATTTGAACTTTCCAGTGGTGGTCGGTAGATTCAAAACAAGGGGCTTTGCAAATTTGATGTAGAATTTGAACTCTTCTTCGAGATTTTCGTTTTCTGAAGCCATTTTCATATAATATTTTTTTAAAAGAGCAATTAATTGTTCGTATATTTTCAGCTAAATATCGATCACAATTAATTTAGTACGGATGAATATAATTTTGTTACTAAGAAACCTCGTTAGCAACAACAATATAAATTAAATATTGTTTACCATGTTTAAGGCTGTCGTAAAATGCAAAGTTAACCGTTGCCTGTATGCTTTATATTAGTCCATTATATATGTGCTAATTAATGTGTAGCCTATATTATAGTCTTTATAGTATTTTAAGTGAAGCCAACTTTTAATGTACTTTAGTAAGTTTAGTGAAATAAAAGGCAATTTTTGATTTTTATAATAAAGCAATTTTATTTACTTTTAGGTGTAAATTTGATCCATTTAGCACAAAGTCCTGGCATTGAGAAATGCTGTGTTTGAATACGAACTCTCATTTCGATCTTACATTATTATTCATGATTTAAAATTTAAAATCTATTTCGTAATAATAGTATTTTCTATTTGGATTTACATAAGAATTCATAAAATTAGTAATGTATCTAAAAGGTGAATATGAATGTTTGTCACTTTTTTGACAACTTTTTTTTTTTGCCCTCTTACTTTCATACACCTAATGATTTGTAAAATATTATGTGCAGGGGCAGCTTAAGGGCCGGGTGAACTGGATGGCTGCCCGGGGCGCCAAACATAGCACCAACCTAGCCTAACCTGCCTATAATATGAAAATAATACCCAAACCTATAATTCCTCACTTAATTTAACCACTCTTGAAAAATTCTTTTACAACCACCATCTTGGATAAATAGTGCCCTAAAACTGTTTTTGCGATAATCTCATAAGCCGTACATTATATCCAAGTGCTTGTTTCGTAAAAAATAAAGAAGATTACATTTTATATAAAACTTTTTTTAAAATTTTCTTTGTAATCCTAACCGTTTTCGTATAATCTCGCAGTGAAAAGTTTAGACGATGGTTATTAACATTTTGTGGACTTTCTCTTCAGGTTAATTATATTTTTATCACGCCCAGGCTACATTAGGTTTGGCGTTGTTAGTTTAGGGGAATATTTTTTAATTTTCTTACTATCCCCCACTTATTGTGCCGAGTTTCCTCGGATCTTTTGTGTGTGCGCAGCGCTGCTCATTTGTTTGTTCCTGCGTAGATGGCTGTGCAAGTTCGCGATGGGCTTAGAGGCTCTGACCTCGAATTCATCGTGACTCTCACTCTCGGTTCTGGGCTTGTTGAGAGTACGTCGGGGTCATTGTGTTGTTATCGCTTGCGGACATGAAGATGAGGTTTTCTTTTCGACGCGCAGTTGTGTAACCGAATTAACAAAGAGGACGAATTAGAGCCCTGAATAAAGACTTGAGTGCCTACATCTTGAGTTCCTTCTTCGTAAAACCCCTTCATAATGACTTGTTGTGCCACGCCCCAAGTCTGGGTCGTGAATCCTTACTATCAGCACTGGTTTCAACGGGGGATGACATGAGCTGTCTCCCGTAGCGTCAGAAGGGTCCACGAGAGGTGTGGGCACATTATATAGGGGAGTACCAAAACTAATCCCACACCGGGCACAAAGTGTACCGTGGGCAGCCCATAATTATGTGAATATGAGACAAAAACAAATGGTTATATAATATGGTCCTGCACAAATATATGGATTTATCGAATTGAATTGCAAAATTGGTTAGTGGTACATAAACTATACCTACATTTAATTAATCAAAACCTTATAATCATAGCAAAAATCTTGTAATGATTTTCAATTTAGGAAATTTCTGTAGTTAATAAATGTAATTAAACTCGTGCTACAAAATAGTTTTCTTGAAGATCAAATAACTCAAACACCGTATATGAATTTTCAAAATATACACCTTATTCAAAGATACACCTAATACCCACACACATAAATGAAATAATGTCAAATATAAACACTTTCAGAGTCTTACGACACCAATAATAATTAATTTATAGATTTAATAATATTTTAGAATTATATTTAGGATTAACAATAAATTAGACTACAGTACATAGATTATTTGAATTTTTATTTTGAAGTTAATACTTTTCTTTCGTCACAAGTTTCATTTCTGAGTCTGAATCCCCTTTTTATCTACAAAATTATAATGTTTCACATGCCTTTAGAAATATTTATTACTATAGGAGTGATATATATATATATATATATATATTTTCTAATCATTGGTATAAAAAAGAGAGTTTTATGATTATATAATTTTTTATTAACAATTTTAAATAGTAAATGTTTTGCTAATATAAATCAGTCCTAAACGTGTTCTAGCCTTAATTTGATATAATGTTGTTGGTCTTATAGCGGCCTTAGCGCCATAGGTGGAGATATGTAAAACTATGAGATTGTAAAATATTTTTTTTAATCTCTCTTGTTTATTTTTTAAATAAATCTGTTTTTATTTTTTAAATACATAACTATAATATAATCAAGTAGTCGATAATTTTTTTATAATTAGTTGTTAGTGTTATATTAAAACGATTCCTCTATCACCCACATATTTAATTTTGATACACAATAGTTCTATTTTCAATATTTTAGTAAGAATAAGTTTCATCAAACCGCCACTAGGGGGATTTCTTTCATGTCCACCGTGAAAAATACGTCAAGAAGAATGGTTTCTTTTTGTTAATGTTGACAATGTTGTTATGTTTTGTGAGAACATAATTTATTTATTTATTTTACTGTTAAAATATAATTTCCAAAATGATGTTGTGTTATTGAGATGTGTTTAAGTGGGGTTAATCGACGCAAGGATATATATTCAAATTCGTCGAGTTTCTTCAACGGCACAGGTATTTGTAAGGTAAGATTGGCCAGATATAATTTTATATATTATATATAGTATCTCTTAGAAGCCATTAGACTTATATTTGTTTGATTTTATAAGAATATTGAACACATTTCTATTTTGAATCATATAGTCTTGAATTACTGAACTTACCGGTATTAAAATGTTATAGGCTCAGTATGCTTTTTGTGATGTTGGTTAAGTTTGGTTATGTTTAGAGTATTTATTGGAATTATTCTTTTATTTGTTATCCTCTGTTTATCAAGTTCAATCTATTTTTATAAAATTTAAATGTTTATCATATGTTGTTTCATGAAGTTATCATTGCAAAAGTTGTATTAAATGAAAGCATATTTTTCATTTGCCTATAACTTATTTCAAATTTGACTGGTGCGAAAGCAGATTCTGTTCAATTAAGCTACTTTAAATAATATTTGATCAAATATTTAACTTATGGTGTCATATGAAATTAAAATTAAATAGTCAATAATATAACAAGCTTTTCTATTATCTATTCTAAAATCTAATCAAAGTTACAGTAAGGTATTGTACATTTTTTTTAATGCAATTTCATCTTGTAACTAGCTTATTAGGGCCATTCCTTATTACATATTGATTAGTTGGCTTATCGCTTACAAAACTTATTCTGGTTCATTAGAAAAGTTTTGGATCTTGAAAATTAGAACAACAAAAAATAATATTTTCATTTATATAGGCTAAACAAGAATTGGTTATCGATAAAACATATATTTTTTTGAAAATTTATTTTTATAGCAACTCACATTTGAAATTTGATCTTTGTTCTTACACACACCCCTAAGTATATTCTTTGACATAAAGCAGTATGTATCTCAATCATGTTCTTAAACTAGTTTAGATTGTTAAACACAAATTCACATAAAAAACTTTCAATTGTGATCAGTAACTTTGTACATAAGTTGTTTATCATACACTATGTGTGTCAAAATCTGTGTTATCTTCACCGTACATCGGTGCAATATGTAGCTATTGGTATCAATGGGAAATAGTGTAGGTACTAAACTGTGTGCGAGCACAAATGAAAAATATATTTTTAATGTTGGTAATTAGGTTGTAGCCAAGCCAATCTAACCTTTAATAACTCACCGCTATGATGGTTTGGAGGGAAGCGGACAGATTAAGAGAAAAATGGCAGGGCTGGAGGTGCCAGGGAATTTATTGGTTTAATTTACATAACAATCGAGCCAATATCAGGGCTATATTTAATTGTTCAGGGAAAATGGAAGATTTTCAGATTCTCTTGGTAAGAGAAATGAATTTATTTCATTCATCATACTCGAACACTGTTTTTAATTTTGTTGGAATGTTTAGTTATTTTTGAGTGCTTTAAAAAAATTATTCTTAGTAACCAATGGGGTATTTTGATTGTTTTTTTTAACAAACTTATCTGTGTTGACAGGGGCGTTAGTCAGGGAAATATGGATTTTTAGATCAGGTAAACGCAAGGAATTTCTTTTTTGAATGAAATTTTATTGTCACCTTCCATTAAGGCTAGTTAGTTAGGGTATGTTTTTTATTATTTTTTATTTGAGGTATTTAACTGAATCAAATAATCACGGTGTATCAGCACACAAGAAATTTCTATGAGCGAGAGTGAAAGGACCACAGCAATTTTTCCTGAAAAGGTATTTTCATACCTTCCAGGGTTCCTATACAAGCCACAACTGACATTGGATCGACGATGTTACTTACTTTCCAAAGAAAGTTGTGGGTACAGATTTTTATTGCTCAAGGAAAATTCGTCGACGTCGGTTGCGGTGTGTTAAAATCATAAATGGTACAATTGTTTCTAACATTATTTAGCATTTTTTAAAAAAAATTGTACCAACGTGACAACTTTTATTAATAATAAACTAGCCTTTTTTACAGATAATATAATAACTTACAATGTTTGGTTTAATTTAACTTAGGTAGGTACCATTTTTATTATATTATTATTGGGATAGTTAGCTTAGAATGTGTGCAGCTGGAGATATAATAATTATATTATATTTTGGATGGTTGGCTTAAAAATTATTAGAAAAATAAAATATAATAATCTTTCTCAATACATTAGGTATGTAGACCTACCAATATTAGTGTAGCAAAAAAAAAATCGTTAAGTTTTTTGATTACATTTAAAAAATATTTTTCCTGATCTGTGGTCTTTCAATTATTCCTCCCACTGCCCAGATCTAAGGAAAGACAACTTCAGATCTAGAGGTCCTAGTTCGTTTGCAGGACAGGTAAATATTAAAAATACAGTTTCTAAAAAATAATATAAGAACCAATACACGGAACCTTGGGCCTAGCGCTGTACCACATTGATGTGACGAACCCTCGACAAGACGGTGGGAGAGAATTGTCGCGTGTTAGGTTAAAAGTTCCCAGGTTTGCATCCCCTAGGATACATTTTAAACATAATTATTACACTTTTAGTGAATGGCATGAGCTTCATCGGAAGATACTTATCTGACAGATAGAAAACTTAATATATCTACTTTTATGTATTCATATGTCAAGATATGTGATTTGAATCTGTCACTTTTGATAGTTATTATCAATATACCACTGTGGTCTTGGGGTGAAGGCTCGCCTCAGGACCCGATTGTTCGTGGGTTCTAACCCAGCCGGAGTCACCAGAGTTTTCTTGAGCGATAAAAATCTGTAGCACAACTTCTTTCGGAGGGGAAGTAAATTCGTTGGTCCCATATCGATTGTGGCATATAAAAGAACCCTGGAAGATATGTGAAAATACCTTTCTCGGCAAAATTGGTAGGCTCTTTCTCTCTAGCTCATAGAAATTCAGTGTATAAAACAACGGGAACCACCACATAGGATTTCTACCAGATGGTGAAGGTAGCACTAACCGGCCGAAGGGTTGAATGCATGCCCAGTTCCGGATGGCTAGAAATCACATCAAACCAACCTCCTTGTTGTTGATTGAAGAAGAAGAAGATGATGAATCAATACATATAAAATATTAAAATGTTATCTTTGTCGACCAACAAAATATGTTTGTATTTCTCTCTGAAAACTGTACTTGATGGGACTGTTTACAAAGTTCACCGATGCGTTGTCTGAGGAAGGGAGGGAGGGGGTAGCCAGCTGTGCGAGTGTGACCAAGGGGAGCATTACAGGGACAGGAATGTAGTTGAAGGGTGGTTGTCTCAACTCAACTCTCAAGGGACCATCTTGACTAGAGAAGGTAGCAGCAGGTATGGCCGCTGTTACACCGGGCCTGGCTGACTGGCTCACTAGAGCTATAGCAGCCTGACTCACACCGGGACTGGCTGACTGGCTCACTAGAGCTATAGCAGCCTAACTCACACCGGGCTTGGCTGACTGGCTCACTAGAGCTATAGCAGCCTGACTCACACTGAGACTGGCTGACTGGCTGACTAGAGCTATAGCAGCCTAACTCACACCGGGCTTGGCTCACTGAAGCTATAGCAGCCTGACTCACACCGGGCCTGACTGACTGGCTCACTAGAGCTATAGCAGCCTGACTCACACTGAGACTGGCTGACTGGCTCACTAGAGCTATAGCAGCCTGACTCTCACCGGGACTGGCTGACTGGCTCACTAGAGCTATAGCAGCCTGACTCACACCGGGCTTGGCTCACTAGAGCTATAGCAGCCTAACTCACACCGGGCCTGGCTGACTGGCTCACTAGAGCTATAGCAGAATAACTCTCACCGGGACTGGCTGACTGGCTCACTAGAGCTATAGCAGCCTGACTCACACCGAGACTGGCTGACTGGCTCACTAGAGCTATAGCAGCCTGACTCACACCGGGCCTGGCTGACTGGCTCACTAGAGCTATAGCAGCCTAACTCACACCGGGCTTGGCTCACTAGAGCTATAGCAGCCTGACTCACATATTTTGTGAAAAAAATTGATAACATTTCACTGTATTAATATTGCTATTTTATAGGTATTGATAATATCTATCAAAAGTGACAGCTGCAGATAACATGACTTGACGTATGAATACGTGAGATATTATTATTAGCACCGCGTCTTACTACCCGTTCGGGTTATACGCACTTACGCTAATGTGTGATGGTAGGGTGATTGTGAGATGAAATGGAGGACCTACAGTTTAACGTGGGATCCGAACCACGGTGGAGGCCTGGCATTCCACACATTCACAAGTTGTGATTAATACACGTCTTGTCAGAGGTGAAGGAAGGGTTTGGCAATCAGATAAATCTGTCCCGGGACCGAGGATTGAACCCCGGACCTCCAACACAGAAGTCTTGACACCTTACCCCTAGACTGCCAGGTCATCTGATCTTTTGTACCTCCAGTCAGATAAGGTTGTTCCTATAGGCTCGACATTTGGACTGCATAGCTAATAGTATTCTTACATAGGGCCTAAACAAACCTAACAGAGATGTAACACCGGTTACCCTCGTTTAAAATATTATCTTGAGAAAAAGTACTTTTAATAAAACTCTTGGCTTTAAAAAAATATGCCCTTGCGTTTATATTAATTGTATTTTCTGTAAGGAACTATAATTTTGTTGGTTGCATCAACTTTGCCGGCCAAAAAGAGGATAAAAATGACGATCTTGTGAATAAGGGTTGTTTATTGTTTTAGTTTAACTGGAGGCATTCGACGAACACTTTCTGAATCGACTGATTATATCAGCACACGACTTGTAAATTAACTTGAATATAGAACAGACACAACATCCAGATCCCGTTTGTTTAGCACCGAAATCCACTTTTAACCAATGATACATTTTTCGGCCATTCCGGGAATCGAACCCGGCTCCCTTAGCTCAGTAGAAAGACACGCAAGCGTTGTTTGTTTCGCTGATATTCTGTGATAGTTGTAACCGTTATTTCAGTGCAAGTTTCTTTACCGAATTAAGTACTGTAGCAGTGCTCTTGTCTGAGTTGCTGGTCTATATGTCAGTCGCGCTGGCCCCTCCCCCCCTTGCCTCTCCTTGAGAACAGAGCGGGCCGACCCTGCCCACAAAAACACGCCGCAGACAAAAGAGGCGTTTTGCACCGCGGGCGCCTTTGATGTTCCTCCCCCCCTCCTCCCCGCCTATTGTGTCCCGCCATCCGTCATACTCGGCACGTCGTGGCTCTCTCTGGATATTCGCGGGGTCTTGGTTCGATCCGTGTCCAAAGCAGGGACGGTACACACACACACACTTCAAACAAAGATCTGTGACGTTTCATTGTTCTAACGCATGTTATTTGGTTGTCTGAAGAAGATGGAGCATGTGGACAGGTCTCGAAAGTCGTGTTTCTGTCGCTGCGGGTTTTATCGCAACTTGTGACCGTGTGAACAGGCCTCTGGCTTGTGACCGTGGTGAACAGGCCTCTGACTTGTGACCGTGTGAACAGGCCTCTGGCCTGTGACCGTGTGAACGGGCCTCCGACTTGTGACCGTGTGAACAGGCCTCTGACCTGTGACCGTGTGAACAGGCCTCCGACTTGTGACCGTGTGGACAGGCCTCTGACTTGTGACCGTGTGAACAGGCCTCCGACTTGTGACCGTGTGGACAGGCCTCTGACTTGTGACCGTGTGAACAGGCCTCCGACTTGTGACCGTGTGGACAGGTCCCGGAGTTGTGTCTTAGCTTGTGACCGTGTGGACAGGCCTCTGACATGTGACCGTGTGAACAGGCCTCCGACTTGTGACCGTGTGGACAGGCCTCTGACATGTGACCGTGTGAACAGGTCCCGGAGTTGTGTATTAGCTTGTGACCGTGTGAACAGGTCCTGGAGCTGTGTCTTAGCTTGTGACCGTGTGGACAGGCCTCCGACTTGTGACCGTGTGAACAGGCCTCCGACTTGTGACCGTGTGAACAGGCCTCCGACTTGTGACCGTGTGGACAGGTCCCGGAGTTGTGTCTTAGCTTGTGACCGTGTGAACAGGCCTCCGACTTGTGACCGTGTGAACAGGCCTCCGACTTGTGACCGTGTGGACAGGTCCTGGAGTTGTGTCTTAGCTTGTGACCGTGTGAACAGGTCCTGGAGCTGTGTCTTAGCTTGTGACCGTGTGGACAGGCCTCTGACATGTGACCGTGTGAACAGGTCCCGGAGTTGTGTATTAGCTTGTGACCGTGTGGACAGGCCTCCGACTTGTGACCGTGTGGACAGGTACTGGAGTTGTGTATTAGCTTGTTACCGTGTGGACAGGCCTCTGACTTGTGACCGTGTGAACAGGCCTCCGACTTGTGACCGTGTGGACAGGTCCTGGAGTTGTGTCTTAGCTTGTGACCGTGTGAACAGGTCCTGGAGCTGTGTCTTAGCTTGTGACCGTGTGGACAGGTCCTGGAGTTGTGTCTTAGCTTGTGACCGTGTGAACAGGTCCTGGAGCTGTGTCTTAGATTGTGACCGTGTGAACAGGTACTGGAGTTGTGTCTTAGCTTGTTACCGTGTGGACAGGTCTTGGAGTTGTGTCTTAGCTTGTGACCGTGTGGACAGGCCCCGGAGTGTTGTCTTATATTGTTACCGTGTGAACAGGCCTCTGACCTGTAACCGTGTGAACAGGTCCCTGACTTGTGACCGTGTGAACAGGCCTCTGACTTGTGACCGTGTGAACACGTATCTGACTTGTGACCGTGTGAACAGGCCTCTGACCTGTGACCGTGTGAACAGGCCTCTGACCTGTGACCGTGTGAACAAGCCTCTGACCTGTGACCGTGTGAACAGACCTCTGACTTGTGATCGTGTGGACAGGCCTCTGACCTGTGACCGTGTGAACAGGCCTCTGACCTGTGACCGTGTGAACAGGCCTCTGACCTGTGACCGTGTGAACAAGCCTCTGACCTGTGACCGTGTGGACAGACCTCTGACTTGTGATCGTGTGGACAGGCCTCTGACTTGTGACCGTGTGAATAGGCCTCTGACCTGTGACCGTGTGAACAGGCCTCTGACCTGTGACCGTGTGAACAGGCCTCTGACCTGTGACCGTGTGAACAGGCCTCTGTCTTGTGACCGTGTGGACAGGCCTCTGACTTGTGATCGTGTGGACAGGCCTCTGACTTGTGACCGTGTGAACAAGCCCCTGACTTGTGACCGTGTGGACAGGCCCCTGACCTGTGACCGTGTGGACAGGCCCCTGACCTGTGACCGTGTGAACAGGCCCCTGACCTGTGACCGTGTGAACAGGCCTCTGTCTTGTGACCGTGTGGACAGGCCTCTGACCTGTGACCGTGTGGACAGGCCCCTGACCTGTGACCGTGTGGACAGGCCCCTGACTTGTGACCGTGTGGACAGACCTCTGACTTGTGATCGTGTGGACAGGCCTCTGACTTGTGACCGTGTGGACAGGCCCCTGACCTGTGACCGTGTGAACAAGCCCCTGACTTGTGACCGTGTGGACAGGCCCCTGACCTGTGACCGTGTGGACAGGCCCCTGACCTGTGACCGTGTGGACAGGCCCCTGACCTGTGACCGTGTGGACAGGCCCCTGACCTGTGACCGTGTGAACAGGCCCCTGACTTGTGACCGTGTGGACAGGTCCCGGAGTTGTGCTGTTCTCGTCTCCCAGAGCTGTCAGTCGGCAAGCGGCGAGTTTCTTTTGAGCTCGGGGCGAAGGGTGGGGAGACTTGAGAGTATCTCCGTGTACACACATCTTGTGTGATGTCAACACCGCGAGCGGCCTCTTCTTGTCACTTGACTTGCGGTACTTTCACTACTCATCTCTAAACCAGTCTTACCACCCCTCCGGTCTAGTACGTATGTAGTTAACTTATTATCATCAGTTAAGGGTGAGCAATGTAGATGTGAGATAAAATGTACCCAAGTTTGCGTGGAGGCAGATGGGCAAAACTATTCACAGAAAAATAACACCTCCAGTATATGCGGCCGGTTTTCGAACCCCGACCCCCCCCAGTCATTAGCATACCAGCATTTCTGATCTTGGCATTATTTAGTCCGCGTGTCCACCGATACAGGGTATTGAACCCTGATGGGTTACTAGTCCCTGGGACCTCCGGATTATATTGGACTCCTAACCTCACGCGTATTCTCCAGCCGCGGAGAAGGTCTAGTAACATAAGATATTAAAAGTAGTTTAGCAACAAGTGGTGAACATTTTCCATATTGATCTTTGGCCACGAGCGCCAGATGATGAACGTATTCATTCAAAGAAAATACAAACTGAAGAGGTTTCAAGAACACCCGAGTGGCCTCCGGGCGGTGAAGAAGCTCCTAACATCCTAACTGGTACCAAACAATGGGGGTGTCTAGGACTCTCTGAGCAGCAAACATCTCGCTGGTTGTAACCAAGAGCTCGTGTATTTGTGACTTGTAGTCTTTTTGTATATAAACAAATATGAATGACAAATCCTTATGATTTTCTTTCAGTTGTTCTGTTCATAGCCAACCATTTGTCAAAGTGAAGACCAAGCTATTGACAGTTTTTGAAGTCAAACTGATACCTAAGAGGATTGATGATGATGATGATTTAGATAGTCTGGCGAAGGGGTCGTGAGGGTATTTTGGGAAATCCATTGGGGGGGCTGTAATTATAAAAAGGTCAAGAACTCCTGCAGTAATACATCTCCTTTATTTCTCTCTCCTGCTATCAACACTTGAGTAGTTTCATGGTAAAATGTTTTGTTCACGAACACCTCCTCTCCTTTATTTCTGCTCTCCTGCTATCATACTTGAATAGCTTTCAGGTGGTGAGATGTTTTGTTCAAGAACACCTCCTCTCCTTTATTTCTGCTCTCCTGCTATCAATACTTGAGTAGCTTTCAGGTGGAGATGTTTTGTTCACGAACACCTCTCCTTTATTTCTGCTCTCCTGCTATAAACATACTTGTGATGCTCTTCAGGTGGAGGAGTTTTGTTCACGAACACCTCCTCTCCTTTATTTCTGCTCTCCTGCTATCAGTACTTCATTAGCTTTCAGGTGGAGCTGTTTTGTTCACGAACACATCCTCTCCTTTATTTCTGCTCTCCTGCTATCAGTACTTCATTAGCTTTCAGGTGGAGCTGTTTTGTTCACGAACACATCCTCTCCTTTATTTCTACTCTCCTGCTATCAACACTTAGTAGTTTTCAGGTGGTAGAGATGTTTTGTTCACAAACACCTCCTCTCCTTTATTTCTACTCTCCTGCTATCAACACTTAGTTAGTTTTCAGGTGGTAGAGATGTTTTGTTCACAAACACCTCCTCTCCTTTATTTCTACTCTCCTGCTATCAACACTTAGTAGTTTTCAGGTGGAGATGTTTTGTTCACAAACACCTCCTCTCCTTTATTTCTGCTCTCCTGCTATCAACGGCCGAGTAGCGTGCTCCGTGCAGTCGTCTTCTTGTTGCCTGCGTTCTCTAGGAGCTCATTATAATAATTTGGTCTCGGTGTTCCTGCCTCCCGACACCTCGGCTCACGCACACACACGCACACACACGCACGCTGCCAGCGTTGTCTCCTGCCTAGGTATAGCGTTCTTCACTCTACTGACACCGACGGACGTACCACGACATCGTGGAACAAAGAGTTGTTGTAAGGAATTCACACGAATCTACTGCTCTGTTAGAATAATATTATTTTCAATTTCTCTACCTCACGTATAAACAAAACTTCTGGTTTATCGCGCCATTAACCTGATTTCAGACCAGTCTGGTTATTATTCGCACCTCACGCATAGGACGCCAAAGACATAATAGATATATTTACAATCACATAGATCGATTTTTCAGTATTCGATATATATCGATCAATTTATTTCTTATGTCAATTTGGAGATTTTATTTTTACGTAAAGACTTAAAACCCGCCCGGTCTATCCACATTTTAGCTCCATCACAATCATGTGAAAGGGTGAAGGGAGGGAGAATTAAGAACAAAAGTGCCGTATTTTGCACGAAGGAACTGTGAGGAAACTCGTTAGGTTATAAAATAAAACAACCTCGTATATATCTGTCTGGGAATCGAGCTCCGATCTTACGTCCGCGTGCCTGCCGATACGGGAACATTTAAATATAATAGGATTTTGTTATGAAGGACCATATTTGACAGCTAGAAACTTTACTATATACACCTTGATTTTCTAACGAATGAACATTTTGGAGCAGCTTTTAGAAAATACAAACTTTTTTTTTTGCGTTTAAAATTGCTTTGATAATCTATATAAAAAGTGTCAGTTGAAGATCACACGATTGACGTATGAATACATTAAACTAAATATATATAGCCCAATTTTCTTAAGAATGGATAATTAGGAAGTTCGTTTGTAAGTTATTTTATCCTACCAAAATACTACTATACGATAGGATTCTGGTACGAAATAAGGCCTTAGAAAACAGGTTTTAAAAAAAACCAAAATCATGGTATGTGTCCATTCTTAAGAAAATGAGGGTAGTTTAACGTGTTCATACGTCAAGTCATGTGGTCTGCAGCTGCCACGTTTGATATATATATTGATATATTTATATTAAAATGAAGAGTTTGTCTGTCATGAGCTTGACGCGATATCTATCGCACGTAGAGATCTGACATTTTAACACTAGTACAGTAGCCCCATGGCTTCTTTGGTGCTGACTGACAGCTGACGGCTTTGAAAAGCTACCAGACCAAACTATGTATCCCTACGCCGAACCATATGATCTGCAAAACACATGTGTTTAGCAGCTGTCACTTCTGACAGTCAAAATTTAGGTATATACCTAAATGTTGACTGTCAGAAGTCAGCTGTGAACTGTCAGTCAGCACCAAAGAAGCCACGGGGCTACTGTAGCTTCTGTACACTGACATGTGCACATAGAAGCAGGAATTTTAAAATTTTGATTAGATGTTTTTCTAAATTTATTTAAAACTAGTTCGGATAAATATGAAATTGTGTGGTCACCCCGGGCAACGCATGCTACTACTGATAGTATAAAATAACGCTTAACATTATACAGTAGTAAAGTTTTATTAATGCTGACCTAAAAAAAAGTGTATAATTTCTAATAGATTTTAATGAAACAGTCAGTAAACTACCAGGAATTCGAACCCGGCTCTCTTGAATCTCTGATTTATTTATTTACTTTAGAGCTAAAGCTTTTTCTGCGTCAAGTCTAAAGTGCTTGGCTTCGAATCTATTCCCTCCCCGCGGCCCAACTAATGTGTTAATGTGCCGTTGCGTCAACAACAACTGTTGCCATGGCGACGGACGACCCTATTGTCTGCCGATGACGCTGAAAACCTCTAGCAACAGAAACAATCCTACCTTCCTTCCTTACAGACCACGCTCTTCCTAACGCAAGACTTTCAGACTTTTATTTTTTTTATCTCTTTGGTGGACCTCCGAATAATAATAATAGTAATAAAAGTAGGAGGAGGGGAAAAAAAAAGAAAGAATTCATCCTATTCTTTTCTTTCTCCAGGCGGACCGAAACTGGTAATTACGCCCGGCTGGTCACAAGGATCGGCTTAGGGTTGGGGGGGGGGGGGCGGAATTTATAACCGACCTCAAGCCTCGGCATTCACACGGCGCGAGCTTCAATACTGGAGGCCGGTGTTACACTGTGTGGGGCTGGTGGCTGGTCTTACACTGTGTGGCGATGGAGGGCGGTGTTACATTGTGTGATATTGGAGGCTGGTGTTAGACTGTGTGGAGATGGAGGCCGGTGTTACACTGTGTGGAGATGGAGGCTGGTGTTACACTGTGTGGGGCTGGTGGCTGGTGTTACACTGTGTGGCGATGGAGGCCGGTGTTACATTGTGTGGAGATGGTGGCTGGTCTTACACTGTGTGGCGATGGAGGCCGGTGTTACACTGTGTGGAGCTGGTGGCTGGTCTTACACTGTGTGGCGATGGAGGCCGGTGTTACACTGTGTGGGGCTGGAGACTGGTATTACACTGTGTGGAGCTGGTGGCTGGTCTTACACTGTGTGGCGATGGAGGCCGGTGTTACATTGTGTGATACTGGAGGCTGGTGTTAGACTGTGTGGAGATGGAGGCCGGTGTTACACTGTGTGGAGATGGGGGCTGGTGTTACACTGTGTGGGGCTGGTGGCTGGTGTTACACTGTGTGGGGCTGGTGGCTGGTCTTACACTGTGTGGCGATGGAGGGCGGTGTTACATTGTGTGATACTGGAGGCTGGTGTTAGACTGTGTGGAGATGGAGGCCGGTGTTACACTGTGTGGCGATGGAGGCCGGTGTTACACTGTGTGGGGCTGGTGGCTGGTGTTACACTGTGTGGAGCTGGTGGCTGGTCTTACACTGTGTGGCGATGGAGGCCGGTGTTACATTGTGTGATACTGGAGGCTGGTGTTAGACTGTGTGGAGATGGAGGCCGGTGTTACACTGTGTGGAGATGGGGGCTGGTGTTACACTGTGTGGGGCTGGTGGCTGGTGTTACACTGTGTGGGGCTGGTGGCTGGTCTTACACTGTGTGGCGATGGAGGGCGGTGTTACATTGTGTGATACTGGAGGCTGGTGTTAGACTGTGTGGAGATGGAGGCCGGTGTTACACTGTGTGAGATGGAGGCTGGTGTTACACTGTGTGGGGCTGGAGATTGTTTGGCTTAGTTATATATCTCCATTGCGTGGAAAAGGAAAACCATTTAAGAAAAAGACCCTCAAAATACTTTGTCCTGTACTCGAACTTCGATCTCTTCGATAAAGTAAATCCAATCTAGATCGTACGACTACTTATATCAGTAAGTTGTGTTGAAGGACGCTTGGCGTCTCGACGCTGCCCTCCCCCTCTCGCTGTTAGTTTCCCTCTCCGGCCGCGGCGGGCGTCGTTTTTGATTCATGGGAGGTGACGCTTCTCTCATACGGCCAGCACGTGTGTCGTCACGAGTCATAACACCCGCCAGTCAATACTGTCCTTCACCCTCCTAATCCTAAATGTAATCCTAGACACCAAACTACGGGGCTATCAATTTACCTGGAACCCACTTCTGGGCCGCACGGTCTAAGGCGTTAGTCTCGTGTTATAGGCCTAATGACGGGGATATCGAGGTTCGAATCTTGGTCGGGTATACTAAGGGTGGGGTTTTTCAAAATAGCTTTCCACCCTTCCCCCACGCAAATGTGGGTACAGCTCCTCTAAATATGAACTTCCTAATCCTTAAAACATTAGTGTAATTAGCACATAAGCTTATAAACCGGTGACCTACTCTCCAGGACTATCTGTGTTCCCTGTTCTCCAGGACTATCTGTGTTCCCTGCTCTCCAGGACTATCTGTGTTCCCTGCTCTCCAGGACTATCTGTGTTCCCTACTCTCCAGGACTATCTGTGTTCCCTGTTTTCCAGGACTATCTGTGTTCCCTGCTCTCCAGGACTATCTGTGTTCCCTGCTCTCCAGGACTATCTGTGTTCCCTGCTCTCCAGGACTATCTGTGTTCCCTGCTCTCCAGGACTATCTGTGTTCCCTGCTCTCCAGGACTATCTGTGTTCCCTGCTCTCCAGGACTATCTGTGTTCCCTGCTCTCCAGGACTATCTGTGTTCCCTGCTCTCCAGGACTATCTGTGTTCCCTGCTCTCCAGGACTATCTGTGTTCCCTGCTCTCCAGGACTATCTGTGTTCCCTGTTCTCCAGGACTATCTGTGTTCCCTATTCTCCAGGACTATCTGTGTTCCCTACTCTCCAGGACTATCTGTGTTCCCTACTCTCCAGGACTATCTGTGTTCCCTACTCTCCAGGACTATCTGTGTTCCCTGCTCTCCAGGACTATCTGTGTTCCCTGCTCTCCAGGACTATCTGTGTTCCCTGCTCTCCAGGACTATCTGTGTTCCCTGCTCTCTAGGACTATCTGTGTTCCCTGCTCTCCAGGACTATCTGTGTTCCCTGTTCTCCAGGACTATCTGTGCTCCCTGTTCTCCAGGACTATCTGTGCTCCCTACTCTCCAGGACTATCTGTGTTCCCTGTTCTCCAGGACTATCTGTGTTCCCTGCTCTACAGGACTATCTGTTTTCCCTGTTCTCCAGGACTATCTGTGTTCCCTACTCTCCAGGACTATCTGTGTTCCCTGCTCTCCAGGACTATCTGTGTTCCCTACTCTACAGGACTATCTGTGTTCCCTGCTCTACAGGACTATCTGTGTTCCCAGCTCTCCAGGACTATCTGTGTTCCCTGCTCTCCAGGACTATCTGTGTTCCCTGCTCTCCAGGACTATCTGTGTTCCCTACTCTCCAGGACTATCTGTGTTCCCATACAGGAATAGTTGTGATGTGCCCTGATATAAAGATGAAACATTCACAGACATTTAAATGTACACTTCATTTACCCTGAAAGGTAGCAGTCTTACCTTGACTGATTACACTATGACCCTATCTTATAGCTACACCATAGTGGAACCAAGCAAGGTAGCAGTCTTACCTTGACTGATTACACTATGACCCTATCTTATAGCTACACCATAGTGGAACCAAGCAAGGTAGCAGTCTTACCTTGACTGATTACACTATGGCCCTATCTTATAGCTACACCATAGTGGAACCAAGCAAGGTAGCAATCTTACCTTGACTGATTACACTATGGTCCTATCTTATAAGCTACACCATAGTGGAACCAAGCAAGGTAGCAATCTTACCTTGACTGATTACACTATGGTCCTATCTTATAAGCTACACCATAGTGGAACCAAGCAAGGTAGCAATCTTACCTTGACTGATTACACTATGGTCCTATCTTATAAGCTACATCATAGTGGAACCAAGCAAGGTAGCAGTCTTACCTTAACTGATTACACTATGACCCTATCTTATAGCTACACCATAGTGGAACCAAGCAAGGTAGCAGTCTTACCTTAACTGATTACACTATGACCCTATCTTATAGCTACACCATAGTGGAACCAAGCAAGGTAGCAGTCTTACCTTGACTGATTACACTATGGTCCTATCTTATAAGCTACATCATAGTGGAACCAAGCAAGGTAGCAGTCTTACCTTAACTGATTACACTATGACCCTATCTTATAGCTACACCATAGTGGAACCAAGCAAGGTAGCAGTCTTACCTTGACTGATTACACTATGGCCCTATCTTACAAGCTACACCATAGTGGAACCAAGCAAGGTAGCAATCTTACCTTGACTGATTACACCATGACCCTATCTTATAAACTACATCATAGTGGAACCAAGCAAGGTAGCAGTCTTACCTTAACTGATTACACTATGACCCTATCTTATAGCTACACCATAGTGGAACCAAGCAAGGTAGCAGTCTTACCTTAACTGGTTACACTATTACCCTATCTTATAGCTACACCATAGTGGAACCAAGCAAGGTAGCAGTCTTACCTTGACTGATTACACTATGGTCCTATCTTATAAGCTACATCATAGTGGAACCAAGCAAGGTAGCAGTCTTACCTTGACTGATAACACTATGACCCTATCTTATAAGCTACACCATAGTGGAACCAAGCAAGGTAGCAGTCTTACCTTGACTGATTACACCATGACCCTATCTTATATTCCCAAACCAACGTAAGACGCTTCTTTCACATTGACCTATTGTATTCCCTTTCAAACCACTCCTTAGGTCAATCTTTAAAACGCAACGTAAATAATTAACCACGTTCATTGATTGATCTATCTTTCGTTGGCCCACTCTCTTATTTTAACAAAATTGTCTCTAGGCCGACATGAAGAGTGCTGCCTTCCAATGCGAAAAGGCTCCCCACCCTTGTGGTCTACATCAGACTACCAATCTGTCCGCACGGCTCCTCTAAGAGTGAATGATTCACCTGGTGACATTACAGTAGTTCTCTCACATAACGTACCACCTATGGATTGTCAGTGGGGCAAACCGACTTGGTTAAATGATTGTGGAAAAACTCAAGAATGCAGCATCAAGTTCACAGTGAGACTTCCAAGTTGACACCGTCACATCCAGACAGTCAGTGACTTGGTTACAAAATGTCCATGTTCAAAACCTCCTGCTCGATTGACAGCTTGTTACACACATTTCTGTCAGAACACTGTGACCGCAACCAGGGCTGCCGAGTCGCTCGACCAAGCCTTTGACTTCGATTCCTCTATTTTCCTACTTTCTCACTCCTTCATAAATTGCTAAATTAATTAGTAATGACAAATTGACTGCAGTAAAATGTTCCGATACAGATGACTTCATTGGATGCTTCTTTGTCAGTGGGAATTTATATTTAAATAAATTTGTCAATCCAAATTACAAATATTGATTGTCAAGAATTAAAAAAAAGTATAAAACTAAAATTATATATTCAACAAATATTGCTAAAGTATTATATGTTTTTATTTTGAAGCTGGAGTCGGAGTCTAGATTCTTACTGACTCCAACTCCACAGTCCTGGCCGTAACATTTCCTATTTTTTTATAGGAAATTATGTAAATATGGGGGCATTTACTGGGGCTTTGTGACCTCACACGCTTGTATCTGGACTGAGATAATATGTTATACCTTTACTTTCTTACATTTTATTTGTTTCATGAAATGCTTCGTTTTGGATTAAAATACATGTCTAAATTTCAGATGATCACAGGAAATTTTAGTAAATATTCCTAGATAATTTTTTTTATTACTCTAACAAATTATAAAGTAAAAAAAAATACCCATCTTTAATTGTGGTTATTTAGTTATATTCTTTTTAAATTTACATAAAGTTTGACTTCTAAACCAAAGTAATAAAATATTAATCAAGTCCAATATTAATATACAAATAATCAAATTAATTTTTTGCTGTTGAAATAATAATTTTTATAAAAGTTATTATTTATTATAGGCCAAACCTTATCTGATAACTTGTATAGCTACTAAATCTATTTTAATATATATAAGGTGACCTGGTGGTCTAGGGGTAAGGTGTCAGACTTCTGTGCTGAGGGTCCGGGGTTCAATCCTCGGTTCCGGCACAGATTTATCTGATTACCAAACCCTTCCTTCACCTCTGACAAGATGTGTAATAATCACAACTTGTGAATGTGAGGAATGCCAGGCCTCCACCGTGGTTCGGATTCCACGTTATACTGTAGGTCCTCCATTTCATCTCACAATCACCCTACCATTGCACATTAGCGTAAGTGCGTATAACCCGAACGGGTAGTAAGACGCGGTGCTAATAATAATAATATTTTAATATATTCATACATCAAGTCATGTGATATGAAGATGTCACTTTTGATTTATATTATCATTACATTTAAAATAATAATAATAATAACAAGGTAAATGTTATCAATGTTGACAGCAATAAAACATGTTAATGTTCTTCATACCAGAGTCCTGTGCTCAGCTGCCCCTGTAGTAGGCAACTTGGCCTGCCTGTCAGACTTACATTTATATTAGTGAATTCCCTGAACCATGAAGCAACAGGGGTGTGCATCACAACAAACACAGGGCTAGCACATCATACACCAACTTAACCTAGAACAGCGGCACTCCCGGTGGTAGGATGCCACTTCTTTAACACCTTGGATGGAACCAGAGCTCCCCGAATCTTCAAGGTCAAGCACATTTGTCCACCAAAGAGCATATGAATCTAATTCATTTTCAAAGTATTCAATTAAAAAATATGTATACACACACACACATACACACACACATACACACACATACACACATACCTATAGCCCAGAAATTATTGGTTTTATAAAAATATATTTCAAATAAAAGAATTTTATTTTTAATAGTACTACCATTTTACAATGATAGGTTATTTCACATCTCAAATAGTTGCGGAGAAATGATCAAAATTTGGAAAATTTCCCCCTTGTAAACTACCTTCAAAGGTATTAACATGAGAAAATGAGAATTGCCCTCTTGTTTATAGTGATAAACAATATCTAGATATAGAATTCAATCAAAATGGTTAGAGCGAGTTTCGAGAATTATTTTTATCTCTCTCCCTTTGCTCTTCAGTAAACTACCCTTAAATTTAGGGATGAATATATAATTCTGAATACCCCTGAGGGGGGCCTTATGAGAACTCCAAATACCGAGTTTTAGCCCAATCGGTAAAATAGTTTTGACTCTGACTCGAGGTACAGACAGACGGAATTACAAAAACCACTTTTTTTGTTTCGTGGTGTCGACACTTGTCAAAATCTCAAGTTAGATTTTTTTTTTTTGACAATCACAATACTTTAGCTTCGAGGTGTCTGAAGAAAGTAAAAAGAAAATGGTTAGATCAACAATAATGGGACATTCTTGAAAAAGTGTCAAAAAATGTGCCTGAAATAATTAAAATGAATGTAATATCTAAAGTTATCATAAAAATGTGTTTTAGTTAAATAATGAACAAGGGCTGATTGAGGGTTTCAATGTGATTCAGCAAGTACACAGTTAATCATTTTAATTATGTAATCAAGATTTTAATTTATAGTAAGTTTAATAATAATATTGCTAGTTTATATAAAATAGTTTTGATTAATAATTCTGGTAATAGAGACAGGACTTTTTTTTAATCTTAGTAAAAAGAACATATAATAAAAGTCACCATCACAATAAAAGTAATAAATATGTACTGTTCATGACTCTAGAATGATTTAGTAAGTGTTATTATAAAAATATGTATTTAGTTATCAAACTAAACTTATTGAATGGTTTCAGTTTCAAGCTATTTGTTTTTCTGTTCATTTTGAGCTAAGCTGAAAGAAATATTGATTACAACACAAAGGTATTGGTTTCAATATTTTAGATTATTATCTATCCAGAAGAGGAGGGAGATTGCCCCCATCCCCTGCCCCCCTTGGATCAATCACCACTGATAATAATTAACTTGTGAGCCATTCTTCAAGATATGCTTAATGAGGTGGTCATACACCACATTATTTGTGTACATATTGATCTGAATAACGCACAATATTTGTGTCATAGTAGGCTAATAATACACAAACTTTTATTATTAAATATTTCAATAACTTGTGTACTACTTGTTTGTTTATTGTGTTTTATATTGTTTGCATCATGTTACAAAAAAGCTTAAAGCATAAAAATTGGACAGCCCTGACTCATATTTTGATGAACAACTTTATTGACATCTGTCAGTCGTTGAGAACTCGAGGAGGGGTATCATCTTAGCCATGTTTTGTATAAAACATCTTTAGCAAATCTCTCTTTTTATTAAAAGATGAAGGGGCCCATTGTTCTCTCATCATATTTTGGGAGCAGGTATTCAGCGAAACTATCATATCCCCATCCTTACTGGGGCTATTGAACTTCATACAACCATTCAATGGGGAAATATTAAGGAATTGTGGGTAGAAATCAAGGCCGAAATTGTTCATATTGAAAGCGTCGCTCATTATTATAATGCGACACATCGATTTTTAGCTTCTGGAACTTGGCGGGGGATGCTGCGCGCAGCTGTCGAGACCTCCCGATGCGCATCCCCGGATAACGTTACCATCAATCGGTGGTTGTTGCTCATTGAAAAGACAAGTGTCATAAGTCATTTAGCAAAATTTCAAGAGAGAAAGAGAAAAAAATTTGGGTTATAAGAGAATATAGTTTACACAAATTTTCCGACTTGTCGGCATCTCGACTGTCGATACAATAATGGTTTGTATACTTTAAATGTTTATTCATATGCTTTTATTATATTCCCAAATGTAGTCTGCAAAAATAATAATACAATTTAAACGTTCTAACAATGAAATTATATTTGCTCGAGTAGCTTTTGTGAATTCAAGTAGAAATATTTGAATGGACGCAAAATAAACTTTTTTTTTCGATAACGTTGATTGTTTGTAAAAATATATTGAGAAGTTCTTGCCAAGTTAGTAGGGCAACTCTTAATAACCACTTAATCCATCGCAATTCTCTGGTATTGTTGTGTCTTGTATTGAACTGGATGAATGGAGCTCAGGTATAATATGACAGGAAATATGATTTGTAAAGAAATAGGCCAGTGTTTGGGGCAGAGATCTGGGAGAAGCTTCTGGAAGTGATGCTCTTTGTTCATCGAAGATGGAGGATGCTTCCTCCTTATCGATCGATTGATTCCTTCAGAGCGACGCCAAATACTCGACTTGATTCTCGGCCGTGAAGCCATCACATTCACAATGGAGGCTCTTCTTTACTTTAACTTGTAAAATTGTTGTTTTTTTTACAAATTTTTTTCAAAAATGTTTCATACACATGCATTTTATTTAAATAACTTATTGATATATTTACCAGAGCTAAACGGTATATATATATGAAAGTTCTAAATTGTGAATCATTAAATTGTAGTAGCATAAAAATAATTTTGTTAATTTTTTTTTTATCATAAACATACTTTGGAATATGTGAACAACACAAACATGTTTATTTTTTTAAATTTTAATGGCATAGCTTCTTGCACATAAATGTTTTTCTTGTTTGGATAATTTTAGCTTTCTAAAATTTGACTTTATTTGGCCCAAAACAAACAAACAAACAAACAACAAGAAAAGCGCTTGCATTCACTCTGAACAAAATTTGTTTAGTCATTGTTTTTCTAAACTATCTACTCTGTATTTTTCTTTAGTTCTTTGGGAGATAATTTTATTCTTTTGCAAATATAAATATTTCAGTGAAATATTTGACCAGCACAGAATTTAATTATGCATGCAATCGGAACAGAAACCCATTTCACCTGACGCTTGCTGGAAAACATATTCGCTTCACCCAACACCTTCTCGATTCTGGAATGTTTTTTGGTAACATATTTTATGTTCCTGTATCCAAGTTTTTACGTAGAATAACCGAGTGTCCCACCAAATAAAGCTAGCCCCGGTATATCTTGACTTGTTTTTCTTATTTATATTGCTAATTATGTCTGCATACAAGAGCGTTCCATCAGCAGTTGGTAGTCCTGCTTGGGTATATTTGTGGTGTGAATGTTTGTAACTGTTCCGGGACGTGTCTTGATTGTCGGAAGGAAGAATTCTCCCATCATCCGGCAACGTATAATTACGTTACCTAATAACCCGCAGTTGACATCAGATATGTAATTAATACTTTCTTCTTTCCTCTCCCCCCCTCGCCCCTCGCCAACCACGATTCAATTAACTCCGAGGGGCTCTTTCTATCTATGACCACCTGGGTCCTCGGCTCTTAATCCATTCTTAATTTGTTGTTTAATTGGTTGGCGTGTTTTCTCTCACCCATTGAAGGGGGAGGGGGGGGGAGCATGACCTCGACATTTGAACTCTTGGTCTGAAGGAGTGATATCAGCGTTCACTTTTGGCGCTCGTGCAACATAGGTGTAACATGTGTTTGTACAGGCACTCGACACAAGGAACTGCCCCTGGAGGGGGGGTAACAAACCGCTCATACCTCCCGACATCACGGATAGTCCCCAGTCGGGATTCAAATCTGAATCTCTTCACTGGCGTTCCATTGGCGCGAGCGGCTCTAAACGTCGATTACTGGCCATGTTTGGGCACATTCAATTAAAACATACATGTTACAATTTAGAAATTGTAATTAAATAGTTTACTTGGTCCATAAGGTAAATTTAATCCTTCGATTGGGTCAGATTTTATTTTTTACAAAACTAGGACTGATTCTGGGATGTTGTTTACTTCTCTGGGGTACACTTCCATTTACAGATCCTGTAAAACTGGTTATTTTTAATTTTTCCCTCTTGCTTGGATCATTGCAGAATTGAAACTACATTTTATTTTTAATCGGTATATTTAACGTCAAGTTTATTGTTAACTTAAATCTAGGATGTAAGGATTAGGAGGAGAGCTTTGAAGAAAAGAGAGAACCATAATGACAAATCACACAGGGTGTCTACTCTTAGTGAGACTGACACCTTAATAAGTGTGACCACCCACCTGTGAAATACTTGACAGACACACAGAAGTGGGACTTGTACTGAACGGGGGCTGTGTTGTGTTTGTTCCAGCCTGCGGCGTGCCATGTTTGAGCCGGCGTTGCGCCGTGGTGCTGTGCCGCGAGTCTCGCACGTCAGCTGCTGCACAGGATGAGTTCTGCGGAACATGAGGGCCCAGATCACAGCTTCAACGAGAACGCTCCCCGCCCGCCGGTACCAGGTGACTGACTATAACCTCGTCAACTGTCATTGGAAGTGCGCATGTTTTGTATACAGTCAATGTTGCCAGAATACGATAGTGCGGGTGTTCCGTGGATCAAAAAAAACTAACTCGAAATGACTTTCGGAGATTCTTTTTATGCTTCTTTTTCAACTAAACAGTATAAAACGAAACGAAATCAGACTAAAACTATTGAATTAAATAATAATGTATTATTATATTTATTTTATTTAAGATTACGTCCTCCGGCTTGGATACAAGCATTCCATATTCTTAACTTAATATTTAAAAAATTTATTTCATATTTTTAGCCACATAATAACGTGATTTCCCGATGCCCCTCAAATATCTCATTGGATGTTTCATATTGGATTCCTCCTTAAACTTAACTAATTATCGGAACAAATGAGGGGTCATTTTAATGGTAATGTTTATGTTAAACAACTTTTATAACAAAAATTTATAGCTGAAAATAATTTTTTTTGAGTGTTATTTCACTTTTATGCAGGAAAACATGTTTTTATTTAGTTTTTTGTTGTATACTCGGAAAGAAAGCTAAAACAAGCTGCTCTCCAAGGACATTTTGAATAAGTATTTCTATCCCCTCCTACCACTTCCATAAGTTCAGCTGTTTAACCTGAGAACATCCTAAATATATACATATCGATAAGAATGGTAAATGTGTTGACAATAAGTTTTAAAAAAAAACCTTTATTATTTCATTTTCAATAATTAAAATAGCCATTTGAGAATATATAATTCATAGTTGATAGTTGATAAAATATGTGAAAGAAGGTGCCGAACACCTCTGAGTGCTGCAGGTTTCCTGTCCTTGTCCGAGGGGCAACTGTTCATGTTACAGTGCCAGGATCAATGAAAGTCCCCACTTCTAAATAACTCTACCAAAAAATTAATAGACTAAATACATTTTCTAATATCCCCGAAATTTGCCATTTCTTATAATTTGAATGTTTAATTTACAAAGTTGATTCGCACCTGGGAAAACAATCGAGTCAGGAAAATGCAAGGAATTTCATAAAATCTAATAAAAGTACTGGAATATTTGTGAATTTAGGACATCCCGTTTTGTTGTCGAATGGTCAAAGGCACAACTCTCATGATAGACTAGACTGCCGATGGCGGGGAGATTGGGGTATGATTCCCGTTTGAATGTACTGAGAGGGGCTCTGTCCTAAATTGTTTTACACTCTCGCTCTATTCAAATGGGGTTACACTTTATTTAAATTTAAACCTTTCTCATCCTTAATACATTAGCGTAGTTAGTACATTTGCATCAAGCCTAAACACATAGTAAGTACGGTTTAAAAGAACAACTACACTCTTTAAATAATATGTCTTTGCATACACCACACACACACCACACACACAACTGTACGACCATTTGCGCTGATCTTCGTTGAATACGTCATGACGAGTGATGTGTTTTTGTCTGTCAAGGAGAGGAGACGGAAGTGTTGCCGGTGTTTGCGGGCTCCCGGTCTCCTGTTTCCAACTTCTCGTCATGGGGCCCAGCCCTCAAGTACAACAAGGGGGGCAGCTCCCCGGTGCACACACCGAGGAGGTCCAGCTTGGCCTACAGCGGAATTGGAGGTGACGCCACATATTTAACATTTTTACGCTGAACGCAACTTGTGAATATATATATATATATATATATATATATATATATATTACCTGGTTTGGTGACCTGGTGGTCTAGGGGTAAGGTGTCAGACTTCTGTTCTGTGGGGGTTCGGGGTTCAATCCTCGGTCCCGGCACAGATTTATCTGATTGCCAACCCCTTCCTTCACCTCTGACAAGATGTGTATTAATCACAACTTGTGAATGTGTGGAATGCCAGGCCTCTACCGTGGTTCGGATTCACACGTTAAACTGTAGGTCCTCCATTTCATCTCGCAATCACCCTACCATTACACATTTAGCGTAAGTGCGTATAACCCGAACGGTGTAGTAAGACGCGGTGCTAATAATAATAATAATTACCTGGTTTGATTAAAACAAGATGTGAGCGCAGAAAAAATAGATGTCTTGATTATGTGTTTAATGGGACTTTTGTCTAGAACATTTCGATACAGAAATATCTTTAAGAGTTTATTAACAGGGTGTTCATTGACCTGGAAAACAGGAAATTTGTACAAATATCTGCTATCAAAATAACATTTTTTCCTCCAGTTAATCTTTTAACGCAATTGTCACTGTTGAGCATACATGATTCTCAAAGTCAGCATGTGATTTTCATGCCGCCTTTCCACCCGAATTTCACACTAATTTTCAGTAATTTTTTTGGTGCCAATTTGCTGCCAGTGTTATATAAATCTATGTATAAAACAAAGAAGTGACTAAAAAGCATTTTTTTTAAAATCTCTAACAACCAAACCAAAAGATGTAATGGGAGGGGAATCTCATGATCTACAAAAGGGAGCGTCAGCTCTAAAGGGCTAGGGGCCCCTGGTCTAATTCGCCACTCTCGTGTTAGACTAGACTGCCATTGATGGGGAGACTGTTGTTTGATCCTGGTCGGGTGTATAAAGGGTGGTTTTCCCTAAATGGTTTCCCACTCTCCACACAAATGTGGATACACTTCCTTTAGATTCAACCTTTCTAATCCCTAAAACCATCAGCGTAATTAGTACATAAGCATATAACCCGAATGGGTAGTAAGATGCGGTGCGTAGAAAACCCACACAAGTCTGGGGATTTTAAAACATAGTTTGGCTGGACACACGTATCAATTGTAATGAATTAACATCATCATAGAACACATGTGTGTTTCAGATGGGGAAGCCCCACTCGGTTTCGAGCCGGAGGGGCGCTGCGGGGATGGGGAGGGGAGTGGAGGAGGCAGCACAGTTTTTGTAGAGGTTCCTGGCGGGTCCCCTCCCTACGTGCGCTGGGCCCGCAACCTGCACAGCCTGCTGGAGGACCCCGACGGGGTGGAACTGTTCCGACGCTACCTCGAGCAGGAGGGCAAGCCCCACGCCGACACCCTCAACTTCTGGTTCGCGTGCGAGGGCCTCAAGAAGCAGCAGGATCCTGACAAGATCACTCAGCTCATTCGCGTCATCTTCAGGTGCGTGTGGTTTGTCGCTCCACCACTCGACCCTAGGTGTCTACTGCTATTGGTGCCTGCTCATTGGTGCGTGGTTGTTTGTGGTTGCAGGAGTTTCTTCTTGAAGGCCCAGTTGGCGATCTCGGAGCCTCTCCGCCGGGAGGTGAATCGTCGCATCAAGGAGGGGGGCCGCGACCTGGGACTAGCCGGGGACGTGTTCGACGCTGTTCAGGTGGAAGTGGAAAATCTCATCAACGACACCACCTACCCCAACTTCCTCAAGTCGGACCTGTACCTCCAGCACGTGAACGATGCCGCGGGGTCCTCTAGCGGCACCAGCAGCGAGGGTACAACCAGTAGCGGGGGAAGCAGCTCTGGGGGGCGAGGCGCAGGGCCCCCAGGAGGTGTGCTACCTACCCTGCACGAGGACGCCGAGCTGGTGACGACAGCGGCTACTGGGGACTCTGCCTTGCCTCTCACCAGGGACATGCTCATGGTCACCCAGAAAAGACGAGCCCTGGAGCTGCGTCCCAGACAGGAGGCCTATGCGGGGTGAGTGAGTGCGAGTAGAGAGGTCCTTGGCATTTTGTTACATAAACCACGGGGAAAAAAACATTGTCTTTCTTTAAGCCATAACTTCTCTGAGCTGTGGGTGAAATTCTCAAGTTTACACTTTAATCTAAAAAGGATATTCGGGATATGAGGATTCAAGGATTCGAGAAAATATCAGATTTAATATTCAAAATGTATATACAGGATGGTGTCACATTTAGTTTTCTTTTTATTATTCTTAATTTCCTTTTATGTTCTTTATTTTATGTTAAATGAAGATTAGGAATTGTAAAATTATGAATTCGACCCATTTCAACTTAAAAGCTAACCTAAATAATGATAAATTAACTTTTATCAACAAAATATCACTGTATAAGTTGTGATAAAATATTACCAATGTACGCTTTCCTAATATACATTTTTAATTTTGTGATTTGAGTAAAAATGTTTACTCTTACTAACATTTAAACTTTCCTTAAGTAATTTGATTGTTTATGGATGAATAAAATTGTGTTAAACATATTTTGCTTAAATGTAGGTTTGATAATAAAATAAATAAATATAATTCATTCTTTTACAAATATTTATCATATTTATTTAGGCCTACATATTTCTTGCGCTTAAAAAAATATTTTTTCCAATTAAATTTTGACCAAAACCTTTATTTCCGAATTTTAATTTTTTCATCTATTAGTCTCGAATTTTAATCTTAAAAAAACCTGGCCAACTTAAAAGAGAGTTTAATTTAGTTGTTATAGGATATAACAAGTATTTACTAAATGTTAACATGTTTTTGTTACAATTCATTTGACATAACATTCATGCATTTAGTGGCATCAGATATAGTTGTTAAGTTAGTTCTATAATGTTGGTAGTTCAACCCACCAATAAGTAGTTTAAGTGCTCTAAAATAAATAACAAATTAAATATATTTTTTACACAATTTAATCACATGTGAACAGATGAGTCTAAAGGCTGTAATTAATATAAAGGTGAATATACATTTGTTGTGTATCGTGTCATCGTTGCGTGCTATGATACGTCGCAACACCCTCGGATTATTTCTTGTATCCTCACTGCGTATCCATATCAAAACGGAAGACACGAGATTGTGATACAAATTGAACCTCATTGTTCAGTTCTAGTTCTTCTGAAGCATTGATCACATCTTTACTACAGATAACAGCAGCCACGTTCAATTTTATTCATCATTTAATGTTTTATAAAAAAAAAAAAAAACACACTCTTGTTGTCACACTTTATTGTAATGATCTGGATGTTAAGAGACCCAAATTAAGTATTTTTTACGGTATGTTTTATAGACCGTAAGGTCTATTCCAGCCGTAGTTAAGACCTGTAGTTAATAAGACAATTTTGGGAGAAGACATTGCAGGTCTGTAAAGACACACAACAGTATTTCAGAGAGAGCTGTGGTATGAACAGCGTAATCCTCCTGTCCCGTTTTTATTTATCAAGTATTTAAACATTGCTTGAGGCTGGCCTACGCACTATATACACAAACATCAGCGCAGTAGTTGCATGCATTGAACGCCTGCCTTGGCTTGGGTGATAATTTTTTTTTCGCAAATTGACTTTAGAATTATTAATTTGAAACAAACTATTTTGAGATCCCCCCCCCCCATGTTCCTTTGTGACATATGAATGTTAAATTTTTTCCCCTACTAGTATTATTTTGGTTGGTTTTAACTATTTGACGCTTTCTACCTTTAGTCCATTCATATATTTTGTGGTTGATATTGTTATCTTTTAAGGGTGTGCGAAGTTTCGAAACTTTTTTTGACTTCCCTTCGAAAAAGATTCCGGCTTCAACAATTACGAAGCTTCGGCAATGCGAATATTGAACAGCTAAAATACTAAATTTATGTTCAATTATCATCATTATCAACTGTTTTGTACATTACATGTTAATATTCATATGATAATAATCTGAATTAATTTAATTGTATTCTGTGTTAGTAATTTTATTAAGTATTACAAACAATTGTGCAATAAAAAACATTTCCAAGGGATTTTACTGTATAAAGTTATAAAACTACGCACAATGTGATATTTTTTCAAGCATAAAATTACTAACAACAAATATTTGGACTATGTTTCGGCTTTGAGGATATTTCATACTAGCTACCCGGCATTGCCCAGGGTAACCGTGCAATATATGTGTGGTTACCTCGGGCAATGCTTTTATTTGCTTCAAGCGACAGAAAAAAATTGCCGGTGACGGGGAGTTCGAGGTTTTAATATCGGTCGGGTGACCTGAGGGTGTTTTTTTTCTAAATGGTCTTTCTACTTTTCCTCCACCCAAATGCGGGTACATTTCCATAAATATAACTATCTTTCATCCCTAAATCATTTAGCCTAATTATAAACCTGAGCGGGTAGTAAGACATGGTGATAAAAAAATGAAAAATTAGCCTTTGCACGCCCTTATTATCTAAATATTAATTTTTAAATTTAGTTGCCAAAGCTTTTTGTAGATGTTTTACTGTAGAGTATAACTAGTTTTAATCGGTAGTTCAATGTAAAGCGTATCGAACTTTATTTTTTTAGATTGCCTGATTATATGAGTGTTTTTTTTACCTACCTTGCTTATGTTTGCCTCCAGCTTCTTTGTTTGTTTTCTTTACTGTTTTTATTGTTTTTGTTACTGCCCCTGCCACAGAGTGTACCTGCCATACAGTCACCACCTTACCACCATGCTCCCCACCCTCCCCACCCCGCATACTCGTCGTATAACCCAGTATCCCGCCAGGATAGCGAGCTGCAGTCGGTGAGTTCGGACGCTCGTACGGACTCGGACAACCTCTCCCTCACCGACAGTTCCATGTGAGTAGCAGCACGCGGGGTACATTCCGTGCCGGAGGGCTGCTCGGCCGATTGTATGTTGTCGGGCCTCAAGATCCTCCTATTGACATCAGGGAGGGGACTACTGTGGGGGAAATAAATATCACAACACATTCGTATCAATTTTGGGTGATTCACAGAAAATGCTTATCAACCGTACATTTAAATATCAAATTTGAACAAACTGTTTCATATCTAGGCCCAGGTACAGACAGACGGACAGACAGACAGGGGTGAACAAATTCTAGACATATTTATTTGAATTCAGGCGCACATAAAATATTGATATCAGTTTAATCTTGGTGCCGAACATATTTGTTACTACAATAAATATTTTCTCTATATCATCATGAACAGTTCCCAGTATCTCCGACATCTCTTCTTTCCTCCACCTGTCTTCTTGGTCCTCCTCCAGTCCCCTCACATGTCTCGCGCCTCCTCTATCCTGTCTCCATATCGACTATTCCTCTCTCTTCTCTCCTGTCCAGTCTAGTCACTCCTCAGTACATCACAGGAATGAACTGAACTCTTGTTCCTCCATGTTTCTCTAGATAACACATGATTTGAGATAAGGCACTAATAGGTAACACTGGTTTTAGTTACAAATTTCCCATTTTTTGGGGGGGTGGGGGAGATTAAATGTTATACAGAATAAAACAAAAGATCTTGTTTAATTTTATTCCTCTTTTTTTTAATCAGTTTTGGCCTTTCAGCTCTCTGGCACGAGTTGTGAAAAATATGTTATCTTTAAAAATAGCTGTAACCTTCTTCTTTTTTTTTTTTAATGATCACGTTGCTTAGTTAAACTGGTAGCACGCCTTCTTTGATTTGCGAGGAGTGGCCCGGCGACGAATATATTTGTGCCTTCTTTTATATCTATTATTTAGATTATTTATTAAAAGAAAAGGTAGAGCATGTGACAGAAAAGTGTAGACCAGTGTTCATAAAAAAAATAGGAATAGTAATAATTATCTTAAGAAAATTATTGTACTATCTAAATATTGGTCCAAAAAAAAGGTAATGGCAAGCGGCGATTAGATAAATTGAAAGGGATATAAAGCAGGTTTAAACACTGCCAGCACTTTGAGGCCTCCAGTTATCTGGTAAGTGTGTAGGCCTTGTCCCGGTAAGTGTGTAGGCCTTGATCTTTATTCCCCTTTTCAATGTTTCAGTTTAATATTGGTCAAAAGTATTTTTTGACTGGTCCACATATTATTGTAAAGTTTAGCTAACGTTGGACTAAATATATTAGTTCAATGGCTATTAATTGTGCATATTTATTAAAGTTCAGACCTTTAGACTTTTGAGGACTACCCCCCTTTTTAAAATATCACCAACTTTTCAACTAGGTAAGTACGGTCCACTTTGGTTGGAAGCATGGTTTGTGATTGGCCGCATGACAGTGTGTTTCATCATAATTACATGAGCTTTTACACATTCGTTCCCGTGTGTTCTTTATACACTTAAAGTTGGCTCCAATACAAATGTCATTAAATGAAATTTTGGTCATTAAAGTCATTAAAAACTTTAACGTTGACTTTAAAAAGACAAAAATAAAATGAGTGCGAAATAATGCGGAGAGGACAGCTATAGAGGGACATAGAGGCTGTGGGGGGGGGGATTCTTTTCATCCTTTCTTATTTTTTTATTTATTTATTTATTTATTTATTTACAGGCCATTAATAATTCATGAAATATCGTTTACATAATTCGATAGAAATAATCATTAAATGCTGCCTACTTTGGTGGCCACATGATCTAAGTTTTCACATTCGCAATAGACTGAACAATGACGGGGAGATCGAGGTTCGAATCCAGGTCGGATGTACACAAATAGTGGGTACATTTCCTCAATTCTACTGTCCTCATCGCCAACATATCAGCGTAATTGTTACATATGCGCGCAACTAGAAAGAGTAGTGGGACGCGGTGACAATAAAAAACCCCACCAGAGTTGATGTAGTCGTGGTGCTTGTCCCCAGTGACGGTATGTCCGGTGGTCGGGGCAGACCCTCCAAGAAGCAGTACCTGCGTCACTGTAAGCTGATGAAGGAGAGCGCCAGCATCAACAGGGACCCCCACATGCACCACACGGTAATCCCGCGCACCCAGCGCATCCAGAAGGAACAGGTGAGTGTCTGAACACCGTCTTAAACCACTTGACAGTAAGAAACGCTCTGATATGGTCATTTCTTCTCGCAAAGTCGGCTCAAATCCACCATTTTACAAATCATTTTACCTGTGACTTATGAATCTCGAAGGTTGGGAGGGGGGATTGCCGAACCTAAAAGGAAATATAAGAGAATAGGAGATGGGAGTGGAAAAGGAGATGATCCCAGGAAGTGTTAAATTAATGGCCTGGGGTCTGGTTGTAATGTTTGTTCTATAATTATAGTAGGCTAAACCATTAATAAGCAGTATTAGAATTCTAAAATAAAAATAAATTTCAATTCAAAATTTTAAAGAAAAAACCCCCCATCATTTTACCCTTTTTGAATTGTATATTTTCTCAAACATCCTTGCGCATTCTCGGATCCTTAGTGAAATGTGTGTTTGACGCGTTGTGCGTCTCTCTGAGCAGCCGGTTGTGTGTTGTGTACAGGTTCACCCGATGAACCCGACACGTTTGCGTCCATCCTGATTGATAAGTTGGAGGCTGTTAAGAGGGAACAGGACGCTCAGGAGAAGTTGGACAGGAAACTGCAGGAGGTGAGTCTTGTCAGGGGCGAGACACGCAGTCTGGTGCTACATTGTCATTCTTGGAGAAATACAGTGGAACACTACACACACTCTATACCTCTTTGTCCAGTGGCAGCAGTGTCAAGTGTGAACTGTGTTTGTCCCTTTTATATGTTGGGTGACCTGGTGGTCTAGGGTAAGGTATCAGACTTCTGTGCTGAGGGTCCGGGGTTCAATCCTCGGTTCCGGCACAGATTTATCTGAATGCCAAACCCTTCCTTCACCTCTGACAAGACGTGTATTAATCACAAACTTGTGAATGTGAGAAAAGCCAGGCCTCCACCGTGGTTCGGATCCCACGTTAAACTGTAGGTCCTCCATTTCATCTTACAATCACCCTACCATTACACATTAGCATAAGTGCGTACAACCCGAACGGGTAGTAAGACACGGTGCTAATAATAATAATAATAATATATGTTTCTATCCACCTTTCCTGTACCTTCTTACAAATATAATACAACTACCTCAAAAAGCGAAAAGAGGTTTTTTATTAGAGAGACATGTAAATATTAATAATTGTATTGACGAAATCACCAAAATTGAAAGTAAAATATTTATATTGAATGCCAATATTTCTTTCGGCGAAGCTCTGGAGTTGAAAGCCAGATTTTTTTTTTTTCAAAGATAAGTCAACACAGACAGAATCGGATTGAAGACTCGACACACGCCCAGCCGTGATGGCCTGGTGATGGGCTCGGTCTAAAGGTCGCGCCCACCGTCTTGTGTTCTAGGGGGAGGTGGCGGGTCCAGAGGAGATGGGCGTGCTTGATCCTGGCGTGGGTCCTCGTACGCTGGCAGACGCCATCAGGGACAGGCTACAAGTGGATGATGATAACAACGACCAGGCCATTCTCGGTAACAACACGACTTATCAATTAGAGCAGTCTTCAGTCATGTCACCCCTATGACCTATCCGAGAACCTCTCTTTATCCCTTCTTAGAAAAAAACTTGTTGCGAACTAACAATATTTATTGAGAAAATACAAATTTAAAACAAAAACAATGTCTGTTTTTCAAAATTGTTTTACATTCTCCCTCCACATAAATGCAGCTGCACTTCCTCTAAATTCAATCTTTCTAATTCCTAACTCATTAGCATAATTAGTACACATGTATATAATAAGGTATTTTGATTGGTTTGTGAAAGAGATGTATATTATGATTTTGTAATATGTATTTTTTTTATAATTTTTAAAGTTTTATAATACTGGACCTCTTGACTGTCCCTTCCTATGTAACCATGTGATGGTACCCCCTGTAGACCAGCACGTGTCACGGGTATGGTCGGACCTCACCCCCTCTCGCTCTCCCGGGCTCATCTCGCCTCGACCAAGGTCTCCTGAAGGCCGCCGACGTTCTGCTGCCGGTACCGTGCTTCCTCTTGGCAAGGTAGGTACCCCCCTGGGGGTTTCGTTGAAAGGGAGTAAAGGGGCCTACAAACGCACACAGAATAAGGATGTGCGAATTAAGCTTTAGAAGCTGTTAAATTGCTATTTTAAAAATATGAGCATTTTCAATTCTGTCTCTAAAATGTAGAGTTACTTGCGTAGTGGTCGACCTCGGTAGTCTTGGGGTAAAGTGCTCGCCTTAGGGCCTCACATTCTTGTTCCAAACCCCGCCGAGGTCGACGGATTTTTTTGAGCGATAAAGATCCGTAGCACAACTTCCTTCATAGGGGAAGTAAACCTCTTGATTGTGGCGCGTAAAAGAACCCCGGAAGGTACGGGAAAATACTTTTCCAGACAAAATTGGTAGGCTCTTTCATGCTTGTTCATAGAAATTCTTGTGTCCTGATATAATTAGTCAGTTCAGAAAGTTCACGCTAAATACCTCAAATAAATTTAAAAAAATATTTCATAGTGAACTAATTCATTCTAAATTTCTTCTTTGTCCAATTAAAAAAATTGTAGAATTATATAAGTTTAGTTAAAAATCTGAATTTGTGTGATTTTATATTTTTTCAGTAAAAATTATTGTTCCTAAAAATATGTATTTATGGTTCTTGAATGAATATTTTTTGAAAACACATCTTTAAGTTTTAGCTTCCTACCCGCTTTGGTGGCCGAATGGTTTAAGGCGTCATTCTCACAATAGTCTAGACTGCCAATGACGGGGAGATCGAGGTTCAATCCCAGCCGGGTGGACTGAGTTTTTTGTTTTCCTAAATGGTTTTCCACTCTCCCTCCACACAATTGTGGGTACACTTCTTCTAAACTAAACCCTTATAATCCACAACCAATTAGTACATAGGCGTGTAACCCAAACGGGTATATATAAATATATATTATAGAATTCTCGCTGATATGTTGCAGATGCCCTCAAGTGGCCTCATCCCGCGTTGGTTTCCCCAACGGCCGCCATTCCGTCCTCGCACTTTGGCAACATGGGTCTGATTCACAACGTGCCTCACCCGTACCAGTCGCACTCCCGACCCTCCCACTACCCTCGACACGGCCGCAAGGACAAGGTCAGTGCTTCATTTTACCTCCGAATCGCAACTCTTGTAAAAATTATATTTGGACGAAGGTGTACAGGAAACATGGATAGAAATACATAAAAGGAAACAAACAAAATATGGCTTTTACAATGAAAAGAAGAACACAGTTCACAATTTACACTGCTGCTACTGGACAAAGAGGTAATATTGTACTCGTTCCTTTTATATGTTTACATCCACCTTTCCTCTACTTTCTTACAAACAATAAATATAATAAATTACCTCATAAAGTGAAAAGAGTTTTTTTTTATAGAGACTATTTTCAAATTCAAGATAGTGTTCCTTTAAGTATCGATAAAATATCTACATTGAATCTGTTGCTCTAGTTAAATTTCACCACTCTGGTGGCCACATGGTCTCAGGCGTCACTCTCGCAATATAGACTACTGCCTATGACGGAGATCGAGGTTCATATCCCGGCCGCATATACTGAGGGTGGTTTCCCACTCTCCCTCCATTCAAATGTGGTCACACTTCCACTAAATTCAACCTTCCTCATCTCTAACACCTTAGCATAATTAGTACTTATACATTCAACCAAAAGGGGCAAAAAGTCCCGATAATAAAAGAAAATATTTTTTATTGAGTTCTAATTGAAGTAAGTTTATTTTTAAAGGCCAGGATAATATTTCTGTCAAAGAACTTGTGTTTTGGTGAAGTGTGTTTGAGCAATGTTGCCTCTAACAGGACGTGTTTTCGACCTTCTCTTCGGACTCTGGCAATGTCCACGACTTTCCAGAGGGCTCGGAACACAAGCTCTACCTGCCTAAGAGCAAGTCCATGCCGGAGTACCCGGGGGACCCCCAGAAACAAGACCTGCACTCACTCACAGGTACTGGCCCATTCCTCCTTCTTGTTCCCTGCCATTCTGCTCGGCTGTGCGAAGCTTTAAAAACTTCGACTTCGCTTCATATATTCATACGCTTCGACTTCGATTCCAGAGTAAAATTTCTGATTAGACAATTGCAAAGCTTAGCAAAAAAAAAAAGAAATTTAAAGTTAAAACAAACATTTATGTTTATTTTTTAAAATTTCCTGCGATTACAAATTACTGTTAGTTTAAAAAACAACTTAAATAACTATATTTTGTGAAAATAACATATGCAATCATTTTAAGACAAAATATATAATAATTATTTTTGGAATATAGCATTTTGTAAACTATACTTAAATAGTAATGTAAAGTAAAGTATTATATTTTTATCCATTTTTATAAATACTCAAACTTTTATTCTGCTTAAGGATTGTCACATATTATTTGATTCGACTTCGCTACGAATTGAAAATGTGAACTCGCTCACTTATAGTTCTCTCTGAAAGAATATTTATTACAAAACTATCTGTGTTTGAAAATGTCCAGGCCATGACGGGAGGTATCGTCAGAGTCGGGAAGTCTCCCGCCGGTCCAGCAGCAGCAAAAAGACGCTGACAGATCTAACTGACAGCGGTGTTAGCATGGTGTCTGACAGCACGCCCACACTCCACCCACCCGCCGCGCCTTGCAAGGACAGGTCGGTTCCCAAATGAGCGCTCGCTTAAAAACTGATGTGTCGCACTATTTTTGATAATTATTTAATTCCTAGGTATTTACATATATTCATTTATACTGAACCTCCTATTGTTGTTTCAGTCGAGTTTTGTCCTGGCTGCTGGAGAGTGAGAAGCAAGGGGGCCCCAGCGGGCCTCACTCGCACAATGATAGGGACAAGCACCGTCTGAGGGCTGGCACCGCAACTTCTCCCATAGCCACCAGGTAAGTAGATACCTTGAGGGCCCCATAAGGACAAGCACTGTCACTTCTCCCATAGCCACCAGGTAAGTAGATACCTTGAGGGCCCCATAAGGACAAGCACGCCACTTCTCCCATAGCCACCAGGTAAGTAGATACCTTGAGGGCCCCATAGGGACAAGCACCGTCACTTCTCCCATAGCTACCAGGTGAGTAGATACCTTGAGGGCCCCATAGGGACAAGCACCGTCACTTCTCCCATAGCTACCAGGTGAGTAGATACCTTGAGGGCCCCATAAGGACAAGCACCATCACTTCTCCCATAGCCACCAGGTGAGTAGATACCTTGAGGGCCCCATAAGGACAAGGACTGTCACTTCTCCCATAGCCACCAGGTGAGTAGATACCTTGAGGGCCCCATAAGGACAAGGACCGTCACTTCTCCCATAGCTACCAGGTGAGTAGATACCTTGAGGGCCCCATAAGGACAAGCACCATCACTTCTCCCATAGCCACCAGGTGAGTAGATACCTTGAGGGCCCCATAAGGACAAGCACTGTCACTTCTCCCATAGCCACCAGGTAAGTAGATACCTTGAGGGCCCCATAAGGACAAGCACCGCCACTTCTCCCATAGCCACCAGGTAAGTAGATACCTTGAGGGCCCCATAGGGACAAGCACCGTCACTTCTCCCATAGCTACCAGGTGAGTAGATACCTTGAGGGCCCCATAGGGACAAGCACCGTCACTTCTCCCATAGCTACCAGGTGAGTAGATACCTTGAGGGCCCCATAAGGACAAGCACCATCACTTCTCCCATAGCCACCAGGTGAGTAGATACCTTGAGGGCCCCATAAGGACAAGGACCGTCACTTCTCCCATAGCCACCAGGTGAGTAGATACCTTGAGGGCCCCATAGGGACAAGCACCGTCACTTCTCCCATAGCTACCAGGTGAGTAGATACCTTGAGGGCCCCATAAGGACAAGCACCATCACTTCTCCCATAGCCACCAGGTGAGTAGATACCTTGAGGGCCCCATAAGGACAAGGACCGTCACTTCTCCCATAGCCACCAGGTAAGTAGATTTAGGAAACGGCAAGGTCATGTAGAAAGACAGAACTAAATGCCTAGTAATAAATCTATAACTATGATAAACTCTTTTCAAAGGAAGTTCCCCGTAGTTATCAGCTGCTACGAAGTATGGGCTGCTAATGGAAATGTTGTACTTGCTTTTCAGGCACAGCCGGAAACCTGTGGTCCCGTATACCGGCTCTCGGTCAGGCTCCTTGGAGCGCAGCAGTGGCACTGTGTCGTGGGGGGGTACCGGACCAGCCCAACCGTTTGTGGCGGACCCCTGCATGCCCCCCTTACCTCTGCCGCACACCCCCACGCAACTGGAGGAGGCCAGGAGGAGACTCCTGGAAGAGGAAGGACGAGCCAGGTCGTCTCGACAGAGGTGATATAACGTCACAAACCAAGAGAATGAAATCATTTCTTTAACTTAAATACTCTGTTTTGTTTATCATCAGCATTATCACCTGTTTCCAGCCTGGGGTCAGGTCAGTTTAGTGAAATGCCTCCATCTTCCTCTGTCATTCATACACTTTCTGTTATTTCCTCCTCCCATCTTGTTCTTGGTCTCCCTTGCAATCTTCAGGGTGTCCAGCGACCTGGAAAATAAAGAAATGTCAGGGAAAGCTCATGGGAAAGTAGAGATATGTTATCAAATTTCTGGAATATTTACACATTCGTTCAATAAATACACAACTTTCACTTAAAATAGTTAAAATGACCTTTTCCCACCAGTTAGTTGATTCATGGTTATGCGCGCGTACTAGAAGGAAGCAGAAACTGAGAAATAATGTGTCTCGCAACATTTTTAAACTGTAGTTCGGTTAGATTACCTGGTTCATTTTCATACATACTTCATCTCCATTATCTTTGAGATTCTTCCCTTTTCCCATCCTTTTTACATGTCCATACCATTTGTTTCCGACAGGGATAACCGGCGGGTAGCATTTAAATTTTCTCCGACCAAATGGTCTTTAGTTTTTAACTCCAATCAGCTGCATTGAAGGATAGTTTGTTTTTTTCTAAATATTATTTCCATCACTGTTTGTGTTGGACCAATATAATTATACTATTTACATTACTTTGGCAGGGATGGAGAGGGTAGAGTTTTAGAGTAAATGTACCCTCACTTGCATGGATGAAGAGTTAGGAACCATTTGGGGAATAATATATATATATATATATATATATATATATATATATATATATATATATATATATATAATATATATATATATATATATATATATATATATATATATATAAAAAAAATAAAGAATCAAATAGCCATAACTATTAGACATGCTTTTAGTGAAGATTTACTAAGGCTTACTAAGTCAAATTTCTGTGTCCAGGTGTCATTTTACAATTTTCAGAATATTATATATAATATAGCTTCTTATACTTTCTAGGGTGCTTCATACAGGTTCTTAAAAATTAGCCCTCTGTATCTATGAATGTGTTAATCAATGCGAGTGCAAGATTGTCCCTTGAAGGACGTGTGACTTGTTACGATCATGTGTGTGTATGTGGACTTTTCCATCAGGCTGAGTCTCTCGTCCAGGTCCGAGGCACCCCAGTCGGGTCAGTCGACCCTCTCCAGGAGCGGCCGCGGGGGCTCTTCTGACTTTACCACCGTGGTGTTCTCCTTCTGCGACGAGCAGTTCCCGTATCGTACCAAGATCCCGGCCGGCCCGTCACTTTGCGCCAGTTCAAGGAGTGTCTGCCCAAGAAAGGAAGCTACCGGTCAGTACCACCACAACTCAGCCTGAAACTATCCCGATTCAAATTATTTACAATAAAACTAAGTAGTATTTTCCAAACTTTGACGGGTAGTGTACCTCTTTTGGGGCATGTACCAATGTAAACAGATTAGAGTTTGGTTCAAATTTCTCTTGATCAGAAGCTACCCGGTCCCGATGTGTCGCAATTAACACGGATCCGCCGTATTAATATTTGAAATCTCCAAGCTTTGCACGGTAAAAGTTTGTCCTCGTAATTTAACAAGCCTTGTTACGTGTGTTGCAGGTATTTTTTCAAGACGGAGTGCGAGGAACTGGATATGCGTGTAATCCAGGAAGAGATAATGGACGATAACGAGGTGCTACCTCTTTGGGAGGGTAAAGTGATGGCCCAGGTGAAGCCAGTCGAGTAGAGAGACCTCAGAGTGCCTTTTATAAAGTACACGCACACTCTCGCGAGTATCAGTGTTCCTGAAAACATTCACTTCTTCTTCTTCTTTGTTCACGGAAAGGACAAGACTCGTTTAAAGTGCTCTTTTTCCTGACGTTTTGTTTACATAGGACGCAGTTCTACCCTCCCTCTCCTCTCTATGTTTCTATTTGTTGTGTAATATAAATTTTTTTATGTTAATTTATTCTGCTGGTGGCAGCTTTGTACTTCAGAGAAAAGAACAAATGAACTCGATTATCCTGACTTTTTTTTTTTTGCATCTCTTATTATTATCAATATTAAATAAGTTGCAACATTTAAAATATTAATATTTGTTTACTATCCAAGAGAAAAGAAAGGTTTCTTTTTTTTTGTTTGGGTGTAAGTGTGTGAAATTTCTGAGGGAAAGAATTTTTATTTTTTGGTTCAGAAAAGGAACATAATTCTTGGAAGATGTATATGTGTGTGTGTGTATTTTATTTTTTAAAGTATTTATAAAAATAATTTTGAATTATTTTATTTGCTACTAAGAGATGATGGTAACTGACAGAAGACTTTGCTTGCGTACAAACGACAATGGAGATTTCAACACGTTATGTTGTATTTATAGGCTGTGTTGTTTTCTTCACTATAATAGTTATTTGTTGTAACGCTGACTTCACATGATTTGCAACGTGAGGGTTACTTAGCGCTGAATATGAGCGATACGCGCCAAAGGTGTCTTTGTAGTCTCTCTTGCTCTGCTCAGATACCAGCACTCCATCATCAACTGTTTACAGTCTGCGGCCGGGTCAGTTCGGTAAAATTCCTCCCTCTTCCTCTATCCTTCCTTCCATCGTTCTTCCTCCCTTACTATTGTCCATTCTTCTTCTCCTCTCACCCGCCTCGATGGCGTAGTTGGTTAACGCGCTAGTCGTGTTGAGCTCGACCGCCGAGGACGGGAGATCGAGGTTCGAATCTCGGTCGGGTGAACTGGGGGTGGTTTTTCCTAAAATGGTTTTCCACTCTCCCTCCACGCAAATTCGGGTTCACTTCCTATATATTCAACCTTCCCAATTCCTAATCCATTAGCGTAATTAGTACTTAAGCGTATAACCCGAACGGGTAGTAAGACACGGTGCTAAATAATAATAATAATTCTTCTCCTCCCACTCGCACACTTGCTCTTATCTGTTCCTTCCATCTCTTTCTTTGTCTTCCTCGCTGCCTTTTCTCTATATATTTCATCACCGCCTTTGTCTTTAGAGTTCTCTATTTTTCCAATATCATTACATGCCTATACCATCTCACTCTACCTCCTCTATCTCATGTTCTCACTCTCTCTCTTACATTCAATGTCCATGTTTCTGCTGCGTGTGTGACAATGGGTATCAGGTTTCTTACACATGTGTAAAATATCACCCTCCGCAGCGCTCCTTTTACTAGATCCAATTTGCTCCAACCTAATTATTTACATATTAATATTTTATACTGTAATTGTAATCAAGGATGTATTAGAAAATGTCTCAACTTCCTTTATTCAAAGTTTTGGGGTACACAGGATTAGTGCGACATCTTCAGGGACAAATATATATGTTAACCCTCTCGTTGCAAATTAAGTTTATTTGAAGCCACCTACGTATTATTTGCATTTATGTTTGTTACAAAACAAACTGTGGACATGCTTTTATATTAATACGAATATTACTGAGGAATTTTTAACCATTGGTATGTTGTTAAATAGAAAATAGCACTATTTTTGTTTTGGTTGGTAGCTGCATTTCAAGTACAAAATATTTATAATTTACTTCAAACGTTTGCATTATAGTTTTATGCATCCACCCATTGCAATGAATTATGTTTTGTGTTGTGTTTGTTAGTTTATTTGTCGAGCTAATCAGACAAGACTGAGTATTATTTAATGTCGGTGTTCACTAAATATGTAATAACTCTTGAGATACATTTCTCTCGCTTTAATCCTATCGAATGAACCTACGCAACCATACACTTTCAGAGAGCTCAGGGAAACATAAAACGTGGTAGTTAGAAGCTTTGCCACCAAACAAGAGTTTCGAGAAATTCGGAGGGATTTTTCCAAAATTGTATTTATTAAAAGTTCAAGTCAATCCAGGCTTTGTTATTAAATATAATGAGCAGCGATGTAATTCCTTGAAATAAACATTTATACTCTTAAGTTGCATTTTGCTTAAACGTAAGAATTTTTTTTAACACTTTAACAGCAATATTTTGAAACTTGTAAATGGTCGGATATATGGTTCAAGCATTTAATTTTCAGCCTGGAAAAGTTAGAGTGAATTTTCTTTTGTACTGGTTGATAACCATACACACGCGCGTCTAATAATAATAATAATAATAATAATACTTAGCACCAAGTCTTACTACCTGTTCGGGTTAAAACAGTGAGGTAGGGAGTGAGGATTTCTACCCTTCAGTATAACTGCACTGGTAATTCATTAGGTCATTGTTAGTTGCTGTAAGAATCTGTTCTGTGTTACTGATATTATAAACATTTAGGAGTGCTTGCGCATCCAGAGAAACATTCAGAAAAACCTAATAAAACTGTCAAATTTGCTAAGTTTCTACCTCGTGGTACATTCAAAACCTTTTATTTTTCATGTAGAACACCTTCTTAATATTAGGGTCGTATTATGTAGGAGGCCGTAGGGAAGTTATTCTAAATGGTAGGAAAGGTTAGTTAAGAAGTAACCACTACCTCTTTGTCCAGTGGCAGCAGTGTAAAGTGTGAACTGTGTTCTTCTTTTCATTGTAAAAGCCATATCGTGTTCGTTGCCCCTTTTTTATATGTTTCTATCCACCTTTCCTGTACCTTCTCGCAAATATAATAATTTAGATAATGGCTGTTTTTTTTCCAAGTTGATCCAGTTTTATGTTGGAACAGTAAGTTGTGACGGTTGGCGCTATTGACTTGAAATAAAACCCTTGTCCATGACAAACATGAATGCAAATGATCCTTTAACTATGTTAATCTTGCCTAGTATTTTTTAAAAGTTCGAGTGTATGCTATTTTTTTATTACTATATATTTTGTCCTTTGTGCAATCCTACCAACATTAAAATGTACAAATAAGTGTCTTCGGACAAGAATACCAATGAATATGTGTATGAATAACTATTTAGCTTTAGCAAAGGAACAATAAACTCGATAATGAAATGAGGGTCACCACAGAAGATTTAGTTTGTTAGTTGTGCAGTAAACATCTTAACTGTACATAATTATTTTCATAGGAATCTTGTTATTTGAAAACTGCAGGATAAAATATTACAATAATTGTACTTACATTCTTAGTATGTTTAATTAATATGTAAAGAAATACACTAATCCACAAGGAAGTATTTATTGGAAGCTTTTGATAACTTTTTAGATGAACATATTTCTAAAATGGCAAATTTTAGTGACTTTAAATCAACGTTGGGGTGGTAGAAAGTGGACTTTCTATAAAAATGAGGGCTTACTTAGCCTAACCTATTTTATAGTAATCCTCAAACATGTGTGGTTTCAAAAATGTCTTGGACCTCGACCGTGGGTGAGATGGTGTGTTTCAAGCAACCAGGGCTGTGGAGTCGGTACTTCGAATCTTTTGACTCGGACTATTTCATAAATTGCTCAAGTATATTAATTAGTAATAACAAATTTACCGCAGTAAAATGCTCCAATACAGATGACTTTATTGGAAGCTTCTTTAACTTTGTGAGAGTATATTTAAATACATTTTTTCAATCCAAAATACAAATTTTGGTCCTAAATAATAAAAAAAAAGTATAAAATAATAATTATAAGTTTTTATTTTGATGCTGGAGTCGGTACATTTTGACCAACTCCGACCCCACAGCCCTGCAAGCAAGGTCCAACAAATTAGTTTTTAATTCTTTGGTGATTTAAGATATGTTAATTTTGTTTCTAAAGCAGTAAACCACGCGCAAGATATTGGGAATTAACTAGAAACATATTTCATTAAAGCCGCTAATGACCCACGTGAGGCTTCTGTTAAAGTATCTCCTAGGACAGAGGTGGCTAAACAACCGGTCGTGATCTACCAGTCGACCTCAGTCACTAGTTTGGTTGATCGATTAAAAAGGATTGAAAGGAAGAAAATAAAAGCGAGGTTTGCAGATTTTTCTCAAATCAACATTAGAAAACCAAAATATCGAATCTGTCTGACTGATGACCATTTACAATCCTGCCTTAGTTAATGACAAAGTAATCATGAACTTTCATTCATCAAACTATCCTAAGATTAGGCGGTGTCATTTATCAACTTCCAAGTGATTGATGAAAAAATACTTTTTCTCTAGGAAATTATGTTATATTATACACATATAGTTTAACTATTAAAACACAAACCGGGTCATTAATTTGTTACCAATGAAACAAACAGTTTAACCCTCTTTGTTCCACAGATCAAAAAGTCTGGCCACACCTGTCCTAGGGCGATACAATTTCTACTTTTTCAATTCAAAGCAAACTTGAATCTGATAAATGAAATACTCAAAAGTTTGAATATTTTTTGTTGTTTTATGTTTGATAAAATGTTGTATTGCACAATTGTTTGTAATATTTCAATCTAATTTGATAAATCAAACTATTATCTCAACATGCAATTCAACTTCTTAAGATATTTTTCTGATGATTATAAATTTGAGACAGTTCCTAATGTGCTAATATATTGACTGGGCAGAGCTTCACAATTGTCGAAGCCAGAATTTTTTTCTGAAGCAAAGTGGAAGCTTCTCAGCCCCCTAGTATCTGTCTCTGCTTCATTGTACTAGTTTTGTTTATGTTTCTTCATACACATATTCAGACAAATACTCTCCTGCTAAAGTCACTTATAACAGCGCTCAACAAGGATCCCTTTTACATCGCAAGCAGACATTACGACCGTCCCCGACTGGGGTTGACTCTTGTTTTGTTCTGTTCTCTGTAACATAATTTAAATAAGATACATTCACTTTGCTTAAACAAATACCACTAGCGATTTAGAAAGTTAATACAAACGTACATCTTTAATAACATTATGCCTAAAGTCCTCAACGGAATTCCTTATAGAAAGTGTATTTAAGCATTTTTTTTATATAAAAAAGAAAAAACAATATTTTGTTTTAGATATATAAGATGAGGCGTGTTTTTGCAGTTGACCTGGAATCAATATTTAAGACCTGAGCGTTTCCCCGCTCCCGTTATAGCTGCGGGTTACGAGTGTTTATTACCGAGATGTTACCAGACCTCAGTTTGGTACGCTTTGCCTTTACTAAACTAATTATCCTGGTATCAAACGATGAGCTGAGAATTGTGCACCATTTTCAAAATAGAATTACTCCTTATGTTAGATTCAAACGGGTATAACCTCGTAGGCGATGGGTTTTTTACAGGTGTACATTAAAATGGGAGACAATTACTTGCTATAAATCTGACAGCAAGAGGTACCAGGGCCGTAACTAACTACCAGTGGGGCAGTGCCCCAGGGCCCCCGAGCGAGAAGGATTTTTTTAAAATTTCAAACAAAAGCAGACCAAGCTTTAATCAAACTCATATCTCTCAATATATTTAACTCTCGCTGTTTTTCAAAGTGTATTGTAATACTATTGTATTTGTTTATGGAAATTCATTCGCCCAGTGTAATTGTAAAGAATAATTTACAATTTACTTTATACATATTTCACCTTAAGGCTCCCGCTTACCTTAGTTATATTGCATGATTTTATATTAAATTCAGTATTAACATCACCTGATCAAAGACATCCAATAACTAACAACGAGACTTATTAAAAAGGTGAGAGTGTGGGATTTGGAGGTTGGAAGGGAAAAAAATAAAAAAAGGGGGGCCCCATTATTATCTGTTGCCCCAAAGCCTCTAGTTATGGCCCTGGTAGGTACTTAAAAACATTTAGTAATGGCTAAAAAAAGTATTAATGACCTAGACCTATTTACTCTTACATACATACTTCATGTTTGGGAAAATAGTTTGGTGTAGTATGTTATGTAAATATGTATCAATTCACAGTAAATGTAGGTTTACACAAATTGACCTATTACCTGTTAAATCTACTCCACCCAACCACCATTTTTGTTGACAAAAACAAATCGGTCATTTTCGCGCTCCACCTTGATCAGAACCACTTGGTCGATACCAAGACATAACCAAGTCAACCGCAAAAACTCTCATACTGTGTTTTTAGTTGTAGTATGTTATGGACACTTTTTCACATGCGAAACAGTCAAAGGTAATACCAGATAAATTTAAATACGAAGATTAATTTACATGAAAGAAAAGCAAAGTCATAGATTATCTTTTTAAAAGAATGGTAATTTCTTTGGTTTATAAATGCAGCCAATTATAAAAAACAGTCACTCAAATCCATGGACACTAAATGAACATTGCTTTATCAAACTTAAGGAATTACTGGTCAAAATGGCCGGCAGTTGGCGACCAAATAGAGCACCGCATTCTGGGAAAAATGAGCCAACTTAAGTCCTAAGTGTTATTTAGAAGCTAATTCAAGAGATGTTTTGAAATGTACGGTTAAAACCAATAAACAAGCCCCTTTTTTTTATTGTAGCTAAATTTCTGGAGGATATTGCGGGAGTTTGACGCTGGCTCTTTGAATCATTATGCACCCCCAGCATACAAAAGTTAGTTTTTATCTGGCCTGACGTGACGAGACAGTGGGATCCTTAATATGAAGCTAAGTGCATTTCCTACCTGTAAATCTATCGACTGCTAATAAAGCGTTAGTTTCGTTCGAATCGATGCGCTCTTATAATCTCTAATCAATCTATATATTTTTTTCATTAATTTTAAACTATTTTGTCAATGTTTGCTAATGAAAGAGTTCTTATTATATAAAAATTTGTATAATTTTAGTACACACATAAATAGGTATAATTATACCTTAAATTTCAAATAGGGTTTTATGTCTTTGCTTGGTGGCCTTTTTCTATTCCTAAAAATTAAAAAAAATAGGTGGGATTGCGAGGAATATTTTGTGCTTTTAGGCGGTGCCGTAACTTTACCTTTGTATTTAGTGTGGCAGCAGTGTGATGGCGATGGACAGGTTTGACCGTTAATGGTTATGGTGAAGTGAGAATGTTTGTGAGTGGAGCTTCATTGTGTGAATTGTACTTTACTGTCAAACTACGGGATTACATTCTGGAGGTCCAAGAGTAAAACTTTTCAGATTTGAAAATTGATTTAAAAAATTGTGGTTCAGGGAGGGGCGAAGGGGGGGACATCTCGAAGAAACCTAGTTGGGTCTACCTTTCACTTTTAATAATCAATGGCGTTTTAAAGAAATAAACACCCATGATATGTAGAGTTGCTTATATTCTATCGTTTCTCAAATAGTCGATTCACGTTGTGTCTTATTATTTATTACTTATTTTATTACTCTTCTCGATTGGTCATGACTATGGATGTCATGATTCTTATTTTACTAGATTTCATTTCTTAAATTTAGCTTTGATTACAATTCCTTGACAGTTAATCTTTTTCCATGCAGCTAAATCTTGGCATTAAAAATATATTGTTTTATCATCGCGGGGTAAAGAATTTGAGGAATAAAATAAAGTAAACATAACTGGTAGGTTTGGATAGACTTAATACTGTCGTATTTGATTATAGCAGTCACTTTTAGCAAAACACTCAGTTCATGCTGAACAAATTTACAATTTTTCGGTACTAAAACAATTAAATAAAACTCTATTCCGAATTTTGCAATTTTGTTTAAGAAGGCTGCCTAGTTAGTCTAGATATTGCCAATCAGATGTTGCAGTTAGGTTTAATATTGATAAACCTTTAAATAGTACACAGGTTTGGTTTTTACTGAAATGAACACAAACCTATTTTCTTTGGCCCTCTACGTTATATGGATTTGTGTACATATTCTCTTTAGCATTGCGTCTTATTACCGGTTGGGTCAATATGCCTGTGTACTAATTACGCTAATGTGTTAGGGATGAGGAAGGCTGAACTTGCATGAGGGGGAGCGGAAAATCGTTTAGAAAACCACCCTCAGTAAACCCGACCAGGATCGAACCGTGATCTCCCCGTCATCTGCAGTCTAAGTCTGTTGCAATAGTGACGCCTTAGACCATGCAGCCACTGAAGCAAGGCATAAACATAGTTTAAACGTTTACATTTTCTAATATGAATTGTCCAAAACTCCTCATATTTATGTTGATCACTAAGAGCTAATTGCCAGGGAAAATGGAACGTAACTGGTCTAGGAGCGAATAATGGATCTTTGTGAATAAAATTGTGTTGTCATTCGTATTTTCCTCCTCCCCTGTTTGTACTCCCACTTTCATCCAGTAACATTTATAAACCCACTAGGTTTCTGTTTAGGAATTTATGATCGTCTGTTCTAGCACCTTACGGACCTAAAATTTCATTTTCTGGTATTTTATAGCTAAGAAATGAGTTATCATAAGTCGGGAAATTAAGATTGATTCATGATTCATTCAATAACAGTCAAAACAATCGAATTTGACATCATTAATAATAATTTTTGACAGATTGTTTTCCCCTTGATGACCAACCATCTTTAATAGTCTTTGGTTCAAAGCCTGGTGGGTTGGATATGAGAGTGCAAGGGATCGAAATATCAGTGCAACTGTAGTTCAAAGACAAACTTTGTTAATTGTGAATATATTATATTTTTAAATGGCACAAAGGGTTCCGTTTGGTGACCAGTCTGGGATGATCGTCACTAAGTGACCCACCCTCACAGTTCCAGTTCTACCAACTATTGGGTATGAGACAGGCCTATCTTGTTATTCTCTCAGCAGTTTACTACATAAACTAAATACCACCGAACCGACGTAGCGAGACTGTTTAGTTATGGTTTCATGACTGTGTACCATTCCCTACGTTTGGTCATTTTCAAGGTTGTCTGGTCACGAAAACAAGTGTTCAGCCATTATTACCCATCAAATTTATAACTTTGGGGCATACTCTTATAGTCCATTGATTTTACCTTTGAAAATTTCATTTTAATCTTTTATGAGAATATTAAAATATTAATTTTAAATGGACAGTAATAAGTGTATTGTTTTGTTTCAGTGATTTATTTTAAATGATCAACTATTTAACCTTTAGTGGTTTTGGAGATTTAAGAGGCCATTTACCCACTTAGGTGGCCGTGTGGTCTAACGCGCTACTCTCGTGTTGGACTAGGTTGCTGATGACAGGAAGATCGAGGTTCGAATCTCAGGTGTACCAAGTATGTTTTTTTTCAAAATGGTTTTCCATTCTCCCTCCACGCAAATGTGGCTACACTCTAAAATAACCTTACCAATCCCTAAACCACTGGCATAATTAGTACATAAGAGTATAACTAGAACTGGTAGTAAGATACAGTGCTTAGAAAAAAGGCCAATTGTAAAATAATAGCAATTTAGATAGTCGTCTCATTATTTAAACAGAGTAATTAATCTTACATTTTTACTACACTCAAAAAATATATATTGTTATATAATTTAGCTTAATATCATTCATATTCGATTCAAAATATTTTTATAACGAAATAATCTATTCGGATTTGATTTGAAATTGAAAATTGTTTATTTGCATATGCTTACAACCCGTTAACACATGTCGACGATAGTTTTTCATTCAGATAATTACATAAAATTTAAAAACTTAAGCTACTTTTGCAATAAAAGATAAGCGTGTTAAAATATGTGTTGTTTTTCTAAACAATGTCCCATATAATGCAACGTTATGTCCCTACAAATTAAAATTGATGTTGCATTTTAAAAAAACAAGGGCTCGACTTACTAAGTAGTACTAACTACATTTAATTGGCAGATGTGATATTTAAGAAACCTTTTTCTTTATTGAAAATGCGCCATCTAGAAATTGGTACACAGCATTTCTATATCCGACTTGTTCAATATTTAGATAAATGCGTGTTGGTAAGTTGTGTAAACTTGCTGGACTGCAGTACACTATTGTATATTATTAAGTTAGCAACACTTGTACATACAACAGCCGAGATCGCTCGCTATCATTCAATATATTATATTATACAGTTTGTTACCATTTGTGTCATTGCCGACTTTTGCAGTAAAATTTGGAAAGTTAAAAAAAAAAGTTGTTTATTTTTTGTCCTCCTGGTTGTACTTCTCCTTCCTTTTTTTTTTAAATTGTTGCAATTATTACCTTTGTAGACAGCAAACAGTAGGGCAGACCTGCCCTTAGGGGTGTGCAAACACTGTGGCCACACAGGGCCCCCTCACTTGTTTACGTGACGAGGGGGAAAAGCAAGTTTGGGTGGGAAATATTAGCTTGCACGCTTTTATAATAGCCTCCCCTTATGACTGATCCTGTAAATATTGTCGGAGTGTAAAAATAAATAAAAACATATTCGTGTGGTTTGATCTAATGATCGAGTGGAATGAGCTCTCAGTTTTAACTCCACCGATTTGTATTTGTCCGTCTATGGTGAACATGTCTCACCGTAACATTTGAACCCATTAACCGATTTAATTCAAACTTGGCGCAGTTGTTTCCCTTTTTACCTTTATACGGATCAAGTTCATTGGGGAGAAAATCCAACAAAGGGTTGGGGAGAAATCAACCCTTATATGTATTAAAACATGGCTTCTAGCATTAACTATTACATGTACAATTGGGGCCCCTGTATCCGCTGATTCAGTATCCGCGGTTTAACTCTGCCCAATTTTATTTATTTTAAATTAAAGAAAAAAGTCACAATGCTTCATTATCACCCCAATTTATCTTCTCATCGTGAGCATTGTACTATAATATCACTGTCCTCATCATAACCATTATAATCAGTGATTGTCGCAACAAGAATGGAAAATAGTAAGTACACTGTAGTGGACAGTACACGCTAATGTTGGTAATGTCTTACTGTGAATAATTTATCAATTGAACTTTACCGTTTTATGTTTGTTATATGAATTTCACGTTATATAATAGTTCGGTATTATCCACGATTTCACGTAACCTCGGTAGCTCTAGGAACGTATTACCAGCGGACATGGGGGACCTACTGTAATTTACCTTTTAAAGGAATTTGTGTGAAAATTGTATAAGTTTGCCAGTCTGTAGCAACCATGTGGCAATGCGCTAATGTACTAATTCACTAATGGGTATGGAAGAAGGTTGAATTAAAGAATTGTACCGCATTTGCGTGAGTGGGTAAACATGGTAAAGCACCTGGGTATACCGACTGAAGGGCCCTGTGGTTAGGGGTGGAGGTGTCAGCTTCCGTGCTAAAGTCGGTTCAATCTTGGTCCCAAAATTTATCTGAATGCAACCCTTCCTTGCCCTCTGACAATAGTGTATAATCACAACTTGTGAATGGAGGTAATGCCAGGCTCCACGTGGTTGGGATCCACGTTAATGTAGGTCTCCATTTATTCACATCACCTAACATTACTTAGCGTAAGTGGTATAGCTGAAGGGTAGTAAACGCGTGTATTAATAATAATAAATAAAAAATATATCCCGACCTGGATCAAACAAAAATCTCCCAGTCATCAGTAATATAGTCTATTGCGAGCGTAGAACCTTAGACCATGTGGCCACCGAGGCAGGTAAAAAAATAGTCTATGTATTCCATTAGTAGCAATTCTAGTGATATATATATATATATATATATATATATATATAATATATATAAATATTAACTTTTCTTCCAGAAATTTGCTATAACTATTGAATTACATAAAGTAATAATATTTAAAAAGTCACTTTAATTGTGGTGGCACAAGAAATAACTTTTCAAGGCTTCATATTTAGAAACAAGTGACCATGCAGAAGCAATCTGTGCTGATATTCAAATACCCAACGTTTCTTTTTAATCAAGTTTCTTACAGTTGAGAGGGCATGCTTACAAAATTTATTTTTCTTTCATGGTTTTAATAATAAAAAGATTTAAAAGTACAACTGTTGATGGATAACTAAATAAATAACATTGTATTATGGAACAATTTTCTAAATTTTATATGAAAATATTAATTTAAAAATATAATATATTTAAAAAAAGTGTTTGCACGTCTTGTGATTGGTTAGTAGTTACGATCACTAGAGTGCAGTAGTGATGCATTCAAGACCAAATTAATGTTTGTTCATTCGTACTAATATTAATTTATCTTTTCAATGTTGGTGTCACTGATTATACAATATAAATCCCGCGATTATCTATATTTAAAAAAATCTAATGGCTACCAAGTTTGACTTATTAAATGGTTTGTAAATACAACTGATATTTTAAATACTTTTTTTTTTAACTATTGCCTTGGTAAAATATGAATTAACAAAGTTAAATATTTCCTTTTCAGCTGTCAATGAAAGCCTTACACGGAGTGGAAAATTAAATAAATTAAAGGCAGAAATGAGGGCGGAAGTTATGAAAGTGTTGGATTCTTCATCTTCAGTGACAAAACCAGAAATACACAAAGAAACATATTTAGCTTGTGAATTAATTCGCGACTTCCTTCTTTGGAATGGTTTCCAATACACAGCCTCGACCTTGGTGGCAGGTGAAATAAGTTTTTAATAAGTTAGGTTATTGTGCAACGTTTTTGTATTAAATTTTTCCTGTATTTGCTATTCGATTGACATTTTTTTTTTTGGGGTAAGACTTTTTCACTACTACATTCAACTCTGGATTTCTTCCTTGCCAAATAGGCCGATATACTCCTGGGGGTTTGGTTCCTGTTTGATGGTGCAAGTTATTAATATTATTCGACCAGACTTTTTTTTTAATATTTAGATTCCAAGACTATAACACTTGTGCGTTTCAATTTAAAAGGTTTAAGCCCCGTCTACAGACTCCATTCTTCAATGTGCGTATTGGTCTGTAAGCGCTGGACCACCCTCGGTACACCAGGCCTAGATTCGAATCTCGGCGTCAGCGGTCTAGTCTAACACGAGAGTAGCGCCTCAGACCACGTGGCCGCCACCGAAGCAGGTCTCTTGAGAAGTTTTTATAAAGAGGGTAGAGGGAGATAGGTCATCTGCCGGTGAATATGACCAGAAATCGAACTCGGTTTCAGATTAAAAAAAAAAATAAATTATAGACTAATCCCAAGAAAATTTGAATATGACTCAGGGTCTCTTTTTTTGAGCATTGTGTCTTACTACCTGTTTGGGTTAAACACATATCTACTAACTATGCTGATGAGCTAGAGATGAGGTTAAATATAGAGGAAGTGTACCTTCATATGCGTGGAAAAACCCTTTAGTACACTCGACTGGGATTCAAACCCCAATCTCCTTTCCCTTGGCGGTCTAGTCTATTGCGAGAACAATGCCTGAGTATTAGACCTGTGCGCTCTAAAGTGGTTTAGGGCCTTGTGTGTAATTCAACATTTATAATTAGGTGTTTTGTGCCACTAATGCACAAAAGAGTATAAAAATATAATAAATAATGAAAGATCTTAAATACATGTTCATACTCTTTCCTTTAAAATTCAAGAGAGCGATGAATTACCCAGCTGTGTTGTCTGTCGTAGAAACGGGATACCGAAGGAGCCAATGAGGAGAGACACATTGAACGCAGAGCTTGGAGTTGTTCGACGGCAAGAACACCTCGGACATGTAAGATATTTACACCTTACTAATCATACCTAGGGTCTAGACAGAGGTGGTCAAACAGTCGATCGCAAACTATCGGTCGATCGCGACCGCCCCCTAGTTTTGGTCGATCGTTTTAAAAAAATGATTGAGATAAAGAAAATGAAAGAGAAGCCTCGCAAATTTTTCTCAAATCAATATTATAAAATCGAAATATCGAAGCTGTCTGACTCGTGACCATTAACAATCCTACCTTCATTTATGACTAGAGTAGTTAGGAACTCTCATACAACAATTAATATCCTAAGGTACGGCGGGCGTCATGTATCATCTTCAAGTGTTTGATGAGAAAATACTATTTTCAGGGAAATTTTGTAGTTTGATGGAAAACTCGGTTTCAATGTGTGAAAAGTATATAAATTATTATGCATTGTAATTTTACTGCTAAAACAACAAAAAATTGGTTATTAACATTTTTACCAATGAAACAAACAAAAGAAGCCTATGGTTGTGCAGTAGATTACAAAGGATTTTCCTCCTCTGGATTAGATCACTAGATCTAAAAGTCTGCTCACTCCTGGTCTAGGACATTTGCTATCATAGACATGTACCGACATAATGCTCTCCTTAAATGTACATTTCCTACCAAATCAACCCTCCTCATCAATATCAACTCACAAGCTGCAAGTCATTGTAATTACGGCGGTGTCCATATGGAGCGGACCGAATTTTGATTAAATTGAATTAATGAATTGAAATGTGGTTCCCCTCCATACGGATAGTTCTGTAATTACAATTATTTGTGACCTGTGCATTGATCGTATTGTAAATTTGGCAGATAACAGCTCTTCCGGGTCGAGTGTGGTATCTGATTGTCCGCAATATGATTGGTTGCTTATTTAGCCGATGATTTCTGCAGATTCAGTCTTAAATTATGGTTGAAGAATGACCTTGAGCGGGGGACACATCCTGGATAGCTCAGTCGTAGAACATTGGGGTGCTAAGCTAAAGGTCCCTGGTTCGATTCCTGTATTCAGGTGTCATTTTTCAACTAATTTAAATTAATTGAATCAACCTAACTCATCAAAGACCTCACAGAGGTGTGGTAAGAGGGGGTGGGGCGAACAAAGAGAAAGCTAAGTCAATTTATTTCCCATTACCCGCCTCGATGGCGTAGTTGGCTGACGCGCTGGTTGTTGTTGAGCCAGACTTCTGAGGACGGGGAGATCGAGGTCCGAATCTCGGTTGGGTGAACTGGGGGTGGTTTTTCCTGAATGGTTTTCCACTCTCCCTCCACACAAATGTGGGTTCACCTCCTCTAAATTCAACCTTCCCAATTCCTAACCCATTAGCGTAATTAGTACTTTAGCATATAGCCCGAATGTGTAGTAAGATGCGGTGCTATTATTGTTATTATTATTATTATTATTATTATTATTATTATTATTATTATTATTATTATTATTATTATTATTATTATTATTATTATTATTATTATTATTATTATTTATTTTCTCCCCATTCTCGATAAGGTCGTATGAAATCTTTTTAATTTTTTGAGAGTAGACGGAGTTCACTATAATTGAGTTGTGAATCAGTCGTGTTGATATTTAAGTTCCAACTAATCTATTGACTCAAATTGTGCTAATCATTCTTTTTGTTCCAGGCCACTACTTCTGACGCTGATATCAACGTTTAGAAATGAAATGATCTCAAATGAAAGCTTGTAAGCATTAAGTTCAACTTGGTGGTTTTTACTTTCATTAAAGAAGTTTCTTTTGCAGATTTTTTTTTTTTTAGATCGATAAAAGTATTTTAGTAAAACTGTATTGTGATATTCTTTCTGTAATATGATACAAATAAAATAAATGATAATTGTTAATATGACCAACCTCCATACAGAGTACCATGTATGGAGTTATTTTGAGTCCGTCTGATGTAAAATATTAACTCGTAGAAGGTGACATTTAAATTAATATAAGAATGTGGATCGAAATATTTTGTCAAAGTAAAAAACTTGTAACATTTTTTTATATGCCTCCACGAGAGCTACGTGAAGATAGTAGCATATTTAGTAGTTTTATTTTTTACCACCACATCTTACTACCCATTCGGGTTATACCCTTAAGTACTAATTACGTTAATGGGTTAAGAATTGGGAAGGTTGAGGAAATGAGCCTGTACTTGCGTGGAAGGAGAGTGGAAAACCATTTAATAAAAAACCCTCCCATTTCACCCAACTGAAATTCGAACCTCGATCTCCCCGTCCTCGGCAGTCTAGCAAAACACAAAACTAGCGCGTTAGCCATCTACGCCACCGAGGCGGGTTGTTCTATATTTAGTTAATTCCTGGTGTAGGTGTATCCTTAGTACAAGTCTTGTGGTGTCTTCTACAATCAAAAAGAGGAAGATCTCTTAATGAATGATACTCTAAAAAAAAAAACTTTTTTTTTGTCACCTCATGTTAGTACATGTTTAGGTAATATGCATACATCAATTACGCTAATGAAAAATGGATGGGAAAGATACAATTTAGAGGAAATTCACTCCATTTGCACGAAGAGAATATGGAAAAAAATACCTGGGGCATCTAATTGGGGTTTGAAAGCCAGAGACCAGCTCTTAGGGTAATACAAGATAGTAGAGCAGGTTAACATTAAACAGTACAATACAGTTGTTAAGATGTGCAGAGGATTTAGCTTTGTTGGCCATTTGTAAGGAAGATGTTGCAAGAAATGCAGACTTTTGTTAAGAGGGTAGTTAACTATATGGTCACACAGAGAACACAAATCTAGAGACCACTATGAACAAGATATCATATGACAGGGTTAATGAGTTTAAATATTTAGGAACCATTTTAACTAGCAATAACGATATTAAATTGGTAAAATAATAGAGTCAGGAAACGCATGCTATTACTTGGTCAGTAATCTGTTGACATCGTGCCTGCTTTCAAGGGGTGTGAAATACAGAATATACCAAACAATTTTACCGGTTCTCTGTCGGTTCTCTGTCGGTGTGAAACGTGCTCTCTTACCTTACAGGATGAAAACAAATTTAGGGTGTTTGAAAACTATGTGCTTGGTCCAAAACGGGATGAAGATACTGGGGAGTGTAGGAGGTTACATAATGATGAGTTACATACTTGTACTTATCACAAGACATTGTTCAAATATGGGGTGTTAACTGCTTGACCAATGAGAAGAGACCATTGGGAAGACCTAGACGCAGATGGGAGGATAACATTAGAATGGATCTAAAAGAGATAGGTGTAATGGGTGGACTGGATAGAAATAGCTCAAGATAGGGATAGGATGTAATGAGGTGGACTGGATAGAACTAGCTCAATGTAGAGATAGGGTGTAATGAGGTGGACTGGATAGAACTAGCTCAGATAGGATAGGATGTAATGAGGTGGACTGGATAGAACTAGCTCAATGTAGAGATAGGGTGTAATGAGGTGGACTGGATAGAACTAGCTCAAGATAGGGATAGGATGTAATGAGGTGGACTGGATAGAACTAGCTCAATGTAGAGATAGGGTGTAATGAGGTGGACTGGATAGAACTAGCTCAAGATAGGATAGGATGTAATGAGGTGGACTGGATAGAACTAGCTCAAGATAGGGATAGGATGTAATGAGGTGGACTGGATAGAAATAGCTCAGGATAGCGATAGGATATAATGAGGTGGAATGGATAGAACTAGCTCAAGTTTGGGATAGGGTGGATTGGATAGAACTAGCTCAAGATAGGGTGTAATGAGGTGGACTGGATAGAAATAGCCCAAGATTGGACAGGTGGTGTACTTTTATAAGTGTGGCAATGAACTTTCGCGTTCCCAATGCCAGAAACGCCCTTAGGGGTGTGCAAACAGTCTGCATGCACAGGGCCCCATTATTTGGAGAGGGGGGGCAATGCTTGCTTAGGTGAAAGAGAGGGAAAACATAATCAGGGGTGGGAAAGTTCTGCTTGCTTGAATAGTAGGATCTCTAAATAGGTGATCTAGCAAATAAAAACAATCATTTGGTTTGATTTATGGAACGCGTGAAGCAAGTTCTTCTTTTTAACTCCACTGATTTGTGTCTTTTTGTGGTGGATACATCTCATGATAAGTTTAACACATTAACTGATTTAACTCAAAATTGTCAGTTCTTAGTACCTCTTTACAGATCAAATTTGTTGTTGGAGAAAACCAATCGACGATTCGGGAAGAAATCAACCCTTATATTTATAAAAACATGGCTTCTAGCATTAACTATTACATGTACTTTCCTTTTAGAGAAATCCCTGATATCTTGTACGGCTGAAAATTGGTATTTAGGTGCAAACTACTGTGATAACATTAAACAGAAACCCGCTCCAGTGGCTGCATTGTCTAAGGCGCTACTCTCGCAAGAGATTAGACTGTTGATGACAAGGAAATTGTGGTTTGATCCGGTCGGCTGTACTGAGGGTAGATTTTCCTAAATACTTTTCCACCCTTTCTCTCCAAGCAAATGTGAGTACATTTCTTCCAAATTCAACTTTACTTATCCCTAACCCATAAGTGTAGATAGTACATATGGTAGCGTATAACCTAAATGACGCAGTGTTAAAAAAAAATATATTTTTTTGTGAGGGAGAGGGAGCAGGAAGGCAGATAACTGGTGGCCCTACATCTGCCCAGGGCAGCCCTGCCTGATGCCATAAACTAAGTAAGCACTGCCCAATTGTAAAAATTTAAATTTACTCCCTAGATTTTGTTTTATTATACTAATTTCTACACTTATAAATATGTTGGTGTGGTTCAGTGTTGCCAACTATACGATCTGGATACTATTAATATAATTTCGCCACCTGTACAATCCAATTTTAGGATATTTTCTAAAAGTAATATCCTGTGACCCACTATAAAGTAATAAACCTTACATCAATTTTTTTTTTAATCAAAATTGGTGGTTTTATTAATATATCAGAAGGTAGTAGTATCCTACCGGTAAAAATACAATCCATTTCAGGTCCATGTACTATCGCTAAAGACTACAGAGTTGGCAACACTGGCGTGGTTTTAAGGTTGTATGGACTCAATTCACATCAACGGAAACAAGTAATTCTCCTTATCTACCCCCCACCCATCTCCTTCCTCTTAAAACTGCTGATCAAAGTGGCTCTAGCACAATCACCCTTCGTTTATCTGCTATGCTTTTAATTATTTTTATTCTCTATGCAGTCATCTTTTATTTATTCCTTAAATTCAACATATTTTCCTCCATTACTTATGTCACTGCCTTGATAGAAAGTAAGTTACATAAAATATATAAAATTTACTCTCCGTTTACCCTGAAATGTGGCTGTCATACCTTAACTGAATACACTATGGCCCTATCTTATAAGCTATACCATAGTGGAACTTAGCAAGGTATTAGTCTTACCTTAACTTATTACACTATGGCCCTATTTTACAAGCTTACCATAGTGGAATTTAGTAAGGTAACAGCCTTACCTTATCTTATAAGCTATACCATAGTGGAATAATACAGGGTAAGCTCGCCTTTTCATGACGATGTACAGTAGTTTTCTTACGCGATCGACTGAACATTGCTGCACGATCGACCTGTTTCCGACCCCTGCTCTAGTATGTTTAACTATGACTACAAGACCGCACTGATGCACTCTATTTTCTCACAACATGTTCTAAATAATACATCAAACTGGCTCAGATCCTACACTGGATATCATCGCTGAGGGAACTGCATGGTTACTGTTGTAACACTATTACCATTCTCTGGTTATGTGAGGTCAATCTCCCCTCAATATAAGACAAGTTTCGCAACGCTGGTTAGTAGAGGTTGTCAGTAGTTCCTTCTTACCCAAGCACATCATCTATGGACATAACTGAGAGCGAGGAGATTTGGCAACAGTTAACAGAAAGAGAGCGAAGATAAAGCTTTTCTCCATAAGAATATTAAAGAGTAATTATACTCCGCTTACCCTCTAAAATAGTCATCTAACTTTGACAGATTACACGATATATTCTGACTTTATTTTATAGAGGCTATCTCATGGTGGAACTATTCAAGGTGAGCCTTCTACTACCTTTCACGGTAACAATAGCACAATATAATTAATATTTTAACAATGACTCACTGGTTATAGAAAAGTACCTATGGCAACAAAGTTATATTTTTCAGACTGCGTTTATTAAAAAAATTTTAGGTAATATATAATATTTGTTTGTCAACTCGCAATAACAGAAGCATTTCGTGCCATGTCATTCTAAACAAACTGGTGCTGATAGTTGTTGGCAGCAAGATGCTATGGGAAACACCTTGGAGAATAAAAATACCCGAGTGTTAATTTCGAATAATTGGTCTGCCTACTATAAATGGCGGACAGACTTGCTACAGAGTATGATTCTGCGCTAAAAGATATTTATAAGTTTTCGTCTTTGTTCACACACTGTTGGTGAGTACGTTTAATTAGTGGGTAAGCTAAGTTGACTTTTGGAGTCCTAAGGGTATTAAAATAACTTGCAATCGTACTCACCATGAGCATTAGATTTATTTTAGTGGAATGAGGTGGACTGGATAGAACTAGCTCAAATTAGGGATAGGTGGCATACTTTTGTATGTACGGCAATGAAATTCGAGTTCCCAATGTCATAGAGAAAATAAGTAAGTAATATAACTTAATGTCACTAAACTTTTACGCCTTTTAGAAACAACATAACACTTCTTACTCTTGGTAGGACTCAGGATAAACCCAAAATGTCTGAAATTAGGGGCGTTTCCCCCCCTATGGAGTTTATGTATGTTCATAAATTAGAACATGAATTCCTTTAAATCACAATCAATAGAGTAAGAAAATTAGCACTGAACAACACAACAAACAAGAACAAAGCATTTTTGTTGCACCAGAATGGATACAACAAAGCAAATGGCAATTATTTTAAAATAATATTTACACGTTCCCATATTGATTTGTTTTGACACTGTGAGGTTTTAAATTTTATATAAATTTGTTTGGAAATGTTAATCTTCTGGTGTTCCCATTTAAAAAGCGGCAATTCCTTGTGTTTGTGTTTGATGCAGAGCAGAATCTTATCCAAAAATGGGTGGACAAGTTATGCTCAGAAAACCAGATGACCACTTCTCAGAATATCCGCAACAGATACGCAAGGTTCCTCTCATACATGCTGCGGCGTGGGAAACTCATCTACCCTTTCACTCAGGATCCTCCTCTGACTAGCTTGCGACCTCTTCAAGAGATTCTGGTGAATATTGATTTGTTGAATATTTTCCATCACAAAAATAAGGTAACGTAGTTTAATTAATGGATAATCACTAGTAGCACTATTCAACCTCATAATCCTGTATTCTTAGGTAAGGTAGTTTAAATAACTGACAACAAAATTGAGGGTGATTCTTAAGGTTATTGAAAGTAAAACTGGAAAATATGACTTGTATATAGGGTTTAACGGTCAAATGATTCGATGTTTTCTCACAGAAGGAACGAATCACCCTGAGGCAGCCACAACACCATATCCCGGCAAGGTACCCATCTCACCCTCCTGTCAGATTATGTCCCTCTTATCATCCGGTCAGCTCTGCTCCACCACGCCCTTCCGGCATCTCGTGCCCTCCTTATTGTCCTGGAAGTTCAGGCCCTTCTCGCCCTACTGTCAAATTATATCCCTCTTATTATCCGGTCAGCTCTGCTCCACCACGCCCTTCCGGCATCTCGTGCCCTCCTTATTGTCCTGGAAGTTCAGGCCCTTCTCGCCCTACTGTCAGATTATATCCCTCTTATTATCCGGTCAGCTCTGCCCCGCCACGCCCTTCCGGCTTCTCATGCCCTCCTTGTCCTCCTGTCAGAAGCCACTTGGACATGGCATCTCAGTTCTCTGAACCCTCCTTTGGAGTCGTACAAAAAGAAGACATGGATGCCATAGTTCAACAGGTGGATGACCTCGGGGACACTATCACGCTAACCCAGATGGTGGCTACGGTGTCTCCCCACACTTACGACAAGGGCGAGGTTCTCAAGAAGATCATGCACGAGGAGATGCTTCACTTCCGACAACTCCTTAATGAAGTTTACAGGTAATTAACATAGTCCTCACAAAGTAGTCTCCTGTCCCGTTTCCCCTTTCTGTTGGTGGTGGCTTGGAAATAAAAAAAACACCCTATGAAGATTGTGGAGCTTAAATGATGATGGAGGCAATCACGATTTTGAACATAGGATGGTTTTAAAATCTACTTATCTAATTTACTTGGTAGTAATGGATGCATAAGAGCTAAAATGTTAATTTAGATTAATAATAAATGTAAGTTTTCTGATTTGCTCTCCTTCTTCTCCACCCCCGGTTTTACTATCTCTGCAAATATACGATGGTTAAGGGGCATCTTTATACCAGTAAGATAGAAACTCAATCCCTTGATTGATTCGATGATTGTATTTGTTTATTGTCCCGGCTACATAAAGCTCGAAGAGCAAAGACATCGAGCATGAAATGGCCCGAGACCAGATCAAATTGAGGGAAAGGTACGAAGAGTGGCGGAAGGTAATGCTGACGAGACTTGCCCAGGCCAAACGGGAGCTCAAGAAGGCGGCGCCCAACTTTGATTGGAAGGAGTACAGTTCTAACAAGAACTACATACATAAACCTCTTCCGTAAGACAGACGGAACTTCAACCACCTCCCCGGTTAGTACTTACACTAACCAGCTCTCTCATGAAGACTTTCATCTCATCATTTTCAACCCTAGAACGTTAATAATGTATGTTATATCACAAAATCAATTATATTGGAGTAAGACAAACTTAATGCGTATTACGTTTTTAAAGGTCAGTATAATACATACTTAGAAACATACATATATATTGTTTATGCTTACCATTAATATGTTAAATAATAATCTTGCCTTCACGCAATTCTCTAATCTACTAAAATAACCAAATCGTCAAAGACATGCCATTTTTTTTTTTTTTTTTGCCAGAAAGATGGTTACTGGGAAGCGTCGCTAGAGACTTGAATAGATGTAGCTTTATAATTAAATATGAATTTTTCTCAAAGTGTCTATAGGCCTATCTCGATGTAGATGCACTGCTGAACAACTGTAGAATTCTTCCATAAAGTACCGATGGTATAAATAAAGTAAATATCATGGTAATTTGTTGAAATGAAATATATCACGGCTTATGAACCAACATGTCAAAGCCTATTGATTTTAATATAAGGTGAAATTTGCCAAACATATAATTTACAAAGACTACCTTGGATCTGAAGGAAGCCTAATAAACGTTATAACAATATATCAATACCTAACCATGTATGACAACATATATCTGTGGTAGGGACACCTTACAATTAAAAAAGACTGAAATTTTAAGTTTGAATAACTTTTTATAACATTATTTACTGTTCAGGGAGTTGAAGATCAGAATTCAGCCAAAGCTTGGAGGCAGAAATACTTCCACAAACTTCAGTGTCTTAAACAACACATCAAAAGACTAAGGGTAAGTGTAATAACTATAGGTAAACATGGTCCTTTTGGAGAATTTCCACTCGCCTCATACTGGCCAACCACCTTTGAGAAATTTTGATTCGGGGGCCATGTTTAGTCCTTGGGATCCACAAAAGTCATCAATCAACGCTGTGATTTGGAGTTTAAGTGTGGGATAGTAATGTTTAGAGGTCTATATTCGTAACATTGCTTTGGCCCAAACTCATGATGACCTGTATTTGTGTCAGACGGCGAATGAGCGCATGCAAGAGCAGCTGCAAGAGCTACGGAGGCAGAACCAAGAGACGCAGGGCAAAGCCTGTGACCACGAGCAGGAATTGAACGACAGGAATGTGGAACTAGCCATGGTTGCCCTGCAACTTAGAGGACGAGTGAGTCATAATTCTTATAAACATGGATTATAAATTGACAATTAATTTGGAGATTGTGTTATAACGCATTAGTCATGGTGCTAGACATTACCTCCTTAGTTCTATTCAGCATTTTATGAATAAAAGTAATTAGTAGCTTATGACTTTAGTCAAATGAAACAACATAAAATCGAAGGAATTACGTAGTCATATATATCGAGAATTTCTTTTTCAAAGTAGAGCAGTAGTAAGGGAGTCACTTGAAAGTATCTACATAAAGGAACAAGAAGTACATAAGGAGAGGAGTCCAAGTGATTTTAGTAAAGTACTAAAACATTAAATGCTTAGTGAAATCCAAACTGAACGAAAAATACCCTATAGCGAATCTAATATTATTAAACTGCTTGCTGTGCGAATCTCAATAATGCTCATTATCAAAGTAAACCACACACTGCAATGAAGTTTATTTAAACCCCTATGCATGACTCAGTCTCTCTCTTAACTGTGAACTAGACCAATAAGATGTTGAATCCGTGACGACATTAAAGGCAAGAGTGATAGGTGTTTCAGTACATGTCGCCCCCTGTTGGTTGATAGTGTGATGTTTTGTCTAGAGTTAAAAAGTCTCTTAACACTTATTATTTCCAGGCGGGACAACATGAGCGAGGAAGTAGCTGCGCTCTGCCTAGAACTAGAACATAGAGGTTTATCCAGAGATTATTAAGTCAAAAGGTAAAAAAAGGAACAGGTTAGTAAAATTATACTGAAGCCACCAACGTGGAATAGTTTTCTCTCGATGCTAGTTGGGGAATTTATGCTTTGTCATTGTAGAGGATTTCAAACCACTTGAACTATGTCTAAAACATTGATCTTCGAGTTTCTTTATATAAAAAAAGTCTCTATAGCCATGGTAATAGTTAATACAAAAGTTGAAGTCTTTATTCACAGCTGATGTCATTTTCATACAGACAAGCTTTTCTAACAAAATTTAGTTAATTTGGGACTATTATTAGATAAAAAAAAATTTACTTAAACATCACAGTATGTAATAAAACCTCAACATAGCTTTTTCATATACCATATTATTAGTGTAACTGTTTCCGATCCTATTAATAACTAACATTATTTTATGTGTACTCTTCCAGGTGATCGGCTGTTATGAAAGAAAAGCTAAAGGCGATTTCTTCGGATAGCATTCTATTGCTACATTTTGATGTATTATATAGCTATTAACCTGAAATTTTTTTATAAAATATATTTTCTCACTACAATACAATATTTAATGTATCGTGTTTTTGTTCGTGGTTAGTCTTTTGTAGGCATTTTGTAATGACCTAACAGTTTTAAAATATTGTATTTCAGTTATAATAAATGCCTTTTATTTGTAATTGTTTGGTGAACTTATTGTAATAAAATAAATCTATTTTAAAATACACATAATATTTACTAAACACATTCAAATAAAATATTGTCAACTAACAAATCAATGTTCCATTCGATTGATGGATGTTGGACTATAGTCATATGTAGATGTATGTATAATAAGATAAACCCATTATGTTATTACCTCTTAGACAAGATTAGTATATAACATGTGCAATCTCATATTTTTTGTTTGAAAATATCACATTAAAACAATGATAACAATTACTCTTGCATACATTGTGGAGTCATTCATAATGACATCTAACTAGTCTAAATCTGTACGCGTTTTAATTAATCTGTTTATATAATTAAAATATATCAACAACTTTTAAGAACATTTTAATTCACTATAATATTTTCAAGCATCAATAAAAATTAATATCAAAGGTTTTCCTGTAAGTATTAGATTGAATTAAATATTAACACAAGCATCTCAGCTGATATTTAAAAAAATGTATAATACATAATAATTGACCAATTGTTCTACCATTTTCATTTTTTTTGTATAGGTCTACGTTACAATTTCCATAATTATTTGTTTAATAACATTGACATATTCATTATTACAGCCCAGTAAATATTCTTGAAGATTTAATATTACAAAGGAACTCGTGAGATCACGAAAGTTAAAATGACCACTCAAGTGGAAAAGTTAAATCGTAACTTTAACCACAACATGATTTTGGCTAAAACCATGGTTGGGAATCTGCGAACAAGCAAAGGTAAACCAAATGAAATAATCGCTTTAAATGTAGTTTAAACTTAGAATGATTATTTTGTTCGTAGCGTATTTGTCAAACTTTCAAAGAGATGCTATAAAAATGAAAAATGAGTCCTCAGATTGAGGGCTCAAAAATGTGTAGCTGGCAAATTAAACTAAAAGGACATACAATTTATTGTACGTAAGTATTCTTACCATATCATTCTGTTGCATTTAATTTCTCAACTTGATTTTATAACTATAAAATTAATTTAAGTTACTTGTTACTTGCTTGAATAAAAAGTCTATGATATAAATATTATATTCTGTAAGAAACTCAACATGACCTAGCAATAAACGTATTACTCACAGACTTACATCCTTAGACAATTTCCCTTAGCCGATAGTTTCTAAAAAATTTTTCTCTGGTTGTGGCGTCATTTGAGGACTATTAGTTGCAGTACATGTTGATTCTCTTTACTTTAGATTTTATGAACTGTCCAATTAAGAGATATATAGTGTAAAAGTTCCCATTCAATATTATTTATATGCTTCAAAGCCACACATGTTTATTTGTTTATGGTTTTGGTCACGTAGAGAGACATCTAGTGTATCAGTGGGTCGAGAAGCTGAAGGGATGCAGCTATTCCACAGATGAGATGCGATTAAGAAATGACTTCATGTTTTATCTGGTGACGAATCTGCAGAGTGGTGAGCTAAGGAGTCCTTTCAGGAGGGTTCCACCCAAGGGACCTCTTGCCAGGGCCTTGGTTGTAAGTTTACTCCCGATCCTTTTTTTAAAATATATAATAATCTTAATATTTAAATATTTTATAGCTCAACATTTTTAACACTTAAAATTGTTTTCAAGAAATTCTTTCCGTGCAATTCTGGTCATGTTTATTATTAGAGTTACTAATGATATGAGGTGAATAAGACGTCTAACATATGTTGTATGGATGTGAAGCGTGGGTTTGTCATGAGAAACACAAGAGCAAAGAGGATGCGGTCGGAATGAGATATCTCAGAACTCTATTTGTAAAATCTCATATGGACAGTCAGTAATGAATGTATGATGGAAGAGTGTGGTTAGAAAGGGAATCCAATAGGTCAATGAGAAAGAAGCGTCTTGCGTTCGTTTGGGCATGTTGAGAGGATGAGTGTGGATCGAGTGACCAAGCAAATATATGAAGGTAGAGTGTGTGGATCAAAAGGAAGGGGTGGACCTAGGCCCTAAACCATGTAAGACGTAGTTAAATGCTATAGACAAATTTGTGAAAAAGAGAAACTTTTAGAATTTTAATAATAAATAGCATGTATGATTCGGTGTATGGATGATATTGAAGCGAAGGGAGTATGCAAGGATAGAGAAGTTTGGAGAAAGTTCGCGAGGATGGATTAAGTATGTAGTTGGTTTTGAGCTATATGCATAGTTTCTTGCCTACCACATAAGGTAACGACATGGTTATGTATGTGTGTATGTGTGTAACAATTTTATGGATAGTGGAAGAAAAACCAACTAAGGGGACCCAAATAGGATTTAAAAACCCCACTCTCTCGATGAGTATATGAGCTTATTTGATTTCTTTAACCACAGGTTTATATCAGACCTCTGAATCATGTTGAGTTTTGTATTTCTGACGAACCTATATTCCAATTTAGAAAATCCTAACCAATAATCTGCACTTTGAATAACCAATTGGTTGCAACGTATCAATGTTTTCTCTCCTTTCCAGGGCCACTATGATGATGGAGATGATATATTGTCGGACGAGACAGAGTTCATGAGCAGCTCAGACACGGACTCACACAGGAAGCCCCTCCCTCGACTACCCGTCCACCTGCCTCCGGGAAGTTCCTGGTGCCACAACCCATGCCAGCTTGTGGTGCTTTCTGCTACCTCTCCGTTCTGAGCAAGGGGGATAATGTGACGTCATAAGATGTTCTCTATGCCTTGTATCCAAGAATAAATGTTTGTCAACATTTCTAAAATGTTATTTGAGATTTTAATTAACTATTTATGAGTTTGCACATAGATTTGTAAAGTTTAAAAAAATACATTTACACCATCTATGCTGACGCACTGTACAAAGTGATACGAATAAACGATATTCTTCCTCTAGTCGATAGGATTATTCACAATGGAAATGACACCCCTTTTTGTTTGGTACACTCCGTATATCCTGTAAAGAACCAAGCCTACCTTCACGGGTTATACTATGAAGTAGCTTATAATGAATGGCAATACTCCAGTGGTTCTTACAAGGCCGTAGTCAGGAGGGTGTTTTCGGGGTTCAAACCCCCCTCCCGAAATTTTATGAACAGAATATATATGGCTTTATTTATGGTTCAAACAATATCAAAATTAAGGTAGGCCTACAAGTACAAATTAGGGGGCTGTGTTACCATAAAAAGTACTTCAGAGAGCTTCCAGAGGTGTTTATTATTTAGAATTTTTTCTAGCCTCCATCAATTGGGGTATAGGCCCACCAAACCCCCCTGAAATTATTGGCTGGCTACGGCCTTGGGTTCTTAAAGGGTGGCACATCATTGTGCCACGAATTTCACTAGTACACCAAAAAATTCCTAACTTTATGTTATTGTCAGGGATTCCGGAATATCTTTGAAAATGGGTTGGGGGTGGGAGGGGCTCAACTTAGTGGGGCTTGGAGGTCCTGACCTGGTTCAATTTTAAATTCTGGATGACTCCCAACTCCCCCCAAGATAAAAACAGGTTGCTCAAGCCCTCTCTGACCTTCTATTCTGGAGCTTCTGGTTATTATTGATACAAAAATAATTAAAAGTACTGTATTTTTTATTCAATAGTAATTTTGAAAAAGAAATAGGAGAAAAATGTTCGAAGGCTTTAATTCCCCCAATTGGGTTTAATTGTTATCAATAAAAATACTTAAGTAATTAATTAAAATTGAGCTTGTCATTTCTTACACAAACGCTCAATTAACTTCTCCTGTTCAACTAAAAGATGTTTCTGCGCATGTGCATGACCTATTTTTTCCGCAGTGTTGCTAACTTATACGCTTAGTGTGTTTCAAGGGTTCCCGTGAAAAATAGTGCGCTGTAAACATATGTGCTATGGGGCTTTTAAAAAAATATATATATTTCCTGCCCTTCTCCCATGTAAGAGTATTTTTATAAGCCATAGATGTTATAAACGTGCCAGGGTCCTACAAATGCACCCTTTAGTTTTAATTTCTGGGGTGGTTGGCGTTCGAGAATTCAATCCTGATGTGTGCTGGGGTTTTTTAATCTATAAGTGTATCTTTTATTTGTATATTTATGTTTTGTATATAATAAATTTCTTATAAATAAAATAATAAGATTGAAAACCACTCTAGGATAAACAGAATGTAGCTAGTGTGGTGGGGTTGCGTTTTCCAAAATAATAAAGTAAGTTGGATACAGAAATCCTTTGGATCCTAATAAAGTACCTATTTAGCTTTATGAAACAAATAAAATAATAGTACTATTAATGATTAAAAAATATATGTATTCAGCTAACATAATTCTAAAATTCTAAATGGGAGGGGAATTATTTGACTTCTGAAGAATTTATTTTTAAATAAATCAATATTTGAGCAAGCCAACCAATATCTAAAATAAAAATTTCTCGCTTATATCATTACGTCACGCGGCGGGTAGTTTTTATCATACAAATAGGGTTAAAGACAAACTCCTTGTATTTACTACAGAACAACATTACTATTTACCAATTTCTTGTAAACATGGCCTCCTCAATAAGGAGCGCCGTAGAAAAAAATGTTGGCGATTCTGTCAAAAGCTATACAACCCGTTCTAGCGCCAGACTGAAGGACATAAAAACTGAACACGATTCTTTGATCGATGTTGTCAACGAACCAATGAAAATAACTCAAGGGGGTCCAGTAGTATCAACAGAGTCAAGTCCCGACTGAAAGGTGTCGGAAAGCGGCGCCATTTGAAGATAAAGTATGAGGATACGAAGTTGGAGACTTCGCCTTATTTCAGCCCTCCCGAAACCAAGGACAGGGATGTGCCCGACAAGAAGAGCAGGTGGGAGCCCCGGGACTGGGTACAAATGGCTGATAATATCAGGGAGATGAGAAAGGGCTGCGATGCACCGGTGGATGACATGGGCTGCGACAAGTGCATGGATGAAGACGCGCCTCCCAAGGTAAGGTCGTCCTCAAGTGACGTCAAGTATAAATAGGTGCATTGGCTATCAGCGAGTGAGAACCTTTTACAATGGAAGGCCGCAGGACACTTCAGGGATTCCTCTTAAGGTTGCACACTTCAGGATTCCTCGTAAGGTTGCACACTTCATGGATTCCTCGTAAGGTTGCGCACCTAATATACAATAGGGCTACAGTGAACTAGTCAAAATATGATAGTGAATCATCCATATTATATCGATGAGCGGTTACTTGTTTATTCAAAAATGTTGATTTTTTAGCATTGCGTCTTACTACCTGTTCGGGTTATGTATGCTTATGTAGTCCTACTAATTAGGATAATAGTTTAAGGTATGATAAAGCTTATATTTAGAGGAAGTGTACCCGCGTTTGTGTGAAGAGAGTGGTATACCATTTTGTAAAAATCACCCCCAAACACCGACCGAGATTTGAACCTGGCGATCTTCCCATAATCGGTGGTCTAGGCTTCTACAAGAGTGACGCCCTAGGCATGCGGCCACCGAAGCGGGTTTTAAATAATTATAATACTTCTGAGAATGTATAATTTATAAACGATGATACATAATTGACAAAATATGCTAAAAGGCCACGTGTGTCCTAAAGGCTGCAGGTTTCCCACCCCTGCTGTACTGTTTCATATCAGGCCCTGGCAGTTCCACTCCCTCCACAGATTACATAACCATGTTCTCTGGCGCAGGTGCGCCGGTACCAGTCACTGGTGTCGCTGATGCTCTCCAGCCAGACCAAGGACCAGACGACGTTTGCCGCCATGCAGAGACTGCGCCAACACGGACTGTCAGTCCCCAACATTCTGCAGACGGATGAAGAGACACTTGGGAAGTTAATTTTTCCTGTCAGCTTTTGGAAGGTGAATTTACGCAGTGGTTAAATCAGGCTGTTATTTAATGGTGAGATATTTCTCCGGAAGTAACCGCCAATTAGCCGACTGCAAACATCCCTGCTCGCTAGTATTATTTGTTAGTATTACTTTGTTAACTCGTTATTAGGGGCCTTAAATCCTTAAGGATATTCAAGGATTCGAGAAAATTTCAAATCCGAGACTCAAATCCTTAAAAAAGACCTTTTTTTTAAAAAAAATTATCAAGTAAAATTTGTTTCAGAGCTGTAATACTGTTTATTGATGGTTAAGAACAATTATAAATATAAGATGAACTCAACAACTAGACCCCAGAGCAGTAATTTAACACTTAACTGAATGTATGAATGTTATAATGAATGTATTATAAGAAAGAATGTAACATTTAGTTACTATTTTATATAATTTTATTATAATTATCTTTCCTCTTATGTTCATAATTTTTCCCAAGTTTTGGGATACAAAGGTAGATTGAAGATTCGGATTTGTAAATAGTGATTCGACCCCAACTCTACTCGTTAGTGAATCAACACTTCCTTAATACAGGAATAACAATCAACTTAATGTTCACATACATAGTGTAACGTCAAGGTTCTTATGTTTTTAAATGGAAACCATTACAATGTAGTTAACTTAACATACTTTTAACATAAATAATCCCCGGGGGACTCCAAGTGGTGCAATGTAGCTGATGATGTGTCGGCTCCCCACAGACTAAGGTGAAGTACATCAGAAACACAACGCAGATACTGAGAGACCGGTACGACGAGGATATACCAGATACCGTGGATAAACTGTGTCAGCTGCCTGGAGTGGGGCCCAAGATGGCGCACCTCTGCATGAGTGTGGCCTGGGACAGCCTCACCGGCATAGGTCAGTCCTGGATTGGTTCCTCCATCGTCAGTTACTCACCACAGTACAACCTTAACTAGCAGCGTTAATATTATTTATGACCGTGTCACGCTACCTGCTCAGGTAGTGTGCATATGTATCAATTACATTAATGGGTTAGGGATGAAGATGGTTGAATTTAGAGGAACTGGATCTGCATTAGCTTGGAGGGAGAGTGAAAAACCATATAGAAAAAACCACCCTCGATACATCTGACCGATATTCGAACCCCGATCTCCTGTTCTAAGCAGTCTAGTCTGACATGAAAGGATGCCTTAGTCCATGCAGCCACCAAAGTGAGTATCAGAGTTAATTAAAGAAGGAAGTTTCACAAATAATTTAATCTAATAATAAATTTAAACTCTCATCTTATCCTATATTAAAATCAATAGGTTTATTTAGAAAAAAATTGTTTGTGATTAGAGATGGGTCATATCAGGTTTTTTTATACTCTATATGATACCACCATTTTCTCACGATACACGACCGATACTAAGTTGATACAAACCAATTAGATAGGATTAATGACACTGACATTATTTTTTTTTAATATTGTCTAATTTATGCACAATGTTACGATAAGACACATAATTACCAAACCACAATCAACAGACTACTAGATATTTGAAGATGCTTTACCAATATTAGGCTATAACTATTAAATAACACTATTTTATACAGGTAACACATAAATAAAACCAAGAGAAAGTTTCTGAAATACATTATAGTTGTCCTTAATGTTCAAAGTTTTTTTTGTTTAATTAAACTTTCTCTCCCGACTGCAAATTATTGTTTTAGGAAAACCAACATTTTAACTGTCTCAGGATCCGGCCTGTTTCTCTTTTGGGCACAGATCAGACCTTTTGTGCTGTGCGGAACAGCCTCTCGGAGAAACATTATACTTTATTGCAAGCTCTCTCAGATTGGGGTAAATGATTAGGTCGTTCCATTAACTGAAAATATTAGCACTAGGTGGCAGCATGGGTTCGTTTAGAAAAGTTGTAATCTCCTCTTCTGCATTTATTGGGTTGGTGTAATTGTAGTGTAATTGTGTACAGCCCGAACGGGTGATGAGACGCGGTTCTAAACAAGAGTGCCCGTTGTTCCCAGGTGTGGATACCCACGTGCACAGGATATCTAACCGCCTGGGGTGGGTCCCCAAACCCACCAAGACCCCAGAACGCACTCGGGCTGCGCTCGAGTCTTGGCTGCCCAGAGAGGAATGGCAGGAGATCAACCACCTCCTGGTGGGCTTCGGCCAAACTATTTGCCGCCCCGTTAACCCGCTCTGCGGCACTTGTCTTAATAACACGCTTTGTCCGTTCGGGCGGGCTCAGACCAGGTACAAGAAGGAGGACAAGTAGCAGATCCGCCAACATAACACCGCTAAAAGGAGTCTTGATGGAACTATAGGGTATCTACGATAGGAGAGGTGGTGACAGGAAATGTTGCCATGTATCCATACGCCAACTGCAAGGAGTCTTGATGGAGCTATAGGGTATCTACGATAGGAGAGGTGGTGACAGGAAATGTTGCCATGTATCCATACGCCAACTGCAAGGAGTCTTGATGGAGCTATAGGGTATCTACGTTAGGAGAGGTGGTGACAGGAAATGTTGCAATGTATCCATACACCAACTGCAAGACCACATTTTGGCAGTCAAAACTTTAATAACAAAAATTTAATTTTAGTTATGATTTTTTCTAACAATTTTTTTTCACATTATTGGAACACAAAACTTATAAAAATAACTGTTGGATTATAATTTTTTTGAACCAGCGGCTGTAGTTCACTTAAAATGCTTTACAAATGACAGATTCTAAAATGTTGCGTTCTCTTTAGAAATTAAAGTGGTGATACAGTCGAAACAAGGGCAGTTGATGACATCATACTACAAACCATCTTCGGTTGTGGTCATGCGCAGTTTACAAAATAAAAGCGTTTTATTAAGTTTGGTTCTTTCTCTAAGTAATAAAAAACATTTATTTATTTTGGTGCCAAGTTATAACAAAATATATTTGTCAGTAAGATACTTTGTAATTTAATATTTCATGTAGTATAATATATTCGCTGTCACATTGTTTGTTCTTTTATTAAGTTTGAAATGGAAGAAATTAAAGCAGGAAGAATAGTGGTGGAAGATGGAGGCATTTTACTAAACTCAGGGTGGCTACAAAACATATTTAACAAAATTCCCTGACTTTTCCAGGCAACATTTTTCAATTTTCCCTGACTACTTTTTTTTTCCATTTTTAATGGTGGATGATGACTGGTTTTATTTATTATTGATCACATATTAAAAAAAAGTTTGTATCTACTAAACATAAACAGTTTTATCAGTTATTTAAAAAATTAAAATATTATTTTATTTAGGTATTAACTTTTGTTTTAGTGTTTTGTTGCGAAATTAATGGGATATTTTAGACATATTTTTAATTCCCTGACATTTCCCTGTTTTCCCTGTCATCCAAAAAATTCCCTGACTTTTCCAGGTTTTCCCTGTCTGTAGCCACCATGTAAACTCGTTCTAGCCAAGTCTATATGTCGAGAAACTAACCAGATGGCAGCTCAATGCAAGCTGGATAAGAGTAAAATGTCCATATAACTGATAAGTGCTGGGGGACTCAGCAGTTCCTTTGTACAAGAAGTGACATGACTACAGGGGTGTAAGAGGTATCGTGGCTTTCATCATCTCGCCATCCATTACATTTGTTTAGTTTCTTACTTTCTATTCCCCCTGGCTTTTAGGTTTGCACTAGTTGCGATCATCCGGCCTAAAGTGGCGGCATTCCGAGCCGGATAATATGAAATCAGAGTGTAAATAATTTTCAGTCTGGGTTTGCCCACTTTTTTTTTTTAAATTAGCACAGAACATTTAACTTTGTTTTTAATAGCATATTCCCATTTTCTGATTGCGATGTAAAATAAGAATACAGTAATTGTAGGGAGGGGGACAGTAAAAGTTAAACGAGAAATAAATTTTTAAAATATTTACAATACAGTACTTTATTTTGGAAATGTAACATCGGATACAAAGCAATAACATGTGAAAAAATAGTGTGTCAAATGGATTACATTATAAATTCAGAAATGTTTTTTAGTGAATACGTACCAGTTTGTTTATTTTACAACACACTAGTTAACATCGAGAACCGGGCCGGATGATCGCCACTCTAGTGTATTTAACTGATTAATTTTAAGGTCTCTAAATGTTGTTTCAGGGAGTTTTGTGGCAATATTACTATCTATGTTAATGACCACTTATATGAGTCAAAATGCTGTGAAACTAATGAAAAAAAATTTGTTTTAAATCATGTAAAATGTTTAAGGTAGTGATAAAACTTACTGATAACTGTATTTTTTTTATTCAAACAACAATACATGACTGGTTCGTTAAAAAAAACACGTTTCAAACCGCTGTTGTTTCTTCTTCAGACGTATAAACAGCCGAAAAATGTGTATCGTTCCATGGAACATTCATTCATTTATTCTTTTTACCTCTTTTGCCCTTCTTGTTCTTTGACTGCAACTTTATCCGTTGGTTTTTCTGCTTCATGGATTTCTTCTTGTTCTTCTGTCTCTCCAGCTTGTTCTTCGTCTGGAAAGCTTTACTGTTCTGCACTAGTTTGGTGGCTTGCTTCTTGATAACTCTCCGCACATCCTTCTCAGTCCTGAATTCCATCCCTGGTACAGTCCCTTTCTCTTCGTCGTCATCTCTGTCGTCGTTTTCTACTTTCACCTCTTCGTATTGGACCTGAAAGATCGATTGGATTGTATAGTTTGTTAATTGTTACAAAACACGCGACAGTCCTAAGGATCAAGAGAGAGTTTGGAAGATGAGGACTCTAGGAGAGGAACTAGGAGAGGACAGGACGAGATGTCATGAGAATAGTATGTTGGAGTGGGTGGGGCACTGCTCTTGTAAACCCATCTTGAGCCCCATGTGAGAGATTGACTCGGCTCGATGTCTGTGAAGTAACGATTAGACTGCCAGGGCTAAGAACTAACCAATCAATTCAGCTTAGGTGGTCGCATGGTATAAAGTGTCAATCTAGCAATAAACTCGACTGTCGATGACGAGAAGATTGAGGTTAGAATCCCAGTCGAGTGTACTCTGTATTGTTTTCCTGGATTATTTCCCACTCTACCTCCACGAAAATGCGGGTTCCTTTTAATTCAAACTTTCCCGTTCCTGGCCCAGTAATGTAAATGTAGCCTGGATGGGTAGTAAGACGCAAGGCATTAAAAAAGTGTCAAACTAATAATAAACTCAGCTAAAATAATTTTAGTATTTGCAGATAACTATTGCAAGGCAAGGCTTGTGGGATGAATAATAACTACAGAAATCAGCCATACCCAAAATATATTCGGATAGATTGAAACAAATGACACCTGAACATGGAACAAGGTCCCAGGTTTGATTCTCGTGTCCAGGTAGAGAGGGTCCTTGCCCCGGAACTGCCAAAATACAAGGTCACCTTGTTGACGCCAATCCAGTTGTTCTTCTGTGCAAGATCCGCGGCAGACACTTCCAGGATGCTCACTGTGTGGGTTTCAAGGTCATACTCCTTGGCTTCAAACTCCTCCAGCTCTGGTATTGGGCGATGGGACACCACCAGCTTCTTGTACGACTCTCTGGTCTACAGAGGGGAGAAATACACATCACGTACAGTCCAAAGAGTCTTTTAGAAATCAAATATATTTGTTTACAATCAACATTAATAACATTTTACTATATTATTATTATTTTATAGGTATTGATATCTATCAAAAGTGACGGCTGTAGATCACATGACTTGACGTATCAATATGTGGTCAAATAGATCTAGTAAAGTCTGTCAGATAAGATTCTTCATAAGGAAATTTGTATTTATTTTATTTTTATTTTATTTGAGGTATTTAACTTGCACTTTTTGAACCAATTGATCATGTCAACACACAAGAATCTCTATTAGTCAGAACAAAAGGTCCTACCAATCTTGGCCGAGAAAGGAGTTTCCATGTACCTTCCAGGGTTCTTTTACAAGCCACTATCGACATGGGACAGACGGATTTACTTCCCCTCCGAAGGAAGTTGTGCTACGGATTTTTATCACTAAAGAAAAATTTGTCGGACCTGACTGGGTTTAAACCGATGAACATTGAGTCCCGTTGTGAGAACATTACCCTAGGACCATCAAGGTCAACCTATGGAAATTGTACGGTGCTCAAGATAGTGGTCTTTTAAAAAATAAAAATCATATTTAAATTTGTGCAAACACAGATTTACTATCTTTTATTTTGAAGTCTTGATGCTCTCAAAAATAAACTTATAATTAGCTGCTATTTCCATCTGAATTAATTTGTGAGGTTTACTATTCTTATCTGTAAGTAGGTTTGTTTGGAATAGAACTAAATATTAGTTCCAGGCAATGTCGGTTCTATTATTTCTATTTTCAGTTCCAAATTATACTCAATCACACAAAACTTATATTAAAGCACCTTTTCATTGGCAACTAGCCAAAGGTTTTGAAAAAGAAATCGTCTATTTTGAAATTAAATTGTGTGTGTGTGTGTGTGTGTGCGTTATTTCAAAATTTATAAACCAGACTATCTTTAAGTCAACGTAACATTCATTGTAAGTACATGTAAACCTCTTTATATGTCCTGTTCTTTCTATATCCACGTTTTCACCTTTATGGAGATTTTTTTTTTTTCAAAATGCTCACACACACATGATCCCAGCCAAACGCTGAAAAATATCAAGAGAGGAATCACAATTTGAGTCCAGAAAAAAATAGAGCCTCTGAGAATCCTCACAACAAAAGTTATGCCCCAGGCCCTAAAAGTGATCGACTCTGCTGTGAATATTTTTGATGAACACAACCCCCGACTTAAATAATTAGGGATGGTTTAGAAGTTTATATCATCAGAAGAGACACTGAGGAGAAAAAGGTTGCTGTGTTTAGGTCATGTGATGAGAATGAAGAAGGACAGAATACGTAAGTAAACCTTACAGAACAAAGAAAAGGGTAGAAGACCACAGACAAGAAGGATGGACCAAAGACAGAAAGACATGGAAGCTAAAGGAGCGGACTTGAGACGTGTGGCTGAGGGAGAAGTTTGGAGAGATCAACAGGAATGGAAGAAGATGTGCCAGACGACCCGGAAACGTTGAATGATGATGATAATATAATCATCATCAACAGTTTCCAGCCTGTGGCCGGGTTAGTATAGTAAAATGCCTCCATCTTTCTCCGTCCTTCCACCATTCTTCCTCCTTTAATTTCTTCCATTCTTCTCCTCTCAATTGAACACTTTCTGTCATCTGCTCCTCCCATCTCATGGCCTCCCTTGTGGTCTTTTTCCTACAGATTTAATTACCAAAATTTTCTTCGGCATTCTCTCTTTTTCCATCCTCATTACATGTCCATACCATCTCAGTCTTGCTTCCTCTACTATCTCATGTACTCCAACATCCTCATTACATGTCCATACCATCTCAGTCTTGCTTCCTCTACTATCTCATGTACTCCAACATCCTCATTACATGTCCATACCATCTCAGTCTTGCTTCCTTTACTATCTCATGTACTCCAACATCCTCATTACATGTCCATACCATCTCAGCCTTGCTTCCTCTACTATCTCATGTACTCCAACATCCTCATTACATGACCATACCATCTCAGTCTTGCTTCCTCTACTATCTCATGTACTCCAACATCCTCATTACATGACCATACCATCTCAGTCTTGCTTCCTCTACTATCTCATGTACTCCAACATCCTCATTACATGTCCATACCATCTCAGTCTTGCTTCCTCTACTATCTCATGTACTCCAACATCCTCATTACATGTCCATACCATCTCAGTCTTGCTTCCTTTACTATCTCATGTACTCCAACATCCTCATTACATGTCCATACCATCTCAGCCTTGCTTCCTCTACTATCTCATGTACTCCAACATCCTCATTACATGTCCATACCATCTCAGCCTTGCTTCCTCTACTATCTCATGTACTCCAACATCCTCATTACATGTCCATACCATCTCAGTCTTGCTTCCTCTACTATCTCATGTACTCCAACATCCTCATTACATGCCCTTACCATCTCAGTCTTGCTTCCTCTACTATCTCATGTACTCCAACATCCTCATTACATGCCCTTACCATCTCAGTGTGGCTTCCTCTATCTCATGTACTCCAACATCCTCATTACATGCCCTTACCATCTCAGTGTGGCTTCCTCTATCTCATGTACTCCAACATCCTCATTACATGCCCTTACCATCTCAGTCTTGCTTCCTCTACTATCTCATGTACTCCAACATCCTCATTACATGTCCATACCATCTCAGCCTTGCTTCCTCTACTATCTCATGTACTCCAACATCCTCATTACATGCCCTTACCATCTCAGTCTTGCTTCCTCTACCATCTCATGTACTCCAACATCCTCATTACATGCCCTTACCATCTCAGTGTGGCTTCCTCTATCTCATGTACTCCAACATCCTCATTACATGCCCTTACCATCTCAGTCTTGCTTCCTCTACTATCTCATGTACTCCAACATCCTCATTACATGTCCATACCATCTCAGCCTTGCTTCCTCTACTATCTCATGTACTCCAACATCCTCATTACATGCCCTTACCATCTCGGTCTTGCTTCCTCTACTATCTCATGTACTCCAACATCCTCATTACATGCCCTTACCATCTCAGTCTTGCTTCCTCTACCATCTCATGTAATCACTGTACTACCCCAACTCTTCCTCGAATAACTTAATTCCTAATCTTGTTTCTCCTCGTGACAGCTCCTCACAAACTTCATTCCTGTAGTCTCCCACTATTCTTATAACCTGCCATGATTTTAATTATATTTTGTCGCAGTGAGGGGAGGGGGTAACTCATCCTTTTTTTATGACCTACCTCCTGTTTTAATCTTTTTCTCTCTTCTCTCAACTGGTGATCCAATTCTTCTTTGGCTTTCTTCTGTCGCTGAACTTTACGTTTGTGGAAACCTGTCAGGAACTCCCTGTAACAAAGGCTCAATCATTCTCAGATGACCAATCACAACAGCTCCAGTAAATAAGATCCTGTTCTAATTGCGAAACATTGTCAAACTGTTGCGTCTTAGGTCATTTACGTATTCAACCTGGGGTATGCGAAGACATCTGAGGGGTAACATAAAATTAAAAATAATTATATATATAATTTAATAGTAAACACTCAATTATATATATATTATTTAATGCTAAACACTGAATAATCAGAATCAGATTAGCCACAAGGACATGCAACAAATGATGTTGATACGAGCGGCATTTTGTACTTAACAATATTTTAAATACACCTGACAAAATTAAAGGCTTTTGCGTGAAGCTAAAGTTATGGTGTCATTTTCTGTGACAGCTCCAGTTATATTTGCAAGAAGTTTTAAATTAATTATCGGAATGTATGCAAAAAAACCTCTAGTGTGATAAACCTTTGTTACTTTATTAAACTCCTTTTAACAGTTTAAATATGTAAAGATGGAAAAATATAAGCATCTTATTTTAAAATTAACTTAAATATTTTTAGGTTAGACGGTAACCAATGCCAGTTAAAGTTGTGAAAATTATTCAGGATAGTATAAACATGATATTTTCACAGTTATAAAGGCTTATTTTATTACCTCCTTGCATTACCGTCAAAAACCAAGTGAAGTTTTGTCTTTCTGTTAATTCGTTTTTTTGGATGAAATGCTTTACCAGCTACCTTGGGAGTCGCCATCTTTGTTTTGTTCATAGTTTTGGTTAAGTCAGTTAAGTCTGATCAAGGTTTATGTATAGGAATCTGGCAACTCTCTAGTTCCAGTAATCAAACATTGAAGCCTAATAGCGCTAATATCTCTCCATATTCTAAAGTGTGCAATTCAAATGTTATAGAGATTTATTAACTAAACCTACGTTTTATTTTGATAGTTTTAGGTAATGTGGTGGGGAGGGAAAATAATTATTAACATGACCAAAAATGGAGCTTATAAGGAAAATACATATCAACTACTTATAATGATTTCTCATGATATTTTAAATATTTAAATTTACTTGGTTTTGAAATAAAAATATTCTATTAAGTTTAAAACCAAGAACATTTAAATGTAAAATTAATTTCTTTATTAAGTTTAAAACGATACAATTGTGACTATGTGGTGGAGGTTCGATTTTTTTGTATTTAAATTGTTAAACTATAATTATAAACAAAATATATTATTCGTGTTTGATTGGGGGACATTTTGAATTATTTTCCAGTTTAAAAGTAAAAAATATTATTCAATTTAAAAGTGAAGAAGAAAGTATATTTTTTAAACTAGAACTACAACGTAAAAATATATAAATATAACTAGCACTATTGTAAAATATTTAAATGATTGAGTAATCTCTTAAAATTCAAATGAAGGATATAGGTTGTTATTATAACGCCTCTTATACGCTAACCTCACAAAAGTATGAAATAGTTTTTATAATTTTAACACGTTTATATTATCTAAACAAGGCATACAAAGTAATAATTATGAGTTTAAAAAAGTATTTTCTGAAGTAATTTTAGTTTCGTTAAACAATTGAATATTTTTAATATTTAAATAAAAATATAAACAGCATATAGCAGAGACATCAAGAAGTCATTCCTTGAACTTTATAAAGAGACTATTCACTCATCTATAGACTAAAATTGAGTTTCATAGAAGACTCCAAGAAAAGAGTTGATTCTGATTGGACAAACTAGGCATGTTCTTAAAGTTGTTTGGATGAATTTCGACCAATCACGGTGAAACTATTGCATATATTCAGACTCATCAGCAATATGGCTGTCAGTATAAATGTGACACTGGTAGGATGTCTTTCTCTCCGAAAAGTACAATTTTTATTTTGTGTTTATTTTTCAAATTTTGTAAATATTTTGTCATACGGAAACAAAAAACATGGGTGACATCACTCTCTACAAGTTGAAGATGTACATCTTTGAATGTAAGCCAAAATATACTTTCAATCAAGTATCACCTCAAATGCAAAAGATGTTTGGTGAATTATGTAGCCCATTTGAAAAAGTTGAGAAATAATGTTATGTACTTTACCAAGCCGTTTAATTCCAGATGTTATTTAATCCGCTTTCCTACCTGTCCTTATTATGCTACATTTTTAACGTGTAGAGCCTAAAAGTGTTTCTTTTATTAATATGAAACTATTTTTCATGACATAACTGCCTAACCTACTTATTCCTTCTTGTTTATCCATATGGATAAATTTTACAATAAACATATTTCGGAAATGTTATTATTATGTTTGTAATACTCCTTGAAATAGTAGACTTACCATGAATAACAAAGTTATTGCCATATAATATAACTTTATTTAAACATTTAATTAATACCCTATTCAAGTGTAGATGGTTAAAATTATATGAGTATTCATGCAAATACATTTACTAGCATCAGGGTTTTATGATATTATTTACTCTATTTTAACATTTCAGGTTTGTTTTAAGATGACTCCACTTTAAGATCTACAAGAAGAAAATCAAAACCTCAGAAATGTCTTCAAGGCAAGTAATTTAAGTTAATTTCCATGAATAAATAAAGGGTGCATTAATAACAAACATGTTTCAATAGTGAAGGTTTTATCAAACCAAACAAATTACATTATAAACGTGTGGATCATACTTGTGACAGTTTATAAAATACACCATAGGTTGCTTGACGAGTTAGTTAGTGCATAAAGGCTAAAGTTTGCATCCTGGCAGGTTATGGTACTAGACAATTTTTAAATTTCACAATTTAATTGATAAGTCTAATTTTCTTTTGCGCCTATCTATATTTCCAACTATTAGGTGATACCTAAATAATAAACAACCTCTTTGATGTAATAACGTTGTAATAATCCGTAAGAGATTGATTACACACTAACGCAGCACAGGTCCTGATCATTAAGTCCTTAGTCCTTACCACTCCTTAGAAGTTGACTCAACTTTAACTTTATAAGTCGACCTCGGTGGGCTTGGGGTAAAGTGCTCTTCTCAGAACCTGATGTTCAGGGGTTCAAACCCAACCAGAGTCGACATATTTTTCTTGGGCGATAAAAACACTTATCACAACTTCCTTCGAAGAGGAAGCAAAGCTATTGGTCTCATGTTTGATTGTGGCTTGTAATTAATTGGAAGGCCTTTCGCTCTTCGCTCATAGAAATTCTCGTGTGCTGATATATTAGTCGGTTTCAGAAAGTGCACGTTAAATAACTCAGATAAAATTTAACTGGTTTATACGACTGCTAAGGAATACCAATCGCAGCAAAGTAAATTATATGTGCCCACGCATCAAAATGAAAGCACCATTGGCAGCGAAAGGATCCATTGCTATGGAAACAGTGTTGCCAATGACCATATAAGTGTTGTAGCTAGGTTAGTACCAGAAAGTTGCTACGATAGTTTGTCACAAAACGAAAAATTAAATGTTGTCAAATTTGTCGACAAACCAAAAAATTAAAAGTTGTCAAATTTGTCGCCAAACCAAAAATGCATACAATAATCTAGACTGAATGTAAGATACATCAGTGGACTGAGGGGATCCTCTGATCCGGAACGATGTCGTTGTAATTTGTGAATGACAGATAGTTTATAGTTCCTCTGTAGACCGAAGCAATGTTTTATGCAGCTTGCAGTACGGTAGCTCAAAAATCTAAATTCTACAGCATTAAAATTTAAAATAATGAAGATAACTTGACAAAAGATTAAGGAAAGCTACCAGATTAGTTGGTAGGCACTAAAAATTAAAATTAACCATTTGGACATGTAAAATCACTAGATAGGCAACATTTGATGGAAACAAATATATACAATGAAATTTTAGTTTAGTGAACAGACATATTTTTCTGAAAATATAAAAACCCCTAGAAGTGTGGCACCTCAAAAACAGCTTCTCAGAGGAGTGGCATCGCCTTGGTAAGTTGTACCTCCCATTAGAATAGGTTTACAACCTCTGCCTCACAGACGACGTATACATGCTTGCGCCTCGCTCATGACAGTTTTATTTCCAAGAGTTTAATTGGGTTTAGTCTCCACTTTCCATTGGTTAGCATGGTCACATGCTCAAGGATACAGACTGTATAGATGTGATTTACATTTCTAAGGACCATTAAGGACCAAGGACTACAGGTCTTATAAACTTTGTAGAGGGGGTTAATTTGGTAAAATGGTTTTACTGATGTTATGCCACTGTGTCCTGATGAAGACCCCAGGATACCGAGCTACACCTGGTTTGAGCTGCTACTAGCTACTCTTTATCTGTGGGGTGGGATTTGATCCTAATTAGATTTTCATGTTATGTAAGAATCACTAATCAGGCCAGTTTCAGTGATTGAATAATCTCAGGCGTCACTCTCGAAATACATTGGACTGTCAGTGACATGGAGATCGGGGTTTTAATTCCAGTTAGGTGCACACTCAATATGCAAATGTGGGTGCACTTATTCTATAATTTAATCTTCCTCATCCCTATCACATCAACATAATCAATACATGATAACCTGAAGGTATTAAGCACTTGACCAGAGACAAGGAAGGTATAACTACACCAGACCGACAGCCTCTTTGGGAGGATCACTCGGTGCAGTCCCAAGTGACAACATCGCTATCCAGGGGGTATTTTTTAAAACAGTTAACTTTTTAAGACAAAAAATTGCCTAGTTACTTGTCTGAAAAGCTTTGTTTATTGAAAGGGGCTAAAGGGGTGAGTTGAGGGTGGGGGACGGGGGGTTGCTGATAACTAAACAATCGCGCACGAACCGCCATTGTTGGAAACTTGCTCTCCAGCTTGTAGCTTTTAACAACAAACGTTTTGAAAGTGACTTGTTCCATCTGTGCGCTCGGCATATCATGCGAGTAACGTGTGTTTAGGTTTGGCTCGGTTAAGCAATGAACTTTCCCCACCCTGTATTTCAAATGTTATTCTTACAAACTCCGGCGTGCTATCATTTAATCTAAAAGTTAAGTAGTAGTATTCAAGCTACATAATTGAATGTTTCCAATTATTTATGGTTTTTTCTAAGCAATAAAAAGCAACTTAATTTGTTGCTATCGTGTAACATGTATTGTCCCCAACGACATGTTTATAAACGACTGAAACAAAATGTTTAATGGTGCTTGGTGTGAAACAGATTGTGTTGAGAGTTAATGACTCTAGTTTTAGTTTAACCGTTGTTTGATAAAGATATAATTATATTCTAATTCTCATTTGGCTGCTGGTGAATGAACACAAGGTTAACTTACTATAATATTGCACAAATATTTCAAATGATGTGTTGCTTATTTTTAATATTAGGCTTTTTATATAAATAATACGTACTTTACAAGCATATGATTCACTTACCAGAAATAGGCGTATTCATATTGTTTGATATCAACATATGTATCAATAATATTGGGCTAGTTCTAAATCATGAAGCTTTCATGGATAAGATATATTTGAAGCACATTAAATAAAAAGCGCAGTGGTGTATATTTACTACCTAGGTTATGGAAACCTAGGCATCTGATGAGTTCAAAACTCTGATTAGCAATTGCTACAACTGATCTTTGTTTTAAAGTCTGCTCTGGGAATTTTGTCTGCATTCAACGAGAGTAGGTGTATACTCCTATTTTTTGTACGAAGGAACATATCTGACAGGTAGATAAGTTATTATTATTATTATTATTATTATTATTATTACCGCGTCTTACTACCCGTTCAGGTTATAAGCACTTACGCTAATGTGTAATGGTAGGGTGATTGTGAGATGAAATGGAGGACCTACAGTTTAACGTGGGATCCGAACCACGGTGGAGGCCTGGCATTCCTCACATTCACAAGTTGTGATTAATACACGTCTTGTCAGAGGTGAAGGAAGGGCTTGGCAATCAGATAAATCTGTGCCGGGACAGAGGATTGAACCCGGACCCTCAGCACAGAAGTCTGACACCTTACCCCTAGACCACCAGGTCACCAGGTAAATAAGTTACTAGATTTACTTTCATGTATTCATACATCAAGTCATGTGACTTTTGATAGATATTATCGATACATATAAAATAACAATTATAGTTTAGTAAACTGTTATCAACAATGTTTGTATTTAGTCATAGGTGCTCCAAATGTCCTTTCGTAGTAAGATCAAGGTACAATTTTATGTTATTTATTACATGCGCCTTTCGTCCTCGGTAGTCTTGGGGTAAAGTGTTTGCTTCAGGACTCGATGCTTGTAGGTTCAAACCCAGTCTGGGTCGACACATTTTTCCTTTAGTGATAAAACTCTGTAGCACAACTCCCTTCGGAGGGAAAGTAAAGTCCCGTGTCGATTGTGGACACGTAAAAGAACCTTGAAAGGTTTGTGGAAATACCTTTCCCGGCAAAATTGGTAGGCTCTTTCACTCTCGCTCATAGAAATTCTTGTGTTTTTATATTTGTTGGCTCAGAAACCTAAATACCTCAGATAAATAAATTAAATAAAAAACACATGGACCCTCACTATTTGTTTGGGCTTTCTGAATATTTTCACTAGCACGGTATGGGTGAGTAGGGCAAAATTTTGGAGAAATGCATACACAGAGAGTGAAAAACTATTTAAGGGACAACAACTCGATGCACCAGTATGATATTTGAACTGTGACGTCTCCATCGTCATAAAACCAAACGATACGAGACTGATGCCTTTGTCTCTGTGCTCAGCGATGCGTGTATGATTAATATAAGTCTCACTGTGACTGATAGTTCTAATATATCAATCCTTATGCTTACCACCCCCTTCGGGTGTCCCTTGGTTTGGGGGGGGGGGGAGGGGCGGTCCAAGGGAATACCGACCCGACGGGATCAAGTGCCACAAAATATAGTTTTTTTGAAAAAGGTCTTTGCGTAAGATCATCTTAAATATATTTTTAAAACAATTATTTATGTTAGAAGTTATCCTTGTTCGGTGGATTCCGATAAAACTAACAAGATTAATTTAGTTAATTAAATACGCGAGAGAAACTTAAGTCTCCTGAGGTAACCCGATTCTAAACATGTACTAATTATCAGGAACAAGTTTATCCAAATTGTGATTACATTTCATTTTGAGCTTCTAATATCACATAATTATAAATTATTTGACTGTTAGCTATCCTAGGGTTACTTAATTATATTCAACTTGTTAATTGGACTCTGTGATGTGGGGTGGAAATCAACTTTGCGCTCTAAATGAGTCATATGTCACTCTGTTGTAACAGTTATTGGAGATCTGTACTGATGGTCATATGGCTTGAGATGTCAGGCTCACAATGACTTAAATTGATTTCTGGTGATGGGGAGGTTGAGTTGGCAATCTTGACTGGGCCATTGACAGAGGAAAAAAAAGGGAAGTTTTCTCATCCTCTTTCTATACTAATGTGGGTGCAATTCCTAATACCTAAACCTTATATTAAACGGCTTTTTATCCCAATTTTGAACTGAATATTAAGTTGCTTTTTTTTATCCGCTACGGCAGCCGCTTGGTCTAAGGTGTCAGTCTCACAATAAACTGAACTGTCAATGACGAAGGGACTCTGGGTTCGAATATAGTTAGAGTGTGTTGAGGGTGGTTTTTTCTCACCTGTTTTTACACTCTCACTCCACACACAATGTGGGTACACTTCCTCTAAATCCAACCTTCCTCATCCCTAACACGTTAGTGAGTATATTTGTTGCACCGCGTCCTACTCCTTGTCCAACATAATACTTTTCATTAACCGTCGTTTAAAACTGACGCATACTAAACTAGATTTCCGAGTAAACGTTAGAGACAGCTTATCACGCTCGTTATTTGAAAGACACTCTATGAGAAAGTTACATGAGCCTATTTACCCTCAGAGATACGGGGGCCATATCTCGCCTGGCTGCGTAGAGGTTGATTTTCCTCTCTCCTCCCAAGCAGATATTTTTGAACTAACAGAGCTACTTTGCCGGAATGCTAGTTTGTTTCTAAGCTTTATGACCTTTTCTTATCAAGGCTACTAGATGTTCTGTGGAGTTGGTGATAACACCTTATCTATAAGAAAGTGATCTTTAACAATTCAAATGTAAGGAGTGGGCTATCCTCGAACTGGGGACCTCCATCCAGTCAGCCAATACCCCAATAGGGCCACCACACACCACTGTAACTCAGTGTTATCCAGGTTGGACCGATTGTTTGTGCTCCTGGAGACGGGTTCGTCCCCGGTGACACGTCGGGCCGCAGCGCAGCAGCTCGGAGAGGTTCAGAGGCTCCATCCTCATGAACTACACAACCTGCTGTCCCGGATCACCACCTACCTGCACAGCCCCTCCTGGGAAACCCGCATCGCTGCCGGTCAAGCTGTGGAAGCTGTTCTCCGCCATGTGCCCCAGTGGGACCCTGTCGGAAGCCCCGTTAAGACAGGTCAGATATAGTAATTTGATCTCCTGATACTGGCCCAGGACTTGGGGTCAATTCATGGTTGATTTCATTCCATGTCAAAGGTTTGCTCTGTGCTGAGTTGATGGAAATTATCTCACACAGTTATGTGTTTCCTCCTCACTTCATGTAAACAACAACCCGTCATGTGTTACGGTAGAGTTTGGACTTCCAATGGCAGTGGTTGCATTCTGGGGTCATTTCAAATGAGCTTCTTTTAACTTAAATTGAGTGGTAAAACACAACAACAAAAATGTATTGAAACGAAATATGTCTCATTCCCCCGCTCTTAAATGTCTGCACTTCACGCATGCGCCTATACCCCTCTCTGAAGGCACATGCTGTTATAATCCCTTAAATACATGTCCCCCCTCACGCACACACTGTCCTAAAAATATGGATTGTATCCGACTGTTGAAACAGAGTCTTATTCCGCGTCGGTGGCGCTATCACAAGTTGGGCGCATGAACTTCCAGAAGTTTAGCATGAGCAATGTCCTGGCCAACAGCTCCCATCTCATGGGTTCGGAGGGGAAGGAGTTTGACACAGAGGAGGACGTGGCAGGTAAGTGACTCCTCTCCTCTAAATTTTAAGGCACTTTTGGCTCGTATATAAATTGTTGGGCACTAAGACGCAACCCTCGTGGCTCCTGGATGCGCCAAGCAGGTTGGAGTCGTGAACTGTTCGCCTCGAGTGCGCAGGTCTGTCTATGTTAGTTTTATAAAAGGGTTCAAGAAAGTGAATCAAATTCTAGTTCACCAAACACTAATTTGGTTTCAAAATAATATTCATAAAACGGCACTACCAATTATCTTAATTTTTGTAATGTTTATATTAATTTAATACATGTATGTGCCTTGCTAGCAATACTTCTGCCCCCTCTACCTTTCCACCTACCTCGCAGCAAGGTCGGTCAGTCATCCTCCCCCTACACAAAGGGTAGAACAATTATTTTTAATAAAGAAGGTGGTTCCATTGAGTCTGTTTCCCAGAATCTTCTATTGAAATAGGGCATTTGAAATATTTAGGCTATAACACGTATTTGTACGTATTTTTATAGCACCACATCTTACTACCAATTCAGATTGTATGCCTACGCTCTAATTACACTAATTGATTAGTGATGAGTAAGGTTTAATTTAGAAGAAGCTTTTGCATGGAGAGAGATAGTGTGGAACAATTTAGGAAAAATCACCTGCAGTACAACCGACTGGGATTGAACTGCAATCTCCCCGTCAACGGCAATCTAGTTTCTTGCGAGAGTAACGCATTATACCATGTGGGAGACCGTGGTTCAATCCCAGTCGGGTGTACTGCATGTGATTTTTCCAAAATGGTTCCGCACTCTATTTGTCCACGCAAATGTTGGAACATTTCTTCTAAATTCAACTTTCCTCATCCCTATCATTAGAGTAATTAGAACAAAGGCATACCATCTGAATGGGTAGTAAGACGCTGTGCTAAAAAAATATATAGATACACTAATGGGGGGAGGGGTGGAGGGATGAGCAAGGTAGAATTGAGGGAAAATATACCCACATTTGTGTGGCGGTTCTGTGGTAAACCATTTAAGCTAAAATTCCCTTTTTATTTGTGACCAAGATTCAAACCCTTACCTTCATGTAGTAGGCATATCAGATTAGATGAGCTTGACGCTTAGTCTGCGTTGCCACTGATGCAAGTCCTGGCAAATTAAACTGTACGCTATGGTGTAGCTTATAAGATAGGACCATAGTGTAATCAATCAAGGTAAGACCACCTTTCAGGCTGAATAGAGGGTACATATTCCCTGACGTTGCTAAGATAGGACCATAGTGTAATCAATCAAGGTAAGACCAGCTTTCAGGATGAATAGAAGTTACATATTCCCTGACGTTGCTAAGATAGGACCATAGTGTAATCAATCAAGGTAAGACCACCTTTCAGGCTGAATAGAGGGTACATATTCCCTGACGTTGCTAAGATAGGACCATAGTGTAATCAATCAAGGTAAGACCACCTTTCAGGCTGAATAGAGGGTACATATTCCCTGACGTTGCTAAGATAGGGCCATAGTGTAATCAATCAAGGTAAGACCAGCTCATGTCCCCAGGTGTAGACATACGAGAGAAGATGGCTCGGCAGCGCCAACAGCTCAATGCCCGCCTTGGGCTGGACACAGCCGCCAGGATCGGTTTGGATGACATGTCGGACATATTTGAAGCCGAGGACTTTGCAATAGCCCCCGAGTTCCAGCGGAGCAGATCGGTCGAGTCGACCAGGGTAAGTTCGTAATATATATATATATCTTTTCATCACCTCAGAAATATGCATTCAGACAAAGTCTGATTGTTTTGTTTACGTTAGAATTAGGTGGGGGGTCACCAATATTTAGTACAGGGGTGCCAGGCGCATAATAAATATGTATGTGCATGAGATAGCCCTATTTTCTAAAATTCAGGTCTTAAAGCACAAGTACCGTATTGACCCGAATATAGTACGATGTTTTTTTTTCCAAAAACTATACTCTTATCTGCTCAGTTTAACATTTTCACTGAAAAAATTGTCAGATTCTTATAGAGGTATGTGTTGTGGCATGCCATAACCATACTGGACGGTAATTCGGTAGGTCATTGCTAGCTGGTGGCAGATGCCCAAGTGAGGGGAGATCATGTTGAAAAGATGGCATCTCAAATAAACAACAGAATGAGAAGAGGCTATGATATGAACTTTAAATTAATAAGTAAATACCTGAAACGGTGTAAAAAACAACTAACATCCGGGCCGCTAACAAGGTTGATGTTTCCGAGGCTAATATTTTACGATGGAGGGAAAAAAAATGAAAATTTTAGTATTGCCTGCGTATCAAGAAAAGCATTCAGAGTGCCTAATTTAACGGTGTACATTTGTTAAGTTTTACCTCGTGGGATATTCTAGACCTTTTATTTTTCATGTAGAACACCTTCAAATATTAGTTGTATTATGTGTGAGACTGTACTCTACTTGGGACATCCCTGAACCAAGACACTCTTGTCCATGAGTAGTCGTATTATGTGTGAGACTGTACTCTACTTGGGACATCCCTGAACCAAGACACTCTTGTCCATGAGTAGTTGTATTATGTGTGAACTGTACTCTACTTGGGACATCCCTGAACCGAGACACTCTTGTCCATGAGTAGTCGTATTATGTGTGAGACTGTACTCTACTTGGGACATCCCTGAACCAAGACACTCTTGTCCATGAGTAGTTGTATTATGTGTGAGACTGTACTCTACTTGGGACATCCCTGAACCAAGACACTCTTGTCCATGAGTAGTCGTATTATGTGTGAGACTGTACTCTACTTGGGACATCCCTGAACCAAGACACTCTTGTCCATGAGTAGTTGTATTATGTGTGAGACTGTACTCTACTTGGGACATCCCTGAACCAAGACACTCTTGTCCATGAGTAGTCGTATTATGTGTGAACTGTACTCTACTTGGGACATCCCTGAACCAAGACACTCTTGTCCATGAGTAGTTGTATTATGTGTGAGACTGTACTCTACTTGGGACATCCCTGAACCAAGACACTCTTGTCCATGAGTAGTCGTATTATGTGTGAGACTGTACTCTACTTGGGACATCCCTGAACCAAGACACTCTTGTCCATGAGTAGTTGTATTATGTGTGAGACTGTACTCTACTTGGGACATCCCTGAACCAAGACACTCTTGTCCATGAGTAGTTGTATTATGTGTGAACTGTACTCTACTTGGGACATCCCTGAACCAAGACACTCTTGTCCATGAGTAGTCGTATTATGTGTGAGACTGTACTATACTTGGGACATCCCTGAACCAAGACACTCTTGTCCATGAGTAGTCGTATTATGTGTGAGACTGTACTCTACTTGGGACATCCCTGAACCAAGACACTCTTGTCCATGAGTAGTTGTATTATGTGTGAGACTGTACTCTACTTGGGACATCCCTGAACCAAGACACCTTGTTACAGAGACCCGTGAGTGAAGTGGTGCTGCAAGAAGGGGGGCTCAGCTCCCGGGAGATGAACCGTGCCCGGCGCAAGGCGCGCCAGGCGGTGCTGAAGCAGCGGTCTCGGGAGGGCGGAGGGGAGGAGACGTGTGTAGGGGACGAGCCGGACAAGAAGAGAGTTAAGACTGAGGACAGCAAGGCGTTTGTAGAGGGGACAGCAGCTGGTTACGGGGACAGTGTCCCGGACAGTACGGGCTCTTGGGGTGAGGTGAGTAGAGGGGACGGTCTCCCAAACTAAACACGTAGTAAGATGCGTTGTTATAAGCACATGTTAAATTCTAACTGATTTAGATTGAAATATTTTATACTTATGTCGGATTAATTGTTTTGTATGTAATTAAAATTCAGTGTATTTTCCCCAACTATCTCATACTTAGCGTGGTTTAGAGTCGGGTAAATACGTAGTTTTAAATCTTAGCAATGTCTCACCGGTTTTTAAAAATATAAAAAACCAGTTTTGTTGTGAAATTTTTATTAATAGAACCAAACAGAAATGGTTATCAATTCAATGAGTGCTAGATGGAGAAACTTAGATTTCATTTGTCATTTTACCTGCTTCGGTGGCTGCACTCTTGTATTAGAGTAGACTTCTGTTGATAGAGAGATCAGGGTTCAAATACCAGTTAGGTTTACCGAGGATGGTTTTCCGCTCTCGCCACATAAATGTGGGTACACTTCCTCTAAACTCAACCTTCCTCATCCTAAACTCATCAGCATAATTAGTACAAGTGCTTATAATCTGAACAGGTAGTAAGATGTGGTGCTATAAAAACTAACATTTAGTTCCTGGATGATCGTGTTTTGTGTTTTTTTTATCGAACACAATCTGAGAGTCTGATCTTGTGTCGAGGCGGTGGAGTGGCCCTTCGAGAGTTTCTGCGACAGGCTGTGCCAGGATCTGTTCAGCCTCAGCTGGGAAGTGCGCCACGGCGCGGCCACGGCCCTCAGAGAGGTTATACGGCTGCACGGGGCGGGAGCGGGCAAGTCCGCCAACATTCCAAAGACTGAGGTCAGTTTGAAACCACACAAACTAGTTCTCTATTTGAGACTCGACAAATCAGAATCTTCATTTTTACACTAAAATCTTGATTACGAATCTTAGAAATTATGTCAACATAGAAGGTTCATGTTACTGCATTAATTATTAAGTCATCATCATCATCATCATTAGCTGTTTCCCACTTGTAGTCAGGCCAGTTTAGTATAATATCTCCATCCTCCTCTGTCCTTTCACCATTCCTCCTCTTTTAATTGCTTCTCTTATTCTCCTCTCACGCACACACTTGTTAGTTGTCAGTTCCTTCATTCTCGTTTGTATTCTTTACTTCTCTATCTTCATCGCATGTCCATAACATCTCTTAAGTAAGTTATAGTACGTATATCTCTTTAAGGAAAACCTCTTTTCACTTTTTGAGCTACATTTTGTTATAAAAGGAACACAGTTCCCAGTTTACACTGCCGTCACTGGTCAAAGAGGAACACAGTTCACACTTTACCAGGGTGTCCAGCAACCTAGAAAACAGGGAAAATGTCATGGAATTTGCATAGTCGGGGAAAAGTCAGGTAATTTGAACAAATTTCTGGAATATTTACATATTCACTAAAATAATAGGTCTAAACTATTTTCATTTACAATAACCAACTGTCAAAATAACATTTTTCTTCCAGTTAATACTCAATGGGAATTTCTTTTAGTAATGTTGTCCATGTTGAGTATACTAATCTCAATTCTACAAGTCAACATGGGACTTTAATCTCAACTTTCCAACCCCTCTATTGCGCGTCTTTACCCAAAGTAGTCATTAGTTTATTACCCCGTGTAAGGCGATATATAATCCAACTGAAATCTAACTTAGCTCGCACGGCCCGATAGCCCATTGCTTTAGGCTGTCATCATTTAACCCCTTCATAGGGTGTTATAATTTCAAAATGTGTGTGTGTGTCCAAAAATACTACACCAAGTTGCGATTTTAATACAATAATGTTTATAATATAGTCACTGGAAAAGTTGTAAATTGGCTCTGGAAAAGTCAGGTAATTTTAAAATATAGTTTAGCTGGACACCCTGTTTACACTGCTGCCACTGTATAAAAATGTAATGGCCTTCTTTCAAAGAAGATTGTTACCACCCAATCCATAAATATATGTTTCATTTTATGAGAACACCTCAGAAGGTAGTGTGGAACGCACAACACAACTTCCTAAAAGAGGAAACCAAATGCACAGTCTCGTAAAGTGAAGTTTTTCATTAAATGTCTCTGGAAAGTGATCCTTGTTGCGGCTGGCTGGGATTGAACCCTGGACACGCTGACTAACCCCCCTGTGTATGTTGCCAGATGGATGAGTTCCACCAGCTGTGGCTCGAAGACATTGCCCTGAGACTGCTCTGTGTACTTGCTCTGGACCGCTTCGGCGACTTTGTGTCGGACCAGGTGGTGGCCCCAGTCAGGGAGACTTGCGCTCAGGCACTCGGTATGTCCACTCACCGTCCCGAGGGTAAGATGGGGATGAAGGGGTAGTGAGAAAAAAACAGTGTTTTTATAGCAACTTTTTTTTTTGGTAAAACTCAAATATTGCTCTAGTAGAAACATAGTTATATTTTCTTTACACTGTGATATCAACAATTGTTGAATATCAGTAAAGAATGTCCTGGAATTTAATGACAACCTTTTCTCTCCGTTTAAAAAGTTTGTCATCTAATACCGCTATGCTCATGACAGATATTCAACAGCTGTTGATATCACCACGCGAAGAAAATTAAATGATCATGTTTCTACTGTAGGAAGGTTTTATTCAGCGGTATTTCGGACAAACAGATGTTTACTATTAAAAAAATGCCAAAAGACTGGCCTTTTCTTTCGATCCTTCTATCCCTACTAATAAATATAGCTAACAATGTCTAATCTGAATTTTTAATTCACCTACAAATTCCAAATCTTATAAAACAAAGGAAAAATGGCGCCAAACTGCTGTATTAAATTTGACCTTGAAAGGAGGAGAGAAGGGCGAAGCCTACACACTCACATAATAATGTAATTGCTAAGGTATGCCTGGTCCCTGACCGTGACTTGATACAACAGGTGTATGAACATACTAGATAGAGCAGGCTTGTAACTGATTACATTCTATATTCTCGATATTCTCTTGTCCTACACGAAGGTGTATGGAACATAACATACACATCATTCTGCGATCAGACAATATGTCAGAAATTCAGAAGTGTTGCCTAAATGTGTGTCCTAGCGATGCTGTCAACTTTTTACCTGAGACAGAACCAAATAAGTCCACCTTAAACAATTGCTGGGTCACTTTACACTGCTACCACTGGACATAGAGGAACACAGCTCACACTTTACACTGCTGCTACTGGACAGAGGGGGAACACGGCTCACGCTTTACACTGCTGCTACTGGACAGAGGGGGAACACGGCTCACGCTTTACACTGCTGCTACTGGACAGAGGGGGAACACGGCTCACGCTTTACACTGCTGCTACTGGACAGAGGGGGAACACGGCTCACGCTTTACACTGCTGCTACTGGACAGAGAGGAACAAAGCTCACACTTTACACTGCTATCACTGTACAGAGAGTAGGCTAGTATACACTGCTATCACTGTACAGAGAGTAGACTAGTATATACAGCTATCACTGTACAGAGAGTAGGCTAGTATATACAGCTATCACTGGACAGAGAGTAGGCTAGTATATACAGCTATCACTGTACAGAGAGTAGGCTAGTATACACTGCTATCACTGTACAGAGAGTAGGCTAGTATACACTGCTGCCACTGGACAGAGAGTAGGCTAGTATACACTGCTGTCACTGTACAGAGAGTAGGCTAGTATATACAGCTATCACTGTACAGAGAGTAGGCTAGTATATACAGCTATCACTGGACAGAGAGTAGGCTAGTATATACAGCTATCACTGTACAGAGAGTAGGCTAGTATATACAGCTATCACTGTACAGAGAGTAGGCTAGTATATACAGCTATCACTGTACAGAGAGTAGGCTAGTATACACTGCTGCCACTGGACAGAGAGTAGGCTAGTATACACTGCTATCACTGTACAGAGAGTAGGCTAGTATATACAGCTATCACTGTACAGAGAGTAGGCTAGTATACACTGCTGTCACTGTACAGAGAGTAGGCTAGTATATACAGCTATCACTGTACAGAGAGTAGGCTAGTATACACTGCTATCACTGTACAGAGAGTAGGCTAGTATACACTGCTGTCACTGTACAGAGAGTAGGCTAGTATATACAGCTATCACTGTACAGAGAGTAGGCTAGTATACACTGCTGCCACTGGACAGAGAGTAGGCTAGTATACACTGCTATCACTGTACAGAGAGTAGGCTAGTATATACAGCTATCACTGTACAGAGAGTAGGCTAGTATATACAGCTATCACTGGACAGAGAGTAGGCTAGTATACACTGCTGTCACTGTACAGAGAGTAGGCTAGTATACACTGCTGTCACTGTACAGAGAGTAGGCTAGTATACACTGCTGTCACTGTACAGAGAGTAGGCTAGTATATACAGCTATCACTGTACAGAGAGTAGGCTAGTATATACAGCTATCACTGTACAGAGAGTAGGCTAGTATATACAGCTATCACTGGACAGAGAGTAGGCTAGTATATACAGCTATCACTGTACAGAGAGTAGGCTAGTATATACAGCTATCACTGTACAGAGAGTAGGCTAGTATATACAGCTATCACTGTACAGAGAGTAGGCTAGTATATACAGCTATCACTGTACAGAGAGTAGGCTAGTATATACAGCTATCACTGGACAGAAAGTAGGCTAGTATACACTGCTGCCACTGGACAGAGAGTAGGCTAGTATATACAGCTATCACTGTACAGAGAGTAGGCTAGTATTTACAGCTATCACTGTACAGAGAGTAGGCTAGTATATACAGCTATCACTGTACAGAGAGTAGGCTAGTATATACAGCTATCACTGGACAGAAAGTAGGCTAGTATACACTGTTGCCACTGGACAGAGAGTAGGCTAGTATATACAGCTATCACTGTACAGAGAGTAGGCTAGTATATACAGCTATCACTGGACAGAAAGTAGGCTAGTATACACTGTTGCCACTGGACAGAGAGTAGGCTAGTATATACAGCTATCACTGTACAGAGAGTAGGCTAGTATACACTGCTATCACTGTACAGAGAGTAGGCTAGTATACACTGCTGTCACTGTACAGAGAGTAGGCTAGTATACACTGCTATCAGTGGACAGAGAGTAGGCTAGTATACACTGCTGTCACTGTACAGAGAGTAGGCTAGTATACACTGCTATCACTGTACAGAGAGTAGGCTAGTATACACTGCTGTCACTGTACAGAGAGTAGGCTAGTATACACTGCTATCACTGTACAGAGAGTAGGCTAGTATACACTGCTGTCACTGTACAGAGAGTAGGCTAGTATACACTGCTGTCACTGTACAGAGAGTAGGCTAGTATATACAGCTATCACTGTACAGAGAGTAGGCTAGTATACACTGCTGTCACTGTACAGAGAGTAGGCTAGTATACACTGCTATCACTGTACAGAGAGTAGGCTAGTATACACTGCTGTCACTGTACAGAAAGTAGGCTAGTATACACTGCTGTCACTGTACAGAGAGTAGGCTAGTATACACTGCCGTCACTGTACAGAGAGTAAGATTGTTGCCTGGTTGCGGTCTCCAGGCTCAGTTCTCCACCTGATGGGTCGAGAGAGTGTGGACGGAGTACTGAGAGTGTTGGTGCAGTTGTTGAACCAGCAAGAGTGGGAGGCGAGACATGGAGGTCTCCTGGGACTCAAGTACCTGTTGGCTGTCAGGGAGGTATGTAGTCCATCAGGTGTGTTTCCACGACTGTCCTTATCTCGATACCAAGATATAACTAAGTATATCCTGAAAACTCTTCTATACACTAGGAGAGCGCAAGTACTCTAAAATTCAAGTTCAAGTGTCCTTTAATAGCGGTTCAAACGTGACTTGATTTTTTTTTTTTTATAAAACTCGAATTATTAAGATTTGTATCTTGAAATTTTCAGATTCATATCTGAACAAACTGAGTCATTCAATATTTCTTTTTGTCTGGTTAATTTTGTTATATTTGGAAGAAAATAAAGGAGAGGTGGATGGAAAACGTACAAAAGGGAACAGACACAAAATGGCTTTTACAATTAAAAGAAATATCTTTATATCTTTGTCTGGTTAAAAAATTAAAAACTTGCTTTAAATTTTAAAACTATATTAAACTTAAGTAACATTCTGAAATATTGAGATTGTTAAATATTTTTATCTATGTTTAAGATTGATTATTGAACCTATTACAAAAATTGAACTTAAAAATATTAGCGCAAAAAATATCTCCCAATATTACTAAACTCGAAGCCACCATTAAAACACGACTTGAACTTGAAGTAGAAATAGCACACCATCACTTAAAATTCACCCTCGTCTTCTTTGATAACTCGGGCCAATATCATCATCATCATCATCATCGTTGTTGACAGGATCTGGTGCGTCAGCTCCTCCCCGCGGCGTTCCCCCACATCCTGGAGGGACTAAGTGATCCCGTGGACGACGTGGGGGCTGTGGCAGCGTCCGCCCTCATCCCCGTGGCCCCCAACGTGGTCACAGAGCTCCCCGGACAAGTGGAGGCGACTGTTCAGAGGCTGTGGGACTTGTTACTTGACCAGGACGAGCTGGCGGCCGCCTGCAACAGTTTCATGGGACTATTGGCGGCCCTGCTCAGTCTTCCCGACACACACCTGCACATCACGTGAGTTCATTGTCTCGCCTGTTCTGGGTGGGTCCAGCATTGAATCTCACCCGGGGGTTTTTAGCTAGTTTTCACCTAAATTATTTCTCACTTTCGCTACACAAAAAAGCTTTAAGTAATTAAGGACTTCTTCTTTACAGAATGAGGCTGTGAATTAAATCTCACTTTTGTGTCACCATTTTCTCAACCCAAGTTGGAACTGTTTGTTAGAAAGGGAGGAATAGAGAAGGTCCCCTTTATTTAATATTGATATTATATTTGATTGAGTTTCGCAATATGCCACATTGAGGAGCGCAGGATATTATCAAGACATGGAGCGCACTAACTGTAACTCTTTCCCCCCCCCCCCCTCAGGCGACAACCCCTCTGTGAAGTGGTCCCACGCCTCTGGCCGTTCCTTTCTCACAGCACTTCGTCGGTGCGCCGCGCCACGCTGCAAACCCTTCACACCCTGACCAACCAGGAGTCTGCGGCGGGGCACCGGGATTGTGGGGATCAGTGGACTCCACCCCTGTTGCAGGACGCTCTGAGACACATTTTCCAGAGGACGCTGGTGGAGCCCTTGACTGAAATACAAGACCTGGCCGAGAAGGTGACTCCTTATATCCTATTTCTGTAGAGAATAATACACTTTTCAATTCGAATTGAACTCGAATCAAATATATAAAATATTCCTGAAGCCGGATCAAAGCTTGAATATTTTTCATTAATTGTTTTATGCTTGTCACAATATTGTACTGCAGTTATTTACACAACTTTATGCACTAAAATCACCTCGACAATGATTTATTGCACAATTGTTTGTAATATCTAATTATAATCTGATAACTTAACATGCAATTCATTAACTTCAAACTACCTATTTCTTATGAATGATAATCAATTTTGTACAAAACAGAATATAAATTATTGAACATAAATAATATTGTATTTTAGCTGTCAATACTTTTATTGTCGAGGCTTGGAAATTGTTATATGGATGTGAAGTGTGGGTTTGTAAGTAGAAACAAGAGCAAGGTGAATGTGGCTGGAATGAGATGTCTTAAGAAATGTATGTGTAAAAACTCGTATGGACAGAGTCACTCATGAATGGGTGCTCAAGGAGTGTAGTTTGAAAGGGAATACAACAGGTCAATGTGAAAGAAGCGTCTTGTGTTGGTTTAGTAACGTTGAGAGGCTGAGTGTGGATCGAGTGACGAAGCAAATATATGTAGGTAGAGTGTGTGGATCAAAAGGAAGGGGTAGTTGATGTAAGACTTGGCTAAATGTCGTGGACTAATGTGTGAAAAAGAGAAACATTAAGAGTTCTAAGTATAAAAGAGCATGTGTGACTCTGTGTATGGATGTTGTTGAAGAGAAGGGAGTATGCAAGGATAGGGAAGTTTGGAGAAAGTTAGTGAGGATGGATTAGGTACGGAGTTGTATGCACAATTTCTTGCCTATCCTGTAAGGTAACAGTGTGATTATCTATGTATGTGTATATGTAGTAATTGTCAAAGATATCTCTTATTTTCAAAGCAAAGTTAAAGCTTCATACACCCTTATAATGTATTCTAATATTCCTGCTGGGCAAGTTGCCCCCATCGTGTCGACTTGCCCAATTTGTGCCCCAGTAAAGGTTCTTCTCGCATGTCCAGGTGTGGGGTAATCTCATCCGCTACTCTAGTCTCCAAGAACTCCTTCTGGCCTCCTGCCCCTTTGTTAGCACCTGGCTGTGTCTGACTATGCAACCCGCCAAGCTCGCTATCGACCCCGCCCTACTCGTTCACAGCAAAACCTCGCTCAGGGTGAGTCTAATTGAAACTCTTGTACTTGAGACAGAACTGACAACGCTAGAGAGTCATGACATTGTTTTCTTGCACGTTCATTTCAGGAGCGCTCTGGAGAACGCTTGACCCGACGTCCTCGTGCGTTCGCCCCTCTGGAGAGTAACTGTGGCAACAGCGGTGGTGTGGAGGGGGGTATCGCTGGTGCGGGGGCTGGGCTCAAGTGCGAGCAGAAGCTGTACCTGGGGGGTTCTGAGACCACGCCCCTTGCCACGAGGGAGAGTAACGTCATGAGGGCCCGCTGCATGGCGAGTAGGATGTTAGGTGAGTCTCCTCGCCCTACACTTCCTGACGTGCTGGACTCGTCTATAAACCAGGACAACATCTCAACTAGTTAGTTTCTCCCCTGGTGGCGGTATTTGTAACTCTTGTCTCACTGCCCTGTGTCCCCAGGTTTGCTGTCGTGCTACATAGTCCAACCTGCCCCAGGCATAGTCTACACCCCCGACGTGGAGTCCCCGGTCGACAGCTATGTCAAGGTTCTACTTGTGTACCTGAACTCTAAGTCGGCTCTACAGCGCATGGTGGTGGGACTGGTGATTGCTGAGTGGGCCAGGCTCGACACCCTCACCACAGCATGCCCGGAGACCCTCAAGGTAGCCCCACACGTCCACATTTCGTGGGGCATGTTTTTACAAACGACTACCAAAACATATTTAAAGTTCATTAGTATTTACTTACTCTATAGCATTTAGAACTAGAGAGTTCATTGTCGCACTTAACAAAAGTACACCACCTATCTCTATCTACCAACCGAGATTTGAACCCCAATCTCTCTGTCATAGTCCAACACGAGAGTAACACTTTAGACCATGCAACCACCGAAGCAGTTATTGATTTGTTAATGGGTTTGATACTTCTGAACCAGGCAATTAGGTCGTTTGACTCTAGTTTAATGAAGTAGGGTGTGGTATCTCCCCAAACCATGTCTGAGGGATCCCCATCATATTTCAGATGCAGGTGTTATCAAATATTGGGAATTTTAAGTACGACTTTCCAAGATTAAGGACATTTCCAAAAATTATCTAATAACACCATCAGCAATGGTATTTTCTGAAGGAAGTACAGCTGGTCTAACGTTTGATAGAAAACAAAATTGTTTGAACCCTGAACATGTTAAAATTCTTGTTTTTTTTTTTAATAAAAACCTTAAAGATAAAACAACTATTGCTTGTGGTTCATTTGCAGTTTTATTTGCTACAAATACTTTAAGCTAATATAGTTTTAACTTTTTTATATCTCTTACAATTTAAAAATTAAGTGCGATGTCTGCAATCATCTTGTTTGTTTACTTGTTACCAGTTCATGTTTTCTTTCCATGTCATTAATTCAAAACAGTGACATTTCATGTACTCGAACTATATGTTTGGATCCATTAATGGCCCTCTTTAGTTAATTTAAGAGACTTGTGTTTTTGACACTCATTTATTACAGGGTTGTGGAGTCTGAAGCATTTTTGGGTGGAGTCAAGGTTGGAGTAGGTAAATATGTAGGTACCAACTTCGGCTTAAAAAAAACCTAATAATGTTATAACAATATTATTACTTAAGACCGTAATTTTGATTGACAAATGTATTAGAATATAAATTCCCTATGTCAAAGAAGCTTCCCATGAAGTCATTTTATAGAAGCATTTTACTGGAGTAAATTTGTTATTACTAATTAATATACATTAGCCATTTAAGGAGTAGTCTGATTCGAATACTTGGCCTAGAAACTCCACAACCCTGGTATTAAAATTGATTCCATGACAGTAAGAAAGTATCGAGGCATCAAGTTAGACATCCTTTCAAAGAAAAACACTGTAAAGTGATCTAATGTAAGTGATATTGGAGGAAAAAGTAAACAAGAGGGACCAATATTGGACTAATGTCTGATGTGTGCCCCCCAGTGCCGGCTGCACCAGTGCCTGTCGGAGTGCGTGTACTTTGACGAGATCGCGGTGTCCTTCACGAAGCTTCTACAAGAGGCCAAGGACTTTGTAGCGATGCTGAAGCACTACAAGCTTCCTCTGGACTGCGCAGGGTACGACGGCACCTCTGTATTGACGCTCGACCAGATCCAGCAGCTGAGCGGGCCAACGGCCCAACGGCTGCTCTCGGCCCATCGTCTGAAACCCCGAGCTGCCGAGACTCTGGAGGAGAGAAGGAAGGCCATTCAGAGCGCTGTGTCCGAGACCAGCTCCAATCACCTGCTGCTCAACATATCGTGAGTTACAACACTTGCAACTAGAGATGTCACTCCTCGCTGCATCCATCCTTGTTTAGTTATCTCTCATAATGTAATGTAGCTGAGAAGTGTAGATACCAGAACAGATCACTGAAATCAGCCATTCCTAATGTATTGTCAAGAGTAAGTTATGTTTCCTGTGCCGTAGTGTAGTGATGCGTTGTGTGTTACAGGACGCAGGCTGCGCTAGCCGGGGCTGTGACCATGTTGCGGATACTCCCCGACAAGCTCAATCCGGTGGTTAAGCCCCTGATGGAATCTGTGAAGCGTGAGGACAATGAGCAGCTCCAGGAACTGGCCGCCGAGCACTTGGCCAGGCTGGTGGAGCTCTGTGTGGAGCGTAGCCCTTGCCCCAACGCCAAGATCGTTTCCAACCTCTGCACCTTTCTGTGCTGCGACCACGAGTTCACGCCCAAGATACAGGTGCGTTGGATTGGATTGGTTTATTTATAGGGGTGTGAACAACGCAGTTGCTACACACGGCGTGTTTGTTTGTCCGCAGTTTGCCGCAGGGGAGGGCGACAGCGGGGTGGAGAGCACAGGAGACAACTCTCGCACCGGGACCCCTACTGGCTTCAACACTGACAACTACACAGGGATCCTCACTCTGACCAACCAGCAGCGCTCTGCAGAGAGAGCGGTGCTCCGACGCTCCAACTCGACCGGAGGCAGAGGGCCTGGCCGACCCCCACTGACAGACATACCCCTTGAGGAGCTGTTTGCCATAGAGGACAGCACGGCCAAGCTCAACAAGATACAGAGAAGAGGGGCAGCCTTCGCCCTCACTGCCATCGCCGCACATTTCGCCTCCAACCTGCACAGCCGGCTGCCCAAACTCTGGGAGGTGATGATCGTCCAGCTGAGCGAGGCGGTGGACTTTGCCACCTTCGGTGAGTCTTCCGGTAGAAAATATAGATGTCACAGTTTTTGGTACTATATATCTTGATCCTTATATTTTAGTCTTTATTTTGTTTCAACGTTTACAATTTCAATCCTTCTTCATTCATCCAATTCACACACATTAAAAAAAATACTTAAGGTATTTAATGTGCTGTTTATGAACCGACCGATGATACCAGAACATGACTTATAAACTAATTTAAATCTAGAACAGACACAACATCCAGCTTTTCATCACTTTTAGAGCAGAAACCCACTCTAGCCAATGATAAATTCTCACATTACAATTATGTTATTTACAAAGGAAAAATGGCGCCAAATGGCTGTATTAAATTAAACATTGAAAGATGGATTTAAAGGCCAGGGCTACACATTTTCCAGAAAACTGTAGTTCTTGCCCTTCTACCCACCTCTTAATGTGTAAATTTAAATTTTGTTTACTTATATTGTAATGTGGTTGAAAAACCCCCTAAGAAGTGTAGATTGTAAAAACAATTCCTTAACAAAGCAGCCCCCACTTGATTTCCACAAGCTGACTCTAAGTAAACGCAATCTCCCGTTAAAAAAGGTGAAACAGCAAAGTACTACTAATGTTTACAATGAAACATTATCTTTACTTAGAACATTGGCTTTTTGTTTGGTTGGATGCCATCAGTATATCCTGGCGACCGACACCTTAACTCGGTCAATAACTTGTATAGGGATGAATTAACAGCCGGGGGGCTGGATGTTGTGCTTGTCCTAGTCTTAAGCTATATTATAAGTCATATGAAGCTATGACAGGCCTAGCAAGCCGGTAGTGGAGAATATATGGCTTCAATAAAAAACTGACCACAGGCTGGAAACAGTAGTGGATGGAAAAACAAGTGTTTCCTGGCGTTTGAGAGCTAAGAGTCGAGCCTGACGTATGTGCTTATAACGTTGATGTGTTCCAGATCCGTCGTTGCTGGTGAACAACGACCAGGGGGCAGAGGACCTGGTGTCTAGTCTACAAGTGCTGGAGGTCACTTGTCCTGCCTTGCACACGGATCTCCTCAGCCAGGTACAAAACTGTGCATCTTGAAATAGTTCAATCAGAGGAGCATTTAAATTGAAAACATTAAGTGTACCCCGCATCAGTTTGGGGGAAAGAGTGGACAACCGTTTAAGGAAAACCACTCTCAATACACCCGACCGGGATTGAACCCTGGATCTCTTCGTGATTGGCAGGCCAGTATATTTCGATAGTAGCGCCTTAGACCATTCAACCACCGAAGCAGGTTATAGACATAATTCAGGGGTGATAATAGATATCTATATTTGGTGTTTACAAAATATATTATATTAGCATTTTCAAAAATTAAAAGCTATGTGAAGAATTGTATCTTTTAGTGAATAACAATACTACACTGGATATCATATCTGAGGGAACTTTATAGCTACCATTGCGAAACAGCTTTATATCATATCATTCTCTTGTTTACTTGAGTTCAATCTCCCCTCAAGTTTCAAACTTCTTAACCTAACACAACACCTCCTGACATAACTGAAAGAGAGGAGCTTTGGCAATAGGTAACCGAGAGAGAGAGGGAAAATGACTCTTCATAAAACCTGCAGTTACCTCAGAGGTGTAATGTTCTCTTTAAGGCGACGACTCTTCAGCTGTCATCATCATCATGAACTGTTTCCAGCCCGTCCTTCCATCATTCCATCATGCTTCTCTCTCTCTCTCTCTCTCTCTCTCTCTCTCTCTCTTAGAGACACACACACACACACACACACACTTACACTTACACTTACACTTGCTGTTATCTGCTCCTTCCATCTCTCTATTTGTCTCCCCTGCGGTACTGTCCCTTCAAACTTAAAACTCCAATAATCTCCTGTCTACTAAACTTTCACACAACTTTCATATTTCTTCCTCCTCCTTTATACGTACACTTAAAAGTCAGCAGTCCTACCTTGACTGGTTCCACTATGGTGGTGTTTATATTATAGGGCCATAGTGTAATACTTAGTGGTAAGATTGCTATCTTCCAGGGTAGATGGGGGTATAAACACATTTATTGGGTGAACAAAGGAAAAACGGTTGTAATAAATAAAACATTGTAAGGAGGATATGAGGGCTAGACCTACACACTTGCTGCCATTGTCCGGTCGGGGTTTTACTCTCTTCTGGGACTGATGTACCCTGAACATTACATTATTGTGTGTTTTAATTGTGAACTTTGATGCCTATAGTTTTCTGGTGAGTGAGTAGGCCTTGCCCTTTCTATCTCTTTTCAATGTCAAATTTTCTGGGTGAAATAATTATCTTCTAGTACTAGATTTTTGCGAGTGAGGAGAGGAATGCTGGGTGGAAAGAGTGAGATGGAAGCATTTTATAAACTGTCCTGATCAAAGACTGTTGATGATGACGACGGCCAGATTAAGTAAACTGCGACTGGTGATATTTGTTGTATCTTTGCCCCCCGAATCAACAGAGCTTTTCATTGGTCGTTGCAGGTGTTGAAGTACCTTCCTCGGCTGTGCTTGTTGTTGACCCACCCCTACCGCGCCGTGCGTCACATGGCGGCCCGATGCCTGGGGGCTTTGGCGGCGCTAAGCTCTGTGCCCGTCATGACACACGTTGTGGATCAAGTGCTGCCCCTGCTGGGGACTATCGACTCTGACATCAACAGACAGGGTGCGGTGGAGGCCCTGGCTTGCATCGTAGAACATCTAAAGCTCAGGGTAGTGCCCTACATAGTGCTGCTGGTGGTCCCTCTCTTGGGTGAGTGCTACTCGCACTTTGTTAGAATTACGTACCTTTCTTTAAATGAATGATTGACAGCAAAATACTAGCAGATAACATATATTAATTAAAATTACAGTGGATGAAACACAAATATGGATTTATTTTAACCATAAAAACAGGAAAAGAAGCCATTAAATTGTGTGAATAGTTAAATGTTCTCTAGCTTTGAAACTTCTTAAAGGCTCTCTGGGTTTTAATGACCTTTAAATATTCTCTCTTTATAACACCCTTTAATATCTACTCCCTGTCTGGATCTCTAACAACAGACAGGCTGACCTAGGGTTGAATGTATCTGTCCTTCACCAAATCTTTCAAGCTCACTTGCTTGCTGAACCTAACAAATAACTGTTGATAGACAGAGCTCAATGAGTTGCTCACTTCCGCACTTGTTTGTCTCGCAATATCTACTGTAACACGAAGTGGACTTTGTTTTCCACCTGAAACTTAACAGGAAATATCCATTCCCGCCAGACTTACGAGGAGGGATAAATTCCCGAGATTTTGGGATCCTACCCACCCCTAGTAAATATTGTACGCAGTCGTACTTGCTTTGTGAACGGCGCCTGAGTAAAACTTGTGTGCAATCAATGTGTATGTCATGTGCACACTAATATTAGTGCTATGCGCTTCTAACACTGGTCAATGTGCTCAGGCCGCATGAGCGACCAGAACCAGCCTGTGCGACTCATGGCGACACACTGTTTCGCCACGCTGATCCAACTGATGCCCCTGGACGGTGGGGTCCCCGACCCACCTAACCTAACTTCCCAGTTGGCCCAGCACAAGGCCCGGGAACGGAGATTCCTGGAGCAGCTCTTCAACCCCAAGTCCATTGAGAACTACAAGGTTCCTGTGTCTATTCGGGCAGAGCTGCGGTGCTACCAACAGGTACAACACGCTACCTTGGTTTGACTGAGGATCCTTGGAAACAAGTGTGGGTAGGACTTAGTCTAGGTAAGGATCCTTGGAAACAAGTGTGGGTAGGACTTAGTCTAGGTAAGGATCCTTGGAAACAAGTGTGGGTAAGGACTTAGTCTAGGTAAGGATCCATGGAAACAAGTGTGGGTAGGACTTAGTCTAGGTAAGGTTCCTTGGAAACAAGTGTGTGTAGGACTTAGTTTAGGTAAGGATCCTTGGAAACAAGTGTGGGTAGGACTTAGTCTAGGTAAGGATCCTTGGAAACAAGTGTGGGTAAGGACTTAGTCTAGGTAAGGATCCATGGAAACAAGTGTGGGTAGGACTTAGTCTAGGTAAGGATCCTTGGAAACAAGTGTGGGTAGGACTTAGTTTAGGTAAGGATCCTTGGAAACAAGTGTGGGTAAGGACTTAGTCTAGGTAAGGATCCCTGGAAACAAGTGTGGGTAGGACTTAGTTTAGGTAAGGATCCCTGGAAACAAGTGTGGGTAGGACTTAGTTTAGGTAAGGATCCCTGGAAACAAGTGTGGGTAGGACTTAGTTTAGGTAAGGATCCTTGGAAACAAGTGTGGGTAAGGACTTAGTTTAGGTAAGGATCCTTGGAAACAAGTGTGGGTAGGACTTAGTTTAGGTAAGGATCCTTGGAAACAAGTGTGGGTAGGACTTAGTTTAGGTAAGGATCCTTGGAAACAAGTGTGGGTAGGACTTAGTTTAGGTAAGGATCCTTGGAAACAAGTGTGGGTAGGACTTAGTTTAGGTAAGGATCCTTGGAAACAAGTGTGGGTAGGACTTAGTTTAGGTAAGGATCCTTGGAAACAAGTGTGGGTAGGACTTAGTTTAGGTAAGGATCCTTGGAAACAAGTGTGGGTAGGACTTAGTTTAGGTAAGGATCCTTGGAAACAAGTGGGTAGGACTTAGTCTAGGTAAGGATCCCTGGAAACAAGTGTGGGTAGGACTTAGTTTAGGTAAGGATCCCTGGAAACAAGTGTGGGTAGGACTTAGTTTAGGTAAGGATCCTTGGAAACAAGTGTGGGTAGGACTTAGTTTAGGTAAGGATCCTTGGAAACAAGTGGGTAGGACTTAGTTTAGGTAAGGATCCTTGGAAACAAGTGTGGGTAGGACTTAGTTTAGGTAAGGATCCTTGGAAACAAGTGTGGGTAGGACTTAGTTTAGGTAAGGATCCTTGGAAACAAGTGTGGGTAGGACTTAGTTTAGGTAAGGATCCTTGGAAACAAGTGTGGGTAAGGACTTAGTCTAGGTAAGGATCCTTGGAAACAAGTGTGGGTAAGGACTTAGTTTAGGTAAGGATCCTTGGAAACAAGTGGGTAGGACTTAGTTTAGGTAAGGATCCTTGGAAACAAGTGTGGGTAGGACTTAGTTTAGGTAAGGATCCTTGGAAACAAGTGTGGGTAGGACTTAGTTTAGGTAAGGATCCTTGGAAACAAGTGTGGGTAAGGACTTAGTTTAGGTAAGGATCCTTGGAAACAAGTGGGTAGGACTTAGTTTAGGTAAGGATCCCTGGAAACAAGTGTGGGTAGGACTTAGTTTAGGTAAGGATCCTTGGAAACAAGTGTGGGTAGCCGAAAGACTGGAAGCTCGGGGATAACTTTGTTTGTTTAAGGAAACCAAAAGACTCGAATCTCATTTTAATCTGAACATACATATTCACATCAAGAAACATCAATTACATTATTTATTTATTTGAAAGAGCATCCATTTTATTTTATATTTTGCAACCAAAGATAATAATAGAAGGAAGCACTGCTGTTTTGCTATCACTGCATCTTAATACCTGTGCAGGTTAAATGCATATACTAATTACACTAATAAGTTAAGAGATGAGGCAGGTTAAATTTAGAGGAAGTGTTCTTGAATTTACAAGGAGGTAAAGTGGGAAAATCACTTTTTGTACACCTGACCGGCATTCAAACCTCGACCTCCCCGTCATCGGCAGTCTAGTCTATTGCGAGAGTGACGCCTTAGACCATGCAGCCACTGAAGCAGTTTCCATTCTTTACCTATTTCCTTTTCCTCTCGTTTGTCTCCCCCACCCCCCTTCCCCGTCTTTTAGGAAGTTTTGTTGTGCGTTTCACACTCCCCCCTGATGAGTTCCGACAGAATGAAACCTAGGTCGGGGGATTGGGCAGTAACAATCAATATTCTTAGAGAAGCAACCACTACCTCTTTGTCCAGTGGCAGCAGTGTAAAGTGTGAACTGTGTTCGTTCCTTTTATATGTTTCTATACCTTCTTACAAATATAACAAATTATAATTATAAGAGAAATGTCAACTGCTTTGTTGTGGAATTGTAGTTTTCTTGAGCGAGTGTGTCAAACTTAAAACATCTTGGTTACTAATAATCATGAAGCCATTTGGCCTCCTCTTTGTTAAACATTATCTACTAATTTATTACAGTTCTATTGCTAGCAAACTTTTTACCAACCTGAGCATTGTAAAAGTTTCTATTTGTTATGTTGTTTGACCTGCAGTCAGGTGTGAACTGGTTGGCGTTCCTGAACAAGTACAAACTTCACGGGATCTTGTGTGATGACATGGGCCTGGGTAAAACTCTCCAGTCTATCTGTATCCTGGCGGGCGACCACTTCTACAGACACCAGCACTATCTGGTAACTCGACAGATGCAACCCGTCCTCAATTTAAATGTTGATTGTTAATTTATGTTCAATTACTGCCACTATAAGCTCTTATGTGTGCTACAAATTAATATTCATATGACAGGAATTTTCGGTGGCCGCATGGTCTAACACGCTACACGTGTGTTTGGCTAGACTGCCTGAAACAGGGAGATTGTAGTTCGATTACTGTTGGAGGTACTGAGGGTGACTTTCTCTTTCCCTCCACATTAATGCAGGTGCATTTCCTTTAAATTAAACCTTCCTAAGCCTTAACCCATTAAGGGGACTGGTATATAAGAGTGTAACCTGCGTCTTACATATTCAGGTTATACGCATGTTTGATAATTACTCTAATGGAGTAAGGATGAGGAAGGAAGAATTTTACAGGTAGTTTCCCTGCATTTTCGTCGAAGCAGAGTGGGAAATTATATAGGAAAAACCACCTTCAGTGGACCCAAACCGATATTCGAACCCCTATCCTCCCTGTTTTCATCAGACCAGTCTAAAATTGACCTTGAGAATTACCTTGTCCCACTCACAACTGCTGCAATACAGCTTTCATAGCCGCAGAACAAAATAAGGCTGTCTGCCAAGAGCGTAACATTGATGAGTCACTATCACCTGACATGTGGCAGCAAGGGGTGGCCTGAGTCCAGCTCTTAGAGCCAGGCTAGGACTCCCTACCATCATCATCGACAACTATATCTTGGCCTCCCTTGCAATATTTTCCCTCCAAACTTCATCTCCAAACTTCTCCTCGCTATCCTCACCGCACCGACTAACACTACCCTGTGAAACTGTCAGGACCAGTCCAGAGGTTGAGTTGTACACGACCGTTGACTACATTTGTTGCAGAAGACACGCAGTCCTGATTGCGTGCCGCTACCATCCATTGTGATCTGTCCCCCGACCCTGACAGGTCACTGGGTGTACGAGGTCAACAAGTTCCTACCAGATCAGTTCCTCTATCCCTTGCAGTACGTGGGGCCCCCCGCCGAGAGGGACAAGTAAGTGCTTCTCTCTTTGGAAACATCTCGGTACTGGTCTCGTGTATTGTACAAACTCTCCAGATTGTGGACACTTGCTCCGCGATAACAGGAAACTGACGGCTTGACGCCACCGACCGATCTACTTCCATACAGGTTCTACTGTCGTCAGTTTGTTTCCAAACACGGTGCACCGTGATCTTCATATACCTCTAGCCATGCTGCCATAATCCAGTCTGTGTTTTATTCTATTCTGCTGAAGAAAATGACATAATAATGTGTTTTATTGTGTTTTATTGGTGAATATTGAGGCCTACAGTTTTCTGATGAGTGTGTGGGTCTTGCCCTTTTATCCTCCTTTCAATATTAAATTTAAAATAGCTGTTTGGCGCCATTTTCCTTTATCCAAACAGTCTGTTATACCTGCTTGGTGTAACGAACTAGGAGTAAGATTGTTAGTGGGTTTGACTCCTCCGAGGATTACACTGTGTTTGTTGCCCCCCAGGATGAGGTCGCTGGTGGGGAAACATAACCTGGTGGTGGCCTCCTACGACATTGTGAGGAAAGACATAGATTTCTTCAGCTCCATTAAGTGGAACTATTGCATCCTGGACGAGGGCCACGTCATCAAGAACGGCAAGACCAAGGTAAACTGTTGTGAACTACTTAGAATGAAACCTAGGTCAGGGGATTGAGCTGTCACTACCTCTTTGTCCAGTGACAGCGGTGTTCCTTTTATTTTATATGTTTCTTTCCATCTTACTGTGACTTCTTATTATAATACAAATCTTAATATTGTGTGATAAATAAAATGATAGAATATTAGGAAAATGGTAGAGCACAAATAAAAGTAACAACACTGACACATATTTACACACACTTCAATATTTCGATGCTATTGTAGCATCTTCCTCAGGAAGTCTAATTACTACTAATTACTACATGCTACAATAGCATCGAAATATTGAAGTGTGTGTAAATATGTGTCAGTGTTGTTACTTTTATTTGTGCTCTACCATTTTCCTAATATTCTATCATTTTATTTATCACTAAATGTTTTTGCTCAATGCACTTTTTTCATATATAAAAATCTTAATATTGGAAAGTTTAAAATTCTATTTGAAATTAATATCTAAAAAATCCTAAATTTGGATTCATTGGGTTTATTTCGTGTTATTAAAGTCTCTAATTCATGTTTGTTTAACATATTAATATAATCGGACTGGAAACAGTTGCTCGGTAGAGTGACTAGAGAAATTAACTTGAGTTCCAGGTCTTTAAAGGCATCACATGGGTCACAGTTGTTGGTCATGCAGAATATATTGTATTTTAAAAAAAGTAGCTAAGGCCACCTTTTTGTTAATACTAAACAACATTGCACTTTTATTAAAAAGTGGGGTAGTCTTTATTTGATGGTTCACCTTTTGAAGTTAAGGATATTGATTACATTTTTATTTCAGTGTACCTATCTAAAATGTTTGTTGACATTTTTTTTAAAAATATTTTAATATTGAATTGGATTCAAGAACTTATCTTAATAGAATATTCTAAACAAATTTGATTTTAAACATTGTCATAGTAAAGCCAAAATATTTTATTTGAACAAGGGATGCAACTACTCAAATATTCTAGTTTTAGTAGCTGTTCGGACTCGATGATTTTTATATAACTGGAAAAATTTAACTACTCGAAAAAAACTTACGAAATGGTCTTGACATTATTATTTATCAAATGTTTTATTTCAAATTAATTTCTTTTAATATTACATTTTAATTTAATAAATCAGGTCATCACAACATGTATTCATATGTATTCATATTAATATCAATTTTGAGTTTAAATATCAGCTCAGAATGTAAATACGGGGGCCTTAAAAAGGGAGGACCAGAGAAAATTAGTTTTGCAGCCATCCTGAAAGTATTTAATATAAATCTAGTATCTTAGCATTCAATATTTTTACTGGAAAAGCTTGGTAATTGTCGATGCAAAGTGGAAGCTAATATTTGTTCATAAGTCAAGTCCAAGCACGCCTGTATAATCTAGTACGGTGATGTAATTGCAGTCGTCCAAGGCCATCAAGCAGCTGACGGCCAATCACCGCCTGATCCTCTCTGGCACCCCCATACAGAACAACGTCCTAGAGCTGTGGTCCCTGTTTGACTTCCTCATGCCAGGCTTCCTCGGCACCGAGAAACAGTTCACTGCTCGCTACAGCAAGCCCATCTTGGCGAGCAGGGACGCCAAGAGCTCGCCCAAGGAACAAGAAGCAGGTGAGTTTGCTTGGTCGAATACATTTTATCTCTGAAACTTCTACTTGTGATTTGTTTTATAGCTCTAATGTTGCTGCCCCAATATATTTATAGTACAAACAACCAGACCCCAGACCAGTGATTTAACACTTGTAATGAATGTTATAATGAATGGAATTGAATGAGTTTTGGATTCGTAAACTAATGAACTCACCCTGGTTAAATTAATGTTCTGGGGTCTGGTTTGCTTGCCCATTGATTTCTCTAGTCGCGCCGCTCCCCTTCTCCACTAAAAGGCTATCCACCATGTTGTATTCCGTAACTCGAGCGTGGTTGTGTTTGTTGCCACTAGGTGCGCTGGCCATGGAAGCTCTTCACCGCCAGGTCCTGCCGTTTCTCCTGCGCAGGATGAAGGAGGATGTCCTTCAGGATCTCCCTCCCAAGATAACACAGGTCAGGAGTTCTCCCCCGGGACATTACCAATAATGGCTGTTTCACACAATAGTGTCTGCTGAGGGTGTCTCTTTTTAATTTCTGCATAGTTGGGTCCTCTGAATTCCTTAATCTCACCAGTTGGTAGGGGTGGGAGAAGCTTCAGAAAAAATGTTGGCCTGCTCTCTTACGAGGCTTCACCAAATATTGACAACTGAAATACTAAATTAATGCTCTCTACGAGGCTTCACCAAATATTGACAGCTGAAATACTAAATTAATGCTCTCTTACGAGGCTTCACCAAATATTGACAGCTGAAATACTAAATTAATGCTCTCTTACGAGGCTTCACCAAATATTGACAGCTGAAATACTAAATTAATGCTCTCTTACGAGGCTTCACCAAATATTGACAGCTGAAATACTAAATTAATGCTCTCTTACGAGGCTTCACCAAATATTGACAGCTGAAATACTAATTAATGCTCTCTTACGAGGCTTCACCAATATTGACAGATGAAATACTAAATTCTTGTAATTTACTTCCATTCTAACACGTTACTTACATTACAAATTGATATTCACATGGAAATATCTGAAGAGATAGAATTGCGTGTTGTGGTAGTAAATTGATTTATCAGATTAAAACAAAACATTACAAATAATTGTGTAATAAAACATTGTCCAGGTGATTTTATTGCAAACAATTATATAAACAATAACAATATATTTTGTAAAGTATAAAACCATTAACAACAAATATTTAATATATTATATTTGAGTTTGCTTTGAATTTAAAAAAAAGTGGGCTTTGTACACACCTAATGATTGGGAATTGAAAGGGCAGGCTCCCATCTTACCTTTGTGGGTGTTCATGGGTCTTTACGAGCTAGCTTCAACTGCTACACACCTCTTCATATTAATTCCAAGACAAGAGACCATTTACTGCTTCAAGCTTGAGTCACACATTTGCTGACAATAGAGCGCTGAATGACATGTGTTGGCCCATGATGCTTTGCAACACACACTGGAAACAGCTGATTACCAACATGGTCCTATTTTCTACTGGATAAACAAATCTCTCGGCTTAATATCCCAATGGATGTTTTCAAATTATTATGTGTTGTGTCGCGATACAGAAAAAGAATTACACCCGCTTTCCATTTAACGAGTTATTTAAATTCATTTTACAGCTGAGTAGTTTCAGCATCGAGTCTCCAGAGTTTATGTTGCCGTGGAGTAAAGAGATAGCTGAAGTTATTTCAATTCGCTCCGAGCAGACATTGTTGATGTGACTGTAGTGTTGTGATTGGCTTTGAGCTCGCCACATGGTTACGTTTCTGTTCTTGTTTTCCCTAGGACTACTACTGCGAGTTGAGCCCCCTCCAGGAGAGGCTGTACGAGGACTTCGCTCGGTCCCACGCTCACCAGTCTCTGCAGGAGAGTCTGTCTGGCAGGGGTACACCGGCTCATAGACAGGGGAACACGCACATCTTCCAGGTACACACATTGGGGGTCTACAGAGTGTCACCAAACAGTATAACAACTCTCTCATATATACACTTAACTCTGTCTTGTGTTTTGTTTGGAGCAGGCTTTGAGGTACCTCCAGAATGTGTGCAACCACCCCAAGTTAGCCCTCACCCCCCAACACCCTGAGTACGAGAGGGTGTCGGGACAGCTTCACCAAGAGAACAGCAGCCTTGCTGATATCAACCATGCCGCTAAACTTCCTGCACTCAGGTATGCTGCGCTCGAGTGCTTCTTACATTCACATAACCAGGGAAACTAGCCTGTGCCATGGTGGCCGAGTACTCTCAGCTCAGGCAGTGGGAACTTTCAAATAGGAGAACAGGACACTTTGCACCGTTGACAACCTTATAAAGTGAAACCAATCAACAACTATGATGGGTTGGCGCTCACAATTAATAGCTTGGGACAAAGATTGGATTATTTCTAATAATAAAAACAAAATTGCTGTCCAAATAGCAGCCATACAACCAACAAAAACAAAAGAAAAAGTACAGTTGACAGTTTTCAGCTTTCGTCACCAGATCACACCACCATCCTTTCACAACGTCTCGATTTATAGACAGTCACAATATAATACTTTCATATAGTATATCATCTACTAATCACAGTTTCGTCGTATTTTTAGCCAGTAACACACTAATGACCATTTAAAACTGTGGAACATTCTTCACCTCGTAAAAGTGACTATCTCCCTTAAGTTGCCTGTATGTGCTGAGCTGTATGTATGTCTTGTCGAGTGCTGAGCTGTATGTGTGTGTTGTCGAGTGCTGAGCTGTATGTGTGTGTTGTCGAGTGCTGAGCTGTATGTGTGTGTTGTCGAGTGCTGAGCTGTATGTGTGTGTTGTCGAGTGCTGAGCTGTATGTGTGTGTTGTCGAGTGCTGAGCTGTATGTGTGTGTTGTCGAGTGCTGAGCTGTATGTGTGTGTTGTCGAGTGCTGAGCTGTATGTGTGTATTGTCGAGTGCTGAGCTGTATGTGTGTCTTGTCGAGTGCTGAGCTGTATGTGTGTATTGTCGAGTGCTGAGCTGTTTATATGTGTTGTCGAGTGCTGAGCTGTTTATATGTGTTGTCGAGTGCTGAGCTGTATATATGTGTTGTCGAGTGCTGAGCTGTATGTGTGTATTGTCGAGTGCTGAGCTGTATATTTTGTTGCTGTTGCTTCGCAGGCAACTCCTGCTGGACTGTGGTATCGGAGTGCCTCTGACCGAGCATCCTGGGGAGCTGGTCATCAACCAACACAGGGCCCTCATCTTCTGTCAACTCAAGGCGATGCTCGACATTATAGAGAATGATCTTTTCAAGTAAGTGCCGAGGCAACCGTTGCCATTGTCACATGACATGACGACTTAGACTCTATGCGTCAGTTGTCTCACAAAGAGTGATATTATCTGTCCAGGCGTCATATGGCGACTGTGAGCTACCTGCGTCTTGACGGCAGTATACCGCCTGGCATGAGACATTCTGTTGTTGCGCAGTTCAACAGCGACCCCAGTATAGACGTGTTGCTCCTCACCACGCAGGTCGGCGGATTGGGGCTCAACCTCACCGGGGCTGATACGGTGAGCTCTCTACCTCTGACAGTCTCCGGCGCACGTTGTAACGCTAGTATAGCCTGTGCCGGGGAAAGGCAGTTTTAAAAAAAGTGTTTTTGTGCTTATTAGTGTTTTATAGGGGTGTGCATAACTTTGACTTTGGTTCAAATCAAGCATCAGCTTCGACTTCGGTTTTAAAAAAAATCTGTTTTGAAGCTTTGGCCAATAAAAATATTAACAGTTAAAATACTCCATTTATGGTAAACTTACTGCCATTTTGAGCTGATTTACATATTACAAATATATATCCATATGAAGAAACTCTTGAGTAATTGAATTGCATGTTGTGATAAGAACTCGATTTGCCAGATTGAAACAAAATATTACAAACAATTGTTTAATAAAAACACTCTCCAAGTAATATTAGTGCAAAATTTATATAAATAACCTCAATATAATATTTTTTAAAGCATAAAACCAACTAAAAGAAAATATTCAACTTCGATTCGGCATTCGAGAATATTTCATATATTCGATCCAAGTTTATTATGTTTGAAATATAGTACATATTTTGTAAATTATATTTAATACCTAAATTTATATAGCTACGCAAAGTATAATATTTTTATCCAACATTTTAACTTTTTTTAAAAAAATACACAAACTTCATTTCGGTTTTAGGAATATCTCATATTATTAGATCCAACTTCAGTTTGAATTTAAAAAGCGGACTTTGCCCTTTTTATTACCCCACTGGGAGGTTGACAACACTAGCTCTAGAGGGTGTGTAATGAACTTGTGATGGTGCGCAGGTGATCTTCGTGGAGCACGACTGGAACCCGATGAAGGACCTGCAGGCGATGGACCGCGCTCATCGTATCGGTCAAAGGAAGGTGGTCAACGTGTATCGACTCATCACCAGGGGGACTCTCGAGGAGAAGATTATGGGGTGAGAGCAGTTTGTTGTCCAACCAAATTGTGCCAAACTATATCCTTGCTGCTATTCAATAAACTTACAATAGATTTGTGATAAATAAATTGGCTTATGCATTAAAAGTTGGTATTTTAATTTTTTTTTAAGATTAAAATTGTTTTTAAAAAATTAATCTCGAGGGCTTAAGTGTATTGTGCCTTTGGTCCCGAAATGGCTCAGTGCCAAATAAAACACATATTTTAATTCATTAATGTTATTGTTTGAGGGAAATACATTTTCTAGGATTGGAACTTGGAATGGTTACAGCACTATTAAAAAAGTATTATATTTGTAAGAAGGTACAGGAAAGGTGGATAAAAACATAATAAAAGGGACGAACACGATATGGCAATATGATTCTATCCACCTTTCCTGTACCTTCTTACAAATATAATACAATCACCTCATAAAGCGAAAAGAGGTTTTCTTTAGAAACAAAAATATGTAATAGTGCAGTTGGTACTACTTTTACTTGCAATTTCAGGCAAAATAAAAGTCAAAGAACGAAGGTGCTTGCTAATCAATAGAAATATGTATATTTTTAATATTGTTATCTTTTATTAAAATCGGACGATTATTTGCAAATAAAAGGCCAAGCAGTCAATTTTTCCGAAAGTGTTCAAGTGAGAGGAAAATAATTGAAGAAATGAAAGGAGAAAGAGTGGTGGGAGGACAGAGGGAGATGAGGCGTTTTTAATAAACTGACCCGGCCAAGGCTGGAAACTGTTGATTATGATGATGAGGATGCAAAGTAAGAGGCTGGAAAGGGCCTATTTAAGCTTTAAATTCTAAAATAAAGGTATTCCTTACCCAATCAATAGCATGAATAAAATAGAATTGGAATAAAGTGTAGAGGTTGAGTATGGCGAGTTGAGGCAGCTGCCAGTGCCTCGCAAACGAAACCATTGCTAAGTCCAATGTGAATTGTTTTTCCAGGCTCCAGAAATTCAAACTGATGACAGCAAACACTGTTATAAGCAGCGAGAACGCCAGCATGGAGACCATGGGAACTGACCAGGTACTCTGTCTTTCACCCGCTGGGTAGTGACAGCTCCCCTTCCTTCTCTGGGTAGTGACAGTTCCCCTTCCTTTACTCTGGGTAGTCACAGCTCCCCTTCCTTTACTCTGGGTAGTCACAGCTCCCCTTCTTTACTCTGGGTAGTGACAGTCCCCTTCCTTTACTCTGGGTAGTCACAGCTCCCCTTCCTTTACTCTGGGTAGTCACAGCTCCCCTTTCTTACTCTGGGTAGTCACAGCTCCCCTTCCTTTACTCTGGGTAGTCACAGTTCCCCTTCCTTTACTCTTGGGTAGTGTACAGTTCCCTTCCTTTACTCTGGGTAGTCACATCTCCCCATCCTTTACTCTGGGTAGTCACAGCTTCCCCTTCCTTTACTCTGGGTAGTCACAGCTCCCCTTCCTTTACTCTGGGTAGTCACAGCTTCCCTCCTTTACTCTGGGTAGTCACACTCCCCATCCTTTACTCTGGGTAGTCACAGCTCCCTTCCTTTACTCTGGGTAGTCGACAGCTTCCCTTCTTTACTCTGGGTAGTCACAGCTCCCCTTCCTTTACTCTGGGTAGTACAGCTTCCCTTCCTTTTACTCTGGGTAGTCACAGCTCCCCTTCCTTTACTCTGGGTAGTCACAGCTTCCCTTTCCTTACTCTGGGTATCACAGCTCCCCACCCGTTCCTAGCACATGGACCGTTCTACGCTGGAAGACAGGCCCTGCCAGGCAGCAGCTCTTTTGGGTCAGGTCAGGGCATGCTTCCTAGCTCTTAGTCACACTCCCTACCTTATTGGGTAGACAGCTCTTCTATCGGGAAACAGTTGACCTGTCCATACTTCATCCTCAACCTGCGACACTGTCCATTCTTGTTAAATACATGCTTCATCCTTCTTTACTTTGGTTAAGACTACACCAGCAAATGTCTTTACAAATACTTAAAAATCCGTTTTTAATGGTGTGTAACTTTAACTATTCTTTACTTAAAAAAGGTGGTGTATTAGTTCCTTCTTACCTGAGTCACAGATTCTTCATTGGACCGCTTCCAATTCTTACTCAGGTACAAGAAAAGCTTCCTTTTGTGTTTCATGGTTCTCTTGACAGCTCCTATCATTATTTGTACCTGATATTGTACTTGGGTAAAGCTTCCCTTTTTTACAGCTGGGTAGTCCAATCACTTCTACTGGTATCACCAGTTTCTTTAGTTGTGTACTGACAGTTTAATCCTAAACATCTTGGTTAGTATACTAGTCTTCCTGTCTTATCATTAGGCCAGCTCCTTGCGTTGACTCTGGTATCCAGGTTACGATCACAGTCTTTTTACTCTGGACACTGTGCTCTTTTCACCTATGACACTTCCACTTTTACTTGCATATTTGCAAAGTGATTTTACTCTGTATCCACAAAGATGACCTTCTTTCACTTTTCATGGAGTTTCAAGTCCCTTTGCATTTTTTAACAATTTTCCTTACTTATAAGTTTTGTTTACTTTATACAGCTTCTTGTTTTAACTTGGTAGCAAGTATTTCTGAAACAAACTTTTGCTTTTCAGTGATTATTCTAACAGCTCCCCTTCCTTTACTCTGGGTAGTGACAGCTTCCCTTCTTTTACTCTGGGTAGTCACAGCTCCCCTTCCTTTACTCTGGGTAGTCACAGCTCTCCTTCCTTTACTCTGGGTAGTCACAGCTCCCCTTCCTTTACTCTGGGTAGTCACAGCTCCCCTTCCTTTACTCTGGGTAGTCACAGCTCCCCTTCCTTTACTCTGGGTAGTCACAGCTTCCCTTCTTTTACTCTGGGTAGTCACAGCTTCCCTTCTTTTACTCTGGGTAGTCACAGCTCCCCTTCCTTTACTCTGGGTAGTCACATCTCCCCATCCTTTACTCTGGGTAGTCACAGCTCCCCTTCCTTTACTCTGGGTAGTGACAGCTCCCCTTCCTTTACTCTGGGTAGTGACAGCTTCCCTTCCTTTACTCGGGTAATCACAGCTCCCCTTCCTTTACTCTGGGTAGTCACAGCTCCCCTTCCTTTACTCTGGGTAGTCACAGCTCCCCTTCCTTTACTCTGGGTAGTCACAGCTCCCCTTCCTTTACTCTGGGTAGTCACAGCTCCCCTTCCTTTACTCTGGGTAATCACAGCTCTCCTTCCTTTACTCTGGGTAGTCACAGCTCTCCTTCCTTTACTCTGGGTAGTCACAGCTCTCCTTCCTTTACTCTGGGTAGTCACAGCTCCCCTTCCTTTACTCTGGGTAGTCACAGCTCCCCTTCCTTTACTCTGGGTAATCACAGCTCTCCTTCCTTTACTCTGGGTAGTCACAGCTTCCCTTCCTTTACTCTGGGTAATCACAGCTCCCCTTCCTTTACTCTGGGTAGTCACAGCTCTCCTTTCTCTACTCTGGGTAGTCACAGCTCTCCTTCCTTTACTCTGGGTAGTCACAGCTCTCCTTCCTTTACTCTGGTAGTCACAGCTCCCCTTCCTTTACTCTGGGTAGTCACAGCTCTCCTTCCTTTACTCTGGGTAGTCACAGCTCTCCTTCCTTTACTCTGGGTAATCACAGCTCCCCTTCCTTTACTCTGGGTAGTCACAGCTCTCCTTCCTTTACTCTGGGTAGTCACAGCTCTCCTTCCTTTACTCTGGGTAGTCACAGCTCCCCTTCCTTTACTCTGGGTAATCACAGCTCTCCTTCCTTTACTCTGGGTAGTCACAGCTTCCCTTTCTTTACTCTGGGTAGTCACAGCTCTCCTTTCTCTACTCTGGGTAGTCACAGCTCCCTTCCTTTACTCTGGGTAGTCACAGCTTCCCTTCCTTTACTCTGGGGAATCACAGCTCCCCTTCCTTTACTCTGGGTAGTCACAGCTCTCCTTTCTCTACTCTGGGTAGTCACAGCTCTCCTTCCTTTACTCTGGGTAGTCACAGCTCTCCTTCCTTTACTCTGGGTAGTCACAGCTCCCCTTCCTTTACTCTGGGTAGTCACAGCTCCCCTTCCTTTACTCTGGGTAGTCACAGCTTCCCTTCCTTTACTCTGGGTAGTGACATCTCCCCATCCTTTACTCTGGGTAGTCACAGCTTCCCTTCCTTTACTCTGGGTAGTCACAGCTTCCCTTCCTTTACTCTGGGTAGTCACAGCTCTCCTTCCTTTACTCTGGGTAGTCACAGCTCTCCTTCCTTTACTCTGGGTAGTCACAGCTCCCCTTCCTTTACTCTGGGTAGTCACAGCTCCCCTTCTTTTACTCTGGGTAGTCACAGCTTCCCTTCCTTTACTCTGGGTAGTGACATCTCCCCATCCTTTACTCTGGGTAGTCACAGCTTCCCTTCCTTTACTCTGGGTAGTCACAGCTTCCTTCCTTTACTCTGGGTAATCACAGCTCCCCTTCCTTTACTCTGGGTAGTCACAGCTCCCCTTCCTTTACTCTGGGTAGTCACAGCTCCCCTTCCTTTACTCTGGGTAGTCACAACTTCCCTTCCTTTACTCTGGGTAGTCACAGCTCCCCTTCCTTTACTCTGGGTAGTCACAGCTCCCCTTCCTTTACTCTGGGTAGTCACAGCTCCCCTTCCTTTACTCTGGGTAATCACAGCTCTCCTTCCTTTACTCTGGGTAGTCACAGCTCTCCTTCCTTTACTCTGGGTAGTCACAGCTCTCCTTCCTTTACTCTGGGTAGTCACAGCTCTCCTTCCTTTACTCTGGGTAGTCACAGCTTCCCTTCCTTTACTCTGGGTAGTCACAGCTCCCCTTCCTTTACTCTGGGTAGTCACAGCTCCCCTTCCTTTACTCTGGGTAGTCACAGCTTCCCTTCTTTTACTCTGGGTAGTGACATCTCCCCATCCTTTACTCTGGGTAGTCACAGTTCCCCTTCCTTTACTCTGGGTAGTCACAGCTTCCCTTCCTTTACTCTGGGTAGTCACAGCTTCCCTTCCTTTACTCTGGGTAGTCACAGCTTCCCTTCCTTTACTCTGGGTAGTCACAGCTCCCCTTCCTTTACTCTGGTAGTCACAGCTTCCCTTCCTTTACTCTGGGTAGTCACAGCTCCCCTTCCTTTACTCTGGGTAGTCACAGCTTCCCTTCCTTTACTCTGGGTAGTCACAGCTCCCCTTCCTTTACTCTGGGTAGTCACAGCTTCCCTTCCTTTACTCTGGGTAGTCACAGCTTCCCTTCCTTTACTCTGGGTAGTCACAGCTCCCCTTCCTTTACTCTGGGTAGTCACAGCTTCCCTTCCTTTACTCTGGGTAGTCACAGCTCCCCTTCCTTTACTCTGGGTAGTCACAGCTTCCCTTCCTTTACTCTGGGTAGTCACAGCTTCCCTTCCTTTACTCTGGGTAGTCACAGCTCCCCTTTCTCTACTCTGGGTAATCACAGCTCCCCACTGTTCCAGCTACTGGACCTGTTCTCGCTGGAAGACAAGGGCACGGCAGGCAGGCAGGCTGTTGGGTCAGGTCAGGGCATGAGGTCAGTCTTAGACACACTCCCTGACCTTTGGGAAGACAAGCAGTACGAGGAAGAATATGACCTGTCCAACTTCATCCACAACCTGCGACACTGACACATTCTTGTTAAATACATGTTACATCACTGTTTGACTTTGTTTAAGACTACACCATCAAAGGTGTTTTGACAAATACTTAAAAATCACGTTTTAATGGTGTGTAATTTTAACTATTCTTTATATAAAAAAAAAGGTGTGTGTATTAGTCCTTCAGAAGTGAAAGATTCTTCATGCGACCCTTCTCAAAGTTCTTACACAAGTACAAGAAAAGGCATAATTAGTTTGTGTTTCATGGTTTCTCTTGAAAGGTTAATATTATTTGACCTGATATTGTAGTTAGAAAAGGTCAAAGCTTCAAAACTTGTTTTACAGCTGTTGAGTAAGTACCAATACTCTACTGATATACACCAGTTTGTTTAGTTGTGATACTGACATATTAAATCAAAATAAACCATCTTGGTTTAGTATTATTAGTATTGTAAAGTAATTAATACATTAGGCGAGTTTTTGCGGTTGACCTGGTATCGATGGTTACGACCACAGAGTTTTCACTGCTGACCTGTGCTCTATTTCACCAAACCACTTCGCAACATTTTACTTTGCATTTATTTGAAAAGTGAAAAGTATATCTGTTCCACAAAAGAAATGAACCTCTTTGCACTTTTCATGAGCAGTTTGCAAAGTCTTTGCATTTTTACACATTTCAATACTTAAATTTTGATTTCTTTATATCGATTCTTGGTTTTCAGACTTTGAAAGATTTCATGCAAAACAAATTTTGCTTGTTCAGTGATTATTCTAAAGCACTATCAATATAAAAATTTATTCTTTGTTTGTAAATCTTCCTTACATGAACATCAGTATCAGAATCATTACTACCTTCGCCTAAACTTAAAGAGGGTTTTAATTGTGTAAGTTACATTTTAACAATCTGTTAAAATAGGGAAATTAAAAATTCTTAAATAAAAACACCAGATTTCTAAACAAAAAAAAAACATGAAATCAATCTATGATGAAACTGTTGTAGTATTAACTTATCCAAGTAGCCTGTATCGTGTATAAAGAGCCTTTTAGTTTATGTTTGTTATATCATTTTTTTAAGATTAATGCTAGTACTTCTAAAAGTGTCAGATATGATATTTCCATTCAAAAGTCATCATAAGCACATTAACCTGCTAAGCTTAGTTTTGCTGGAACAAAATATTAAATGAAAAGTTGCAAAGTGTATTGGTGGAATAGAGAGCCCAGATATTAATGTTAACTAAATGTTTATGACCAAGAAAATACCAAAGTTCGGTTTGGTAAAGCTTTCCTTGACCAGACTAAAAAGTATAGTTACAACCAATGAGCCAAGAATTTGTGCGCCAATTTCAAAACAGCATCACTTCTAATGTTAGATTTAATCGAGTATAACTTTGTAGTCAATGGATTTTAAGTTTTAGTGAATTAAATAGCTCATTTTCTGGTGATTTGCAGTACATGTAATATGATTACATAAATTCACCTACCAGCTGTTATATCTACTATAACCAAACTGCCATTTTTGTTTAAGAAAAACATCTCGAAATCGTTTTCGCGTGCCACCTTGATCGAAAATACTTGATACCAAGACAATCATGAAAACTTGCCTATTTAAAGTCTTGCTTGGTATGCTCAGAAATGGGTTGGACTCTTGTAACAGTTTGAATATTAAAAAAAAACACTTTATATTTGGACTTATGGGCCCAGTGCTGCCAGCTTGTTCGGGAAAAATAAACAAGGTTTACATAGCGGTAAAAGTTTCAAGGTTATTAAGACAAACTTTGTTTAAGGAGAGAATGGAGTGTTTAAGTTATTGATAGGACAATTTTCTGGTTTTGTTCTATTATCTGTTAAAAAGTGTTTGTATGATCTGATTAATGTATAATAATACAGTGTAAAGTTATAGTTAGGTTAGGTCAGGTCTGGACCATAACAAACACACATTGTTGAGTTTTCAGAGATGTTCTTTTATCATTAGTAGAGACACAAACATAGGCTAGTAATAGAACTAAATAAAAAATGATTGACTTGAAAGATATAATATATGAAATAATTGTAAAAAAAAATATGTATTGTTTTTTTTATCTTAGATTTAAACCGGAGGATAGTCTGGATTTAGTTTAAATCTGAGTTGAAAAAAACCTATAAATATTTTTTTTACCATTATTTCATATATTATATCTTTTAAGTCAATCATTTTTTTATTATTTATTATGTCAAGTAGTCCCTGTCATTTTTAATTATTAACTCTGGACAACCTATATTACAAATCATTCTAGAAACATGTAGTTCTATTATTAGCCTATCTTTGTGTGACTTCAAATGATAAAAGAACATCAGTCCTGTCTAGACTTAACCTAACTATCCTTCAATATCACTTTACACCATATTACTATACATTTCCAAGCCATTAGGCACTAATTCATTTTACTATGATCTGATTAAGATAGTTTTCTCAATTCATTACAATAAACAAAATGTGTTTTTAATGTCACTAATGGGGATGAAAGGAAAAAATTGAAGGTTTTCAAGAAGCAACAAAATAAATAGTTGACAGCGATGCGTGATTCATTTAAAGTCTTTTAGTATGTGGTTTTTTATACCTTATAAATACATGGGAAGCATTCTCATTTGCTACACCGAGAAATGAATCGAAATCATATTACAATGTGTGAATTATTATTTAACTAAATTTTGCAATATCACATTTAGTTTAATTATCTGTTTTATATTGTATTCTATCCCGTTGGCTGCTTTCTTATTACAAACTGAGTGTAAAGTAGGCAAATGTATAAATAATGTTAATCAAATGCTATTGCAGGCTGCCAACAGAAAAGTTACAAAATACCTATGAGATATGTATATATAATATATTGATATATATCATATTGATATATAAATATATAATATTAATGATATATATATATCTATATATATTATATATATATGATATATATATATCTCATATATATATATATATATGATATATATATATATATATATATAATATGAAATAATCTCATATATATTATATATATATGAATATATATATCTATATATATATATAATATATATATATATATCTATATATATTATATATAATAATATAAATATATATATTACATATATATATATTATAATATATATAATATAATATATATCATATATATAATATATAATATATTATATATATATACTCATATAATATATTATATATATATGATATATAATATCTATATATATATATATATATATGATATATAATATACTCATATATATATATATATATATATATAATCAATATAATATATATATATATATATATAATATTATATATAATATATATATTCATATATATAATATCATATATATATATATTATAATATATATATATGATATATATATCTCATATTATATAAATATATATATATATATATTCATAATATATATATATATAATATATATGATATATATATCTCATATATATTATATATAATCATATAATATATATATATATATATAATATATGATATAATATATATCTCATATATATTTATATATATATATATATATATATATATCTAATGATATAATATATATATATATATATATATAATATATATATAATATATATATCATATATATATATATAATATGAATATATAATATATCTCATAATATATTATATATATATATATGAATATATATAATATCATCATATATATTATATATATATTCATATATATATATATATAATATCTAATATAATATATATATATTCATATATA